>ML058551.1:0-1385141 GCA_003013855.2 Liriodendron chinense | reverse complement strand
AACCCTAGTCCCGGCTGGCTAGTCTTTTGCCTTCTAATCAAGGGTCATTGATCATTCGATGTAATTAAGGGTCCGTGCCAGACCACGGCCTGGAATGTACAAGATCTCAGAATCTCTAGAATAAAATTCGCCTTGCGATATCTCTTCGTGTGTACTTTTGTGAATGCTTGTGATTGTCTATGAATGTTTCTATTACTCAGAACCCCAGAGCAACAAAACACCACATTCCAGAGAATGTTCCCCGCGGTTCATTTTCTCTAGTTCTAACAAACTGGCGACTTGCTGGGGATCGAAACCCAGAATCTCTGGTTAGCTCTGAGTATAAAAACACTCTAAGATTAATCCTTTGCAAACGCGAATTTACGCATAAGAAAAGTTACCGCAATGCGTAATGTTTCGGCACCCTCCGGGCGTCAAACTGGCGACTCTCAACGGGAACGTTCTTCCCTTCATCTTCAAGGGCAATAGACATTTAAAAGGTTTTTCGAACCCACACGTTCCCACAATTACACGTATTTGTCTCCGTCTTGCTTATCCCTGTCGGTTTATATGCACTGCGATCGAATGGGCTCATACTCCCGATCGTACTTGTGAACTGTTCTAACGATTTTTATGACACTACAGAATTAGCAAGACACTAGGACAGACAAAAGAAATGGCGTGCTCAATGACCAGTTCGTGCACTTTCCTCGCCACCAGAGGCTTCAGCTTCCCTCGCTTTACCTCAACCACGACAACCGCCTCTAGTTCAGGATGGCAATTGGTCGAAACACGCCGACAAAAGAAAGAACAGAAGAAAGCAGCTAATTTAGCAGCATATACGAAGGCGGATGTCACAAAACCTCGCCCTACAAATAAGAGGCAATGGCAGCCAAGACAGGGGCAGAAGACCCTTACAGGCAGGAGGGTTGCGCCGGCAGAACCGCGACACCCGCAATAACAATCGAGCAGTTCCCGCCGCTGCCCAAAACCTCTCATACCCCGCAAAGAACCACCGGGCTCGTAAAAGAAAAGCCCAAGTCCACGACGATCGTTATACCAAGACAAGGATCGGTCCAGGAAATCCAGTTGGCACAGGTAGTGATGGTGCAGGTGGCCGCAGAGGCAGAGGAAGAACTGTACGAGATAGAAGAGTTACCTCCGTTACAAGATCAGATCGACAGGTTGGTAGAGGCTAACCGTGAGACAAACGAGCGAATGAAGGCCATCCAGGAGGCCTTGACCACTCTGATAGCACAAAATGCCGCCAGAAGTGCCGCGCCACCCACCCGCCAGTCGGTGGAGGAATCTCAAGGTGCAGCAGAAGGTCTGGTTGAGCCAGAGCTGCCCATCCAACCCAGAGTCATACCGGTAGGACGCGCACCGCTCTCCACATCTCACGTATCACGAGAAGAGCTGTCCCAAACGATAGCCCATATGATGCAACAGGAAAAGGAGAAAGAAAGGAAAGGTAGCTACAAATACCGGGTCCCATACCCACCAGAAGTAGAGGAGGTACCATTTCCGGCCAACTTTAGATGCCCGGACTTCAGAAAGTTCGACGGAAGAGGGTCGCCGGAGGAGCACATCACCCACTTCCTGACTACACTGGGAAACTGGTCTGCAGTCCCGCAATACTGCATGCAGCTATTTGGGTCTACCCTGACAGGAAAAGCCTTCCAATGGTACATGTCACTACCAGCCGGCTCTGTGAGAACGTGGGAGCAGATGCAAGATGCCTTCATCTCAAAATTCTTCGCAACAGAGAGAGAAATCTCGTTAACAGACCTTGCAATGGTCAGACAGAGAAATGGTGAGCCAGTTGAGAAGTTCATCGACCGATGGGGAACCACAGCAGCTCAATGTCGAGAATTACCCAGCGAAGGCGAGCAGATGAAAATGTGTCTAAGGGCCTTAGACCCGATGATCTCGTATGGACTGTCAGGCAACACCTTCAACTCTTTCCGCGAGTTAGCGACAAAGGCACACTTGGTAGAGGAAGCAGCATCTCGAGTAAGCTTCAGGCCCGAGAGACAAAAAAAGAGAGACAGGAAGAGTAGTTGAGACCCACCAGATCGACAGGAGCAGGGACCCGAAAGACCGAAAACGTCCCGCCACGAGTCATGAGACAGAGGTAAAAACGGCAGACGTGCCAGATAAAGGTAAGAGGCCCTATGTGCCCAAACGTGTATTTATAGCCGAAAGAGAAAAGCCAAACGGCCCCTACACATTCGACATGGCCGATTTAGTTCCGATCATGGAACAGTTAATCGAAGAGGGGCTGATACGCCTACCAGAGCCGATCCGTCCCCACGAGGTCGGACAAACGAACGACCCTAAATACTGCAAATATCATCGGTGCATCAGCCATCAGACGGAAGATTGCTTTTCCCTAAAGGGAAGAATACAGCGATTGATCAACCAAGGGGTCATCAGCATGAAGGCACCTGAGATAGTGAAGGAGGCAGTTGGGGCAATCTCAACAGTCCCGATAGAAGGAGAAACCGGCCAATCAACCTTGCTCCCCAAGCCGAAGGAACCATGGACCCCCGCCAGTAGCAAGAAAAGACCTGAGAACGGACAGAGACTCATGAGGCGAAAGAAGAACAGAGGGGTGAAGTCGCAGGGGCAGGGGCAACTCAGGACGATCATAGCCCGCTGCGGAATGGTGTCGTTCACCGAACAAGCATCACCTGAAGAAACGCCGCAAGTAGTAGAGAGGGAAGTTGACGTAGTCATCCTACGGTCAGGAAGGCAAATGCCTGACCGTACTCTCCCCAGACCAGACAACACGATACCAGAAGATGGTACCCCTGACAGATCGCAGGAAGGATCCCGCATGCGAAAGTCGAAAGAAAAAGTCGTCGAAGCTACTACCAGTCAGCCAAACCCTAGGCCAGTGGCATATGACATTGTATCACACCTACGAAAGGTTCCCGCCCGCTTGAGCATATACGATGCCCTGTGCCTCTCAAAAGTATACAGGGAAATGTTAATCAACGCCTTGCTTGACAATGAAATCAGGGAGGTCACGATAATAGAAATAGAAGAAGAAATGAAAGATTCAGATAAATTTTGGGAAGGGTATATACCGGTGTCGCAAGTTATGTCTATCAATCACCCTTCGACCATCACGTTCTCAGAAGAAGACCGCACGATAGAATCAACAGACCATAACCGTCCACTAATGGTCACAGGAATAATCAGAGATACCAAAGTCAAGAGATGTATGCTGGACGACGGGTCGGCTGTAAATATCATGCCCTTGAGGACATTGCAGACGCTAGGTTACATGCAATCGGCGTTGCGCCCAAGTTTTATGATGATTCAAGGTTTCAATCAAGACAGCCAGCGCACACTCGGGTCAATTATGGTAATGTTAGAGATTGAAGGATTGACCACAAAAGTGACGTGTCAGGTGATCGATGCGGTGACGACATACAACCTCCTTTTAGGAAGGCCTTGGCTTCACCAAAATCGCATAATCCCCTCGACATATCACCAGTGTTTTAAATACAGCAGAGACGGAGTTTAGTACAGGGTAACGGCGGATCCAAAGCCGTACACGATAGCCGAGTCATTTTTAGCCGACGCAAAATACTACAGCTCGACCGACGGCAGTGAAACCAGCGAAAGGACCGAGGCATCAGAGAAGGGGCAGAGGGTAAAAACTCGAGTAGAGCAGTTCGCGCGGGGAGGTGAGCCTCAAACTGCCACCCAGGGGAAGTCCTGACATCCTATGGAGAGTCACTCTCGGCCAATCACGAAGAAATTTTATGTGATACCACAACATTTACGTCAGCCAGGGCAGTCTGTGTTAAAACTGATCTCAGACCAAGACATGAGCGTGCTCAAGTCCAGCTTCAACGTACCGGTACCCAAGATGGGAAGAACCAAACCCTTTCCGAAAGCTCCAAGTCAGTTCATCGTGCCGTCGAGAGATGTCACCCAGAAAGACATCAAATTTCACTCAGTGCCGAGCCGGCCAGCGCCATCAGAAGAAAGAGGGGGAGGAAGGGGGCTCGCCCAGCCTCGACCAATAGAAGAGAAGAGATACAGCAAGGCCAGCCGAAAAATCATGAAGAATATGGGATTCCCTGACCAAAGCGCAGACACAAAGAGGAGGTTACTGGCTCCATTTGAAGAACAGAGGCGAGTCTACCGCAATGGAGAGGGTCTAGGGTCTAGGGCAGGTGTAAACATGGTGACCATCGGCCCAGCAGAAGAAACCCAGTCACAGGAGCCTGTCGATGTGGTCCAGCCAAGTATCGCACCTGTGCAACTGGAAGATGGTGGACAGACAATGATCGACGAACTCAAGGAGATAAATCTGGGGACCCCCGAAGAGCCCAGGAATACATACTTGAGCAGAAACATCCCAGAAAGTGAGAAGGAAAGATACCTGCAGCTGCTAAAGGAAAATAAAGATATCTTTGCCTGGACATATTCAGAAATGCCCGGGCTCAGCCCGACAATTGCCATGCACAAACTAAGTATCATGAAGGAGAAGAAGCCGGTAAAACAACCGCAACGACGGTTTCATCCGGACATTATACCAAAGATTGAGGAAGAGGTCAAGAGACTGATCCAGGCTGGGTTCGTTCGAGAGGTGAAGTACCCCCGGTGGATTTCAAACATCGTGCCAGTCAAGAAGAAGAGCGGACAAATCCGAATATGCGTTGATTTTTGAAACCTGAATGAAGCCTGCCCTAAGGACGATTTTCCCCTCCCGATTCCTGAAATGTTGATTGACAGCACGACGGGGTATGCAGTGATGTCTTTCATGGACGGATATTCGGGATACAATCAAATTCGCATGGCCCCAAAAGATGAAGAAGCCACGGCCTTCCGCACAACTCTCGGCATCTACTGCTACCGTGTAATGCCCTTCGGATTAAAGAACGCAGGGGCAACCTACCAGCGCGCAATGCACGTCATATTTCAGGACATGATGCATAAACACGTTGAATGCTATGTAGACGACTTAGTCGTCAGGTAGACCGATCACGAGCAGCACAGGGAGCACCTAAGGTAAGTGTTCCAACGATTGCGTAAGAAGAGTCTCCGCATGAATCCGCTAAAATGCGCGTTCGGAGTTGCATCCGGCAAATTCTTGGGTTTCGTGGTCAGACACAGGGGCATAGAAATCGATCCCGCAAAAATTAAGGCCATAATAGAAATGCCGCCTCCAAAGAACCTGAAGCAGTTGAAAAGCTTCCAAGGCCGCGTAGCATATCTGAGAAGATTCATTTCGAACCTAGCTGGTTGTTGTCAGCCGTCCTCCCGACTCAACAAAAAGAATGTCAAGTTCGAGTGGGACGCCGCCTGTCAGAAAGGTTTTGATTCACTAAAAGAAATGCTCGGGAATTCGCCAGTCCTTGCTGCCCCAATCAAAGGCAAACCGCTGATTCTATACATTGCAGTAGGTGATAACTCGCTAGGGGCGCTCCTGGCACAGAAAAACGAAGAAGGAAAGGAAAACGTGCTATATTATTTGAGCCGCACGTTAGCAGGGGCCGAGTTTAACTACTCAGCGATTGAGAAGACATGTCTGGCCCTCATCTTCGCCGTAAGGAAACTTAGGCATTACTGCCTCTCACATCAAATAACGCTGATATCCAAGGCTGATCCAATCAAATTTCTCATGAATCGGCCCATGCTGTCTGGGCGCTTAGCAAAATGGGCCCTCATCCTTTCAGAATTCGATATCACTTACATCCCGGCCCGAGCCGTTAAAGGACAAGCGATTGCGGGCTTCCTCGCCACGCACCCCGTTCCAAGCAATGAAGAAATGGAATGCGATCTCCCAGACGACTAGGTTATGATGATTGAAGAACCGCGACCCTGGCAAATGTACTTCGACGGAGCCGCTAGGTCCGCAGGGGCAGGAGCAGGAATTATATTCATTAGCCCGTAGAGAGATCTACTGCCATATGCATTCACGATCGTGCCGGCTTGTACTAACAATGAAGCAGAATACCAAGCCCTTATCATCGGACTACAGCTCACCCTCGAGATGCGCATTAAGGCAATACAAATATACGGCGACTCCAGGCTAGTCATCAGACAGCTAACAACGGAATATGAGGTTCGCAAGCCCGAGTTGTTGCCCTTCTGCCGCCAAGCGCAATCGTTGTTCGACCAGTTTCGCAATGGCAGCATTTCACACATACCAAGGTGAGAGAACATACAGGCCGACGCGTTAGCCAGCCTGGCCGCTGCCCTGGCTAATCCTGAAGGCAGCCCTCTTCAGGTAACAATCGAAGAAAGAAGGATCTTGCCAACTACCCTACCGCCCAGCAATGAATCGAGCGTGAACCCTATTTGTTGCTTTGAAGTCACAGAAGAAAACGACTGGAAGAGACCTTCGTCGACTACTTGAAGTACGGATTCTTACCGGAAGAACCCAAAATGCGCACACAGGTCAGGAGATGTGCCGGTTCGTTCATAATACAGAATGACACCCTTTACAAGCGCTCATACGAGGGAGTGTTGTTACGCTGCCTAGACCAGGACGAGGCTTACGCCATGTTAAAAGAAGCACACGGAGGGGAGTGCGGTGCTCACCAAGGGGGTAAGAACTTGCATCACCGTGTCCGACATATGGGGTACTATTGGCCCACAATGATGAAAGACGCAATAGACTATGTCAGAAAGTGTCATCAATGCCAAATACATGCAGATATAATACACTCACCACCAGAAGAGTTACATCAGTCGATGATATCTTGGCCTTTCGCCGCCTGGGGCATGGACGTGATAGGGCCGATCAACCCGCCGTCCTCTCAAGGGCACCAGTACATCCTTGCTGCAACCGATTATTTCTCTAAATGGGCTGAAGCCGTTGCCTTAAGAAACGTAAAAGCCAGACACGTCGAAAGTTTCATCCGCCATTCCATATTGTACCGGCACGGCATCCCTGAAAAAATCACCACCGACAACGGGACACCCTTCAAAAATGTCACTATCGATAGGCTATGCGCAAAGTTCACAATCAAGCATTGCTATTCGTCACCCTACTACCCTCCTGCGAACGGGTTAGCCGAAGCATTCAACAAGACTATCGTAAAGATCCTGAAGAAGACGGTGACAGAAAATAAGAAGGACTGGGACAGACGATTACCCGAGGCACTATGGGCATACAGGACCACGTACCGCACAGCCACCCGAGCCACACCTTACTCATTGGTGTACGGTACGGAAGCCGTGATCCCGATGGAAATGCAGGTGGAGTCGTTACAGGTTGCGCTCCGATACTCCTTGACAACCGAATACAATGATAAAATCAGAATGATCGAGCTTGACAACCTAGATGAAAGGAGACTCGCCGCTCAGCAAAGGCTTAAAATGTATCAAAAGCGAATCTCAGCTTCGTACGACAAGCGGGTCCGAGGAAGGTCATTTAAGAGGGGCGACCTGGTGCTAAGGATGAAACGTCCGGCACCGATGCAAGGCCCAAAAAGTAAATTCAATCCAAAGTGGGATCCAGTGTGCATAATTGATGAGGTATACTCTAATGGAGCCTATCGGGTAATAGATTGCAAAGGACAGGGCATCAGTACGCTGGTGAACGGTCGGTTCTTGAAAAGATATTATACTTGAAGGAAGTCTATCATCATATTTTGTAAACGCCCCATTAGAGGGATGATGTAATGTAGAAAATACCGAAAGAAATGATATCGCATGAGGATCGGGGCAAATACTAATTATCTACCTCTTCTTCCACAGGTATCGGGAAGTCGTCAAGGCCCAGAATATATCAGGAATAACACCCCGCCCCGCAAGGCAGCCAAGAAAGGGGGCAAGCCCTTAATGAAGGCTTGATCGCATCCCTGTTCGTACAGGCACAGGTTTGGTCCTAACAGGGGGACGCTCTTCCCAAATGACTCACTCAATTCGCATTCAAAACTCTGAATTTGTAAATGACTTAGCAATACAACATGCACCCAAAACTGCGGTAGTATACATATTAACACAGTATTTGTTACAACGTGTTCTAGAAAAAAAATTTCTTTTTTTCGAATGGAGGTCATTACAGCTTAACTGTTTAAAGTTTTTAAACATTGGTCTAACAAGTCTGCTACAGACTCCTCGACCGCCTTCCGTACCGCCTCGGCCTGAGCTAGAACTAGAGCAGGGTCGGGAATGTCCCTGAGAGACTGCTCCAACTCCGCGACTTGGGCTTTCACGACGTCACGCTCCGCCTCCTGCTGATCAAGGGAAGATTGCAAACGAGTCCTCTGGCCAGTGAGCTTGGACAGCTTAAGGTGGACGACCGAGCGCTCGACTTACAGTCGAGCCACCTCATTGTTTATCTCTGCCAAACGAGCAGTGGCCGCCTGACACCCATCATCAACAACCTGCCAGTCCTTCTTCACCGCGGCCACCCCTGCCTCGTGTAATTCCAGTTTCGGAAGAAGGGACCGCAAGTGACCGTGCTTTTCCTCAGTGGAAGGATTGATTTGGAGGCTTTTCGCCTCGAGTTCTCGGGCCACCCGTTCTTTAAACAGAGTCACCTGACCGATCACGGAGGACAAGTCAATCCCGAGCCAGGCAGCGTTAAGCCCTAGTGCCTGCAATGCCTCGTCTAAGACAGGCCATTCCTCCTCATGTCTTAAAGAGTCGGCGATATCAGACAGAAGGCCCTTGAGAAGGTTTGCCTTGGTCTGCAACACCTTTTTATGCTGAGAAATCAATTCATATTTCCACATCTTTGTGGATCATGCATACCGAACTCCACCAACCCTGGGATGATCCTTACTTGCAATATCATTGCCCTGGAAAATCTGATTGGAGACATATTTTTTCTGCTAAATATGATGATGTCTCCTCCTATACATGTGGTGAAAACACTAAGGAACCCGCTGGAATGCCTTCTTGGGATTTTGAGTGGCTTATCTCGATCACCCACACACATGTACATTGCAAAGCAGGATATTGGATGACCTTACTGCGAAACCTTTTGATCCATCTAATGATTCTTCTTGACTTTATGCTTTTGGATGAGTTGTTGGGATTAACCTCCTAGTCTGACGGAGGATAATTTGCTAGAATGCTTTCCCATTAGGATTTGCTTTGATAGTTGATTTAGTTGTGAAGTAATCCATCTCCAAAAGCTAATCTTGCCATGGCATATATGTTTCAGGTGATATCTCTCTTTCTCACTCTCCTTTGTTTTATGTCATTGCTCTCATGTCATACATATTGCATATCTTATAACATTGAGGACAATGTAAAGTTTTGGTTGGGGGGTGAGAGATTCCTTTGATGAATCTGCTAGCTTTTGTGACATGTCGAGCAAAGATGTAGAAATTTTTCAATTTTTCTGAAATTCAAAACTCTTTTGGAAGACTTTGATTCTATACATTCGAGATAGCATAAGTATAAGAAGATGAGATACGACGTGAGGGATGTTGTAAGCTTTGAATTTCTCTTAATATAATGGTTTTATATGTGAATTCACCTATTTTTATGATTGATAGAAAATTTGAACACCTTTTGCACCTAGTTCACATTACACGATTTTCATGATTTGAAAGGATTATGTGATTTATGGATTAGCTAGACTTTGATTAAAGGTGTTGAGAAACCAAGCTGGGGTACTTTGTCCATCCTTGTCCATGGGAAAATAACGGAAGATATGGATTTCTAAAAATCCTATCTAATTTAAAAGAAAAAGGAAAGAAAGGATGAAATCGGGAAGGAAAGAAAAATGGTGGAAATTCCGATTAGGGCTACCTACTACCAACCGGGGGATGGTCTACCCGTAACCAAAGCCGGAAATGGGACGTAGTGTGAAAGTCGTCGGAAGGACGATAAGGCAAATTCCTGTCATATGCTTGTTGTTACTCTATATACCTTGAGATCGGAAGTTTAGTTGATTTAGGAAGAAGATAATCCTGGAAACTCATGAGATGAACCTTCACTATGCACACTGGGTTGAATTTGTTCAAGTTTTTCTATTTATCAAGCAATCAGCGTGGATTTTATATAAACACTTATTAGGTTCTGAGAGTTTAAGGTTGCAACCTTTATCACCTAATTTCTCTGATTCTTACGCTTATGTGTCCTGGAATATATAGAAGAATAGTTTCCAGAGGAGAGTTGGGTTTTGGAAAATGAAACTAGTTTCACGCATGTTTTGCTCGGGACTAGCAAAATGCTGGTTGGGGAGTGTGTTGAGCTCATAATTGTGCATATTCTAACCCCAATTCATCACTCATTATGCATGATATACATGTTTAAAGGACCAACTTAATACATGATGTGTGATTGTAGGAACAAGATGTAGAGTTCACCATTTGAAAGCTAAATGAGGCTCCTTACAAGTATTGAACACAATAGGATGAAGCATGAAGAAGGATCAAAGAAAGACAGGCAAGGAGAGAAGAGAAAAGAAGAAAGAAAGAAAGAAATAGAGAGCAAAAGAAGCCAGACCGGTCGGCTGACCGGTCGGCCAAGCCAGCCCGACCGGTCAAGACCGGTCGGCCACCCAAGAGATTGCTTAGACGGACGGATTGCCCAGCCCGACCGGTCAAGACCGGTCGGGCATAGCTGCTGGAACCTTGCTGAAGACGTCCGACCGGTCATGACCGGTCGGACAAGGTTGCTGGAAGAGCTGTTTATTGAGGACTCCGGAATTTAACAAGCACCTTCTAAATCAGGACTCCGGAATTTTCTGCGCAATAGCGTAAGATTACGCAATTTCTGGAACTGTCTTGCGTATTGGACTCCTCCAAGCTATAAAAGGGTGTCTTCCCTTCATACCAAGGGAGGCTACGACGTGGGGATTGCTGAGGAGACGGATTCTACTTCAGATTTCCTGTTTTAGTAGTTTTTTCATGTTTTTAGAGGCTTTTAGTTCAAGGATGTTAGAGATGAACTAAACCCTCTTAGCTAGCTAAGAGGGGAAGCTTTTGATTTGTTTTTGATGGATTGATGCAACCTAAGTTTCCTTTTGTGTTTTAATTGATGAATTTTAGTTCAATTTGAGTTTGAATCAAGTACTATGTTGGTTTCTACTTTGATCTCTTGATGACTCCGGGCTCATGTGATTCTTAGTGATCCTAACTTAGTATCTTAGCTTTTGAGCATTGTTTATGCTTGTGTAATGCATTGATCTACCATCGACTCCGGGCATGGTAGACGCTTTGATTGCCTTGTATACAATGGCCTGATTTTCATGTGGGAACTCATGCAACTGAAATTCTTATCTTTTGTGTATAATCTGGAATAGTTGTTTAATGATTGATTTTGATTTAAATAGAGTTCAAATCATGAGTTGTAATCAGGTCTAGTGACAGGACTTGGTGAAGGCTATGGTTATGAATCTCAACTAGATTGGAAAGAGGCTTGGCCTATACAATTGAGTGTGCCCAAGGCCTGAGCTTGGAAGTGGGAATCAAATCAGTTAATAAGCACTTGTTTCAGATAACTGTGATTAACTGCTCTATATTCCGATCGGATAGAGATGGGAATCTGATTCCGATTGAGTTATATGAGACCTAGTTGTGTTGATGCATTGAAACGTATCAAGAGTGGATCCTTGGCGCTCTAGTGACTTTTTAGATTGAATTTACCTTACCTATTCACTGTTTAAACTCAATCTCCTATTTTTAAGCTTTAGTTCTTAATAGGGTCTTAATTACTAGTTGTTTTAGTTAAATTCTGAAGGTACCCATACATAAATCTCTGTGGGAATGATACTCGATCTTTCCGAATTATTACTACTTCGCAACCCTACACTTGGGGAGGTGAACAATACCAGCAACGTCAGGGATGCCAACGGCAACTACGCTGGATGAAGTGATGGGCATAGGTGACGCCGAGGCCGGCTCCGTTGTTCCCTCAATTAGCGGCTCAGGCAATTCCGGGGAGGATATCACCACGACCTCAGGAATGTTGGCATCAGGCACTGGCCCAGCAACAGGAGGAATTGCAGTGGCAGACTCGACTAGCAACGATGTGGCAACGGGCGGGACTTCAACAATAGATTCAATCAACAATGGTTCAGCAGCAGGAGGGGCCCCCACAACCGGATCAAGCGCGCTCAACTCAATAATAGGAACCGCAACCTCTTCCACCACGGCGACGATCGCTTTCGGAACCCCACTTTGAGTTTCAGCGTCCGCCACAGAAGAATTGGGGGGAAGGACGAACTCGGCAGGCGCCTCATCATCCAAATCCATGAAGATTGCCCCCACGTCCTCTTCAAGGATGGACCTATCATAAACAGGCTCATTCTCGTTATGCCCCCGGGTAGGGCAGCCCTCGCCCAGGTTGGCTTGAGAGCTTAGCTCGCCCTCCTCCCTGGCCTCTCCCGTGTTAACGATCGGAGTATCGCCAGCCTCCTCCGCAAGCTGCTCCCGCAAGCGCACGGCTCTGCGCAATTCCAACAAATCCTTTATTTTCTTGTCGCCGCAAACGACGGGAAGACGGGGAGTAGTTTTCACCCAAGGGCCGGCGCCCTCAACCCAGACACCCTCATCACCATCATCACCACCCTCATCACCATCATCACCACCATCATCACCATTGCCGCCAACAGAGCCTCTGCCTCCATTACCTCCCTCATCGTCATCACCTCCGTCAGCTCCGCCTATAGCATCATCGCCGTCCTTATCACCGCCATCGCCTTCCACGGCAGCGTCATCTTCCTCATCCCTGGCCTCAGCCATGCCCTCGTCGTCATCATCGTCTTCTTCGCCATCATCACCGTCATTCCCCCTTCTCAGAACATCGCCCCCGGCGGGCAACTCGTCGATAGGGCCGAGAGACGGGAACTCTGGCCCCACCACCGTCACAATCCTCTCCCCATAGGCGACCCAGCCTTCCAGAGTGTGCTCTGGCTTTTCATGATCGAGCACCACGTTCAGGGAGGTTTGCAATCTCTCCGTGCCTGGCACCGCGGGTTGATGAAGATTCTCCGATACATAGCCAAGCCCGTTGGCAGGAATAGGCATAACGATGGGGGGCGTGATGAAGACGGGCTCGGTAACGAGCATTTTATTCCGTACCAGTGCGTATTGGTGGGCCCACCACCTCATCCACCCAAAGGTGGCCCCGGCAAAGCACTGCGTCCCCGGGATCACGAAGGAACAGCCGGTTCCAGTTAGCAGAAGTTGCCGCCACATCCATTTCCAGTGAATAGGCCCAACACCGTACGCCCGCTGCTCGCGCGTCACTGGTTCTAGGGTCGCTGGCACTCCCTGGTCATACCCAAATTGGCGGGCTAAATGATTTGGATAATAAGGCTCCCTCCAGAACTCCAGCCCTTCGCGGAGCGGCAGTGACGAAGGACGAATCGCGATCAGGAAGGAACGCTCGTAATAATCAATACTATCGTCATCCATACACAGGACCGGCTCTTCGCTACGGGTACCAGAAAAGTGATAGAAGTACATGTCATCAAGCCCCGCGATTCTGTCCTCGATAGTGTTTAAGTTATGGCTGATCATCCTCTTCTTCTGGAAAAAGTGTAGTGGGAGCTTCCCCTCTCTGATATAATCCCCGCGCCTTACGCCATAGACCCAGGGAAAGTACACCCCGAGCCAACCAGAGAAAAAGTGCCATCCGCAGTAAGCGGAGTTCATCCCGTAAGCAGCGCGCTCCTTGTTGCTGATGACGTAACCGAATGCTCGGTATATAGAACATAAGACCGCCGGAGCTAGTGCGTACCGGTGACCGTTCGCCAGGGCCCCTGCGACGGCAAAGCAAAACACTCTAACATTATCTACCTGCTTGGAACTCGAAAGCACCACGCAACTGAGCCAATATGCTAGGAAGCCGGCTAGCTCGCAGGAGGGGGAGAGTTTGTTGGGGCGCGGGAAGTTCTCCCTCATTCGTTTCTCCAACAGCGCCTTATCACCACGACCCTCGTCGAAGGCCGCGTAGTCCAAGCTGAATAAGAGAAAGGACGAAGCATTAGCAGAAAGAAAGAAGCGTGACAGAACAGTAAGGCATAATTCATTACAGAAAACTTACTTCAAGCCGTGGTTGAAATAGACCAGCCAGTCCTCGAACAGGAGCTTATCTTTGAGACCCCAAAATTGGGGTAGTTCGGCAAACAGCTCGTAGCAGGCCTCGGAGAAGAAACCTTCGTTGATGCCTTTCTTCTTCCGCGACAGCTCATCGTCGCTCGGGACCCATTCATCATAGATCCTCCCGCGAATGGGGAGCCCCGCGATCCTATTGAGGTCCCAGAGCGAGATGCTCATCTCGCCGCATGGCATATGAAAAGAATTGGTGATGGAGCACCAGTGATTGAGGAAGCCCTTGTATACCCAGGGCTCTCGGCAAAAGTAGCTTGATGTCGCTTCGATCGCCTTGTACAGACCCACTGCCTGTAGGGTCGCCTTGTGCTGTTCCAAGATCCGGTTCGCCCACGCCTCGTAGCCCGGATGAAGGACCAGATGGCCACGAGTCCGGAACGCCCCGGACAACCAGACTTCGGCATCCCCCAGATGGTGAAACCTCTGACGGAGAGTCTCGAAATAATGTCTGGGAAAGGGCTGATGGGGATTGTGATTCGGCTCTAGGAAAATCATATCCTTCACACCCAGGACCGACTGCTGCTTCCCGTTCTTGGAAAGAGAACAGCTGAGGAATGACGCCGGGCCGGATGTCCAAACATTGACGCCGTAGAAGGAGTTGCTCCTGCAGATGTCGGATGGTTCAATGCTCGGGAGAGACCGTTGCCGTTGATAACTCTTCGCATAACGGATATACCCCTGAGTGTAGGGATTCCTCACCACGAGTGGCGCAGTGACAAGCTTGGCGCTAGACCAGGCCACCTTCATCTTGTCCGATCTAGACCTGGTTTGGTTCTCTAAGTACACTTGCTTGGCACCTTTGCCAGCCCTCTTAGGGCGACCGCGCCTGGTAGACTGGGAAGGGATCAACGGGCTTGCCTCGCCCTCTTCAGAACCCGTTGCCTCGTCGCTCCGGAAACCCCAGAGAGGAGCGTACCATGCATCCCATTGCTCCTGTGTGCCCCTGTCTAGAGGAGGTGGCACGATCCTATCGCAAAGGATCTTCTTCTGTATATCCTTCGACAAGGTGAGGATGCGTTCATAAAAGTTAAACGTCTCTGGAGGGAGAAACCATTGTGGATTTTCAGCGGACGGTCTGACGACCTGCTTGGCAGCAGCACGTTTACACTTGGAAGAAGTCTGGGGCGGACCCGAAGGACCGGCCTGTGAAGGATCGCTGGCCATTGCAAACCTGCAAACGACATGCAAAACTCAGGTACAAAGTAAAGAAGAAATGCTTGCACAAAGTTGGTCAAACCATTCATAAAAGACAGAGACACAAAAGCAGCAAATGAACATAGCACAAGCGTCGACATGAGCCACCGCGGAACACACTCAAATCAATGGAAGAAATGAAACGAACAAAATTCACAACCGCAACATCATCGTCACAGAACATACAAGCAAGAGAAGACAGAACTGAAGCGAAAAGTATGAATTAATATTCATCAGCCATAAGGGCCATTCCACATGGCTAAATTGTTAATAACAATTGTCTAAATGACCAAACAATAACAGTCAAATGTAAGACAACTCCAAAATTTTGGGGACTCCTCCCCGAAGCCAGAGAGCAGGGGCCTCAGTCCTGCGTCAGTGGAAGAACCTGAGCCCTCAACTCATCGACCTTCGCTTGAATCTGGGCCTCCTTGAAAACCAAGTCCACCAAAATGGAAATACACTGTTGCACGAGATCGAAGTTCAGGTGCTCAGCATTGGCATAGTTCCTTATTGCAGACACGTCAATCGCTAGGTAGTCGTGCTCCCGAAGAGCCGCTCTGACCATTCTCCAAATGCCGGCACGACGATCCGGGTACTCGGCCTCCGCCAAAGGGATAAGCCAAGCCAGGAATCTCCTGCTCTCCCTCTTCTCCTCCTTTAGGAAGCTGAGACGCTTCGACAGAGATAGGAAGGAAGCAGCCAGAGAAGGCTCCGCCGCCTCTAGGACCACCAATTCCTCCAAGAGGGAAGAATCACCGATGAAGCTCGAGATGGCCTCCTTGCGTTCGTCTGAGATGGAGGCCATCGCCGAGATATTCTGGATAGCTCGGAGGAAGGGGCGGGATTCAGCGCCAAGATGAGTTAAGGCTTCGGCCACCTCGTCGCATTGACCGGCAAGAGATGACCAAGCCTCGGGGCAGTCTAAAGCATCTAGGAGTCGCCTCAGATAATCGCGGGCCCCACGGAGGGAAGCGCGAGTTACGACCATTGTCTGCTAAGAAACAAGGCTGATGAACCAATAAAGCAGTCCAACAAAAGAGAGAAAGAACAGGAAGCAGGAAAAGCCAAATCAAGTAAAGACGAAAAGGCAAGAAGACGTGCTCAGGTACACTCGAAACGTTACTTAAAGCTACCATAGGAATTGCCTTCAAGACCAATGCGATCTAGAAAGCTCGAAAGTCCATGAGACCCTACGCCTCTTCAAAAATCTGAATATGTATGCCCAAATACGAGGCAGAGGCTAAGGGGCTCATGCACTTCAAACGTCCAGCTTCGCAGAAAATTACCTAAGACAAAATTTTACAAGTTTTGTAAAACGGATGCGTGAGTCTCCACGCACCCCAAAATTTGAGAGGATGACAACCACATTTTCAGGTGCGTAAGACCCCACGTACCCTTAAACTTATGCAGACCCCGATTTTCGGGTGCGTGAAGGGCAATATCTCAAATAAAAATCGACGAAGGATGCGTGAGGCCTCACGCACCCAATAAATACATCCTTCCGGCCCAGTCCATCAGCTGGGTGCGTACGCTTCCAACGCACCCTTAAAAAGTCCACAACCCAATTGTATGGCGCGTAAGGCACCAAGGCCTGCCCAGTTTGACGAAAGGTGCGTATACCCCAACGCACCCAAAAAACACGGGATGTCCACAAACCAAGAGATTTACAGGTGCGTGCCACCTTACGCATCCAAAAAAGAAATACTTAGTCCCAAGTTCAAATTATAAGGTGCGTGTGCATCCAACGCACCTCTATAAATCACTTATACCTTGAATAAGTGGGTGCATACGGATTAAATGGACGCGTTGGAGACAATTGTTAGATGCGTTGGAGAATAAAAAGGTGCGTGGGCTTGACGAGGACGTCTGGTAAAGAACAGTGAAATGACGAGAATGAGCCGACTCACCTATTTATAATGGGACCCGGGAAGTCCGGTGCGCCGCACCAGCCGATCATGCGCCTGCCGCAACCCACCGGAGGGGCATCTGTTGGGGTCCCAAATAATGGACATTCCCAAAAATAAGTCTAGTAATCATATACCTCTGAAGGAATCCCACAAAGAACGCCTTCCGGTGCACGCAAAACGGAGGTTACGTGACTTCCCTAGACTTGGCCAAATTCCTTAGCGGACCCCGCTGATCACCATGATCAGAACTGTCCGGAATCAGACCCGTGACTTCTTTATAAATTATGATGAACAGTGCAAGTGGTTGCGCAGCGAAACGGGCCCCACAAACCCTCCAAAAATCAAAACCCAATCGATGGAGCCCACATTTACGTGTCCGATGCACCCTGAAATCCAAGCGACCCACGCATCCAACGCACCCTTAAAAACAGCACGTCGACCCGCCATCTCGCGAAGGCCCACGCATCCAACGCACCTTGAAAGCTGATCAACTCACCTCGAAAGCTGATCAACGCATCTTACAATCAATGGACGGATTAAGAGATGGATTACAGGTGTGTGGAGCCTCACGCACCCGGCAACAAAACCCCACGCACCCGTATGATTTTTCGGACTTACAATCAGATAAACAGGTGCGTTGGGAGCATCTAACGGGTGCGTGGCACGTGGCGTCCTGCTATTGGTCGACCTCACCTATAAATACCCCCTCGACCCGCCCATTTACAGACGACAGAGAGAAAGAGAGAGAGACTGTTGCCGCCGGAAACCCAAAGATCCGCCGGAATCCTCGCCGGAACACCTTTCCGTCCATCGGAATCCTATTTTCGGGCGCGGAACCGTTATTAAGGTCCGGATTTCATATATTTAAAACGCACCTGTAAAAGGACCTCACGCATCCAAAAAGGACATCACGCATCTGTCAATTCGGTCCCCACACATCTGTAAATCCATCCAAACCAAATTCGGTGAAAAGGACCCAACGCACCTTGAATATGCACCAACGCACTCTTAAATTGTCTGGAAATCAACATTGAATTGACAGGTGCGTGGAGCCCCCACGCACCCGTAAATTAGGTCCCACGCATCCAGAAACCAGCCAATTGCAGAACATGTTAGTGGACGCACCGGGCTCAATTTTGAGTATTTTCAAGGATTACTGGAACCGGTCTTGGGTATTTCGAGCATTCCGGACGCAATGGAACGGCCAAGCGAACGTTTCGAGAACTCTAAATAAGCAGAATCGAGCATCTTCAAGATTCAACCCTATTCGACGCAATGAACGGGGTAACTTCCCGGAAAGGAGTCGCCAACATCTAGAGCTATGCAGATATGCTGATATTTACGTTCACTGCAAAGGCATGATCCGATTTGTGCTAAAGCTAGACCATCCGGGCCTTGATTACCACAATGGACCGTGCTAAAGAGTTTCAATCCCCTACAAACCAATTGCTCAACTGCCACAACACAACAGTCGATGCCCTACCCATTTAAACGGTACCCGTCGGTTAGATTGCGCAAGTACACACAACTATAGAGCGGACTTCCCGAGGTCACCTGTCCCTACATTGACAGGCGCGGGCCCAGAGTCGTCCATCTCAGTAATAAACCTTGACAGCCCTAACCCGGGTCTCCGGCCAAAATATGGGACATAGACATCTGACTAACACAGAAGTGGTTCAGTACACAGCAAAACAAATATAGGCCCCATGGCCATAAACTCTAAAAACCCTAATCCCGGCTGGCTAGTCTTTTGCCTTCTAATCAAGGGTCATCGATCATTCGATGTAATTAAGGGTCCGTGCCAGACCACGGCCTGGAATGTACAAGATCTCAGAATCTCTGGAATTAAATTCGCCTTACGATATCTCTTCATGTGTACTTTTGTGAATGCTTGTGATTGTCTATGAATGTTTCTATTACTCAGAACCCCAGAGAAACAAAACACCACATTCCAGAGAATGTTTCCCGCGGTTCATTTTCTCTAGTTTTAACACCAAGTCGATTTGACTGGTCCTGACCGGTCGGCCACACACAGATTTAAAACAGCTTCTATTTGAAGCTCTAAAAATTGATGCGCAACTATGTAATTCTCTTGCACGATTCTAAAACTTTCTGTGGCGGTGATGCGTGAAAACTATAAAAGGACACCTATGGGCTCATTTAAAATCATCCTAGAAGAGATCAAAGTTCATGGTAGGTGAAGAGGATCATCGTGAAGCGTCTACAACTCCTCCGACTTTGGGTTTTTCTAGTTTTTCATGCTTTCAAATAGTTTTTCTTCTGTTTCTAGTTCAAGTATGATAATGCTTTGGCTAAAACCTCTTAGCTAGGGCTAAGAGGTGAAGCTTGTCGTTAGTTTCAATGTTCAATTTGTTTACTTCAAGTACTCTTATTTAAAGTTTGGATTTTTAAGTTATAGTTTAAATAAAAGTGGTATTTTTAAATGTTTTATGAGAGTTCATGTACTTCGGACATGAGTTCTTTGTAATTCTCTGAGATTACCATGATTGGTTTAATTAGAATTAAATTGTAGTAACCCTAGAGCATGCCATGATCTCTTGGTATGGTTATTACTTCGAAGGCTACAAGTTCAAGTTCTATGTGCTTCATTAGAACTAAAATCTAATTTTCCTGACTTAAGTGGGATTGTTTGTGATAGAATGAAATATCTTCCAATTAGATGAGAGATAGAACTTCGATTTTAATTGTGTTTGTGCTTGGATGAATGGATTGGCATTGGACTACTACAAGTGGATCCTTAAAGCTCTATTTTCTCTTTAAATATCAGATTTTCCTTTACTGTTTACTGTTTTCTATTTAGTTCTTAATTACTGAAATTTCTAAATTATCTGGATTTGAGTTGTCAAAATAGTTTAGATTGTTTCTCTCTTTTCCCTATGGATTGACCTCGATCTGATCGAGATTATTACTACATCACAGCTTTGCACCTGAGGCGAGCTAACATATATCACTCCATATTAGCTGTAGGTCCTAAAACTCATCTTGGTATGTGATTTAGGTGGACCATACGATTGGAAACAACATACAAGAGATATCTCTCACAACTATTTCGCTTCATATGACCCACCTAAATCACAATTTGGGCCAACTTTTGAGCCCTATTGCTAAAATGGAGTAGCACACATAGTGATTGGGGTGAATTTTACATAAATATTAAGGTGGGGCATACCAATTCTTGAAGTTAATTAAAGTCATTTTCATGCACAGATGTCTTCACGTCAACCTATCTTGGCCTTAGAAATATTGTGGGACATGACCACCATGATGTTTATGTAAAATCCACTCCGATCACCAAGTGTGTCGCTTAATTTGAGATGTTGGGCTCAAATATTAGATTGCTTCATGATTCAAGTGGGTCATATGAAGGGAAACAATAATCCTCACCTTCAAAACTGTTTTCTTTGTTATGGCCCATATGAATTGAGGATGAACCATATTTTTTGTCCGTACACCTACAGTTGGAGTGAATTTCATAAAATCATCATAGTGGGCCTTGAAAACTCAAGGGTGGGTATCTCTCTCTTGGCTTTTTCCTTGATATGGCCCACCTGAATCACACACCGAGCTTATTTTTAGGCTCTATGGTTAGATTTACGGGACCACTTATTAATCAAGGTGGATTTCACGTAAACATGATAGTGGGGCCCACAAATTCTTAAAGCAAGTATTCTATTAATTCTCATGATGACATCATCCATGGTAATTAATGTTAAAGGGATTTGAAATATAGGTTTTAACAAGGAATCCAAAACGGTTGAAAGGGTGGTAAATGGAATCAATTTACCACCTCCTTACACCTCTCCAAGTGAACCTACCTTTTGTATTTATCACCAATTTCCACCATTTACCACCACTTCCATGGTGTCAAACGACCCCATAGCGTATTTGCGAAGCTAGGATATCTCCATTATATCACGAGTCACTAATTAAATCATGTGGCTCGCTGCGGCACATAGCGGCTCCCCATCAAAATTACGTTGGATTGTCTAACACGACACCCTACGCTAACCACGGAAGCTTAGAACGGAGCTCAGTGAAAGTATGTTGGCAGTCTAACACGACACCTACGTATGTGCGGAAGCTTAAAGAGCAACTAAAATTATGACTAAACCTATAGGAGGGGGATGATTAGGACCTTTTTGAAATTCTTTTCGCCTACTTACACAATTCAACAAATTAAACTAAGTAAGCAAGAACACTTCAGGCTTCCAAGCCTAAGTGGGTCCAATCACAAGACTAACATATGGTTTAGCAATAAACAATCCTAGTCTAAGCATGCATAGGTAAATAAATGATTTAACTAATCAAGCTCCTAACCTATGCAACCTATGTAGACTTATGAGAGTGGATCAATGAGCTCAAGTCTACACACCTAGTGAAAGTACATCTTGTGTGTGAATGTGTCAATCTAGTGCCTAGCATACATTCCTATCAAGCATTCATAATTAAACAATTAAACAACCAATGCTAAGATATCAATGTGCTCAATACAATCACAAATACAAGCATGTATAGTGGTTCGACTTTGGGTCTCCTCCACTCTCGGTTCAAGTACTCAACTCATTTGAGCACACCGACATTCACTATCGGAGGTTTTAAATGAGGTTCACCTCTCAACCTTTACACGGAGGTTTTACCGGTTCACCTCTCAACCATAACCGGAGTTTTGGACAAAGGGCTAACTCTCAACCCGAATAGAGTTTTGGACATAGGCTAACTCTCAACCCGACGCACGTTCACTCCCGTGTCGGGGGCTCCCTCTTGGAAACTTAGTTTAGGCCCGGCTAACGGGCCAAGGAACGGCTAACGTCCCTAGATCGAGTTTGACAAACAAACTCTAAATGGACTCTCAATAAAGACAACCTTACTTGTCGGATGAGCCCCTTGTTCAGCGCCGGTTTGGGTTGCCTGATCTCCGCTCTTTCGTGCTTCAATTAGCTTCCCTTGCTCCCACGATCGTGTTGCCGTTGCATCGTCAATGCCTCAACCACACTTGATCAAACACCTTGTATGTGATGCCTTTGAGATGCCCAAGGTGATAGGAGGATAGGTTTGAGAACTCTACAACTGATGGGAATGGGTTGCCTAGAGGTTCTCTCCTACAACGATCTCATCTTACAGTTTTGGACAAGGATATGCCTATCAAGAAGGTTCCAAACTCTAGAAATCAAGAGGGGATAAAGGTCATCTTCTTCATGAACTTGGAATGCTCCAATCTTGTGTTAAAGCACAAGGAAGATGCCTTGCATAGGTTGGGAATGAGCTTCAAATGGTCTCTAACAATGGTGGCTTCACTCCTCTCGAAATCCCTCTTCTTTCCCCTCAAAATGAGTCAAGCCCTTTTATAGAAAAACGTGCAACGGATCTAAAACGGGCATAAGATGGCTAGTGCCGACCGGTCGTGACCGGTCGGCCAGGGGTCCATGACCGTTCTGGACCGGTCGGCCATGGGCCAACAGAAGATAGGTGCTTGCTGTCTTGAAGAATAGACTGTCCGACCGGTCGTGACCGGTCGGACTAGCCCAGCCAACCGATCTTGACCGGTCGGCCCCAGTGGCCTGCACACTTCAGCACCCCCTGTCCTCTCTGGATCTCAGTCCGACTGGTCTTGACCGGTCGGTCCAGTCCATCCTACCGGTCGTGACTGGTCGGTCAGGCCTGGGTTCAGCCTGATGGTTGCTGACCCACTACTTTCTCAACCCTCTCACTTTGGCCAAGGTTTGGGTGCACTTTTGGGACACCTAGGGCCAAATTATGATGATTAAGAGTATTCCTAAGATGGTCAAGGTCATCAAAGAAGCAAAGGGTTAGGTATTGGTCAAGGTTAAGGCACATCAAGGCATCACTTTTTACATGTTTCTTCTTCCTCAATGCAGCAGGGCCACTTGAGTCTTCGGTCTTTTGTCTTCATTAAGCTCAACCGACACTAGACTCACTGACCTAAGTAATTAACAAATAAGGCGCACTAGTATGCCACAGAAAAGTGCACTAACACTTAGAACTATGGCTAAGTCCTACATGAGGGGGTGATTATGACCGTTTTAAAATCCTTTTTGAAAATCTTTTGTCTAATTAAACTAATTAGCAACAATATAGTAATTAAACAAGAACACTTAGCTTTCAAGATTAAATAGGTCAAATTACAAAGGCTAGACAAGATCAAACATTTAAGCAAACTAACCTAAGCACATATATTATATAGGTGTAATATCTTGAGCTTCTAATCAATATGCAATTATCTAGACTATAATATATATAACTATCTAAGCAACTAGTTTAGATGGCTAAGTAGACAATATGAGATTCATTATGCTGAGCAAATGTCTACAGGTCTAGTGAACATACATCTTGTGTGTGAATGTGCCTATCTAAAACATAGCATGCATTTCATTCAAGCATTTATATAATAAACAATAAAATAGACAATGGTAATATAATAATGTGCTAAAATCAGTCACAAACACAAGCATGTATAGTGGTTCAACTACTTGTTTACTCCACTCTCAGTTCACGTTCTTATCCCTTGAGCACACCGAAATCCACTAAGGGAGTTTAAATCAAATTCCTCTCAACCTAGGTGTTTTAAAAATCGATTTCACCCTACCGGGGAGTTTGACAAGGTTCCTCCCAACCTATGACGGAGATTTTACAGGTTCATCTCTCTACCAAGATGTTTACGGGTTCCATCCTACCTAGGAGTTTGACAAGGATCCTCTTAACCCTTCGGTTCCAATCTAAGAACCTAGCATACACTCCTATCGGAGTCTCCCCTTGAAGACTTGGTTGAGTTTAATTCCAAACTCTCACATTCAATCCTTCATAAGGAAAGAGTGCAACTGGACTCTTACAATTGACAATTTACTTGTTAGATTGAGCCCCTTTTGTAGCGCAATTTGGGTTGCTTGATCTCCTCTCTCACGTGCTTCAATCAACTCCCCTTTGCTCTCCCGATCTTGTTGTTAATGCTTTACCAAGGCTTTAGCTCCAAAGATCAATCGTCTTGCATTTGATCTCTGTGAGATGACCAAGGTGATGGGAGGTAGTAGGAATTCTCTATAACTAGTATGATTTAGTTGCCTAGAGGAATTTCACCTAATGGGATCTTTAAAGGAGTTTAAACAAAAGATCTACCCATGCTCAAGATGCTTAAAACATCTAGACATCAAGAGAGAGCAAGTTCATCTTCAATTGAACTTTGAATGCTCCATCTTGTGATCAAACACAAGAAAGATAATTTGGAATAGTTAGGATTAGAGCTTAATGGTATGGGCAATGAGGATGACTTCTAATACACTAAATTCTCTCTTAAAAAATTGATCTGCCAATATATAGAGCAAAAGCTCCAATGGATAGAAAATAGGCAGAAACGACTAGTTGTTGACCGGTTGACCGACCAGTTTAAGGGGTCATCGACCGGTCGGGTGTTGAGCTCAGACCGGTCTAAAAATGGCATGGGACTGGTTCAATATTGCCATCCTAAATTGTCCTCTGCCGACCGGTCGGACAGACCAGTCGACCGGTCGGACGGACTAGTCGACCGGTCGGGCGACTGGTCTAAAATTGGCTAGAGACTTGGTTTTCTTTGCTATCTCTCTGTGGCCTTTGATGACCGGTCAGCCAAGGCCCTAGACCGGTTGACAGGGTATGAGATCTATTGTTGTGTTGTTTTGTTTACAATAGCTCATGCACCCTTTGAGGCCTATCTTTGGGTGATCCTTTGAGACACCTAAAGCCAATCTAAGATGACTAAAAGTATACCTATGGGATCAGTCATCTAAAGGTTTAGCATCTCATTTACCTATTTCTTCTTCCTTGATGCAGCAGGTCCACTTGAGTCTTCGATCTTCATCTTCTTTGGGCTCAACCAACACCTAGATTCTCTGACCTACATAATTGATAAATAAGGTTTACTAGTATGTCATAGAAAAGTGCACTAACACCTACTAGTGTCTATTGATCCAAATTAAGGTTTGTCACCTGATATACATCATAAATCAATAATTTTAAAGTTACGACATGATGCCTAATAGAATGTAAATCAACAAGGTAAGGGTCGTTATCCAAATACCAAATACGAATAATCAATTCAGAGGTGCGGGCTTGTTACTCAAAACTAAATCAATGCAAAAAAAGCTCGTCACCCAATTCCATTCACGCCAGGGTCGTTCGAACAGTACTCTAGGCACGTAATCATTGGCCGGGTATTTGATGAGGGTCATTCAAACAACAATCTGTCATCTCTGTTAATGCTTATTAGTCACTATAGGGAGGCTCGTCTAACTCAGACACAGTGCCTCATACCACCATGCCTGACCCACACGTCTTTGTAAATCATAATGCACCAACAATTATGAATGGACTCAATTCAATAGTAACAGAGGTATTCAAGATTTCATAAGGTGTTATTCAACAACGAGCATAGAAACGATTAGTCTTACATTAGACTGATCTAATCGACTATGGAGAACCCCCAACAAAATTGGCAATGGGTGTAAGGCATCCTGCGTAGTTCCAACTACTGTCAGTCGTCCAGGTTCAACCTCGGTCGATTAAACAAGCCTGGGGTGGCCGATCCAAGGTGGGCCACTTGCTTACTTATACAATTTATAACACTTGATCTACCACCACAACAATTCAAATTACTAAATACGTAATCATAAACAAGAAGTAAATTTAATACCACACCAGGGTATAAAAATTGAACACATATACGAATCAGTACTACCCAAACTACATCAACACAATTAGACCTATATCAACACATAACAATTGAATACATATATGAATTAGTACAATCCAACCTACATCAACACAATCTAATCTATTTCAATGTTTCTTAACATTTAGCATTGAAGGGTTTAAATATTAGAAATTTCACATCACTAAAGCATTTCATCGAGCATGTTATTAATCAAATAGCAAATAGAGATACTTAATCATCTAAAATGCTAGGTAGAAGGTTGAGGGTAGATCTTCACCTTAGAGTAAAAAATCCTTGATTCAGATGCGGCCCTAATGTTGGAAATTTTGGGAAAAATGCTTCAAACCTTAATTCATCGATAATCTCAATGTCAATAACTTAAATTCTAACCTAATTAGGCTTTAATCAAGGGTTAAGCATTTTACCTAACTTAATTTGAGAAAACCCTAACTCGATTCGAAGAGTCGGGGCACAAAATTGGCATACAACGATATCCATATAGGGCCACGCCTAAATACAACTTTCACAATAACATAAGCTGCTCTTAATTGATCGTTAGGACCCCGAGTCCTAGCATGAATAACCCTTAAGGTTAGGGTTTTAGGGGAAACTAATTCCTAAATAAAATAAAAAGGCTAAGCTAAGATTCATAGAAGTTAACACTAAATGGATTGAACTTGGGAGGTGGGATTCATTTCTTACCTTTGATTGTAAGTAAGAGTGGACTTGGTGGAGGATTAAGAAATTCTAAGGTTTGGTTGTAGCAATCATGACTCTCAAGAACTAAGAAACCCAAATCCAAGCTCTCAACTCCACCCTCGCCCTCTCTCTCTCTCTCTCTCTCTCTCTCTCTCTCTCTCTCTCTCTCTCCCTCTCTCCTTCTCCTTCTCCTTCTCTCTTCCTCCTCTCCTTCTTTCTCTTTCTCTTTCTCTCAAACCCTAGCAAATTCGGATTTAGGGAGGGGAACCCAAATAAGATGTATTTATAGTGCCAGATGTGGCACATTTGTCCTAAAAGCTAGGTTATTGGTTAGATAACCCTATGAGAGGTTGGTTTTAGCATTTAGGGCCTACTTGGGACCACACAGGTCAATCTAACCGATGGAATATTTGCCACAAGCGATAATCTACATAAGGCTATGATTGCCCCGCAATTCAGATGCATTAATCGACATATAGAATGCGAAGTTCCTTTAATGGTTACTGATCATCGATCGAGGTCACAACTTTAGAGATTATTGTGGAATAATAATAATAAAGACTAGTGTCCTAATTTTGGTCATGAACTAACGGCTCAAAAGCCACAACATCGAATAAGTCTGAATGAGCATATGATTCACTTAAGTTCCTAGGTAATTTCTGAGCAGCTTCACACACACGTGTGCTACCCTCTTAGCTCCAAGTTAAGTGATTTGACGCACAATCTTGGCTCAGCATTCCGCGGGAGACGCCAAGCCTACTAAGACTGGATAATTTTCCTTAGTTTTGGGTTTAGTGGTCCACTAATGAGCGGTCTAGAGCTTGTTTGGTTAACTAGGGTATCTTTGGAATAAATTAAGTAATAAGATTTCTTACACGTGATGATTAGGGTTTGGATTAGCTAAGTTCATAGTGTGACCTATTCGCAATTAGCAGAAATAGTGAGTCAGCTTAAATCTCCCTATATCGTTGATTTTAAGCTAAATAGGGTTACTAATTGAGTTTGTACAGTTTTCTGATAATAACACCTACGTATACGCTAGGGTTGATTACGAAAAATCCGAGATGTTACATACTGGCCATGGAAAATTGCTTTATGTCAATTGAGCTTCAATACTTACAAGGAGGGAGAGAGAGAGAGAGAGAGAGAGAGAGAGAGAGAGAGAGAGAGAGAGAGAGAGAGAGAGAGAGAGCTTAATAGAAGGATTAAAGATTTAGCACAAAGGGAGAGGGACTTACTTGAGCAATAGATTAGGTTGTTGTTTGATCGAGTGTTCAGAAAAAGCACCTATTGGTTAAATGATGTGACTAGTAGAGATGAATATTATTTTTTATTGGGCATTTGTTTATTTATATGCATCTACACCCATTTTGTTCTTTTTGAAAAGCAAATGTGTTATTTACAAAAGTAGTGAAATGAAAAGCTTTTTGTGCCAATTTGTCTATACGAATCATGGATTTTTGTTCTTGGGTATGTATGGATCCTATACTTTGACTCAAAGGTGTGTCACCTAACGATTTTTCAGGGTTAACTCCTAGGGAGTTACGATATCATAGAAAAGTGTTTAGGTGAAAATCTGCCCTAAGTCTGAGTAAGGTTGGAGAATCTTAAAAAATCATGACTATCATATTTGCCTTGCTCAAATTACTCTCTTACTTGGATTTGTCTTTTCCTTGCTTTTTTTTTTTTTTAACTATTTTTACTCATAGCACCCTTTTAAATTTTTGCCATGTCCAATCTGCTCATCATTTTTGCTAGTGGTACCCTTTTGATTTTCACCATATCTCAGGTATTTGATTTTGTCTGCTCCTTGGTAATTGTGCCTTCTTGCCTCTGACACCTTTTTTGTTTTTCACAGGCCTGTTGTGTATCCGTTGTTTATACTCGTGCCACCCTTTTAGATTTTCACCTTGTTTTTTTTCTTGAACATACCTTTTTTGTGTTTTTTTTTTAATGCTACGGTTGATGACGTGATTTCCCTCATTGTTGGCTGAATGAGTACCTTTCTAAGTATCATAGAACCTTGAACAACAAGACCCGAGGCTTTTAGACCAATCTAAGAAACTTTTGTGGTGAGGAAGGAAGGTCTCCCCTAAGGGGCCAATATTTTATTGTTTTTGATTTTTTCCTTCTGTCCTTTTGATTTTTTATTTTTTTATCATTTGCGTATGCCCTTATTATTCTCTGAATCTTGGGCTATTCTTTTTTTTTTCTCCATAGACACATGTTTCGAGGGGATGAGATTTCTCATTCTAGTTGTTAACCTTAGGCTACTTTCACAATCGTGTTTGTTATTTATGATAGATCTTGATGTGATCGGTGTTGTTTGGCTCAAGAAAGTCATCACCCTTCATGTTGGTGAGGTGAAAAACACCTTTGGAAGAACTTCTCGGACAATTAGCGGGCCGTCCCAAGTAGGTTTAAATTTGCCCCTAGGGTTGGTAGGTGAGGGAGCATGACTCTTTCTATGACTGTGTCCCCTACGCTCAAGCTTTTCATTCAAACCTACTTGTTGGATGTTGTGATTCTCTTCTGGTAGCTTTGTGAGTGACATAGTGTTCACATGCGCTTTTTATTGGCCAGGTGTAGTTGATCGTAGTGAGCCTATAACTATTCTCATTCTTCCACTTCGCTTTCTATTAATATGCACAATGATAGGATTTTTACTTCTATTGGTAGGACTACCTCCATTATGCATTTAAACTCATATGGAGTGACACCTATTGCAGTGCGCATAGACGTTCGATAGGTCCAGAGTGCATAAGGAAGTGTTCTGACAAGTCATGGTAGGACTTGACCATCTTTTCAAGGATACACATAAGCGTCTTTTTAGTGGCCTCGATCCCACCATTCATTTATGGGTAATAGGAGCTGAACCAATGTCTCTTAATTTTAAGTCACTTTGAGGAATTCTTTCACTCTCTGGCTTATGGAGGGCATCCCATTATTTGTGATGATAACATGAAAAATCCAGTAACTGCTGATGATGCTGCTCTTTGGAAATTTTACCACATTTGATGTTACTATGGTGGCATAAGATGTTGCTTCTACCTATTTGGTGAAGTAATTGACTGGCATGAGAATGTACTTGCGACCGTTGGATTCTTTTGGGCTCACTTTGTTAATGATGTCGATCCCCAACGTTGACAAGGGCAAGGTGTTGCCACCAGCGAGCACATGGATCCGATTCACGTGCTCCTGACATTTGAAGCATTTCTTTACGTGCTCAAAACAATTTGTCTCCACAGTCATCCAATAGTACCCTAGCCATAGGATTTTTTTCGATCATCATGTGTCCGTTCATGTGTGAACCACAAAATCTGTCGTGGATTTCATACAGGAACTTTGATGCCTCTATCTCATCCATGCATTGTAGAAAGATCTGGTTGAAAGACTCAATGCACAAATGTCACCGCTGATTGTGAATTGCGCTACCAAGCGTTGAATGGTTCGTTGATCCATTGCCATTGCATTCTTACATTACGTCTGATCTTCCAGATGTTACTTGATGTTGGCACACCAAGAGTGGTTGTTAGGTGATGATTGGGCTTCTTCAATTTGCAGGCAGAACGCTAGATCTTCGTCAAGTCTAAGCATTTCTTCATAGGAAAAAAATGAAATTGGACAACATGGTTTTTAAGAACTCGATCATCCTCTGCTTATTCTCAAGGGGTAGGGATTTTTCTATATGCAGTTCCCTAGGGATGTCGGGAGTCCCCAGGTTTATGATCTTGAAATTGTCATGAATGACTTTGACTTTAGAATTGAAGTTTTCAAAGAGGTCCTTAAGTTTGCTTGTCAGATCATCATTTTCCCCATATTTAACCTCTTCCAAACCCATGAGTTCAGAGTGTGGTTCTAGATTGAAATTGTAAAAGTTGACTTTGAATTCACGTGGCTCTTTAAATGAGCTTATGTTGAGTGCTAAAATATTACATATTTTTCCTTAATTTACATTATTTTTCCTTGCAATTCACGGTTAATTCGGACTAATTAAGTTTGTTTTTTTGTGTTACATGTGATTTAAGAGAGGTTCGATGAAGAAGTCCAACCTAAAAGAAAATAAAGTTGAAGAAGTGAAGAAGTTGGAAGAAATCAAATCAAAAGAGCTGAAAAGGGTCAGAAATACTAAGTCCTGAAATCTAGTGTCAAAAGAATAAAAGTCCTGAAATTCAGAAAAATGACCCCCGAACTTGTTGAATAGTTTCTGGATCTATAGATGAATCGACAAAGCTTATAGATCGATCGACATAATGTCGATTTTGATAGAAAGCTTGTTAGACGTTTTTACCAGTTGAGATTGATTGATAAAATTTGAAATCGATTGACATAGGTGGTGCTTGCAAAACTTCACGATTTTCTAAAGCGGTGCAGATTTTTCCTATATAAAGAGGCCTATACATTCCTTTTAAAGCATCTAGAGACGAAGGAGAAAGAGAGGAGCTCGAAAGCGTAGCGAGGCCACATCGTTTCCCCCCTTTTTTTTTTAAGTTTTTAGTTTGTTTTTCTGTTTTTCTTAGTCATGCTAGGCTAATCTCTTAGGTAGGGATAAGAGGTGAACCTTTTAGTTTATTTATGGTGTTCTAGATCTTTTGATTCGAATTTATAATTTATTGATGAACAAATTCGTTGAATTAGGTTTGAATAAAGTTATAGTTTTAGTTTACTTTGATCCATTGTCGACTCCAGGCACATTGGATGCTTAGAAAGACTGAGATTGTTTTCTTACCAATTTTGTAAGAGATTGATTTGTATAATTCATTGATCTACTATAGACTCCGGGCTTGGTAGTTGCTTTGGATTCCCTGTAATCAGTAATTTGGTGCTTCATGTGGAAACCAAATCAATTGAAGTTCATATTTGTTTTGGTTTGTTGAATTATGATTTAATGACTCTATCATCCGGTTGGATAAGATAGGACTTCGATTTCAGTTGTGTTATCCAATTGAATCAAGTGAATTAGACATTGTGATTAACTAGAAGTGGATCCTTTGAAACTCCAGTGTTTCTTTTTATTGATTTTTCCTTTTACAATGAATCTATCTATCATTAATTCAGTTTTAGACCCTAATAGCCTTTGAGTGTTTGAATCTATAATCCTCCTCGTGAATCGACCTCAGTCTCACTGAGTTATTACTACATTGCGACACTGCACTTGGGATTGTAAACTGCTTAACATCTTATTGCTTGGTGTTTTTAAAAGATTTCTTAGATTTTTAGGGTTTTAGAAAATTTCTAATGTTTTGGCATTTAATTTTTTTTTTCTAATGTTTTGGCATTTAATTTCTAATGTTTTCTAATGTTTTGGCATTTAATTTCTAATGTTTTTTATTTTGAATTTTATTTTTATTTTTAAGGTTTATTTTGATTTTGAATGTTTTGGTTTTATGTTTTTTATTTTGAATTTTATTTTTGAAAATTTCTGATTTTTTAGCATTTCGATTTTTTTTTTATGTTTTTGAATTTTTGTATTTTCTGTTGTGTTTTTATTTTGAATTTTTGTATTTTCTATTGTTATGGAATTGAAATTTCTTATTTTTAGGGTTAATTTTTTTTTTTTTTCTGATTTTTGGCATTTTGAAAATTTTGGATTTCTTTTTTTTTACTTTTTATTGTTTTTGGATTTTGAATGTTTTGGTTTTTAGTTTTTTATTTTTATTTTTTTGGGCCCTGAGGAGGGTGCCACTGCAAATTAGAGGCTACCTATATTGCGACTGGCATCCTTAGAAGATTGATGGGCAGATTATGCTGTCATAGGACTACAAACTTATTGTTGCCATGCACTCAATGTGGCCCCACATGATGGGGAACCCATATTGAAGGTGGAGCCCACTCAACGAACAATGCACATCATAAGTGGGGTCCACATGATAGAAAATGGACATTGAAAGGGGTCCCCACATGATGAACAATTAACATTGATGGTGGTCCACATGATGGCTGACCCACATCAAAGTGGGCCCCATAGAATGGGTGGTCCACATCAAAGCTCAGCCCCTAATGATGAATGACCCACATCCAAGGTGAGCCCCGCATGATGGACAACCCTCATTGAAGGTGGGGCCCACAAGAAGGACGGTCCACATCAAGCGTGGGCCCCACAAAATGGGCAGTTGACATTGAAGGTGGACCCGACATGATGGATGGCCACATCAAAGTGGGTCCCACAAAATGGACAATCAACATCAATGGTCGGCCCCTAATGATGAGTGGTCAACATTCAAGGTGTGCCCACATGATGGATTACTCATATTGAAGGTGGGCCCACATGATGGACTTGATGATCCACATCAAAGGTGGGCTCCACATGATGGGTGGTGGATATTGAAGGTGTGCCTCACAAGATGGATAATAACATTGATGGTGGGCCTCACATGATGGATGATCCATATTCAGGTGGGTCTCATATCAGAACAGTTCACATTGAAGATCAGCCCTTAATGATGAATGACCCACATCCAAATCAAGCCTCGCATAATGGACGGCCCACTTCAAAGTTGGGCCCCACATGATGAATGACCCACATCCAGTGTCCGACATCATGGACAACCCAAATCCAAGGTAGGACCTGCATGATGGACAGCCCACATCAAAGGTGGGCCCTCATAAGGTTGATGGTCCACATTAAAGGTAGGCCCCACACGATAGACAACCTACATTGAAGGCAGGGCCAAGGTGGGGCCAACATAATGAACTGTCCACATTAAAGGTTGGCCGCACATGATGGGCAGTGGATATTGAGGATGGACCAAACAAAATCGAGGAATAAGTACTTATGTGATGTTGGAAGCCAAGCATACTTTTCTATATCCGCTGAATAAGCAGAAACCAAAGATTCACTTGAGGTATAAGTAGCTTATAGAAAGTAACTTATGATCCAAACAAGCCATTAATGTACTCGTTTAGTTGAATGGCAAAACTGACCACTAGCTTATGTGCAAATTGACAATGGACGATATGAAACAGGAATATGGTCCATTACATCAGATAGACTTGAACCATTCAGCCTCACCAAGGACATCGGGGTAAGGAATAACAAGAAATCATTCGAGAGAATAACAAGAAATCATTCCTCGAATCTTTGCTTCTCTTCTGGGCAGGTCTAACAAGGCCCAAACAAAGAATCCATCAATCACATGCATTCTCAAAGATAAGCTGTAACAAGAAGGAAGAAGGGAGAGAAAAACTAGTTCAGCAACTCAAATCTTTGACAGTTGATGCACGGACCCATTATCTTCCTTTGCACAAATTACACAGTTTCTATAGACGTGCTGCAGGGAACATTTATTTGAACACTAGGATGCAGATTCGCCAAAGGCGCATATTCCTACCATCCATGACATCCTGGTGCAGAGCAAAGCTATTCAGCACAATTGGGATGATGAGCAAGAAATTCGACAACAAATACAAAAATGACTCCAAAAGCAACTAATACATCCTTCAGAGTCCAACTATTCTTGCACCAACTTCATCATCTGCAATCACAGTGAAGAAAAGTGCAGAAAGGCTTGGATGGTGATAAATTACATCCCGCTAAACAATGTAATGGTAGACATCAAATGGTTGTTACCAAATAAAGAAGAACTAATCCAAAAGGTGTTTGCAAAGAAGATTTTTCAAAATTCAATTGCAAATCTGGGTATCACTAGATAAAAAAATGAAGATAGAGATGCCCACAAAACGGTCTTTTCCACACTGGATGGGCTGTACGAATGGCTTGTCATGCCTTTTGGCTTAAAGAATGCACGTGCGTAGTAATTCCATAGTGAGTGAATTCGGTTTTTAAATCAAAGGTCGAATTTTATCACAAACTATATTAATAATTTTCTAATATTTTCAGATAATATGCAAGAACATCTTGCTCATCTTAGGGAATTTGCTGCTCTCAGCTAGCAGCATGGCATTGGACTCTCTTCCTAAAAGGATAAATTTCAAATTGCTGTGTGAGAGGTTGATTTTCTGGGTGTTCGATTAACAGATGGCAAGATTCAAAATGCAGCCACCAGTGCTACAAAAAAATGCAAAATTCCCAGATGAGCTGAAAGACAAGCAACAATGCTATTAGTTCCTTGGGTGTATGAATTCCATTCGAGACTTTATCCCTAATCTTTCAGACAAGAAAAAAAATGTTTGAGAAAAGTCACGAAAACAGAGCCCTTTCACTAGTGTAAATAGGCCACATGCGACGCGTCAAGGACCATTCATACTCACAAACAATGCTTCCGAAGTGTTGGTAGATGGACCCGTGGGGCCCACTTGTGGACAACCACTTGTGGGTGGGGCCAACGACTAATGCAGAATTTTGTGATTAAGACCAAAAGACTAATGAGCTAGACCAGATTCTTATGGGTCAGGGCCAACGCCACAAGACAGATAAAGCACTTTAAAAAGGTTTATATGTTGAATATGGATCATTGGTAGTTCTTTATATAACCGTCCATTAATACGGTACATATGTGGCCCAATCTATGAATAGGCAAAATTGATTTTGGATCAAGCCAGTGTGAGATTGCTGTGAGATTGGCACAGTAGAAGCCACTGTGAGATTGCTGCGTCAAGCGCACGCTACCCATCCATCTGTCAGATGGGTCCCAATAAGCTGAAACCCTTCCTGAAATTCGGGCAATCCCCCCTTGACCACATAGGCATCAATGGCCGCCACTGCTACCCTCTCTTTATCCTGTTCCTTCTCCATTGAACAAGGATAGCGGTAGCCGTGACCGCCGCCCATCGCCGCACAAGCAGCAGCGGCAACCATGGCCGCCGCCGCCGCAGGTAGCAGCCACGGCCACCCAAAACCATCCCTCTCTCTCTCTCTCTCTCTCTCTCTCTCTCTCTCCTCTCCTTCACTCTTTCAGTTTACCCAAGGCCACTGCCGCAGAAGCAGCACGCCGCCGCCGCAGCGACTGTAATTGCCCACCGCCGCGACCATGAGCAGCGGCAGTACACGCCGCTGCCGTCGCCGGCAGCAGTGGCAATTACCGTCGACGGCCAGCGACAAACGATTAAAATTCATTTTTTTTTTGTTTCTTCAAACCCTAATGAAGAAGGAGGAGGAGATGGGCCTTTTGGGCCTAGATTGGAGATTGGAGATGGGCCTTTTGGGTCTAACTTGAAAAATGAAGAAGAATTGAAGAAGAAAAAGGAATAGGGCCTTTTTGGCCTAGCTTGGAAATGGGCCTTTTGGGCCTGGTTTGGAAATTGAAAATTGAAATTGGATATGGGCCTATCCTTTTGGGCCATGGCTTAAGAATATTGGGTCATGGCCTGATGGTTGGGCTGATGGGCCTATCCTTTTAGGCCATGGGCTGGTGGTTGGGCTGGTGGGCATATATATATATATATATATATATATATATATATATATATATATATATATATATATATATATATATATATATATTTTGAGTTGGGCTTAATTCATAGAATTATGGGCCTGTCCCCTATAAAAGAAAAGGCTAATTAATATAAGTGAGGACCAATAAAACAGAAATGACCATCATTGGACATCCATATGTGGATGGATAGCCTATAATAACCATCATATATTAAGCACAAATAGAGATGGGCCGGACTAAGAAGCCCAAATCACTTAATATCAAGATTAAGTGTATCTTGTATAAGGGCCTTTAATCAGCCATTTATGGATTGATTTAGACCAAGTAAAGGCAAGTGACTTGGGGTTTTTCGGCAAGATCTAACCGATGGTATGGTCCGTTTTTGTGATTAACGGTCTAGATCTAAAATTAACCTGATGATCGATGTATGTATTAAAATAAAAGCATATAAAAGAAATTATGGATTTTATTAATCTGTCTCCACATATATCATGATTTATTTAATGTACTTGTGCGTGCATTAATACATATATGTGTGCAAATGAATGATAATTTTTCTTTATATCCATATGATCACTATTGATCACGGGTCCACAAATGAATGGAACCATCATTAACCATGATGATCAACATTGATGAAAGGATCCATCATCAATGGTGAACATAAATGGTAATGATCGGATCCATCATAAATGGACACGATCAATGTAGTGATTGTATTGTCCTTTAATCATAGAACTTCTTTTATTCGTTCAATGGACATGATTGTTTTCTTTAATCTAATGATTTATTCTTTTTTACTTTAATTTTTATATGATTAAAATTAAGTCCCCATTTCATTAGAATATAGATCTCATATCCCAAGGTTGTGCATAACCTAAGTGGGAGTTTTATTCATTCCTTAAATGATGCATAAACCCATAATGGTGGGTTGTAGGTTATACAAATAGATAGTCGTAAAAGCATCAATTTCATTTTATTTAGAGAACTTGATTGATCTGCACCACCCACACAGGTATGTAGGCTTTCAAATCCCTTATAAGATGGATTGCATACTTTTATAAACTTAAAAGTTTGAATAACTAGTAGAAATTCTGATGATTAGTGCCAATACTTTAGATCATAGCTAAGTAGTAATACATGATGCGATGTAGAGATGACCTCTAAAGCATTGATCGCCAATCAACTAAAAGGACAACATTTCGACGGCAACAACTACGAAGACTGGTCCCGCGCAGTGCGAAACCTTCTGGACGAAGATGACATTTCGCACACTTTGGATGGAGTTCAAGAGGAACCCATATTGGCTGAAAATAGAAATCTAGGTGAACATAGGGCCGCGATGAATCACTACAACAAGTGGCGTAAACAAAATCGCTCCGCCCGTAATGTTTTGATTAGCACAATGCACAAAGAACTCATACCCACGTATGAAGTGCATGAAACCGCTAAGGGGATCTGGGATGCACTGGCTAATGCCTATAAGCAGAAGTCAGATGCAAAGGTTCGGGTTATAGAATTAGAGTTCCAAGAATACAGGATGCCAGTAGGTTGCCCCATCAAGGATCATATCCGTAAGATGGAGCGGATGATAGGCACCCTGAGGAATGTAGGTGCAAACTAACTGAAAATCAAAAGATTATAGCTATGCACCGTTCCTTACCCAAATCATGGGCCAAAATCAAAACGATTCTGAACCATACTGATTCTATCACAACGTTCAGAGACTTTTGTGGCCATCTGGTATGAGAGGTTGAAATGAATGCAATTCAGCCAGGTTCGGCCAAGGCTTTTGCAGCAGAAACCCACAAGCGGAAAGCTAACAAGAGAAAGTTCAAAGCTCGCAAGAAGGCGAAGAAAAACAATCAGGAACAGAAGACCGCAACGCCTCCTCCAAATCCCAAGAAGGGGAAAGGAAAGAGGAAACCTAAAAAGACATACATCACCTCTTTCATCTGCGGAAATCCCGGCCATTATGCCCGTCAATGTGCCTAGAAAAAGACGGTAATTCCTCTGTCACTAGATACTTTGTTTGTAGGCGTTTGTTCTGAGATCCTTTCTGTTGATATCCTATCTAACGAGTGGATTTTGGATTCAGGCGCAACAAAGCACGTGACACGAGATCGTCGAGGACTCGAGGAATTTCGACCTATAGCCACAGGAAGCTACAGGGTGTACATGGGAAATAACGCTACTGAAGACGTGCTAGGGATTGGTGTTTATCATCTCCGTACGTGCGTAGGGCACACAATAACCCTCCATGATACTCTTTATGCACCGAGCATGCGCCGGAATTTAATTTCTGTTTCTAGGTTGTTAGTTAATGGTTTTGACATTCGTTTTTCTGGGATAAAAGTTTCTTTAAGACTCAATAACCTCATCTTTGCATGGGGAAACTTGATTTCAGATTTATTTATTCTAGATGTAGATAATGATAATGCACCTCTTGCTTTGTCTGCTACATCGAATGAACATGTAGTATCTGAATCTTTAAAATGGCACGCGAGGTTAGGTCACATTGGAAATGACCGTATGACAAGACTAACTAGATTTGGTCTGTTAGGTTCATTATCCAAAGTTGATTTGCCATTTTGTGAACATTGTGTGTCCGGGAAGACTTCTAAGAAACAATTCCCCAAAGTGACTAGGTCAAAGGGTTTGCTAGAGATAATCCATACGGATATCTGTGGACCCTTAAATGTACGTGCTAGAAATAGATGTCAATACTTCGTCACATTTATTGACGATTACTCGCGCTATGGATATGTGTATCTCATCTCACATAAATCTGAGGCTTTTGATTGTTTTCTCAAATTCAAAGCTGAAGTTGAAAATCAGCTTTAGAAGCTTGAGAAAAAGATTAAAATTCTTAGATCTGATAGAGGTGGCGAGTATACATCTGAAACGTTTAAATCATACTGTGCAAACGTTGGCATCATCAGGCAATACACTATGGCATATACTCCACAACAAAATGGAGTTGCAGAGAGAAGGAACAGGACACTATTGGACATGGTCAGGTCGATGATGGCACATGCCAATCTCTCTACCACATTCTGGGGAGACGCGCTTCTTACAGCCGTCTACGTCCTAAATAGAGTCCCAACTAAATCCGTTCCTAAGACCCCATATGAGATGTGGACTGGGAGGATTCCTTCTCTAGTCGACCTATGTCCTTGGGGATCTTTAGCATATGTTTTATTGCCTACTCAGCATAGAAGTAAACTTGATAGTAAAACTATTGAGTGCGTATTCATCAGGTACCCAATGCACTCAAAGGGATACGTTCTAGTTTATGAGGATCGTGAAGGATGGACTGAGATTGAATCTCGGGACGTCACCTTCGTCGAAGACAGATACCCCAGCCGAAAGAAACAAAAGGTTTCCACAGAACTTTTTGAAATTCCTAATGTATCTCAGGAGAGTGGGAGTTCTGCTTCTGAAAATGGAGATACTCCTATAGTTCATTAAGACAGTGGGAGTACATCTCAGCAGGCTCCTGAGTTACGTCGAAGGTGAAAGAGGTTTGATTCCCAGAAGATATTTCGATATCGATGGTCAATCTTTCTCTTGTATTGCGGTTGACGATGATGAACCTGATTCTTATCAGGATGTGCTACAATCCGAAGATTGCACACCCAAGTGCAGGTAGCGAAGTAGTAAAATACTCGGTAAGACCGAGGTCGATCCACAGGGATTGGGGTTAAGAACACTTAGAGGAATTAGTTTAGGTGAGTGAGATGAAATCTGGTTTATCCACGAGAGTGGAGCAAGTTGTGTGTGGTGAGAGACAAAAATAGAAAAGGGGCTAAGGCATCAGGGATCCACCTTTGATTCATTCACAAGATTCGATTCGTTGGTCCAACTATAACTCAACTAGAATTGAATAAAGATTCATTCCAACCGGAAGATAAAACAGTTAAACTATTTGCATATTTCATAAAAGATGGTGATATGAACCGATTGATTTGACCATGAAGCACTCGTTAGTTGATCGCAGGGAATTCCAAGCATCCACTGTGCCCGGAGTCGACAATGGATCAAGGAATTGTACAGATCAACAACTTTGCCAACAAGTCAACCGATAAGATCACAATTCATACGATCAAATGCATACTTACAAGATAGGAGGCTTTGATTGACCGATCCAACCGTTAAGATCTCGTCTATCGATCGCAGGGAATCCAAAGCATCCAATGTGCCCGGAGTCTACAATGGATTAAGGAATTTTACAGATCGATGACTTTACCTGCACTAGCTCGATGACCGTAGGGAATCCAAAGCATCCAACATGCCCGGAGTCGACGATGGATCAAGGGACTTTATCGATCATGAACTAGCTAATTGGTGTGCAAGAGATCCCAAGCATCCAACGTGCCCGGAGTCGACGATGGATCAAGGGGCTTGCACAACAATAGCGTCTGTCGAGGTGGATAACCAAACCGATCAACCAAAGAGAACTCCCACATTTACACCACACAATGTTGAACCAAAAGAACCATATCTTGCAAATTTCTTCAAAGGCTTCACCCCTAGCCTTAGCTAGAGGTTTAGCCAACCATGCTACAATGGAAGACTAAATTCTCTACAAAAGAGAAAACTACTCTACACTACAAAAGAAAGAAAGAAAGAAAACTAAAGAGAAGAGAGGAGTTGTAGAGAATGGGATGATTGAAATGAGGAGGAGAGGCCTCCTTTTATAGACTTTATGAGGAGCTTCCAAGCCTCCTCCCAATCATAGGTGGCACACCAAAAGTTTCTTTAGGTTTGGGAATGGAGTTAGGCTTGGAGTGCCCAAAGCAAACTTTGCTTTTAGGTTTGGGCTTGGAGTTAGGCTTGGATGGACATGTGGCAAGAAAAGTACTCCAATCCTAGGTGTCACTCCAAGCCTAAAGCAACTTTTCTTTTAGGTTTGGGCTTGGAGTGAGGTTTGGATGATGAGGTGGCATCCCAAGCCTTACACATGTGTGGGGAGAGAGAGAGAGAGAGAGAGAGAGAGAGAGAGAGAGAGCTCCTCTCTTGCTGCCATGGTGGAGATGATGAGAAGGATCAAGGGGTCCACTGGATGGTGGAGAGCTGGCCGCTAGTGTGGTCCACCTTGGATTGAAGGGACGGCTGTGCTGATGAACAGCTGGTTGGACGTCCACTTGATGCTGGCCTTGATGGCCTTCATCATGCTGATTTGTACAGGGGCGGTGACGCTGGACGTTGATGGAGCTGCTGATGATGGATGGACGGTCCAAATGAAGATAGAAGCAGCTGTTGCTGCTTGTGGTGCTGAAGATGGAGGCTTCCACTGTTGATGCCATGGACACGTGATCAGCTGCCCCCTTTTACTTGCACGTGCACACTGCTGCACATTCAAACAGTGGAGTCCACTTGATGAACGGCTGTTGTAGCTAGTGGACGTGATGATGTCCAGCTCTACACGTGCTGGAGATGGGTGGTCCTCTTGAAGCTGATCGTTCAAAGATGAATGGACGATGTTGATGGTGATGCGCAACAGGTGGACTGCAGTGGACGGCTGATGTTGCTGGCGAAGTTGGACGTGCTGGCATGTGGTCCACTGCTTGGACGGAGTGAAGATGAAGATCTGCTAGATCCATGGCCGGTGGACAGGAGATGGACGGTCCACTTGATGGACGGCTCAGATGTTGCTGCATGTGCAAGGTGATCCAGCTAATGGACGGCTGGATGTTGGTTCAGCTGCACTGATGGATGCTGCTGCTTGGACGGACGGTCTTGATGTTCTGATGCTTGATAGTGGAAGACAATACTGTGGCTGATTTGCAGCATGTGTGAGCTGCTGATGTGGGTGGCCATCTGAGATTGCTGTCTTCTCTTGACGGCTGATGGTGCTGTTGTGGACGCTGCTGGGGTCCATCTTGATGAATGGATGGCGTTGATGTGCAGCAGCTGAACATCCACTGGATTGGGGTTGCTGCACGTGCAACAGGTGGGGAGCTGATGGAGTTGGACGGTTGGGAATGAAGGTGGGTCCACCTGCTGTTGTAGCTTGGCACGTGAGGAAGGTGGGGACCATCTTGCTGGACTGATGGACCGCTGTGATGGACAGTTTTGGAGCTGGCACAGCTGGAGTGGACTGTAACTGCTGGACGTGATGGAGCTGTCTGATAGGTGGCCCACCTTCCAGCTAGACACGGGTGAAGGTTGGGTGAATGGATGCAGCACCATGGTCGATGGAGATGAGGGGTCCACAGTGCTAGATGATTAGGGCCATTGATGCTTCATGAAACTGTGGCCCGCCTTGCTGAATGCTACAGTTGGTCCAATCTTCGATCTTTACAGCCCGATTTCTTGCAGGACCGCTTCACACTTGATCTTGATCACTTTGAGGCTCTAAGACGTCCTAATTGGCTCAGATCTTGTCCAACTTCTCCTGATTACCTGAAGACAGAAAATTCACCTAATGAGGGATAATTAACCAGAAAAAAAATGATAACGCCCTTAACAACTAGGGTTAATTATACAATATTAGGTACTTATCAGGATGCGTTATTATTTCCGAATTCGACTGATTGGGTAACTGCCATGGACGAGGAGATTGCCTCCATGGAGAAGAACAAAGTCTGGGAACTTGTAGATCTGCCTTCCAATCGTAAAGCAATTGGTAACAAGTGGGTACTTAAGATCAAAAGAAAGGCAGATGGTACAGTGGACAAGTACAAAGCAAGATTAGTTGCAAAAGGTTTTACACAAAAAGAAGGTGTTGATTATGAGGAAACTTTTTCACCTGTTGCAAAATTTTCCTCAATCCGCATGATCTTGTCCATTGTCGCAAGTCTAGACTTAGAGTTATATCAGATGGATGTAAAGACTGCTTTCTTAAATAGTGATTTGGATGAAGATATTTACATGCAACAACCCATAGGTTATGTGGACAAAAAATATCCAAAGAAAGTCTGCAAGTTGTTACGATCTATTTATGGGTTGAAGCAATCTTCAAGGCAGTGGTACATGAGGTTCCACGTAACCATCACTACTTTTGGATTCACAATGAGTGAAGAAGATCATTGTGTATACGTGAAACGGTTTGGAAGATCTTTTCTGATACTATCTCTATATGTAGACGATATCCTATTAGCTGGTAATGATATGCAACTGTTGATGATGTCTAAATATTGGCATTTCTCGAACTTTGAGATGAAAGATCTTGGTGAAGCCAATTTTATACTAGGGGTTAAATCATCAGGAACCGTTCTAGGAGATTCTTAGGCTTGTCATAAGCCACTTACATACAGAAGATCTTAGGGCAGTTTAGGATGAAAAATTCAAAAGCTGTTGAAACCCCTATGGATAAAGCTACCAAGTTAGACAGGAAATCGTGTCCCCAAACAGAAGCTGAGAAATCGGCAATGTCCTCAGTACCTTATGCGAGCGTAGTAGGCAGCTTAATGTATGCTATGCTTTACACCAGACCGGATATTAGCTATGCAGTTGGCATAGTCAGCCGTTACCAGAGCAACCCGGGACAGTCTCATTAGCAAGCCATGAAACGTATATTCCGCTATCTCAGAGGAACCAAGGACTTGATGCTGTGTTATGAAGGCGCGAGTCTCGAGCTCAAAGGATATTCAGATGCCGCTTGGGGTAATGACGCCGACGAGGGAAAGTCTACTTTAGGATATGTCTTCTTGCTCGGAGGGGGAGCTATCTCTTGGTCAAGCAAGAAACAGACATCCACGGCACTTTCATCTATGGAGGCCGAATACATTGCATGTTGTGCTGCAGTTCAAGAGTGTGTATGGGTTCGCAGATTCCTACTAGGATTGGGTGTTGTTCCAGGCATACATGAGCCTATATCGTTGAGGATAGACAACACCTCGGCCATTGACTTGGCAAAGGATCCCAAACACCACCAGAAATCGAAGCACATTGAGATAAAGTATCATTACGTTCGTGATCAAGTGAAAGAAAAGAAGGTTATCCTCAGCTACATTCCTACCAAGGAGATGATGGCTGATCCCATGACGAAACCTATAGCTAGAGATCTATTTCAGGTTCACGTCAGGCAGATGTGATTGAGGAAAGCTTGATTGATATGCTTGTATCATGTATCTTTAATCTTTCATGAATAATAAATTCTATTTTATTCAGTATTGAGCACTTGTTAGACTAGGTATGTAGATCATCAGCATTTTCTTTAAGATCAAGTAGGATTTCAACTATTATCGGCAGGCCGGTTACCCACTCGCACGGGTTGACCAACCCTAAATGTACAAGAGAGGTACACTTGGGGTGATGTTCATACACTGAGGTATGAACCACCCTTTATTGAAAATAATAAAGGATGAGGATGCGAATGAGTTGTATCCACCTTCAGTCCTATAAGATTGAAGATGAGACTGACAAAGTCGAATAACATAGTCGCACCATTACTCATAATGCGAATAATGTTATGGCCTGAATCACAGCCAAGTCGTGAGGTTATGAGATGAGTCATACCTTATGTGAGATGACTTGCGTATTGTAGACCCGACAGATACCTAGTATTGTCTGCTTTGATTCGATCTAATCATTGCAACGTGTGAGTAGCCAGTCCCATAGGTGACTCTTTGTGTCCTCAGCTACCCTCCTCTTGTGTACAGGAGGATGAGATTGAGTGTCGCTACTTTAGTATACGATGACGAAAGGCCCTTGATTGGTCAGACTCGGTTATGCTAGGAAAGCGGCTTGATCGATTCCAAATTACACATCTGCGTGGGGAAGATCCCGTGACAGCTACACCAAGTTTTTAAAACTATAAATACGCACTTGAAGACTTATCCGCCGGCAGTATCGAGTTTTCTTAGACTTTTACAAACGATATTTTGTTTCAAAATATATATGTATATATATTACTTTAAAAAAGAATTCAAATTGATGTTTGTAGAAAACTAAGTTTTTTATTATATTATAAACTCGATAAGTGGGATAAGTGCGTATGTTGGCCGAGTTCCAGATTAGGAGTTAACTCTATCCGGTGTGGTCATGCGGACTAGGACAGGCATGGTAAAGCTTGGGTTATTGAGTGCTAGTTAGGTGGTCACTTAGTACTCAAACACCTGTGAGAAGATAACGGTGTTCCAGCTAGTCCCACGCCTCTGATTATTTTGATCGTGATTCTTTTAGTTTTAATTGTTATGTGATGAGCTAGATGGACAATGCATGTGTTGAGCTCTTAATTGTGTATATTCTAACCCCAATTCATCACTCATTGTGCAAGGTTTCTATGGTTTGTAAGCTAATTCAATGCATGTTTTGTGACTACAGGATTGAGGGTAGACTCTACTCAATTGAAGACATAAAGAGCTCACTTGGGATCATTCTGATGAAGAATGTTTGAGGACCAAAGAAGAAAAGAAAGAAAGAACTAAAGAAGAGAAGAAAGCAGATGAAAGAAAGGAAGAAAATAAGAAGAAATGAAGCTGACCGGTCGTGACCGGTCGGCCAAGGAAGCCAGACCGGTCAGTGACCGGTCAGCCATGCATGTTTGGGCACTACTGAAGAGGACCGACCGGTCATGACCGGTCGGTCATTGTTGCTGGAGAGTTACTGAAGGCATCCGACCGGTCATGACCGGTCGGACATGCTTGCTGGACCAAGGATGAATAGGCCCGACCGGTCATGACCGGTCGGAGATGCTTGCTGGAGTATTTTCACTTGAGGCCGACCGGTCTTGACCGGTCGGCCATGCGTACTGACTTAGAAGCTTCTAATTTCTTCCCGATTTTCTCTGCGCTGCGTAAGAGTTTCGCAAATTCCCGATTATTCCGACGTTGTGGAGCCTCCAGACTATAAGAGGACACCTAGGGATCGTTCCTAGGGCATCCCAGAAGGGTTCAAGCGAGGTTGGAGGCTGTGGAAGTGAAGATTGGAGTTTCACAACTCCTTTTGGTTTGCTTTGCTGTTTTCATGCTTTTTGTAGTTGTTTCATGTTTCCTTGGATCATGAGCAGCTAAACCTCTTAGCTAGGGCTAAGAGGTGAAGCTTGTAGTGAATCCAAGATGTTTTAATTCGTAGTTAAGTGGTTTTAGTTTGGAATTCATGATTATGAACTAAGGTTTGAAGTTTATACAAGTTTTTAAGTAATTTTTCTTAGTCTTGTGATGACTCATGGATGTTTGGACGAATTACTTATCTTCTTAATTTGTTTGCAACGGTATAGACCTGTATGATCCGAGGAATCGGAGTGCGCTCTAGTACTAAGTTCTTCATAAAGGGACTTCAGGCCAAAGTTCTATTTTAGTTGATTTTCTGGAATATGTAAGGACTGTGCTGGTGATTTGAATCTAGTTCAAATCCTAATCTAGCCTTGTCTTGTGAGAGGACTTGGGGATGGTTATGATTGAGAACTGGACCTTTAGAAAAGGGGAATGACCTATGCAAGTGAGCATGCTCAGCTCAGCCTAGAGTGAGTGAATCTTATGCATAGAACTTACATATTACAGACTGTTTGGTTTAACAGTTCTATCATCTGACTAGACAGACAGGAATGTCGGTTCTAGTTGAGAGAATAAGAAACCATAGCGGATTGAACATTAAGGATTGCTACAAGTGGATCCTTGAAACCCTAGTATCCTCTTATAATTACTTACTCTCGATTTAATTCAGCTTTTGTTACTCATATCAACTTTATACATTAATCGGATTAGTAGACTTCAATAGACACTTGTGGATGAATTTGTGAGATCCTACATAGTCCCTGTGGATCGACCTCAGTCTTACCGAGATTATTACTACATCGCAACCCTACACTTGGGGAAGCGAACAAGTTTTTGGCGCCGTTGCCGGGGACCTTGACGGTTTTCACAAATTTCTGAAATTAGTATCTATTTAGGATTTTTTTTAGATTTTTAGAACTAACTTAGTTTATTTATTTGATTTTTTTTCTTTTCAGGGATTTCTAGGAAGCTGAAGAAGATACAAGAGTTTCAAGTGCAAATCAGGTTCTATCTTTCTAAACCTTACTCTTCTCCTTCTCCTATTCATTCCTATTCATCTCTTGTAGAGTGGGTGGAGATTCCTTTTGGATCTCTAAAAGGTCGGCCTTTTTGCCACCTGGATTCCTATTGGTCGGCTCTGCCGTCTTGGATCACCTTGTGCTCAGGGATTTCTTTTCTCATCTCTACTCCTCTTTCTCCTTTTTCTGCACTTTTTCTCAAAAGATTCAAAGAGTGGGTGGGGTGTTCTCTGAACCCCTATTGACCAGGAGAAATCGGTCTCTATCCTTGTTTCTGGCCTAGCCATTGCAAGACACCTTGTGCTTCGGTCTTAGAGAAGAGTAAAGGAAAAGAAGGAAGAATTCTTTTTCCTTTTTGTTTCTTATTTTTGGTTTTGCATGCCACATTGGGCTCGGGATTCCAATAACCGACTCATAAGTGAAGGGGGGATAGTAGAAGGCATTGATAGAGAGCCACGTGTTATGAGACATCTAGATTCTCCAATTTTATCTGAAAGTATGGCTGCAAATCAACCTAACCCGGTTCAAAATCAAACTGAAACAGGGGAGAATGTGGTTGAGAATGTTCCCCGACCTAGGACTTTACGTGATTTCTTGCAACTTGCAAGAACGAGCACTCCCTCATGCATAGTATTTCCACCAAATGCAGGGAATGTGGATTTGAAACCGGGAGTGATCAATCTTCTCCCTAAATTCCATGGTTTAGACAGTGAAGCCTATCAACACCTTAGGGAGTTTGATGAGGTAATCACCACCATGCACTTTGCAAATGTGACTGAAGATGTAGTAAGACTTAAATTCTTCCCTTTCACTCTTAAGGATAAAGCCAAGGGTTGGCTTTATGCATTGAGGCCAAGATCAATTGGGTCATGGAATGATATGCACAGAGAATTTATAAAAAAATTCTTCCCTACTCACAAAACGAACATGCTTAAGCGCCTTATCATGAACTTTGCCCAAAAGGAGGATGAAACCTTTTCCCAATGTTGGGAGAGATTCAAGGACCTATTAAACGCATGCCCACATCATGGCTATGAAATTTGGCGGATTATAAGTTTTTTCTATGAAGGACTGATTCCATCCATGCGCCAATTTATAGAGATGATGTGTAATGGGGAGTTCATGAATAAGGAAGCTGATGAAGCATGGGATTATCTGGAAGAATTGGCTGAAAGTGCACAATCTTGGGACACATCTAAACCAACAAATTCCAAGACTGGCCAACAAAAAGAAAAGGGAGGAATGTATGTCTTATCAGAAGAAGATAGCATAAGTACACGGTTGGCTAGCCTTACAAGAAAGGTCGAAGCCATGGAATTAAGGAAAGGAGAAACAATCAACTCCACTGAGGTTGAAACTGTTTGTGAAATTTGTGCTGGAAATCAACATGCTACACCAGATTGTCCCACAATTTCAGCAGTCCAAGGCATCTTACAAGAACAAACAAATGCCATAAACAGTTATCAACAGCAATATGGTGCTCCAAACTCAAACATGTATAATCCTAATTGGAAGAACCATCCCAACTTCAGTTGGAGGAATGGACCCACTGCAAATGCAAACAACACTCCAAAAGTATCACTAGAAGAGATGTTGGGTGCACTCGTATCGGTCCAGAATGAGTATAACAAGACAAATTCTCTAAAAATAGATGGGTTCATGCAAGAGCAATTGAAATTCAATCAAAACTCAAATCAAGCCATTAATGAATTGAAAACATCTCTGGCTAGAGTTGAAGCTCACCTTAGTGGTAGAGAGAAGGGCACACTTCCTGCTCAACCTCTTCCTAATCCAAGGACCCAGTATGAGATACAAGATGCAAGCTCATCCTCCCACCATACGGAACATGTCCAGGCTATCACCACTTTGAGAAGTGGGAAAGAAATTGACAAATCTAATCCGGTGAAGGCCCCAAAGCCTAAGGATCCGGAAATTCCCAAAGAGGATGATAGCCCAGACAATATTCCACAAGAGAAAGAACCGGAAAGGCAATACAAGCCGGTTGCCCCATTTCCACAAAGGTTGATTTCACCAAAACCTTTAGATAAAAATCTGGAGATTCTGGAAGTTTTTAAGCAGGTGAAGATCAACATCCCGCTGTTGGATGCAATAAAACAAATACCATCTTATGCCAAATTTTTAAAGGAATTATGTACAATCAAAAGGAAACATAACGTTCACAACAAAGTGCTTTTGGCTGAGAATTTGAGCGCCATCATCAAACAAGAGGTGCCCCAAAAATACAAGGATCCAGGTAGTCCAACCATCTCATGCATCATAGGAGACTACCAGATTAAACAAGCCCTACTCGACTTGGGGGCAAGTGTGAATCTCATTCCATACTCGGTCTACGAACAACTCGGGTTAGGTGAATTGAAACCCACCAAAACCACACTCCAACTTGCTGATAGATCCATCCGGATACCGAGAGGAATGGTAGAGGATGTCCTAGTCCAAGTTGATAAATTCTATTACCCAGTAGATTTTATTGTCTTGGACACACATCCCGTGATAGGCACCGGTACTCAAATTCCCGTCATACTTGGACGACCATTTCTAGCTACCTCAAATGCCATTATCAATTGTAGAAATGGACTTGTACAAATGTCCTTTGGAAATATGACCCTTGAGCTTAACATATTTGAGCTATGCAAACAATCACGGGAAGTTGATGATGATGTCCACGAATTAAACATGATCGAATCATTCGTGGAGGATACAGTCCCCTTATCACTATTTTTCAACCCTTTGGAGGCATGTATGGCCCACTCTCATGAGACAAATGATTACACAATACAAGAGATGGATGCCATTCTAGATGTGATGCTGGTGCTTGAGAATAAAAGATGGAGGGCCCCAATTGAACCTTTGCCTGTAAATGAGAACAAGGCCCTCCCATCCAACATCAAGGCACCAAAACTCAACCTAAAACCATTGCCAAGTGAGCTAAAGTATGTTTATTTAGGTCGAGATGAGACATATCCAGTGGTGATTTCTTCCCACTTGGATGAGGAACAAGAGAGTAGGCTAATAGCCACTCTATTAGAGCACAAGAGTGCCATTGGATGGTCAATTGCGGATCTCAAAGGCATAGACCCACTGATTTGTACTCACCGCATACACCTTGAGGAAAATGCAAAATCATCCCGGCAACCACAAAGGCGACTAAATCCAAACATGAAGGATGTGGTTAAGGCCGAAGTGGTGAAACTATTGGATGTAGGTATCATTTACCCAATATCTGATAGCCAATGGGTGAGCCCAACCCAAGTGGTGCCTAAGAAATCCGGAATAACCATTGTAGCCAATGCCAATAACGAACTCGTGCCAACTAGAGTCACTACTGGTTGGAGAATGTGCATTGACTACAGGAAGCTAAACACTGTCACGAGGAAAGACCACTTTCCCCTACCATTTGTTGATCAGATTTTAGAACGGTTGGCGGGTCATTCCCACTTTTGCTTCCTTGATGGCTATTCAGGGTACAACCAAATAGAAATTGCCCGTGAAGACCAAGAAAAGACTACATTCACATGTCCATTCGGCACTTTCGCCTATCGACGGATGCCGTTTGGACTATGTAATGCCCCTGCCACCTTTCAGCATTGTATGATGAGCATCTTTTCTGACATGGTGGGGACCATTCTCGAAGTCTTCATGGATGATTTTTCCGTATTCGGTTGTAGCTTTGATGAGTGCCTTGAGCACTTGAAATCTGTGTTAAAAAGATGTGAAGAGAAGAACCTAGTGCTCAATTGGGAAAAGTGTCACTTCATGGTTCAAAAAGGAATTGTACTTGGTCACATCGTTTCACAAAATGGAATTGAGGTGGACAAAGCGAAAATTGATCTTATCTCTACCCTTCCACCACCCAAAAGCATACGAGATGTGCGGTCCTTTTTAGGACACGCAGGATTCTACAGAAGGTTCATAAAGGACTTCAGTTCACTCTCTCGCCCTTTATGTAACCTACTTCAAAAGGAAAATTCATTCGAGTGGAATGAAGAATGTCAAAAGGCCTTTAACACCCTTAAAGGTATGTTGACATGTGCCCCAATAATGCAACCACCTGATTGGAGCCTTCCTTTTGAGATTATGTGCGATGCTAGCGACTATGCTATTGGGGCCTTGTTAGGCCAAAGAAAAGATAAAAAGCCATGTGTCATCTACTATGCAAGTAGAACCCTAAACTCAGCCCAGGCAAACTACACTACCACTGAAAAGGAACTTTTAGCCGTAGTTTTTGCTTTGGAGAAGTTTAGATCCTACTTGATTGGATCCAAGATCATTATATTCACTGACCATGCCGCGCTTAAGTATCTGCTTTCTAAGAAGGATGCTAAACCACGGTTATTAAGATGGATCCTCCTACTCCAAGAATTCGACTTAGAAATACGTGATAAGAAAGGAGTAGAGAATGTAGTAGCTGACCACCTCTCTCGACTTGTCCTCACTGATTCCCCTGAAACGACTGCAATCAATGACATGTTCCCTGATGAACAACTTTTTACTGTTTCCCAATTGCCATGGTATGCGGACATTGCTAATTATCTTGCTACAGGTACAATTCCTACATATTGGAAAAAGCAAGATAAAGATAGATTCTTCTCGGAGGTACGGAAATTCCTATGGGACGACCCATACTTGTTCTAGTATTGTCCCGATCAAATCATAAGGAGATGTGTCCCAGATGATGAGCAACAAAGTATCATCTCCTTCTGTCATTCTCAAGCATGTGGTGGTCACTTTTCGGCCAAAAAGACCACAGCGAAAATTCTGCAATGTGGGTTTTATTGGCCCACCATGTTCAAAGACACACATGAGTTTTGCAAAGCATGTGAACCTTGTCAGAAACTAGGAGGAATCTCCCGTAGAAATATGATGTCACTCAATCCCATCTTAATTATCGAAATTTTTTATTGTTGGGGCATCGATTTCATGGGCCCATTTCCATCTTCTTTTGGAAATTTATACATCTTACTTGCTGTTGATTATGTTTCCAAATGGGTCGAGGCCATTCCTTGCCGGAATAATGACCATAAAACGGTCATTCGATTTTTAAAAGAAAATATTCTTTCCCGGTTTGGAACGCCTCGAGTCATCATAAGTGATGGAGGGTCTCACTTTTGCAATCGCCCTTTTGCAGCCCTAATGAAGAAATATGGCGTTACACACAAAGTGAGCACCCCCTATCACCCACAAACTAGTGGACAAGCTGAGATATCCAATAGGGAGATTAAACACATTTTAGAGAAAACGGTGAATCCCGATCGCAAGGATTGGTCACTTCGACTTACCGATGCGCTTTGGGCTTACCGTACTGCCTTTAAAACCCCTATTGGAATGTCTCCCTATAGACTTGTCTATGGGAAGGCTTGTCACTTGCCTGTGGAGTTGGAACATAAGGCGTATTGGGCTATTAAGACAATGAATTTCAATTCTGACAAGGCAAGCTCGCTACGCAAACTTCAATTAAATGAACTTGCAGAAATCCGGAATGAAGCTTATGAGAATGCGAGAATTTACAAGGACAAGACGAAGATATTCCATGATAAGAATATTCTTCGCAAGACATTCACGATCAATCAAAAAGTCCTCATGTATAATTCTCGCTTACATCTATTTCCGGGAAAATTGAGATCTCGATGGACCGGTCCCTACATTGTGCAAACTGTCTATCCGTATGGGACTGTCGAGCTATTGAATCCAAGGAACGACAATATTTTTAAGGCAAATGGCAGCGATTAAAGCCGTTCTTTGAAAATTTTCCTTCAGAAGGTATGTCCATACCCCTGAATGATCCTGTGTATCAGGATGATTGATCTCCTAGTCTGATGGAGGTATAGAGTAGTTAGGATTAGGATTTTGCTGCTTTTGTTTTCGTTTTCATAGGTTTGTTAGAAGGAGGAAGATTTCCAATGTTCCCTCTCTCAGGTAATATCATTCCTCACTCCCTTTTATTTTCAAATTGCTCTCATGTTTTGCTCATTGCGCATCTTTTCCATTGAGGACAATGCAAGATTTGGTTGGGGGGTGTAGGACCGCTTGGAGGAATCCAGCATTTTGCAACATCTCAAGCAATTATGTGGAAATTTTTCAATTTTTTCAAAAATTCGAAACTCTTTTGGAAAACATTGGTTCTATGCATTCGAGTTGATATGAGCATAAGAGGAGGAGATATGAAATGTATAAGGCTGGATGTCTGGAATCTCTCATTGCATAATGGTTTTATATGTGAACTCCCCTATTTTTGTGATTGATAGAAAATCTGAACACTTTTACACCTAGTTCACATTACACGATTTTCATGAGTTGAAGGGATTATGTGATTTAGGGATTAGTTAGACTTTGAATTAAGGTATTGAGAAATCAGGCCGGGGGTACTTTGTCCATCCTTGTCCATGGGAAAATAATGAAAGATATGGATTTCTAAAAATCCTATCTAATTTAAAAAGAAAAAGGAAAAGGAAGGATGAAATTGGGAATGTGGAAAAATGGTGGAAAATTCCGATTAGGGCTACCTACTACCAACCGGGGGATGGTCTACCCGTAACCAAAGCCGGAAATGGGACGTAGTGTGAAAGTCGTCGGAAGGACGGTAAGGCAAATTCCTGTCATTGGCTTGATGTGGCTCTATGTACCTTGAGTTCTATAGTCTAGTTGATGTATGAAGAAGATAATCCTAGAAACTCGTGGAATGAATTTTCACTACCCACACTAGGATGAATTTGTTCAATTCCCTCTATTTATCAACCAATCAGTGGGAATCTCATATGAATGCCTATTATGTCTTGAGGATTTACGGTTCCAACCTTTGACGCCTAATCTTTCTGAATCTTACACTTATGAACCTTGGAATGTATAGAAGGATGGTTTCTGAAAGAGAGTTGAGTCTGAAGAATGAGATTAGCTTCACGCATGTTTTGCTCGGGACTAGCAAAATGCTGGTTGGGGGTGTGTTAAGCTCTTAATTGTGTATATTCTAACCCCAATTCATCACTCATTGTGCAAGGTTTCTATGGTTTGTAAGCTAATTCAATGCATGTTTTGTGACTACAGGATTGAGGGTAGACTCTACTCAATTGAAGACATAAAGAGCTCACTTGGGATCATTCTGATGAAGAATGTTTGAGGACCAAAGAAGAAAGAAAGAAAGAACTAAAGAAGAGAAGAAAGCAGATGAAAGAAAGGAAGAAAATAAGAAGAAATGAAGCTGACCGGTCGTGACCGGTCGGCCAAGGAAGCCAGACCGGTCAGTGACCGGTCAGCCATGCATGTTTGGGCACTACTGAAGAGGACCGACCGGTCATGACCGGTCGGTCATTGTTGCTGGAGAGTTACTGAAGGCATCCGACCGGTCATGACCGGTCGGACATGCTTGCTGGACCAAGGATGAATAGGCCCGACCGGTCATGACCGGTCGGAGATGCTTGCTGGAGTATTTTCACTTGAGGCCGACCGGTCTTAACCGGTCGGCCATGCGTACTGACTTAGAAGCTTCTAATTTCTTCCCGATTTTCTCTGCGCTGCGTAAGAGTTTCGCAAATTCCCGATTATTCCGACGTTGTGGAGCCTCCAGACTATAAGAGGACACCTAGGGATCGTTCCTAGGGCATCCCAGAAGGGTTCAAGCGAGGTTGGAGGCTGTGGAAGTGAAGATTGGAGTTTCACAACTCCTTTTGGTTTGCTTTGCTGTTTTCATGCTTTTTGTAGTTGTTTCATGTTTCCTTGGATCATGAGCAGCTAAACCTCTTAGCTAGGGCTAAGAGGTGAAGCTTGTAGTGAATCCAAGATGTTTTAATTCGTAGTTAAGTGGTTTTAGTTTGGAATTCATGATTATGAACTAAGGTTTGAAGTTTATACAAGTTTTTAAGTAATTTTTCTTAGTCTTGTGATGACTCATGGATGTTTGGACGAATTACTTATCTTCTTAATTTGTTTGCAACGGTATAGACCTGTATGATCCGAGGAATCGGAGTGCGCTCTAGTACTAAGTTCTTCATAAAGGGACTTCAGGCCAAAGTTCTATTTTAGTTGATTTTCTGGAATATGTAAGGACTGTGCTGGTGATTTGAATCTAGTTCAAATCCTAATCTAGCCTTGTCTTGTGAGAGGACTTGGGGATGGTTATGATTGAGAACTGGACCTTTAGAAAAGGGGAATGACCTATGCAAGTGAGCATGCTCAGCTCAGCCTAGAGTGAGTGAATCTTATGCATAGAACTTACATATTACAGACTGTTTGGTTTAACAGTTCTATCATCTGACTAGACAGACAGGAATGTCGGTTCTAGTTGAGAGAATAAGAAACCACAGCGGATTGAACATTAAGGATTGCTACAAGTGGATCCTTGAAACCCTAGTATCCTCTTATAATTACTTACTCTCGATTTAATTCAGCTTTTGTTACTCATATCAACTTTATACATCAATCGGATTAGTAGACTTCAATAGACACTTGTGGATGAATTTGTGAGATCCTACATAGTCCATGTGGATCGACCTCGGTCTTACCGAGATTATTACTACATCGCAACCCTACACTTGGGGAAGCGAACAGCATGATGTGCCTATCCCACAATGTGATTGAGTGGGAGATGTTGGTAGATGGACCCGTGGGGCCCACTTGTGGACAACCACTTGTAGGTGGGGCCCATAAGGATGTTCCCGCATCCTCCTTCTTCCGAGAGTTTGAAATTCAGTTAGAAATTTTAGAAATTTAAAACCTCAGAAGAAGATGAGATGGGATAAGATAAGGTTAAACCAACCTTATCTCATCTCATCTCTTATCTCTTTTTCCTCTATTTATAAGAGGATTCTTTCCATAATCAAATGCAAGAAACACTTACGGAGAGAAAAAGAAGAAAGTAAAAGGAGTGTCCATTTAGCCCATTTTTTTCGATCTAAGCTATAGATCATAATCCGGGGACCATCCTCACCGTAGAATCAGAGGGGTGATCAGACCCACTTGTTCCTGTAGCAAATAGGCGGATCGCTGGATCGCACCGCATATCCTCGGCTTTGCGAAGGTTCTCATCGTGTAGACCATCGGATCTTGGAGGCCCACTCTTCCGCAAATTACTAACACGAAGCACGTGCTGTAGTTTTACTCAAGAGAGAAGGCTGTCAAGAAAGTCAAGAAAGAGTGTGCGTATGATAGTTCAAAGCCTATGAATTAAATTACCGGCATGCAAGAAAGGAAATTTTAGCTGCTATCAATGGAGTTCAGCATTTCCATACACATTTCATCAATGAGGAATTTATTTTGCAAAGAGACTCTTCAAATCTGGCCAGCCTCTTAAAAAGGAAACTCGTCAACAGCCCTAACTCCAAAGGTATGCATGGTGGCAATTTCTATTGTCTTAATATTTTTTTTTATGTAGGAAAGAATCGTGGGAAAGACCACCATCCTTCCCGTTGCCTTAACAAGGGAATTGAATATGATGTGGATACAGTAAAGACCCGATGACGGAAACCAGGATAGCGGATGCAAGGCTATGGAACTTGGGTGTGGGTCTTTTCTTGAAATGGTTAACTGCCAGAAAATCAGAGAATTATTACTTAATCGGAGCTCGATTCAACAGGAATATCCAAATATTGATTTCTTCTTAATCTTCAGTAAGTATTAGCCATCTCATTAATAATTTACGATGGACACGGTTTGAATAGGAAATCATACCATGGCTGATTGATAAAGAGTCTCTGATGATATTCTAATAATCTAATGGCAACTCTATGTAAATACGATTTCTTGAACCATTTTTACTGCTATTTTGAGTTTCAGTAATTGGGAAACTGATCTTTGTAGAACTTTTCAGAGACTTAATTTCACTAATCCAGAAAGAGTCCGATACCTACAGGGATGAAATTTTGGTTAAAGACGAGTTAAAAGATACCTCCACACATGAAAAGATTAATCTTCTTAATCAAAAGATCCAAAGTTGTAGATATTGCTTGAAGAAGAGGAAAGGTCTTTGCTTACATCATCATGTAGAGTATCTCAAACTTTGAAGGATAGCATCATCTGAACATTTTTATTTTACATTTGTGTCAGCTTTATGTACATGTCAGAATCTTTATGTCAAGTCTTAAAAGTAAGCCCTGCTCTATAGCTGTCCTTTTCTTATATTGAGTCGTCAAATCTTGTAAGAGAATCTTAGCCCCTTCTTTTTTTAAACTAACCCAAGGAATTACAAGGCAATTTCCCGGATTGTACCCCTCATTGAATTGAATGCGTTAGGTCTGTGAGTATCCTCCCGAGGGCTCTGCAATTTCCCGGATTGTACCCCTCATTGAATTGAATGCGTTAGGTCTGTGAGTATCCTCCCGAGGGTAGAGCCCTTGGCACTTGAGGTATTGGTGTGGAAGCTTGGTCGATCCCTTCCTGTTTCTCAATGCTATCAACAACTGGTTTTTTATGTTTATATATTCAATGGAATGATGAAAATAGAAAAGAGTGTAAAATTAAGAGAGAGAAAAACCTACTCGTATTTGTGTGATAGTTCTCTTTTGAGATTTTCTACAATATAACCTTTAATTCAAGCTCCCTTGAATGGTAAAGGCATTCTAAGGAAGAACTCTGTAGGCTATAAATGAGGGGAGTTCTCCTGGTACTAGAGTTAAGGCTCCTGTCAAAGCCCCTTCACTAGATCAGCTATCCACTGGTCATAAGAAAAGCCCGACTAGTCTTCCACGGTCTCTCTTGGGGTGAGTGTGTATCATTAGCTTGGTCTCGAAACCCTCTCAGGGGAGAGTGGTGCAGAAGCCTGTGAGACACCAAAAAGCTTAGCAAGGGAGAATTATAGCTGCTGTAAGCACAAGTACGCACAATAGTTTGATCTACCATTGATTTGACACAAGATCCGGCAGGCATATCAATGTAGTTTTATATTTGGTATCAGCGCAATCATACATTGAATACCGGTTTTCAAGGCTTTTTTTTTTTTTTTTTCCCTACATTTGAGTTTTTTAAGGACTTCCATAAAAATAAACAAAAGGCAATACCCACCAAAAGCAAATAAACAAATAAAAGACCCGAGGAAAAAATACCATCCTGGATCCCGAGGATATGATGCCTGATATCCTTGTGGTTTTCAGCTTGTACAAGTGGGTTCCTTGGCTCAGTCATCCAAACTGTTAATCTAATCATCCCAGTCGAAGCAAAGTTCAGAAAATACAGCAGGTCCAGACCCAACAGTGAAAAGGTCTTGATGGATGATGAGGACCTTCCCTTCTGGGAAGTTGTGTGGCATGGTCCATCTACGGTGATGCCAATCAGATCAACGGTGTGGATTGCTGAACCATGGACCCCACTTGTACAAACTGAAAACTCAATCCTATAACTAAACATATCCTTAGGTCAAGAACCACATAATCCTCCCCAAGATGGAGCAATAAATTGATATTATTATTATATCACATACATTTGGAAATATTTCTTCCAGGCCAATCAGAATCTGACGGCCCACTTAACGGAATTCTTACGGCGCTTCGTCTTAGCCACAACTCATACATGACCATGTAGAATGCATCATAATCGATTGGAAATAGATGCCATTGGAAATGCTTCCGCACCTTCAAGACGTTCCTTTGTAACATTGCGTAATCATCCAAGCTGACTCTGTGGAGAATCCTCTTCAGCAGCAGAATATCCAAGGTGGCAACGACTAGTGAGAAGCTCTTCCAATTCAAAATGTCTGCGAACGGCAGATCATAGTGGTTGGCGATGATCACTGGGACACACCCGTAGTACAAAGCATCACCAATCCTCGCGGTGTTCACTTCGAAACCTTTGACATGAAGGCAGAACTTGCTGTGGAGGAGCTCGTCTGAAGTAAGAAGTTGCGAGGCGGCCTGAATGGACAAAGATTTCGGAGTCGTTTTTCCAAGCTTGGAGGAGCTTTGCACGCACTGGGGAGTTGGCAGACCCCGCAAAGAAGGCCAGTTTCTTCCTGAAATTTTTTTGTAGATAGAGATCAGCTAAAACATTGGAGAGTTCATGGAAATTATTCAAGTATAAGATGACAAACATACTACATAGATGAAGTATAGGATCCTCAACCTGAGGTTCTGAAAAGTGGGGCCCATGTTTCAGTGATCCAGACCATTGGTCTGGTCAGCCCTGCCACATGGATGGACTATGCCCCGAAATCACCTCGATGGGGACAAATGATAGCCTTTTCTGGTCTGCAAGTAGGTGGTTAAGAGGAAAAGTGCAGCAGTCACCCACATTCAAATGAGGAAGAAGTCCAAAGAATAGTGGATAGATTAGTGGGCATGGCACAGCCCACAGTAGAATGCAACAGACCAATGGTCTGGATTACTAAACCGTGGGCCCCACTTGTCAAAATTGACATACCAAGTGACTGCAAAGCAGCAAGGTCAGGGATCCCATAATTCATTTTAACATGCTAAAAGAAGTGTACACGTCTGAATTTTATTGCATAAACAAATGAGGATTTTTGAGATCCTCAACTAGCCAATATGTACATATCCTGTGGTTTCAGTATCTCCAAGTGGATGCCATTGTTGGGTGATTCAGACTGCTGATCCAGCGCACCCACAGTGGACGAACCATGCCCCAAACACACCTTCATAGTGACAATGTCAACCCTTTGATTCATGACCTGACCTGCTATTAGCTGGCTAAGAATAGGAATATTGAGACCACCCACATTCACAAAAAACGAGAAGGCGAAAGATTGGTCTGCTAGAATGTTTCGATCTGGGAGACTCCTGGGGCATGGTCCATCCACAGGGCCCAAACGACATGGATCACTGAACCTAGGACCCCACTTATACAAAATCCAGGAATAACATGCGTGTCCTTGGGCTGATGGTCATCTAATTCCTCACAAACAAGATACATAGGCATACACACCATACAAGGTCGTGTACCACTCAACTCTCCTCTTAGCCATATTGCCAGACTAAAACATTGATGCTCCTACACTTGCTTAGCCATGTCCCATGCCTTCTACCAATGGCAAGGTGAGGACTATAGTTCTCGTGAGTGGCAATCTCGTCCGTTATGGTTATGCAATATGATCGTAATTATCGATGATTTGATGATGACTGTAATCAGAGAACAGGTACATATAATCCAAAAATCTAAAAGACATAGTGTATAGTTTTTGGTATCTGAAACTCAATATTCGAAAAGCCTGTTTGATTGACTTCGTTGATCGGGACTATAGTTAGCAGGACTCATAAATGGGCGAAATGGTGCAAGAAACAGATGTGGAATGTCTCATTTTTTGACAGCTGGGTGTGGTAGTTACCTAGAGCTGATGTGGAAAACAGGGAAGATGGAGGCATAGGTGTTTTTGCAAGGGAAATAGATTGCTGGTAACTATGACCGAGACTAGTGTGTGTTTCAGCTGAACAGTTTTCTTGTTATATAAAAGCTTAATGGGTGCTAAAAGTCTCAATCAAATATCTCACCCAAGTACTCAAAAAAACTTGACATATTACTTGAAAGAAAAAATTCAAATTTAGATTAAAGCTTTCTTAACTAGAGATGCCCAATTCAGAATACCAACACATTACAAGCCCATTAGGATTGAAGCCCCTCACATTGAATACAAGTCAAATTTCAAAGTTTCTAAAACTAGGTCTGCATTCTATTTGAGGCTATCAACCCAACGGTTTCAAAATTTCTCAAATGAAATTGGCGCAAAATCACAAATCCGAGAGATTTGACATTTTATCTAAAAGTAAACTTAGAAGTGGCAATTCACTACTAGGTGAACTGCAAAACTATCGTCTAGGCAGCAAGGTATAAAAAAAATTATGTAACAGCCATAACGGTTACATAAAGGTAGCGGTGGGACCCGTTACACAATAAAGGGCCAAATACATTCTTTCCTTCAGGAAAAAAAAAAAAAAAATTCGATTGTTACGAGGCCGTAACAGCCATTACAGCCCGTATCATTATGGTCATATGGCATGGCTGTTACAATTACTGAATACCTTGCTTGGCAGTCCTAGGGTCACAACTTCTTGACAAGGAAACATCAAAGTCTCGGTGCTTCCAGCAGGTAGCTAATGAACAGAACATAAAAATCAAAAGAAAGAAACCAAAGGTAAGTAATTTTGTTGTAGTCACCACCTTAATTTTCAAGGCAACACCCTACATATCATCCTTAAACATTTATGTGGATAGGCCACCTAAGCCGCTCCTCTATAGTTCATCATTTCATCTTATGTGGACAGTGGACACCATAATCAGCATACAGATGAAGATGGAAGGTAGATAGCCATAATAGAAATTTGGGTAATGTATGTAGAACAATCTATACAGGACACCGCAAGCCACTAAACTATGTTGGTGATGCATCCACCCAACCCAAGTTTTGGAGCAAGCATACATGATTCATGTAACCTACTTGTCACTTCATTCTTCATTGGTTTTTGCATGGATTTTAGAAGGTAGCTTTTGGGTCAATAGATGTTTGGAGGTAGCTTAGGTGGGAAATTTTAGTGCAACAAGATTGAAAGACTGCAACCAAGGCATTCCATAACGGTAACGGTGGCCGTAACGGCCACCACCATTACTGTTACGATATGGGCTGTTACCTGACCCCGTATCGGCCGATACAGCCCCTTCCTATTTTCTGAAAAAAACAGTTACATGACCGTTACGGGGCCGTTACGGCCTGTTTTTTCTGTAACGGCCGTTACGAACCCGTAATGCGTAACGGCCACCACCGTTTCCTTTACGTATCGGCCGATACGGCCATATTGTAACCATTTTGGGATACCTTGACTGCAACTTAATTGAATATACAGAAAATACTTACCATTCGAAGCTCCAAAAATTCATGAATGTTGGCACATGATTTAATAGAAGGCCAAGCATGGAAGTAAATTCCAGCAGCCTTCTAGTTTATTCAGCTAGAAAGAAAGGACAAAAACAACTAACACTAGAGCAATTCTGAAACATGACTCAAAAAAACTTTATTCAATCAAATATTCATGTTTAAATTCGTAATTCCCTTTAGGGCCACATGTATAAAGCCAAAAATATTTACAAAGAAATCATCAACTCTAAAACCCAACTTTCTAACTCTATAACCCTCCTAACTCAACTTATTATCATATAAGGACTTTCTGAAACCGATTACACCCCAAAGATAAGAGTTAGATTGGTGTAAAACTTGCCAAAAACTAAAACTTTCCTAATATCGACAAAATCCAGATTGAAAATAAATAAATAAAAAATCTTCTACCAATAAAACAAAGGAATTTTAAGGTAACTAGCTAACTAAGATATCTTAGAAACTAACTAAATTTTTTATTTTTTATTTTTATATATTATTTATTTATTTATTTATTTATGGGTAGAAACTAACTTTGATTGGACCAAATTAAGTTTTATCTCTAGGACCCACATGGAACATTTTCTGGATCATGGGCTAGCCAATTTGACTCTTGGTGGACTAACATGGTGATATCATTAACAAAACCTTATTTTTCATCATAACTATATACCCTATTGGTCATTATCATCATAATCTAAGCCTTATCCCAATTAATTGGGTTCAGCTACATGAATCCCATCCTGCCATTCCACTCTATCAAGGGCCAAAATTTCTTTAGTAATAGGGCATAACTCCTCCAGTACTTGCTTCAGTCGACCTGTTGGAAAGATAACTTGATAGGTTATCCAATGGTACTAATTATCCATCCAAATGTCATATGGCCCAAGAAAAATGGCCTACAAAATAAGCGATGGAAATGATCTTGCATCAAGACTCCAGTTGCAAAACATTTGTGCAAGAAGGCATAAGAATTATCTCAGTATCTCTTTCCAACATTACTTGGATAGATCCTTATTAGGAAACAAGATGGCTGCTGCAGAAAAGAGCTCTTATCTGATGTAGCAACCTCAGGAGTAAGTTTACCTTTTTGATGAAGCAACCTTGGGAGGATTTCCTTGCCGTGGCCAAATTTGTGGCAAAGATGCGTCCTTGTGCGCCACATATCCAGATAAGAAATAGCTCGATGAGCACACAACTTGTATAGCATTGAACTTCACTTCTGTAGCCTTTTCCATTGCCGACCTTCCAGCGGAATGACAGGCAACATAAAAATGGTCAGCACCGCCACTTCTGTTCCAGTACGGGTAGTTTTGACTGATGTTGGAAATGTACATTCGAATAAAATCTTGGATCCCCCCAACATCGACCCTAGGGTCGTGCCTCAACCTTGCAATTGAGAAAGGTAAGAAGAAGAGATCAGCTTCCGAAGGATCCTTTGTGATGAAATGACTTTGCATAAGAACTTTTTTGAAGTAGCTTTCACTGGCATAGTTGCCGCCTGGTTCGAAATCCACTGGCAAAAGCGCATGTGCAAAGGGATCATCTTTCCTATGTGGGTAAACGTAAATCTTGAAGCTTCTATTCATCTCCTTATAGTCTTCCAGAAAGCGATCTTTGTCGTGAAAGACCTCACTATTAACTATGTTTCCTGCACATCAACAGAGAAGAACTGTCTACATAAGTACGAAACATGACAACTCAACAGTTTGTAGTTTTTCATCAGGGATGCATCTTGGATTCGGGTCAACCTGAACCTGGTTTACCTAAGCTGAGTTCTGGTTTTTTTTGGTCCTCGGGTTAGGTTTGGCTTGGAAAACACTAACCCAGTTTTGAATTCAAGTTGGGTTCAGATTGAAAAAATTATAGTCAGGTTGGGAATAATCACATGTATTTGTGTTTGGTTGAGGTCAGTTCAACTTGGGTTGAGTATCGAGGACTTCAGGTTGGGCACCTCACGTTGGAATTCGGGTCAGGTTGCACATTGGGTCCTCTTAATGTCAAGATGGGCTTGGGTTGACCCTCAACCTGACCAAGCCCGCTCAAGTTGCACCCCTAGTTTTCATGTCACCTTTAAATCTTACACATAATTGAAAGTGACTAAAAAGATGAACAATGAGAATCCTTTTGGGAGAGTGAATAGATGATAGTGAAGAATTAGTGGATATTTCAATTTGGGCGAAGTTGTGTTGCGACAAGCAGTGCAAGCAACCATACATGTCCATGGTTTGTCAACCCCCTTATGCCCAAGAACCAATGCACTTTCGGACTGGTCATGGATATATGACCATCAGATCATGGATTGGGTGTCTCTAATGGAGAGATGGAACGACTTGTCAGTGACACTTTACGGTTTTGGTGCATACGAGAAACAACCTTATTCATGCACATGAGTGACATGCTGAAATGCGCTATGTGTGCGATTGTTCATGTTCAACCATCCCACATTTGCATGGATAGGTGGAACTACTTGTCAATGATACCTGCACAATTTCGGTGTATATGGGGATCACCCTTATCCATGCATATGCGTGACGTGTTGCAATGTTGATCATCAAAGTGCAAGCATCCAACGTTAGCATATGTGCCAACATCAATCTTCAAGCACTAAAAAAATGCGGCACATGTGTAAATGTGCCACCAACCAATCTTTAACTTCCCCACATGCCAATATCTATCCTGTCCATGTTCCGGGGTTCTTGACAATTAAGGGGCAGAATAAGTAGTCGGCAGCAACATGTCCATGGCCAGCTAGCCCTCACAGGATGCCATGGATGCTAGTTGCGATGCAACTTTGCCCAAATTCAAATGGTCTCTTAGAGTTTCTTAAGGGCCATCATTGCATGAGTAAAGAACCTCAATATATGTGACAAGTCATAAAGAAAGTGAAGGGCCCGCGATTCAATGACCCAGACCATTTGTATGTTGGGCCCTACTGTGAATGAAAGTGCATCCATCTCAGCCTAATAAGATTCAACTAAAAGAATGTGCATGTGCATCCATCATCATCATCATAATATAAGCCTAATGCCAATTAATTGGGGTCGGCTACATGAATCCTGTTCCACCATTCCACTCTATCAAGGGCCACACCTTCATCCCAACCAATTCCAATCATGTCCTCCTTTGGAAAATGCTATGTTTATCCTACAAGGAATTATACCACTAGAAGAGATCAGCCATATATGCATTCTACACATGTTACACATGCTCAATCAAAACCATTCAAACTGTGTACCACACTGCAGATGGGGCATAGCCCCAAAACACACAGACCATACAATGCCAACCCTTAAGAAAGGGACATTGGCTTGCTCAGTTTTGACAGCAGGCCCCTCTTTTTTTCATTTTTAGCAGTCTTTCATGGACAACCATCGCGTGGAGAGAATTGTCTGATGAGTGTGACTCTATTCGAAATGCCCTGTTTATAGCATGGATCATGATTTTGACATTCTGGACAGAGAATTTACAACATGAATTGCCTCTGCCCTGTGCCTACAGGAAGTTCCTCTATTCAGAAGCTACAAAGGGCCCACTGCGGTGTCCATGTGACATCCACTCCGTCCATCAGTTTCATAAGCTCATGATAGGACAAAAGTCCAAAAATGAAGCAGATCCAAAACTCAAGTGAGGCACGCCACAGGAAAGAGTGAGGATTGAACACCCACCATTGAAACCTTCATGGGGCCACAAAAGCTTTCGATCAGGCTCATATTTGTGTTTCCAGATCATCCTAATAGGAATAACGCTATGAACAGTTTGGATGGATATAAACGTCACAGTGGACCCTGGGAAGGCTTCAACGGTGGCGATTTCCACCCCACCGTTTCCTGTTATAAGGCCTAGTTGAGTTTTGGATCTGCCTCAATTTTGGGCTGATGTCCTAATGTGAGCTGGCGAAACTGAGGGACCGAGTGGATTACTAACCGAGATCACAGTGGGCCCCACATAGCTTCTGCAAGGGGCATAGTGGTGTCGGAGAATTTACTCCCATACTAGTACAACCATTTGGACTGAAAATTCCAGACAAACTCCAAAACCAAACAAAACCCATGAACCCAAAATGAAAAATACGCATACCATTTGAATCCATATCGCCTCCCATCCCATCAAACCGACGGTCCTCAGCTTCTGCAGTGCCATTGGCGGAAAATTGTTCCACTTTCGGGGCCATGGCCTCGTGGGTCCCGCCAGGATTGGTTCTAGAAGGGATCTGAAGTGGAGATTTGAGGTTTGGGTTGGTTGGGGCAGGGAATTGAAAATAGTCAAGTGGTGAGATGAGGAGGGGAGATGGGTAGAGATTGGAGGTGAGAGAGATGTAGAAGAGTATAGAAAGAGAGGTGATGAGAGCTAAGGCTGTGGGTATGATGGAGAAGCTTAGAAAGGAGTCTGAGAGGCGAGGACGTGAGGAGAGAGAGAGGAGAATGGAAGAAGAAGACATGGAGGGAGAGGGAAGGTGGGGAGGGGTTGTTTTTCCTTTGCTTTGATTTCATCAATACCAAAAGAGTCGTACTTGCCGTCAACGGCGGGCTGGAATCCTCTGCAACGGACGCGACGAAAAAGGGTCCCTCCTACATCGTTGGATCCGGTCGCTGCTTCGCTGGATCCCCCGGATCCACCGAGGAGGGTGTATCCCTTACTGTGCCGTCCACTGTTTGATGTGTGCGTATTACATCCACGCCGTCCATTCATTTTGAAAACTCATTTTAGAGTATGCTTCAAAAAATGAAGTAGATCCAAATCTCAGGTGGACCATAATACAGTAAACAATGGTACTCAACCATTAAAAGTTTTTCGTAGGTCACAAAAGTTATGGGTAAAGCTGATATTTCTTTGGTATCTTCATCCAGGTCTTTGTGACCTTTTCAACAGGTTGGATAGAAAATAAATGGCCCTCATGAAGTTTTTAATGGTGTGGATTCAATCACTACTATTTCATGTGGTATGGTCAACCTAAGATTCACATCTGCTCATTTTTGGAATAATGCCCCAAAATGAGCTTTCAAAATGCATAGACGGAGTAGATGTAAGGTAAATACATCATCAGAGAGGCCCCACAATTGGGAATCCATGATCCACCCAAACCGGGGATTGTTACTGCATTAGCTCCAAGGTGTGATTATTTTTACTAAAAGTCCAAATTTTCGTGTCCTCTTTCCATCTTGACCTTTTGACAAGAAATTGAAAATGTGATGGTAAAAAATGCCCCTTTGACTACTGCTTTGCGTATGGAAGCCTTGTAAAGAAAGGCTTTTAAAGAGATGATATCCCTCACAGGTGTTACATTGAGGTTCCACCTTGGGCTCCACTATGATGCATTATGTTACATCCACGCCGTCCATCCATTTGGAGAGACCATTCTAGGGGATGAGCCAAAGAATGAAGCAAATCCAAAGCTCAAGTGGACCTCACCAAAGAAAACAATGGGGATTGATGTCCTACCATTAAAAAATTATTGGGGTCACAGAAGTTTTCGATCAAGCTGATATTTGTGTTTTCCCTTCTTTCATGTCTGTGTGAACTTACGAATAGGTTGGATCTATAGTTATGGTGTTGTCATCTTGGAAGTTTTAATAAGGAATCAAACAATCAATCCAACAATCCCTGATGGGCTACATATCGTGGACTGGGTGAGGCATAGGAAAGGATGCATGGAAGTCCTTGATCCAAGCTTACATTGCCGCCCCAATTCAGAAGTGGAGGAGATGCTTCATGCATTGGGTGTAGCTTTCCTTTGTGTCAACCCAACCCCTAATGAAAGGCCAACGATGAAAGACGTGGTTGCGATTCTCAAAGAGATCTGGCATGAGAGAGAAGAGTACGCCAAGGAGGACGTTCTCCTCAAGGCAAGTCCAAAAAACTGCCAAGACGCAGGAGCCCTGGCATCATCAGCATAGCATCATGTCAACAGAGCAACAACACAAGTTTCTCTGCTTCCTCTATATTCTTTATCTAGAATCCTACCAAGCACTCTGAAATTCCACTGAACACTCTAGAATCCTCCTGAGTACTATGGAATCCTCCTGAGCACATGAAATCCTCCCGAGTACTTTGGAATCCCACTGAGCAATATGGAATCTCCTTGAGTACTATGGAATCCTTCTAAGAACTCTGAAATCCCACTGAGCACTATGAAATCCCCCTGACCTACTTTAGAATCCTCCTAAACACTATTGAATCCTCCTGAGCACTATAGAATCCCACTGAAGCACTATGGAATCACCCTGAGCACTCTGAAATTCCACTGAACACTATGTAATCCCCCTGAGCACTATGGAATCCCCTGAGCACATGGAATCCTCTCGAGCACTCTAAAATCCCACTGAATATGGAATCCCCTGAGTATGAAATCCTCTTAAGAACTCTAGAATCCCACTGACCACTATGGAATCCCATTGACTACTCTAGAATCCCACTGACCACTCTGAAATCCTCCTGAGCACTATTAATCCTCCTAAGCACTATGGAATCCCATTGAGCACCATGGAATCCCTCTGAGCACTTTGGAATCCTCCTGAGCACTATTCATCCTCCCGAGCACTATGGAATCCCACTGAGCACTATGGAATCCCTCTAAGCACTCTGGAATCTCACTGAGCACTATGGAATTCCCCTGGCACTATGAAATCCCCCTGAGCACTATGGAATCCCTATGAGCACATGAAATCCTCCTGAGCACTCTGGAATCCCACTGAGCAATATGGAATCCCCTTGCATACTATGGAATCCTCCTAAGAACTCTGGAATCCCACTAAGCAATATGGAATTCCCCTGACCACTCTGAAATCCCACTGACCACTCTAGAATCATCCTAAGCACTATTGAATCCTCTTGAGCACTATGGAATCCCACTAAGCACTCTAGAATCCCCTAGAGCACTCTGGAATCCGACTAAGCACTATGAAATTCCCCTGGGCACTATGAAATCCTCCTGTGCACAGGGGGAATCCACTTAGATTTGTGTAGTATATCCATACCACCAATCTATTTTACTAGTTCATGTTGGACATGAGTCCAAAAATGAGATAGATCCAACGTGGGCAAATCCCACCATGATGTTTGTGTTCAATCCATGTCATCCATCTGTTTCTCTAGTTTAGTTTAGGCTAAGGGTCAGAAAATGAAGAAGATTCAGATCTCAAGTGGACCATACCAAAGGAAACCATTCCTACTGTTGAAAATTTTGAGGCCCATTACGATGTTTGTATGGTAGGAAACCTATTCAAAATAGGACTCATTGGGCCCGCCATAGGTTGGCCAACCTGATGGATGGAGTGGATCATCCACACTTGACCCCACCTGTGTGAAAAAGAAAACAAAAAGAAATTGTATAGAGAGAGAGAGAGGGAGGGAGAAATAAAGTAAAGAGGAAGGTTGCTGGATTGTCTAGCGTGTAGAAGTCCCTTTTTGGGCATGAATAGGGTCCCACGAGTGGGACCCACTATGATGTATGTATTTAATCTATGCTGTTCATCCTTTTTACTAGATTTAATCTATGCCGTTCATCCTTTTTACTAAATCACTCTAGGCCATGGGCCCCATTTTGTACCAAACCTAGATCCCAGGTGGGCCACACTATAGAAATAATTACATTTGAAAAGCCACTGTTATTTCTGTTAGGGCCCACAAGGCTTCTGTTGGATATGAAATTAAATACTTCCTATGGGTTTAGAAATGCTTACGGATCATATTATCAAACTAATGTCCACAATCACTGATTTCATGGGCCCTACATTCTCATTTCATTTGGCCCTTAAAGCCTTCATCTGCACAGCTTTCGTACGCATCAGTCGGTTAGACAAAATGAAAAGAGGCCACTAGAAATTAGACTTTTAGTAAAAATAGCCACGGGCTAATGCAGTAAAAATCCCGCCGGATCGATCCTGGGTCGTAGCTATGTCACGCAGTGTGGGTCTAACCCTCTCGGTGGGGCCCATCTCGATGTATGCATTATATATCTATGCTGTCCATCCTTTTTTACAGCTTATTTTAGTCTACGGATCCAAAAATGAAGCAGATACAAATCTCAGGTGGACCACACCACAAGAAACAATCGTCATTGAACGCCCACCATTAAAAGTTTCCTAGGGTCCACCGTAATGTTTATTTGTCATCCAAGTTGCTGATAAGGTCACAGTGACCTTGATGAAGGGAAAACGCAAATATTAGCTTGATCCAAAACTTTTATGGCCCACAAAAAGTTTTTAATGGTCAAAGGCTGCTGATTCTTGTGTTGTAGTCCACCTGGGATTTGGATAGGCTTCATTTTTGGACCATGCCTTAAAATAATACGGGAAAACGGATGGAGCGGCATAGATATACAACGGTTACATGGAGGTGGGCCCCACGGTTTGGGTATCAACCACGTCGCTGGATCAGGGGTTGCTGCGAAGTCGCGTCCGCTGGATCCGGAGTCGCAGCCGTCTACAGCACCTCTTAAGTATGTGGGGCCCACCATGATTTAAATGTGAATTCCACTCCCTCTTTCATGTTCCGTCCTTCGATGCAGATTGAAGGAATCTATATATATATATATATATATATATATATATATATATATATATATATATATATATATATATATATATATATATATATATATATCAGCTAGACCCCAGAAACAATGGGGATGGTAGTATTTGGGCACATGGTGTGTATCTTTCATCAAACCTGTTAATCAGGTGAGACCAATGGTTCTTTATACCCGGATTTTACGTTCTGATGAGTGGGGCACATGGTTCTGCAATCCAGACCATTGGTAAGTTGTCCTATAGTGGGTGGACCATCGCTCAATAATATTCTAAAGGGGTCATCTCTGGCTTTTTATTTGGAGTTACACCGCAACTGTTATGAACTTATTGGTTGCAAGTTCAATGATGGAAACAGAGATGAAATGATAAGAGAAGGGAAGGAATAGAAAGAAAAAGAGAATTCCGTTAGAGAGAAGAGGAAAGAGGAGAATAGGACGAAGAAAATTAGATTTTTCATTAATCCCTTACTACAATCATGTAGCCTTATAGGCTTCATTCCAAGACCCGTAGCTCACTCAAATTACCTAAAACAGAAAATGAAAAAAGAAAAGAAAAAAAAAAACTTATCAAAACAGGAAAATAAATTGCACTTATTTTATGCAATCTCGTGGAATCCTATCATCCCGCTGCTCATATATAAGAACAACCTTGGCCTTAAGGTTGGAAATTTGGAAATCGTTCAAAGAGCTCCAGCCACAATTCCCATGTGGCATCTTCAATTGCCGCTTCAACCCACCTGACCAAGACTTCTGTCACAGCTGCATTTCCTTTTTAGACCGTCGGCTCGGCTTGAATAATACCATCATCTGTTAAATATGGAAGATTATGAACTTGGATATTTCTGCCGCTGAGCTTCCTCTTAAATAATGAAATGTGAAAGACCGAATGTATTGTAAATCTAGCTTATATGCCACCAATCCAATCTTCTTAATGATCTTGTAAGGTTTATAAAAACATGGAGAAAAATTTAAGGATGCCTGGGCGTGAAGTAAGAGCTAGCTGTTGGTATGGTTGGAGCCAAAGAAATATTAGATCACCAACCGCAAAGTGTTGCTCTGTGCAGTGTTTATCGACATTTTGCTTCATGCGGTGTTGGGCTGCAGCTTAGTTGTCCTTTTAAAGAATTCAATCGCGATCCCTCAAGAGGTGATCAACCCAGTGACGTCCAGGTCCATAGCTCAAGTGGCAGACTGAGTGAAGATAGCCTCGTTTCAACACCAAGGTCATGGTATCGATTCCCAGCCTCGTTTCAACACCAAGGTCATGGTATCGATTCCCATAGTGGGAGTGGCTAACATTGTGATGTGACTAATCAGGGTGGGTGGGTGTACTAATAATGGGGTGTGTGAACTAACCCACAAAAAAAAAAAAAAAAAAAAAAAAAAAAAGCCCAGTGAATGGCCATCGTACCCACTATGTATGTGCTGACCGTGGGCTAGTGGCTGCCCATAAATAGCCTCATATGGCGCCATATATGTTAATGTGTGGAAGGAGGTGTTATAGCACCACTCCACCCAAGGAAGCTAATGAGACCAATGCTGGGGTAAGAGGCCTGTGAAACGTTGCAGATAATTTTCAAGGCATCGATTAACAACTTCCATCGATTTGGGGATGGTAGGAAGAACTCATACGGTATTCCACTTCTTATAATTTAAAAAAAAAGAAACTGTCACAAAAAACGGCTGGTGAAGATCAAATCACGATCACTCACTATAAACTTTGGCATACCATGGAGCTTGAATACATCATTAATATAAACTTGGGCAACTTGGGCACTCATGTAAGGATGTGCAAGAGCCATAAAATGAGCTACTTTAGAAAGTTGGTCCACAACACCCATGATGCACGTTTTTCCATTGGGGTGTGGTAAGCCTTCGATAAAATCCATAAAGATGTCCATCCACATGGATTCGAGGATAGGAAGAGGTTGCAATAAATTCGGTGGAGCGACTGTTTCAGCCTTGGTGCGCTGGCATACTTCACATTCTGCTATAAAGAGCCAAAGCATTCACTTGAGGCCTTTCCAATGAAAAGAAGTTGAGATAAAGTATAGTGACGGTGGCAAGAAGGAGCATGTTGCAAATATGTGATGATTTTTGTGATTGAAGCGTCACTAGCATAAGATGCCTTGATATTGTCTAATGAAGTGGAAGTAGGTATTAAAATGGCATGCTGTTGGGAGCGGAAGCAACCTCAGATGTGAATCACATAACACAATAGGAAAAGAAAAATACGAGCATGCGTAGAAAACATAGTGATTTTACGTGGAAAAACCCTTCTGAGAAAAAAAAGCACAGAACAAAGCAATAAACAATCTACTATGAACAGAAAATACAAGAGATGAAACAACTTACAGATTAAAAAACCCTAGTTTTCTCCCTTCAAAACTCTAGCCTTTAAACTCTCTCTCTTTGATTCATGCTAGTTACCCTAATCCTGTATTAACAAGGCTACATATAACCCATTTAGAAACTAAAGCCACAAACTTACATAGAATTGCGCGCATTGTCAATTGATCCATCGATTGATTGACTCTAATCGATGATCATCGATCAATCGACACTCCATGTTTAATCCAATTGAACATGCTCAAAAGTGTCTAAAGAGTTTATTAGGAATTACTTCGATCGATCGACGCTTGGCTTTCAATCAATCAAAAACATCCAAAACTGTCCAGAGATTAACTAGCATATTCGGGATTTTCTCAATCGATCAACCATGCTGTCGATCTGGTCGATGGTCCCTTTTCTGTATAGATTGAAAGCACTCAATCAACACATGCAACATTGTTTCTTCCAGCAAACGGGATAGCACATCAGCCACCAAGTTATCCCTCCCTTTGCAGTATTCAATATTGAAGTCATAGCAAAGAGTTTTGAGAGTCATTTTTGCTTAATTGAGCATTTGTTTAATGCTGCGATGATCAATGATAATAGTGAAGTTGAGTAAATAGGGGCACCATTTGGAGACAATGAAAAATGACTAACACTTCTTCTCATAAGTGGAGATGCCACAATTGCAATTAGCCAAAACATGATTGATGAAGGCAAACAGACGACCCACTTACATAAGAACACCACCTATTCCAACAGTGCACATATCACTTTCGATGATAAATGATTTTATAAAATCTGAAAGGGCTAAGACCGGAGTTGTTGTCATAGTTGTCTTGAGAGACATAAAGGCATCAGTTGCCTCCTCATTCCATATGAATGAGTCCTTAAGTAACTTCATGAGTGGTGCACTAATGGTGCAATAATGCCGTATAAATTTGCACTAGTACTCGATAAGGTCTAAGAAGCCCCACAAGGCTTTTAACATTTTTGGAACTAGCCAGTGACTACCCCATGGGAAGAAATAATGTGGCCCAAATATCGTACCTCATGTGAAGCAAAGTAGCATTTTTGAAGCTTAACAAACAAGCAATTAACTAGTAATATATGAAAAACTATATCTAAATGGGTTTAATGTTGTGTGAGGGAGCAATTAGAGAATGTCGTAGAAAAAGAAGATGAATTTCCACAAGAACAGTTGAAAGACTGAATTCATTAAGCTTTGGAATGTTAAGGGAGCATTGGTGAGCTGTTCGCTTCCCCAAGTGTAGGGTTGCGATGTGGTAATAATCTCGGTAAGACCGAGGTCGATCCACAGGGACTTGTGTAGGAATTCACAAAACACTTCTAATGGTTTCTACTTAAGAGTTAACTAAACATGATTTTAGGAAATTGGTGTAAATAGAGATTGTGGATTAAATTGAATGTAATTAATAATAAAAAGCACTAGGGGTTCAAGGATCCACTTGTAGGAATCTTTGATGCTTAATTCGCTGTGGTTTCTCACTTTCTCACTGGAATCGAAATTAAGTCCTATCTAGCTGGATGATGAAGCAGTTAAAACAAACAATCTGTCATATGTGTGATTCATGTACATGATTCTCTCAATTCAAGCTAGGACTTGAGCACACTCAATTGCATAGGTCAATCCTAATTCCAACAGGTTAAGATCCAATCATAATCATCATTAAATCCTGTGACAAGGTATAACTAGATCATGATTTGAACTTGATTCAAATCACATACACAATCTCACATAATCCAGAATTTTCAGAAAAATAAAACTTTTGATATAAAGTTCCCAAATGAGGATCATAAGTCTAGAGCGTATTGAATCCAATTCCTCGGAACATACAGGTCTAGAATAACTCAAAACAATTAAGAACTCAAGCAATTCTTCTAAACATCCATGAGCCATCATTAGATTAAGAAAAACTACTTAGAACTTTATTCAAACTTCAAACCATTGTTCTTCACTAATAATCCAACTTGCAACCAAATCAAACGAATTAAAACATCTTAGATTCACTACAAGCTTCACCTCTTAGCCCTAGCTAAGAGGTTTAGCCGCTTATGATCCAAGGAAACATGAAAATAACTAAAAAAAATATAAAACTAGAAGAACAAACTATGAGGAGTTGTAGAACTCCAGATCTGACTTCCACCGTCTCCCGCCGTGCTAAATCTCTTCTAGGACGCCACTAGAAGAAGCCCTAGGTCCCCTTTTATAGAATAGTGCAAAAGGTTCTGGATTGCGCAAGAAATCCCGGACTGTGCAGAGAAAATCGGAGCTTGAAGGACACGTTCTGTTACGCAGACGACCGGTCGCACGACCGGTCTGAGCTCCTGGACGACCGGTCGGACGACCGGTCTCAAAAGTGCAAAAACTGTCCAGTGAGTTTTCATAATTTCAGAACCTAGAATTTTAATTCAATGATCGGTTGGACGACCGGTCTGAGCATTGGACGACCGGTTGTGGATGGTCCGGCAAGGTTTGCAGTGAGGCTCCTTCTGTTGAGTGTTCGGACCGGTCGGACGATCTGTCCCGAGCTATGGACGACCGGTCGGACGACCGGTCTTGGGTGCATTTTCCTGCCCTCTTTTCTTCTCTCATTTGCTTCTTTCTTCTACCCTTTCACGCTTAGTCTTGTGATCTTCAATGCTTGTAAATAGCGTCTTTAAGTCTTCAATTGATGAATGCTCTCTCTTATTCCTATAACCACAAAACCATGCATTAGTTGAGTCTTTAATTATATATTTCAAGCATAGTTAGTGATAAAATGGGGTTAGAATATGCACATTTAAGAGCTCAATACACCCCCCAACCAGCATTTTGCTAGTCCCGAGCAAAACATGCGTGAAACAAATTTCATTCTTCAAAACCCAACTCTCCTTCAGAAACTATATTTCTATATACTCAATGATATGCCAATGTAAAGAATTCTGAAATGCCCAGTGATAGAAGTTGAAACCTTGAATTTTCCAAAATATACCAAGTACTCATATGAAATTCCCGCTGATTGATTGATAAATAGAAGAATCCAAACAATTTAACCTAGTATGCTTGGTGAATGCTCATCTCATGGATTTTCGGGGTTACCTTCTTTGTGAATTAACTAAGGTATGGACTCAACGGTGTATAGATCAACAATCAAGCCTATGACAGGAGTTTGCCTTACCGTCCTTCCGACGGCTTTCACACTACGTCCCATTTCCGGCTTTGGTTACAGGTAGACCATCCCTCGGTTGGTAATAGGTAGCCCTTTTAAGAATTTTCCACCCTATTCTCCATCATTCCCATATTTTCATCCTTCCTTTCCGTTTTCTTTTATATTAGATAGGATTTTTAGAAATTCATATCTTTCGTTATTTTCCCATGGACAAGGATGGACAAAGTACCCCGGCTTGGTTTCTCAACACCTCAAATCCAAACTTAACCAATTCACAGTTCTACATAACCCTTTCAAAGCATGAGAATCGTGTAATGTGAATTAGGTGTAAAAGTGTTTAGAAATTCTATCAATCATAAAAATAGGGGGATTCGCATATAAAACTAGTATCTTAGAGATTGTTTAAGATATTCAACTTCACTCACTTTGCCTCTCTTTTTCTTATACTCACACCATCCCAAATGCATAGAAACAAAGTTTTCCAATTGAGTGTTGAATTTGTAGAAAAAAAAATGAAAAAGTTTCTACATAATTGCTCGAGATGTTACAAGACACTGGATTTATCCTAGTGATACCACACCCCCAACCAAATATTGCATTGTCCTCAATGGAAAAGATATGCAATGAGCAAAACATGAGGCAAATATAAAATAAAGGGGATGAGGGATGAAAGTACCTGAGAGAACAAAAACTGAAATTCTACCTCCTGCTATCAAACCTATGAAAAAGCAAACTAAAAGCAACAAAATTTTAATCCTAACTACTCTATACCTCCATCAGACAAGGAGATCAATCATCCTGATATACAGGATCAATCAGAGGTATGGACAAACATTCTGAAGGAAAATTCTCAAAGAACAGTTTTAATCGCTGACCATTTGCGTTAAAGATATTGCCGTTCCTTGGATTCAACAACTTCACGGTCCCATATGGGTAAACAGTTTGCACAACGTAGGGACTGGTCCATCGAGATCTTAATTTCCTCGGAAATAAATGTAAGTGAGAATTATACATAAGGACTTTTTTATTAATCGTGAAGGTCTTACGAAGGATGTTCTTATCATGGAACACCTTCGTCTTGTCCATATAAATTCTTGCATTTTCATATGCCTCGTTCCGGAGTTCCACAAGTTTATTCAATTGAAGTTTGCGTAGCGAGCTTGCTTTGTCATAATCAAAATTCATCTTCTTTATTGCCCAATAAGTGTTGAACCTCCAATTTATACATTGCATTGCCCACTACATGACATGGTATGCATGATTTTCATGATTAAAAGGCCCATCTAATGCATGTTTTGTGATTGTAGGGATGAGAGCGGACTTAACCCAATTGGAGACCAAAAGACCATGTTTAGGAGCCTTTGATGAAGGCCCAAGGTGGACCAAAGAAAGAAGAAAGCAAAGAGAGAGGAAGGAGAGAAGAAAAGAAAGAAGAAAAAAAAGGCAAAACTGGGTCCGACCGGTCAAGACCGGTCGGCCAAGAAGGCCCGACTGGTCAAGACCGGTCGGATGCACTCCCTGGACATCTGCAAGGCAGGTCTAGACCGGTCATGACCGGTCGGCCATGCAAGTTCAACTTCCAGATTCTAAAACACCAAGGTATTCCCGTGTTTAATCTTTTGGACCAGTTTTGTGGGCCCATTTTGATGATATTTGGAAATCCAACACATCCATGTCGAAGAGGAGCTCGACGCCGAAATAACCCAAGTAGTTTCGTGTCGATCGGAGCTACGGATTGACCGTGGTGGCCAAAACAATACGAACTGTCCAGAAAGTTCCAGATTTCGATATTCCACTCTAGGCCGGTCCAGGTGACCCATCATTGATGATATGAAGAATCTACTTTGACCATCTTTTAGATCACATCCATATGTGAATAACCACAAAAGTTTCAGATCAAAAGGATGTGTGGTTTGATCGTACCGGTTGAAGAAAGATGGACCATCCAGAAAGATCCAACTGCGCAGAGTTTATAAAAGCCCTAAGTGTTCTAATTTTCGGACCATATTCTGGGATTGTTTTGGACAATCTAATCCATCTATCATGTAGAGGAGGAAGTTTTCTACCAATTTTCAAAATTTTAGATCAATCCGACCTCTGTACACTCCGGAGCGTTGAAAGCAAGATGACTGGTTCTGAAGGTACCCAAAGTGCGCGATTTTGAGAGGCGGTCGGTGATGTGATTGGTGGGCCCATTCAGAAAATAATCTTGGAAATTTAAATCATCTATGAGGAAGATCACATTACAAGGAAGCTACAAACCAAATTTGAAGGCAATCCGACCATTGGTTAAGTCGTACCAAGCGAAACAAATTCTGCTATGTTGCTGTACTATTGCTGCACTATAAAAGGAGGTTCTCTGTTCTATTCCAAATCAATCAAGGACGTGGGAAGCAAGGAGTTCAAGTCATAGGAGGCTTCCTAGCCTCCTCCAGCTAGTTTTTCTTCCTTTTCTTAGTTCTAGTTCTAGTTTTAATATGCTTTTCCTTAGCTAACCTCTTAGCTAGAGCTAGAGGTGAAATTTGTAGTTGGTTCCAATGCTTTAATTCTTTTATTTCAAGTACCCTTTTCTTAATTTTGGATTTTGAAGTTCTAGTTTGAATAAAGTTTGGATTTTTAGATGAATTATGAGAGTTTGTGTGCTCCGGACATGAGTTCCTTGCAATTCTCTGAAATTACCATGATTGGGTTGTTTGAATTTGAATTGTAGTAACCCTTGAGCATGCCATAGTCCATAGGCATGGCTGTTACTCCGAAGGCTACAAGTTCAAGTTCTATGTGCTCCATTAGAACTAGAAATCTGATTTCCAGATTTAAGTGGGACTGTTTGTGCTTGAATGTTATATATTCCAATTAGATGAGAGATAGGACTTTGATTCTTATTGTGTTGTACTTGGATGAATGGATTGGCATTGGACTACTACAAGTGGATCCTTGATGCTCTAGTTCTTCTTATTTTCAGATTTTCCTATTTCATGTGAAAAACAACTTTCTTAAACTTCTTAGATTCTAGTTATTAGAGTACTTGGAATTGTTTACCTCTTTCCCTGTGGATCGACCTCGGTCTTACTGAGATTTATTACTACATCGCAACCTTACACTTGAGGCGAACGAACAAGTTTTTGGCGCCGTTGCCGGGGAAAAGGTGAAACGGTTCTAATTGTTCTAGTAGCTATAGAGTAATCTTAGTTAGGTAGGATTTTCAGTTTTTATAGAAGTAGATTTTTTGATTTTTTTTTTAGATTACTAACAATTTTTTTTTTATTTTGTAGGACATTGTTGCTGACATATATCTCACTCTATTGGGTAACATCTCCCCATCTTTCTTCTTTTTGTTCTTTTTTCTAGATTAGGGTAGTTTCCAATTCTTTAAAATTTCATCATGTATGATTGGACGAATGGTGCGTACAAGTACCTTTTGGAGGATGAGACGTCGGATTGGGAGACCCAAAATCTTTATGATTGGAACCATTATAAGCATAAGTATTTTTCTGAGATTCAATCAACCTCCACTACCTCCCCATGTAAGACGATGCGTGATTACATTAATGAAAACAATATACATATTGAGACACGACGTAAGACAATGGGAGAGTATCGGAAAGAGATGAATAATGTTCCACCGGTTAGGACAATGTATGATCACTTGTATGGCTACACATATCAACAACCATCTAAAAGCCCAACATATGACATGCATAATCCAAATTGGTGGGAGCATCAAAATTTCAACTTGGAAGATGAGCCAACCATGGATGCCAATAACTATCCTCAAGAGTTTCTCTCTCATGAGCCGCAACCGACACGAACTCTTGAGGATCTGTTGCGAGAGTTTATGGAAATAACTGAGCAATGCATACAAAACCTCTCGCCATCTCAAAATATTAAACCCAACATTGGGAACACCGAATCAATCCCCAACAATGAGGAGGATGAGGCTATCCAAGCCCAACCCTCTTCCGATTTAATGACTAAACTTTTAGAGGAGATTGATTTCGATGATCCCAATGTCATCATCAATTATGGTGAGTCCACTATCTCTTTTGGATGCTTTGAACTTAATGATGAAAAGATTTCAATGACGGTTGACGAACCCGAGGAATATATAAAATTTGAAAGCGGTAGTGGGGTTGCCTACAATGAGGGGTTGGTGAATGCTTATGAACCTATGGTTTCTTTTTCCAATGGGCATAATGATTATGAGTCTCTAGAGGATATGCATGCTAGAGAGATGGCCGAAGTTGATCTTTTTGAGTCCTTCCACCAACAACACATGCCAAATTCTAGTATGGTAGACCTCCCTTTGATTGAAAATTCTATTCCTTTGGATGATGAGGTGGCACAATCTGAAATTTTCAAAGATCAACCAATGTTAAATGATGTACTTACCACTGAATCTGAAGAATTCTCTTTGGAAGACCTCCTTTCTATAGAGGAGGAATTCCTTACCATTGAAACAGGAATTCTTCAATCATTAAGGGAGGATGAGGACCCTTCATCCGACTATCTCGATTTCCTAGAGGAATGCTTGGCCCACTCTTATGATCTTGATGATGAAATGATTAAGGAGTTGGATATTTTATTAGACACGGTGTCAGTGCCTGAAGAACACCTTTCCACTGATTTACACTCTTTACCATTGTTTGTGGAAGCACCGTACAATTCTGAAATTGTGGAAGAGATAACTTTAACTAATGAAAACTCGATGAATGTCTCTCCACCGTCATGGTCCTTCAGCCCATTGAAAATTCTGATTGGGATGACCCATTTTTAATCAATCATAATCCAAATCAGAATTTGAGGAGATATCTTTTTGCTACTCTTATCTCCTCCTTTTATGCATGTGGTGCACAATACGATTGGACTTCAATGATAAGAAGCACACATGTTTACTGTCGAGCAGGACTTTGGATGGTCCTCATGAGAAATTTATTGAAATTCATGAAGATCCTGCTCAACTTTGATCATGTAGTTGATCGGACTAATCAAAGGTAGGTAGGTAGGTTAGGATTTATTTTTTTGCAATTAGGATTAAATAAGTCTAATCGAGACAATGGAAGATGCTAGAATTGATCAACTTGCTATCTCAGGTACTATTGTTCTCACTCTCTCATATTTTACCATTGCTCTCATGTTCCTGCTAATTGCATATCTTTTTACATTGAGGACAATGCAAGATTTGGTTGGGGGGTGAGATGAGATTCCTCATCTAGCATGTTGCAACATTTCGAGCCTCACATGCGCAAATTTTTTCGAATTTTCTAAAATTTCAAAACTCTTTTAGAAAACCTTATTTCCATCCATTCGAGATGATATGAGTATAAGAAGAGGAGATACAAAGTGTGTGATGTTGTAAGTCTTGAATTTCTCCCAACATAATGGTTTTATATGTTAGTTCCCCTATTGTTGTGATTGATAGAAAATTTGAACACATTCACACCAAGTTCACATTACACGATTTTCATGAGTTGAAAGGTTTATGTGATTTGTGGATTAGCTAGACTTTGATATAAAGGTGTTGAGAAACCAAGCCGGGGTATTTTGTCCATCCTTGTCCATGGGAAAATAACAGAAGATATGGATTTCTAAAAATCCTATCTAATTTAAAAGAAAAAGGAAAGAAAGGATGAAATCGGGAATGAAGGAAAAATTGTGGAAAATTTCAAAAAGGGCTACCTATTACCAACCAGGGGATGTTCGAACCGTAACCAAAGCCGGAAATGGGACGTAGTGTGAAAGCCAGTCGGAAGGACGGTAAGGCAAATTCCTGTCATAGGCTTGTTGTTGCTCTGTGCACCTTAAAATCCATGGTTTACTTAATCTATGAAGAAGATAATCCCAGAAACTCATGAGATGAACTTTCATTATGCACACTAGGTTGAATTTGTTCGAGTTCTTCTATTTATCAATCAATCAGTGGGAATTTCATGTAGACACTTATTATGTTTTGAGAGTCCAAGATTTCAGCTTCTATCACCTAATTTTTTCAAATTTTATACGTGTACATCTTGGAATGGATAGAATCATGGTTTCTGAAGGAGAGTTGGGTTTGGAGGTTTGAAATTGTTTCACGCATGTTTTGCTCGGGACTAGCAAAAAGCTGGTGGGGGGGTGTGTTGAACCTCTAATTTATACATTGCATTGCCCACTACATGACATGGTATGCATGATTTTCATGATTAAAAGGCCCATCTAATGCATGTTTTGTGATTGTAGGGATGAGAGCAGACTTAACCCAATTGGAGACCAAAAGACCATATTTAGGAGCCTTTGACGAAGGCCCAAGGTGGACCAAAGAAAGAAGAAAGCAAAGAGAGAGGAAGGAGAGAAGAAAAGAAAGAAGAAAAAAAGGCAAAACTGGGTCCGACCGGTCAAGACCGGTCGGATGCACTCCCTGGACATCTGCAAGGCAGTTCTAGACCGGTCATGACCGGTCGGCCAGCCCTGTCCGACCGGTCATGACCGGTCGGCCATGCAAGTTCAACTTCCAGATTCTAAAACACCAAGGTATTCCCGTGTCTGATTTTTCGGACCAGTTTTCTGGACCCATTTTGATGATATTTGGAAATCCAACACATTCATGTCGAAGAGGAGCTCGACGCCGAAATAACCCAGTGGTTTCGTGTCGATCGGAGCTACGGATTGACCATGGTGGCCAAAACAATACGAACTGTCCAGAAAGTTCCAGATTTCGCTGTTCCACTCTGGGCCGGTCCAGGTGACCCATCATTGATGATATGAAGAATCTACTTTGACCATCTTTTAGATCACATCCATATGTGAATAACCACAAAAGTTTCAGATCAAAAGGATGTGTGGTTTGATGTACCGGTTGAAGAAAGATGGACCATCCAGAAAGATCCAACTGCGCAGAGTTTATAAAAGCCCTAAGTGTTCTAATTTCGGACCATATTCTGGGATTGTTTTGGACAATCTAATCCATCTATCATGTAGAGGAGGAAGTTTTCTACCAATGTTCAAAATTTGAGATCAATCCGACCTCTGTACACTCCGAAGCGTTGAAAGCAAGATGACTGGTTCTGAAGGTACCCAAAGTGCGCGATTTTGACAGGCGGTCGGTGATGTGATTGGTGGGCCCATTCAGAGGATAATGTTGGAAATCTAAATCATCTATGAGGAAGATCACATTACAAGGAAGCTACAAACCAAATTTGAAGGCAATCCGACCATTGGTTAAGTCGTACCAAGCGAAACAAATTCTGCTATGTTGCTGTACTATTGCTACACTATAAAAGGAGGTACTCTCTTCTATTCCAAATCAAGCAAGGACGTGGGAAGCAAGGAGTTCAAGTCATAGGAGGCTTCCTAGCCTTCTCCAGCTAGTTTTTCTTCCTTTTCTTAGTTCTAGTTCTAGTTTTAATATGCTTTTCCTTAGCTAACCTCTTAGCTAGAGCTAGAGGTGAAATTTGTAGTTGGTTCCAATGCTTTAATTCTTTTATTTCAAGTACCCTTTTCTTAATTTTGGATTTTGAAGTTCTAGTTTGAATAAAGTTTGGATTTTTAGATGAATTATGAGAGTTTGTGTGCTCCGGACATGAGTTCCTTGCAATTCTCTGAAATTACCATGATTGGGTTGTTTGAATTTGAATTGTAGTAACCCTTGAGCATGCCATGGTCCATAGGCATGGCTGTTACTCCGAAGGCTACAAGTTCAAGTTCTATGTGCTCCATTAGAACTAGAAATATGATTTTCAGATTTAAGTGGGACTGTTTGTGCTTGAATGTTATATATTCCAATTAGATGAGAGATAGGACTTTGCTTCTAATTGTGTTGTACTTGGATGAATGGATTGGCATTGGACTACTACAAGTGGATCCTTGATGCTCTAGTTCTTCTTATTTTCAGATTTTCCTATTTCATGTGAAAAACAACTTTCTTAAACTTCTTAGATTCTAGTTATTAGAGTACTTGGAATTGTTTACCTCTTTCCCTGTGGATCGACCTCGGTCTTACCGAGATTTATTACTACATCGCAGCCTTACACTTGAGGCGAGCGAACAATAAGCCCTATGTTCCAACTCCAAGGGCAAGTGACAAGCTTTCCCATAGACAAGTCTATAGGGGGATATTCTAATGGGGGTCTTAAAACCGGTACGGTAAGCCCAGAGTGCATTGGTAAGTCGAAGCGACCAATCCTTGCGATCGGGGTTCACTGTTTTCTCCAAAATATGTTTAATCTTCCTATTGGATATCTCAGCTTGTCCACTTGTTTGTGGGTGATAGGGAGTGCTCACTTTGTGATTTACGCCATATTTCTTCATTATGGATTCAAATGGGCGATTACAAAAGTGAGACCCGCCATCACTTATGATGACTCGAGTTGTTCTGAACCGGGAAAGGATATTTTCTTTTAAGAAACGAATGAATGTTTTATGATCATTGTTCCGGCATGGAATTGCCTCGACCCATTTGGAAACATAATCGACGGCAAGCAGAATATACAAATTTTCAAAAGAAGATGGGAAAGGTCCCATGAAATTGATGCCCCAACAATAAAAAAATTTCAATTGGTAAGATGGGATTGAGAGGCATCATATTTCTACGGGATATTTCTCCCAATTTCTGACAAGGCTCACACATTTTACAAAACTCATGGGTATCATTGAACATGGTGGGCCAATAGAACCCACATTGCAGAATTTTGGTTGTGGTCTTCTTAGCCAAGAAGTGTCCACCACACACTTGAGAATGACAAAAGGAGATGATACTATGTTGCCCATCATCGGCATACATCTCCTTATAATTTGATCAGGACAATACTTGAATAAGTAAGGATCGTCCCATAAGAATTTCCTCACCTCGTTGAAGAACTTATCTTTATCTTGCTTTTTTCAATGTTTCGAAATTGTACCTATAGCAAGATAGTTAGCAATGTCCGCATACCATGGCAATTGGGAGACTTTAAAAAGTTGTTCATCAGGGAACATGTCATTGATCGCGGTCGTCTCAGGGTAATCTGTGAGAACAAGTCTAGAGAGATGGTCAGCCACTACGTTTTCTACTCCTATCTTATCATGTATTTCTATGTCAAATTCTTGGAGTAGGAGGATCCATCTTAACAAACAGTGGCTTAGCATCCTTCTTAGAGAGAAGGTACTTAAGCGTGGCATGGTCTAGTGAATATGATGATCTTGGATCCAATCAAGCAGGACCTAAATTTGTCCAAGGCAAAAACTACGGCTAAAAGTTCTTTTTCTGTAGTAGTGTAGTTTGCTTGGGCTGAGTTTAAGGTTCTACTTACATAGGTAGATGACACATGGCTTCTTCTCTTTTCTTTGGCCTAACATAGTCCCAATAGCATAGTTGCTTGCATTGCACATAATTTCAAAAGGAAGGCTCCAATCAGGTGGTTGCATTATGGGAGCACATGTCAACCTACCTTTAAGTTTGTCAAAGGCATTCTGACAATCTTCATTCCACTCGAAAGAGTTCTCCTTTTGAAGAAGATTACATAAAGGACGAGAGAGTGAACTGAAGTCCTTTATGAACCGTCTATAAAATCCAACGTGTCCCAAAAAGGACCGCACATCTCGTATGCTCTTGGGTGGTGGAAGTTTAGAGATAAGATCGATTTTAGCTTTGTCCACCTCGATTTCATTTTGTGAGACGATGTGACCAAGTACAATTCCCTTTTGAACCATGAAGTGACATTTCTCCCAATTCAACACAAGGTTCTTCTCTTCACATCTTTTCAACACAGATTTTAAGTGCATAAGGCACTCATCAAAGCTACAACCAAATACTGAGAAATCATCCATGAAGACTTCGAGAATTGTCCCCACCATATCAGAAAGAATACTCAGCATACAACGCTGAAAAGTTGCAGGGGCATTACATAGTCCAAATGGCATCCTTCGATACGCGAAAGTGCCGAATGGACATGTGAATGTTGTCTTCTCTTTGTCCTCTAGGGCGATCTCTATTTGGTTGTACCTTGAATAACCATCAAAGAAGCAAAAATGGGAATGACCTGCCAACCTTTCTAAAATTTGATCAACAAACGGTAGGAGGAAGTGGTCTTTCCTCGTAACTGTGTTTAGCTTCCTGTAATCAATGTACATTCTCCAACCGGTAGTGACTCTGGTTGGCACAATTTCATTGTTGGCATTGGTTACGATGGTTATTTCGAATTTCTTAGGCACCACTTAAGTTGGACTCACCCATTGACTATCGGATATTGGGTAAATGATACCCACATCCAATAGTTTCACCACTTCGGCCTTAACCACCTCCTTCATGTTTGGATTGAGTCGTCTTTGTGTTTGCCTAGATGTCTTTGCATTCTCCTTAAGGTGTATGCAATGAGTACAAATTAGTGGGTCTATGCCTTTGAGATCCGCAATCGACCATCCAATGGTACTCTTATGCTCTATTAGATTGGCTATTAGCCTAATCTCTTGTTCCTCATCCAAGTGGGAAGAAATCACCACTGAATTTGTCTCGCCTCGACCTAAATATACGTATTTCAAATCACTTGGTAATAGTTTTAGGTCGAGCGTTGGTGCCTTGATAATGGATGGGAGGGGCTTGTTCTCGCTTAAGGATAAAGGTTCAAATAGTGCCCTCCATCTTTTGTTATCAAGTATCGGCATCACATCTAAAATGGCATTTATCTCTCGTATTGTGTTATCATTTATCTCATGAGAGTGGGCCAAACATGCCTCCAAAGGGTCAGAATATAATGTCGAGGGGAATGTCTCCTCCACGAATGATTCAATCAAGTTTATCTCATGGATCTCATCATCAACTTCCCGTGGTTGTTTGCATAAATCAAATATATTCAGCTTGAGTGTCATATTTCTAAAGGACATTTGTACAAGCCCGTTTCTACAATTGATAATTGCATTTGAAGTAGCTAGAAAATGGCGGCCAAGTATGACGGGAATTTGAGCACCGGTACCTATCACGGGATATGTATCCAAGACAATAAAGTCTACTGGGTAGCAGATTTATCAGCTTGGACTAAGACATCCTCAATCACTCCTCTCGATATACGAATAGATCTATCAGCAAGTTGGAGTGTGGTTTTGGTGGGTTTCAATTCACCTAACCCAAGTTGTTCATAAACCGAGTATGGAATGAGGTTAACACTTGCCCCTAAATCAAGTAAGGCTTGTTTAATTCGGTAGTCTCCTATGATGCATGAGATGGTTGGACTACCTAGATCCTTGTATTTTTGGGGCACCTCTTGTCTGATAATAGCACTCAAATTCTCAGTCAAAAGTACTTTGCTATGAACATTGTGTTTCCTTTTGACTGTACACAATTCCTTTAGAAATTTGGCATAGGAATGGTATTTGTTTTATAGCATCCAACAATGGGATGTTGATCTTCACTTGCTTAAAAATCTCCAAAATTTTCAAGTTTTTGTCTAAAGGTTTAGGTGAAATCAACCTTTGGGGAAACGGGGCAATCGGCTTGTATTGCCTTTCCGGTTCTTTCTCATGTGGAGTGTTGTTCGAGCTATTAGCCTTTTTAAAAATTTTCAGATCATTAGGCATTGGGGCCTTCACCGGATTAGATTTATCAATTATTTTTCCACTTCTCAAAGTGGTGATAGCTTGAACATGCTCCGTATGTTGGGAGGATGAGCTTCCAGTCTTGTATCTCAAATTGATTTCTTGGGTTAGGAAGAGGTTGGGCAGGAAGTGTGCCTTTCTCCCTAACACTGAGATGAGATTCAACTCTAGCCATTGAGGTTTTCAAGTCATTAATGGCTTGAGATGAATTTTGATTGAATTTTAGTTGCTCTTGCATGAACCCATCAATTTTCAGAGAATTAGTCTTGTTATATTCAGCTTGAACCGATACGAATGCACCCAACATCTCCTCTAGCGTAGCTTTTGGTGTAATAACTAGGGATGGACCTAGTAAAGGTTGAACCTGTGGGGTGTTATTTGCATTCGTAGTGGGTCCATTCCTCCAACTGAAGTTAGGATGGTTCTTCCAACTAGAATTATACGTGTTTGAGTTTGGAGCACTAAATAGCCATTAATAATTGTTTATGGCATTTGATTGTTCTTGTACGATATCTTGGAATGCTGAAATTGTGGGACAATCTTGTGTTGCATGTTGATTTCTGGCAGAAATTCCACAAACAGTTTCAACGTCTTTTGAGTTGATCGTCTCTCCTTTCTTTAATTCCATGGCCTCGACTTTTCTTGTGAGGCTAACTACACTTGCACTTATATTATCTTCTTCTGAGAGGACATAAATTCCTCATTTTTCCTTTTGTTGGCTTGTCTTAGAATTTGTTGGTCTAGATTTATCCCAAGACTGTGCATTCTCGGCCAATTCATCAAATAGTCCCATGCTTCCTCGGCTTCCTTATTCATGAATTCTCCATTACACATCATCTCTACGAATTGGCGCATGGGTGAAGTCAGTCCTTCATAGAAAAAGCTTATTACCCGCCAAATTTCGTAGCCATGATGTGGGCATGCATTTAACTAGTCCTTGAACCTCTCCCAACATTGGAAGAAGGTCTCATCCTCCTTTTGGGCAAAATTCATGATAAGACGCCTCAACATGATCGTTTTATGAGTAGGGAAGAACTTTTTAATGAACTCCCTAGACATCTCAGTCCATTTGCCAATTGATCTTGGCCTTAATGCATGAAGCCAACCTTTAGCTTTCTCTTTAAGGGTAAAAGGAAATAATTTGAGTCTCACCACATCGTCGGTTACATTTGCAAAGTGCATTGTGGCTATCACCTCATCAAATTCCTTAAGATGTTGATAGGCACTTTCACTGTCTAGTCCATGGAATCTGGGGAGGAGTTGGATTACTCCCGGTTTCAAATCTATGTTCCCTACATTTTGTGGAAAAACTATGCATGAGGGAGTGCTCGCTCTTGCTAGTTGCAAGTAATCACGTAATGTTCTGGGTCTGGGAACATTCTCAACCACATTTTCTCCCGTTTCGGTTTGGTTTTGGCCCAGATTTTGATTGGCCGTAGGGTTGGGTTGATTTGCAACCATACTTTCAAACAAAATTGGAGAATTTAAATGTCTTTTAGCATGTGGCTTTCTATTAATTCCTTCAACTATTCTCCCTTCACTAATGAGTCGGTTATTAGAATCCCAAACCCAATGTGGCATGCAAATCCAAAAGAATGAAGCGAAAAAGAAAAATTCTTCCTTCCTTTCTTTACTCTTCTCTAAGACCGAAGCACAAGGTGTCTTGCAATGGCTGAGGCCAGAAGCAAAGATAGAGACCGATTTCTCCTGGTCAATAGGGGTTCAGAGAACTCCCCACCCACTCTTTGAATCTTTTGAGAAAAGTGTAGAAAAAGAAGAAAGAGGAATAGAATTGAGAAGAGAAATCTCTAAGCACAAGGTGATCCAAGACGGCAATGCAGACTAATAAGAATCAAGGCGGCTCAAGGCCACCTATCAAAGATCCAAAAAAGGAGTCTCCACCCACTCTATAAGAGATGAATATGATATGAATCAATAGGGGAAGAAGGAGAGTAAGGTTGGAAGGACAAAACCTAATTTGAGAACTTAAGATGCCTAACTTCTTCTTCAACTTCCTAAATCCCTGCAAAAGAAAAAAAATCAAAATAAAACAAACTAAGTAAGTACTAATAGAAAAATTCCTAAAAATTTCAATAGAAACTATCTTCAGAAATTCTGTTAAAACCGTCAAAGTCCCCGGCAACAACGCCAAAAACTTGTTCGCTTCCCCAAATGTAGGGTTGCGATGTAGTACTAATCTCGGTAAGACCGAGGTCGATCCACAGGGACTTGTGTAGGAATTCACAAAACACTTCTAATGGTTTCTACTTAAGAGTTAACTAAACAGGATTTTAGGAAATTGGTGTAAATAGAGATTGTGGATTAAATTGAATGTAATTAATAATAAAAAGCACTAGGGGTTTAAGGATCCACTTGTAGGAATCCTTGATGCTTAATTCGCTATGGTTTCTCACTTTCTCAACTAGAATCGAAATTAAGTCCTATTTAGCTGGATGATGGAGCAGTTAAAATAAACAATCTGTCATATGTGTGATTCATGTACATGATTCTCTCGATTCAAGCTAGGACTTGAGCACACTCAATTGCATAGGTCAATCCTAATTCCAACAGGTTAAGATCCAATCATAATCATCATTAAATCCTGTGACACGGTATAACTAGATCATGATTTGAACTTGATTCAAATCACATACACAATCTCACATAATCCAGAATTTTCAGAAAAATAAAACTTTTGATATGAAGTTCCCACATGAGGATCATAAGTCTAGAGCGTATTGAATCCAATTCCTCGGAACATACAGGTCTAGAATAACTCAAAACAATTAAGAACTCAAGCAATTCTTCTAAACATCCATGAGCCATCATAAGATTAAGAAAAACTACTTAGAACTTTATTCAAACTTCAAACCATTGTTCTTCACTAATAATCCAACTTGAAACCAAATCAAACGAATTGAAACATCTTAGATTCACTACAAGCTTCACCTCTTAACCCTACCTAAGAGATTTAGCCGTTCATGATCCAATGAAACATGAAAACAACTAAGAAAAATATAAAACTAGAAGAACAAACTAGGAGGAGTTGTAAAACTCCTAATTTTACTTCCACCAGTCTCCCACCGTACTAAATCTCTTCTAGGATGCCATTAGGAAGAAGCCCTAGGTCCCATTTTATAGAATAATGCAGAAGGTTCCGGACTGCGCAAGAAATCCCGGACTGCGCAGAGAAAATGGAGCTTGAAGGGCACGTTCTGTTACGCAGACGATCGGTCGCACGACCGGTCTGAGCTCCTGGACGACCGGTTCAAAAGTGCAAAAACTGTCCAGTGAGTTTTCATAATTTCAGAACCCAGAATTTTAATTCAAGGACCGGTCGGACGACCACTCTGAGCATTGGACGACCGGTCGTACGACCGATCGTGGATGGTCCAGCAAGGTTGCAATGAGGCTCCTTCTGTTGAGTGTTCGGACAGGTCGGACGACCGGTCCCGGGCTATGGACGACCGGTCTTAGGTGCATTTTCCTGCCCTCTTTTTTTATTTCCTTTGCTTCTTTCTTCTACCCTTTCATGCTTAGTCTTGTGATCTTTAATGCTTGTAAATAGCGTCTTTAACTCTTCAATTGATGAATGCTCTCTCTTATTCCTATACCCACAAAACCATGCATTAGTTGAGTCTTTAATCATGTATTTCAAGCATAATTAGTGATAAAATGGGGTTAGAATATGCACATTTAAGAGCTCAACATGAGCTCAAACAGCATGAACAAAAACTCGTAATGCTCCTCATGAGTTCAAAATGCCGTTTTATAAATATCGGCTTCATATACTTGAATTTGATGATACCTGGAACGAAGATCTAATTTAGTGATGAAAATATCAGATCTATATAACTCATCAAGAAGTTCATCAATGACAAGGATGGAAAACTTATCTCTTATGATGATTGCATTGAGTGATTAGTAATCAATGCACACTCTCCATGGCCCATCGGACTTATGCACCAATAAAATTGGGGAAGAGAAAGGGCTTGTGCTAGGGTGAATAAATCTGAACGCGGACAACTCCTTAACCATACTTTTAATAACATCTTTTTGGATGTGAGGGTACAAGTATTGTTGCTGGTTTGTGGGGGTCACGCCATGTACTAAGGAAATTTTATGCCCATGAAAATGTTCCGTCAGTAAGGAAGAAGGTGCGGTAAACACATCGGCATATGTGTCTAACAATTTTTGCAATGCAGGAGTGGGTTGATGGCATGGGGTACCACTCATATCGATCACTTACATGTGTAAGATGACACCTTGATCACCTCGGCAGAATGCCTTACTAATGCATTGGAGGCTTACTACGAAGGCTTATTTGCTTCAGATGCCACGGATCATATATTGTTGACCACATGTCTTGAAATAAATCCAAAGGTCCTCAAAATTGAACATAATTGGGCCTAATGTATGCAACCATTGAGATCGCAACACGACATCAAAGCCACTCAAAGGAAGAATAAAGAAATTAGCAAGGAGATGGAACCGACTAATGGTGATGGGGACTTGTGGGCGCCTACCTTTACGTGGCAGCTCACTTCCATTGGCTACTATGACATTGAAAGCTGCTGCATTTCAAGGTAAATCATCTGTAACGCCCTGAGATTTTTTGACTCTCGTGGATATCACAATGAGTCGAGTTCCCGAGTGTTAACTGAAATGTACCAAGGATAAAATCTTCTACATTCCACTAATCATTCATATATTTAATAATTTTTTTACATTCAAGCATAAAGACGGAAAACAATTATTTTATTTCATGGATTTCTATACTAAGTTAACAACAAAATGTCCATAAAACGTATAAAATAGAGTATTCAATCATTATTTTCATCATGGAAGACTTATTACAATTTTAAAATAAACAATAAACTATCCTAAAAATGCATAATCAAATAAAATCTTCAATATGCCACTCCAACTTCGTCATCCGTCGTCTATACCGTGAACATTTGAACACTTTGTCGTAGTGTTCACTTCACTTACTGGATCTTCACCTAGAATATCTGAGATGTGTTTGGATAGCGTTAAACGCTATCATAGTGGAGAATATCTGTAACGACCCCAAAATTCGACACTCGAGTATATAAGTCAAATCTCGAAATCGAGGGTGTTATGTAAATAATGAATGAGCTCATCACATTCTCAACTGATACTTTTCTCTTTCCATTCACATGGTACTAAAATATAGAATCAAAATAAACTAAACTTGAAATATTAAATCATAAATCCATGAGTTCACTACATTATCCTAAATTATCTAAACTAATAGCCATCTAACGAGCCTTATTAAATCAAGCTTCAATGCAAAAAATGCAAAATAAATAAAATTTTCAAATGTCTTCTAAGGTATCTCTTCATCTGGATTCTCTCCCTCATAAGTCTCTAAGTCATTACGGTTAATCGCATAACATTGCGTCAGCTATAAAAGCCGGTGAGTAATCTCGTACAGTTTAACACATGTAATTCAATACATAAAGCTACATAACAGTTAAAATACAATTCACTAATAATCCAAAGATAATTTCACCAAACCAAAATTTCTAAAACACGCATATGACGCATGATATGCAAGTATATCTCAATCAACTCCAGTATAGTCCTCAATAGAACATCCAGGGCTAATTCCATCCAATCTGTCCATTATCCTTTGGTCTACATAGCGGTCTTTTGTACCATGCTCATCCCAACCGGCCACAACCAACCCCGTGATCTGCATAGCGGTCTCTTGCATAGCATTCACCCAACCGGCCACAACCAACTCCAATGATCTGCGTAGCAGTCTCTTGTATGTGCTCACCCAACTGACCACAACCATCTCAATGATCTGCATAGCAGTCCATTGCACGATACTCACCCAACTAGGCAAAATCAACGAAACACCCAAATGGTCTGCATAGCGGTCTCTTGCAGACATTTGGATGCTCACCCTACCGGCCACAACCGATGGGGGGATACAATCCATCGCGCACACATGGGCGCTCAACCACAAAAGTTCATAGGGCCTATTGCACACACCCGGGGTGCTCACCCTCTGTAATAACTAGAGTCCTCAAATCGTGCCATGCATGAATCAAATCAATACCTCAAACCTTTTCCAAGAAACTCAAAATTGTCTCACACATGTACAACCCTACTTAGTTATCAAATTCACATGAAATCTCAATAACATAATTCACAGAAAAAAATATGAAAATCAACAATGTAGTTCATGAATTAAAACATTATAAACCAAATCAAATCCTTCTCATAGGTTGAAAAATTAAAGTAAATAATTAAATAAAACCGACTAGAAATACATGACGTAAACAATACGAGAGCAACTCACCTACTCCCTTCTTCTTCCTTTTTTCTTTTCCTTCTTCTCTTTCTTCTTTCTTTGTCTTCTTCTTTTTCTCTCTCTCCCTGGAGTTGGTCCAGGGATCTGGCAGTAACAACTCCACATGGAGCTCTCTCTCTCTCTCTCTCTCTCTCTCTCTCTCTCTCTCTCTCTTTTCTCTCTCTACGTTTCTCTGGAAGGGGAAGCGACACCTAGGGAAGTTTATATAACACCCTAGATAGGTTTTGACGACCCTAGATAGGCTTGGACGGTAGGCGTTTGCGATACGTCTTATGGACGTAATTTGTGTTGGAGAAGGAAGTATCTTCTTTCATCCGGAGTTTCTTGGCGTACAAGGTCCGTTGGAAAACCTAGGTGGGATCCCCATGACTCTAATGGAACCAATCCCAACCTTCCATGCAAAGTAACAGCCCGGATCTTGGTCTCTTTGTTTTTGGACGGCGATCTGAGGTAGACTCGTTGCTCGGTTGACAGGAGAGAAACTTAAGGGGACTAGCCGCATGGGATAGGGGAATCGAATGGACGGCTTGGATGTATCATATGGGGCCCATTGACGGATGGCGTGGATGGCTCGGACGGACAGCGCTGCACGCTCGCGGTGAGGAAGAAGACTCGTGACGCACGATCAACGCGTGTTTGACTAAGAGCCATAGGTGTACGTGCACGTGGGTCCCACCCTGATGTATGTAAGAAATCCACTCCATCTAGCAGGTAGGCCACGGAGTTTTAGGGCATTGAAACAAAAAATGAGGCAGATCCGAGGTTAGATGGCCCACTTATGGCCCAATTTCTGATTAGGGTATTTGTAGGATGATCGGATGGCTGAAATTTGACGTGTACGGTTAAAATATGCCCCTAAAATATTATATGAAGTTTTGCATGAAAATGATCGTCAGAAACTGGCATACTTAAAATCGTCAATTTAACTTAAGTTTAACTAATGGCATTTTCGTAATTATCATAAATTTGCGTATTTTGTGAAATCTGACACTTCTACACTATTTTAGGGTTTATTTTGAGCAACTTTAATAAATGGAACCTACATAAATTCCTTATAGTTGATTTATTATTAATTTATTAAGTTATGTAATTCACTAAATAATCAAATAAATTATTATTTAATTTATTCTAAAAATTTACGGGTCATTTATTATGAACTTATCAATACTACATGTCATGTAATTTATTAAACAAATAGTTAAATTATTCCAAGGACCCAGTTCATTATAATATATCAGTTCATGATCGGCAATTAAGCACTTAGTGTAAATAGACAATTGCAATGGCAAGATTAATGGGTCTACACATTTGTACTAGGTAAATGTAGCCATTTGTAATCTCATGCATGTATACGCGCTCCCAAAATCTCAGGTCATTACAATATCCCTCCAAGGCAATCATGATAATAATAACGGTACAGAGTAAACAGAAGCAGGATATTATCATTTAATCAAATCAAAACAACCAAATAAAATTTTTTGTTAATGCGATGCATGGAATGGATGCTCTAGTTAAGGCACCCTGACTAAACGAATGCGAGAAGCCTAAGTTGAGACACCCCATACACACCCGTTAAACAAATGCGGGAAGCCCAAGGTTGAGACACCCCATACACACCCGTCAGCCACTAGTCACCAGAGTGAAATTAACCCAACTAATGGAAGCGGAAAACTCCTAATACACTTCCACCAGATAATGCACAGCAAGAAGCGGGAAACCCCCAATACACTTCATCCGTGACACCCAAAAAGGCTAGCTCACCAAGTCGAGCCCTAGTGCAATGCATAAATTTGTTTCACTTTTATTTTAAGTGTTTTCACATATAACCATTTTAAATAAAACTTAATTGTCACTATGGGGAGTCGCAAGCAACCCAACATAGGCCGACTGCTCGGGCTAAGTGTCCATGGCACCAACCCCGGCTCATGAGGATCCACATGTCATCAAAGTTCACTCATTGTCCCATTCTACCATCCAAACATGTTTCTAACAATCAATAATGTTCATCACGACCAAAATCGTTAATCATACTAGTACGGCCTATGAATCCATTCAATCATAATGCGATCACAAGGATCTCTTGCTAACCATCCAATATACAATCATGATCATACAGAGATCGTCTTTCTAATCATGGACACCTCTCATGGCTCCATCTCTTCACATCATGTAATCTGATCAACAAGGGACAAGGGGTGCACATTAATGCATTATATACATCAATGATTTTGTGCACGCAATACATAAAATAATCATCATCATAGTCAAATATAATTTAAGACAAATCACCACATGGTTCTCCCGTAAAGAAATTATAAAATCTCATTTAATCATTTATAAACACAAAACACAAGATAATATGTTAGATCTACAATGCAAATCTTATGATCATAACCGTATTACATGAGACAATAACACCATTCAAAATCTACATAAGCTATGTTAAATTATTCTTAAAAGTATCTACACAACCATATGATATGGATGAATGGCTTGAAGGGATTAATCCTCACCTTGGCTTTAGATGAAACTCTAGATATAGAATCTCGAGAACGATGGAGTTTAAGCAAAACACGAACCACACGAGCTTAAAAGAACGAGTCCCACATGTTGGATCCTTAAGGTGGATGGTTAGGATGGAAGGCATGGGATCTCTCTCTCTCTCCTCTCTTTCTCTCTCTTCTCTCTTTCTCCAGGGCATGGAGGCTAGGGTTAGGAGAAGGGCTTTGACGTGCGTAATAGGAATATAGAGAGGGACTTACTGCATATGGGGAGAGAAAAGAAGGCATGCATGTATGAGTAATAAGGTGTGGGCGTGAGGTCTTGTGTAACAACCTCTCGAGGTGGGTTTCTCAAATCTCAATATTCGGGTGATCTTTGATCAATTCCAATCCGTTGATCTTATCAAGCTTGAAGAGTAGAATTAGAATACGTAAATTTCTCGTTAATCCACATTCTAGATTGGCCGATCTTTGAAAATGGTTTGGTAGGAGCTAAAATGTGCTTGATCTCAATTAACTGTCTATGCTTGATGATCAGGGCCCAAATTTTGGAGAAATATGTAGTCATGATAGGCAAACAATTATACAAAGTTTGGTGGTTGATTGATGGTGGAAATGGTCTAGATTTGAAATTCCAAATTTTGGCGAAAAAAATTTGTGGTTCAACAGTGTAGGATTATAGATCGGGGTCCAAATTTTGTGTAAGCTCGTAGTTATATAAGTACAGTGGGTGGTCCAAATGTGAGAAGCCATCGATGGTGAAAAGTGGGTAAATTGAAAGGTTCAGATTTAAGAAGAGTTAGTAACTCATTAATTCCTATCAAGGTGGGGGCACTCAAACCATACTATTAGTCCATGATAAAGACGATCCAAGTCACTCATGTGAAAGAAAATATTCGACTACGACTAACTATCCACTTTCCTCACTTGATGGACATGAAAATCAAGGGTTAATGGGTTGATTTGACAATTGGACCACTTCTAATATGATTTAAAGGCTGAAATTTGACGTATATGGTTAATTTATGATGAATAGGTATGGTATAAAATTTCAAGTCAAATGGATTATGGAAACTATGTGATCTAGAAATCAAGGGTTTAGGTTAATATGAGCCATACACATTTGGGCACTTAAGATTTCATATCTATATACCTCAGATAATCACTCAAATTCTAAGTTAAGAATTTATCACTAAGATGATCAATTTGGTATGGTTACTTTTCCAACTACATTCCTCGATCAACGGCTACGGATGCTTTAGATTAAGATCTTCATGATCAAGGGGCCCACTTGAAAATATATCTACATAGAATTATTATACACCTAAAATTACGCTTATCTTTTGGACAGATTCGAAAAATACCTCTCCGATTGATCAGAAATCACAAATTGAGATATCCAATGGTATTATCATAATTATCAGAAAAGTGCAAGTTTTGTAAAATTTAACATTTTTGTGTTGTTCATGGGTTTATTCTAAGCAACTTTTATAATGGGTTCGCTATCGGATCTCTTACAGATGCCTCACTATTCGCAAATCAAAGTTAATGTACGATAATTAATTAAAATAAAATAAAAATAATTTTTCAGAAATTTTCAAATAAATTCTAAAAATCTGGAGCGTTACAATCCACCCCCCTTAAAAACAAACTTCATACTCGAAGTTTCTTACGCGTCAATTGTGGGCATTCATCCTCTATTTTTTTAATCTCTAGTTGTCCTTGTCCTATTTCGAATCAGCCGCGATTACGTTCCACCCCCCTTTAAAATATTTCCGTACTCGACATCGATTTTCACAAGCTCCCCCAAATTTTTGTCCTGTCATGCTTCCATTGCGCACTCTGATTCCTAGATGGTTCTAAATATATTGACTGGTCTCTCAAATCATTCAATCATCTAGCGCCCTAATATTTCTCAGGTTTGGGTGGGTGCTCTTATAGTCGAGGATCTAAGATGATTAGCGTTAGATAATTATCAAGGATGTCTGATCGCTAATGAAATAACTGATCAAGAGTTTAGAGGATAGATCTGAGTTTAATTGGGTCAGCATGATCAATTGATCGAGTGAACGAATAGATAAACGAGCACGTCACTAAGAGAATGAGAAATCATCGATGATCCTTTAACGAGTAAAGGTGCGACGAAAAATTGAGATTAAGGGTACCGCATTTTAGCTCTTAATAAAACCTAAGCGACTAAGTTTCTCCGTCCTAAGGTTGTCTATACGACTATTTCGCTCTAGTCATCAAAAGAAAACATTCACACACATTTCCAAATAATGCATAGAAGTCCCCTAGTTAGAACAAGGTTGCGGTTTGTATAGTGTCGACATCACGGGTGAACGGTTCAAGTAGATTCGGATCCAATACTTAGATCTTCTACTTACATTTGAGCATTGAGTTCTTAGTATTCATTCAAAATTCTGAGTGACGCCCCTCGGGATTTGAGCTTGGATCTAATCGCTTACACATCGCATGATGTACGGTTCTGTTCTCCTATATGGCCGGTTTAACCTAACATTGTGGGGACCTTTATTCACTCTTCCATAAAGAAAACATCAATAAATAAAATCCAAAAGAAATTCATCAATACAAAACATCACAACCTTACGAGGTCCTATTTACTTCCATCGCTAGTCATGGTCAAAGGTTTATGTGGGGGTTGGTAAGTAGCAGTCTATGGTCATGGTAACCTACCTAAGGTAACTAAGCTGGGCCTAAAATTTATAGGAACATATAAACAAATGCCAAAGAATACTTCTAAGAGTGTAAGCTTACAAACTAGGTCTAATCAAGAGGGTTTTAAGGCTAAGGGACTAGGGTAGTGCCAAATCTGGAATGCAGGACCTACAAGCGCTTCTGGAATTCTTTCTCTCATACAAGACAACAGTTTCTCCTAAAATTTGGCAAGTAGGCTTTAGGTTAAGTGTGGAATACACCTAATTTTTCTTAGATCAATATTCCTATGGTAACATATGTTTCTACCCTAATTAATTCCAAAAAGTGCAACAGGTCATCAGGATTTTATGTAAGATTTTCACTACTGTCAGAATTGTTTTGATTTATTTACATATCGGATTGATCTGAAATTTTATGGGGATTCTAGGAAATAAGTTTAGAGTCTCTAAAATAATTTATAAAAATTTACTAATTCTCAAAGTACATTTTATAATGGTGGTACTACTGCTGGATTTGAAAACACGTCCTAATGAAAAAAAATTCAAAATAAAATAGATAGCCGTAAGATTTTAGCGATATAATTCACACAATTCAGAGAAAAGTTGATCTAAACATGGGAAATTTATGACAACGCTGAAAATTCAAAAAAAAAAAAAAAATGGGAATCCACTTCCTAAAAATCCTAAAGTTTCAGATTTCTGCATTTATTGGCTCCCTTAATAATTTCAAGAGGCCTAAGTTTGGATTTCTAGATTCATAACATCACATGCAACCAATAAGGGTTGAACCTAGGTGTTTTGTTTTTAGGTCATGGAGACTTAAGCCCTAGGGTGTGTTTATTATGATAAGAGTCGAGCATCTCACCCAGAGGTCCCGATTGTGTTCTGATACCATCTGTAACGCCCCAAGATTTTTTACTCTCATGAATATCATGATGAGTCGAGTTCTCGGGTGTTAATTGGAATGTACCAAGGATAAAATCTTCTACATTCCACTAATCATTCATATATTTAATAATTTTTTGCATTCAAGCACAAAGACGGAATACAATTATTTTATTTCATGGATTTCTATACTAAGTTAATAATAAAATATCCTTAAAATGTATAAAATAGAGTATTTAATCATTATCTTCATCATAGAAGACTTATTACAATTTTGAAATAAACAATAAACTATCCGAAAAATGCATAATCAAATAAAATCTTCAATATGCCATTCTAACTTCGTCATCTGTCGTCTGTGCCGCGAACATTTGAACACCTCGTCGTAGTGCTCACTTCACTTACTGGATCTTCACCTGAAATATCTAAGATGTGTTTGGATAGCGTTAAACGCTATTGTAGGGGGGAATATCCCTCCAAGGCAATCATGATAATAATAATGGTACAGAGTAAACGGAAACAAGATATTATCATTTAATAAAATAAAAACAACTAAGTAAAAAGTTTTGTTAATGCGATGCATGGAATGCATGCTCTGGCTAAGGCACCCTGACTAAACGAATACGGGAAGCCCAGGTTGAGACACCTTATACACACCCGTTAAACGAATGCGGGAAGCCTAAGGTTGAGACACCCCATACACACCCATTAGCCACTAGTCACCAGAGTGAAATTAACCCAACTAATGGAAGCGGAAAACTCCCAATACACTTCCACCAGATAGTACACAGCAAGAAGCGGGAAACCCCCAATACACTTCATCCATGACACCCAAAGAGGCTAGCTCACCAAGTCGAGCCCTAGTGCAATTCATAAATTTGTTTCACCTTTACTTAAGTATTTTCACATATAACCGTTTTAAATAAAACTTAATTGTCACTATGGGGAGTCGCAAGCAACCCAACATAGGTCGACAGCTCGAGCTCAATGTCCATGGCACCAACCCCGGCTCATGAGGATCCACATGTCATCAAGGTTCACTCCTTGTCCCATTCTACCATCCAATCATGTTTCTAACAATCAATAATGTTCATCACGGCCAAAATCGTCAATCATACTAGTATGGTCCATGAATCCATTCAATCATAATGCGATCACGAGGATCTCTTGCTAACCATCCAATATACAATCATGATCATACAAAGATCGTCTTTCCAATCATGGACGCCTCTCATGGCTCCATCTCTTCACATCATGTAATCTCATCAACAAGGGACAAGGGGTGCACATTAATGCATTATATACATCAATGATCTTGTGCACACAATACATGAAATAATCATCATTATAGTCAAATATAATTCAAGACAAATCACCACATGGTTCTCCCATAAAGAAATTATAAAATCTCATCCAATCATTCATAAACATAAAACACAAGATAATATGTTGGATATACAATGCAAATCTTATGATCATAACCATATTACATGAGCCAATAACACCATTCAAAATCTACATAAGCTATGTTAAATTATTTTTAAAAGTATCTACACAACTATATGATATGGATGAATGGCTTCAAGGGATTAATCCTCACCTTGGCTTTAGATGAAACTCTAGATATAGAATCTCGAGAAAGATGACGTTTAAGCAAAACACAAACCACACGAGCTTAATAGAACTGGTCCCACACGTTGGATCCTTAAGGTAGATGGCTAGGAAGGAATGGGCTCTCTCTCTCTCTCTCTCTCTCTCTCTCTCTCTCTCTCTCTCTCTCTAGGGCATGGATGCTAGGGTTAGAAGAAGGGCTTTGACGTGCATGGTAGCAATATAAAGAGGGACATATGGGGAGAGAAAAGAAGGGCGTACGTGTATGGACAATAATGTGTGGGCATGAGGTCTTGTGTAACAACCTCTCGAGGTGGGTTTCTCAAATCTCAATATTCGGGTGATCTTTGATCAATTCCAATCCATTCATCTTATCAAGCTCGAATAGTAGAGTTAGAATACGTAAATTTCTTGGTGATCCACATTCTAGATTGGCTGATCTTTGAAAATGGTCTGGCAGGTGCTAAAATGGGCTTGATCTCAATTAACGGTCTACACTTGATGATCAGGGCCCAAATTTCAAAGAAATATGTAGTCATGATAGGCAAACAATTGTACAAAGTTTGGTGGTTAATTGATGGTGGGAATGGTCTAGATCTGAAATTTTAAATTTTAGCAGAAAAGGTTTATGGTTCAATGATGTAAGATTATAGATCAGGGTCCAAATTTTGTATAAACTCGTAGTCATATAAGTACAATGGGTGGTCCAAATTTGAGAAGCGATTGATGGTGAGAAGTAGGTAAATTGAAAGGTTCAGATTTGAGAAGAGTTGTAACTCATTAATTCCTAAAAATGGGATAACTTCATGCTTAAGAAATAGTTTTATTAAGGTGGGGGCACTCAAATCACACTATTGGTCTATAATAAAGACGATCAAAGTCACTCATATGAAGGAAAATATTCGACTACGACTAATCATCCACTTTCCTCACTTGATGATCATGAAAATCAAGGGTTAATGGGCTGATTTGACAATTGGACCACTTCTACTATGATTTAAAGGCTAAAATTTAACGTGTATGTTTAATTTATGATGAATGAGAATGGTATAAAATTTCAAGTCAAATGGATTGGGAACCACGTGATCTAGAAATCAAGGGTTTAGGTTAATATCAGCCATACACATTTTGGGCACTTAAGATTTCATATCTATATACCTCAGATAATCACTCAAATTCTAGGTTATGAATTTATCACTAAATTGATCAATTTAGTATGGTTACTTTCCCGACCACATTGCTCGATCAATGGCTACGGATGCTCCTAGATTAAGATCTACATGATCACGGGGCCTACTTGAAAATATATATACACAGAATTATTATACACCTAAAATTGCACTTATCTTTTGGACAGATTCAAAAAATACCTCTCCGATTGATCATAAATCACAAATTGAGATATCCAAGGGTATTATCATAATTATCGAAAAAGTGCGAGTTTTGTAAAATCTAACAGTTCTACGTTGTTCATGAGTTTATTCTCAGCAACTTTTGTAAAGGGTTTGTGATCGGATCTCTTACAGATGTCCCACCATTCGTAAATTAAAGTTAATGTACGATAATTAATTAAAATAAAATAAAAATAATTTTTAAAATTTCTTTTAATAAATTCTAAAAATCTAGGGCATTACACCAGCAACTTGTTGTTCTATACGTTCATCGATAAAGATGTGAGTACTGCCGAAATCAACTAGAATCGAGATCGGCTGACCTTTGAGAAGTCCATGTACTTGAATGGTTTACATCATAATTCATGGACTTGAATCTTAGGATGGTCTTACGCCTCATCCATTAAATGATCATCATCACAGGGTTCATTATAGTCATCATTAGCCTCCGGCCACTCGCCCTCCATGAGGAAGAGTTATTTTGTTTTGCATTAGCGACCTCGTTGAAACTATTCATCACGATCAAAGTAAAGGCCCTTGGTATACTTTCTACCATTTCTGTTGGTGATAAATGACAAATAGGGATTGTAGAAGTGGTTTTAAAGTAGAAAATGGTTGCAACTTTTGGAGAATTTGGTGTGGTTGTGAAATGGATATTGGCGACGCATGGTTGTCTGCGAGAAGATGACAAATTTTCCCCGACCCATCGAACAAACCCAATCACTAGGTGAAGAGTCTCCAAAGTCAGAATCTTGACATCACCTTAGATGTCTTCCTTCAATCCCCGACAAAACAATCTACAATAAAGGTTTCCAGAACCTTAATTGTGAGATTAGCTAAGCATTCAAATTCGTCCAAGTACTTGTTCACCGAACCCTCCTATTATAACGGAGTGAACATTTCTCCTGACCAGGGTACACTCATTGGTGTTGAAATGGGTACATAAAGTTGTGCAAAACTCCTTACAAGACCATGTGAAAATTATTTCTTCCATCCAATGGTACCATTATGCTGCCTTACCTTCCAAGTTGAATGATGCTAAAGCGATCTTCTCATTCTCTGACATCTGATTGTAACTGAAAAATAATTATGCTTGATACGTCCAATTTAGTGGATCTTTCCCATTGAACTTGGGAAAGTCTACTCAAGTGTAATGTGTCTACAACACCATTGAAGAGCCTAAATGTCCTCCTAACGGATTTCGTAGAAGAGGACCTTGACAGGTTTGATGTTTTGATGATCAACTGAAGACAACTGCAAGAAGTTTGTTCATACTAACTATCAAATCTATTGTATTGTCTATTAGATCTGTTATGCTTTTTTATTGGTGGTTATCTATTGCATTTAAATCCGTTGGTTTGTGGTATTTTGTTGCTCCATCAGGGCCTCCAAACAGCTAACTAGGGTTGCTATTTCTGTCTCGATTTTGGCTATCGCTTCTTAATTGCTTGCAGCGACCATTATGGATCAGTGTCTCTAATACAAAGTGTTATGAGCTTATTGGTTACAAATTTAATGGTGGAAACATAGATAAAATAATAAAAGAAGGGAAGGAAGAGGAAGAAAAAGAGGCGTTCAGTTAGAGAGGAGAGGAAAGATGAGAGGAGGAAGGAAATCATATTTTTTATTGATCCCTTATTACAATCACGTAGCCTTATAGGCTTCCTTCTCATATCCGTAGTTTACTTAAAACAAAAAAAACAAAAAAAGAAATTTATCAAAATAATAAAATAAATTGCACTTGTTTTAGTAGTCGTTCCCTGTGTAATCCCGTAGAATCCTATTAGAAACCATCCACATTCAACTAAAAAAAGTGGTAAAACTTGGTGGCTGAGATTTTCCAATTTGAGAATGATTGAGGCATCGCTCAATGAAATTGAGACACAACAGATCAATGATCTTGATCACAAAACTATAGGCCCCATGTTTTTTAATCACTCCTATACAAACAACACTCCATGGTACCCATGGTGGGGAGGGTGATCCTAGTCGTCCTTTCCGATGATGATCTCTTAGGATTAGATTGTAAGCCACTGATCATTTGATTTCAATCATTCATGGGTATGATTTTTAAGGGATCCTTTATAGTAGGACCCACCTAACTAATGTTAAAACTAATGCTATGCAAAAACTTGAATTAGCAAATTAGTGATATATAATACCATCCATGTATGGATATAGAAAAGAAAAACTACACAAATAGTGATGATTTTGATTTATTATTTTTTTTTAATTTGGTCAAGGTTCTAGACTTTTTTTTACGCTCACACCCACACACTCCACAGGAACACAGGCCACACACTCGCGCACTTGCACCATAAGGAGTGCTCCAACTAGAGGTGTACATGAGCCAAGCCGAACAGAGCTTTGCACAGTTCGGCTTGGTTTGGTCAACAGGCGACCAAGGCTCAAGCTCGGCTCGACTTGGTCCTTGAGCCCAACTAGCAGGCTTGGCTTGGTTTGGTCGAGCTTTCAAGCCAAATTCGAGCTTCAAGTTTTCGAGCCTAAATTTGAGTCGAGCTTTCGAGCCACTATCGAGCTTGAACTTTTGAGATTGGGACGGTCGGACAGGGGAGTTCATCGACTGAAGGGTGGTCGGCTATCAAATAAGGGTCGTCATCGATGGCTGAAGGGAGGTCGGGCGACAAGTGGAGAGAGAGAGAGAGAGAGAGAGAGAGAGAGAGAGAGGAGATGAGAAGAGAGAAGATGAGAGAGAGAGAGAAGATGTGAGAAAGTGCAAAGGGTCGTGGTCCTCGTGGAGGCCGGATGACCAGAAGGCGGTCAGCCAACCATGAGCAAGGGCAACAAGGGTGTGAGGAGGGCAAGCGAGAGAGAGAGGGGGCTCGAAGAGAGAGAAGGGGCAACGCGCTTGAATGGGAAACTTTTAGACTTTTAGAGTTTTATTTTTTTATTTTAAACTTATATATATATATATTATATAATAATATTAATATATAATATATAATATATTTTAAATACCGAGCCTGTACACGAGCCAAGCCGAATCGAGCCTAGTTCGAGCCGAGCCGAATCAAGGTCAGGCCAGTCTCAAGCTCAGTTTGAATTCCCAACAAGCCCATAAAATAGGCTCGGCCTGGCTTGTTCAACCCTACGAGCTGAGCCGAACTGATATTTTTTTAACTGAGCCAAGCGAGCTTTTCAAGTTAGCTCAGTTTGTGTACAGCTTTAGCTCTAACCCATGACCTCGTGTTGAAACTCTTGTGAGTCTACCACTGAGGCACGACAATAGGTGCGATCAAGGTGTAGATTAATTGCTCTCTTAGAGATAATATGCATCACTTGGTAAAATTGTCTTGTGCAATAGGTTCCAAGCAAGCTATCACTACCATACGATTGCTCAGCATACTAAGTTTCACAACATGAGCAAACAGATGGCAAAAAATTCAATACCAAAAATCTTTAGAAAGGAGAAAATCCTTCATATATCTAGAGAAAGAGAAAAGTGTCTATTATGATTTAAAACTATAAGAAAAAACCCATTTGTTATAAAATCATCATATTCATTGAAATGCATCCGAAAGCAAGGAAGCATGTCTCACATGATGGACAACCTTGGGTAATGGGACATATTTAATGACTATGATAATTATGATTAAGAGACGTGTTCAAGCCTACTAAGCTGGGATTCCCTCTGATGGCTGGTGTGTCCCTTAGGGCAGGCTCACATGCACTAACACATACACTAGTGGAATACTTTATAAGCATTCTCCACTCACGGTTCATATCTAATGTGAGAGAAACTTCAACACTTGAAAAGGTGAAAAAGAACTTTGCTCAAAGCTTACAAGTTACATAAAGCCCTTTTATTGTTTTAGAATACTTTAACAACTAAAGGCGTGGATCATTTCTACAAGTTCACTTTGTCAAATCACCACTTGATCTAAAAGCTCGAATTGTTAGAGGAAGGTGTATCAATGTATATCAAGGGACTTTTAACACTCCCCCACATGTGCGGGGTGGAACTCCGCACGGGAATATATTGGACAAGGGTGGAGGGACACTCACATCATAAACAAGCTGAGGTTGATTTTCCTGGCCCCCGTGGGAGAATATATTACTGAGGCATTTTTTTTCTCTTTGAATTCGAACATAGGACCTCCCTCTCTGATACCATCTTAAATCACCACTTGATCTAAAAGCTCATCCAGCTTGGGACCAAAGACACTCATTTTTATTCGTTAAAGGACCAATGACCTTAAGAATATGGTAGTCAATTATAAGAAATTATGTGATCTTAAAATCGTAGGTATTTATTGCTTCTTTGAGCTTTTGGTTTGTCATAGTGAACTAGGCCATTGATCTAATGGCCCTATTAGAGATGGAGCATGCCCCAAAAACATCAAAGATTAGAAGAATTAATCCATCTAGTCAGTGGTACTTTAAGTTGAATAGGGACTATTGTATTTCTTTTCTTAACCATTTATTCCACTGGTGGAGTATATATTGACATGATTAAGGATATGCATGAGAGAGTAATAACAAATTAAGAACCACTAATGGAGAGACAAAGTTTCCAATTTTTGTAGGCTAACACTATGGGTTGGCATTGAGCTCGTACCTTTTCTCTTTGGTTATGGATTAGTTAAAAGAGTAATTTGTAGAAGAGGATTCAATAGTGTATGTTGTTTGCAGATGACATAGTTTTGACTAACAAGATAAGGGAGGGCGTAAACACAAAGCTAAATTTATGGAGGAGATGATTTAAAATTAGCCGGACTAAAACAGAGTATATGAAGTGCAATTTTAGTAACAATAAGAGTGGGACCAATGAATTAGTTAAGATTGCTAAGAAGCTTCTCAAATGATCACTTTCTATATCTTAGGTCGATAATCCATAAGAATGGAGAGTTTTTTTTTAACGAAATAAGGATAGAACTGCTCACCCCCTTAAGATAGTACACACCCATTTGTGTGGCCCGTTCAATTTAAAAATAAGAGCTGAGTATGAGTATTTCATCATATTCATTAATGATTATTCTAGATTCAATTACTTATACCTTATATGTAATAAATAGGATATCTTTGAGATATTAACGAAATATAAAGCCCTACTTGGAAAACAACATGGAAGGAGTATCAATGTATTAAGATTTAACCAAGGTAGGGAATATCGCTTGAATGAATTCAAGGGATTTTTAAATAGAGAGGGAATCGTTGCACAATGGACCATACCTCACACTCAACAAAACGGGGTTGCTATGAGGAAAAACTGTACATTGTTAAATGTAGTGAGGTCTATGTTGAACATTTTCCATCATCATATATCTTTTTAGGAGTATTGTTATAGAGACATTTATGTACTAGTTGAATAAGATTCCAACTAAAGTGGCATCCAGAACACCATATGAGATGTGGATAGGCCTCCTGCATTCTTGAATACACGGTCATATGAGGATGTCCTACAATCGTAAAGAATCTAGATGTCAATAAATTGAAACCTAGAGGTACTAAGTGTCTCTTATTGGATATCTCATGAAATTAAAAGGTTATGAATTTTATGAGCTTGTGGAACAGAGAACTTTGATCAGCAGACATGCGATCTTCTTAGAGGAAGAGTTCATGTGAAATAACAAAGGTGACTGCATAATTACATAAGATCATATGAGACTCCATTGAGTACTCTTATGAGAGCTAGTTTAGAGGGGCGAGTTCTTGAGACCTAGTCGACACCTACTTTATGTTGGTGTCAAAGACAATACTAAGAACCTAATTTGTTTATGTACCTCAGTAAGGTATTCTAAGTGGTGTCGAATGCTCTTCATTTGTTTTCCTACTAGGAAGCCATGATGGATGTAGATGCGAGGCACTAGGTGGTAGCCATGAACATAAAAATAAAAAATAAAAATACATGTATTCTAAACATGTATGGACACTTGTAGAAGACCCAAAAAGGTGAAACTTCTCAAATTCAAATGGATCTCCAAAAGAAAGCGCAATGTAGAGGGAAAGTGGGACATTGATAAAGCTAGGCTCATTACTAATTAATACACCGAGAAGGAAGAGATAGAATATGAGAAACTATTTACAGATGTCCCTATTATGAAGTCTATCCACATTCTACTAGTCATAGCTACCAAGTTGGATTACAAACTTTAGCAGATGGGTGTGAAGACTTCCTCAATGGTTTTTTAAATAAAGAAATTTACACGAAGCAACTAAAGAGATATCATTAGCTTGGATAGGAGTAGAAGGTGTGCAAGTTTCATATATTGATTTATGGCCTCAAGCAAGCATCTAGGATCTAGAATCACATGTTCAACAAGGTAGTTCGCTCATATGGCTTCATTAAGAACCTAAAGGAATTGTGCGCCTGCCTTAGATCCACTGGAGTGACACTATACTTATTCTCTATATGGGTGATATTCTATTGATTAATTATGCCATCAGATTCATAACAGAAATGAATTTGTGGCTTTCTAATAGTACTTTTGATATGAAAGACTTGAGAGAGACATCCTATATCCTAGATATCAAGTCTACTAGAACAAAGCTGCAATGACCATAAGATTCCCCTTAGTAGCTTATATAAGAAAAATTCTAGAGAAATTATCCATGAACAACATAAGAATATTGATGTGCTTTTTAAGCATAATATTAGTATTTTGAGAATGATAGTTCTAAGACTCTAGAGGAGAAGAAACAATAGAGAATATTTCCTACAAATTTGCTATTGGTAGCCTGATGCATGTAATGTTGTGTATGAGGCTGGATATTATCTTGTCAGCGAGAGTAGTGAGCCAATGCCAAAGTAATCCCGGCTTGAACCATTAAATAGCTATAAAAGATATCATGAAGTACTTGAAAAAGATAAGGGAACTCATCTTGATTTATAGGCATGGAAATCTGTCTATAGTCAAATTGATGAGGACTTTCAGGTAGATCTAGACACGAGGCAATTGACAAGTACTGTTCATATTCTCTATAGCAAGTGGAGCTGTCGGTTGGCGAAGTGCTATCAAAAGTGCATTGCAAACTCAATAATGAAGGTAAAGTATGTGGCCACTAGCGAAGCATCCAATGGAGTCGTATGGTTCAAGGGTTGTGTGTTGTCATTAGAGTAAATAGGTCAGTGCCTATATATTGTGACAACACTAGAGCAGTTGCATAGCAGAGAGCCCTATTATCATGACAATGACAAACACGTTGATAAGAAATACCACATCGTGTAAGAGTATATTAAGGATTAAATGATTGAGGTACTACGGATAGCTTTGGCAGATAATATAACGAATCCTCCCACCAAAGCTTTGTCAATTTGTCCTTTAATGCCCATGTTCTTAGTATGAGGCTGCATATACATATTGATTAATTTTAGGGCAAGTAGGAGATGGGGTTGTGCTCTAGAAAACTAATGTAGGTTACTTTTGAACATAGTTATGCCATGGACCTAGTTATACATGGTCCCAATTACACTTGGACCTAGTTATGCATGTCTCTATTCATATGGCTTGTTATGTGTGAGCATAGTTATTGTCCATATGGGTTTATAAGGTATTCTCTCTGATGTCCTTAGTACACTTGAAATTGGATACAACGCACTAATGGCCAATGATGAGTTGTTGTCCATGGATCTTAATGACCATGCAATTTTTAGGAAATACTTATAATCATGTATGGTCATCTTCTATAAGAGGACTGCTTGGTGTCAAGATGGATAATCTCTATCATCATGCCCAACTTGGTGTCGGTGTGCCTTTGTCGTACTCCATATAAGTATATCTATGTGCCATGGACGATTATCTGAATTAGGACATTTGGTCACTTAATTAGCAATAACGCTTGTAAGTTTCTAGGTTGAAAGACACATTATGTCTAGACTACAATATAATACGTACAGTTTACACTAACTCCATATCCTAAACCTAAGGATGTGTGGGTCGAGATGACTTTATTGATGTTACTTTGGTTCACTTTTGGAGGCTATTGCATGGCCACTAAAATTAGGTGATATTCAGTATCTTCATCAAGTTCATTGAGAACCACATGATTTAATATAGGATCCACTTAATCTGCTCGAGACACTAATATATAGGCTAATCTTATAATTTAAACCACCTATTAGGTGTTTCAAAGGCTAGTCAACACTTTTGTGGTTCTCGATTAGTTAATCCATAGATTTTCATCCATATACTTTGAGTTTTCACTGCTGATTTGTTTTTTTTTATCAAACATATGGAGATTCATTGGCTAAGATCTATTGGCCTAGACCTTAGGTAGCATGGAAATTATCTGAGGATCACGAAGAGTGGAAGGATATAAACAATTGTGATGCATGGATTAGGAAGGTGGACATACTTCCTTCATAGTAGGGTATACGAAAACCTTCTAGGGTGGCGGAGCACTATAATACAGTGCACCTTCTGAGACCTTAATTCATCTTATATATACATCCCATTGTAGGAGGGAGAAGAACTAGAGGAGAGTCCTCAACATCTAAGAGAGATGATTATTGTTATAGAACAAAGTTGGTCAAAGTCTATAATTCTCGTAGGTAACAAGCAACCTCATTCATCAAGCAGTTTTACTTGGCCAACATGCGAGCACCTTCATTCTGGAATTAGGACTTGCGAGCAAACCAACAGGAGATATCTTATTCAGCGAGCGAGAGTGGGGCGCGTCCCGATTCCTCAAGACTATTCGAGCAGACTTGTTCGCTAATCGATTATCTAAAATATAGTTCGTATTCAAGTAGACTTGGTCGCTAGTCAGTTGTCAAGAACATATCCTGAGTTGTAGTCCCAGTAGCTCATATAGTTCAGGAGTTGGCCCAGATTACAGATCCACTTTGATCTGTTTATACATGTCGATTCCGTCAATACAGGATTAGAGGGATTTACATCAAGTAACGTGATTATCTAGAATTTCCTAGCTTGTATAGGTTTGGATAAGATAACATCTTATCCCATGGAATTAGGGAGATCTCAACCATATACAGTAACAAACTACTCCAGCAGGATCTTTATAGGGTTTCCTATTTACAACAAAAGGACACAATTTCTTAGCCAACGTTTCACACTTCATCTTTGCAAAAGCTTATTACTAACTTAAGCATCGGAGGGCTAATGACCAAGCGTTGGCCACCCTTAGTTTTTATCTATGATTTTCAGGAGAATTGAAGGAAGCCATCTTTGGAGGATCGTGCATTATAAAAAGGAGAATCTTTCTTATTCTTAACTTATTACTCGTAACCAGTTTTCGACGTCAACAGATTGGCTCCGTCTATTGGAAAGACATCTGAATCGTTCTCACCGTATCTTCTATTTTCCACCATGCCTCCAAAGAAAACCAACCACCCTTCCACTTTAAGGTAGACGCAACCTCCAGATGAGGCTCCTGAAGGCAATCTAAATCCTCCTCAATCTGTACTGGGAGTTCCCCCATTGTTACCTAATCCGCCAGCCCTTGTAATCCAGAATCCATTCCAACAAATCTCTAGTGGTATGGATGACGCCATGCGTTATGTGGGAGATACTCTCCTTACACTTCAAGTCATATTCTAGCATCTCACTCATCGATTTGATCAATGTTTTCCTCCACAACAGCAAGCTCCGGAGGAACCATCATCGCAACCTGCAGCTTCTAAGCATTCGCCAGATGTACGACAAGGACAACATAATCCTCCTTCCAACCGTGTAGTCCACAATACTCAGGCCTCGATACAACGTGCCCAAACCATTCGTTCTAGTGAATCTAGGTGGTGACGACCCGAGGAACCCAACACCGAAACCACCGGTTACACTTTGCCATGCGAAGGAGATCTCAAGAAACTCAAAGATCGCTTCGCCCATATCGAACAACGATATCAGTCTAATCTTCTAGCAACGGCTCTCACGTCAATTCATCGAACAGAACCACCTTTCACCCATTAGGTTATGGAGGCCCCTTTGCCCAAAAAATATCGAACTCCCAATATTGTCCCATATACTAGCATTGGTGATCCTCTCGAACATCTAGAAACCTTCAAGTCTCTTATGGAGTTAGAAGGGTATAGTTCGGAGATCATGTGCAAAGCCTTCTCTCTAACTCTAAAGGATGCTGCACGAACATGGTTCCATGGTCTAAAGCCCCGATCAGTAGAATCTTTCTCACAATTGTCAGAGCTCTTTCTTTCTCAATTTATGGGAAGTATTCATATGAAGAAACTAGCATCTCATTTATCAGATCTGAAGTAGCGCCAGAATGAGACGATAAAAGAATTCACCGAGGATAAAGGCCTCACCGCTCTTAGTATGGCAGTGAGGCCTTTATCCTCACCTGTTAAGACAAATGGAGGGTGAGGATAAAGAAAGAGCTATATCTGTCCAAATGGAGGGTTATACTGAGGATAAAGGCCTCACCGCTCTGATCGATGGCATCATGAGCGAAAAATTTCAATTCGCCCTTGATAAAAACCCTCCAAAGACGATGGACGAGTTTCATGCTAAGGCCAAAAAATACATTAACGTTGAAGAGGTGGCCCTAACTGGTCATAATAGTGGCAGAAAGAAGCGTAAATACGAAGAAGCTTCTTCTTTTGATAAGAAGTATCAACGTGATCAACACGATCGCTCACCCAGGAAGTCATATGCAGGGAGATATCACAATTCAATTCCCTTAAATCAATCTCCAGAGAAGGTACTGATGGAGATCAAGAACAAGTCTTATGTAAAATGGCCTCCGAGGATCAAGTCAGATTTAGAGAAGAGAGATAGGGGGGAAGTTTTGTTACTTCCACAAGGATCACGGTCACAATACTCAAGATTGCATCTCCATTGAGGATCAAATAGAGGCACTGATTCGCAGGGGGCACCTTCGTGACTTCATCACACAGCCCGACCGTTCCCCCTAGAAACTAGGCACATCAACACACCGTCAGAGTCAACCTCGAAGGAAAAGGTCACTACGACGACGTCCTTCCCAAGAGGACGCGGAACCATCTAGTGAGATCAGGACCATTGTAGGTGGTCTAGCTTGTGGAGGTGACTCCCAAGCTGCAAGAAAAGCTTATTGTTCACTCCCCAAGTGTAGGGTTGTGAAGTAGTAATAATTCGGAAAGACCGAGTATCGTTCCCACAGAGATTTATGAATGGGTATTCTCAAATTTTGTCTAAAACAACTAGTAATTAAGATCCTATTAAGAACTAAAGCTAGAAAATAGTGATTTGGGTTTAAACAGTGAATGTATAAGGTAATATCAATCTAAAAAGGCACTAGAGCGCCAAGGATCCACTTTTGATAAGTTTTAATGCATCAACACAACTAGGTCTCTCATAACTCAATCGGAATCGAATTCATATCTCTATCTGATTGGAATATAGAGCAGTTCAATCAGCAATTATCCAAAACAAGTGTTTATTCATTGATTTAATTCCCACAACCATGCTCAGGCCTTGGGCACACTCAATTGTGTAGGCCAAGCCTCTTTTCAATCTAGTTGAGACTCACAACCACAGCCTTCATCAAATCCTGTCACTAGACTTGATTACAACTAATGATTAGAACTCTAATTAAATCAAAATCAATCAACAAACAACTATTTCAGATTACTACAAAAGATAAGAACTTTAGTTGAATGAGTTCCCACGTGAAAATCAGGCCTATTGCATACAAGGGAATCAAAGAATCTACCATGCCCGGAGTCGATGATAGATCAATGAACTACACAAGCATAAACAATGCTCAAAAGCTAAATTACCAAGTTAGGATCACTAAGAATCACATGAGCACGGAGTCATCAAGAGATCAAAGTAAAAAACCCAACTAGTACTTGATTCAAACTCACATTAACTAAAATTCATCAATTAAATCATAAAAAGGAAACCTAGGTTGCATCAATCCATCAAAAAGAATCAAAAGCTTCACCTCTTAGCCCTAGCTAAGAGGTTTTAGTTCATCTCTAACATCCTTGAACTAGAAGCCTCAAAAACATAAAAACTACTAAAATAGGAAGAAAACTAAGAAAACTTGAAGTAGAATCCAGTCTCCCAAGCAATCCCCACGTCCTAGCATGCCCTGATATGAAGGGAAGAAGTCCTTTTATAACTTGGAAGTGTCCATTGCGTAAGAGACTTCCAGATTAGCGTAAGAAATTACGCACTTGCGCAGAGAATTTCGACGCCCGATTTAGAAGCTGCTGTTTACGCAGGTACGACCGGTCGCACGACAGGTCGGACTGGCCTGGCCGACCGATCTTGTCCAGTCGAAGGTGTAGACGACCGGTCGCACGACCGGTCGCAGATGGTCCAGTGAGGTTTGGGCAGCAGAGGTTGTTCTATTGAATGGCTAGACCGGTCGGACGACCAGTCGTGAGTGCAGTTTTCTTCCTTCTTTCCTTTATTTCCTTTGCTTCTTTCTTCATCCTTTTGCACTTGGTTCTATGATCTTCAATGTATATAAAGTGCTCTATTTAGCCTTGAATCAGCTGAAATCTCCATCATGTCCCTACAATCACAAATCATGCATTAGAGTAGACCTTTAAACGTGTAAACCGTGCATAATGAGTGATGAATTGGGGTTAGAATATGCACAATTAAGAGCTCAACACTTATGCCCGCAAAGCACAACACAAACCCCAACACATTTATTGGATGGAGAAGTCATTAAGCTCCTTAAATTCAACTCATCACCCAATCTCTTTTTCTGAAAAAGATGCAGTGGTATTCATTTTCCCCATGAAGATTCCATTGTAGTAGCATTAAAAGTAGCTAATTATCTGACTCATTGAACATGTTAAATACTGGCAGCTCTGCAGATGTGCTTTATCTAGAAGCTTACGACAAAATGGCTCTCGCAAAAAACCTGCTCAAGCCAATCTCCATGCCCCTTGTTGGTTTTGGAGGTGAGGTGGTCATACCAGAAGGAAGTATCGACCTCCTGTCACTTTCGATGAAGCCCCTAGCAAGGTTACTATTTTCATCAATTTCCTTATTGTAAATTGAAGATCCATATATAATGTTATTCTAGGATGCCAGTCACTCACTAAGTTAGGAGCAGTGTTGCATCCCCTCTACTTGTGCATCAAATTCCCCACTCCGAAAGGTGTTGGAGTAGTCAGGGGAAATAAAAAAGAAGCCCGAGCATGCTATGAACTAGCATTGTAGGATCAAAAAGTTGCCCAAGTCACTCCTATCATGTTGATTGCTGAAGAATCGATGAACTTTTCAATCTCTACAACATTAGACCCAAGAGAAGACACACATCAAGCAGGAGCTCCAGGTGAAGAAATCATCAAGATTCAGTTATCTAAGATGGATCCCACTAAAGAAGTCTATATCGGGTCATCTCTGAACCCAACCTTCCAAAATCATTTGACCAGTTTCCTCGTCGAATACCAAGACGTCTTCGCTTAGTCACACAAAGACATGCCAGGAATCAACTCCGAAGTTGCTGTTCATCGATTGAAGGTAGATCCTAAATTTAAATCTATCCATTAACGTCGGTGTGCATTTACGGCTGAAAGATAAATGGTGATCAAAACGGAAGTGGACAAGTTGTTGGCCGTCGATTTCATTGAAGAAGTTGATTACCCTGGTTGGGTCGTAAATGTCAGTCATTGTTTGCAAGGCAAACGGCAAATGGAGGATGTGTGTGGATTATACAGATTTGAATAAAGCTTGCCCAAAAGATAGCTTTCTAACGCCTCGCATCAACCAACTAGTCGACTCCATGACTGGGCACGCTTTAGTTTCATGGATGCTTATTCTGGTTATAATCAGATCATGATGCACCCACCAGATAGAGAGAAAACAACGTTTATCACGGATCGTGGCTTATATTGTTACAAAGTGATATCATTCGGTCTTAAGAACGCGGGATCCACGTATCAGCGTCTGGTCAACAAGATGTTTGTTGCACACATTGGCAAAACTATGGAGGTGTATGTTGACAATACGCTCGTCAAAAGCATCAAAGCAGAGGATCATCTCAACGACCTCCGTTAAGCTTTCAATCTTATGTGAAAATACCAGATGAAGCTGAATCCAGAAAAATGTGCATTCGGAGTCTCTGCAGGGAAATTCCTTGGTTTTATGGTTGGTCAGCGTGGCATTGAAGCCAACCCTAAAAAATAAAGGCCTTAATAGAGATGCGTTCACCTTCTACAGTGAAAGAAGTTCAGCATTTAGCTGGATGCATCGCATCCTTAAATCGTTTTATCTATTAAGCATCCAACAAGTGTCTGCCTTTCTTCGAACTATTGTGAGCGACTACGAAGTCCAATTGGGCATGGACTCAACAATGCGAGGAAGCCTTCCAACAGCTGAAGCAATACATGAGTGCCCCACCCATCTTATCAAAGCTAACACCGCACGAGCAACTTTTTCTTTATTTAGTTATATTTCCTACGACCGTTAGCACCACCTTAATAAGAGAAGATTCTGGGGTACAGAAACCCGTTTATTACATTAGTCGTGCAATGGTGGATGCTGAAAACTAGGTATCCAGAAATTAAAAAGCTCGCCTTGGCCTTGGTAGGAGTGGAACGAAAGTTACGACCTTAGTTTCAAGCCCATCCTATAACGGTCCCTACAGATCAGCTACTAAGGCAAGTCCTCCAAAAACCTAAAGTATCCGGACGATTGGTCAAATGGTCAATTAAGCTTAGTGAGCATTAAATCACCTTCTGCTCACGGACAATTGTAAAGGGATAGGCTATTGCAGATTTCATCGCCGAATTTACTTACCTTATTCCTGCTCATAGCAAAGCAGTGGCTCCCCCACTTCAACTTCTCAGTCTGAACCTCCAATGTGCGAACAGCTATCTTGGTCACTGTATGTGGATGGGTCATCCTGTTCGTCCCGAAGTGGATCAAGGTTGATCCTCATTACCCTAGATGAATCGTAGTTCGAGTACGCCTTATGATTCGATTTTCACGCCTCAAACAACAAGGCAGAGTATGAAGCTCTGATCGCTAGTCTCCAATTAGCCAATGTGCTCGCAATCAAGAACTTGATCGTTCATAGCGACTCGCAGCTCGTTGTGAATCAAGTAACTAACGAATTCGAGGCGAAGGAAGAAAGAATGGCTATTTACAAATCCAGAGTATTGGAGTTGCTCGCTAAAATCGACAAATAAGAGCTAATTCACATTCCTCAAGAAAAAAACAAGCTGGCCAACTCCTTAGCAAAATTAGCGTCAGCTTTCGAAGGTGATCTAGTTCTAACAATCCCTATTAAGTACCTCCCAGCACCTAGCATCGACCAGGAAATAAATGACCAGATCTCCGTGACGCAGCTGTCTCCATGTTGGATAGACCCAATTATCCATTTCCTCCGAGGTGGAGAACTCCCGGTAGATAAAAAATTAGCTCGGCAGATATGATATCACGCTGCCTAGGTATACTTTTTAAGACGGTGTATTGTTGAGAAGAAGTTACACAATGTCATATTTAAGGTGCCTTCATCTAGAAGAAGCCAAACGCACACTCGAAGAAATACATCAGGGGGCATGTGGCAATCACCCCAAAGGACGATCAATGGCTTACAAAGCTATGAGACAGAGTTATTATTGGCCCACTATGAAAGTAGACGCCATGAAATTCTCAAAGAGATGTGATAAGTGCCAACGCTACTCTCCAATACCTCATTTACCACCTGAACGAATGACACCTATGGATGGTCCGTGACCTTTCGCCCAATGGGGAGTCGATATAATCGATCCATTACCTAAAGAAAAAGGTCAAAACAGATTCGCTATCGTGGCTGTTGATTATTTTACCAAGTGGGTCGAAGCAAAAGCTCTGACCACTATTACCGAGAAGTAAACTACCAAGTCATATGAAGGAACATTGTATGTCGTTACGGGCTTCCTCATACTATAGTTACTGATAATGGGAAACAGTTTGACAACACAGCATTCACAGATTTTTGTAAGAAATGGAAGATACGCAAGTCTTCACATCCCCTTATCATCCTTAAGCTAATGGTCAGGTGGAAGTAATTAATAAAATCATTAAACATCATTTGAAGACCAAGCTTGAAGAATGCAAGAGCATATGGTCAGAATGTCTACCAGAAGTCTTATGGGCTTATAGGACGATAACTCGCACTTCAATAGGTGAAATGCCTTTCTCCCTTGCATTTGGCACGAAAGCGGTCGTCCCAATCGAAGTCGAAATACCTACTTATCGCGTAGAACATTATGATCCTATGAAGAATGAAGAATCTTTGAAATTCTACCTGGATCTCTTAAAAGAAAGAAGGGACACATCTCGACTTCGAGCAGCAGCTAACCAACAAAGGATAACTCCATATCATAATTCAAAGGTCAAGCCTAAAACCTTTCAAGTCAGTGATTTAGTACTCAAACAGATCGTGGGATCAATTATTCAATCATTAGATCCTAACTGGAAAGGCCCTTATCAGGTTATTAAGGTCGTTCGACCGGGTACTTATTATTTGGAAGATATGCTAGGAAGAGCCTTACGTCGCCCTTGGCACACAGAACACTTGTTTCGTTATTATCCATAAATATTCATGTACTAGACACGTGAATTATTTTCAAGTAAAGACAAATTTCATTCTAGTCTATCGACTAAGAATTTTCACAACTTAGTTGCTACTCTTGTTTAAGGACCCAAATAACCCTAAAGAGTATACCAAACATTCTCTTAACTAAGACTTCTGCCCAGCAGAACTAAAGAATCAGTCATTAGATTAGTCTATCTCTATGCGGACGTAGCTACCAAAGCCTCCCTGACTGAGCACAGTTCATTTTCATGAACTGAACAATTATAAAGAAATCAAATCAAGCAATCATTCAACTAGCAATGAAATTTAAGGGAATTCAAACTTCCAGAATATTTCAAATAAATAAAAGAGAGAATGTTCAAGATAAGTAAAGTTTAATTTTCCGTCGCCTGCTCTGGCGTATCTTCGACTGTTGGAGGAGCTTGACTCTCAACTTCAAGTCCGGCCTTAGGAATTCCCGCAGCTTTAGTAGCCTCTGTTACCATAGTAACTTCACGAGCCGCAGCTTCTCTTTCTTCAATGATGACCCTATCCACGACGCTCTCAAATTCCCCCAAGTCAACTCCTGGGGCAATTAATTGGATGACTTTCAAGGTTAAGTTGCGACCAGCGTCATATGACTCATAGCGTTCTTCCTCGTAAAGCTGTGAACTTCGGAATTCTTGAACAACACACGGAGCATCTTCTGCGACCAACGCAAGTAGAGCTGCTCTTTCTTTCTCCCAATCTTCTTTCTCTGCAATCGATGCCAATAGAATCGCTCTCTCTTTCTCCAAATCCTCTTTGGATTATTTGAGCTGCGACTCCAGATCAGCGTTCTTCTGCTCCAATGCTATCTTGTCTTGACGGAAAATCTCGCTCTCTTTTTCAATCTTCTCTTTCATTTCACCAAGACGAGCGTGCTGCCGATCCAATTCTTGGTATCGACCATTCAACACTTGAATCTTTTTATGAGGATGTCCCTTTCCTCATTGGCTTTTTCAATCAAGGCTTCACGAGCCTTCATAAGGTTCTCTTCCCTGAACCGCTTACTCCAAAAGCTTTATATTTTCCCCTCCCTCCTTTATCACGCGACGAGCAGACGCAATGTCATGCCGCGTCCTCACAATGAGGTCCAAGCTCTACACAAGGCAAGATGCGAATTATTGAGGGTAAGAAGAATTCTAGATATATGTAATATTACAAACTTTTCTTACCTGAGCAGCCTTTAATCCAACGCTCAAAGTGAGCTCTTCAGGGCTGGTCTCAGGAAGAGGACTGAGAGCACGGGGGGTGACATGGCCGAAGAGAAATTTACAAATCAAGTGCAAGTGACCTAGGATGACAAAAGTTCCTACACCAGAAGGAGGAGCCACGACCAACTCTCTGCCAACAGCTCCAGAATGAGCAGGTCTTTCACAAGCAGGGGTGGTCTCGTGACCCTCCCCTTACAATGAAGAACTAGTTTCTGGTCTGGACTCTCCCACAGGAGTATCAGTGAGATCAACGACCGATTGCTCCCGAGGAATAGGAGGAACAGCCGGAGCAGATGCCACTATTACAGCAACATCGGTAGGAATAAGTAGAGGCCCAGAAGGATGGTTTGATGATCTTTGACGAGAGCTTTGAGCAGCTGCTTCTTCTCGCCCTGCTGGTTTCTTCTGCCTCTTTAGAGCAGATCCCTTCAAAGGAGGAAGAGTTCCTCTCTTCTGAGCTCTTTCATCGCTCATCATCTCTTCCTTAGAAATGAGGTCAGATTCAACAAGCTTCGAGAGTCTTAAAGTAGATTTGATGTCTCCCACGTCCTTCGACAATCTGAAAACTTTGACTATCTTCTCATTAATCCCTCCTCTCAAGCGAGGCTTTTTTTTTCAATCGAGATGCCTACAACATAATTAGCAAATTAAAAGAATGAATTGCAGCAATATCCATATAGAAGCAAAAAGTTACCAACCTTCGTAAAAAAAGCGATGAACATTATGTGCGCCAGAAGTCGAACCCTCATCAGACTCCCAATTTTTAGAAATAAAAAATCACTCTCTTCCATCCAGGGTAATTGGAAGAGGGTTTCCCAAGTACAAAGTTCTCATGATGCAAGTACACTAGGTAGTACCAGCCTTCACAAGAGGGGGCTTTCTTCAGTTAAAACATCTTCAGGAATTCATCGGCAGAAAGTTCATCGTTCCCAGCTTGTTTTCAAAAAACATATGAACTTATTACCACCCTCCATCCATTCACTATGAGCTGTCCAGGAGCTATTTTATAGGTACAAAGAATGTCCCGGATAAATGGATGAAGGGGAAGACGCGCGCCAACCTCAAAAAAATATTTATAAATGCAACATACCTTGGCGGAGGAGAATCAACGGTTTCTCCCTCTTGTGGTAATCGAAAGATAACTGAGTCTGGGACTCGATATCTCACCCAAATTTCCTCTAAGTCTCCTTCCTTCATATGAGAAGGGTATCCAAATGCAGAGTACTTCCCAGCGGGTACTCGTACGATATTTGAGGAAGAAGATTCCGGAGTTTCCTCCCCCAATGGGACCACTTTGGTATCAGAACCCCTTGCCATTGAAGAGAAAGAAAGCTCGAAAGAAAGAAAAAACAGAAGAAAAGATGACAAAAAATACCTCAGAGAAGAGGTCTCGCTAGAAGGAAATGAGGAAAAAGGAGGAAACTTCCGCCAGAAGAAAGAAACCCTAACTGTATGACGAAATGCCAGACATACAAATATATATGTGTTGAGCCGTGAATATTACATATTCTAACCCCAATTCATCACTCATTATGCATGGTTTACATGTTTAAATACTATTTTAATACATGTTTTTGTGTTTGTAGGAATGCGAGAGAGATTTCACCAATATGATGCCAAATAAGTCACTTTGTATGCCTTGATGATCAATAGGATAAGTGCTAAGAAGTGAAGGAAAAATGCAAGGGAGAAAGAGAAGAAAAGAGAAAAGGTGCAGAAAAAAATGCACTGTTGACTGGTGGGCTGACCGGTCGGAAATTCAGTTTTTGGAGTGAAATTCTTGCTAAATTCCCTGGACTAAAAGACCCATCTTCGACCGGTTGGCCGACCGGTCGACAGGAGACTCCGACAGGTCGGTGGACGGGTCGACAGGGCACCCAGATTCAATTTTTCAGTTATTTCAGTTGGGTTTTTGAGCTCTGACTGGCCGAAGCCCACCTCCGACCAATCGACCATCATCCTGACTGGGTAAGGAGACTGCGGATTCTCGAAAATTCCAAGTCGGTGGCGGATTTCTTCTATAAAAGGCCACCTTCACTCTCTTCCTAAGGCATCTAGCAACATGGGGAGCAAAGAGATCAAGACCTAGGAGGCTTCCTAGCCTCCTACAATTAGTTTTCTTCTTCTTCTAGTTCTAGTTTCTAGTTTTAATGCTTTCTTCTAGTTAACCTATTAGCTAAGGCTAAGAGGTGAAGCTTGTAGTTAATTTCATGTTTAATTCAGATTAATTCAAGTACTTTTACTTCAAGTTGGATTTTTTAATATTCTAGTTTGAATGAAAGTTGGTATTTTTAGAAGTTTTATGAGAGTTCATGTACTCCGGACATGAGGTCCTTGCAATTTCTGAGATTGCTATGTTAGGATTGATTTGGTTCTAATTGTGGTAACCCTTGAGCATGCCATAGTCTCTTGGCATGGCTGTTACTCTAAAGGCTACATATTTGAAGTCTATGTGCTCAAATAAGACTAGAACTTGATTTCTTAACTTAAGTGGGATCGTATGTGCTTGAATACTTTATCTTCCAATTAGAGGAGAGATAGAACTTTGAATCTAGTTGTGTTTTATGCTTAGGTGAATAAATTAACATGGGATTGCGACAAGTGAATCCTCAAAAGCCTTAGTTCTCTTTTTCATAATCTCATATTTTTCCTGTTTATGTTTAGTTCTTAAAAATTATTTTTCCTAAACTTCTTAGATTTCAGTTATTAGAGTACTTGGAATTGTTTACCTCTATCCCTATGGATCGACCTCGGTCTTACCGAGATTTATCACTACATAGCAGCCTTGCACTTGAGGCGAGCGAACAAGTTTTTGGCGTCATTGCCGGGGAAAAGGTTAAACGGTTCTAATTGTTCTAGTAGCTATAGAGTAGTCTTAGTTAGGTAGGATTTCCAGTTTTTCTAGAAGTGGGATTTTTTTTTTTAGATTACTAACAAATTTTTTTGTTTGATTTTGTAAGACATTGTTGCTAACATAGATCTTACTCTATTGGGTAACATCTCCCCATCTCCCTTCTTTTTGTTCTTTTTTCTAGATTAAGGTAGTTTCCAATTCCTTAAAATTTCATCATGTATGATTGGACAAATGGTGCGTACAAGTACCTTTTGGAGGATGAGACGTCGGATTGGGGTACCCAAACTCATTGTAATCAGGATCCCTCCAACCATGAATATTTTTTCTGAGATTCAAAAAACCTCCACTATCCCCCACGTAAGACGATGTGTGATTACATTAATAAAAGTAATACACATATTGAGACACGACGTAAGACGATGGGGGAATACCGGAACGAAGCAAAATCGAATAATAATCATCTAGGGAAAACATCGCATGATTACCGGATTGAAAATAACATGAGTGTTCCAGGTAGTAAGAGGTGTGCAACAACATAAGGAACGGATGAATAGTGGCCAACCGGTTAAGACAATGAGTGATCACTTGTATGAATATGCCTATCAACCATCATATAACTCTTCATCCTACAATGCGTATGGTCTTAATAGGGGAAACTACCATTCTCCTTGTTCAAGGGAAGAACCAACCGTGATTATTAACAATCACCCTAAAACGTCTTCCTCTTGTGATGACATGTATACATAAATACTTGAGAAATTATGGAAGAGTATGAAGATGAACAAACAAATCAAGCTTACTCTTCATCTTGTGAAGATGTTGAGCCCGAAGTTGGGGGCATTGAATCAATCTCTTCTAATGAGGAGGATGGAGCTATCCAAGTCCCACCTTCTTTGGATTTCAATGAAGAAAAGCACTCATGTTTACTGTCGAGCAGGACTTTGGATGGTTCTCATGAGAAATTTATTGAAATTTATAAAGATCCTGCTCAAATTTGATCATGTAGTCGATCAGACTAATTAAAGGTAGGTAGGTAGGCTAGGATTTATTTTTCTGCATTAGAATTGAATAAGTCTCATCGAGACAATGGAATATGCTACAATTGATCAACTTGCTACCTCAGGTACTCTCGTTCTATCTCTCCTTTATTTTTATCATTGCTCTCATGCTTTTGCTCATTACACATCTTTTACATTGAGGACAATGCAAGATTTGGTTGGGGGTGAGATTCCTACATAAATCTAGTTTTTGGTAACATTTCGAGCATTATATGTTGAAATTTTTTTTTTTCGAATTTTCTGAAAATTCGAAACTCTTTTAAAAAAATTTATTTCTATGCATTCAGGATGATACGAGTATAGGAAAATGAGATACGAAGTGAGTGATGTTGCAAGTTTTGAATTACCTTTAATATAATGGTTTATATGTGAATTCCCTATTTATATAATTGATAGAAAATTTGAACACTTTTACACCTAGTTCACATTACACGATTTTCATAGTTTAAAAGGATTATGTAGATTTGTAGATTGGCTAGACTTAGATTTGAGGTGTTGAGGAACCAAGCCGGGGTACTTTGTTCATCCTTGTCCATGGAAAAATAACGAAAGATATGGATTTCTAAAAATCCTATTTAATGTGGAAAGAAGGAAAGAAAATATAGGTGTGATTGAAAATATGGTGGAAATTTCTGAAAAGGGCTACCTATTACCAACCGGGGGATGGTCTACCCGTAACCAAAGCCGGAAATGGGACTTAGTGTGAAAGCCGTCGAAAGGACGGTAAGGCAAATTCCTGTCATAGGCTTGTTGTTGATCTATACACTTTTAAATCCATAATTAAGTTAATCTATGAAGAAGATAATCCTGAAAATTCATGGGATGAACATTCACTATGCACACTAGGTTAAACGTATTCAGATTCTTCTATTTATCAATCAATTAGCGAGGATCCTATACGAATACTTGTTATGTTTTGAGAGTTTAAGGTTTCAATTTCTATCACCTAGTTTCTCTGATTTTTGCACTTTTATGTCTTGAAAGGAATAGAAGCAAAGTTTCTAAAGGAGAGTTGGATTTTGGATAATTGAATCTTGTTTCACACATGCTTTGTTCGGGACTAGCAAAAAGCTAGTTGGGGGGGTGTGTTGAGCCGTAAATATTATATATTCTAACCCCAATTCATCATTCATTATGCATGGTTTACATGTTTAAATACTATTCTAATACATGTTTTTGTGTTTGTAGGAATGCGAGAGAGATTTCACCAATATGATGCCAAATAAGTCACTTTGTATGCCTTGATGATCAATGGGATAAGTGCCAAGAAGTGAAGGAAAGATGCAAGGGAGAAAGAGAAGAAAAGAGAAAAAGTGCAGAAAAAAATGCACTGTCAACTGGTTGGCTGACCGGCCGGCCACATCCATCGACCGATCGGCAGACTAGTCGGAAATTCAGTTTTTGAAGTGAAATTCCTGCTAAACTCGTTGGACTAAAAGACCCATCTTCGACTAATTGGTTGACCGATCGACAAGAGGCTCTGACAGGTCGGTGGACAGGATCGAAAGCACACCCAAATTCAGTTTTCAATTATTTCAGTTGGGTTTTTGAGTTCCGACCGGCCGAAGCCCACCTCCGACCGGTCGACCACCATCCTCACTACGTAAGGAGACTGCGGATTCTCGAAGATTCCAAGTCGGTGGCGGATTTCTTCTATAAAAGGCCACCTCCATTCTTTTCCTAATGCATCTAGCAACATGGGGAGCAAAGAGATCAAGACGTAGGAGGCTTCCTAGCCTCCTACGATTAGTTTTCTTCTTCTAGTTTTAGTTTCTAGTTTTAATACTTTCTTCTAGTTAATCTTTTAGCTAGGGCTAAGAGGTGAAGCTTGTAGTTAATTTCATGTTTAATTCAGTTTGATTCATGTACCTTTACTTCAAGTTGGATTTTTTAATGTTCTAGTTTGAATAAAAGTTGGTATTTTTAGAAGTTTTATGAGAGTTCATGTACTCCGGACATGAGTTCCTTGCAATTCTCTAATATTGCCATGTTGGGATTAATTTGATTCGATTGGAATTGTGGTAACCCTTGAGCATGCCATAGTCTCTTAGGATGGCTGTTACTCCGAAGGCTACATATTTGAAGTCTATGTGCTCTAATAGGACTAGAACTTGATTTCTTAACTTAAGTGGGATCGTATGTGCTTGAATGCTTTATCTTCCAACTAGAGGAGAGATAGAACTTCGAATCTAGGTGTTTTATGCTTAGGTAAATGAATTAACATGGGATTGCGATAAGTGGATCCTCAAAAGCTTATTTCTCTTTTCCATAATCTCATATTTTTCTTATTTATGTTTAGTTCTTAAAAATTATTTTTCCTTAACTTCTTAGATTTCAGTTATTAGAGTAGTTGGAATTGTTTACCTCTTTCCCTAGTGGATCGACCTCGGTCTTACCGAGAATTATCATTACATCGCAGCCTTACACTTGAGGCAAGCGAATAATACGCAATCATTCCCTCCAACGATTTGAGCGACACTTGGCATCCCTTCATTTGGCACGACAGTCGAACGGGCACACGCATTAAATTCCAAATACATGGCAAGCGCCGCTTCACTCCCCTCGGTCGAAAAGCTGGCACTCATTAAATGTAAATGTCTAATCATATACGGCCGCTCCTCTTTGAAAAATGCGTCAAGCGGTTACATGCAGAATACGAAATAAACACAAGTCCCTTGCTTAACTACTCTAAGAGACTTGGGGGACATCTGTTATAAAACAAAGTTGGTCGAAGTCTACAGTTCTTGTAGGTAACAAGCAGCCTCATTCATCGAGTAGTTTTACTTGACTGACATACGAGCACCTTCATTCTGGAATTAAGACCCGCGAGCAGACCAACAGGAGATATCTTATTCAGCGAGCAAGAGTAGGGCGCGTCTCGATTCCTCAAGACTATTTGAGCAGACATGTTCGCTAGTTGATTATCTGAAATATAGTTCATATTCGAGCAAACTTGGTCGCTAGTCAGTTGTCAAGAACATATCCTGAGCCGTAGTCCCAGCAGCTCATATAGTTCAGGAGTTGGCCCATATTACAGATCCACTTTGATATGTTTATACATGTCGATTCTGTCAATATAAGATTAGAGGGATCTACATCAAGTAACGTGATTATCTAGACTTCTAAGCCTGTAGAAGTTTGGATAAGATGACATCTTATCCCATGGAATCAGGGAGATCTCAACCATATACGTAACAGACTACTCCAACAAGATTTCTATAAATAAGGTTTCTTATTTACAACAAAGGGACACAATTTCTTAGCTCGCGTTTCACACTTCATCTCTACAAAAGCTTATTACTAACTTAAGCATCAGAGGGCTAACGGCCCAGCGCTGGCTACCCTTAGTTTTTATCTGTGATTTTCAAGAGAATTGAAGGAAGCCTATATTTGGAGGATCGTACATTATAAGAAGGAGAATCTTTCCTATTCTTAACCTGTTACTGGTAACCATTTTTAGAATTTAACAATACCATTTTAGAATTTAACAATTATGACTATTGAACAAAGGCCAATGCATGCAATGGCCTTAAGCTAAAAAGCTATTGGGCGTGCTCAATGACTTTCTAGCAATTACTTGCTTTTTTTAATTTTTTATTATTGAATTGTAAAACACGCACCCACACCCCACGTACTCACATCATAGTAGTGGGATTTCACCACAAGGGGTACTCAAACCCATGAGCTTGTGTTGAAACTTTTGTGAGTCTACCACCCAGGCATGAGTAAGGACCCTAGCCAAACTTATGATTATGAACTTATGACTCCCTATACAATAAAGTCACATCCGTGGGTCTAACGTGGTGGCTTTGAAGCTAGCCGCTGCTTGCACGTGATGGGTACGTCTCTCGTATCCTCAGCATAAGTCAATATCATTAAAATTTATAAATGTCAAATCGCAAGGCATATGGAAAATAGCTTATGACCATTCCCAACTCATAGCAATCAAGGTCAGGGAATCTCAACCACAATGAAGGATGGAGCCTGGCCTCTTAGTCTTACCTATTGTCTTGCTCTTTGGCTCTCTATTGCTTCTGCCGCTTGCCGTAATAGCTTTTTTTCTCGGGTTAGGTGGTGTGGTTGAGCCAGAGTGGGTTCAGTAGTCAGCCTATGTAATTGGGCGCCTGCGTAGATGCATGATTAATTCCATGAATCCCATTGCACTGATCATAGTAAACTCCTTATTTTGCTGAATTGGTCTGATTTGAACAACAAGGCTAGTGGGACCAACTCGTCCAATCTCCAGTCAAGTCGCAACTCCCTAGTCGGAAGTGAGTCAACCCAACTTGGATGAGTCACAGGTGACTCATCTAGGTAACTCATTGCATCAGACCGGATCAGGTCCAGCCGAGTCTGAGTTGACTCGGATGAGTCGCATGGGACTTGTCCAAGTCTTAAAACCATGGTTGTACTTCTTTTCACTCGTGCCTTGTGAAATCCAAACCGCTCATCACGCTGTGTCCACCTGTAGATGTCCTGGACCAACTATCATGTGACATGTGGCCAGCAATCCAACAATCTGTAGTTTAAAATAATCTCTCATTTAAGTAAAATGAGCTTAGTCCACTGGAAATTATAAAATACATTTTAAAATAGCAGAGAGAGAATCCCGAATGCCCGGGCTGATCGTCACAAGAGAAGTAAATACCTGCTTCCTAATAATCCAAACTTGCCGTCCTTCACCAGTCACGATCAATGGTCTCCAGCTTATGTTGGTCCTTGTGATGTCAGCTACAGTGGGCCATCCATTGTGGGGACCACCAAAGATCAACCAACCTAAATGGTTGCAATGTTAACCATTATTCTAAAATTAATAAGCGCTATCACTGCATTTTATTTGATGAACCAAGGGTTAATGACTCAAAAATGATTATTGGGCACCTAGTATGGACAAAAGAGGTGATTATATTATGTGGTGAAATTTACATGTGTGGCGGCCCACCTGAGTGGACCAACTAATAGAATATGGAAGAGGATTGCCAACTGAGTAAACTATCGGTGCCACCGTGATGTATGTGTCTTGTCCACACCGTGCAACCTTTTTTTCAGGTCATTTTAGGGCATGAGCCCCAAATCGAAGCATATCCAAAGTAAAAATGTACCACACCACAAGAAACAGAGTGAATTGAACGCCTGCCGTTTAAACTTTCCTGAGGATGTGATGTCTGTGTGACCTTATGAACAGGTTGGATGATAAATAAACATCCCTGTGGACGTCATTGTCCCCACGGTTTCCTGTGGTGTGGTCCACTTGAGCTTTGGATATGGAAGTGGATTGCCTCACTGGACAGAAACAGTCTAGGCAGGGGCTATGTGGGGCCCACCATAATGCATGAGTTTTATACGGGCCGTTCATCCATTTTTTTTCATATCGTTTTAGAGTTTGAGCTAAAAAATACGGTAGATCCAAGGCTCAAGTGAAATCACACAGTGGGGATTGAACGCCCACCTAAAACTTCCTGGGGCGACAGAAGTTTTAGATCAAGATGAAATTTGCGTTCTCCATTCATCCACCTCTATTTGACCTTATGAACAGGTTGGCTGGCAAATAAACATCAAAGTGGGACCTACGAAGGTTACATCCGTGGGTGTCATTATCCCGCTGCTTCCTGTGGTGTGGTCTACCTGAGACAAGGATCTACCTCATTTTTTGGATCATACCCTAAAAAAGGCGTGGATAAAACCCATACATCATGGGTGGTCCCACAGCCCCTTCCTAGACCAATTTCCATCCAGGCGGGGGTAGCAAGCAATCTGTTTCCTTTGGATATGCTTCAATTTTAGGCTCATGTCCTAAAATGATCTTCCAAAATGGATGGTTTCCTAATATGATCTTCCAAAACGGATGGATGGCATGGATAAGATACATACATCACGGTGGGCCCGACAGTTTGCTATAGCCTACAGAGTTCCACTTCCATAAAATACTTGCACAGGGCCGTTGACGCACACTGTTCTCTCCTACTCATGCAGCAAAATGATGCAAGTGCAAATCATGACACGCAAGTGCAAACTGCAGAAATAGCCGGAAAGAAGAATTGTCTCAGGAAAATCCAATGCCTCAATCGGCACTGATATGATAAGAGAGCTCAATGGTATTATGATGGAACCAGCCTTTCAGTCAAAAGGCTTCGCAGCAGTACAGATGGAAATCTGTCAGAAACCTGAAAACACAGATTCGGAAGTCTAGAGTAGCTGGGTCAGATCAACTCAAAAAGACTCAGATGGGTCTTTATTAGAAGCCATATTGAGCATTTTCCATATTATCAGGGATTTCTGTATTGCTGACCCTGCGCTATCATCGATAACATCCATGATATTTGATGGCTCTATCACACCACAGTTCAAAAGATTATTTATCTAATCTCTTTTATGCCTTGCTTTACATGCAACAACTCTAGGATAAAAAAAATGAAATTATCAGATACAGTTGTTGTATCATAATCTATGATCGATTTTTTTTCCTGCCAACATTTCATATATGTAAGATATATACTACTCATTTCTAAGTGGCACCCAAACATGCCTTAATATTCTCCAATAACCTGTAAATTCTTTTTACACCATGAATAGTAGTTATTCTAAGGCATTTTCACACGTACATACTTTTTTTGTGCTAAATACCATAGTCTAATCTTCTAATAACATGTTCTTTTTAGAGGCTTTCTAATTCTATAATTTGTGTACATTGAATGGTTCCTAGAGTGCACATGCCTAGGCCCAATAATCAGGCTGGACAATCGATCAGCTGGGCCACAAGTGCAAGTTGTCAGCCACCTGTTCAAACCATCTTTCTTTTCTTTCATGTGCCATTTTTGTTCTGCCAATACATTACATTCAACCATATCTTCATATGTGATATCCCTCCAACTGAGGCTTAAAATATACTCTCCCCATTTTGTCTTTTTTGCATCAAAACCAGCCATCCAGAAATCGAATTGAAACCAGCCAGCCGTTTTGTCATTTTTTGACGTCAGAAATGTGGTTTCCGATTCCTCCATTGAAAATATCATCTCTCTCTGAAGGGAAAATGGGTTGTAGCTCCTCTTTTGAAATTAGAACTACAATCAAGAATAATGCAGGGGTATTTTCACACTGGGCTCGAGTAGGGTGGCCTGTGTGAAGCGGGGGCACACTCAGGGTGGGTAGTCTATGTGAGGCGGACGGCTCATGTGAGGGGGTGACTCAGTGTGAGGCAAGACCCATGTGAATTGGGGCCCACGAAGGAGGGTTCGGGCAAGGGCTGGCCTGGCCTGGGCTATGAGATAAAAGGAATGATTCATCACGCTCTATCGGTTTGAGCTTTTAGAGCAAGTAGTTAGTTGTCCTGCGTCAGAGAATGAACATACCTGACCCTGTAAGCTCAATTTCATTGGCAAAATATAAAAGAAAAAGCTTCATCTGTCATTATAAAATTATGAAAAGTAAAAAATTAAAAATAAATTAAAAAAAAAGGAAGCTACACTTGTTAGTGAAGGAAGAATTAAGCAGGCAGAAATACACCTACCAAAGAAACAAAAGCTTTACAAAATTTACAACATTCATGTGGTTATATCTTTTCACCTCATGATAACAAAGGAAATCCCGTAATTCTGTGCTTGTTTCATGGATCCTTAGCTTTGCTCACATCCATCATCTCTTGGTGTATGAAAGATATGGGTCTTGAGTAATGGATAGAACATCCGGTCTGTCTGCTTGGTTATATGACAAACATCGCCGGATCAGCTCCTGCAACATTATGAGAAGTACCATATAATGGTGTTTCTTTCTACTCGTTTATTTATTTTTATGTTTTTGTAGCGACAAAAAATTTATTGAAAGAGTAAAAGAAAAATACAATAATGACCCCAAACAAGTGATCTCTCTTGTCACTCAAGCTTGGGGTGAAACAGCCACCAAAACAACCACAAAACAAATGCAGGCAAAGCAAACATCACTCCACTGCAGAAAGAACTGCAAGACCTATTTACTACTCACGTCTGGAACTCTGCTTTCCAAACACTCGAAATTTCCTCAAAACAGCCCAAGATTGAAGAGGTGACATTGCACTTAAGGGGTTGTTTATTTCGCTGATTTCCTCGGTCATGTAAAGGAAATGTGTTATGATTACGATTTTACCTTTGCCAAATCAAACACAAGAATGGTCGGTCAAATGCAAATGCATTTAGGAAACATGTAATTTGTAATCACTGTACTTTTTCTTGTAATTACTATGAAAATCTTGAATCCAAACAGTGACATCAGTGTATTTTGGTGATGATTTGACATTGCCATCATTACAATTTTACTGCCGATAAACCAAACATGGGAATTGGGGGTCAAATCAGATGTTGTCAGGAGACGGTAAAGTAATTTGTAATCATTGAACATTTTCTTGCATTACAATGGTAATTGGGAAACAAACAGGCCCTAATTGAATCAGAAAGGATTTTGTTGGTTTTAGAAAATTCTGTAATTTCTCTGGCACCACCACCTGCAATCAGACCAAAGGGAAACATCCACCCATAGAACAAATCTTGCCTGCTGAATAGGGCTCGCTTTTCAAACTCTAATCAACTCTGGAACAGACCCATTAATCATCCAATCAACCTAAACAGGTGGAAGAAATGGCATCACACTTTCTATGCTACTTCGAAATATAAAACGCACATTAGCATTTGCATCTTATGTTCCTTACATTGTCCACCATGAGAATCTTACTGGCTGTTGCCACCTCTGCAAAAGCTTCCACTATAGGTGTGATTGGAGATTTCCATAGTATACTGAATCACTTGCAACTGCACTCCACCTTCAGATGGGAGTATACAGAACATCAACTTCATGGAGAATTTTCCATTGGACTAGTGCTTCCAAATTTTGGATCAATATTAGCCTTACATGACATTCTCATAAGTTTTTTTTTTTTTTTTTTCAAATAGATCAGTTTCAACATGGTTCTAGATTTCAGTTTCAATATGACCCTATTAGCCACCCCGTTACGCAATACAGCGGTGAACCGGTGCACAAAGAGAGGGAGATACAGCATTTATAAAGAGCTGTTACGGCTGATACAGCCATAAAGGCTCAATTTTGAAATTTTATTTTTAAATATGCTGTCAGTTTTCCACTTCTTCATATTAACCATGAAGTTTAGAAACTAATTCAGACTAGATTTGGGCCTATTTTTAGAATCAAAGCACCATTTGAGTGCGACTAGATGAATCAAAGCAAAATGGACCATTCTGAGAAATATCAGAAGGGATAAACCATCACTTTTTCTTCTTCTTCTTTCTTCTTCTTCTTCTTCTTCTTCTTCTTCTTTTTTTCTTGTATGCAATAGGCATTAATCCACCAAATCGTGCTTGATTTGTGTTCAATTAGGACCTATTTGTTTGACTTTTAGACAGAATTCTTATCAAAGAATAGTTTAGGGAAGGCATGTTGGAAAGAAAAGATTGCAGTAAGAACTCAGCAGACAATCAAAGGGGAGACTATTCAGGGGAAAGCAATGTAGCCAAAAAGAACCCCGGCCAGGAATGAGATAAGGGAGAGTGCTCGAAGGAGGAAGACACCTTGACCATGGAAGTTGCAATATGGGCATGAAGGGGTTCGGAGGATGAGAGTCCGGTGATTTATGTGCACCCACAGGCGCTTGAGAATACAAGGACGGCATTTCAGTGGTGTGTGGTGTTAACTGTCAGAGCTGGCGCTACGTTAAACGGTGGGAGACTGGCTCGAGAACAGCTGCTGGTTAGAGGAAGCAGATTGAGTCTTAAAGTACCTTAGTGACACTGAGGTTCTGATCTCACTCCAGCCACAAGCAAACATTATCAGGATCATCCTCGCAGGTAATTTTCTTAGGGATGGCTTGGTGAGAGATCCACAAATGGGAGAGGTAGTAAATTCTTGGTTGGGAAGATGTTTGGTTCGAACTCTAGGATCTTCCATCGGAACTATGGTTTCAGGAGGTGTTTCTGGAAGTGGTAGCTTGTTTAAGGGAGGTTCTATCCATTGCCCCATTAAAAGATGGAGCAGATAACTGGGACTATCAGCGATGTTAAGGCAGTGTTCGAAATATTGGTATCGTGTTACATATCGCATCCTTGGGGTACAAATACATATTTGGTTATCGCATGGGATATATTGTGTGTATCGAATAGTTTATCACACTTTTTGGTAAACATTGGGAAACATTAGGAAAATGGTTGAATTTTTCAAAGCAACTTCAGGGATTGCTAAAAAGACCTTAATACACACTTTTAAATCATAACATCTTAAGAAAGAAGTGCACACAATTGGTTTCCTTTGTATTGGGTCCTAAGCTATGCGTTGTCGGACTAAACTAATGCAAATATATTCAAATTGAATGCATAACATTTAGAGTGTATGTGATGATCATTTCATCGAAACACTCCTAAATACTTCGAAATTAGTGTCAATCGACAGCTGATTGAAGGGAAATTTCAAAAAAAAAGATATTTTAATAATTTTTATTAATTTTAATAAAAATGATTCTTATTTTCTGACAATTGACAAGGACTTAACAAATCAGTAGATCAGCCCTCGTACATGCTTGATTTTATGTTTGGAGTGCAACATTGCAAGCAATTTGGGATAAATTAGGGAAAATTTTGAATTTTCCCCAATTTTCCCAAATTAGACCACCAACACTCAAATTTTGAAATTAGAGTATATGTGATAAACATTTCATCAAATACTCCTAAATACTTCAAAATTAGTCTCAATTGACAGTTGGTTGAAGGAAAATTTCAAAAAAAAACATGGAGGACATGAAGAACCAATGGATATCGAAATCAAAGCTCCAACTCCATGATTTTTCATGTAAAACATGCAGAACCAATGGATTTGTAAACATTTGATACTGATTTAACATAATTTCAACGAAAAAAATGGATTGGAAATTGAACATGCTCACCGGATCAAACATGTGGGATATATTGGTAATACCTGTGTGTTTTGTATTGCACAGGTGGGATACAAGTTATATCATAGGATATATCGGCCAATATTGTCGATATTTAAAACATTGTGTTAAGGTCTCTGTGAAGGTTAGGCGTGAATTGCACCGCATCGATGTTCCCTGATCGATACCAGGAGGTGCTGCTGGTCTTAGGCTGATGCGAACATCAGTGGTGCACCCTTTAGAGTGTACCAAAGGAAGCGACGTCGCAAATCGAGTGTTGGAGCAGACGATCTGATGTGGATGGACGCCAGGCCCATTGGGCCCATTTTCTGATGCGTTACGAGTACGCGAGCTACAGGATCGCGCAGGAGCATCATGACCGTTGGGCTATGGAGCGAATTTACTTTTAGGTGATTTTCTGTTTATTACCTTGTTTCTAGGCGTTTTGGTGTCGTTATTTAGTTTGGGCATTTTTATGTTTTTTTTTTTTTCAGGCACTTTAGTGCACTTTTTATTTTCATAGCTTATATATACTGTGAGAAACCCTATTTCGAATATTCATTGAATGAATAGAAAATTCGTGTGCTTCTTCCTCTTTGTTTGAGAGATTAGGGTATCAAGATTGGCCCTCGGGTGTTGAGGATTCCACCACGGAGTTCCCGTTTTCCTGTTCTCTATTTCTTCAAGGTGCGAGGAAAGGTAAGCTTTTTTTTATTCATAATTCGTGCTTCATGAGAACCCATTATTTTTCAACATCCTTCGTCCTTTTCTGAAACCCCCCCTGATACGATCGAAAAAGAGGGATGTCTAGCCGTGAGAACCGAATCCAAACTTGACTGTGGACTGGTCTATGCTAGGTCTAGGATATCCTCATATCCTTACATCTTCCCTGTTTTACGGTTTTACGTGGTTTTATGCCAAGAGGTATGATCCGGACGGATGGATCTCATCTCCGTGTTGAGATTTGTTAGTTTCCTCTGATTGAAGATAGTTAGTTTCGTAATTTTATTATTTGAATATCTTCCAACTGAATATACATGCATCTAGGGTTAAGTCATCGCATGCCCCTACATCAATTTTGGTATCAGAGAGCAAGGTCCTAGCGTAGGTCAGTTTACCCAAAATTTCCCTTTTCGGTGATTTTTTTTCAAAGGAACTGGATATCCCAAAGCGTAAAAATCATAGACCTGCGTAGGGGTAATAGTTTGTTAAATCTAGTTAGCCATTTTCTAGATTTTGTTAAGTCCTCATATAGATCTAGGCTATATAGGATAGCTTGCATTGCGTTGAACTAGGATAGGTCAAAACTGCATTTTGATTTTTACCTTTTTACACATTTGCGCACCTAGATCCAGGGCCTTTCACATATCACTCCTGGTGTATGCCCACGCGCACTAGTCGTGGGTTTGATCTCCATAATACTATGGACTCTAATCAAATTACCAAAGCTTTGGAGGGTATAATTACAAGAATGGATCAACAGTTTCAGAACTTGAGGGGTGAGATCGCGCAGTGGTTTGCGCATCAAGATGATAGGTTCAAACGTTTAAAGGAGAAGGTCACGCGCTTAGAGGATGGCATCCAGACCACCACTTTAGATGGTCCCCAGACAACCCCTGACACTGCGGCAATCGATCAGTCCCAAGTTGTGGGCCCTGATCTGCCTAGGGATGGTTTGGGTGCAAGCCAAGCCCATGGGCCTAGCAATGGACACGATGGGGTGCATCATCAGCCACCCCCACAAATTCGTGATCCTGTTTTCCCCGCCCAGCGGGACCATGGTGGGGTGCGATATCCGTAACCTCAAAGATACCATGAGCAGGACCCTATTATTAGGGTCATGAAGGGCATCAAGGTTAACGCCTCTAGTTTTGATGGGAGACTGGACCCCAAAGTTTTTTCTGATTGGCTAGCAGACATGGATCACTTCTTTTAGTGGCACGATCTGCCAGACCCACAGCGAGTCGGATTCGCCAAGATGAAATTGGTGGACCAGGCAAAACGACATTGGGAAAATGTGGAGCGTCACCGCGAGCGATCTAGAGAGGGGCCAGTTCTCTTTTGAATTGAAACGAAAGAACAGTTACGAGAGAAGTATGTTCTCCTAAGCAGAAGGTTGTTGGATCAATGGCATACTTTGCGCCAAGGATCCATGACAGTAACGGAATACATCGCCAAGTTCAATGAATACATGATGAGGTGCGATGTAAATGAGGACCCTGCTGTGGTTCTCTCCCTGTTTCCGTATGGGCCTCAGGTTTGACCTCCAGCGTGAGCTCATGCCTCATATGGTCACTAGCATAGAGCACGCTAACCAGATGGTGCAAGAATTGGAGCGTTATGTGCGCCAATCTCTTACTAGAGGGTTTGAGATTCGATCCACCGTGCCTAGAGTAGCTCCGCAGGGAGCGAGACCTCAGGTCAGAAATCAACCCAGAGCTCAACCTGGTACCCAGCCATTCAACAGAAATCAAGGTAACAATGTGGCTGGACAAAGTACTAGGACCGCGATGCCAGGGCAGTGCTACCGCTGTGGTGGCATGGGTCACATTCCCGCAGATTGTTCAAATAAGGGTGGGCGCTTTGCCTTTGTTTCTGAACATTCTACAAAAGAAGAAGTGGCATATGAAGTTGATGGTGACCAAAATGATGAGAAAATCATCATCCAATCCCTTGAGCCGGCCAGTGATGCTGAGGATGATACTGTGGAGACTACCCCACTTGCAGTGGTGAGATGCGCCTTGGCCCAAGTGAAGGAAAGTGAGGATTGGCGCAGAACGCCATCTTCTACACTTATGCCAAGTGTGGAGATAAGAGCTGCAAAGTGATCATAGACAGCTGGAGCTATGAGAATGTAGTTTTTCCAAGTACTTTGAGTCGCCTGGGGTTGAAGCTAGTCCCTCACCCTAACGCATACCGAGTTTCTTAGGTTGACGCGACATCCCTTCCTGTGACTCAGCGATGCCTTGTTCCAATTGAGTTTGGACCATACAAGGACAAGTTGTGGTGTGATGTGGTCACGATGGACATTGGTCATATCATCTTGGGAAGGCCGTGGCTCTTTGACAAAGATGTCACAATATTCGGGCGTACGAATAATTGTGTGTTTAAGCATGACAGAAAGAAGCTTGTCTTGAGCCCGCTCCCTCCCAAATCGTCCACAGGAGCAAAAGATGTTATGTCTCCAGACAGTTCCAAGAGTCAAAGGGTGTCTAGTCAAAGTCTCTCCACATTATAGATGCTAAGGAGTTTAAGAGAGAGGCCAAAGCTGGGACTATGGTGTACGCTCGACTGGCTAGAGAGAGTACACCCGAGGTTGCTATAGGGTTACCCCAGGAGGTTCGTTCAGTCCTAAAGAGTTTCAGGATGTCTTCCCTGAGGATCCTTCCAGACGAGCTCCCACCTATGCGGGACATTCAGCATGCGATAGATCTTGTCCCAGGGGCGACCCTACCAAACCTCCCTCACTACAGAATGAATCCCACCAAATATGCCGAGTTGAAGAGGAAAGTGGATGAATTGCTTAAAAAGGGATTTATTCGTGAGAGTATGAGCCCGTGCATCGTGCTCGCGCTTCTTACGCCAAAGAAAGATGGCACGTGGCATATGTGTGTCGATAGTAGAGCCATAAACAAGATTACTAGTCAAGTATCGGTTTCTCATCCCGAGGCTTGATGACATACTTGACATGATGGCCACCTCTACTATATTTTCGAAAATTAACTTCAAGAGTGGTTATCACCAAATTCGTGTTCGCCCAGGAGATGAGTGGAAGACTGCCTTCAAGACCAAGGACGGGCTATATGAGTGGTTGGTTATGCCCTTCGGGTTAACCAATGCTCCAAGTACATTTATGAGGGTGATGACTAAGGTGCTGCGACCCTTTATGGGTAAGTTCTTAGTTGTGCTACTTCGATGATATCATCATCTATAGTACGTCTCCTACCCAGCACCTTGAACACTGGAGGCAGATCTACAACGCCCTACGAACTAGAAAAGCTTTATGCGAACCTCAAGAAGTGTTCCTTCTTGACTTCCAGAGTTATCTTCCTGAGGTTCGTTGTCTCGTCAGAGGGTATGTCTACAGACCCTGAGAAAGTCAAGGCCATTGTCAACTGGGCTGAGCCGCGTAGTATACATGACGTGCGAAGCTTTCACGGCCTAGCTACGTTCTATCGGCAGTTCATCCGTGGATTTAGCTCTATTATGGCTCCCATCACAGATTGCATAAGAAAATGGGAGTTCTAATGAACTAAAGCCCCTACTCGGGCTTTCTCTGAAATCAAGAAGAAGATGATGGAAGCGCCCGTCATGCGTCTACCTGACTTCTCTAAAGTCTTTGAGGTGGCGTGTGACGCGTCAGGACTTGCCATAGGGAGAGTGTTAAGCCAAGAGGGACATCCTGTGGCCTTTTTCAGTGAGAAACTAAATGAGGCTAAACAACACTACTCCACCTATGACAGAGTTCTATGCGGTTGTGCAATCATTGCACCATTGGCGGCATTATTTATTACCGCAAGAATTCCTTCTATTCTCTGATCATGAGGCCTTGAAATATTTGAGCTCTAAAAAGAAATTGAGCCCTAGGCATGCCAAGTGGGCACAATTTCTTCATAAGTATACGTTTGTGCTTAAGCACAAGGTCGGGAAAGAAAATAAGGTTGCTGACACGCTTAGCCGTCGTGTCATGACGCTGCGGTCCATGAGCGTTGAAGTTTCAGGCTTTGAGCAACTCAAGGGTGAGTACTCAACTTGTCCTAACTTTGGGACCATCTATGCATCGTTGTCTAGTGACCCGCCCTCGAGGAGTGCTGAGTTTGTCCTTACAGACGGATATCTTTTTAGAGGGGACAAGCTCTGCATCCCACGCACATCCCTTCGTGATTTTCTGGTATGGGAGCTTCATGCTGGAGGGATGGCAGGTCACTTTGGTAGAGATAAAACAGTTGCCCTGGTTTCTGATCGTTTCCATTGGCCTAATCTCCAGCGAGATGTGGCCAAGATTATGGGGTAGTGTCGGACATGTCAACTGGCAAAGCAAAGGAAACAAAATACAGGCTTATACACTCATTTGCCAGTTCCACATGTCCCGTGGCAAGATGTCAGTATGGATTTTGTGCTTGAGCTTCCCAAGACTATTCGTAAGCATGATTCCATACTCGTGGTCGTTGATCGGTTTTCTAAGATGGCCCATTTCCTACCCTGTTATAAGACCTCAGATGCCTCCCACGTTGCTAAGATATTCTTTCAAGAGGTTGTACAACTTCATGGGGTACCTAGATCCATCGTGTCTGACAGAGATACTAGGTTCACTAGTTATTTTTGGAAAACTCTCTGGCATCTTTTGGGTACGAGGCTTCAATTTTCTTCAGCATATCATCCTCAGTCGAATGGTCAAACAGAGGTAGTGAACCGTAACCTAGGGAATTTGTTGAGATGTCTAGTTGGAGAGCACCACAGGACTTGGGACACTATTCTTCCCACAGCAGAGTTCGCTTATAACTCTTCAGTGAACAAGGCCACAGGAATGAGCCCATTTGAAATTGTTTCAGGTCTTAGACCCCGAGCCCCCATAGATTTGATCCTCATGGCTACCCCACAGCGTCCTTCAGAGTTAGAAGCGTCATTTGCCTATCATATACATGCATTGCATAGTGAGATCAGAAGGAAGATTAATTCAAGTAATAAACATTATAAACTTTCTGCTACCACTCACAGGAGATTTAGGGAATTTCAACCTGGAGATGACGTCATGGTTCGTATTAGGTCTGATCGGTTTCCAACTGGATCCGTGAAGAAGCTTTAAGCCCGTAGCATAGGCCCACATAAAATTGTGAAAAAGTTGGAGGCTAATGCTTATGTTGTCGATATCCCTCCTACCATGGGCATCAGCTTCACATTTAATGTGGAAGATCTAATTCCCTATCACGAGCCATTACCTCTATCCATTGGTTCCCTTGTTTCTTCCCAAACCTCCCCTATATATGGACCTTGGCCACAGCCTGACCTCCCTATACCCATCTTACCTTCTCTTCCATCTGCACCGAGAAGAGCGAGATAGAGGAAATTTTAGACACCGAGTTGGTTTCTACTCGCTCAGAGGGTTACCAGAAATTCCTAGTCAAGTGGAGGAACAGGCCTATTGTAGATAACTCCTAGATTACCGAGACAGAGCTACAGCGTATCGATCCAGACATGCTTGAGCGGTACAGGAGTTCACTTTCGCCAATGGCGAATTCTTCCCACCCGGAGAGAATTGATGCGGACATCAGTGGTGCACCCTTTAGAGTGTACCAGAGGAGACAACGTCGCAGATCGAGTGTTGGAGCAGACGAGCTAATGTGGATGGACGCCGAGCCCATTGGGCCTATTTTCTGACACGTTACGAGTACGCGAGCTGCAGGATCACATAGGAGCATCATGACCAGCTGGGCTATGGAGCGGATTTACTTTTAGGCGCTTTTCTGTTTATTTCCTTGCTTCTAAGCGTTTTAGTATCGTTATTTAGTTTGGGCATTTTTATGTTATTTTTTTATTTTCAGGCACTTTAGTGCACTTTTTATTTTCGTAGCTTATATATACTGTGAAAAACCCTATTTCGAACATTTATTGAATGAATAGAAAATTCGTGTGCTTCTTCCTCTTTGTTTGAGAGATTGGGGTTTTAGGATTGGCCCTCGGGTGTTGAGGATTCCACCCCAGAGTTCCCGTTTTCTCTTCTCTATTTCTTCAAGGTGTGAGGAAAGGTAAGCTTCTTTTGATTCATAATTCGTGCTTCATGAGAACCCATTGTTTTTTTACATCCTTCGTCCTTCTCTGAACCTACCCCCCTCCCCCCCCCCAAAAAAAAAAAAATTTGGTATGATCGAAAAAGAGGGATATCTAGCCATGAGAACCGGATCCAAACTTGACTGTGGACTGGTCTATGCTAGATCTGGGATATCCTCATATCCCTAGATCCTCCCTGTTTTACAATTTTACGTGGTTTTATACCAAGAGGCATGATCCGGATGGATGGATCTCATCTCTGTGTTGAGATTTGTTAGTTTCCTCTGATTGAAGGTAGTTAGTTTCGTAATTTTATTATTTGAATATGTTTCAACTGAATATACATGCATAGGCTGAAGACAAAGGAGGTAATGCGGGCTTGGAGGATGAAGGTGCACGAGTAACATGCTTCAGTGATCAATTGCATCAACTAGTGGCCAGTCAATGGAAGGGTCAAAAATTACTAGAAAGTGACGAGCTATGGCCCAAAGTGACGAAAGTTACCCTAAGAAACAATTACACAATGTAATGTGCCAACTAGTCATTTACACCGATGAATGTCATTTGAAGGACCAAAAAGTTAGTAGGAAGTGACGAGTTGTCACCTAAAGTGACGAAATATTATAAGAAAATGTCGAGGAATCATTAAAAGTAATGAGTGGCTTGTTTTTGCGATGAATAATCATCCAGAAGCAATGATTGCTCGTAAAAAGTAGAAGTGCGTGCTGTCACCCAAAGAGATGAAACTATATAAGAAAGTGTCGAGGGATCATCAAAAGCGGTGTAAGGCGCAGTGAGATGGGCAAGAGTAGGTCGCAACGCGACTGCTTGAAGGGAACCAGCTATCCTCTCATCTGGAAGTTGTAGAGGTGTAGAGAGGCGTGGAGGACATGTATGCAAGAGAGGCGTGGAGGACATGTATGCAAGAGAGGCGGCAGGCAGCAAGGAATTTATTATGCATGGGACAAGTGTCCCATCTCTTGTCAGTGATAGGGAACAAGGAGTCTCCAATGACACCCATGTACAATGGGAGTGTTCGCCGGCGAGGAGAGGGAGAGGGAGAGGGAGAGGGAGAGGGATGAGACACATATCACAATGAAAGCTTCTATGGTGGACACATCTGCGTCTGACGTGAAGGAAAACTCCCATGTGGAGCTCTCTCACTGCTTCATGTGCTCTTGATAACTTGGGCGTTAGCGCGTGTATGAGCCGGTTGAGGCTACTTATAGGGGGAGCATAGAGTCTCCCATACAACCATGCACCCATAAAAATAAAAAATAAAAATAAATTGAAATAAATTTTTTTAAATAAACATAATTTTTTTGCAATATCGATACATTTGCGATATTAACAAAATATCACCAATGCACTGGCGATACAAGCAATACCTGGAATTTACACAACCGAAAACATTGGTGATACATTAGTGATATCAATGCATTGGCAATACAGGCGACACCTAAAATTTATATAGTCGAAAATATTAGCAATACATAGCGATACATCGTCGATACCTGAAATTTTTTATACTACCAATATTATCGGTATCGCTACCAGTGTCATCAGTATCGCCGAGTTGGAATATCAGCGATATTTCGATAATATCGGCGATACTTTGAAAAATGGATCCAGGTCAAGAGGAGAGGAGGGAGCAACATTTGAACCTCTCAGAGGTAATCCTAACTTCCTTCTCTAGTCATACTTAGAGGAAGGGAGGGCCATGGTGCGACATCTCTCTTCGTGTATAGCTCCCCTGTGGAAGAGGAAGCAAGGATGATGCCCTTGTTCGATGCGACCAAGGATGGGTAGGCTGAAGCATGGCCAGCCTAAGTGACCTCATCATCTGAGAAGAGCAATGTTCCATGAGCAAGGTGTGCCAACATGATGATGTAACGGCCATTACATAATGGTATTTGCACACCCCGTTACACAATTCGAAGTCAAATCAGTGCCGCTCGAAAATAACGGAGCCATAATAGTTGTTACCCTCGTAAAGGTCAAAATAAAAGTGCATGTGACATCCAACCAACAAATAACATCCAACCTACAAGTGCATGTGACATTCAACCCTTCCAATTGGTTACTCCCATCATGAGGATCATCTAATGCCAAAATCATCCCTATTTACTTTTCAGGTGGACCACACCATATAAACTTTTAGCCATCAATAAATAACCAAAAAGAACTGTGGTACACTCGATGAAAAGAAATTTTTTATTTTTTACACAAGGTGATCCTCATTATAAGCCCAACGCATTGGACGGTTGGATGTCACACACACATGAAAGGTTGGAAGTAATTGGCTGGGTGGACCGCACGCACGCACACACAACCCAAATGCCCATTTTTCCAACTTTTTTGCAAATCACTTCATTTCTCATGTTAGTTAGAGTGATCCTAAGGCATTTCCATCATAGCTTGTGCACTCTGTGGATGAGAACTCTTGATTAAAGCGATTTGTACAAATCAAAGCTTTGTGGGCCATTTTGGAAATTTTTTGATTAAAAAAAAAAAAAAAAGAAGATTAGTGTCCCATTTTGTTAAAATTTATTGCGAGAAATAGTTTATTCGAATATTACAACACCAAATCAACCAAATCTTGCTAGATACATTGCGATTTAAAACGGCAAAAAATAGTTTTTTAATAGGGAATTTTACAAAAGAAAATATAGAATTTACATTCCAGTATTGTTTTAAAAAATGTTTTCAATAAGTTACCTCATTTGATCTAAGTGGCCGCCGTGTGAGCAAATGGGTTGCTGGTTTGGGTACACCCCACTATGATGATTATTTGAAATGCACCCTCGCCATTAGGTGCTTCACCCAATTTTTAGGCACAAGACCCAAAATTCACCCTTTCCATGTAAGCAAATGGGTTGTTGGCTCGGGTCAATTAGTTTCTTTTTTTTTTTTTCCTGTAGGCCTAACGTGGGGATTACATATCTAATGGTGGGAGTGGATCTCACATACACCTCACAATGGACGCCAGTGAAAAATCATGGGTGGGCGTCCCATAAATTTCTATTTTGTTTTTACATAAACCTCTAGGGTTTTTAACAGATAGGAGAGGGACGCCCGCCCTTGATTTTTCAGTGGGACCCACCATGATGTGCATGTAAAATCCACTCTAACCATTAGATGTATAATCCCATCCAAGGCCTAGGCCCTAGGGCAAAAAAATCAAGTTGACTTGTGATTCCGATGGGCCCCAACAAAGGAAACAGTTGGGAGAGAAATGTCTACCATTGATTTGTATAGGGCCCACCATGATGATTTTATGAAATCCACTCCAACCATTAGATGCCATACAAAAATTTAGGACCAGGTCCAAAAATCAGGCCACCCATTATTCAAGTGGGTGACACTAAGAGAAACAGTTTGAAGATTGAACATTGCCCCGTGCATGATTTCCAATTGTTTGGTCCATCTAAACCACGAATGCGGTTGAGTTCTTGGCCCTAGGCCTAACATGGGGTGAAGCAGTCGGTCAAGGTGGATTTCAAATAAACATCATGGTGGAGCGTACCCAAGCCAACAACCCATTTTGCACACACAAAAGCCGTTAAGAAATCTAACGGAAATGTAATGAAAGGTATTGGGATGATAATTGCATAGACTAATGAGGTAGCTTATTGAGAACCTTTTTGAAAAAGTTATTAGTAGGTAATTCTATATTAATTAGTTAGTTTTTGTATAATTCCCTTTTTATCATATATTAGAGTGTAGAAAATTCCAACAGATTTAAGATGATTAAATGTACAAAATCATGCCTTAGATTATTAATGTTAACCACATTTTATATTTAAAACTTTTTTTAATTTCTGATAATTTTCAAATGAATAGTATCTACAAGGAAAAAAGACCCAAAAAATGCATTTTTTGTGTCTAATATTTGCTGTAGATGATTGCAACAGATGTAGGATGATTACACGTACAAAACCATGCCTTAGATTAGTATTGCTAACCACATTTTATACTATTTAATTTTTCAAATTTCTGATGATTTTCGGATGAATAGTGACTGCGGGAAAAAACTTTAAAAAAAATAGAATTTTGTCTAATATTTTATGTGAATGATTCCAACAAATGTAGCATAATTACATGTACAAAACCATGCCTTACATTAGCAATGTTAACCACATTTTATATATTTTTAAAACTTTTGATAATTTTCAAATGAATAGTGACAAAAAAAAACCCCTAAAGAATGGTCTCTTTTTTTTCGATCTAGTATTTGATGTTGAAGATTACATGTACAAAAACATGCGTTCAATTAGTAATGTCAACTACTTTTTTTTTCTAATGTTTCTAGATGAATAGTGACTATGAGGAAAAAACCCCAAACAATGGATTTTTTTTTCTTTTGTAATATTTATGTGGATGATTCCAATGTTGGGAACTGCGGAAGCAAAACAGAGAAGAATCAAACAAAGTACTCCAATCACACAAGCAAATTCAAACACAGAAGGCACATGAATTTTCGTGGAAAAACCCTGAGGGAAAAAACCACGGCACAAAGCGATAATGCACTATGAAAACGAAGTTATAAGAGATGAAACTTACCCGGATCAAAGTTTGAAGAAAAAATTCTAACTTTTTCTCTCCCCAAAACCCTCTCAGTCCCTTTAGAAGGTCTAGAATAGACCTTAATCCCGATTACATATGCTTATATAGCATATAACCGAAATTAGAAACAACTTATGCAAAACCGCATAAAACAGCGAAAACCGTCAGTCACTCGGTCGAGAGGCCTCGATCGATTGGTCGGTCGCCTGACTAGACAAGTTCGATCAACCGAAATCCACCAAAAGTGTCCAGAGACCAAACTTACTCATATGGGATATTTTTTATCAACCGACCACAGCGGTCGGTCAACCGATGACCCCAAACCTTGAAGATTTAAGGCTCCTTTTAACAATCTCCACCGAGTCTTCAATCTTCAATCTTCCATCGATCCTTCATCTCTAATTCCTCTCCATCATAGCTTTATGATCGCCGCTTCCCGTGAACACTCTGTCTTCATTCCATCTTCGCCAAACCCAGAGAAGTCACACATAACTTGAACTTCTCTGCAGGGATCGCCTTTGTAAGCATGTCGGCCAAATTCACGCTCGTATGGATCTTCTCAAGAGTCACACCACCTTCCTCAAGCACTTGTCAGATAAAATGGTGACGAACATCAATATGTTTAGTTCTAGAATGGTTAACCAAGATCTTTGCCAAATTGATAGCACTTTCGCTATCATAATTAACCGGCACGACCTCCTGCTAAAGCTCCAACTGATTTATCATTCCCCTCAACCAAATTGCTTCATTGAATGCTTATGTCACTGTCATATACTCAACTTCGGTTATGGAAAGAGTCACCACAGACTGAAGCTTCGACATCCAACAGATCGCTCTACCCGCTAACATAAACAAGTAACTGGAAGTCGTCATCCTGTTGTCCACACTACCTGCGTAATCCGAATCCACATAGCCTACCAATTTGTCCCCTGATTTCTCAAATGCCAAGACGTAGTCCTACATACCTCGAATGTACCGAAATAGCCATTTCACTACTTCCCAATGTTGCTTATCGGGGTTTGACATGTATCTGCTCACAACACCCACTGCATGTGAAATATCCAGTCTCGTACAGACCATGGCATACACAAATTGTTAACCGCACTCGAATAAGGCACATGAAACATAACATTCTTTTCTTCATCTATAATAGGACATTGTTCTGAAGAAAGCCGAAAGTAAGACGGATGGGGTACGCTAACCAGCTTAGCCTTGTCCATCCCAAACTTCACCAACACCTTTCCAAGGTATTCTTCCTGAGATAACCATATTCTGCTCTCTCTCTCTCTCTCTCTCTCTCTCTCTCTCTCTGTGTGTGTGTGTGTGTGTGTGTGTGTGTGTGTGTGTGTGTCAATGCCGAGAACCCTCTTTGCAGCCCCCAATTTTTTTATTTCAAATGTCCTTGATAACTAGGTCTTCAATATGTCGATATCAGACATGCTATAACTGGTGATAAGCATGTCATCAACATATAATACAAGAATAATGAACTTCCCATCACTCAGTGTCTTAAAGTAGACACAGTGATCATATTCACTTCTGGTAAACGGTTGACTCATCATGAAAGAATCAAATTTCTTATACCACTACCTAGGCGACTGTTTCAAGTCGTATAACGACCTCCTCAACCTGCAAACGTTGTTCTATTTCCCATTCACTTCGAACACTTCTGGTTGCTTCATGTAAATATGTTCTTCCAATTCCCCATGCAAGAAAGAAATCTTTACATCCATTTGTTCCATCTCAAGATTGTATTGGGCAACCAACGCCAACACAAATCTGATAGAAACTTGCTTCACCACAGGTGCAGAGATCTCACTGAAGTCGACATCTCTCCGAGCATATCCTTTCGCTACCAACCTTGCCTTATATATATCATGTTTCTTCCTGAAGATCCACTTACACCTCATCACTTTACACCCGACAAGAAGCTCCACCAACTCTCACGTCTCATTCTTGTACAGGGAGTCCATCTCGTCATGCATCACCACCTTCTACTTTTCTGCATCCACGTCATCAATAACCTCTTGAAAAGTAGACCAATCCCTCTCATCCGTAATGAGGGCGAATGTAACATTCGAGTCATCCCTGTATCTAGTCGGTAACCTATGATCCCTAGGTGGATTCCTTCTCGTAGTTGGCTGCTCCATCTGCTCCTGTACCTCTTGCTGCATTTTGGTTTCAGCCCGTGTCTCGTCCTTATCTATCTGAACGTCCACTACCAACTTTTCAGTTTCCTTGTTTTCATCCTTACAGAACAAAGATCCCTCATTGAATTTGACGTCATGATTAAGGATGATTTTCCGTGTGACCCGGTCGTACGGCCTGTACCCTTTCACACCATCACTATACAGCCGACAAAGATACACTTCTTCACCCTTTGGTCCAACTTATCTCTCAACTGACGATACACTAGAGTAAGAGTCACAACCAAATACGTGCAGCCCCGAATAGTCGACCTGCTGACCACTCCACGCCTTCTCTGGAATTTTACAATCATTCGCTGAAGACGGGGACTGATTCACCAAGTTACAAGCCGTGTTTACGGACTCAATCCATGGCGAAGAGACAACGTTTATTCTGGTCACCATGTGTTGCACATTGCATCGATCTCATATTAGAAAGTATTAAAAAGAAAAAGAGTGTTGAAACATTGGTTGAAAGGAGATGAAAAGTGACGACGTTTATCTACAACCACAACCAACTAGTCACCATAATGAGAAGGTCCACAAACCGAAGAGCTTGCAGCAGCTAGATTTATGACAAGCTTTATAGCCCGTGAAAGTTTGAATCGATGTCAGGGAGAGTTAAGCGAGATGTTTACTTCACAAAAATGATTGAACACAAAAAATGTACAAAATATATTGGGGGCATTGGTTGAGGTTGTAACGTCCATCACTAGGGACAACAAATATTGAAAGAATGCCACAAACGTCTTCAAGGTGATGAAACCCCTAATGAGAGTCTTATAGCTTGTAGAATTCGACGAATTACCTACCATGGGCTTCCTCTACAATCCCATGGATAAAGGAAGCTGAATATTCATTGTGATTGTAAACATTACACAAATTACCAGAAGATGATCGACAAGCGCTGGATGAAACAACTTCACCACGACCTTCATGCGACAGGTAAACTCTTTGTTATTATACACATGTTATTGTTAGTTATTACTCAATTACTTTTATGGTGTAATTATCAAAGTCTTTGTTTTCATTATTATAATGTAGGATACTATCTAAATTTGAGATACAGATACGCTTCTTCATTTGTCGAGGAAGATGAGATCCATGTTAGCCTGAAGAATGCAATAAAGAGATTAGAGCCCAACCTATATATGCAGATTAAGGGCATTGAACAAAGTAGATGTCTTAAGATACTGGTCTTTAATTTATTTATTGTTTAATTTGATGCATAAAACACTAAATATTTTGACGTATTATATCATCCACCGTTGAAAGTATATGCACTTCGCTTGGCAACTTTGGAGATGTGCTTGTACAAAGGGCAGTCCCTAAGACAGCTCCGAGTAAGACACTCATGTCGTATTAGCTCTTACTTATTACTATTATCACAGAAATTGTCTTATTAGTAATGTCAAAAATTGTCTTATTAGTAATGTTTTATTAAGATAAGATTTTTATTTTCTATACAACTAATTGATGGATGCATTTTGGAGAATGCAAAGGCTCTCCAGTCAATTATGATTGAGGTTTTGAACTAGACAACTTCGTCCTCTAGCTGCAAGAGGAACTAGAGTTGTTTTGAACTCATCACTAACAGCCTGTTTGGATTACCGATTACGGCAGTAATGTGTTGTAACGTGTGACAAATGAGTAATTATTACCATTACTACCGTAGTCAGAAGTAAAACATGTTAGTGGTCATACACAATACTTTGCTCGCATCTCCACTTCTGACATGTAAAGTACTTTCGCTAATTAGATACACTTGGATATAATTTCATCAATGTGTTACATCCACACCGTCCATTCATTTTGCAATATCGTTTAAGGGCATGTCACCAAAAATGAGGAAGATCCAACACTTTTGGGGACCTTAAGAATTCAATGGCAGGCGTTCCATCCCCATTGCTGGTGAATGGAGCCCACCCCAACTAGGGTGAGGGATGCACCAAAATCTTCCAGACTTAGAAGTCTTTGAGCTTTGGAATACTTTCCATTGGTCGAGGGGCACCTGCTTCATTTTCTCCTTAACCATTTACTAGTTGCAGGTTGGTCAAAAATTTATGATACTCTGATCTGAAAGATTTCAAGGATTCCACCAATCCACAGTGGTCAGTGTTACCTGGACACTTCTACTCTTGGATCGGATTAGGTGCAGCCGGGCCCAACTTGATGTATGTATTCTATATCCACGCCAATCATCCGTTTTTCCAGACCATTTAGGGCATGAGCCCAAAAATGAAGCAGATCAAAATCTCAAGTGGACCATACTGTAAGAAACAGTGGTGATTGACCATTAGTGGCCCACAAAAGTTTTGGATCAAGCTGATATTTGTTTTTTTACCTTCATCCGGGTTTGTGTGACCTTATCAACAGGTTGGATGGCAAATAAACATTATGGAAACATTATGGTGGTCCCTAGGAAGTCTTTAATGGTAGAGCGGTCAATCACCATTGTCTCCTATGGTATGGTCCACCTGAGATTTTGATCTTCTTCACTTCTGGGCTCATGCCCTGAAATGATTGGAAAAACAGATGGACAGTGTGGATATAGAATACATAGATCAAGGTGGACCACACCATCTTGGATGAGGCTAGGTCCGCACCTAATCCACTCCCTCTACTCGTTGGGTTTCTGACGGCCGACACTTGGACACTCCTCTGCATGACACAACACTTCAAAATTGGTTCGAACAGAATATCCTATCGAAGTCATTGAAAATTGGTGCAGCATATTGGACACTTTTAAGTGAGAAGTTGAAACATATTCTCCACATTTTCCTCAATTCTTTTTTAGGTGAATTTCTTTTGTCAGGTGAAACATCTCTCGCTCCTAGCCCTTAGGCCTGAATGCATTCATAAGTGTGTCCTCTAAATTCCATATTTAGTTCATTTTTCATTAAAGGTACCATGAAAGAGCACAGCTTTGTTGCACTTTTTTCTTTTTGTTCTTTTGTTGGGGTTCTCTAATTTTTATTTTTATTTTAAGTGTTATTCATAGAAACTAATGATAATGTGTGATTTTCAATGTTTTATTAGTAAATTAATAATTAGTTTGTATTACTAGCAATCAATGTAGTCAAAGGCGTTTCAAGTGCACATCTAGGCGTTTTGGGCGACCTGTGCCCTGGCAGGGCCACAAGCAAGGAGTTGCTCTGAGGCGTGTGCCAAGGCACACATATTTGTGCCTGTGTGGCACCTATATGATGTTGTTAGGTACCCATATGGGTGCCTTGAAGAATGGTATCATGGGTTTTGACACCCATTAAGGGAAGGGTGGAAAGGCATCTCATAAACCCCATTAAAGCACATTTTGCCCATTTGTTCTAGATCAAAGCTTTGACTTATGAATATTACCTGTTCTCCCAAATTTCTTAGATTTTTCATGAATAAGTGAATTCCCAAGTTCTTTCTTTTATTAGTGTTTCAAGAACAAACATTGAACTTCTTAAAAAAAAATTGAGTTTCCATTTACACCATAAAAGATATAGAAGACAAATTGGAGATTTTAGGGGAATTGGAAAATTATGGTTTAGAATTGGGGGAATTTAGGAATTTGGGGATACAAGGTTTTGAGCTAAGAGGAATTGGGATTTTTATGAAATTAAGACTTCTAGTGTGGAAATTTTGGGGAATTTGAAATTTCTAGAGTTTTGTGGATTCACTGAAATGTTTGAGTAGATATAAGTTTCTGGAATTGGTCTCCAACTATCACTCTGTTTAAAATACGTAATTACTTCACATTCTAGTTTTATTTCATTGTGTTAAGATTAGTTTTAGATACAAAACTACTAAAGCATCAATATGTATCTATATGTATGTAACATATATGACATAAAACATTAAGAAAGAAATTGTGCCTGGAATCTTCAGGCATGCTACTAGGAGTGCGTGGGTGTTTCGGGCATTCTCAGGGAAGTTGCACCTAGCAGCTTTGAAATACACTGCTAGCAATTTTTTGGAATTGGTCTCCAACTATCACTCTGTTTAAAATACATAACTTCATATTCTAGTTTTATTTCGTTGTGTTAAGATTAGTTGTAGAGCTAAAACTACTAAAAAATCAATATGTATCTATATCTAACATATATGATATAAAACATTAACAAAGCAATTGCGCCTGGAATCTCCAGGTATGCTACTAGGAGTGTGTAGGTGTTTCGAGCATTCCCAGGGAAGTTGCACGTAGCAGCTTTGCAATACACTGCTAGTATTTTTTTGGAATTGGTCTCCAACTATCACTCTGTTTAAAATATGCAATAGCTTCACATTCTAGTTTTATTTCGTTGTGTTAAGATTACTTTTAGAAATAAAACTACTAAAGCATCAATATTTATCTATATATGTATGTAACATATATGACATAAAACATTGACAAAGAAATTGTGCCTGGAGGCATGCTACTAGGAGTGCATAGGTGTTTTGGGCATTCCCAGGCAAGTTGCACCTAGCACCTTGATTGTTATTGAAATATGTGAATATTCTTCCTGAATTTCCTTTATTCTTTAGTGTTTTCATTGTTTATGTTATCTATTTAATTAAGATCATATTTTGTGTATGCAAGTGTCACTATGCATAGATTTTTGGAGTATGCCATGCCAGACACTTTTGAGACTTGGCACCATGCCCCGCATCCAGGTAGATGGCGGGTCCATCAGAAAAATGGTTTGAAGCACCAAATATGCAGAACCCTGCCCTTCAGCAAATTGTATTCTCATTGAAGTCCAGGACCCGCATAATTGCTCCAAGTAGAATCATAAATCAGTTTCTACACTCCTCAAATCAATCCTAAGATTTATATCATAATAATAAAATTTTGTCAAAACCAACGTCAAGGCTCTCTAAACATTCATGACCCTGGTTTTAAGCCATGACACTGTTATATTCAATACAATATGTAGAAGGATAACACATCAAAAATATCTGACATGGACTCATTTTAAAGGGGATGTTTTATCAGATGCTTCATCTCAAAGACTTTAGTGTTGTTTTCTCATAAAACAAGCAAAACCACAACTTTAAGAATTCATAAAAAAACATCAGGTGAATGGAATTTCCAACACAAACAACCACCGAAACAACACCCTCTTTGGCTACAATGCCAACCATGACATCTGCATCTCTATGGACATGAGTAAATGAAGGGTCTAGCAGAAGCAATGACGTGAGTCTCAGCAAAAAGAATGGCACCTTGAACATAGCCTCCAAGTTCACAATGGTTGCACAAGGCAATGAAGAAAATAAGCCTGTGTACAAATGAGTAAGACAGAGAGGGACTTGCCTTTGCCTCATTTGAGACAGCGGGACGTGAAGGAAAATCCACCTTGTGTGCTCTTATAATCGTGTCTTCACGGAGTATTCGCTCTTGGGTCTGATCATGCCCGAAGGGGCGTCTACCAAAGAGCATTTGGTAAAACAGAATACCAGCTGACCAAACATCGACCTGTTTCCCAAGTAGTAGCAGATTAGAAAAAATAAAAATATCACCAAGCAATGCACCAATAAATGAGATTACACAAATGACAAACAAAACATAGGAACTTCAAGAAAATCAACTACAGGCTCAATAGGGAACCAAGTCTGAGTTGACACGCAATGGGGGAGAACACTGAACCTTATGTTTTAGTTTATTTTTTTGGTTTAAAGTACAAAAGCTTTTCAAGGTCCTATCCTATGGAACTCTAGTTACCCCTTTGACATGAATCATGGCTAGTAACAACAAGTATTTAAAATAATGAATACTGAAAAACTCATGCTTTATAAGACAATAAAGTAATTGTTAACAGCCTCAGAAGGTGTTGCCCTCTTAAGTGCCCATCCAAATCCTACCATCCCCACAGGTACGTGTGAGAGAAATCAGGGCTGTTCATCTGGCAGACCAACTGTGTGAAGTAGCAAAAAATCAAGCCAGACAAGTTATGAGGTAGCCATGTGTATGAAAAATGTACAGGTATAAATTGACCCACAGTGGACAACCAATATGTATGGTCCACTTGATGACAGGAACAGTATGATATTCGGGTCATGGATGTGGCCAAGTGGGCCCACTTGATGAATGGCCTGGCTCTTGCATGGATGAACCATGTTGGCACATGTTGGGAGTACGATTTGGATGGCTACTCTCCCAAATAGCAATATAACTGCTCATTTTGAACTCAACCAACTGACGATATCTGAGATTATCAATCTGATCAAGTATGACAAGACAAATGTCACACTAACCATTGGATTACACTCTTGGAGTGACAGAAGAATTCACTCGGAATGCTATGGAAAAGGCCATTTTGTCCATGCCAAAAACTAAATGACCCAAAGAGATATATTTCCATGTATTTAAAAGTAGAATCGCATTCAGACAAGAAATGCCATTTGTAAGCAATCAAATTACGGAAAATGGCCTTGCAAGTAAATTTTCACGGAAAGCGGGACTAATTTTCTTTTAAATTTCAAGTCTGTAATCATTCCAAATCCCGACAACCTTATGCGCTACCACACAATTGTCTTTGTTACGGACCTTCGATGAAATGAGTGGTGTCTTGCTGAGCACAAAGCATTCTGGAGGCAAGTACCTTAAAATACACAATGAAAAAAAAAATCTGTGAGTATAGGACACTTCATAATGCTGCTAGAAATGGATAGAAACCATATGGCATGCTTGAGGAAAATGATGAGGTAAGAAGCAAATGAAAAGAAATAAAAAGTGATGATAAAAAACTAAGTTTAATTAAATGTAATTGCTCTTCCGTGCCACAAAAGAAAGGTGGTACTGTGATTACAAGTACAGCTGGAACATGAGAAGACTAGAGAAATACATGATTGAACTTGTATGGATCTCAACTGCAGAGTATGGAAAGAACTTGGTACACCAGATCTTCTAGACCCCAAATTCTTGAGAAATGGGCATATTAATTCGGTATGGGTAATAAGTATAACCATGTGGAAACATTCCCCAAAAATATAACAAGTTCCAGTCTGTAGCCCAATTATTGAGACTCGCTCTAAATAACTAACAGGTAAGGGGTTCAAGTCTCAGGAAGGAGAAACATCCCTACCTGAGTATCAACGTATGCAAATCGGATACACCCAGGTCCAAAGCTCAAGTGGCAGACTGAGTGAAGATTGCCTCGTTTCAACACTGAGGTCATGGTATCGATTCCCATAGTGGGGGTGGCTAACATTGTGATGAGACTAACAGGGGTGGGTAGGTGGGTGTGCTAACAATGAGGTGTGTGAACTAACCCAAAAAAAAAAAAAAATGTATGCAAATTGGATGCTCTAGTTTTTTCTAAGGTCTGTGTATAATAGTGTACGAAATCATTTAGTGAAGATTAACTGTAAGTTAACAAATGATTACATTTGCAGAATTAGATTACGAAGCCTCCTTTTCCTGAAGGAATCCAGTATTTGAAGTGAAGAGATAGCTGTGCAACATGTCAAAGACTTCTCCATGACTAGTGACTTCTAGAACAGTTGGAGAGATTTGCAGATGTTGCAGGAAACAGAACTGTAGTAGTGGCATCTCTCAATAAGAATAAAATGACCATCATCATCGTCTTCTAAGCTTTATTTCAACTAATTGGGGTTAGTTAGTAAAAATAACAATGACCATATGAAAGAATTTTGGGAAACACAAGTACTCACTAAGGAAACTTAGGTAAGTATGTGCCTTCTGCTTACACTATACAAACTCCAGATTTCTTGAGAGGTATTATATGATTCCTGGCCCACATTTTTTGAAGAAGTGGACAAGTGGAGCTCATGGTTCAGTAATCCAAACCATTGGTCTGCTGTCTCCACTGTGGTCTCAATATCTCCCTAACAGAACAATCTTAACTTTTTGGGTTTATGGCCTACAGATGGATGGATCTCCCTAACAGAACAATCTTAACTTTTTGGGTTTATGGCCTACAGATAGATGGTTAAGAAGGTAAATACAATAATGGTCCACATTCCACTAAAATTTATCACTGAGATCTTCTAATTTGGGATTTTTTTGGCCATTCTCCATCTACAGTAGCAATCAAAAGACCAATGATCTGGACCTGGATTACCAGACCACAACGTGCAGTTGTCATAATTGAAAATCCATGTATACTGTGCAAAGATGTGTCCCATTTATCATATAACTCTTTGTTCTTGAACCTATTATATACTCGAATCATTTGTAATGGAAAGAGGGAACAGATCATTTTAAAAGAGTTAAAAGATTATTAACATGAAAGTAAATTGAGCTAAAATAATTGAGAACAAATAAAAAATCTAGCAATAGTTGAAATTTTGTCTTTAGATCCAAGAATAACATCTCTAAAGAATGCATGGACAACATAATTACTGAGTGATGCACTCACCAGTATGTTCCAGCTCCCTGAGAAGTCAGTTCCATGCCCTGAGATCCAACATCATCCTCAACAATCTTGCTCAGACCAAAATCGGTCACTTTTGCTACGCCAACCTCATTAAACAGAACATTGCCAGGCTTCAAATCATAATGAATGATCTTCTGTGGTCTCTTGTTCAAGTACACAAGGCCTTGAAATATCTGAACAATTATAATCCTAGCTTCTCTTTCTGGCAGGACAGGCGTTGTTTTAAGAACTGCATCAAGATCTTTCCCTAAGATCAAAACAAGAGGTCAATAAAGAAGAGAGCTGAAGATTACAATGAATCTTCTTTGAGTTCAGAAAGTTGTAAAATAAAGAATAAAATGTGAATCATTCAGTCATCCAAATAACATAAAGGAAAATTAAACAAGACAAGATTCTCCGTAGATTAACCAGAAGTTCCACTTCTAATATCAAAGAGCCAGCAATTTTTTTTCTTTTAAACCAGAATTAGAACTATTTAATTGCATATATCTGATATAATATTTACCAGATTGAAGCCACAACCAATCAAGAAAACCAAAGAAAATGCACGAGAATGGAGATGAATATAAAAAATAAAAAATAAAATGGACCATTTAATAGCCTACTACTCTGGAACTAGTATTTGCCACAAACACCCCCCTTAATGGTTACCAGAAAAGAACTTGAGAATTTCAATCACAAAGAAAATAATGTAAAACTATCAATATATATTTATTTATTTTTGGGTTAGTCATGCAACGCACACACCCTGTTAGATGCGCAACGCACACACCCGGTCAGTCACACGATGCACCCCGCCACTGGTGGGATTAGTGGGTTTCGAACCCAAGACCAGCAGTTGAAACGCCCAGGCGTCTACCAGCTGGGCTAGCGGGCGATCCCCACGTAAAACTATCAATATGCGTAGCCTATAGGACTGTTTATATGCCTGGGCAAAAGGAATCCTTTTAGGGTTCAAACTAAACCCTACTGGTGCAAATGACTCATAATGGACACACCTAATCATATCAAACTACTAATAACAAACTTTTTATTTTATTTTCTTTTTCTTCCTTTCTTTTTTTTTCTTTTCTTTTTTTTTTTTTTTTTGAATGGCAATTTATAACAAACTGTTTTCCAGAAGAATATAGAAAACCACATACTAATGGCTTGTAGACACCTGAAAATGAGTTAATCTCATTTTAGTTGACCATTACGCACATTGAGGGGGGGGATTTGGGAGAGACGGAAAAATCGTGCTAGAGTTTAGGAAGAGAGAAAATCAATGGCGTGCTAGTTCTATGTGGATAGATGTTAGGGAGTCCATCGGCTTTTTGCAGGTGAAATCCAAGCCATCAAACATACACCAGCCACATTTTAAAGTTCCTAAAATACCCTTTAAATTTACTTAATATGTTATACCATTGCCTTAAAACAGTCAAGGTTTTCCACCTGGGAAAACTACTTGCGGGGGCAAAAATGTCCAAAACCTATCCACCTTATATATAGTAGAGATAATTACTACAGATCATGATCTCTACTACATTATGCCATTTAGTTAATCAGAATTATGTATTAGATATTGTGATCTCCAATACAAACTTATGATTAACTAATATGAGATGAACCCATTTTTCAGGCATCTACCAAACAGGGCCTAACACAACAAACTATTCTAGGACTTGATATAAACCATGCATTTGGACTTCATATGAAATAGTATGGACAAAAAGCACTAATCATTCAATAAGGTCATATTTTGGGACATTTGATTCCCAGATGAATCTGTTGGCCATCCAATTGCATATGTGGACTCATCCGAGCAATCAGATGGACAGTCCAACATGAATGAACTTGGTCAAAACACTAATCAAGACCTGATGGCCCTGATATCGCATCAAATCAATCCAGACCCTTGATGCGATCAGTGGCCTGATATGAAAAATTATATGGTCCATCTTAAATAGACAGTTAGGAGTGTCAGTTATTTGATCAGGACACTCGGATGAGAATGATCTGGGCCTGATACACCATCCAGTGGCCTGATCTTTCATCATGCCGTCTTGTTGGATCATCTGGGCCAATCTGATGAGGATGTGAAGCCAGATGCATAATTTCTTTTTTGATAAGCGAAAAAAATGAATACGTTACCAGCCTAATTGAGATAGGCGGCCAGTGGAAGTTGTTAATGTTAACAATAAGTGTGCCATGTCCTCTTTTTTCTTAATTCCGAGCCAAAAACAGAGCATCGCCCACTTGTTAGTTTGGAAGAAGACAATATGATGATCAGATCAGATGCAAGATCTGGATCTCTCCAAATCTTATGGCAAGCATCAGGATTACCTGGAAGAATCGATTGATTTATTTAGAAAATTCTCTCATTTCAGTCCCAATTGCAGAGTTTCAAATTCTCTCTCATGTTTTGGAAAAGAAAAAAAATCAAGTTAAACCACTTCGAAGCTTTAAAAAAATGTGTTTGTATGTCAGCAGGTGGGTAGTGTGAAATAGATGTCTTTTAAACATCAAAGAGGATGTGCTCCTCACACTTCTTTAGAAAATTGGAGAGTAAATGTAGTTTTTCACAGCAGTACATTTGAAAAACATGTTAGACTAATCTATTGGACATTCTCTCATTTCAGTCCCAATTGCAGAGTGTCAAATTCTCTCATTTCATGTTTTGGAAACAAAATCAAGTTAAACCACTTTGAAGCTTTAAAAAAAAAAATTGTGTTTGTGTGTCAGCAGGTGGGTGGTGTGAAATAGATGTCTTTTAAACATCAAAGATGATGTCTTCCTCGCACAAAGTATTCTTTCGAAAATTGGAGAGTAAATGTAGTTTTTCACAGCATTACATTTGAAAACCATGTTAGCCTAATATATTGACCTTGATAACAGGAAAGGCATGATTATTCATAAAATTATAACATGTTTAAAAAAAATATGGACAATAAACAAGTATAAGAAAATGCAAAACATAATTTAGTTGTACAAAACCTGCTTTGCAAGTGCTCAAGGTGCATAAAGCTTCCTTAGTGCGCTAAGGAGCATCAACAGGTTTAGGTAGTCAAGTCTATATACCACTGCAATACTCCAAGACAGTGCAGAATGTGTTCTGGTCGATCTCGAAGGTGTCCCATAGCCGCACGATGTTATGATGCACCAAAGTCTTGTGAATGTTGTACTCCCGAATTGCGTGGCGTATGTAACTCTGCTTCTTTTCCTCACTCCATTGCGCATTCAAACCATGAAGCTTACATGCGACATATCTATACTCCACCAAGTCATATGCCTGCTCGAAAGTTCCCACTTCAAATCACTGCAAAAAAGTATATTCTCACAAATGCCTATATAGGCAAAACAATGATCCAGAAATTTGTTTCAAGAAGGTCCAGGAAGGCAGAACCTTGGTTGACTTTTCTCTTACAGCAAATGGATCCATTAACACCAATAGGTAATAAGATGAGGGAAGCAAGACTTAGATGGTTTGTCCCTGTGCAACAAAGACCAAGAACTGCACTGATAGGAAGGACTGAGTCGGTTCAAGTTGAGGGCTCTAAAATGGCACAGGAATGCCCAAAAGGACATGGGTGGAGGTAGTAAGAAAGACTTCAATACCTAAGGTTTAACTGAGGATATGATCCTTAATAGAGTAGAAAGGCATAACAGAATTCATGTAGCTGACCCCAATTAGTTGGGATAAGGCTTTGATGATGATGATGATGATGATGATGATGATGAAATGGATCCATTAATACCATACTCTTGGAAGGTAGATTCTACTAACGGTGGAAAACAGGGAAATGAATCAGAAATTTAAAAGTTGAAAGGGGGAAAATAAAGCATTCACCTTGTAAACCTCGCTAAAGCCTCCCTTTCCAAGTAGGTTTAAGAGGGCATATCGGTGGTTCAAAATCTGGAAATTGTTAAAACGTGACCCATCCTCATCCCTTATGCGCTTCATTTCACGTATCAACCTTCCCTTTTCCAGTTCATAGCGATCCCTTTCCCGCAAAGCAATTTCTTCTTCCTAAAATAAATCCAATCCACCACAAAGTAATCATGTGCTCGATAGGTACCTGTTAATAGATAAGTAATTGCTCGAAACAGGAATAACATGACACGCCACTATCTGGGACCCTAATGTGAAGAAATATGGTCATGAAACAAATCAAATCATGAAAGAGAAAAATAAGATGCAAAAAGCTTACACGTTTGATGCTTGCTAGACGGGATTTGCAAATTTCATCCTGGATAAGAAAGTCCTCTTCTAGTGTTCCTGTCTCATGGTCACTTCCATCGCCCTTATCTTCAAGGCAAAAAATAATCACATAAGCAATTAAGAGCTACCACTAGCAGAAGGCCCAAAATGACATGGGTGGAGATCAAGGTACTCCATAAAGGTAAAGATGCATGTAACAGCCCAACTGAAAACTGTTATGCATAACAACCATAACAGTCGATTTTTTTTTTAGGAAGAAAATCCAAAAAAAAAAAATGTCGGAAATATCCAAAATATTGTGACGGTTCAAAATATGTATTCTTTTGTGGTTTTGAACATGTTGATGATGGTGTAATGGTCCATTCTTTGGTAAGAATGTTCTCTCAACCTGTCTGATAATTTTGTTAACTTGAAAGGCTTAGATTGACCCCAAATTGGGCTGAAATTCATGCAAGCAGCGCTCATCCCACTAATGCAAATCCTTAAGCATTTGATGTCATTCTCCCAAGAAATTTTAAGAAAAAATTGAAATTGAATTCAGATGAATAATGTCGCCAATTTGAGGGACCACTCAAATGCCCCCAAATAAGCCTAAAATTCATGCAATCTATGACACCCATCCCATTATTGCATATCCCTAAGCATTTGGCATTATTCCCCTTCGTAATTATAAGAAAAAATTAAAATTAAAATCAAATTCGGAAGAATAGTATCACCGATTTCGAGGACCACTCAAATGCCCCAAATCAGCCCCCCAAATGCATGCAAATCTAATGCACTCATCGCACTTATTATCAAATGTGAATGTGAGATGTTATATGACCCATCTAGGTTTAGGAAGTAATAGGTATTTTTGCTTTTGTTATTAATGGCATTCTTGTAACTATGGAAAATTATGTTAATAAACTTGAGAGAGGTGAGCACGTGCGAACCCTAATCCTCATTCTCTCTCCTTTCTTCTCTTTCCTCATTTCTAAATCTATCCACATGGTATCAAAGATAAATTGGCTTGGGCATCAATCTTTTCCTTCTTTGTCCACATTTCTTCTCTTTTCTTTTCCTTTCATTGTTTTTTTTTTTTTAACATCGATGATATATATATATATATATATATATATATATATATATATATATATATATATATATATATATAAAAGACCGAAGCCAACAATAACAAAAAGAATAAAAACATATATACAAATATACAAACCCCCCCCCCCCCCCACAAAAAAAAAAAACTTCCCCAAGAAAACGAAAACCAAGATAGAACTATCTATGTTTCCCCCCAATCTTCAAATTAAGAATTGCCCTATTGAAAACTTGCACTGGACCACTCCTTTCTGTTGTTGAAGCAGCGTTGGTTTCTTTCCCACCATACAGCTCAAAGAATTGCAAATAAGCTTAAGCGCCACACCTTTTCCCTTTCTTTCCCTACTCCCAGCCGTGGCAAGCAATGAGAAGTTCGACAATCGTCTTCGGGAATACCCATAGAACCCCGAAGAATTGGAGAAGAAGACCCCACACTTCTTTGGCAAAAACGCAATGCATGAATAAGTGATTCACGGATTCCGCATCTTTGTAGCACATCAAGCAAACATTTGGGGGACACATATTCCGCTTGCATAGATTGTCTATCGTCAACACTTTATTCTTGCCCACTAGCCAACCAAAAGCCGCCACCTTCAGAGGAGCACCGTAATGCCAAAGAAAAGTCGTTTCCGCCATCTCATGATTTTCATCAAGCGCACACAAGAATCTATAGAAAGATCCTATCTTGGACTTGAACCACCTCACGGAATCTGCTTCTAAAACCACAGGAGAACGCTTTACTAACATCTCAACTCTCAAGCAACGGAACCAACTCTTTAAATTCCCCATATAAAAGATTCCTTCTAAAAATGGGCATCCATGTGACCTCCAACCGTCTTAAAGACCCCCCCCCCCCCCCCTAGCAAGCCCTTACTAATGATGGAAACCTCTCATTTAACCTCACGTCTCCCACCCATCTATCTAACTAGAATCTGACTCTCTTCCCATCTCCCAAATAAAACCCCATTCCTTCCCACACTCTTTCTTTCAAGGACGCCACTAATTTCCACAAGTAAGAAAATCGATACAAGGATGAAGCCTTCGTCCACCACCCTCCTTCCTCAACCCCATATTTTTTCCTTATTACCTTCCTCCATCTAGCCTCTCCCTCCAACCCGAACCTCCAAACCCATTTCCCCAATAGAGCAAGATTCATCTCTTCTAACTTTAAGATTCCCGCTCCTAGGGCCATTGGTTTACAAACTTCATCCCATTTCAAAAGATGGAATTTGTGCTTCTCCCCCGAATCTTCTCATAAGAAATCCCTTCTTCGTCTCTCCAAAGCCTTAAAGACGGATTGCGGACATTTGAAAAGAGACATAAAATATACCGGAAGGTTCAACATAGATGATTTAATCATAACCATTCTCCCACCCAAAGATAAGTATCTAGCTTGCCATTTAGAGATCTGTCTTTCACATCGTTCAATAACTTCATCCCACATGTGCTTCAGTCGGTCTCCCTATACATAGAGGTAGCCCCAAGTACGTTGTTGGAAAGGAAGCTTCCTTGCACCCAAAAATGTCCGCAAAAGCCCGCACTCTTTCTTTAGGGATGCATACCCCTAAGATCTCACTTTTAGAAATATTAACTTTCAAACCGGAGACCACCTCAAAACTTAATATAATCGATCAAAGATTTTCCACAAAAAAGTCATCCGCCTAAGACAAAAGTAGTGTATCGTCCGCATACTGAATATGAGAAATCTGAAAATTCGTATTATCCACCCCAAAGCCCTCTATCAAACCTACTTGAACTCCTCTGTCTAACATTTTACTAAGAGCCTTCATAATAGTAACGAAAAGGAAAGGGGATAAAGGGTCGCCTTGCCTAAGGCCACGAGAGGGCGCAAAAAAACCTTTTGGCGAGTCATTCACCAAAATGGAGAATTTTGCCGAACTAACTAAAACCCTGCATCCAAAAACGCCATTTTGGGCCACAACCTAATCTATCCAACATGTAGTCTAGGAACGACCAATCCACATAATCATAAGCTTTTTCTACATCAAGCTTGCAAACCATACCTTTCTCCCCTCTCCTATAGCAAGAGTCGATACATTCATTGGCTAATAGAGAACAATCTACAATTTGTCTTCCATCCACAAATGCCCCTTGCGATTCCGTAATTACACTTCCCAACACTTTCCTGAATCTAGCAGCCAACACCTTTGCTAGACTTTTATATGGACCCCCCAACAGACTGATAGGACGAAAATCTTTCAAACATTCTGCACCTTCCTTTTTGGGGATTAAAGCAATAAACGTAGCTCCTAATTGTTTGGCGATTACTCCCATATCGAAGAACTCTCGCAAGAAACCAATAACATCACCTTTCACACAGTCCTAAAATTTCTGATTAAAAACTATTGGAAAACCATCTGGCCCAGGAGCCTTATCACTTCCCAAATCTACCACTGCTTGCTCAATTTCACCTTCTGAAAACGGTTCTCCAGCAATTTCGCTTCATCTGAAGAAATCGTTTCAAAATGCAGGTTGTCGAGCACCAGCCTCATTTCCCCGTCCTTACCCAATAGATCTCTATAAAATTGTACTACTAAGTCGCATCTTTTGGATTTCTCCTCAATCGATCGACCATGCACTACTAGGGAAGAAATTTTATTAACACGCTCTCTCGCATGGAAAAATTGTGTTTTTATCTCCCGCTTTCAACCAAGTAGCTCTATACCTTTGTCTCCATTTGATCTCCTCCTCCCTCACCCTAGCATTATATTTCACTCTATACACTTCCTTCCACACCATTTCATCCTCCGACAAATTCGTTTCCTCTTCTTTAACATCTAACAATTGATTTTGCAAAAGAATTTCATCCTTTTCCACCTCTCGGCCAAAAAGAACCTCTTTTTTCCATTCGCCTATCTTCTGTTTCAATCATTTCAACTTTTGGAAAAGAGAGACCCTCGCGCCCATTTCCACCAAAAACGGACAGTCCACCACTCCACAATCTTTGACCCAAAGCCTTTGATTCTAACCATGCCAATTCAAAACGGAAATGTCTTGGCCCCCAATCCTCCTCATCCACTTCTAAAAGCACTGGACAATGATTTGAAAAAGGTCTAGGAAGTCCCCTCTGAGAAATAAGCGGAAATTTCTCCGCCCAATCTAGGGAAATAAGGAACATGTCCAGCCTGCACATAATTGGAGACACTTGCCCATTCGACCAAGTGTACTTAGCACCTCCTAACGGGAGGTCCATCGACTCATTTTGGAAAATCCAATCAGAAATTTTTTTTTCATGCTTTTCGATATCCGCTGCCATTTGACTTTTCGTGAATCTCCCTAATGAAGTTGAAGTGTCCCCCCAAACACCACAGTAAGTCCCACTTACTTCGACAAGAATCCAACTCAACCCAAAGATCATTGCGGAATTTTGATTTACATGGCCCATAAACCGAGGAGAACACCCATCTAAAACTGGACCCATTTTCCTTCAGCACCACCACTGAAACCGAAAAATCACCTACGCAGCTATCCTTTTTACTCCAGATGGTCAGATTCCATATCACTACCACTTTGTTTCCTGTAAAGCTACCACTTGAATTTTGTACCTTTTGCACATGTCTTTCAACTGCCCTCTTTTTTGCATGCATCCCAGCCCCCGAACATTCCAAGACATAATCTTCATCTACCGTATCTTTACCCCCCCCCCCCCCCCCCCCCCCCCCCCCCCCGAACTCTCGTCCACTATTTTGGCCCTATCATCCATGCGCACTATCTATCTGAAATTATTCTAGACCTTTTTTGGAAAAAGTGGTCTACCCATTTCTTCTACCCATTCGAAGTAAGGTCTATCCCCAAAGGTTACTCTCACTAGACATGCTATCTTTTTCCTTTCATTGTTTTGAGGTGAAAATTTAAGGTTTTTGAAGGTTGATCTACTTGAATCTCTCTCAACCACCGTATGGTGGCCCAGGTAATCGTGTCCCATGACTGTGTATGAGGCCCACTCTCATATAGATCCATCATGATGAACAAAAGTGGGGCATTGTGTGTTTATGGCTAGAATTGTGATCAAATTTGAGATCAAAAATGTGTTGAAGGTGAGCATTGCAAGAGTTAAAGAATCAATGTATGTGTGAAGGTGTTGAAACAAGAAATTCCATCATTAGCAGATGGTACTTGAACTCGTGTGTCTAGGTTGAGTACAGTCCATCCTACCATATCGCTTTCATTGTCATTAGTACTTTATGTTCTTAAATTTCCTTTAAGTTTGTTATCAGTGAGTAAGCTAACCAAGTCCTTAAATTGTTCTGTCACATTTTATCCTTCTTATTGTGAATTCTAGGATCAAAAAACAGGAAGGACGCTTGGTGGAGGGCATGAAGTAAATGAACTCTATCACCTCGATCATGTAATAACAGCAGTTGTATTGCAAACATACATCTCTCCTCATCAATGGCATTCCATACTTGGTCATCCCTCCTATGGTAGTTTGAAGAATCCAGTCCCATAATTGTTGCATGTGTCTAGGTTAGAGTGTGAGGCTTTTGAGTTGAGTAAACACCATCAAGTATCTTTTCTTCCTTGTCTAGACTAGAGAATTGATAAACCTTTTTTAGCTAGTACTTTCTTATATTTGGGGTCCAGATCATCTTACCGGTTTATCTACTTTCAAGTACTTTGTTATTTTTGTGGATGATTATTCTCGTATGGCATGGATATATTTGATGAAGATAGATCATAAGCATTTTCTTGCTTTAAAGAATTTCATATGGAAGCACAAACTCAATTCCATTCTAGGGTTTGCGTTCTACGTTCAAATAATGCTAGAGAATATTTATCTCATCAATTTAATTCATACCTTTCATCTCATGGAATTATTTCACCAAACTTCATGTGCACACACACCTCGACAAAATGGGATAGCAGAATGTAAGAATTGTCATTTACTTGAGGTTGCCAGAGCCTTCTAGTTAAATGTGAAGATTTCAAAAATATTTTGGAGATATGTAGTCATAACAACATGCTACTTAATAAGTCAGATGCCTTCATCTGTTCTAGATGGAAAGTCACCTCTCTCTGTCTTGTGTCCTCATATTCCCTCCTACTCTATTCCTCCCAAGGTCTTTGGTTATGCATGCCTTGTGCATCAGCTTGATCATTTTCATGACAATTTTGAACCAAGGGCTATCGAGTGTATCTTTGTTGGGTACTCCCGTACCAACAGGGATACAAATGTTATAACCCTGTCTCCTAAAGATGTCATGTGTCAACCGATATCACAGTCTTTAAACAAACTCCATACTTCTCTAAGGAAAGTCTTTACGGTTTAATGAAATCTGCATAACTACTATTCCCATTGCACCAGATATTACTATTGAAGCTAAGAAGATGGCTATGTAACATGCAGATCGGCCTTTGCAGGTTTACTCCAAAAGTTCCAAATGTGGAGATGGAGTTACATATGATCATGACTTCTACCAATCTTCTTGATTCGTAAGAAGATCATCATTCTTCTAAGTTGATGCAAGACGTGCAAACGTGTCATGATATGCAAGAAATTAGATTTAGATCACTACAAAATAATTAAACAATATTCAACCTCCCACATCCCACAACAAGGCCAAACCATTCAATAGGGGCATCCATAGAGATCCAAGCCTACATGCAAGTTAGGGCTACCTCCAAAACAAAATAATCAATCTAGTTAATACCAAAACATGCAGAAGCCCTCAAACATGTGTAGGATTGTTCCACTACCAATGAGATGCTCTAACCACAAATTAGGGCAAAATTAGGGTTCTGAAATTGGGGAAAAGTGAATATTTGGTATCCTAGGGTTGGGGTTTCAAGATTAGAAAGATTTATTGGGTTAGGAATTGAGAACAAATCTGGTCAATTTCAAGAACATGGCTGATTTGGAGATTTTGCAGAAAACAAAAGAAAATCGGGGAAAATAAAATAAAATAAAAAAAATCGTATCTTTCAAACCGGGAATCCAAATCAGTTGATTCAAAAAGGATTTTGGAGTATAACGAAAGATCTACCACATGGAGGAATCAAACCAGGGAGAAGAGGCCTGTATGTAGGGGCGCGCACATGCGTGGGTGGCTCGCACGTATGGGGAGGCACGTGTGGTGGAAACGGCCACCTCCACCTTGGTTGGCCAGGGGAGATCTCCCAACCCTCCAAGTTTCGTCTCGATCCGACTTTCGATATGCGCGCAGTGCTCCGCCAAAGGTTACTGTCCTATGATGGGCTAAATCTGGAAGATGAACAACTGTTGCTAGAATGCTCTTTTGGGTTGGAAAACGCGGAGGGGATGGTGGTGGTGGTGGTGGATGAATCGGGATGAGGCTTCACACCTCAGCAGTCTTCCCTTGATGAACAAGGGGGGGCCTCCCACCCTCTTATGGCTCACGTCTCTACATACAAAGAGAAGAGAGGAAAACAAGTCTTTTTTTTCTTTATTCCATGCATAAAAAATTCCAGCCCCCTCTTGGAGTTTTAAAGAAACCTTAAGAAAAGGAAGAATGACTAAAGTGTCCCTGCGCCATGTGCGCAAAAAAGGTCCAAATAAAAAAATAATAAAAACCAAACAACTACTAACCAATCCAATCCGACCATCAAAAACCTTAGCATGAAAAATGATTAAATCCAAAATTCTACGAAGTTCTATGTTGGTGGGCCACGATCATGACATGATGGGCCATGATCGGGTCCACCCTAGACTCTAAGACTATCAACACTCCTCCCACAATTTGTGGGTCTTCAATCCATACTGTCAGCCAAGGTAGATCAACGGTGGGATCCTCCTCCTCCTCTCGTACGCGTAGTGGAGGTACCTCATGCGTGATGTCCCCATCAACTCTCCTCGGCTGCGAAGATTTCGCCACTAGCGAAATAAAGCTCATGTACCGCTCTAGAATATCAGGATCAAGCCGCTGAAACTCCTCACTGAGCCACGAACAATCTGAAGACAGTCGTGACTTCCACTTGACGAGAAACTTCTGAAATCCACCGTCCCGTGTGGAGACAATCTCATGGTCCAGTATGTTGTCTATCTCCTCTCTGGTAGTAGGGAGGGTAGGCTAAGGGGGTAGAGGCTGGGACGACGGGTCAGGAAGAGGCCATGGGTTAGGGTGATGATTCGGTGCTCTAGGATGGTCAGGTGAAAGGCTGGTCATAGGATCAAGGGTACCCTGAAATGCGAATAGATCCTCCACATTGAATGTGGAATTAATCCCCATTAAAGGTGGAAGATCTACCACATATGCATTGGGACCACTTCGTTTGACAATTTTGAATGGGCCAGCGCTACATGCGTGCAATTTATGAATGGTTCCCTAAGGATACCACTCTGGCCTGATACGGACCATCATAGAGTCCCACATTGAATTCTTTGTACCTTTTATGTTGGTCTGCAGAAAGTTTGTATTGTTCATTATTAAGATTGATCATCCGCCCGATTTCTTGATGCAGTGAATGGATATGCTGTGCGAAAGACTCTGCAAACTCTGATGGTTTATAGGAGACGAACATGAATGATACTAAAGGACTCTCTAGCGAAGCAACGGACTCAAAATAAACCCTATGAAAATAAATAACTCACCCTATGATCTAGAACTTAGGAAATTCTAACAAAAGGATACTTCTCGATGGTGGCACATAACTTATCATTCTTTAGGATTCCACAGGTCCACTCTAACTGATCCTCATACGTGTTATAAACAAAAATAATATTCAAGTATCCCAACACTTGAGAACACTCTCTTTTAACACCAAGTCTTGAACAAATATTGCCATTGGCCATTATTTTTAACATCTCATCAAGACGTGGGATAGGGGCTTTGGCCATCACATCCACCATGACGTAAATACGCCGCAAATTTAGCCCACACTTGACCAAAATTTTGTGGACGGCCAGGATGTTCCCACATGTGTGCCACATGCCATTGTTCCTGGAAGTAAAATGGGTAGGCACCATGGTTCTGAATGTCGGTATCGGTCGGCGTATCGGTCCCGTAGAAAAATGATACGATACGGTGTCGCGTATCAGAATCGGCCCCGTATCGGCCTGCATCGGACCGTATCGGTCATAATTTTTTTTTAAAGCAAAAAAATATGAAAAAATATCAGAAAAATAGGATAAAATGAGATATTCACGAATCTATCATTTTTTTGTATTTTGACCATGTATTCAATGGTGTATCGGACCATTCTTTGGTAAGAATGTTGTCCTGACGGGTTGACCTTCTGTAAGTTCTGGTGTTGATTTTTTCTTTATATAAACTGTTGATATATGTCATAAATTGATATCATATATTACTAATGGTCTAATATGTCCTAGAAATATCACTACTCAGTACTCACTAGACACAATATTTGAAAAAAAAAAAAAACCTACACAATATTTGAAAAAAAATAACTTCCAAGCTACTTAGATTTGATGAAAAAACAAAAAAGAAAAAAACGAAAATCCTACTATTTTTGTTTATTTGCAACGGTCTAAACTCCAAAGCCATCGCAAATTTTTGAGTAAGTCTGAATAGTGGGACCCTGAGAGTTGCCCCCACCATTACATGTGTTGTATCCACACCGTCCATCCATTGGCCTGAGCCAAAGAATGAGGCCGATCCAAATCACAAGTAGACCTTACCACAGAAAATAGCGGACACAATGATGACCACAGTTGAAACTTGAAAGGACTTCTCTGGAGCCCACCATGATGTTTATTTGAGATCCAACTTGTTCATAAATTCATAAAGATATGGGCTAAGGTAAAACACAAATATCAGCTTGATCTAAAGCTTCTATGGCCCACACAAAGTTTTAACGGTAGGAGTTCAACTTCAATCCCCACTTTTTTGTGTGGTGGTGGGGTCCACTTGAGCTTTGGATTTGACTCAGTTTTTTTTATCTCATGACCTAAATAATCTCTCCAAATGGATGGATGAAATGGATATACAATACATACATCAATGTGGGCGTGTAAGGGCCATACCATGTTGTGTACACCCAGCCGCACCTAATCCACTCTCCCTGGCGCGGATTAGGTGCCACGTGGGTAACAGCTTAGTCGTGTTACCTTTACCATATGGACCACATGGATGATATTTTGCATATCCACTACGTACATCCGTTTCTCCAGCCCATGTTAGGATGGGTTCACAAAAATTATGTAGATCCAATTCTCAAGTGGACCATACCACTGGAAACAGTGTGATTGACTGCCCTACCATTAAAATTTCCAAGGAGCCCATCGTAAGGTTTTCATAATGTTTATTTGCAATCCAAGCTGTTGATAATGTCAATAAGCTTTCGATGAAGGTAAAATATAAATATCACCATGATCCCAAGCTTTTGTGGCCCACAAAAGGTTATTAATGGTCAATAACCATTGTTTCCTGTGGTTTGGTCCACATGAAGTTTTTATCTGATTCACTTTGGGACCATGGCCTAAAATAATCTGAAAAAATAAATGGACGGTGCGGATATGCAAATTCATATATAGATGTGGGCCCTAGCATCAGGGTCCCACCCACATCGCTGGTTCTGGGGTCGCAATGAAGCCCTGCTCGAAAAAGGGGAGCGGATTAGGTGAGAAGGACCCGGCCTCATCCAAGACGGTGAGGCCCTTACCGTGGGTCCCACCTTGATGTACGTATTCTATATCCACACCGTCCGTCTGCTTTTCCATATCATTTTAGGGGATAATCCCAAAAAATAATAGATATCCAAATCTCAAGTGTACCATACTATACGAAACAGTGGTGATCGAACATCCTACCATTAAAAACTTCCTGGGGCCCATCGTAAGATTTCCCTAATGTTTATTTTCTATCCAAACTGTTGATAAGTTCACATAAAACTGGATTAAGGGGTAAAACAAAAATCAGCTTGATCCAAAACTTTTGTGACCCCATTAATGGTCAATCACCACTGTTTCCTACGCTGTGGTCCATCTGAGAATTGGATCTACTTCATTTTTTTCTATCATTCCCTAAAATGATTTGTCAAAATGAATGGACAGCGTAGATATAGAATATATACATCAATGTGGGCCCCATGGTAAGGGTCGCACCATATTGGGTGAGGCCGGCGCTGCATCTAATCCGCTCTCAAGCAGATTGTGTACCGAGTAACTCCGTACCCTTAGCGTACTGTGTAAACTCTGTGGGGCCTATCGTGACTTATTTATTTTATCCACTCCGTCTATCCATTTTAATAGAGAATTATAGGGCTTGATCCCAAAAATGAAATATATTCAAAGCTTGAGTGGACCACACCACAGGAAATAGTATGAATTAAACCTCTACCATTGAAAAATTCTTGGAGACCACGTAAGTCTTGGATCAAGATGATATTTGTGTTTTCCTTTCATCCATGTCAACCTGATCTTATGAACAGGTTGGATGACAAATAAACATCACTCTGGGCCCTAGGAAGATTTCAACGGTGGAAATCATTATTCCCACTGTTTCTTGTGGTATGGTCCACATGAGATTTGGATATGCTTAAATTTTGGGTTCAACCACTAAAATGAGGGTTAAAAACGTATGGACGGTGTGGATAAACCAAATATATTCAGAGTGGGCCCAACTAAGGTTACTGAGTACGATAAGAGCGTATGAGTAACTCGGTACGCAACCTGATTTCATTATAAAGGCTTTCGAAGCCAATTTGAAAAAGGAGAGGGTTCCGGAACCGGAACCCTAAAATCCATCGATTCTCTCCCCCAAATCCTCTGAAATCCCCAAAATCTCTCCCCCATGCCCAAATCTTCGAGATTTTTTTGGAAGATTTGTGGCCGAACGGCGCACGCACTGCTGCTGATCGATGGAGTGCCCCACCGACGTCTGCTGCTGATCGATGGAGTGGCCCATGGCCCAACGACGTCTTCGGATCTTCTTCTACAGGTGCCGAAATCCCCTCCTCTTTCTTTCTTTCTTTTTTTCTTCTATTTTTCTGTAATTATACAAACCCAATAATGCTGCCCCAAAAAAACCGTGCGAATCTTTTTTCTTTTCTTTTCTTTTTTTCTTTGGGATTGCTGACGAGTATCGGTCAGGCCGATACGGGTACAAAATATCGGACCCGATACGGCCCGTATCGCCCGATATGGTACGATACGGCCCGTATCGCCCGATATGGTACGATACGGCCCGATACAGTGCAACCGTTACCGATACGGCCGATACAGGGCCGTATCGCGTTTCGTATCGATCCGATATGGATACGATACACCTGTATCGGCCGATACGATACGAATATTCATATCCATGTAGGCACGACACACAGAACAAAACTCCAACTCAAACTTTCCAAAGTGAATTCTTCCCCGTGAAGTTTATCAAATTGCTTTTACATTTCTGCATGTTCTGCGGGGTTCACTTGGTATAGGGGAAAGCTTGATAGAACCGACCCAGGGACAAGCTTGATTGTTTGTTGAGTGTCCCATTTGGGTGAAAATCCATCCCATAAATCATCTGATGGGATATCACACGTCATGTGGGTGTTTACCATCATATCCTCACTAGTCTCTTTTTCAAATTCATTCGTGTTCACCATGATAAGAGACTCAGATTGGGATTCTCCATCAATCAAATCACACATGACATCTAGAAGTGGTGCGGTGTCAATCTCTTCGACGTTTTCATCACTAGCACACACTCCTTCATGCCCAACAATGGTGAATAATGCCTCAATTTCTTCTTCTTCATCACTATCGATCTCAGGCACGTACTCAACCACCTCATAAACACTTTGTTTAGGCTCTTCCAACTAGCCATTCACCAAGGTATCATCTTGCTCTCAAGGAAATATAATTGGTGTTTAACACTCTTCAAATTGTTCAGAAGCCGAGATTTCCTTAATGGCGGGTTGGACCAATTTGCAATACGATGGCCATATGGGCTCTCCTTCTGGACAGAAAGGTGGGACAACTCTTTCCTGAACCAAAAGCTTTTGATGGTAAGAGATGGAAAGACATTTTTCTTTCAAACGCTCTTTCATCTCGTCCCATTATGAGATCAGGGCCTCACCTCTCCGCACAATTCATCACTCTAAATCCATCCAAAATGACCTGGCTTGGCCCACCAATTTCAACTTGGCAAACCTCACTTGACGGCTATCCGACATATCATACCAGTCAAAAAAATAGTCCAAGTCTTCAAGCCAATCAAGAAATGCCTGTGGGTCCATGTGGCCACTAAAATATGCCAAATCATCGGAGTTCGGCTTTCCATTGGGTCTCGAAGGCCACACGACTACACGTAATGGCCCTAAGGATCTCAAACGCCTATACTCCATTCATTACAGGGAGACTCTACACGAACCTATATGATCCTAGGCAACTCCAAATGACCCTAGATGGACCTATTTGCTAAAAAAAGGACGACTTTCCTAATTTTCCAGCAATATGCACAAATCTGAAAATGAAAATCTGAGATTATGAATGCAAGATGAATCTGAAAAGTTCAGATTTAGGTCCTCTAATGCAACTATATGCACCTAAACACCACTATATGCTCCCAAGTAACGCTAAATGAACCTATAGGACTCTATATGAAGGAAATTACTCGACTCTACTGAAATTCTAGCAATATAGCTGCCCAAATAATTAGTTAATAGAAAATTCGGCAATGAAAATTGTGGATTTTCTGACAACAAAAAATTCAACAGCCTATATTGTGACTTATGCGTCCTAAAACAGCCCTAAATGAGGAGATTTGATGCACAATGGACAGAAATAAACTAAACCCTAAATACGCAATGCATTCCCCTATGAAAAACCTAGGCTCTAATACCAAATTTGATGCAGGACGTGAAAACATGCCATGATATGCAAGAAATCAGACTTAGATCACCACAAAATAATTAAACAATATTCAACCTTCCACATCCCACAACAAGGCCAAACCATTCAATAGGGGAATCCATGGAGATCCAAGCCTACATGCAAGGGCTACCTCCAAAACAAAATAATCAATCTAGTTAATACCAAAACATGTGGAAGCCCTCAAACAAGTGTAGGATTGTTCCACTACCAATGGGATCCTCTAACCACAAATTAGGGCAAAATTAAGGTTCTAGAATTGGGGAAATATTTGGTATCCTAGGGTTAGGGTTTTTGGATTAGAAAGATTTATTGGGTTGAGAATTGAGAACAAATTTGATCAATTTGAAGAACATGGCTGATTTAGGGATTCTACAAAAAATAGGAGAAAATCAGGGAAAATAATAAAAAATTCGTATCTTTCAAACTGGAAATCCAAATCAGTTGATTCAAAAGGGGTTTTGGAGTGGATTTTGGAGTATAAAGAGAGGTCTACCAGATGGAGGAATCAAACCAGGGAGAAGAGGCCTGTACGTGGGGCCCGCACATGCGCGGTTGGCTCGCACGTGTGCGGAGGCACGTGTGGTGGAAACGGCCACCTCCACCTTGGTCGGCCAGGAGAGATCTCCAAACCCCCGAGTTTCGTCTCGATCCGACTTCCGGTGTGCGCAGTGCTCCATTAAAGGTTACGGTCCTGCGACGGGCTGAATCTGGAAGATGAACATCTGCTGCTAGGATGCTCTTTTGGGTTGGAAAACGTGGAGGGGGATGGTGGTGGTGGTGATGGATGAATCAGGATGAGGCTTCATACCTTAGTAGTCTTCCCTTGATGAACAAGAGGGGGCTTCCCACCCTCTTCTGGCTCACGTCTCTACACACAAAGAGAAGAAAGAAAACAAGTCTTTTTTTTTATTTATTCCATGCATAAAAAATTTCAGCCCCCTCTCTTGGAGTTCTAAAGAAACCTTAAGAGGGGAGAATGACTAAAGTGTCCCTGCGCCATGTGCACAAAAAAGGTACAAATAAAAAAATAATAAAGACCAAACAACTACTAACCAATCCAATCCGACCATCAAAAACCTAAGCATGAAAAATGATAAAATCCAAAATTCTACGAAGTTCTATGGTGGTGGGCCACGATCATGGCCCATCATGTCATGATCGAGTCCACCCTAGACTCTAAGACTATCAACACTCCTCCCACAAGTTGTGGGTCTTCAATCCATGCTGTCGCCAAGGTAGATCAACGGTGGGATCCTCCTCCTCTCGTACGTGCGTAGTGGAGGTACCTCATGCGTGATGTCCCCATCAATCCTTGCGTCCACCATCAGATGGTAATCTTCCCTTCACTTCGTAAGGGTATTCATTCATGTATGCAACATCCTATTTCCAACTTTGTTTCGTTCGATGATTTCTCTCTATCATTTCGACAATTTATTGTCTTTGTCATCTATATCCATTCTGCATTCTTTTCAGGAGACTCCAAGTTGTGATGGGTGAAAACGAACTAAGAATGAAGAAACGATTGGACTTTATCAGAATCAAACTTGGACGTTAACTGAATTACCTCCTAGAAAGAGTGTCATTGGGTGTAGCAATGCAGATGGGTGTATATGGTAAAATACAACCTTTTCGACTTAGTGAATCATTTAAAAGCAAGATTAGTTGCCATTAGAATTCTCATAACCATCGATCAACTACTCAGAGACATCACTTGTGGCAAAGCTTCGCTCACTGCGAGTGGTTATTCCCATTGCTGCAAATTTGGATTGGCCATTATATCAACTTAATTTGAAGAATGTTTTTCTTTATGGAAATCTGGTTGAAGAAGTTTACATGGAGCAATCACCTGAGTTTGTTGCTCAAGGAGAGTCAGATAAGGTATGTCATCTTAAGAAATCAATTATGGGTTGAAGCGGTCCCCAAGAGCTTTGTTCGACAAGTTTAATAAAGTGGTGTTCAAGTTCGAGATGGAACGTAGCCAAGCTGATAATTTTGTTTGTGTTCGGTATAGTGAGACAAGCACTATTGCGTTGGTCCTATACGTAGACAACATCACTATCATAGGCAGTGACAATACAAAAGTTGATAAGTTGAAGAAATTCTTATAGAAGCATTTCCATATGAAGGTCTTAAGCCGTCTTCGATATTTCTACATTGAGGTGACCAGGCCCAAGGTGAGCATCAACTTGTCACAACGAAAATATGTAATAGATTTACTAGATGAGACAGGTCTTCTAGAAGCCAAGCCTGCCGAAACTCCCATGTATACAAATCAAAAAATTGGTGTGGATCAAGGTGAAAAATTGATGATCCCGAGAGATATCATCGACTTGTGGAAAAATTAATTTATCTAACAGATTACCCAACCAAATAATACATAGCCTATTAGTGTGGTTAGTCAGTTAATGCAGGCTCCCTGGATTCCTTAAATGGAGTTCATGCTTCGAATCCTCGGGTATTTAAAGGGAGCTCTTAGGCATAGTATCCTCTACAAGCGAAATGGCCATTTTCAAGTGGAAGGATATTCTAATGCATATTAGGTTGGTTCTCCATCTAATATGTGATCTACATCTGGCTATTGTACTTTTGTTTGTACTAATCTTGTTACAAGAAAGACTAACAAGCAAAGTGTTATGGTGCGTTCAAGTGTTAAGGCAGAATACAGAGCAATGGCCACTTGGGTTTGTAGTTGAGGTTCTGATGATTTTGTACTGTCATAATCAAGCAGCCTCCCATATTGCCAACAACTATGGTTATCATGAGAGGACCAAGAACATCAAAGTTGATTGCCACTTCACTTGAGAGAAAGTTGAAGCTAAGGAAATTTATATGTCATTCGTCTAGTCTTAATATCAACTGGAAGATATATTTATTAAAGCAATGTGTTGCACTCCAGTGGATCCTTTCTTTATCAAGCTACGCATTCATGATATATATGCTCCGGCTTGAGAGGCAGTGTTATCAAATGTGAATGTTGGCCGTTATATGACCCATTCTTAGGCCCATCTAGGTTTAGGATGCAATGCTATTTTTACATTTGTCATTAATGGTATTCTTGAAAATATTGAAAACTATGTTAATAACTTGAGAGAGGTGAGAAAGTATGAGCCCCGATCCTCATTCTCTTTCTCCTTTCTTCTCTTTCCTCCTCAATCCACCCACACCACTAGGCACTAGTGCATATCCCCAGCATCTGACATCCTTTCCCCCAAGAAATTTTAACAAAAAATTGAAATTAAATTTGGACGGATAGTGTTAAAGATTTGTGGGCCATTTGATGCCCCCAAATCAGCCCCAAATTCATGCAATCTATGCCACTCACCCCACTAATGTAATTGCCTCGAAATTATGTTTATTTAATCAACCAACTATCAGTTATGTGGACGTGTTGGACGGTGAAGAATGAAAAACATCCAGTGGACCTATTTCAACAAACAAATGTCTGTAAATTAACGATTAGAATCGTTCAAACAATTTGATTTTTGGATTGTGACTTAGCAATAGCAAGTTCCACAATTTATTTGTTTTATTTTAAATATATGCCATGTGTACAATTTTCTAAGTGCAAGTGTATCAAGCATAATGTGCCACCAAAGTTTTAAAATCCCCTTTTTAAACTAGGCAAATAAGGAACCATGTTGCTGGATTTTCTTTGGAGAGAGAGAGAGAGAGAGAGAGAGAGAGAGAGAGAGAGAGAGAGAGAGAGAGAGATTGCAGCCATGCAGGGGAGGAGGTGGAGAAGAAGAAACATCATCAACAACAAAAGAAGTAGCAGAAGGAGAAACAGCAGCAACAGAAGAAAAGGAAGAAGCTGCAGAAGAAGAAAAAGCACCAGCAACAGAAGAAGAAATCCCAGGTACTTTTTTTCCTTCTCTGATTGCTGTTTTCCCGAGGGCGGATTATGCCCCCAAAATGCGTCAAGTCGTTACCATTATGTAATGACCATTACATAACCGACATGGGATACCTTGGTGGAGGTAGCAAGAAAAGACTTGATGACCAATTAAGGCTTGATAGAGTGGAAAGGTTGTAATAACCTTGAATTTTACTATCAATGCATACCTTCACACAGGTGCATCCATCACACCTACTCTTACCCACGTGCCACACACACACACACACACACACACACACACACACCCATTACACAATACTACTCACACTTTAAACCTATACACACCTCCCTTGACTTTGACCATGGGACCCATATGCCATATATACCTCCACATCACCCCCGTTTATACCTCACCCCTTGACCTTGACCAAGGCCTCTCACACCCCCCCACAAAAGAAAGGCCCACTCCTCCATTGCTAGCCCTTCACACACCCAAGCTTGGAAAAGAAAGAAAAACAGAAAGAAGAAGAGGAGAGAGAGAGAGAGAGAGAGAGAGAGAGAGAGAGAGAGAGGAGCCGCACTTCAAGCCACCCAAACCTTTCATCAAAGGGACACTGCACAAGAGGAAACATGTGAGTACATCTCACTCACTTTTCCTCTTTTTTTTTCTCCTCCTTGCATGATCCAAGGCAAGAGGTGGCAAGCCACCTAGGACGGCCTAGTAGGCCCAAACCAGTCCACCAGAACCTGTTTATGATGCTTAAATCAGTCCATTAGGACATGTTTATGATGCTTAAATTAGTCCACTTGGATGTGTGTTTATGACACTCAAATCAAGCCATTAGAACATATGTTTAAGATGCTTAAATCAATCCACTTGGAAATGGGTTTATGATGCTCAAATCAGTCCACTTGGACATGTGTTTATGATGCTTAAATCAGTCCACTTGGACATGTTTATGATGCTTAAATTGGTCAACTTAGATGTGTGGTAATGATGCTAAGATCAGCCTACTAGAACATTTTGTTGTGACGCTTAAATCAATGCACTTAGACATATGTTTATGATGCTTGAATCAATCCACTTAGATGTGTGGTAATGATCCTAAGAGCAGGCCACTAGAACGTGTTTATGATGCTTAAATCAGTCCATTTGGACATGTGTTTACGATGCTTAAATCAATCAACTTGGATGTGTCGTAACGATGCTAAGATCAGCCCACTAGAACATGTATTTATAATGGTTAAATCAGTCCACTTGGACACGCGTTTATGATGCTTAAATCAGTAAACTTGGACACTTGTTTATGATGCTTAAATCGGTCCACCTGGATGTGTGGTAATGATGCTTCAATTAGTCTACTTGAACATGTGTGAATGACGCTCAACTTAATTCACTTGAACATGTGTAAATGATGCTTGACTTGGTTCACTTCAGGATGGGTGCATAGTGCCTATGTTGGTCCACTCAATCATTGGCTACTAGTGCACAAACAAGCCCACTCAATGTTGTGTGGTGGTGACTAAAACAGTCCACTATTTGAATGTGATGTGTGTGCAAAATAGACCAATGTTCAAGTGTATTAGCGTGGCAAGTTAGCCATGAGGTGCACACTATGTGTGTGTACAAGTTAGACTCTTGCTCAAGTATACAAGTGCAACAAACTAGACAATGGTGTGTGCCCGAGTGTGTGCAAATTAGACCTTTTTTTTAATGTGAAGTCCTCTGTAGACTGGCCCTTTACTAAAGTGGCAAATCATGTGTAAACCTACAATTGATAACTTGATAATTTGAAAGAACTTCCTCTCAAATCATGCATGTGCACCATGGAATGGATGGAAATTGTGAACTCATGTGAACCTTGAGATGGTTCGGATTTGTGGGCCCATGTGAATGGTTAGAACCTTGAGATGGTTTGGAATGGTGAACTCATGTACCCCATGCATGTGGATGGTTAGAACCACAGGAATGTTTTGGAACACCGGAAAATTCAAAAGGGACAATTGAGCCCCCTGGGTTGAAAATCCCTAAAGCCAAATAGAAGGGAACATCGCGGGGTCCCTTCAGTGAGAGGCCCTAAACCCCACTTGGTAGAAATTGGAACCTCCATTATCGGGACGGGTGCGTGAGCACATGTTGCTGAGAAGTTCCCACTACCGAGGTCAGATGGAGGAGGTGTAACGAGCTTACAACATATGTTGCAATAAAAGGGGTTCCCTATCGTCGGGCTGAGTTAGGTGACCACATTGGGCGTGCATCAGGTTCCCACAACAGAGGTTAGATAGTGGTTGGGAAAGTTTTGGCCAGCTGGTATAAAATGGCCCTGGTTGTTCAATGTGTACTAAAATCTTGGCTATTGCATTCATAGCTATCTCACATGCATAGTTTTATACACGTTTCCCAAATCAATATGTTAATCATGATTAACTATAGTAAGATGTGTCTACTTATCTCACATGCATAGAGATGTACTCAACTGGGCTTATTAAGCTCACCCAAGTTGTTGTTTTTAATCTTCAGGAAAAGTTAACCCGCAGCAATAGCTTGGCATGGACCTAAGGATATTTTGCTTAGTTTATTTTTTGAAGCATTTATTGTAATATTTGTATTGAGAACAAGTATTATTTTGCAAGCTCAAATGGTTATCAAATGAGGTTGATGCTGGTTAATATTAGTTGAATGTTGTAATGATTGAATGAATAGTGGTACACTCAGTACTCAACAAAAAAAAAAAAAAAAAAATCTTTCTCCCAAGCCACACCTTCGGGCTCAATGTTGGTGTTGTGTGTGTATGTGGGTGCCAGATCCAGGGCGTGATTGGGATAAAGCTTAAATGATGATGATGATGATGATGAATTAAGAACAGCCGCTAACATGTATGAGAATATATCAGATATCTGGATTTTACAAAAAGTAGACAAGCAATACATAATATGATGTAAGAAAAACACTCGAATAATAGATAAATACTACATTTCCCTGAACCAAAAGGCTTGTGTCTGAAATATTTGAACTATCTCGAATACAATGGTTCCAATCTCACACATCAAAAAAAGAATCAGAAAACACAATGTTGGTCAATGTGAAAACAGATGAATTTACCAGATTGTCGTTTCTTTAACTGATTTTCGATGCCTCTCAATATTCTCCTTTGTTTCCAACAGATATTTCTAGAAAGGAAACAAGGAAATCAGTTCCACATCCCATCTCAAAGCATTTTTACTTCACTAAAACCAAAACCCAAATGGCAAGAAAATTGCAAACCAATATAATGTTTCAAACAAGGAAAATGACCTCTTGTGTGTGCAATAAGCCTAGCTTACTAGAAAGATGCATCATGCAAGAATATAATTTCACCAAGGGCAGTGCCTAGATTCTTGGAAGCTTCTGTATTAGGGCGTCAAAAGCTTGAATAAAAATAATAATAATAAGTAACAACCGACAAAAACAATGAAGGTGCAGCATGTTATGGAGATTCATTGCATTTTGGAAGTCAGGTGTTGTTGACTTCAATTGGCCAGGAAAAGGTATTGACACTGCTCTAATAGAAGGTAAGGTTCTCAGGACACAACTAGTAATTATTTCATTGTTATCAATAGAATCTCAGGTTACTAGTAAATTTTGACATAATTGGGACATATCCTTCTAGGCCAAGGGCCATTCCCTTTACTTGGGCCTGAATTGGGCCACGGGCCTCTTATTTCCCTTTTATTAGTTATATTTTATTTTTTTTTCCCTTTTATACCTTTTCTCTAATGTTGATTGTGTAATTTTGCCATTCACTTAATATATAAAGAGGGAGGGCTGGACATCCAAGCCCCTCTGAGTTTATTTTCTTCCCAAGTTCTTTCTTTCCTCTAACATGGCATCAAAGCAAGATTTTTGACATCAAAGATATGGGTATGTTAAATAATTTTTTTAGCATTGAAATCTCTCATTCGAAGAAGGGGATTGTTTTGTCACAGCAAAAATATGCTCTTAATCTTTTGACTTCTACTGATAATCTAGGTATCAACCTCCTGATTCCCCATCATTAGCCCTAAGTTTCTTATTATATCTTGTTCAAAATTGTCTCTTATCATTCCTTATCTTCTAAATGCAGATCCTTTGTTTCTACCCTTAAGTGTTCTTTATCTACCATACCAAAAAATTATAAGGAAGCTTTTACTTCTCCTTTATGGTGTCAAGCCATGGAGGGGATGGCTGCTCTTGAGAAGAATCATCCGTGGGAGATGACTACTTTACTTCTTGGGAGGTCTCCCGGTGAGTTGTCATTGGGTATATGCCCTTAAATACCACCCTAATAGTAATATAGCCAAATATAAAGCTCGCCCAGTTGCGAAAGGCTCTATACGAAGATATGGTGAGGATTATTTTTAGATCTTTGCTCCTCTTGCTAAGGTGAACTCAGTTCACGTTACTATTTCTCTTGCTGCTAATCTAAATTGGTTGCACCAATTTGATGTTAAGAATGCCTTCTAAAATGGTGATTTGGATTAGGAAATTTATATGCTTCCTTCTCCTAGTTTGCTCGAAAGCGGAGGAAAAGAAAGTTTGTTGTCTTAAAAAGGAGATATATGGTTTGAAGGACCCTTGGGCCTAGTTTGAAAAATTTAGTAGGGCCTTGATTTGTACTGGATTTACTCGTACTCAATCAGACCAGTTAGTGTTTAGTAAGCGGTGTGTCAAAGGCATTCTCATTGTCAATGTGTATGTGGATGATATAATTACTATGGGTGATGATACTAGTAGGGATCTCTGAATTAAGGATCTATTTGAGCAAGGTTTTTGACATAATATGCTCTTGATCTTTTGACTTCTACTAGTAATTTCGGTATCAAAATGCTTGATTCCCCCTTAGAGCTTAATAAGAATCTTCAGCTTGATGATAGGGAACTTCATGATGATCCTTTCATGTACCAACACTTGGTTGGTTGATTAATATATTTGACTGTTACTCTTCCTGACCTATCCCATGTAGTCAATCTAGTAAATCAATTTATGCATGCTCCTCGCTTCAACCATTTTGAAGCCGTTCATTGTATTCGTCACTACATCAAGTCTTCTCCAAGTTGTGGTATCCTATTTCATTGTCATAATAATTTGAATATTGAAGGTTATTCCAATGCAAACTAGGCAGGTTCTCCTGATGATTGTCATTCTAGGACAAGATATTACATTTTTTCAAAGGAAATCTTCTAAACTAGGCAGGTTCTCCTAATGATTGTCATTCTAGGACAGGATATTATATTTTTCCAAAGGAAATCTTGTTACATGTAAGAGCAAGAAGCAAACCATTGTTGCACAATTCAGTGTAGAGGCTTGAGTACAGCGCTATGGCAAATACTGCATGTGAAATCATGTGGCTGAAAAGTTGTCGCTGAGTTAGGATTTTCGATGAATGACAATCAGGCTGTCATTCATATCGCTTCCTATCCCCTTTTTCATGAATGCACAAAACATATTTAAGCTGATTGTCATTTTATTCATGAAAATATTGTTGACGGCGTAATTTCTACTCTCTCTCTCTCTCTCTCTCTCTCTCTCTCTATCTATCTATCTATCTATCTATCTATCTATATATATATATATATATATATATATAGAGAGAGAGAGAGAGAGAGAGAGAGGAATGCTCACCTACGAACCATCTCTCACGAGAAGTCGTGAGAGATTTCTTAGGGCTCATCACACGTGATGTGTCCCTAAAATCTGAGCCGTCCACGTGATGCAGCACCCTGAAAAACCCCCGGGGCCCAACTTTCAACTTGATCCAGAACTTTGGTGGGCCATAAAAAAGAAAGAGAGGCAAATCAAGGGAAGAAACTGTTTCCATTTGTCATGGCCCACCAGATTTGTGAACCAGGTTGAAAGTTGGGCCCTGGGGGTTTTTGGGGTACTGCATCACATGGACGGCTCAGATTGTAGGGACACATCACGTGTGATGAGCCTCTAAGAAATCTCTCACGACTTCTCATGAGAGATGGTCCTCTCTCTCTCTCTCTCTCTCTCTCTCTCTCTCTCTCTCTCTCTCTCTCTCTCTCTATATATATATATATATATATATATATATATATATATATATATATATATATATATATATATATTGAAGCATAAAAGCAGGAAAGAATACATCCGTTGATTGTTGCATTCTCTCCAAGTATTCCATAAGACTACTAGCAAGATGAGATGCAATTTCGGAAGCAGAAGCTACAAAATTGGGCTTCCATGCCACACCCAACATAACTTGGTGACTAATTGAGGCATAACCCACTGATTACCAAAAGCTTGCAGGAACATGTCCCATATATGCTGCATAAATGGGCAATGAATAAAGATGTGATCTGTCAATTCTGCATTGCTCATACACAATAGACATATATTGGGAAGAACCATCAATCCTTTCGAAAGATCATCTATAGTTAATATTATGTTCCGATTGACTAGCCAAGCGAAAGATGACACCTTAGGGGGCGCCCCATAGAACCAAAATGTATGAAAAAAATTCTGATGAGCTTGAAATTGATGGCTCTCTAAGCATCTTGTAGAAGGATCTGACTGAAAATTCCCCATTAGGTGATATATTTCATACCAAGTGATCTTTGAGAGCTGAAGAAGGATGGATGTTGTGTAGTTACTCCAAAAGTAGTGCTAAATCTGTCGCCTCCTCATCTGTTAAGGCTCTTCGACATGGTGGACACCATACACCTCCTCCATTTATGGGAAAAACAATCAGCAGCTGAGATATTCTTCATGGGTGCTAACCATGCCAGAGATGAATACCAGCAAAGGCCTTTCTCCACACCAAGAGTCCTCCCAAAAACAAATACATGACCCATCCAAGAAGGAAAAAAGACCACACCAGGCTTAAACAAAGGAGAAATTAATTAATGGCTTCACAAATACCCGAAGCACTATAATACGAGGACTTCCTGACCTCCCACTTGTTGGACACCATATTAGGATACAAGTACTTCTCTACCAACTTACTAGCTTCATATCCAAATCTCCATTGCCATTTTCCAAGGAGTGCCACATTCATGTAATCCCAACACTAATACCTGCTCCACCTTTTAACAATGGTTTACATACCTCTTCCTACTGAAGTGGAATTTATGCCTCTCCTTTACCCCTTGACATCAGAAGTCGCGCCTCAGTTTTTCTAGCCAATCCAGAACTGTATTCAGGCATCTAAATAGTGCCGCCTTAATAAACGTAATAAGACCTTTCAAAGATAAATGAAGACCCTTCCACTTGGATAGCTTTCTTTCAAATCTTTCTATCACCTTATTCCACTACTTTTTCGCCAGTTTTCCTATGCATAACGGAAGCCCCAAGGCCCAAGTAGTATGATGGAAAATCCCCAACCCCACACCCGAATACATTAGTGAAGGCTTGTACCTCTTCTTTGGGAATCCCAATGCCTAACATTTTGCTCTTTTTCACATTGATTTTTAAGCCTACCCCACTTTGTAACACCCCAAAATTTTCCTTAGGTTATCCTCCATTACAATCTCTGCCCCACAAAAAAGAATTGCATCGTCCACAAATTGGAAGTCAGAGATTTTCCCCCAGTCATGTGCTCCCAGTGTTTGCATTATCTCCGATATTATCGAAATATCCCCGATATTATCTCTATTTCTAGCTCAGCGATACCGATAACACCGGTAGTGATACCGATAACACTGATAGTATAAAAAATCTAGGTATCGGCGATGTATCACTAAATATCGCCAATGTATCGATATAGTAAATATTTTCAATTATGTAAATTTCAAGCGTCGTTTGTATTGTCAATGCATTGATACTGCCGATGTATTGCCAATATTTTTTACTATGTAAATTCCAAGTGTTGCTTGTATCATCAATGTATCTGCAAATATTTCGATAATATCACCAAGGTATTAATACGCCAAAAATCTGTATGTTAAAAAATTTCCATTTCATATTTTTTATGGGCGCATGGTTGTATGCAACGTTCAATTTGTCGATGATAATATTGATAATATCACGGTATTATCATTATCACAAAATGGCAATAACGAGACCACAATCTTTAGTTTCTTTTTTAGTTGTTAACGATTTGTTTGGAAATATCATGTGTTGCCGATATTCTGAAATATCAATGGATGTTTGGATGGAAGGTCAAATATTGGATGGATAGATGGGATGGATGAGATGGTTGGACTGATTTCTTACAGCAACACATGCTTGTAGGCCCCCATTAAATAGAAACCTATTACATATGCATTCTTTTTGCAATTTTTTTATTCATAAATATGCAAGTATGTGTATTTTATCATCTCCTGAGGTTTCACTGGAAAATTCCACTGTTTTCCCCATTTTCCTCGCATTTCCGGTTATCAGCGATATTATCGGCGATATCGATATTGTTTCTATATCCCCGGCTAGCGAAACCTGTAGCGATACCGAAACTTCGAACACTGTGTGCTCCATCCCTTCTACAGAACAACTTGTTGATATCTTCACCAATGCTCTTTCAGTTGAAGTGGGACAACGTATTCAAGGCAACTTGTGCATGATTAATTTCTATATCTCATTTTGAGGGGGGGTGTTGACATAACCTCTGGGCCATGGACAATTCCCTTTACTTGGGCCATGGTCCTCTTATTTCCCTTTTACTAGTTCTCTTTTATTTTTGTTCCTTTTTTACCCTTTTCTCTAAGGGTAAGCTTATGTAATTTTGCCATTCACTTCATATATAAAGAGAGAGGACCGGATATCCAAACCTCTTTGAGTTTCTTTTCTTCCCAAGTTCTTTCTTTCCTCTGATAGTAAAGATAATTCTTTTTATCAGCATAGTAAAGATTTAATGACCTATGGTTTAACTAAGGATATGTTCCTCAATAGAGCGGAATGGTGGAACATGATTCATGTAGACAACCAAGTAGTTGGGATATGGCTTAGATGACGACGATTGGTAAAGAGAATTCTTATCTTAATGCAACTTAGTAGTGAGTTAAGAGAAACCACCATCAAGAATTTTGCCACTGCATTAATGAGATGTTCGATATTGATCCTATTGCAACTAAACCCAGGCCCAAGCATTCATAGACAGGCAGAGTTGGCAAATCAGGCAGCAATCAGAGGATACATAAACCAAGGAATTTGCTCTATAATTCAAATAGGCTAAGGATATGGTGGGAATTGACTAGATTATAAGATGCTCTCCACTTAAAGGCCCTCATCTTATTTTTCTTCATAACCTACTGCTACGGGTTCCAAATCTTATGTGTTGAACATTTTAAAAAGTGTCCTAACAATACAATTAGGTTTTGAACTATATATTGATGACAAATAAAATTATCAGCACTTGATGAAAACAGAAAGAAACAGGAAGATGAGAACAGAACATACAAGATGAGCATGAAGCTCTTTCAGTGCTTGCCCATCCTCCCAAGTCTCAGATATAACAGTTCCAGCTCTGCAGTAAAAAAGCAAACGCAACAAACCCGAACACATCAACAAACAGATAAGGCAGAGAAGACACAGAAGCTGCAACCCAAAACAACAGTAAACTATAGGACCAGAAAAATGTAAGAGTGAATCTTGACTTTATCACCACTAAATACCCTATATGGGAGATTTCAGTTGACAAACAATGAAAAAGAAACAATCAAGAAATAACAATATAAAGTAGTGAGCAACAGTTTTTATCCGTATGATTACTGTTTAAGTCTCAGAATAATTAGACAGTATACAGAACTCACAAATCATCAATGAAGAACGGATTCATTGCATCAACTCTTGATAATATGAGACAGTAGTAGGCTGCTGGAAGTCAAGCATTTTTTTTTTTTTTTTTTTGGGAGAGAGAGAGAGAGAGAGAGAGAGAGAGAGGCAACAGCAACTTTTTTAGAAAACTCACAAAAGTGAGAAAAGAATACAGCCCCAAAAAAAACAGCTTAGAATAGGAGACTATCAGCTGGGATATCTTTAACATTTACAGCCCAACTTGCAAGCAGAAATTTTACTTTCCTAATGACACTTTCAACACTCAATTTCTCATTTTGAAAACAACACCCATTCCTAGCACCCCAAGTAGCCCAAAGAACAGCCATGAGAGTCAGCCTCCACACAGCTTTACCAGCCTTACCAACTCCACCCCCATGCCACGCCCATATGAAATCAGCCACTGACTTCAGCATCACCCAAACGGAATTGAACAAACAAAAAAAGTGTTCCCACACTCCTGGCAAATGGGCAAATGAATGAAAAGATGACCAATCGACTTTGCATCCTTCATATGCATAAGACGTGTTTGGAAGAATAAGAGATCTCCTTTGCAGATTATCCAGTGTGAGGATCCTCTTTCGGCCTACTAGCCAGGCGAAAGCCGCCACTCGAGGAGGAGCTCTATAAAACCAATGATAAGGGTGCAGGGGAAAAGGGGTTTGATGCATTGTATTAATTATCCGAAATAGCGAACCCATAGAGAATTTTCTGGAGGGATGTGGCAACCAGAGCAGTGAATCGTTGTCCTCAGAAGAAGGGCTAAGGTCAATTACGTGTTGTAGCAGCCCAACGAACTAGGCAAACTTTTCATCAGACAAATTCCTACGGCAAGGGGGATTCTTCACTACCTGGCTGCTGCAAATAGAGAAGCAATCAGTGACCAAAATAAAGCAATTGGAAGCAATGAAAGCTCTGAAAAAGATCCTGGAGCACAATGTTGCCGCGCCAAACGTCTATCCAAAACTGGATGTGGTTCCCATTGCCAAGGGAGAAGGCAATTCCCCTGCGAACCAAATGCTCTATCGTCGCGGCCGCCTTCCAAATGCTTGAGGCTTCGTATAAAGAAGATTTTTTAACGAACCATCCATCCCCAGTTACACCATATTTGTTTGCTAACACCTTCCTCCACAATCTTTTGGGTTCCGATTCAAACCACCAAATCCACTTCCCGAGAAGAGTGAGATTCATATCACCCAAATTTCTTATGTCGGCAGCCCCCGCCTTTATCGGCTAACACACCTCATCCCACCAAAGGATATGAAACTTCCTGCTATCATTGGCACCTTTACATAACAAAATCTCTTCTCAGCTTCTCAAGCATATCCAAAACCGACTTGGGACATTTGAAGAGAGCTGAAATATATGGGCATATTGGAGAATACCTTCTTAATTAGGGTTAAGCACCTGCCCAAGGAGAGATATCGACATTTCCAACAATTCAATTTCCTCTCAATTCTTTCAATCACCCTATCCCACAGGTGTTTTACCGGCTTCCCAATGCAAAGAGGTAACCCGAGATATGTAGAGAGGAAAATCCCACTTTACAACCAAATATATTCACAAGCTGTCACAACTCCTCTTCACCAACCTCAATACCCAACATCTTAGATTTGGCTACATTGATATTCAGGCCCAATATATATATATATATATATATATATATATATATATATATATATATATATATATATATATATAGAGAGAGAGAGAGAGAGAGAGAGAGAGAGGAATGCTCACCTACGAACCATCTCTCACGAGAACTTGTGAGAGAAATTTGAGGACTCATCACACGTGATGTGTCCCCAAAATCTGAGCCGTCCACATGATGCAGCACCCCGAAAAAACTCCAAGGCCCAACTTTCAACCTGATCCAGAACTCTTGTGGGCCATAGAAGAGAGTGAGAGGCAAATCAAGGGGGGAAACTGTTTCCTTTTTCCATGGCCCACTAGACTTGTGAACCAGGTTGAAAGTTGGGCCCTGGGGTTTTTCGGGGTGCTGCATCACGTGGACGGCTCAAATTTTAGGAACACATCACGTGTAATGAGTCCTCAAAATTCTCTCACGAGGTCTGGTGAGAGATGGTTCATAGGTGAGCATTCCTCTATATATATATATATATATATATATATATATATATATATATATATATAGAGAGAGAGAGAGAGAGAGAGAGAGAGAGAGATTTTCAAACACGCACCTGTGCGCAAATGGCCTTCTCCGCACCTTAATATCAGCCTTACGATTCCTTGAAAGGCTGAGATTCTTAACGCCATTACGAGACCGCATGAGTAAAAGATGGAGGCTTAAGTAGTTGCGAGAGAGACTTGTTGCCTAGATGCTCTTCTTACTCACTACCACCGTGAAGAGATTTGAGGAGAAAATTTCTCGCTCATCACCTATTCACGCTAGATGGCGCTCTATGGGCCCAACATGATGTATATGTTTTATCCATGCCGCCTATCTATTTGCAATATCATTTTCAGGCATGACCCCAAAACTGAGGTACACCCAAATTTGATGTGGACCACACCACAAGAAATAATGGTGATTGAATGCCCACCCTTAAAGATAATTGGGGACCACAATAGTTTTAGATGAAACTGATATTTGTGTTTTCAGTTCATCCAGGTCCTTTTGACCTAATCAACATGTGGATGGCAAATAAACATTACAGTGGGCCCTAGGAAGTTTTTAATGGTAGGTGTTCAATCACCACTGCTTTCTTGTGGTGTGGCCCACTTCATATTCAGATTTAGCTATTTTTTGGGCTCATGCCCTAAAATGATTTGAAAAAATGAAAGGACGGTATAGATAAAACAACTATATCTTGCTGGGGCCCACAGAGCACTATCCAATAGCCACATGGCTAGCGCTAGCATCAACAGGCAATCTGAATCTCGGATGCAGATTCCTTGGAAGCGGATTGAGTCCTACCCTTGCGAGGACGAACTCGGTCCTGGCAGGCGCTTTGTGGGGCCCACTGAGATATATTTGTTCTATCCAAGTCGTTCATCCATTTTGACGGATCCTCTTAAGGCATGATCCTAAAAAGAAGACAGATAGAATGGTTGAGTAGACCACACAACAGGAAGCAACGATGGCAATGACTCCATTGTTGAAACCTTCCTATGTCCCACCGTGGTGCTTCTTTGCCATCCAACCTCTTCATAAGGTCACATAGACCTGAATGAAGGGAAAACATAAATGTAAGCTTGATCTAAAACTTTTGTAGCCCCCTAGAGGTTTTCAGCGGTCAGCATTCAATTTCCATTGTTTCCTGTGGTGTGGGCCACTTGAGCATTCAAGCTTTGCTTTTGGGCTCCTTGCCTAAAATGATCTATCATAATGTATGGACGATGTGGACAAAACACATGCATCATGGCGGGCCCCATAGAGCTCCTGACAGAATCATCCATCTCTATCTGGGTCTTAGCTGGGATAGTACCCAATCCGTGCACGAATTTCCCACCGAAGCCCTCACACAAAGTTCTTATGACTGCAAGCTAGGTGGGGCCCACAGTGATGTTTGTGAAATCCATCCCATTTATAAATTTTTCTGAATCATTTTAGGACAGGGAACAAAAAATGAGTCAGATCCAAAATTCAAGTGAGCCGGATCGACATGAAACAGTGAGGGTTGAACGTCCACCATTGAAACATTCATAGGGCCACAGAAGCTTTGGATCAGGATAATATTTTCATGTTTTCAGTTCATTCCAATAGGAATGATCTTATGAACAGCATGGATCACAATGGACCTCAAGGAGGTTTCAATGGTAGGAATTTCCCTACCCTCTTTCGTCTTGTCGAGCAGCCCACTTTAGTTTTGGATCTGCCTCATTTTTTGTCCCAAGACCTAAAATGATCTGGATAATGGTATGGACGGGGTTGATTTGCCACACATCACGGTAGGCCTCACCTTATTTCCTATGATAGGAATTTACTGCCAAAGGCTTTCCCAAGAAATCCGCATCTTAGGGGAGGGAGTGAAGTAGCGCTTCGGCTGCAACTGGGAACAACCATGTGGGTGCGACCCTGATCATAAGGCCCACCTGGATGCATGCATTGTATATCCACTCCATCCACATGTTTTTCTAGTTTATTTTAATATGTGGTCTAAAAAATGTGGAAGATATAAATTTCAGGGGGGGGCACACCATAGGAAACTATGGTTGTTGAATGCCCGCCATTAAAAACTTCCTAGGGCCCACCGTCACATTTGTTGACTATCCAACCTGTTGATAAGGTCAAGCAAACCTGGATTAAAGGGAAAAACTGATATCGGCCTAATCCAAAACTTTTATGGCCCACAAAAGGTTTTCAATGGTCAATAAACATTGTTTCCTTTGGTATGGTCCACTTAAAATTTAAAATTTGTATCTGCTTCATTTTTTGCAAGACACCCTAAAATAAGTTGGAAAAATAGATGGACGGTGTGGACATACAATGCATGCACCGAGGTGGGCCCTAGGGTTAGGGTTGCGCCACATCGCTAGCTCCGGAGCCCAGCCAAGACGCATCCCGGGGTATGCGGATTGCCTGACGACGCTGCCCATAGCGAGGTGGCTACTAGACAGTGATTATGTGGGCCCCACCAAGATATATATGTTTTATCTACTCCGTTCATCCATTTTTTTCAGGTCATTTTAGGGCATGAGCCCAAAAATAAGCTAGATCCAAATCTGAAGTGGGCCACACCACAAGAAAGCAGTGGTGATTGAACAACTACCATTAGACACTTCCGAGGGCCCATTGTAATGTTTATTTGCCACCAACCTGTTGATTAGGTCACAAGGACATGGATAAACTAAAAACACAAATATCAGCTTCATCCAAAACTAATGTGGCCCCAATTATTTATAATGGTCGGCATCCAATCACCATTATCCCCTATGGTGTGGTACGCATGAGATTTGGATCTATCTCAGTTTTTGGCTCATGCCTAAAATGATCTTGAAAAATAGATAGACGGCATGGTGTCCAAATCGATATATATATATTGGAAGGAGCTACAAATAGAGGCGACCACACATTGCAGATATGAAAGGGAAGGAGCTGCAGATAAAGAAAATGGTGTCCAAATCGAGATCTCAAGGGATGGAGCAGAAGATCGAGGATGAACAACAGTCAAAAAGAATGCATCCGTGAGGGAAAAAGTACTCGGGAAGAACAAGGCCCTCCCTTCTTATCTGATGTTATACGTTTCCGATTTCCGAGAGGGGTGGGCTCCGATCAACTTCTCAAGAGTTTTCGGCAAAGCAGGAGCTATGATGGAAGTTGTTCTCCCTCAAGATCAGGTAACTGCACAGCTGTTGGGTTTCGCATTCGTGCGGATGGATTCTGAGGATGAATTGGTAAATGTAGTAACGATGCTACATTGAGAAGGATTTGGTGGGAAAAAAAACTCTTGGTACAGAGGGCAAGATTTGGTCCCGGAATGTAGAACCAAAGAAATAGGGGGACCGGCAATAAGAAATGCGGTGATAGAGGGAGTCAAGAAGCAAGGAGGTCAAAAGGGAGAGGATCAGGTTTGAATGAAGGGGACTAGGGTGGTGAGGAAGAGAGCTTCTTCTTCCTTCTAAGATGTGGTGGCGGGTTTGGATTCCGATAGGCAAGGAGAACCACATCCAGACAGTCCACCATAGGAGATTTTCGAGGACGAATGGATAGCTACAATAAACGTGGGGGGGGGAAGAAGTCGGTGAAAGTCAATCCGAGGGAGCTGGTCAAACATCACAAGGGGTTGAGATGGATTGCGGTCGCTGAAACTTTCTCAAATGCGACCGTTCCACAAATTCAAGAATGGTTGGAAGGCCGTTGCAGTTGGTTTAGGGATGATTTCTCTATCAAACCTATCGGACCTAACGAGGTGTGGATATGGGTTTGGCTTGAGAGAAATCTAGATCTACTAATCGTTGCTAGAGGATTGCACGGCGATGGAACGATCAAAAGGGTTCAAAAGTGGGAGGACTTATCCCATTTCGGATGTGAACCAAAGTGGTATCTCATCTGGGGGATTCCGCATGAGCTGTGGTGTTACGAATGCTTCATGGCGGCAGGAACATGTCTGGGAGAGGTCTCGATGATAAACGAGGACATGAAAGATGGAAGTGAACTGGGAGTTGCCCAAATCTACGTGAAGAGGAAGAACGCGTTGGAAGATCCAATAGAGATCTCAGTGTTGGTTGGGGAAGAGGTGTTGAATCTTAGGGTTCAAAGAGAGGAGAAATGGGGGTATCCGTTACGGTGGGGAGAGCTTTGGAAGACCCGGGAGAAGACGTCGGGCTAGGACGACAATGGTGCGAATTGACGACAGTGAGAGAACTTCATCTCCATTACCCGCACGAGTACCGATCATTAGAGGGGCCATGTGTAAGATCATGGGCGAAGGACATACGGTTGGTGAGAATCCCCATCCGTTCGTGCTGACACACAGTATCCAGAGTGAAACAAGAGCACCGGAACAAGTGTACTCCATCCCGAACCACTTTTCGAATGGAGGTCCAGATGCCGAGCCTAGACCGTTGTGTTGTGCTTGCGCTAGCAGCGAGGCTCCGACCTAGGTTCAGGACACGCGTCACCAGCAGACGTCGGAGGAAAATATTATCTCCTCTCCAAGCCAAGTTAATACCGACACGTGTCCAATCCTCCTCAAAAGCTCGATCGAGGGGCGGCTGCCTATAGCGAACGAAGGGACACCTTCTCTCACACGTGCCTGTTCCTCGATTGAGGCGTGCGAAGATCCCACTAGTGATCTCCAAGCTATTGATATTTCCACGCATCTCTCTTGAGATGTCTAGTCCCGCACGTGATTTCTATACACGAGTTCTGCCAAAGACGTTAGAAAACAATATTTCAGTCTCGACAACCCCTTTTCCGCTTCTGAGAGAGTCCAACTCAAACGGGGACTCCATCTCGAACGATAGAAAAGATAGCCCGCAACAGACGGGTGACGAACATCAACAGAAGGTAGGGACTTCACATACCAATGACAATTGCGACTCTCAGGTAGAGGAGCAAAGCTCTGATCTTCATCAAGAGAGTGAAGAACCTTCAGAGAGTTGGGAGGTGGCCACAATATGCGGCAAACAGAAATTACTAGAAGATGAAGCAGAGGAAGACGATGGAGATGCTTCCAATCATTTAGCCTCTAATACAGAAATAGGGGAAGACACTCGCAATTGCTGATCAAGCTGACGATCTCAAAGAGGCGATGATTGTAACCCCTCTGTGCTGAGAAGATGCACGTCCCTTCCATCGACGGCAATTTGGGTACAGAATATCATGTTCTGCTTGGGGAGATTGGCAATATATTTTAAGTGCAGTTCGAGTGGGCAAAAGACGCTCTTATACGGGTTGGAGGCATGGTGGGAATGACACATGGAGTAATTGACAAGGATGTCTACGAATTTCTGGACTTTGCCAGACTCAGGGGGACTCAAGTGCACCAGGACTACCACGCGCCGAAGCAAAAGAAATCACCCAAGGGTTGGATGGAAAAGCTCTGCTTGGAATGTTCCATTAACTACGAAGCGGCTGAAAGAGCGAGCGGAGGTAAGAGAAGTAGATCAGGGAAAGTTGTTTCTCATTGATCATTTTGTCATGAAATGTTAGAGGGTTGGGGGACAGAGATAAAAGGGCTCAGGTTAGGAGACAGTGCAAGAATTCCAAGGCAGATATAATCGCCTTAAAGGAATCAAAACTTCAGGAGATGAGCAGGGGATTGCTAGATTCGATTTGGGGAGTTAGATACAAGGATTGGGTGGTTGTTGATGCTGCTGGATCTGCTGGAGGTATCATCATAGCATGGAACTCGAACCGCTAGACGAAGATAGATTCCTTCATCGGGAATATTTCTGTTTCTATTCAGCTCCGTGAGATTTCCTCCGGAGCAGTTTGGGTGTTTACAGCTTGTGTATGGTCCGTGCTCCTACAAGTTGCGGAGTAGCTTTTGGACAAAGTTAGATGCAGTTAGTCAGCGATGGATGAACCCTTCGTATGTCGGGAGAGATTTTAACATAACCAGATTCAGTCACGAAAAATCAACCGAGAAACGCATCACCGGTAGCATGGCCGCTTTTGCAAATTGGGTGGCTAGGAAGGACATGGTGGATCTTCTGCTAGAAGGTGCGAAATACACTTGGTCCAACGGCCAGCAGAATCCTGCCTTTTCTAGATTGGATAGATTTATGGTATCCCCTCTTTGGTTGGAAAAATTCCCGCTGGCGTCTCAGCGTGCTCTGCCTAGGATCTGTCAGATCATCAGCCCATTTTGCTAGACGTGACTCCAGAAAATTGGGGGGCGAGGCCCTTCAGATTTGAGGAGGCTTGGCTCGAAATTGAAGGATTCCAACAATTAGTATCTGATTGGTGGAAGGACCTGTCCATGAAGGAATATGCGAGTTTCAAGCTCGCTAGGAAATTAAAACTTTCGAAGAACAAAATTAACATTTGGGAAAACGAGTTTCTTGGAAACCGAGAAGCGAAATTTCATAGTATGCTAGACGAAATTCATGCCTTGGATCTCATTGAAGAGGACGGAGGATTGTCCACAACTGAAATAGAAAGAAGGGCAGATCTACCTTCGAAGTACGAAAAGCGGGCAAAAGAAGAGGAACTAAAGTGGCGGCAAAGATCTAGAGTTGTTTGGCTTAAACAAGGGGATAATAACACTCGTTTCTTCCATATTTTGGCTAGCGCACGGGCCCGCGCTAATAGGATTTCAAATTTGATTGTAGAAGGAACTTGGACGATAGATAAGAACAAGATATGTGATGCTATAGTTCAATATTACAAGGAGCTGCTTTCAGAAGACAAGTGGGAAAGGCCGCGATTAGACAATCTCCAGTTTTAGACTTTTTCAAATGAAGATACCTTGTCTTTAAAAGCATAATTCAAGGAAGATGAAGTGAAAGTTGCAGTGGACTCAATGTGTGGGGACAAGGTGCCAGGCCTAGATGGTTTTGCAATGTTTTTCTTTCAAAAATTCTGGTTGCTTCTTAAAAAAGATATTATTGACTTTTTCTCTGAATTTTTCAAACAGGGTCAACTCTTGATTGAACTCGGGGCCGACCTTCGTCATTCTTATTCCTAAAGTGGAGGTGGCAAAGAATCTTAAAGACTTCAGACCGATCAGTTTGATAGGTAGACCGTACAAGATTTTGGCTAAAGTGTTAGCACTGAGATTAAAAAATGTGTTGGGTAATGTCATATCAGAGAATCAAGGTGCCTTCATTTCAGGGAGGCAAATTCTAGATAGTGCCCTCATTGCTCAATGAGTGCATCGATTTAAGGCATAAGAAGGGAAAGACAGGCATCATGTGCAAGTTAGACATAGAGAAGGCCTACAATTATGTCGACTGGAGCTTCCTCGATTACATGTTGGACAAGTTGGGCCTGTGGAATAAAATGGAGAGGGTGGATGAGGGCTTGTGTTCAATCAACTTTTTTCTCTATTTTGATTAATGGGTCTCCTAAAGGCTTCTTCAAAGTGACCAAGGGGTTAAGGCAAGGAGACCCTTTGTCACTATATCTCTATGGTTGTTGGGGAAGCTTTAAGCAGAATGCTCAACAAGGGTGAAGATAATGGTCTCATTTCAAGATTCAAAGTGGCTACCAATAGCCTCTCGGTCAACCACCTCCAATATGTAGATGATACCCTTCTTCTTTGTGATACCAACTTCAACTCTGTGGACAACCTCCGAAAAATTACATCTTGTTTTGAGGCAGTTTCGGGTCTAGAATTAATGAGAATAAGTCGAAAATGCTAGGAATTCACATCGAGAGTCAAGAGCTTGATTACTTCAGAAATCAATTTGGTTGTAAGGTTGTCGAATTCTCGACGACTTACTTAGGGCTTCCTTTGTGCATTGGTAAGCCACCTAGTCATTTGTGGGGGAAGGTTATCCAAAGAATAGAGAGGAAGCTTGTGACTTGGCAGACTCGCTATATATCTTATGGAGCTCGTTTGACTTTGATCAACACAGCATTTGCAAATATGCCGATTTACTTTCTCTCACTTTTCAAATGCCCAAAAGCGGCCTTACATAGGTTAGGAAAGATGAGAAGAGATTTCTTTTAGAATGGTTCCATGGATGGTCGTAAGTTTCGTCTTCTCAAATGGGAGGAGGTGTGTAAACCTATTGAATCGGGAGGGGTGGGCATTAAAAGCTTGAAGCATATGACTTTGGCTCTCCTCGAAAAATGGATATGGAGGTTTGGCATGGAGCAGGGGAGGATATGAAGGGAGACCATAGCAAGTACAGGACGGAACGTTGCGAGTGGTTTGTTCGTCGTTCATCCTTATATAGAGCTTCATCCATTTGGAAGGCAATTGCGATGACAGAGCGCTTAGTGCAAAGAGGGATGGCCTTCTCTCTTGATGACGGGAATCATCAGATTTTGGGTGGATATTTGGTGTGGAGATAAACCACTTCAAGAGCTTTATCCAAGACTAGCTCTCATTGCTTCAGCTCGATTCCTGTCAGTTGCGGATTATTGTGTTTTCTGTGGGGGAGCCTTTCTTTGGAACCTGCCCTGTCACAGGAATTTGTCGGACGCAAGAACAGAAGATTTGCTCACACTATTTGAGTGCTTAAATAGTATCTCACCTTCTCCATAGGATTGTGATGCCATGCTCTGGAAGCTTCACCGTTCGGACATATTTACCATCTCATTTATGTATGATTTGTGCGCTTCGCCAGAAACCCACGGTTATTCACCTCGCCCTTTCCATCACTGGTTTTATGGTGATGCTCCACATGTTGCGGTTTTTGTTTGGCTAGTGGCGAGGAGGAGGATTCTTACCATCCGACAATCTTCAAAGAAGATCCCTCATATTGCCGAATATATGTCTGATGTGCATGCAAGACGCGGAATCGATTGATCATCTCTTCATCCACTACCCGTTTGTGAAGAAGATCCGAGACATTATTTTTTGTTTGTTTTGCACCTCCTAGGGTGATGCCGAGATTAGTGGAGGATCTCCTTTAGGCTTGGCACGGGGGGAGGAAATGGTAAATCAGAAAAAGTGAATTGGAGGCTTTATATTATGGCTCTCTTGTGGGTTGTTTGGGGGGCAAAAAATGCTTCTTGTTTTCATAACAAATGTATGTCGGTAGAAGGGGCTATCTTTAGGATATAAGGCTTTGTTTCCGTCTGGAAAGACTCTCTTTCTTCTACTTAGGATGGGTGAGCTTGTCTACTTTTCTTGTGTTTGTAATTTTTGTGCTTTTTCGCGCCCTCTCAATAAAATTTGTTGTTACTTCTCAAGAAAATATTCAGGCCCAACACAACTTCAAACCAAACTGTTATCTTTCGAAGATTATCAACCGCTGCCACATCTGTATCACAAAAGAGCAACATATCATCCGCACACTCAAGATGAGTAATCTGGGATACAATGGCTGAAGGCATAAACTCGCTGAAAAGCCAATTTTCCGCCCCTTTTCGAAGCATCCTACTAAGCACCTCCCCGATCACCACAAACAGATATAGTGATGAAGGATCTCCTTGTCAAAGACCCTTAACGGCTCCAAAAAAAACTTTTGGCGATCCATTAGCTAGGATGAAAAAAGAGACAAATTGAACACAAGACCTGATCCACCCCCTCCACTTCGGACCACAACCCAATCTGGAAAGCATACAATCAATGAATTGCCAATCCACATGATCGTATGCCTTCTTAATATCCAACTTGTAAACTACCCCACTTCTCTTCTCCCTATTCCTGGCATCTATGCATTCATGAGCTACAAGCGTCCTATCCAAAATATGTTTGCGTGCAATGAACACACCCTGATTCTCAAATATTATCTTCGAAAGAACATTCTTGAATCTAGTTACAAGAACTTTAGGCAGAATTTTCTTATCGGCCCCCTATTAAGCTACTGGGCCTGAAGTCTTTCAGATTTTCCGCACCCTCCACTTGGGGATAAAGATAATAAAAGTAGAACCAAACTCAGAAGATCAACGGCTGCGCACGTAAAAAAATTCCATGACGAAGTCCATTACATCCTTCTTCACCACATGTCAAAATTTCTAAAAGAAGAGTATAGGATACCCATCCGGACCCGAGGCCTTGTCCTCGCAATTGCACCAATAGCGGCAAACACCTCCTTCAAGAATGGCACTTCAAGAGAATCAGCATCCCCAAGAGAAAGTTCTTGGAACTCTAAATTATCTAACCATGGACGTTCCCATTGTTCACCAAATGAAAGGTTCTAATAGAAGTTTACAATAGCTTCACATATTTTACTCTTCTCCAATCAAGCTAGAGATGTTAGCCCAAGCTCGGGTGCTAGCAATAATAGAGATGTTGTAAGCCCGAGCCCAGGTGCTAGCAATACTAGCGATGTTGTTAGCCCGAACCCAAGCGCTAGCAATACTAGAGATGTTGTTGGCCCGAGCCATCCACAACCAAGCTAGAGATGTTGTTAGCCCAAGCCCGAGCGCTGGCAATACTATCAAAAAATCTAATGTTCTTATCACCTTCTTTGAGCCACACCATTCTCGATCTCTGACACCATTTAATTTCCTCCTCCTTAGACCGGTTTGCATATGTCAAAATTAAAGCATCCCTCATCACTATTTTCGCCGCTGACCACCTCCCCCTCTTCTAATAAGTTCAACTCATGAATTTCTTCCGCCATTCTGTTAAATTCCGTCTCCCGCGCGCCAAGCACCTCTTTCTTCCACAAATTGATTTTTTTCCTTCAGTAATTTCAGCTTTCTACTTAGGGCCTGTTTGGTAAAACTTAATTTCCACACTTATCACTGAAATTGCCATTTTCAATGATTTTCTCTTATTAGGGTTGTTTGGTAAATTCAAAACAATAAGTGCTTAATTCACATTTTCACTGAAAAAATCTAAATTTTTTTAAGCTTCCGCCTTTTGACTTAAAACTTAACACTGAAAGCGATAAGTGATTTTGAATTAAATCTTTTTTTAAATGACAACTTTACCCTCCTTTAATGACTTCCGCTCGCAAGTTTTGATGTGTAAAAGTAGGGTGATGTGGCAAAGTTCTTTGCCCTCGTTGTGATGTATGCGTTATATCCACACCGTCCATCCAATTTGCCCTATCATTCTAGGACATGATCCAAAACATGAGGCAAAACCAAAGCTCAAGCCGACCACAACACAAAAACTATGGGGATAATGACCCCACTGTTGAAACCTTCCTAGGGCCCACCATGATGTTTATTTGCCATCAAATCTGTTCATAAGGTCACCCTGACCTAGATGAAGGGAAAACACAAATATTAGCTCGATCTAAAACTTCTATTGCCTCTAAGAAGTTTTCAATGGTAGAGGCTTAATCCCCATTGTTTTCGGTGGTTTGTCCCACTTGAGATTTGAATTTACCTCATTTTTTGTCTCATGAACTATAATGATCTAAAAACATGAATGGACAATGTGGATCTAACACATACATCATGGTGGGCCCTAAGAACTTTGCCACATTAACACTCGTCTGCGGAGCCACGAGGATTTCGTGCCACCCCAGGATCCACCAAGGTGGGTGGGATCCTTGACTGTGGGGCCACAGAACTTTCGAATCAGGATTATATTTGTGTTTTCAGTTCATCTTAGTAGGAATGACATTATGACCGATATGGATGGCATATAACCATCACTGTGGACCGCATAGAGGTTTCAACGGTAGAAATTTCCCTACCCACCTTTTGCTTTAGTGCGGCCCACTTGAGTCTTTGATCCAGTTCATTTTTTGTTGCAACGCCTAAAATGATATCACAAAACGGTTGGACGGCGTAGATTTCTCAAAAACAACACGGTGGGCCCCACCTAGATGCCTGCGAAAGGCTTTCGCATGCAATCCGTGTTCGGATCTGGGGTCTCACCTAATCCGCTCCTAGATGCAGGATTGGCTAGTGACCGTTGTGACTAGCGATTGGCTAGTCGGTCGGTGCTCTGTGGGCCTGTGTTTCATCCACGCCGTCCATACATATTTTCATATCCATTTTATGGTATGAGATCAAAAATGAGGTAGATCCAAATATCAAGTGGACCACATCACAGAGAAAAGTGGTGATTGAACGCCCACCATTAAAAACTTCATGGGCCCATAAAAGTTTTGGATCAATCTGATATTTGTTTTTTCTCTTCATCCAGGTCTGTATGACCTAATAATAAACAGGTTGGATGTCAAATAAACGCTTACAGTGAGCTATAGGATGTTTTTAATGGTGGAGATTCAATCTCTATAGTTTTCCTGTGGTGTGGCTTTATATCTGCCTCATTTTTGGTATCATGCCCTAAAATGATATGGAAAAATGGATGGATGGCATGAATAAAATACATACATCATGACGGGACCCACAAAGCATCGACCACTAGCCACCCGGCCAGTGGCACGGTCACTAGCCAAACCGAGCCGTGGGGGGATTGGATCAGATGTTACCTGAGTAACACCTTAGTGGCTGTTACCCTTACTGTGGGGTCCACCTTGATGATTTGTTGCATATCCACGTTGTACATCCGTTTCTCCTGCCCATGTTAGGACGTGATCCCAAAAAGTAAGCAGATCCAAATCCCAGGTAAACCACACCACGAGAAACAATGGTGTTTGAGTGTTTAACCATTAAAAATTCTAAAAGACCCACTGTAAGGTCTTCATAATGTTTATCTTCCATCCAACCTGTTGATAATGTCAAGAGGACCCATATGAAGGGAAACTACAAAGATCTACTTGATTCAAAACTTTTGTGGCCCACAAATTTTTTTTAATGGTCATTCATTACTATTTCTAGTGGTATGGTCCACCTAAGATTTGGGCCTTCTAAAGTTTTGGGATCACGTCATGAAATGATATGTAAAAACAGATGGATTTCATGGATATACAAAAAGTATATCAATGAGGGCCCCACACAATTAGGGTTAGGGTAACAACCACTAAGGTGTCACCGTAATAGGTAATCTGCTCCTTGCACCTAAAAGTTTGTGAAAAAATTAGGTGGGGCTCACCATGACAATTGTGAGAAATCCATCACATCCATCAACTCACCAAATTTGAATCAATTTAGACCCACTAGAGCCTAGAAACCAAAGCTCAAAGTCCAAACCCATAAACCAAATCCAAATCTTAGGAGCAAATATGACAAATTGCCAATTTTCAGACATATATGGTTTGTGTTTATCAAACGGGATTTTATGAAAAAAGTACTTAATTTCAAGTATCAGTAACTTTTTCAGACAAATTACCAAACAGAATTTTCAGTACTTATAAGTACTAAAATTCAGTGCTTTTAAGTTTTCAGCACTTAAATTAATTTCAGACCTTATTTTTCAGTTTACCAAACAGCACCTTAGTCTAAATCCGGCATACCCCTCGACTGAGAAAGATGACCACCAATTAGCTACGAGCTGCGTAAAACCATCAATCTCCAGCCAAAATGCTTCAAATCAGAAAGGCCTTGGACCCCAATTTTCTGGTTTAGTCTCTAATACAATGGGACGGTGATCCGATATTGTCCTAGTTAGACTGCAATGAGAGACCATGGAGAATTTTTCAATCCAAACCGCAGAAACCAAGAATCTGTCCGGCCGCAATAAACTCAATGTGCCAGGTATCACTTACAGTATGAGATCCAGGTGCCTTCCTCTCCCGTATCTTGTACATCATTTACTCTAGCATTTTCAATATTCCCTTCCCTACTTTCTACACTGAATCCATTTTGAGCATCCCCTGTATTCGCTTTCAGACCCGCATCTTCCGGTTCCTTTCCCCCTCTCGTTTTCCGGTGCCATTCCGAAGTGTTCCCTGCTGCTAAAAACATTTCAGGCAGTCACTGAGAATATTCCAGACAGATTCCAAGGAGCGTTCGGTCATCAACACACTCTCAACAGATTCTGAGGTCAAGCATGTGTATAATCATATAAATCCACAGACACTGTCTGAAGATTGTTTGTAAAATGGGATTCTGGGGCCACTAGGAGTCATGGGCCTCATTAGGAACAGCACTGGACTTTCCATTGTGGAATACTCAGGGGCCATGGGTTTTAGGGATTCCTCCACGGAATCTATGGCATTGCTGAACGGTTTGAGGATTGCAGCAAAGTGTAATCTCAGAACGATCAGTGTCAAAGGGGCTTCAAAGAATGTCATTAGTTGGATCCAGTCACAGAAGATTCCTTGGCAGTTGGCTAATATTTTGGAGGAAGCAATGGAATTAAGTGGCAGGTAGGTTGCCTTGCTCTCTCATGTGGGATCTTCTGTTAATGACCAGGCAGACATTTTGGCAGAAGAGGACAATATGTGACACCTTTTGGATTTTGGATGAGGGTTAGCTTGGCTAGGGCCCTCACTGAGCTTACAGTGATGTTTCTATAGATCTTTTCAGTGGCTTAGCTTGGCTAGGGCCCTCGCTGAGCTTATAGTGGTGTTTCTATGGATCTTTTCAGCGGCTTGCCTTTGTTTTGGGTCACCCTAGTCCAGGGTGTGATTGCCTGTATAGTTGTGTCATGCTGTTTTTGTGTTTTTCCTTTTTCTTCAATATGATTCTCCATTTGTCCAAAAAATTAATTTCCAATGAAAATTCTCCGGTTAGAATTGAGGCAAAGCAGGAATTATTATAACAAAAAAAGAGAAAAATAATAACAAGGAGAAATCACTTATTCTTGTTTTGAGTTCCATTGGGATCTATTGGATGGTTTGGCATTCTTACCAATGACAATGAAATGCAAAAAAATTGGACTCTACCTGATTACACCCACATTGCCAAGCCTCAAAGAATCTTGGCGCGTCTTCATCCTTGCTTCTTGCCTCTCTGCTTTCGAGATGGATATAAGTAGATCAGATAATACTTTTATTCGCTGCATCAATGGAGTAAAATCAAGAAAAGCAATATTAGAAGAATGTCCCCACAACCCAATCAGTAGGTACAGATTTCAAAAAAAAAAAAAAAAAAAGGCATTGCTAGGCCATGGGTGGTTTTTAAAACAAAAGAAAGGAGTTCACATTTGCCCTTACTAGTCTCAAGCATGGCCAAGGGACATTACATATTAGAAGATAAAAGGAGGCTAATTATCCATCACTCATAACTAAAGGATGCAAACAAACAAGCATCAAATAGTAAAATGTCAATAAATGTTTCGAAAATATTACTTAGCAAGATTTTTTTTATAGATTCAGATAGTAAATTGAGAAATTTTTATTAGATATATGGAGCGAAATTACAATAATGAACCAAAATAGCAATGATGAACAGTTAAAGAGAAGGCCAAAGAGCACCATATATAATGATTCCACATTGAGCTATCAGCCAAGTAGAATAAGGACAGATCTAGCTCAATGCCTGTCTTAAGACCAGAATGAAGTTCATGCTAAGAAGCTGAAACCAGTGTTTTAAATAGCTACGCTATGTAGCGTGTAGCTTATGCTACTTAGCGTAGCTTAGCCTTAACGCTACGTAGCTCAAGAAAATAGCTTAAGTCACATGTAGCCTACGCTACATGATAATTTGCATACGCGACACGCTACATAAACTAGGCTACACGCTACATGCCTTACATTACAAGTTATTTTTTATTACAACATTAAACTCAATAATATTTTTGATGATTTGTTACATTTTTTTATTTTCAATATTTAATGCTTTTAGTAAAATGATATAAGTAATAGTATTAAATTAGTTTTGTTGCTCTTTCTCTTTCCCTTATACTTAGTGATTACCCTTTTCTATTACTTTAAGTCATGTTTGGTTGCACCAAAATATCATGAAAATTTGTTGAATTTCATTATTAATCAGTCTAATTTGGTGAATATCATGGAATTAGTGCAACCAAGAACAACCTTAATTAAAAATCTAGAAGTAACATGTAGCTCACGCTACACGCTATGTAGCTTACGCCTCACGCTTCAGAGGGGTGAACGCTACGCTACACGCTATTCACTATTTAAAACACTGGCTGAAACATATCAGGACCTGATAGTAAGTGTTTCAAACCAATTACATTCCTACCAGAAAAATTAATAGGATCGAAACAAATTCAAAACATATCCCTATTCTTTATATTTTTCAAGATTGCCTCTTCTTTAGGTTGTAGCTTTTGCTCCATCTCAGTGCTTCTTTTAATAAAATTAGCTATTCCTTTCAAAAAAAAATTTATTATAATAATGGCAAAGATCAAGATCCTCCAAATTCCAAACACGCTCCTTTACGAATTTTTAGTTTCAACTGAATGGCATTGGACGACGGTTGTGGCATCGAAAAGGCATATGATCATATGAGATTCGCTGCACATAATGGCCAGCAAATATACATGGAGAAAGATCTTAGATGCATAATCCTTATAATTAGGTGACACTCCTGCTTTGAATTGCTCTTCAGACTCATGCTCCTGCTCCCACTTCTACCTGTTTATACTTGAAAACATCTTGAAATGGACACTTTCCCCGCCCCCAGCCACCTGAACATGTTGGCACTTCACTCCTTTCTTCGTGCAACTATAGAACAGATTAGAGATGTATCATGTCAGCTTACATCTCCAGTTTTGATTGAGGATACTGCCCAAGTTCAGAGGGATTTCATCAAGGACATAGGGGGATTTCATCAAGGACATTGACTCTGTCCATTCCTCTTCGCAAATCCGGTCAGGGTTATGTATGCTCATTCTTCGTGTTTAGGAAAGCCACTCAGGTCGAGTGTCTTCACAATTCTTCTTCCTAGCCTTCAATGTGAGAGGAAAACACCCACAATGTTTCTTATTCCATGACATCTCTAAGGAAAGCCGCTCCAGGTGGTTGGAATTCAGACAAGATTCTCAATGCAGAAAATCTCTTGCTTATATTCTACCTAGATTGGCTGTTTTTTTCCCACAATTTTGTTCTCTTCAGCATCTTCTTCAAGTTCAACTAGGTAAACCTCTTTCTTCTAGAAAATTTAACAGGAAGGCGTTCACTAACAGCGGTTTGCAGAATTTCTACAACCTTATTGCATCCATTTGCAAAGAGTGTCAAGACTAGGATTGAGAGCGCATCCTTGCTTCCCTGCTTCAAAGGTAAGTTTGTGAGCACTAACTGATGATTATCTTGAAGATTGAACATCTAGGGAATCAGTTTACTGACCAATACTTCTCGTTGCATGAAGCAGCTGACTAAACCTAACATTAAAGACATTGGAGGACCAATCCTGGTCAAGAAGATTTAGATGTCTAAGCATTGACAACAAGACAGTGATTGCATGATATAGAAGTGTAGCTGGGATGGTTGGTGTTAAAGATGCACGACGACAGAACTTGCCATGTTCTCAATATAAATTTGCTCAGCCTATATGGTGATCTTCTAGTTGGCACAGTGCTATTTTTCATGAGATATTGGATCTCATTCTATAGGCAATATCTTTGATCACACGTATTAGAAAAGAGGTGAGGTGGTGAATTGAGGTGGTGCTATCAGATAAAAACGTTTGAATCATACGAAGACATTTGAACCCTATTGCTTCAATTAGCAATGGTGAGGTGGTGCTATCAGAGAAAGAGGAAATCGGGCCAGTGTACAGAGGAGAATTTTCAGAATATGCTCTCGAAGAATTCACTATTAGACCTACTCTGGGTGGTCTTCCCCTTAAATCTCTTCCAAGCGACCAAGTACCTGGAGGAGTGTTTCTAAGCAAAGGTGATTAAGAAGGTGATTTTAATTCAAAGGCAGATCGAACTCCATAGCAAGATGTCTTTACTATGATGTTCCATCAAAATTCAAAGGTGCTGAGACATTATAGTGGTCTCAAAGAGTTCCATGAGAAAGCAATCATAAGCAGGGTGATGGAGGCCTCTTTTATTTTTGTTCATACCTGTGGAGGAGAATGCAGAGGAAGTTAGCCATTTCAGGCCAATCAGTTTGCTTGGTAGTCTTTATTAAAAATTATTGAGAAAGCCATCGCCTCAAGTATTCACACTGACTCCATCTCCCACTCAGTGCTTCTGTGGTTTGTAGGATGGTTTTGGATGGGCCCTCTATTGCAAGTGAGATAGTGAACAAATATCATAAGCAGGACAAAAGGTTTTCTCTACAAAGTCGACATGGAAAAAGCCTACGATTGTGTAACTGGAATTTCCTTGATGAACAGGTTTGGATGGTAGATGGTGTAAACTAGAACAGGCTTCTTCATTGTGGTTTCCCATCCTTTTTTTTTTTTTTTGAAAGATAACGCGATATTATTAAAGAAAAAGAAAGGAACACAAAAGAGCTCGCCAGGCCGCCGAGATGGCGGACCGACTAAGCGCCAAGAAACAGCATATTACATCCCTTTACATTGTCTGCATTAGAGGCCCATTCGATGACGAGAGATCTGATTCTAAGAGATATGACCTCCGCAGCGTTGGTTTGCCATCCTTACTAATCGCACTCCAAAAACGGTTCTTCAAAACAAGCATGGGAATTGGGATCCATCAGAGGGAAGGACCTGCATTGCCAGATCAGCCATCCCTTTGTCATTTTGAAGGAGCTTCCCCCCAAAGCTCAAAATCTATCCTATCTGAAACAGGAAACGTATAAGACTCCATATTTTATAGGGAAGTTACCATAAAATGACAAGGGGCAGGCCCTGCTGTGCCAGCTTGCCTTCTTCTCGTCATTGTCTATCAATAAAAATAAAGGGGCAAGCCAAATCTGGCACAGCTGCGCCCACCACCTTTATGAATCCTCAGCTTGGTTTCTTTTTGTTTCCAAATATCAGTTAAAATGGCCTAATGCAAATCCCAAACAAGTTGAGAAGTTCAACATTCCTTGCAGCCTTCAATCAGTTTCATCCTCCTTGAATTTCACCAGTGGCGATTCAGCTACTCATTTTCCAAATCATATCCACCAACAGAAGGTCGTCTCAAAATATAATGAAGTCAGTTTGTGTAGCAAAAACAAAAAAGGATAGAAAAGATGCAACCTTTGGCTTCATCTGCTGCTCCTTCTCTTTAAGGTCTCCCAATTCCTGTAAATACAAGAATCATGCCAAATGGACATAAAGGTCATGCATTGTTAAACTGGAAACCCTTTTTATGGATGATACATGGAAATCATTCTAGAGTTGGCAACACTGGATTAAACCATAAAATACTACCGTTTCTAGTAGGCGATACTGCTCTTGATGATGAGCAGCCTCTTGGCAGTGCTTTACATAGCTCCTCCTCTAATGACGCAACTTTTCCACGTAGTGATGTGATCTCCTCCTAAAAGTAATAAAAAAAAAAAAAAAAGGAAAGAACATGAGAAAAACCAGACATTCGTTCAATCTTCAAGCAATTGATTATACCACCAAATGAAAGAATTGACTTCAACACTTTAATTAGCATAAAATAGCCAAGTCAATTATATGGCCCCAATATTGAGCACCTTTATGGCACTGGAAGCTGGAGTTACTCAATTCATTCTTTCTATCATGCAATTGCTGTGGGGCCTAGGCCCCAACAATTGTTTTCATTGTCCAAATTCTGGAATTATCCAGCTCCCTAAAATTGAACATATTCCATTGGACTGCACTGCTGGATAAATTCAACTCACAACCATATCAAAAGCAGAGGTCTTTACCGGCATGGGCATCATGTATTTTACAGCTGAAGAATCAGATCCCCATTTGTTGATGCATTGCCCCTTCATATGAAGGCTTTGTCTGTGGTTGTATCTCAGTTTGATAATAGTTGGGCAACTCCCAAGGCCCTGGAAATCTATTTTCTGCGTGGAGGACAGTTGAGGCTGGTCCCCTGGGCAGTTATTGTGGAAGTTTTCATTTTGGGTGACCATTTGGAGCGGAATAACAGAATATTATGGGGGAAATTATGTACAAACAATAAAGTAACAAGTAAAATCATTGGGATGGAAACGAAGCCATCATGTCTGACCGAAATGTGAAGTCCAAGAATTACTTCTAGAAGATATCTGGCAAAAATGAAAGCTAAACTGAACTTCTCAAGCATGTACAAAGCCAAACCATGGTTGCATGAAGCGCGAATAAAGCGGTAGCAGATTTGAGTTTGAAAGCGGGGAAGTGCATCTTCAAAATGTTAGCAAGTACCCCACAAAAGTGGCAGCCTTTGCCTGGCATGTGGGAAGGAAAAGGATCCTCAATATAGACAACCTGCGTAAGAAATCAATGACAATGCCCAGCTAATATATCATGTGTTTGGAGGATGCAGAGCCGGTGAACCACTTGTTCATCCACTGTGCGTTTGCTTGGGAAGGTGTGTGAGAAATTCTTCACCCTTTTACTAGATCTCCTGGGTAATGCCCGAGTCCATTGATGGGCTCTTCCTCACATGGCACAGGGTAGGCTCAGGGTGAAAAGCAGAGGGGGTGTGGAGGCCAGCTTTGTTGGTGGTTCTGTGGTCATTGTGGGGGAAAGAAATAATCACTCGTTCCGAGACGAGTGGGTCAGAAGTGGATGTTTCCAAGAGGGCAAGCTAGATGTATTATATTAGGTTAATTGTAGAAATGCTTCCAGCCATGATGAGTGGTCAGTAATGGTAGGCATGTAATTGCGTTTTCTCGACATTTGGCGGTTTTAATAAAAAAAATTATTCATCCTTCCGAGTGAGGAGTGTCTAGTTAGAAGAATCTTGCAGCTAAAGGCCAGATTAAATTGGTCATCCAAAGCCTCAAGAACTAGTTGCAATGTCTTGTCGGTGATGAAATCAGCATGCGAGACCTTTTGCACCTTATGAAAGCATTAAGGGTGTGTTTGGATTCACGGAATCCACCGTAATGTGGTATGGCCCACTGGAAATCGGTAATGATTACAACTACCATAGTAGTCCAAAGTAAAGCCAGATGTGATACCAATACCACTCTAAGGCTTTAAATTTTTAATACGCTTGTAATGTACTCCCAGTGAATAGACGCATGTGGATATAACTTGCCTAATATGTATTATATCCACACCGTCCATCCATTTTGCAATATCATTTTAGGGCATGACCCTAAATATCAGCTTCATCCAACACTTTTGTGGGCCGCAGGAGCTTTTTTAATGGCAAGCGTTCAATCCCAACTGCTTCAGTGGTGTGGTCAATTTCCATTTTGGATGTGGCTCATTTTTTTTCTATTTCCATAAAATGCCCTCGCAAAATGAATGGACGGTGTGGATATAACACATACATCATGGTGGGGCCCACGAGACTATGCCACGTCAAGGCACCTTTGCCCACTACATTCGGATGGATTCCTATGATTTGACGGCTTGGTGTATCCAATCGGTGACAAGGAGTAATAATGAAATTTTTACAATGCATTACCGTGAAAATCAGTCATCCAAACAGGCCCTAAACCGATTTATCAAGTATTATATTATCGATGAACAATACCCAATTCGTGTCGGACGATATGCTCAAATTTCAATAAGAAACGGTCTCAAAAAGCCCTACAAAGTGCATTAAACATGTAAATAAGCATTTCTAAATAGGCGAATCAGGAGCTTTTGGGGTGACTTGCTCGTAACCAACATGTATCAGGTGACATTGGTCGATTTCAGACAACTTAAAACCTTGATCTAAGTAGAGCCTAAAATTCTTCTATGAACCACACTATAGGATCATCCCTTTTCAATACCGCATCATGTATCTCACTGACTTTCCACCTGAGCTAAAGATCAGTCATATCTTCAGTATAGAAGATTTAATAGACTATTAGATAGTGCTTCATTGTAATCAAACTATGTAATAGTCCATCACAATGCACTTGTGCGATTTTTATGCTCTCATTACCGGTCCCCAGCATGGATAAAGGAGGGCTGCGTCAGGTTGGCAACCGGCATCAAACTTATGATATAATTTCCAACATGAATTCAAACAATATGACATTCCAAACTCATGCTAGGGCATCCCTTGTAAGCAACCTGCTGCATTTGAACCTGGATGCAGTGAGAAATCGACAAGAGTTGGCTAGGCCATCCCCCGAAATGGAAACGACATTCCCCAACAGCACCCAGTTGCCGTAAGAAGTAAGCAACTGCTATCACGACATTCTGAACATGTGCGGAAAAAGAAGCTAGTTCAGGAGAATCAGATTTGTCTTACCACATGGAATATAGGAACATTGATGGGTAAGTGTATGGAGTTATCAGATACGATGAAACCAAAGAGAGTTAACATAGCTTGCGTTCAGGAGACCAAGTTGAAATGGGCTGAAACTAGAGATATTGATTGATGTAAACTTTGGTATGTAGGAAAGACAATAATAGAAATGTTGTAAGGATAGTGGTAGATAAGATTTAAAGGATAAAGTTGTAGATGTTAAGAGTAAGGGATAGAATTTTATCAATAGAACTTGTATTAGGAGAGGAGATAATCAAGGTTATTAGTGCATATGTGCTGTAAGTGGGGTTAAAGGATAGAAACAAGAGACAATTTGGGGATGAAATGGATGGACTAATGCAAAAAATAAATAAATAAAAATAAAATCCAAACGTAGTGAGGATATCTATAGGAGGAGACTGAAATGGTCATTTAGGAAAAGAAAGTAGGATATGAGAGGGCACATGGAGGACATTGTTTTAAGAGAAGAAATAAGATGGGCGAAGCTATCCTTGATTTCACTACAGCATACAATCTAGCTCTCGCAAACACATACTTCAAAAAGGGAGATGAACATTTAATAACTTTCAAAAGTAGATCATATACAAGCCAAATAGATTTCTTTCTACTTAGGAAGACAGAACAATCAATTTGTAAGGACTACAAGGTGATACCTAGTGAGAGTTTGACTACGTAACATAAGTTAATGATTATGGATGTTTAAATTAAGAGATCGAAGCAAGGGAATGAAATTAATTAGTGTCCAAAAGTAGCCGGTAAGTTTTAGGAGTGAAAAAGAGAAATGTTATTAAGAAGTAAAATTGATGAAAAAAGGAAAGTCGAATGTCAAGGAAGGAGTAAATGTTATAAGGAATGAGATGGTTGAGCACATTACAAAAGTGGCAAAAGACATTTTAAGAGTATGTTTTAGGAATATCTGGAGGGGAAAACTAATCATATAAGGAAACTTCATGGTGAAATAACGATGTAAAAAAAAGCTATTAACAAGAAACATTCATGTTTCAAAGCCTGCCAAGGGACTAGAAATAATAAAAATCTTAAACAATATAGAATTGCCAAAAAGATTGCTACGTAGTAGCAAGTGAGGCTAAACTCATCCTCTTCTTTTTTCTTCTCTTTTTTTTTTCTTTTTTTCTTTTTTGAAGAGTAATAAATTTGATTTTAGTAAAAGGCTACAAGCCAAAAGTAAAAATAGCAAAAGAATACAACCACATATGGCATCACTAGTTTTTTTTTTTTTTTTAGAGGAAACAACAATTTATTTAAAAGAGCCACAACGCAAATAGAATACAACGCTAAGGAACAATAGAAAAATTGCAGCGTTAGCTGCTACCTCAAGAGGAACCCTTCCCAACAATGAATTGTTGAGGAACCCAACCCAACAATGACTTAATGATATTCCATATCAGGTCGTCAGTGGAAGAGCATCCATCCCTAAAGCATCAGTCATTCCTTTCTTTCCAAATGATCCAAAAAAACTGCCACAACCACCAGGTTGTTTTCCCACCTTTCCACCCACCATCACCATGCCAATCCCATAGGAGAGCATCCACCAACTCCAGCATCACCCATGCCATGTGCATAGAAGAGAAGAAGAACTCCCAAATTGTCCGAGCAATGGGGCAATGAATAAACAAATGATCAATAGATTATGCATCCTTCATGCACATCAGACATGTTGGGCACGATTAGGGATCTTCGCTGCAAATTATCAATTGTCAAGATTCTTCTTCTCCCCCCTAGCCAAACAAAAACTGCCACTCTAGGAGGGGCCCCATAAAACCAGTGGTGGAAAGGATGATACAGCCATGTGGAGGGATTTGTGGAGCATATCTCAAGAAACAAAGAGAGGACTGAGAATCTCCCAGAGGGATGAGCTCTCCAAACCATGCTATCAGCATCCGTTAAAGGGAACGAAGTTTCAGCAAGTCTAGAAGAGTGAGACATTTGGCAAACAAGGATAGTGGGAAGAAGTAATGTGGGGAGTCCAGAAGCTTCAGCAACTCCAAAAGAGCTTCAACCATGATGCTGAGACATCTAGCATCACTAATTACAATCAAAACTGCAAAAGAAAAACAACCCCATATTGCCTCCTTGATTACAATCCAAATTACAACCCAAGCATGGACGGCATTTCCTCAAAGACTAAATTTTTTACCCCAGAAGCCCAATCTATGATGTCCCTCTTGGATTGCCACACTACTTCCCACGATCCTTGTTTGTTAAGGAAGCATCGTCAATTTCATTCCCATCAGGTGTTCCAAAAAACTACAAACAAGATAAGCTGCCATGATGCTAACTGTTATGCCAAGCCTAAAGCATATCGACAATCGAATGAGGCATAACATATTCAGCGCCAAAGGATGCTAATAAAGTAATCCAGACTTGTTGCACGAAGGGGCAATGGATGAACAAGTGATCTGCCAATTCTACATCTTTCTTGCATACGAGACGGATATTTGGGAGAATCATAGACATTTTCTAAAGATTTCTATAGTTAAGATACGATTGCGCCTAACCAACCAAACAAAAGATGCCACCTTGGGAGGTGTCCTATAGAACCAAAAGGCATGAAAAAAATCCCGACTCCTTGTCGCCTCAGAATCCCCAAGCATCTTATAGAAAGACTTGATTGAGATGGGGGACGAGACATTACAATAGATTGGGGATGAGAAGGTGAGAAAGATTTCCCAACTCCTAAACTTAAGACTTAAGATGATCTTTACAATAGATTTGGGACAAGAGAAGGTGAGAAAGATATCTTCAAACTTACAAAATGAGAACGAGGAAGACTAGGGACCTAGATCATTTTAGATGCATTAAGAGCAATGATCAGTGAGTACTAATCAAGGACAATGAGATAGGGCTGCACACAATTCAATTTATGATCAATTTATCGATTGAATCGAATCGAACAAATCGAATCAAATCGAATCGTTCTCCAAGATCAATTCAATTCAATTTTTTAAAAAAGAAAAAATTCAATTTCAATTCAATTTCAATTTTTAGTTCTGATTGATCGAATCGAATCGAAAATCGAATTGATCTATATCGAATTGAATCGATTGATCAAATTGAATTGATATATATATATATATATATATATATATATATATATATATATTAATGGACGGTATGGATGAAATAGATACATCGTAGTGAGTTTTATCTATGTTGTCCATCCATTTTTACATTTGAATTTAAGAAAAAAATTCAAAAATTAGTAAGATATATATCTCAGATTACCACACCACAGCAAAACAATGGGGATTGAACGTCCACCATTAAATTCTTCCTAGGGCACATTGCAATGTTTATTTGTCATCCAACTTGTTGATAAGCTCACATGGACCTTGAGGAAGGGAAAAAACAAATATCAGCTTGATACCAAACTTCTAAGGCCCCAAAAAGTTTTCAACAATAATCGTCAATCCTCCACTGTTTTCTTGTGGTGTGGTCCACTTGAGATTTAGATGTCTCATTTTTTGGATAATGTCTTAGAATCATATAGAAAATAAATGGACAGCCTAGATAAAACACATACACCATGGTGGGGTCCATAGAGCTTTGAAACTACCCTTCTGCATATCCGTGCCCACTCAAGAGTCAAAGATGAATCGGATTGCATACTTACTAACTCAATGCGCTTGGCATACTAAGTAAACTCTGTGGGGCCCACATTGATTTATTCATTTTATCCACTCCGTTCATCCACTTTAAAAGATAATTTTATGGCTCGAGCTTAAAATTGAAGCATATAGTGGCACACACCACAGGAAACAATGTGAATTGAACCTCTACCATTAAAAAATTATTATAGGCCACAAAAGTTTTAAATCAAGCTGATATTTGTGTTTTTCATTCATACATGTCTACATGATCTTACGAACAGGTTGGATGACAAATAAACGTCACTATGGGCCCTAGGAAGGTTTCAACGGTGGAAATCATTATTCCTATTATTTCATGTGGCATGGTCCACCCATGTTTTGGATATGCTTCAATTTTGGGCTCAACAGCTAAAATGAGCAGGCAAAACGAATGGATGGTGTGGTAAACCAAATGCATTCAAAGTAGGCCCAACTAAATTTACTCGATACAACAAAAGCGTAGAATTTGAAGTTCGCCCAAGAGTGAATTAAGTGTTACGTCGGTAACAACTTAGTGGGTGTTACCCCTACCGTGTGGGACCTACCTTGATATATTTTTTTTGTTTATCCATTACGTGCATCTAATTTTATGTCTCATTTTAGGACATGATCCAAAATTATAAGAAGATTAAATCTCAGGTAGACCATACCAAGAGGAGTGATGAATAACCATTAAAAAAAAAATTCGAGCCTCAAAAGCTTTGGATCAATACAATCTTTCTAATTTTCATGTATGAACTAGTTATTATGCATATGTTTTCAGAAGTGTTTCTACTAATATTACTATTTGAGGTACTATAAAATCCAAACCTACAAAACCTTTAAGTTTTCAAATTGAAATGTGTGAAAAATCGAATCAAATTGAATCGAAAAATTCATCAATTTAATCTCAATTCAATTTCCAAAAAATTGGGTCAATTCAATTTCAATTTGAAATTTTAAAATTAAAATCAATTCAATTTCAATTTCAATTTCGAAAATTTAAAATCAATTCAATTTCAATTTCATCCAAAATCGAATTGATCGAATCGATGTGCAGCCCTACAATGAGATCAATGAAAGGTGGAGAAGCTGTTTTTTTTAAAGGAAACAAAGTTAATTGAGAAACCATCCAAAAAGCAGGAAAAGAAAACAATACTGAACTATGAAACCAAACTAGCAGCAAGAAGAGCATTATTTGCTCCCTTGACATAAGGAGCCCAACTACTCACTAAAGCTCTAACTGTTCCTATCACTCTTTCCACCAAGGTCCCACCATTTCTAAAGAATCGCTAGTTTCTTTCCTTCCAAATAGCCCCAAAAATGGCTATGATGAGGAGTCCCCCAGCAACTTTCCTAGCTTTACCTACGCTGCCACCATGCCACGCCCATAGAAGCATATCCACTGAGTTTGGCATAACCCAAGATACCTGATATTCTGCCAAAAACGAGTCCCACACCCATGCCTTGCGAGTGAAAGAACAATGAATAAGTGAACGATAGACTCTGCGTCTGCCATACAAAGCAAACAAATGTTTGGGAGGACTATGCACCTTCGCTAAGATTGTCAAGAGTCAACACTTTGACTTTTCTTTTTTTTAAAGGCGACAGCATTTATTAGAACACTCGCACAAAGCAAGAAAAGAATAAAACAAAAAAATAGAAAACAAAAGGCATTAGCTACCAAACGTAATACAGAAATTAGCAGCTAAATCTGCACTAATAGATCCCGCCCATCACATGACAAGAAACTTGATTTAGCTAATAACAGCCTCTACACTCATCTTCTCGTTACGGTAGCACCGCCCATTTCTAGCTCCCCAAACAGCCCACAGCATAGCCATAAGAATCAACCTCCACTTGCCCTTTTCAGACTTACCCACTCCTCCCCCATGCCAAGCCCAAAGAAGATCATCCGCCGATTTCGGCATTACCCAATCGGTCTTGAGCAAGCGAAGGAAATACTCCCAAACTTTCCGCACAAAGGAGCAGTGAATGAACATATGGTCTATTGATTCCGCATTTTCCATGCACATGATACAAATATTGGCCAACACTCTTTTACGACTAACCAAACACACAAAAACTGCCACATGGGAAGGACCACTGTAGAACCAATGATGAAATGGATGGAGTGGCTCAATAACCCTGCTAGGTTCTGCCAAGGTCTAGAAAAAGGAGCGAACAAAAAATTTCCTAGAACAGTGCACTTTCCACAACCATGCATCCTAATGAAGAGTGGGAGTGATAGGCTTGGGATAGGCAAGTAATTTGATATACTCGGACATCTCGACATCCAAGAGTTTCTAACGGTAGGGTAGACACCACACAACCATACCTCCAGAAACAGAGAAGCATCAAGATACAACAATACCGCAATTAGGAGCAAGAGCAGCAATCCTAGGGAAAACTTCCTACAGCGGTCTATCCCCACACCAAATATCTGCCCAGAATCGGGTTCGATCCCATTCCCAATGACAAAGGCAATGTTTCTGCAAACCAGGTGCTTTGTCGAGCTATAGCTTTCCATATACTAGACGCATGATAAAGGGATGATCTTTTAACACACCAACCGCCTTCATGGGTGCCATACTTACTGGCTATTATCTCCCTCCACAGTCGGCCTTCTTCGGTTCCAAACTTCCATATCCATTTCCCCAAAAGAGCTTGGTTCATGGGTGACATTATAAAATCATTACCTTTCCAAAAAAAAAAAAGACTGAGAAGACAACTATAGGGCAAATCTACAGAATGTTGCGAGATACGTACTGAAAGAGACATACTTAGAGAGAGCAACCAGCGCACACTTCCACACTTTCCAACCAACCACAGGGGATGATGATCATGAACACAACATCCAACGAGAGCAACCAACCCACATGCTTCAAACGACAACACGGGGGTAATGATTGTGTAAACCTCATTCACCTTCTTAGGTACGGGCCATTACAAAAGTCCGGCACATAAAAAAATAAGAACACAAAGAAACCCTAGGTTTCTTAAAGAAGTTTCAGCACAAGATTGATGAAAAAGTCCAAGAAGAGAAGAAGAAGAATGTAGAGAAGAGCCGAAGTTAAACTAAATTAAGAGCAAATTTCGCTTTGATGCCATGTGGTTTTGTAGAAGAAGAGGGGAGAGAGAGAGAGAGAGAGAGAGAGAGAGAGAGTTGGACCTCTCCTCTCTCCCCTTTATATTATTCAATAAAAGTGCATATGACAAAAATACCCTCAAGTAACAAAAGCAAAAATACCCACCAAGTCCTAAACCAGCATAACAACTAATTAATAAAGAAAAGAACTAGGATCAAGGACTAGGTGGGCCAAACAGTGGTACGGCCCACATTTACATCCATTAACAAGAGTTAATACATATTTTAGGTGCCAATTATGAGCCTGATGGAAACCATGGCTAGTCATGGAACTAAAGCATTTGGCCACAACATACCAGCAAAGACGCCCTCTCATCCTTTCCAAGCTGCTCATTGGGCCAACTCTCCTGCCAAATTAGTCAACAAGAGGGATCAGCTTTATAAAGAAACAAAAATCTATTTCATGATTCTAGGCAGTGCATGAGGCCCCAAATGTTTTAGGAAAAAAGAAGAATAGCTGAGTAGTGAAGTATTAAAGCCATGGCATGCATTGTCATATTCCATGAGATAACAAACATATCGCTATACGTAATAGTGGTACCACCATTTCTAGAAAAAAAAAAAAAAAAATGGTCCCATTTTCTTGTAATTAAATTTTTTAACCAAGTTCATGTAAAAAACCTGTGGGTTTGAATTTCAGGGAGTCAATATTCTGGTTATCATTGGTGATAATGCCGAGGGCCATTTTCTACATCCGGCCACCTACAGAACTAAAAAGGTGTTGTAGCTGGACTGCGGACATGGTTTTTTATTCTTTTGACCTACCAGACAATTCAATGGATATCTTTCTTTTGAACAAGTGATATGCTATCAAAAGAATACTACTATCAAATTTGTACATGTAAGCAAGGAGTTCATGGCTATATTAGGGGGGGGGAATTGAGAGGTAACAGAAAATTTTATTAAAAGGCTCGCCAAACATGAGGAAAGAATACAACCAAAACGAAAAAATTAAAGAGACCCAGATGACAAGCCAGCCAAGGCTGCCTTAACATACACAACCCAACCCGAAATCAAATTCCTCACTTTAGCAATGGCCATATATTCACTCTCCACTATATTCCTAAAGCGTCAATCATTCCTTGCCTTCCAAATAACCCAAAATACTGCCATAATTAACAATCTCCAACCAGCTTTTCCGTATTTGCCCGTCCCACCTCCATGCCATGCCCAAAGCAGCTCTTCCACAGACTTCGGCATAACCCAATCGGTGTGCATCAAATTGAGGAAGTGCGACCAAATATTGGTGGGGAACTGACAGTGAACGAATAGATGATCAATCGATTCCTCATTTGCCATACACATAAGGCACGTGTTGGGGAGGATCATCACTCTACGTTGAAGGTTGTCAATCATGAGGATTCGTTTCCTGCCGACTAACCAAACAAAGGTTGAGATGCGAAGGGGAGCCCCATAGAACCAATGATGGAAGGGATAAAGAGGACTCGAGAACTGAGGCGTCGCAAAAATGAGATTAAAAAATGATCTGACCGAGAATTTACTAGAGGGATGATTCAACCATAGGATCTTGTCTTCCTCATGAACCATCAGCATGTAGTTGTTGGGAAGATTCACAAGGCTAGCTAAGTCCGAAATTTCCACTTCCAATATGTTACTTCGACAGGGAGGAAGCCACACCACATTCTCTCCCACCACTAAAAAGCAGCCCACCACACGGACAAAATGATCAGGCGCAAGACGGGCTAACCTTGGATATAAATCTTGAAGTGCGGTGCTACCACACCATACGTCGATCCAAAAGCAAATCCGATTTCCGTTGCCAAGCTGAAAAGCGAGGCCTCTAAAAACTAGATGTTGAGTGCCCGCAATCGCTTTCCACATAGATGAAGCTCTATACATGGGAATGAATTCCTCACAAACCAACCACTATCCTGGGTGCCGTATTTAATCGCTATCAAATTTCTCCACACGCTGCCCTCTTCAATGCTAAATCTCCATATCCACTTCCTGAGTAAATTTGTATTCATGGTCATTATCAGTCTAATGCCTACTCCTCCTTTAACCGGTTTGCGAACCTCTTCCCACCTAAGAAGATTAAACTTTCTTCTGTCTGACACCCCTTTCCACAGAAAGTCTCATCTGAGTTTCTCAAGTCTGGCAATCACTGACTGAGGACATTTGAAGAGGGATAAGAAATAGACATATTGGAGAAGGCACTCTTAATGAGGATGAGGTGACCTCCCGTCTACTTGTGTCAACATTTCCAAGAAATCAACTTTCTCTCAATCCTTTCAATCACCATATCCCAAAGGTTTTTCGTCGGTTTCCCGATGCATAAGGGCAACCCAATATACGTCAAAGGAAAAGATCCAGAGTTGCATCCAAATATGATAGCAAGGCATTGGAGGTCAACCTTTTCCGTATGAAACCCCAACATTTCCGATTTGGTTGCGTTGATGTTTAAGCCCGACATCGCTTCGAAGCAAGCCGTTATCTTTCTAAGGTTATCTACCAATTATGCCTTCGAATCGCAGAAGGGAAGCGTATCATCTGCATACTATAGATGAGTAATGGTAGTATCGTGGCTTGAAAAATTAAATCCTCCGAAGAGGCGACTCTCCTCCCGCTTTCTAAGCATCATACTAAGAGCATCGCCAACCACCACAAACAAGGGGACAGAGGGTACCCCTGTCTCAAACCTCTAGAAGATTTGAAGAAGCCCTTAGGAGATCCATTTATCATAATCGGGGGGGGGGGGGAGCCGAATTGATGCAGTCTCTAATCCAATTCCTCCACCTATGGCCGCAACCCATCTTGAGAAGCGCATAGTCTAGGAAGCCCTTTCAACGTGATTGTAGGCCTTCTCAATGTCCAGCTTGCAAACTATGTCGCTTTCCTTGTCTCTGTATCTGGAGTCGACACATTCATGAGCAAGAAGAGCGCCATCAAGAATCTATTTGCCTTTCACGAACACACCCTAGTTATCCGAAATGGTGTTAGGAAGGACCTCCTTAAGTCTCGTAGTGAGGATCTTAGCTAAAATCTTGTACGGGCAGCCTATAAGAATGATCGGCCTAAAATCCTTTATCCACTCAACACCTTCCACCTTAGGGATAGGAACGATGAACGTTGCTCTTAGATTTGAAGAGATCTTTCCCCACTCGAAGAATTCCACCAGAAAATCCAGGACATCCTTTTTAACGATTTGCCAGAATCTCTAGTAAAAGAGAATAGGGAACCCGTCTAGGCCCGGGCCCTTATCTCCAACCATGCTCTTTAAGATAGCTAACACTTAATCTTCCAAAGTAAGTCTCTCGAGAGAAGTTGTGTCCTCCTGGGATATCTAATGCAAGTCAAGATTATCAAGCTTAGGCCTTCGCCAATGATCACCAGATAAAAGATCTTTGTAGTACTAGACTATCGAGTCACAAATCTGATTCTTTTCTGTAATTGATTTTCCATCCACAATCAAGCTGTGCACTAGCGATGTTGTTAAATAACCTAGTGTTATTGTCTCCTTCCTTAACCCAAAGGACCCTTGATCTTTGCAGGCATTTGATATCTTCTTCTTTCGCCCTCTTAGCATAATTAAGATCTAGGTCAGCCCTTTTCATCTTGTCCTCCTCCAAGATGGCCCCTTCCTCCTCCAATAGATCTATGGCATGAATTTTTCCACCCATTTGTCGAAAAGCTCTTCCCTCTCTTTAAGGCCTCCTTTCTTCTACAGTTTGAGGTTTTCTTTCAAAAGTTTCAGTTTTCTGCCAAGTGTGTAGCCAGCATATCCTTCTACCATGAAGGAATCCCAACAATTTGCAATCATCTAATTGAAACCTTCAACTTCCATCCAGGACAGTTCGAATCTGAAGGGTCTTGGGCCCAGTTTTCCTCAATAACTTTGAGAGCAGCTAGCCTATGATCAGAGACCACCCTCGGAAGGCCTTGTTGAGCAACCAACGGGAACTTCTCCATATAACCAGCAAAAACCATAAACCTATCCAAACGAGACATGTAGGGATTTACCTTACCATTTGACCATGTGAATCTGCAACCACCCCCCCCCCCCCCCCCCAATCGAAAGATCGACCATCTCATGCCAACTAACCCAATCAGAAAATTTGGTCGTGCTTTTTGAAACTTTTCCTCCCACATCAAAATCCCCTCCCACACAGCAGGGGGTCCTCCATTTCTGTCAAGCAGCATCCAATTCCTGCCAAAACTATTCCCTACTTCCCTTAGGCTGTAAACACAAGGGCCATAAATAGCCGTAAAGACCCATAGAAACCCAAAGGAATTCTCACATAACAAAATAGACACAGAAAACTTCCCAACAAAAGAATCAATCTTCTTCCAACTATCACAACTCCCGGCAACTAAGATTCCCCCTGCAGATCCCGAAGCATTCGCTGCAACCCGATCCTTATTCTTAACTCCCCATATAAATTCGAGTAAACCTTTGTCAATATCTTACAACTTGGATTCCTAACACTACTATTATTTCAACCTTTGCCTTTCTAACAATCTTCTTCACCTGAGTTTGCTTTTCCTTACTCCCCAAACCCCTAACGTTCCAAGAAAGAATGATCATTGATCAACGGCTTTACCCGATCTTACCTTGTTGCCCCCACTCGTTCTAGTTGCGAAATCGTAATTAATAGAGCATTCGAGGCTCATTAGCTCCCTCCACCCTTTAGGGGATTTCCTGGATTTGAAAATCTGCAGCTCCTGTTGACGCTGGGCTGCTTTCACTTGAACAAAGTGGAAGAAATCATGGACATCTTCATCATGAGCCCCATAGGACATGCCTACAAATCCCCCTACCTGCTCAAGGGTGTCTTTAGCCCAACGGAATTGTTCTAGCGTGGAGTTAACCTTCTAGATCAGTATCAGGATCAACAGCGATTAATCCTGAGGCAAGAGACCAGCTAGGAGCAGGACAGTTCTCTATCTTCTCAGCGTAGAGAGGGTTAACTATCTCTTCATCCTCAGATAGCGCTGCTTCAGGAAGCTCAACAGGAGGATCTCCATCATCTTCGCTGCGGTCAAGAACGGTCTTTCTGCTCTGCCACGGCTATCACGATCTCAAAACCCCTCCCATCCTACGAGAGCTCTATCGAAGAGAAACTATCGTTGTTGCAAGTAGTTGTAGACCTTTACTCAACGCGGACAATATCTATCAATTGGGTAAGTTTAAGTAATGGTGCTTCTAATTGCCCTTCGCACGAGGGAAGCGAACGTGTCTCCGTGCCTATAAAGCTCGCACGTGACCTCATCTCATTGCACGTGTTGGCATCATTATACAACTTGTGCAAGAGAGGGAGACCTGAGATATCTCCCTCACGTTACGCACATGCATTAGCATCCGCCACCTCATCTCTATCTTGACACGCGTCTTCCTCTCTCAAGAACATCACGTTAGGTGCAATCGACGGTATTGATGTGTGCATGCGTGGATTATCCTCCTCAAAGAGATTTGAAACCCTGATCGAGCCTATTATCAAGCGACATGTCCCTGTCCCTGGAGGTTCAGAGGAGGATCGCATACCTAGCCTCTAGTCCAAACCAGGTTCACGCATAAGTTTTCTTCACTTGGGCCACCCTTGGAACACCGTACAAAAAAAGAAGGCTCCCCATTTGCTAGTTGCTTCACCTACCTCGGTTGTGTCAATCAACGTCTCGCACGATGCCTCTTTTCGAAACGGTACTCCACATGAGAAAGGGAATTATGCTCCTTCAACAACATTCAGCTGGAATCCATGGCCAAACGCATGTTTCCCCACCTCCCGCATCCTCCAAATGTCTCCCCAGTGTAGATAAGGGGTGTTTATCTCCTCCTTCTGAACCAGCAATGGTATATCCTTTCTCTAACCATCGTTGAGATGCAATCTAGAGTCGGAGATCCCTTATTTCGACGAACGCAAGCTCTTACAACACCCAGTTCCACTCCCATCTCCGTCAATGGATTGAGAACGACAAGCCCGCCGATACAAGAAGCCGCCACTAGAAAGAAATCCCAAAACCAGAATTCTAATGGGATTCCCCAAATCAAGAACCACGCTTCTTCATAGCCAAAGATGGGATGCTGTTCCCACCTCCGGATTTGCAATATCGGGCCATCTATGTGAAGGGCCCTCGCCATAACGTGCAAATCTGCATTCACCCCCGGGCTAAGACGAATCCATAATTCGTTGTAGCCTCCTCACAATCTTTCCGGGGGAGGATCGACTCTTATTTGCCGGAGTGTCCTTCTTAGTTCTAACCGGTGAGATGTCTTCTCTTTCCACCCTTCTTAGTTCTCCTCTCTGGGCCGAAGCGTGCCCGTTGTGCTTTGATTTTCTTTCCCCCGAAGCTCTCTCCGTGGATTTCAACCGCTCAAGCAAGTTCTTCTTCTGATCCCATTCAAACAAACCGAATCCCCAAGACTTGCAAAGAACCTATCTCTCGGAATCACCACCTCCATCACTGCTCCAACCCTCTCGAAAACCCTAGAGAAATTTATCGGCAACCACCCTTCCGGATAACCTTCAACGAACACTACAGAGTTGGATATGTGGACAACTCGCGTCGAGGACCTATTGGTTTTCCCTCCTTTCTGTTTCTCCTATCTGCCCTTATCCATCTTTCCCTAACTTCCTCTCCTCCTTGGCTTCCATCTTCTTCGAACTCCCCTCTTCTATGTTCTACCATTTCTCTGTTAGGATTTAATGTTTTTGTAGGATATACATATGGACTCCATTATCCCAATATATAACAACTCCATCAAAGGAAATATACAAACATGCTTGCCTGATTGTAAATATAGTGGTACATAACTAGATATTAGGGTGCACGCTTCTAACCCAGACTTTATCCAACATTGGGAAACAATAAAAGAAGATGAAATTGAAAATGACTAATCAGGTGGGTGTGTGGGTGTGGTTGAGTGGGTGTAAAGGAAAAGGAAATAGAAGCTCTAAAAGGTATAAAGTCTTGTACACACCTTATGTGCCGAGTTCCCAAGATGACCATTTGATGGTGAAAATGAGGAATTCTGGGAGCGAGCTTGATCATTAGCCCTTGAACCACGTCCCCTGCCTGTTACTGACCGTGCCCTACCACGACCTTGTTTTCGCCTAGGGTGCATCATCAACACCAGCTTCAACATCTACTGTTTCCATGGTCTTCATCCTACCATCCACTACTCCCTGGTTTTATTTATGTTAGTATGCAAAATCTCTATAAACAAATTCTTTTAGAAAAAGGAAGACAATGAAGGACTTCAACCAAGACCAAATCAAAGGTAAAATACCCAATAAGTAAAGAACCGAAAATGAACTATTATTAACCAAATGATCTGCACTGAATTTGCCTCCCCTGTGAGAATAGAGAAACCTAAAATCTTGCAGCCTGGTAACAAGGTTTAAAAATCGAATTCTGCATACCATATCAGTCACTGCTGATACTGGTTCGCATCGGCCTTATCAGTCAATACGCCAAATCTATGCTCCATTCAGCCCTGATCAGATGGTTAGGATTTCTTGATATCTTATATATAGGCTCCATCCACAATGTATTCCAAAATTTTGACTGTTCAGATGGCTGTATTTAATGCCACATGTTAAAGGATGAGTCACCACCATGGTCCGACAGACCTATTTCAACAAACAAGTCTCCCTGAATCAGGGGTTAGGATTGTTTAGACAATCTGATTTTGGGACTGACTCAAAAACAGTGGACTCCACAATTTAGTCAGTTTAATTTGAGTTAATGTATGCCACATGTACAATTTCTAATCGCATTGTGTACCAAGCGTCATACTCTACCGGAGTATGAAATAACTCTTTCAATTCAAATTCAGATTTGAGACAGGCACCTCTGCAACTTTTGTAGAATGAGCTTATTCTACAATGCAATGTGCCAGGCCCAAAGTGATTACTCCCTTCAAGTTCGCCCCGTATCCTAATAATCAGACCAAATGCAAAACACAGGTGGGCCACACCACAGGGAACAGTTGGGACGGATGCCCAACCTTCATATTATTTGTGACCCCTACAGCTCTTTCATATATGCCAGCCAATTCATTCAGAATATTTGGCCCCCCCAAGATGAATGGGCAATTCCAGGCCATTCAAAATGCAGGCGGGCCACACTACATGATTTTAGAGATTTTGAGATGATTTTACATGTGGCCCGCTTAAGCTTTGTATCTGCTTGATTTCTGTATCCAAGGAGAACTTGAGGGGTCTCACATGATGGACGGTGGGCCTCGCACACCAGGTTGTAGATAAGCTTATTCTACAAACGTTGCAGAGGATCCAGCCTCTTTAGATTTCATAGACAGTTGTCAAAAACACGACACAGCTATCATAAACACTAAAACGGCAGCTGATGTACACACCACGGCTCTGCTACATCGACTGGCTTGGTTTGTGGGGCCATCTTAATTCATGTGTGGGCCATCTTAATTCATGTGTGGCATCTAAACCGTGCCGAGCCCACCATGATGGTAAGACACCCCAAAAAATCAAGCTGAACCAAAACTTAGGCGGGCCACCAGAAAGGAAATAATGTAAGCCCCCTAAATCTCTTAATTCAATTAGTGTGGCCCACCTGAGTTTTTGATCGATCAGATATTTTGGGTGTCCCTTCGTATCAATATGTCTCACCTTATGAACGGGTTGGACAGGTATATAGACACAATGGTTGGCCCCAAAAAATTGCATATTTTTTTAGTGTGGGCATTCTCCCAATTGTTACCACTGCTGTGGCCCACTTGAGTTCATTTTTCCCTGAAATTTGGGCTAAGGGCCAATGATGGATGGCCTCACCGGATGAATAGGACGGATTATCAAAAAACATCATGGATGAATTGAGCCCCACACAACTTTATTCAAAGAGGTCTGACAAGTCACTCATCAGGGATGACTTGGTCTGAATCATCCCGACTCAGACAAGTTCCACCGACACAGTCAAGTCAGAACAAGTCAACCTGATTTTGGTGTCCTGAATGTGAACTAGGCGGTGTGTTGTACCGCCACCCCCTGATACCAGATATTTACCAGATTCAGATTTTTTTTAAACCATTGCCTATGAAGGGTACCCATTATGTCTTTAAAAGTTGACCCCATATGCCATGAAACTTTCTACTATGCACACAGGGTTATGGTGCAAAGGATCAAAGAATGGGCTCAAAACACACGCAAATATTATGCAATACATGGATATACCTCTGTTAGGAGAAGTATCCATGCAAATATTGTGCAACACACACACCCAAGTACACATGAACGCATCCAGGATATGAAAAGGGTGTAAAAGATCGGTGCCATTGCAGCTATTGCTTTTCTAGAAAAAACTGACAGACATATCAGCTTATACATGTCAGTTGCATGTAAGCTTGAACATTTTAACTATAAAAAAAAAAAGGCGTAAGATAAATTAATTGAAGGATAAAAGGTGTAAGCAAACAGACAAAGCAATATTTTTTTAGGCATGTAACAGTCCACCATGGTGTATGGCTACTGTTGTCCATCTGGCAAGTGCCGAGTGCTAAGCTTTTGACTTTTGAGCAACGCATTGTGATGAGAACACAAGACCCTTCAAAGTCTATCAGCGAAGAACGTGCACACCACAAGCATCTTCCTTGTGGCTAGGCGATCATTGAGGAGCATTGAGACCCTACAGACGTGGTTTGACACATAGAAAACCCCACATTTGGAAGACGTGTGTAGGATAGGAAGAAGACCCTTGCTGGACAGTTTTCACTGTCCTCGGGCCGAAACTCACTGGATGTTTTTGGACGTCTTCGGGCGCCTGACCGAACACTAGACCACCGCACGAATTTATTTATTTTTTTTCGTTTTGCTTAAGTATTAGGGGTATTTTGATATTTTTCTGTTTTCTTATTGGTTATTTAAGAGGGCTCAGCCCTAAACTCGAAATTAGTTGTTGATTAATGAAAAGCAAGCCTTTTGGTTGCCTCATTCCTCTCTCTCTCTCTCTTGGAACTTCATCTTCTTCTCCGATCTTCTTCTTCTCTTTTCTTCTTTTGTCCCTCCAACCTTCTTCCAGGTAATCTATCATCTTTTCTCATCATTCTAAATCTCTATTTTGTTTACTTCCCACAACCTAAAATCTGAGAATTGATCCAAACCCTAGTTCCTCAGATTTTCGAATCCCTCATCCGAAAAATCCCTTGATCTTTCGGAGTAGTGATTCCCATTAAGCAATTGGGTGATGACCATGCAAGATCGGAAGGTCCCATCCCTCGCCGGATCCAACCTAAGCTATAATTGAACTCCACACTTCGTGGTTGTGATGATGGCCCGCTCCATTGCATGTCCCTTTGTGGTTTTCTTACTTTATGATGATTGATGTTGAATTTTTAGATTATTATTGTCTTTTATTTCCGCTGGATTATATGTGTTCATGAACATGCATCATAATTAGGGCATCCTGCATCAAATTTGGTATCAAAGAATAAGCTTTGCATGGTTATGATTAGATCGAGTTATCAAATTAGGGTTTTGATTTTTAGGTCTGTTTTAGGAAATTTCCAGATTCAGAAAGTTTCCAATTTTAGAAAGTTTCCTAATTTGAAAATTTTCCATATTTGAATCGCATCATCTAGAATTGATTAAGTGTCAGTTCATTGTAGTTTAAATCCATCGCATTCATCTTGTGAGTCATAAAACCATAGTGGGCAAGTTGGGTAGAATTTGGTTCGATTCTTTAGTTGCATGCCCACGAGAAGAGGTAGAGGTTTCGGACTTCAACCAATCATGAATAACGAGCAGTTATCTAAGCAACTTGCTCAATTGCTACAAAAGATAACCGTTTTAGAAACGAGCCAAAGGCGTGAGTTCGCTCGCATAGACAACCAAATCGCCACCACCATGACTAAGATCGAGCAATTAGAGGCATCCCAAAGGGAAAACCCCACTGTTGAGGATGATGAGCAATCCCGAGCAGGAGGAATCGTTGAAGAACACGCTCCCACACGTAAAGATAATGGTGGTAGAGATCATGGAACGGGTCGTGGTGTTGTACGGGAGGCACAAGCCACATATGATTACCCAGACCGCTACGATCCAAATGAGCATGCGATGAAGAGTGTGAGGGTGGAAGCCCCAAGTTTTGATAGGCGTCTGGATCCCAAGGCATTCCTTGATTGGTTAGTTGACATGGATCACAATTTTGAGTGGTATGACATGTCAGAAAACCATCAAGTGCGGTTTGTTAAAATGAAGCTTGTGGGCCAGGCTAAATTATTTTAGACTAACACCGAGCGTAGGATTGATAGAATTGGAAGAGCCCCTGTGATACATTGGAATGAGATGAAGAAGTATCTCCCTCTCTCATACAGACAGAAGCTCCTTGACCAATGGCAATCCTTGCGCCAAGGGTCAATGTCTGTCGCTGACTACATCGCTAAATTCGAGGAGTATATGATGCGATGTGACATCCAAGAGAACCCTCTGGTAACGTTTTCGCGTTTCAAGACGGGCCTTCGAACGGATCTTCAGCGCGAGCTTTTGACTCGGCCCATAACAGACTTGGATGAAGCATAACAAGTTATGCAAGAGTTGGAACAATATCTGAGGGCTCCTGTCATTCAACGCTTTGAGTCCCGAGACTCTAATGCTAAATCTGGATCCTAGGGAACTAGACCTAACATTGATAGTCAACCCAGGGCACAGGCAACTGTTCCGCCTAGGTTTAGGGATGAGAAGGGCAAAGGTGTCCTTGGTGCCGGCCCTAGTGGGGGTAGTCAAGTGAGGTATTATGAGTGTGGAAATATCGGACACATGTCAAATCAATGTCCCACGAAGAACGGTGGAAAAGCCTTAGTTATAGGCGAGTCCCACGAGGGTGTAGTGACCAGGGTGATTATGAAGTAGAAGAATATCACCCTAAAGGAGGTCTTTACGGATGAAGACGAAGTGGGCGATGAAGCAATGCTTGCAGTAGTCAGGCGTGTGCTATCTCAATCTAGGAGTAGTGTCGATTGGCGTCGAAACACTATCTTCTACACTCTCGCCAAGTGTGGAGAAAAGAATTGCAAAGTGATAGTGGACAGTGGAAGTTGTCAAAATGCAATTTCCGCTAACACCTTGGACCGTTTGAAGTTGAAACCCACACCTCATCTTGACCCATACAAAGTTTCTTGGGTAAACAAAACATCTCTTCCTGTCACTCATCAATGCTTAGTTCCCATTGAGTTCGGGTCATACAAGGAGTCCCTGTGCTGTGATGCAATACCTATGGATGTTGGACATATTATCCTAGGTAGACCGTGGCTATTGGACAATGACGTCACGATCTTTGGCCGTTCGAATACGTGTACCTTCATGCATAAGGGTAAGAAGATCAAACTTAATCCCATGCCACTAGAAAGCACATCAAGGAAGAAGAAGGATGAGAAGGCGAGTGAGCCTAAGGAAGTGAAGAAATCCAAACCTAAGTCTTTTCATATGATCAATGCGAGAGAGTTCGAGAAAGAGACTAAGGAGGATTCCATGGTGTATGCCCTAGTGGCAAGAGAGATTACACCAAAGGTTCCATCAGAGTTACCCCATGAAGTAACATCGGTTTTGAAGGAATACAGTGATGTATTCCCTGATGATTTACCGAATGAGTTGCCACCTATGCGGGACATCCAGCATGCCATTGATCTCGTCCCGGGGTCTACTTTACCGAACCTTCCTCAGTTACAGGATAAACCCTGCAGAGCATGCGGAATTGAAGAGGCAAATTGATGAACTTCTACAAAAGGGCTTCATCCAGGAGAGTATGAGTCTGTGTGCTGTGCCCACATTATTGACGCCAAATAAAGACGGCACGTAGCGCGTGTGTGGACAGCCGTGCGGCCCGTGCCATAAACAAAATTACCGTCAAGTACGGATTTCCTATACCGAGGCTTGATGATATGCTTGACATGATGGCCATGTCCACCATTTTCTCCAAAATTGATCTCAAGAGTGGATATCACCAAACTCGCATACGCCCAGGAGATGAGTGGAAGACTACATTCAAAACAAAAAATGGGTTGTACGAGTGGATGGTCATGCCCTTCGGCTTAACAAATGCACTCAGTACTTTCATGCGGGTGATGACACAAGTCTTGAGACCGTTCATAGGTAAATTCCTAGTGTTGTACTTTGATGACATTCTTATTTATAGTACCACTAAGGAATCACACCTTGAACATCTGAAGCAGGTCTGTAGCATCCTTAAGACTGAAAAGTTGTACGCTAATCTTAAGAAGTGCACGTTCGTGTCTAATCAAGTCGTGTTCTTAGGATTTATAGTGTCATCAGAAGGAATGCGCGCAAACCCTGAAAAGGTCAGGGCCATAGTTGAGTGGCCAAAACCGAAGAACATTCACAAGGTGCGAAGCTTTCACGACTTAGCAACTTTTTATCAGCGGTTCATTAAGGAATTCAGCACGATTATGGCTCCCATTACTGAATGCATGAAAAATGGAGAGTTTGTGTGGTTGAAAGCCGCAGTCAAGGCTTTTAAAGAAATTAAGGGTAAAATAGTAGAAGCTCCTGTCATGCGTCCACCTAACTTTTCCAAAGTTTTCGAGGTGGCGTGTGATACGTCAGGTGATGCTATAGGTGAAGTATTGAGCCAAGAGGGCCATCCAGTAGCCTATTTCAGTGAGAAACTGAATGAGGCAAAGCAGAAGTACTCCACTTATGACAAAGAGTTCTATACAGTAGTACAATCCCTGAGACAATGGTGTCACTATCTCCTACCACAAGAATTCATCTTGTTTTCTAACCATGAGGCCTTGAGATATTTACATTCTCAGAAGAAGCTTAACCCAAGGCATGCTAAATGGGTAGCGTTTCTTCAGGAATACTCGTTTGTCCTGAAACATAAGGTTGGAAAACAAACCAGCAGATGCCCTTAGTAGAAGAGTGATGTTGCTCAACCCCTTGAGTGGAGAGGTAGTCAGGTTTGAGCAACTTAAGGATAAGTAACCCATATGTCCTAATTTTGAGAATACTTATGCGTCATTCTCTAGTGACCAGCGTAGCACGGATGATTATGTTCTTAAAAACGGTTTCCTTTTCAAGAGAGACCGACTTTGTATTCCCCGTATGTCCCTTCGTGAATTCCTCGTCTAGGAGCTTCATTTAGGGGGGATAGCTAGCCACTTTGGTCGAGACAAGACCATTGTCCTCGTAGAGGATCGTTTTTATTGGCCAAGTCTCAAGCGAGACGTAGCCAAAATTTTAGGACAATGTTGTACTTGTCAACTGGCAAAGCAACGAAAACAAAATACTGGGCTATATACGCCATTGCCAGTGCCACATGCTCCATAGCAAGACATTAGTATAGGATTTCGTGCTGGGACTTCCCAAGACGATCAAAAAGCACGATTCCATCTTTGTTGTTGTGGATCACTTCTCTAAAATGATGCATTTTCTCCCATATTCGAAAACGTCGAATGCATCTCATATTGCTCATCTTTTTTTATAGTGTGGTGCGTCTCCATGGGTTGCCTAAAACCATAGTGTCTAACCGTGATGTCAGATTTACCAGTTACTTTTGGAAGACACTATGGCGCATAATGGGTACTCGTTTACAATTTTCTACTGCAAACCACCCTCAAACAGATGGAGAAACTGAGGTGGTAAATCGAAGCCTTGGAAACCTTTTACGTTGTCTAGTGGGTGAGCATGTTAAAACTTAGGACTTAATTCTGCCTATCGCTGAATTTGCTTATAATGGGTCAATCAATAGATCAACAAGGATGAGTTCATTTAAAATTGTCAGTGGTTACAAACCTAGAATGCCCATAGATCTTTTACCCATGTCTGTCACCCAAAGATCTTCAGAGTCGGCCGATGCATTTGCACGACACATTCATGAATTGCATACATATATTAGACAACGGATTAATCAAAGCAATGATAGTTATAAATATTATGCTGACTCTCATCATAGATTACAAGATTTTTAGGAAGGAGACTGTAATGCTGAGGATAAGGCCAGAGCAGGTTATCACAAGGTACCGCTAAGAAGTTACAGGCGCGTAGTGCTGGACCATTCAAAATATTGCAAAGAATTGGGTCCAACGCGTACTAGATTGACCTTCCACCTAAAATGGGCATTAATCCAACGTTTAATGTGGAAGATCTAGTCTGTTCTCCTAATCCTACCATTGACCCTTCTTCACTTTCATGGCCATACTCTGAGTTTGCTTCACAACCTATTCCACCCCTTCCCCACCCTATCATTCGAAAGGAAGAAATTGAGGAAATTGTGGATGAAGAGATAGTTTCCACGAGAGATGAAGGTTTCCAAAGGTATCTTGTCAAATAAAAGAATAAACCATCGTCAAAATCTACATAGGTTGATTGAAGCGGTGTTGCAGAACATCGATCCGGATTTGCTAGAGTATCACAAAAGCTTTAACTCGTCGGAGTCGAGTTTTTCTCACCCGAGGGGAGTTGGATGAGGACACAAGACCCTTCAAAGTCTATCAGTGAAGAAAGCGCACACCACAAGCATCTTCCCTTGTGGCTAGGCAATCATTGAGGAGCATTGAAGACCCTATAGACGTGGTTTGACACATAGAAGACCCCACATTGGGAAGACAGTGTAGGATAGGAAGAAGACCCTTGCTGGACAATTTTCACTGTCCTCGGGCCGTCGGGCGCCAGAACATTGCCTATCTGGCACCCGAGACTCACTGGACGTTTTTGGACGTCTTCGGACGCCCGACCGAGCACCCGACCACCACGCGAATTATTTATTTATTTTTTTCGTTTTGCTTAAGTATTAGGGGTATTTTGGTATTTTTCTATTTTCTTATTGGTTATTTAAGAAGGCTCAGCCCTAAACTCGAAATTAGTTGTTGATTAATGAAAAGCAAGCCTTTTGGTTGCCTCCTTCCTCTCTCTTTCTTTTGGAACTTCATCTTCTTCTCCGATCTTCTTGTATTTTCTTCTTTTGTCCCTCCAACCTTCTTCTAGGTAATCTAACATCTTTTCTCATCATTCTAAATCTCTATTTTGTTTACTTCCCACAACCTAAAATCTGAGAATTGATCCAAGCCCTAGTTCCTCAGATTTTCGAATCCCTCATCCGAGAAATTCCTTGATCTTTCGGAATAGTGATTCCCATTAAGCAATTGAGTGATGACCATGCAAGATCGGGAGGTCCCATCCCTCGCCGGATCTAACCTAAGCTATAATTGAACTCCACACTTCGTGGTTGTGATGACGGCCCGCTCCATTGCATGTCTCTTTGAGGTTTTCTTACTTTATGATGATTGATGTTGAATTTTTAGATTATTATTGTCTTTTATTTCCACTGGATTATATGTGTTCATGAACGTGCATCATAATTAGGGCATCCTGCATCACATTGACTTTAGTTTTACGGATTTAAGGTTTTAGTAGCTTGCAAGCATGCAATGCAAAAAAAAAAAAATTTGTTCATGTAACACATCTATACTGATAATTAGTACATGAGATGAGCTTAGAAGTCATGGATAGTTACACATTCAACAGACCCAACACCACATTGAAGGTCAAGGGACTTAAATGGATGATATGGTGGTCCATGCTCCCTAACTAATCAAGATTCATAATTGGACCAAAATCATGTAAATTAACCAAAGGCAAGGAAATCAAACCCAAAAATTGCATGACTACTGACAGCTTACTCTAACATTTTTCTTTTCGCGAAAGAGAAGTAAATGAAGTGAAAAGGGAACGATTATAACTTTCAGGAAGATTTTCCTCCCAAATTGATTGAACCAGCTTCGATTCCTCAACCTATGCTTGCTTGCATTTTTTATGAAAAGAGTTGCTGATTTAGTAGAGAATGATTGAAAATGAGGGTTTTTTCTTTTCTTTTCTTTTTTTTTTTTAATGCACACAGTCCACCATTGAGCTGCAGATTTTGAACCCCTTGAAAATGAGTTTTCTTCGAATTGGAGGATGCTGATGCTGGCCATTCTTCTGGCTCGAGAGAAATAATCATTGGTTTCGCAATTTAAGGATTTTGTTCTTGGGGTCTGTAGTTGGTTAGCCATGTATATCAAGGAGTGGGCTCACTAAGGGTGTGTGAAGGCTCCATCTTTTCCTTTGTTCCTTTTCTGATTATTTTTGTTTTCTCTGTTTTGTTTCCGTTTTCTTTTGGCCTCTAGCCTTAATAAATTGCTTCAACTTTCCAAAAAAAAAAAAAAAAACATGTAGCAGCCAGTAATTTGACAATTTGAGACATGAATGTGAATGGATACTTCCAAGCCACTTCTCCCTTCAAATACCCATGTAATTGAGAGGAGAGTACCTGCCCCAATCACAGTAAACAAGGCAATGCGAAAGGCACAAATGTGGATCAATATCTCCATCCCCATATACATATTTGACACCATAGATAGCTACGCAGAAAAGAGGAAACCGTCCACCCTCGATTACAATGCATGGAAAATCTAAAAGTAAACAAATCCTCTGTAAAGAACTTCATATGGCTGAATAAGCCACCTATTAACTACACATCCAAAAGCACCACAAGTTCAGGGCATATTGTTGGTAAAGGTTTATTAAACACACACTTACAAACTACGGATGACAAGTGCACATAATTTATGTCCAGAAAAATACATTTCGCCATTGTCCAAAGCTCAAAAAACATAAACAACAGAAAGTGGGAGAGGCAACAAAAAGAAGCAAATCTAAGTGCCCAGGGACATTGCATAGTAGAATCAGACAATGTTCTCAATATCGGTATTGACAGATGTATCGCACCCTTGGGATATGGAAACATATCAGTTATCACATAGGAAATATTGGATGCATCGCATAATGTTTTGTGCCTTTAAGGAAACGTTGGGAAATTGGTCGAATTTTTCAATGGAACTTCTAAGACGTTAAAAAAGACATCATTACACACTTAGAAATCAAAAGATCACAACAACAACAAAACAACTGCACATAATAAGTTTCCTTTGCATAAGGTCCTAGACTATACATTGTCTAACAAAAGTGATGCAAATAAATTCAATTAGACGGCTTGATCCTGTTAACTCCGCAGGTTTTGGGTAAGCGGTTTGGCGGTTTGGTGTTGAAGATTCCAAATTGAGGAAAGAAATCAACACTGCCAAGTATGGGATCACTAGCATGGGTTGGTGGATTAAAAGAGTCTTCGTCTTATCGAGCCTCATTAATTAGGAAAGGATTATTCGGGTGACGAAGGGTTCATTTTTGAAGTGGGGGAGGGTTCAAGGGTCAGATTTCGGGAGGACACTTTGTGTGGGGACTCCTCACTCTGATCATCCTTTCTGAATTTGGCAAACCTGTGTTTGGAGATTAATATTTCCATTGTCAATTGCTTCTTGTCTCTGGAGGGTGGGGCATTAGGGTTCCCCCTGTTGTAGAGATCTAGGGATTATGAATTAGATGACTTGTTGTGTGTCTTGTCTCGTTTGTAGGGTTTCTCGATCTCATCAGGAGTGAAGGATGCTCTTGTGTGCCAGTTCAGCAAATCTAGGAATTTTTAGGTCCAGCAGTCTCTCTACCTAAGATTCTCTCAGACACATTGTGCGCGCCCTAAGATTGTTGCGTTTGCTTGGCTAGCAAGTAGAAAAAGATTCTGACAATCGACAACCTCTAGAAATGAGCCATGGTGCTTCCAAATGCCTACCTATTGGGTTTGACCATGGAGGAGTCTGTGGATCACCTCTTTATCCACTGTTCCTTCTCTCATATGGTGTGGTCTAGTGTGTTTCAATCTTTGGACGTGTCTTGGGTGATGCCTGAGTCAACAGATGCTCTATTTCGAGCTTGGCATAGAATTCAGGAGGCTACTTTAGATTTCAGAAATGGAGGCTTGCTCTCTTGGCCATCTTATGGTTGATTTGTTTGGAAAGGAATCATCGAGTCTTTCGCAACTAGAGTAGTTCACGGTGATTAACCAAGTTCTCATGTTGTTATCTGAGTGTCACTTCTTTGAGTGGGGGCTGGGGTTTAGAGTGTTTGTGGCTCCACTTTTTTTTTTTTTTCAGTTTTGTTCTTCTTTTCTTTTCCTTTTTTTTTTTCTTCTAACTGTATAGTTTTGTTTTTCTTTGGCTTCTGGCCCTAATAAATTTGCATCATCTTTCGGGAAAAAAACTATTCATATCATTTATAAATCTAAGAAATGGATTAGAAGTTGAAGATTTGACAAAAAAGGGATTTTATAAGGTTTCTTTTTCTAATTTTTCAATTTTTTTAGAAAACACAAATGTTGTGGTTGGTATCGATGTATCGATGATACATTGCAATAAAATCATTGATATCCAAAAGTCCTGCAACTTCCTGCAGGTTTCATATCGTTGAGGTGCGATATTAATAATATTGGCCGATATCCCTGAGTTTATGTGATTATACCCAAGTTCCAAAAGGAAGAAGTCATCACAAATGTCAACACACCTCAGACTGTTGAACAAGCCCTGTTTCGTAGTCCTCTTGAAGTCTTTGCCGTTTCTGAATGTTGGCTTGTATCAAGAACTCCCCCCCAATCTGAAATTAGTGACTGGAGGCATTAACTTCGACACAATAAAGAAATATTGAAAGCCCATATTTCATTACATATTTTCAAAAGATCATAACCCAAATTGAAATAAAATTTCACACTTCAGAAACCAGCAAAAGAACCCAAAAATAAATAAATAAATTCGGATGACTGGCCAAGCGAAACTGATCAATCTGTCAGACTTACCAGCTCGGAACTCAAAAACCTATAAGCTAAATTCCTGACGTAAAGGAATTACACCTTATTTTAGCAGAGTATAGTTTGGCATACTCATGCATAGAACCACTGTATAGGTGGAAAGCACGCGAGTCAGCCCAGACTGTCCAAATTGGTTGCCCCATGTGTGCAGGGCAAGTCAAAAAAAAAAAAAAAATCAGACTGATCGATTGATCCTCACTGTCTCATTAATCACCAAATGGATGATTGAAAGAGAAACAACAAAAGGAAAGGTTAGGCTTGTCCAACTGGTGTATTTTTTAAGCGATTTTCCTGCATCAGTGGGCCCAGAGTTGAAAAAATCTGGATCTCTATTACACCCATACTATGCGAACATTGGGTACGTGCGGCTGTATGATCCTCCATACTCTACCAAGAGTATGATCTAATTTTTCACTGATGCAGTCATGAGTGCAGGATCTAAGCATGCTAAGGGGAGCAAACACAAACATAATCTTGGGAAGTCTCCAGGGACTGATGTAGCACAAAACATTTGCAAAGCAGGTCCCCGAACAGACCACGAGTTTCAATGATAGATGCCCAGATTCAGCCTTCAGGGAACTGAGAGCAAAGATGGGACCCATTCTGCAAGTTTTGAGAGCAAAAGTTGGGTGACATCATATTGGCATCAGCCTACTACTGACCTCAGCATCCCTCTATCAAAAGAGGCTCTTGTGGCAACTATAGATGTGTGCAAGCCATTGTTTTTTTTTTTTTTTTTTTTTTTTTGAAAGGTGTGCAAATCATTGGTTTTAAGTCAGCTAAAGAAGAGATCTGTTCACAAGAGGCATTTGGATGGATGTCGTGGTGTCCATTTGGACGTTTATGTTGATAACCAAGCTATCGTTTAGTCTTGTCATAAGGTGGGACCCACTTGTCCATGCTGTCCAGTGTGGCCAGCATGTGGTCCACCTTGATGTACGTAAAACTCATTTATATGAGCCCTATAGTGGCGGAAGCCACGTGATGGCCAGAATTTCCAGTTTTTCTTTTCTGTTTTCTTTATTATTTCATTTGGTATTGATAAATATACAAGGTCTATTAGGCCCACCATGAGCGAGCCAATCTTATGGATGGAATGGATCAATCATATGGGATCCTACCTATGTTTCAAATAATGACAAATAGACGTGTCAACATCAAACACCACCTATCCGTCTACATCAACTGTGATTGGGTTTTGCACACGTAAACCCATCTTAAAGCAGGTGGTTAATCCAAGCCGTCCATTCTATTGGTCAAGTCATTTTATGGCCATGGGTCAAATTTAAGCTAAAACGGAATCTTAGGTGGGCCATACCACCGTAAACAGTGTGGTTAAATGTTTGAAGTTAAAACCTCTGATGTCGACGTTGATGTGGACGTACCTGCAAAACAGAAGTGAAAGGTGGCCTCCATTCGTGAACCCACCATGTGAAATCCAAACCATTCATCAAATTTTGCATACCATATTAGGCGTTGAGCCCAAAGATCAGCCAGATCCAGAATCCAAGTGGACCCCACTATAGGAAATTGTGATGTCCACCATTGAAACCTTTCCAAGGCCCTCAAAATGATTATTTTTCATCTCAACATATCACTTTGAGAATTCAGTGGGCCCACCTTCGACTGACCAACTTCATGGATGGATTGGATTATCCACATATAGACGCATTTTTAAAAAAAAAAATCAAAAAAATAAATTAAAGTGAGAGAAGCGAACTCTCTGGACTCGACGTCTAGAGAGAATGTCTCTTTCAAAAGCACGAAGGAGTGGTGGCCCATTATGACACCACTGTGATATTTATGTTTCATCCAAATTGTTCAACCATTTTGGCCCTATCATTTAACCGTTAGAATCAAAATTGAGTCAAATCCAAATCCTAGGTGGGCGGTAACCGAAGGAAATAGTGAAATTGAACGGTCATACTTGAAATCTTTCAACTGGCCCACCATGGTACTCAATTTCCATTCAAATTTGGACACCGATCATGTGGGACTTGTCCCATGATCGTGTACAGTCAGAATGAAGAAAAAACACAAGTATGGCCCAGCTAATATAATAGAATAATATATTATATTTTTTATAATAAAGTCAGGAAAGACATCTCTCTAGGAAAGAGACCTCTCCAACGAGGCTATGGGACCGGTGTAGGATCCACTATGATACATACGTTGTATCCAAGCCATCCATTCACTTGGACTAGCTGTTTTAACCCTTGGGCCCAAGAATGGAACAGATCCAAGTCTCTGGTAGGCCACACCATATAGTAACAGTGTAATTTGAACTCTTACCGTTGAAACCTTCTTATGCCCAACATGTTGTTTATTTTGCATCTAAACCATTGATTCTGGACATATGTGACACAGGTATAGGGCCTGCATAAATATCATCGTGAACTGAAGCTTTTGTGGGCCCCACCTCTGGAAGCACTAGAGATGGACACGAGTGAAGTTGATGTTCTTACATAAAATAATAAAATATTAAAGAGAGTAAATGAGAAGATGTACTCTCTGAACGTCAATGTCCGGAGAGGGACGCCCACTCTTTTGTTTTCTCATGGGATGTGGGACACATCAATAGGCCCACGATGATACATGTGTTGTATCCTAGCCATCCATCCACCTTGGCCAGGTTATTGTCAGCCCTGGGTCCCAAAAATCAGGTTGATCTAAGTGTCAGGTGGCCCACATACACAGTGTCAAAACATATACTAAGAGGATCTAAACCATTGGATTGATAATCAAACTGATCATAACCGTTCATCAAGGGTCATATTAATAAATGGAAGATTGAGTACATAGAAAACTAGATTGAGCCAGTCATAACTTAAATCAATGGTCCTAATCAAGATTTAACGATCGGATCGGATGGACCTTGAACCTATGTAAAGATGTACCCAAAATGAATGGTCAAGATTGGTAAATCATGTACCTTAGGTATGATATGACCAAATCGATGGTACGAATCCATAGTTTAAGTGTCTGATTGTCCGATCAACGGTCGGATTTGTATAATAAGCAACTAATAGTTGAGTAATCATGAGATTAAGTATGAAAGTAACTCTGTTTCTTGAAAATAGCATGATACTCAAAAAGGCAATTCAACAGGAACGGAAACATGAGATTAGCCGATAAATCGAAGGGGATTATATTAAAAGTCCAAGCAGACTAAAGAAGGAATAACACTTTTGTAAGTAACACTACACGGATGGTATTTCCAGCATGCATTCATCATGCATTCATGAATCTGTGACATAACTACTTATGATATGTGGTATATACAACTATCTGAGATATGGTAAATGCAACTGTTTATGATGAGATTGAACACCAGACAACTCGGGGATTGAGATTCCCTTAAATTTTGGGCAAATTTCCCAACTAGAACCCGAGTTGGTACCAATAGGGCCTCCTCCCTAGGCTGAGGCCAGGGTTGGGGAAGGAGTTTAGTCAGCTCCAAAGTGAACTACTCATCGCTAGACTCCAAGGGTCGCACTATAAATGAGAGAAACCAATCCAAGCTTAGAGAGTTGGAACGGTATGCTCCTCCATGTGTGGACTAAGGAGAGACTAGGCTGAATGGGTGTTGGCAGGCCGGAAGCTAAGCGCAGCCATGGCCCTGGTGGTTCTGAATATTGAATTGTATATGAGACAGATGGCATATTGTTTTAATGCTTTAGTATATCATGATTATGCGTTAAATCATGCGAATTATTACTTGTGGGCTTTTTAACTCATTATGTTGTACATGAAAAACTATCCAGGAAAAGATAAAGTGGAGACGTCTTCGTGAAAGGATTGACAGCTTTGGCAAACAGTTGTCCGACATACCGCTGAAAGACTTGATGGCTTAGACTTTTCATTATATTTTCTATTATTGAGAAATGTTGTTGAACATAAGCCTAAGGGCCATTGGATGTTGATGTTTAAATGTTATGTTTGGATTATTATGTGGTAGTAATGATGATTAGTACCTTAAATTTTATAGTGAAATATGTTGTGTTGGTGTATGACATCACATATCATAGTAACACTTCGAACTCGATAGTCGAATTGAGAGAATTTGGATATGCGAGGTTGGGGTGTTACAGAAACCAAATTGATTTTTGAATACAATCGTCTCATACCTCGGTCTTTGCTCAATTACTCTTTTCCAAAGTTTCATAGTATGGCTCATAAGTTTAATCCCACGATAGTTAGTGCAGCTCTCCTTTATTCTTATAAATAGGTACCATAGTACTTTTCCTCCATCCATCTTGCATTTTCTTCAATCTTATCATCTTGTTGAACAACTTTGTCAACCAAAATAACCTAGTATCTCCCATACACTTCCAAACCTCTATTGGTATATCATCTAGTCCAAGGGCCTTTCCTATTTTCATCTTTCTCAAAGCTTCTTTCACTTCGGATATCCTTATCCTTTGTTTTAAAGGTAATGATTTTATTGAAAGGTCACTGCAGGAGGAAAAGAATAGCACAACACAACAAACTACAAGCAAAAAGCCAAATTACAGCCCCAAGAAGGCTAAAAGGATGCAAGCGTCCAAATCCTTAATGAGATCAGCCCACTCGAACACCCACGAGATAACTTTGCGCTTGATGGCTTCAACCGTAACCGATTTGTTTCAAAACAACTCTTGTTTCTTTCTCCCCAGATGGCCCATAGGAACGCCATCAACGTCAATCGTCAAACCGCTTTCCCTTCCTTCCCAACTCCACCTTCGAAGGCATCTATGGACTCTAACGCTATTTGAGTTTATGGTTTCTCTATCTCTATGCTCATAGAGTGACTGTCATTTAACAAGTTCCGAAAATAGCCTCTCCACCTTTCACTGATCTCATTGTCCTTAACTAGTACCCTCTAGTCATCGCTCTTAATGCATTTAACATGATCTACGTCCCTACTCTTCCTCTCTCTCATTTTTACAAGTTTGAAGACATCTTTCTCACATTCTCTTGTCCCCAATCTATTATAAAGATTATCATAGCCGTAAGTCTAGCCTTAGTCCTTGATAAATGCGACAGCCTCCTCTCGAAATCAAAGTGATTCTATGAAATATGAGCAAGTAAAATTTTACCTTCTTACAAAAGGAGAAGAGTGAACTAATCCTTGAGTTCTTTCAAAGGAAAACCAAGGTTGGAAATATAGTTTGAAAACTAGTATCTAATTTACATGCTGGTATCATCCACTAACCATACAACTATGACGAACCCGTTTCAATCCTGGAACAGTCCAATATATGGTTATACAGAGCAATATGACCCCGTATTAACGGTGAATGAATGATATGATATACCAAAACCAAATTTTCAACCACGATGCAAATTGCGTCTACTAGCCGTATCAACTACATTATAAGCAAGTTCTATAGATCTTCTCTCAACAATAGACTGGGAACCCTCATCACCTAAGGTAATTTCCCATCATTATATAAAGCCTCTGAAGCTTTGGGTTCATAGACAGCATCAAGAAATGACCCTCCTCTCTCAACACTAGCTAACACCTTACTAATATGACTCAAGAAAATTGGTCCATTTTTTGGGCTGCAATGACAAATTGCTCATCCCTTGAACCTCAAAGCCTTCGTCTCTCAACTAGCAGACTTGAACCTCCCTACCTTACAACTTTTTGTTGTTCATCACCTTGACAGCTTTCATTGCCTCATCTAGGGAGCAGTATCAATGGCTTGAGCCTAAAAGACCCAAGGTTCAAGCCCAGCCCAAGCCCTGCATGAGCCTAGACTGCAAACTGAAGCCCAAGCCTGAAAAAATTTGTTAAGACTGGCCCGAAAATTGATCAAATCCCTTTTCCCACGAGAAGTTCATAATCCACTCATTTATAAGTGGGCCGCGAAGGCACAAAGAAATAGACATTTAGAAAAATGAAACCAATGGTCGACGTGCAAAATGCATGTGTTGCCTAACCGAGGATTGGAATAGCATATTTGTAGTATAGAACACGTGCGCATATGCAGCCAGGCCTGGCCAAGTTGGGCCAAGCCGAGTCAAGCTAGAATGACTTGAGCTCAAGCCTAGACCAAAAATTAATCGGGCCATACATGGCAAGGCTAGGCCCAATCCATGGGCCAAGCTTAATAGGTCCAAGCCTAGTCTAAAGCTGGACCAGGCTTGCCAAGCCAAGAGGACCGCCCAACCTGTTATCGCTCATACAACTTGATTTCATGTCCTATAGAATGAAAACATCTACAACACTACCAAACTTCCCAAAGTTCTTAGCCAACTATGTCAAAGTTAACAAGAAAGAAATATTTCAAATATAAAATGTTGAAAGGTCATTTCCTACACTTCTTTGAAGCAGCAACATCCACTGAACAATCAGCAAGAGATCCTACACTCAACAAATATCTCAACCAAATCCGATAGAGTTAACAAGATAATCCAACAAAGTTAATTCTTGGTATCGGCGGTGGAAGATCATGTGCCTTTTTAGTTGAATGTAGACAGATGTTGTATTTATATTCTCGAAAATCTATGTGCATGATACAAAATGAAAAGCAAGGATTGTTCAATCAAGGAAATTTTGGGGGCATGACCTATGAGAAAGCTATGAAGGCACACCCGAGCAACTTGCCCTTCTAACCCACAACATGATGATCCGGGCCTAGAAGACCCCACCGTACATGTGCCCCATGGAAAAAGTCTCACAAATTAGAGATCTCACCGCTATGGAACTAGAATGAACAGTAACCGCTGAAAGTTTGTGTCATGTGGGCCATATATGGTGGGACCTCTTGATTGCCGTTTTGGGTAGTCACGAGGCAAAACCTGAGGTACGGACATCTTGAGCAAGCTGCACTAGAAAAGCTCCAATTCATGGTGGGCCGTAAATATCAATGTCTGGATAAGTAAACCATGGCTTTGTAAAAACTGAAAAGCTCAATGTAATTCCGGGACTCAAGTCAAGCATCCTACAATGGCCGCTAATCTAGAACCATTGACTCAGCATTTATGGCACCAATGTTGGCATTTTCAGTTGAACATAGACTGTCACGTGTTTATTTTCCTAACTATCCACTAAAATGTTAAATTTTGAAGGGTTTTGCTAATATCCCCACCTTCAACGTCCCCAACGCTTTTCATTTACACGTGGGATGCCCAGTCATCAATCCAGATTGTTCATTTAATAGTAACATCGGGAGAAGCCATGGTGCAAGAATCACACCGATTGGATGATCCCAACACTATGAATGAGGCCAGTTTGTTCTAACCATCTGTTTCACTGTTGTTATGTGCGACCGCATGTGCGCACATTGATGGAGAAATCGCATATACGACAGTGGCATATGCAATCGCATATGCCACATGTGCGACAATATGCAATGTATGCGATCGCATACAGTGTATACGATCAACGGTCAGAAATCTGAATGTTTGCATTTTTTCTTTTTTTTTCTTTTTTTCTTTTTCTGCAAAAAAGAAAACACTTTTTGCCTATAAAAAGGCTTCTAAAGCTCCTCCATTTGCAATATTCTCATCCTAAACTCTCTTACTCTCTTCTTCTCTTACATTTCTTAATTCCAAGTGGTCCTAATCTCTCTCTCTCTCTTCTCTTACATTTCTTAATTCCAAGTGGTCCTAATCTCTCTCTCTCTCTCTCTTGGAAGTTGGAAGATCAAGATATAAGTTCAACATTCAAGTACTCTCTTATATACATTCTTCATTTCTTATAATTCTAATCTTTATTTTCAAGGAAGATTCAAGTTCAAGTGTTCAAGTTTCAACAATTTGATTCAAGCACTCTCTCTTACATACATATTAGTATTTCTACACTTCTACGTTTCTATTTCATTCTCTCTCTCTATTCTCTCTAGACACATATATCATATAAGCATTCTACATTTTTCCCTCGCTTACATTTTGTTTCAAGTGTAGACCATAAGCTACAAGCCTACCTACAAGTTACAAGTACAAGACAACAGTAACTCAAGAGTCGAGACTAGAGTGAAAAAAGTCTCAACTCTCAACTCTCGACTACAAGTCTACAAGACAAGTGAAGAAAGTCTCTATTCTCGTTCTCCCTCTCTTTCTCTAATTCTCTCTTTTCTTTTCATTTCTTTTCTTTTTTTCTTTTTTTGTTGTAACTTGTAAGTGTGTAGGTGTGACGGTCAGCTGGTTAAGGAAAGCTACGATTATGAAATCGCTTAGCCGTTAATTAATTAATGAATCTGTAGTAGTGAGGTGTCGGTACGGAGTCACGTCAACTGTGGAGACTACACTGACGGTACATGAACTCTCTCTATCTCTCTCTCTCTCTTTCATAGTGTGTGTGACTCTCCCTCTCTCTCTCTTTTCTTTCTTTTGTTTTGTTCTCCTCTCCTACAGTGTAAGTAGTGTAAGTGTGTAACTCTCTCTCTCTATCTCTATTCTCTTTCTCTATCTTTCTCTCTTTCCCTCTCTATCTCTCTTTCTATTTTTCCTCTACTTTTCTTCTCTTCTACAAGAGTATTAGTGGAACTGTCAAGTGTGTAACTATAGCTCTATCTCTCTCTCTCTCTCCCTCCCATCTCTCTCATTTCATTTATTCTCTAATCTTACTCATCTTTACTTTAGTCTTTAGTTTTTAGTTACGAGTTATAACAAATCACTACACCATATCTTCTTCCCAATCTTCTGTTAGTGCACTTTTCTGTGGCATACTAGTGCACCTTGTTTGTCAATTATTTAAGTCAGTGAGTCTAGTGTCGATTGAGATTAAAGAAGACGAAGACTTAAGACTCAAGCGGACCTGCTACATCAAGGAAGAAAAATCAGGTAAAAGAGATGCCTTAGTGAAGCCTTAACCTTGAACCAAACCAAAACCATAACCTCTAGATGACCTTGACCTACTTAGGCATACTTGTAGTCATCTTAAAATGGCCTTAGATGTCCCAAAAGATCACACTCATCTTAGCCATAGAGGTTGCATGTGCTACTGGAAACAAGACAACCCAATCAATAGCATTCATGCTCTGTCCGATCGGTCAGACCCAAGGCTGACAGGTCAGCCAGTAGAGAGAATGGGACAGCAGTGGTTTGGCTGATCCCAAGCCTATCCAATCGATCATGACCGGTTGGCTGGGCAAGTCCGACCGATCACGACCGGTCGGACCGACCCCAGTAGAAGACAGCAAGCTTCTGTCTCAAACAGGCCAGTGGACAACCGATCGGCACTAGCCGTTTTCTGCCCATTTTAAATCCGTTGGGACTTTTTTTATAAAACGGCTTGGGTCGATTTTGAGGGCAAGTAGAGGGATTTTGAGGAGATTGAAGCCACCATTGTTGGAGACCATTTGAGGCTCATATCCTAACCCTACAAAAGCATCTTCCTTGTGATTTAACACAAGAATGGAGCATTCCAAGCTAATAAAGAAGATGACCTTTCCCCTCTTTTGATCTCTAGAGTTTGGATCAAACTTAATACTAATATTCCTATCCAAAGTTCTATGATGAGATCCTTATAGGTAAGATACTCTAGGCAACTCATTTCCATTAGTTGTAGAGATCTCAAACCTACCCTCCTATCACCTTGGGCATCTTAAAAGTATCATATGCAAAGTGATTAATCAACTGTAGCTGAGGCATTGGCGACGCAGTGGCAACACGATTGGGGGAGCAAAGGGGAGCTGATTGAAGCACGGGAGAGCAGAGATCAAGCAACTCGAAGCGGCGCTAAACAAGGGGCTCATCCTACAAGTAAGGTTGTCAAATTGTTGACAGTCCATCCACTCTTTTTCCTGTGGGAATTGAGTGTAGAGTTTGTTTTTCAAACTCGATCTAAGGTCGTTTGCCGAGGACTTTTTCTATAAAACGGCTTGGGTCGATTTTGAGGGCAAGTAGAGGAATTTTGAGGAGATTGAAGCCACCATTGTTGGAGACCATTTGAGGCTCATATCATAACCCTACAAAAGCATCTTCCTTGTGATTTAACACAAGAATGGAGCATTCCAAGCTCATAAAGAAGATGAAATTCTCCCTCTTTTGATCTCTAGAGTTTGGATCAAACTTGATACTAATATTCCTATCCAAAGTTCTATGATAAGATCCTTATAGGTAAAATACTCTAGGCAACCCATTTCCATTAGTTGTAGAGATCTCAAACCTACCCTCCTATCACCTTGGGCATCTTAAAAGCATCATATGCAAAGTGATTGATCAAGTGTAGCTGAGGCATTGGCGACGCAGCGGCAACACGATTGGGGGAGCAAAGGGGAGCTGATTGAAGCACGGGAGAGCAGAAATCAAGCAACTCGAAGCGGCACTAAACAAGGGGCTCATCCTACAAGTAAGGTTGTCAAATTGTTGACAGTCCATCCACTCTTTTCCTTGTGGGAATTGAGTGTAGAGTTTGTTTGTCAAACTCGATCTAGGGTCATTTGCCGATCCTCGGCTTGTTAGTTGAGCCTAAAATTCTAGGGACGTTGGTCATTCCTTGGCACGTTTGTCAAGCCTAAACAAAGTTTCCAAAGGGGAGCCTCCGACACGGGAGTGAACATGCGTCGGGTTGAGTGTTAGTCTTTGTCCAAAACTCTGTTATGGTTGAGAGGTGAACTGGTAAAACCTCCGTGTAAAGGTTAAGAGCTGAACCTCGTTTAAAACTTCCATATAGTGAATGTTGGTGTGCTCAATGAGTGAGTACTTGAACTGGGAGTGGAGTGGGGTAACCGAAACACTATACATGCTTGTGTTTGTAATTGTATTGAGCACAATGAATGCTTGATTAAGATGTATGCTAGGCACTAGATAAGCACATCCACACACAAGATGTACTTTCACTAAGTTGTGTAGACTTGAGCTCGTTGCTTCATTCTCATAGTCTACATAGGTTGCATAGATTAGGAGTTTGATTTGTTTAATCATTTTATTATCTATGCATGCTTAGACTAGGTAGTTTATTGCTTAAACCATATGCTAGTCTTGTGATTGGACCCAATTAGGCTTCGAAGCCGAAGTGTTAATTGCTTACTTAGTTTAAATTGTTAAATTGCTTAAGTAGGCAAAAAGATTTTAAAAGGTCCTAATCACTCCCCCCCCCCCCCCCCCCCCCGAACTTAGCCATAATACTAGTTGCTCTCTAAGCTTCTGCACACATACGCCTCTACAAGTGTGTTGATCCAAAAAGACGTCAACACCTTGCACATTTACTGAGGTCAAATGCAAAAGCATGCGACAAAATTACTTCAGAAACCCGAAAGTAGATCATAGAGTATATCGATAAACAATCGAGAAAGAGATGCGATAGTGCCTTACATTAAGAGGAATATATGGAACAAAATATGTACGAGAATATAAACGTAGTTGATGTAGATGAAGCTAGCCTTACCCTACCCCCCTACGTCGACAAGCCAGTCTAGACCATCACCAACCTTGAAAAGAGCTCATGGGTATGGGCCTATGGATAGATGGTGTAGACCATACCCCGAGTATGTGGTTGACCAAAGGAGTCGGGACAAAGGGTCAGCTCAAACAACTTTAAAATAAAAAGAAAAAACTGGTATAAACAAAAAGATAGGAAAACCATTATTCAATATATCGCTAAATGGTTTTACGAAACCGGCATTGCTTTCAACGCAGTTAAATCGAAAGGCTTCAAAGTTATGATTGAGGTAATAGGTCAATTTGGACCTAGACTTAAACCTCCTTCATATCATGAAATGAGGGATACATGCCTAAAAGTCAATGTTGATTATACACGATCGTTCATAGTCAAATATAAGGAATCGTGGAAAACATATGGTTGTTCACTCATGGTCGACAGATGGACCGATAGATCCGGTCGGCCTCTCATAAACTTTCTGGTGAATTGTCCAGCTGGGACAATGTTCTTGAAATCCATGAATGCATCGGCCCATTCTCATGCTGCAGATTACTTATTTAAAATACTAGATAGTGTAATTGAGGAAGTAGGGGAGGAATACATTATCCAGGTAATTACAAACAACAGAGCCTCGTACGTAACTGTCAATTGTCGTCTTATGGAGAAGAAGCATCGTTTATTTTGGACCCCTTATGCGGCCCATTATATTGATCTTATGTTAGAAGATATGGGTGAGTTATTTATAAAAGTGATTACAATGGCAAGAAGAATTATGCTCTTTATATACGAACACGCCCTTCTTCTCAATTGAATGAGAAAACACATTGGGGGTAACTTGCTACATCCAGCAGTTACCCGTTTCGCTACAGCCTTCTTAACACTACAAAGATTAAATACAAAAAAAAATCGAAACTCAGAAGCTTTGTAGTGCCGGCCGATTTTACAAATGGGCCTTAGTCAAAGAAGGCTGAAGGGAAACGGGTTTAATAAAGAATCCTTTCGCAAAAAATTTAGACACAGGTGATAAAGGCGCTAAAAGCATCTGAGCCCTTAGTCACTGTGTTGCGATTGGTGGACGAGAATAAGAAACCAGCAATAGGTTACATATATGATGCAATGGAGAGGACAATAAATAAGATCATGGACCATTTTAACTATATATGATGCGATGGAGAATGATTACAAGCCCATTATAGATATTATAGATGAAAGATGAGGCAACCAAATGTCATCTCCATTGTATTCAGTTGCCTACATTCTTAACCTAGCCATTTTATTCGCTTCCCCCGATCCGGCGGAAGCACAAAGTATACATATGGTTGGTTTTATTGACGTGTTGGAAAGAATGATTCCGGATAGAGAAGAACAGGTCAAGATCTTAGCTCTACTGGACTTCTATACAAAGAGTGAGGGCATATTCTCAAGAGATATCGTCATTAGGCATCAGACAAGAAATTGCCCTAGTAAGTAATATGAATGAATGTCCCAACTCTCTTACGAATAGTTTTTACGATCTAATCTACAAAGTCCAAGTGTCTAACCTACTCTACTTACACTGTTTTTCTCAAATCTCAGTTGACTGCTGGGCTACCTATGGAGTGGACCCAAATAGGAAGGATCAGCTCTAAAGATGGCCATGAGAATTCTTGGACTCACGTGATCTGCTAGCGGTTGCAAGCAAAACAAGGGCACATTCGAGACAGTAAGTTTGAAAAAAGTGAAAATGTTAATATGTTATAGTTAGGAACTTGGGATAATTGTAAGTGTAAGCTAAGCTAATGCCTAATGCACTTTCTTTCATGGAGATAGCACACCAAGAAAAGGAATCACCTAAACAAAAGAAGCTCAACGATTTGGTCTTTGTCCAATACAATAAAAAATTGCGAGAACAATTCCGGGCTAGGAAAGAGAAGCCTGATTTTAATGACCATATTTGCTTAGATGAGCTAGATGCAGATAATGAGTGGCTCGTAGGGGCGGAGGACCCAGGTCTTTGCTAGCAGGGAGCTGACATGGGCCCAAGTTGAAGATGCCGCATACAGATCGACGCCTAGAGAAAGTACTTCTACTTCCACTCGAAGGCGAAGGGGGGGGGGAGGGGGGGGCAAATAGCAGCGGTCAACCCGTGAAAGAGATCGAGGAGATGGAAGAGGTAGGAGATGATGATCGAACTGAAGATCCACATCCATCGTTGGATGTTGATGAAGTATTAGTACATACAGATAATGAAGAAACGGAAGAAGAAGAAGAATATGTGGAAGAAGGAGATGACTCCGATGATGATAACGATGATGACGATGGTGGAGATCAAATGCCGCGATGGCAAATAGATCAATGCATATAGCATTTAGTATTATTTTATTAGCGTGTATAACTTGTAATTTGTAAATTATATTTCCATTTTCTACAATCAATAACTAATAAATAGCTTCTTCTTGTTACTTGTTACTTTACTTCTTACTTGTTAAGTGTTATTGTTAACTATATTGTTGAATATTGATGACTTGATGTTTAATTCATTGTTTAATTGATTTTATTCCACACAAATGTATTTTAAATATGTAAAATTAGTTATCTATTAACTTCAGAAAGGTCCCCTGATTTCCTTTTTAAATTTTTTTCTTATTTTTCCTATTAACTATATTGTTGAATATTGATTACTTGATGTTTAATTCATTGTTTAAGTGATTTTATTAAACTCAAATGTATTTTAAATATGTAAAATTAGTTATCTATTAACTTCGGAAAGTTCCCCCTGATTTCCTTTTTTTTACAATTTTTTCTTATTTTTTCCTATTAACTATATTGTTGAATATTGATGACTTGATGTTTAATTCATTTTTTAAGTTATTTTATTTCACTCAAATGTATTTTAAATATGTAAAAATAGCTATCTATTAACTTCGGAAAGTTCCCCCTGATTCTTTTTTTTTTTTGACATTTTTTTCTTATTTTTTCGATTTTTTATAAATTTTTCAGGAAAAAAAAAAAAAAAAAAATTTATGCGGTCACATATGTGATTGTGCAGTCGTATATGCGCACGGGCACACTATCGCATATGCGATTCAACAATATTGATCTGTTTTTACGAGCCTAGATCGCATGGTTAGAATCATCGAACCAAAGTGCTACTTTGAAATCATAAGCAATACAAAGTGGGATCTATCGAATAGATGGTTCAAGAAGATGATTGAACCTATTTTGTTTCTCCATTCAATCTTGACTGCCCATTTTCCATGCTATTGATCAGATGTTGGCATGATTTTTGCACCATGGCCTGTCCCTAATTGTAGAAACAAATGGACAATCCAGATTGATGATTGAGCATCTCACATGTCGCCTAAAAGCTTCTGGGGCATTGCTAACGTCCCCATGAAGATGGGGGACGTTAGCATTGAGCAAAACCCAATTTTGAAAGGTTGAAAGGAGTTGTTTGGAGCATGGTCCATTCACCGTGGGGCCCAACAGAATGATGGTCTTGATTAACTAAACCATGGACCACACTTTACAAACTACAAACTGAAAATGTAAGTATTCCTCTGGATTTCCTCAATGCTATAATGCCTCCTTGCCCATGCCCATAACAAGAGTTAAAGAGGAAATCTGAAAGCAAAATGAAATAGATAACTCACGTCATCATCGGAATCACTTGAAGTTGACGGTTCCAGAAATTCCCCCGTGTTGCCTCCCAATTTCGACGAAGAGGAAGATTGTTGCCACTGCAAGGTCTGTGTGGGGGCCGACGTTGCTGTAGAGCCCTTCCCTGCCATCCGAGCCTCAAGCTTTGCCAGCTTATTCGGCAGGGATGGATCCGATTGGTTCGAATTTGACGAGAAGTGCATCAGCATGTCCTCTGACGACATCGCAGAAGATCGAATCGAATCTCGGAGAGACAGAGATAAAAGAGAGACTCCAGAAACCCTGATTCAGATCATCTGGTGAACAAGTCCTAACAAGAAAGCTCCCGATGCTGGCAAGGGCGAAAAACAACACAAGTTAAAAATGCGCCAGCATTGCTAAAATGTGCCACATGCATGGCAGTCGATGGAGGAAGCGTGATTATCCGAGTACGTTTTTGGGTTTTTTGTTTGAGAGAGAGAGAGAGAGAGAGAGAGAGAGAGAGGTGGGTTGTCCTTTTCTCTTATGTGACAGGAGAAAGCTTCTAACAGTAGAGGTATGGAAGAGAAGGGAAAGATGCGAGCGTGTAGATGCTTACATTGAGAGAAGCTGAAGAAAAAGGGGGAAAAAATTAAGAAAGGGGAAAGAGTGTTTTGCCCTAGCACCTTTGAAACGATGGGCTCCCCTTTTTTTGGCTCTTGGGTTTGGTTTGGCACCATTTATTGTTGGGAGCTCTGAGAGTACTTATGTTGGCTCAACGCCATTTTGTAAATGGTAGTGGCTCATACTCCTCGTATATGGACCTAGTGTACAGCTGTCAAGACCATTCAAATTTTGCCACCTATTATTGATGGAGAATGTCACACCCAAATTCAATTTCCGATAAAATAACTCGAATCTGTAAGTGATAGGTGACAGCCTCTGTAGTAACTCAATTTTGGCTCCTAATTCTCATATGCCAAGTTCCGAAAGCAGAATTCCATGAGGAGAATTTAAGAGAAACTATAAAACCAAGTTTTATGGGTAATTCCGAGAATGTCCTCGAATGCTGATGTGAAATACGTGTAACAGTTGATGAATGGCCCACTTAAGCCAATCGATCACAATCGTCCTGCAAGGCCTCATTAATAAAGCTCGAGGCATTGGCCCTGCCTTACCCGAAAATTGACCGATCAAACCATCGGATTAAGATTATTACCAAGAACCTCTCCTCGGGATATTCTGAGGATATCTACTCAGTATATTGAACTATACAGAGCAGACACCTCTGAGTGTTTCCAACAATTCAGTGCCTTACCAACCATATAGCCTTAGCCCCTGGAGATTTTGGCTTTATTTCAACGATTGTCCGAGGAGCATCCATTTCATCCGAGCAGCTAAGACTACCAACCTTGAAGGCTAAAAATATACAGAGAAGAGCCGTCTGCGATCAAATGAAGATAACTCCATATCCCAGGATATGCGAGATCTCCAGCGCGTAATCATAGATCTCCTTCAAATCCCCTCCCAATTGGGGAATATTATTTGGACTGTATATCGTTTGGACACACGTACCTAAACAGGATCAACGGACATATCGTCGTAAATCATGAACAGCCCAGAGCAGTTTACCATCTATAAAAGGACCCTACGGCAAAGCTTCAAGGTACGCAACATCTGAGACAGATATCTTGTAATTATCATTTTCTCTTAAATCTTCGTTATTGACTTAAGCATCGGAGGGTACTTAGCCGACACGACCGGTGCCCCCTCACATTGTTCTTGTAGTTGCAGATCCACGCCTTTCATCATGAGGCCCATCAACAACGAAGACCCATTTTTTACATCAACAGATTGGTGTTGGCTATGGGAACGACTAGTTCGTTCTCATCTTCTTCCTTCGTCATCTTGATCTTCGTCTTCACCCCCTTTGTTCCTTTTTTATGCCGCCCAAGAGGAGAACTCATGCTGGCGGATCTATCGCTACTCGGGCATCTGGCCTGATATGTTCTCAACAACAATAGGAGGAGGACAGTTCTATCCACGAGGGGGAACAAGCTCAAGTCCTCCCTCCTGCCAAACCTGTTAACGATGAAGCCAGGATTCAGGCCGTCAAAGACAATATGCGGGTAATACACGCCGAATTAACTCAGTTTACAAGCATCGTGAGGCGATTGGAGCAATTCCTCCCACTTGAACCTCATCAATGTCAGCCTCATCCACCACTGCACCCCGCTCATTCTTCTCCACATCGTGGACAGAGTCGGACTGCCAATCAAGCGAGACCCCTCCCTCAAGCTCTTGGTCAACTGGCAATGACCAATCTTTCAGCCTGAGATTTACGGTATACCCTTGATGTTAGACGTCAAGGACAAGCCAACAATGTGTGGTGACAAAATCAAGGCAAGGCAGCAAAAGCAGTTGAAGTTTCTAGTGGCCATAACACACCAGCATGGGAGCGAGACTTACAAAAGTTGAAAGAGAAGATCGCAACTATGGAGCAGCGCTATCAGTCCAACGCGCCGCTATCAATACAAGCAGTAGTGGATCAAGTTGATCCACAATTCACCAAAGAGACCATGAAAGCGCCTCGCCCGAAAATGTTTCGGGTTCCCAACAACATTCCACAATACACCGGAGTCGGGTACCTGGTAGAGCATATTGAAGTTTTCATTTCACACATTTAGTTGGAAGGTGTGAGTCCGGCAATTATGGGTAGAGCTTTCTCCCTCACTCTCAAAGACGCGGCCCAAACCTGGTTAGCAATTTAAAGTCGCACTCTATTAGCTCTTTTTTCTGAACCGGGAACGCTATTTGTATCCCAATTTCTCTAGAGCAAAAAATGAAGAAACCAGCAGCACATCTGGCTACAATAAAGCAAAGGCCTGATGAGTCGCTAAAGGACTTCATGGTCTGCTTTACTGTCGAATCTGAACAAAAGGAAGGTTATACCGATGAGGTCGGCCTAACCGCACTTCTTAGCGAGGTTAGGAATAAGGAGTTTCGCTTTGCCTTGGATAAATCCACCCCCAAGACAATGGCTGAGTTGTAGGCCAAAGAGCAGAAGTATATAAATGTAGAGGAGGGTCCAAGGGCAAGACGCGAAGCAGAAACTGGCCTCGACGATAAGAAGAAGAAGGCTGAGGAAGTTTCTGCCTAGGATAAGAAAAAACGAAGCGATAATCAACGAGACCGATCATCGGGAAGAGGTCCTTTAGAGGGAAGGTATTCGGAATATACCTCCCTCAACACTACTAAAAGAAAGGGTCTTTATGCACATCAAAGACCAAAAGTACACAAAATGGCCAACCAGATTGAGGACAAACCCTAACAAGAGAGACATGGGCAAGTACTGTGAGTTCCATCGAGACCACGGCCACAACACAATAGATTACGTGGCCCTTAAATGCGAGATTGAGGCTTTGATCCATCATGGCCACCTCCGAGCATACGTCGATCACAAGGATTGATCCCTGAGGAGACGTGAAAGATCTTCTCGTCGGCAAGACTGACCCCAGCAGGAAAGATCACAGCAGCGACAAGACCGCCAAGTTGGAGCACACTCTGAACCCTCCAAGCTTGTGGGAGAAATCCGCACTATTTTTGGCGGACCCAATGGAGGGGGAGATTCCAACAACGCCCGGAAGGCCCATACCAAAAAAGCTCAGGAACCTCCTCAGTTGGTATTCTCAACGTCAAGGCCTGGTAAGTAGCCTAGACTGGAATACTAGACCATTACGTTTTTCGAAGAAGATGCAAAGGGAATCCATTTCACTCGTGACGATGCAATCGTGGTGGTGCTGAGAATCTCGAATTACAAGGCTCATAGGATAATGCTGGATATAGGAAGTTTTGCAGATATCCTATATACATTACCGTATGACGCCATGAATTTGCCGAGGAGTAAACTCAAGCCAATTGAGACTCGGGGGGGGGAGTTGTTGAGCCAGAAGGAAGCATCGACCTTCCCGTTGTTTTTAGTGAATCGCCGAACAAGATCAATATAATTGGTCGTAGATTGCAAGTCGACCTACAATGCTATTTTGAGCCAACCATCTGTGATCGACCTCAAGGAAACTCTTGCACCATGTTACCTTTGTTTCAAATTCCCCACTCCTATTAGAGTGGGGGTCGTCAGGGGAAATCAAGCGGAGGCATGTATGTGCTATGAAACAGTGCTCCGGAAGGAAAAGGCAAAGCATGTTGCCCCCATTATGACTCTGAAGTCTCCCCCTCGACACCCTTGCCAAGAAGACAAACCACATTTAGACCCGAGGGAAGGCGACATCCGGAGGGGCTCACTTGTTGAGGACTTGATTTCGATTCAGATTTTGATGGAGGACTCCTTCAAACACGCATAGATAGGCTCAGCTTTGGATCCAGGCACTCAGATGCAGTTCGCAGAGTTTTTTACTATGCACCAGGGATGTCTTCGCATGGTCGAATGAGGACATGTCGGGCATCGATACTAACATGATTGTCCATCGGTTGAAGGTAGACCCAAAGTTCAAGCCTATACAGCAACGTCATCGAGCATTCAATCAAGAAAAGGCAGGTGGTAATAAAAGATGAAGTCGACAAACTTCTCAAGGCTGGTTTCATTGAGGAAGCTCATTACTAAGAGTGGGTGGTGAACGTGGTCTTGGTAAAGAAAACAAATGGCAAGTGGCGGATGTGCGTCGATCACACAGATATGAACAAGGCATGTCCAAATGACAGTTTTCCTACACCCAGAATCGACCAGCTTGTAGACACCACGGCCGGATACATACTCCTCATCTTCATGGACTTGTACTCATGCTACAGTTAGATATATATGTATCCACTGGATAAGGAGAAGACCGCATTCATCACCGGCCGAGGGCTATACTATGAGAAGTTATGCCATTCGGCCTTAAGAACACAGGCGTTACATATCAACGTGTCGTGAACAAGATGCTTGCCAACCAGATTGGCAAGAGCATGGAAGTCTACGTAGATGACATGCTTGTTGAGGGCATCAAAGAGGGAGACCACTTGTCATATCTATGTGAGATGTTCCAGATACTGCACCAGCATAAGATGAAGTTAAACCTGGCAAAATGCACTTTTGGTGTGGCTTCTAAAAAAATCATTGGCTTCATGGTGGGACAGCGAGGGATAAAGGCTAATCCGGAAAAGATTCAAGCCCTCCTCGACATGAGCTCTCCAAAGACTGTAAAATACATTCAACGATTAGCTGGAAGAGTCCCCTCTCTCAATAGGTTCATCTCGAGGGCATCCGATAAGTGTCGACCATTTTTTAAACTCCTGAAGGGGTCCCAGGAGACGTTCTAGTGGACAAACGAATGCGAGTAGGCTTTTCTTCAACTCAAGGAGTACATGGGAGCTCCTCCGGTACTGTCAATACCTATTCTCGATGAGGAATTAATTTTGTATTTAAGTGTCTGTACGGCCGTTAGCACCGCTTTAATAAGAGATGATAGCGGCGTTCAGAAGCTTGTTTATTATGTTAGTCGTGCAATATTAAATGTTGAAACAAGATATGCAGCAATTGAGAAACTGGCTTTAGCCCTGATTACCTTAGCAAGAAAGCTTCGGCCGCATTTACAGGAACATACAATTATAGTCCCTACAAATCAACCTTTGAGGTAGGTTTTGCAGAAGCCAAAAGCCTTTTGAAGTTTAGCAAAGTGGGTTGTTAAATTAAGTACGCATGATGTAGAATTCCACCCACGAATGACAATAAAAGGACAAGCTGCTGATGATTTTATCGTGGAGTTTACGTATCCCGCTCGTCATGCAGGGCCTCCGTCTACTCTTCAGTTAGAGCCCTCATCCTCTCTCCACCCAGATTCTCCATCTTTTCCAAAGCCTCCGATTTAGAATTTGTTTGTGGACGGCTCGGCCAGTTCCAAAGGAAGCGGGGCTGGACTAATTCTGATCGCCCCTGGTGAATATAAGTTTGAGTATGATCTTCGTTTTGATTTTTCAGCCTTAAATAACGAAGCTGAATATGAAGCCCTTCTAGATAGACTCCGATTATCCAAAGTCGTGGGAGTCCTCAACCTAAAGATACATAGTGACTCCCAACTCGTGGTGAACCAAATTATCGATGAGTTTGAAGCCAGAGGCGAAAAGATGGCGGTATACAGGGCACAAGCTCTCGCCTCATTAAAAAAATTCCAAAAGTACAAGCTCGTGCAAATTCCCAGAGAAAAGAACAAAATGGCATATTCTCTTGTCAAGCTCAGCCCTGCGTCAGACAGCGACCTTGCTCATACCATTCATATAAAAAATTTGCCTAAGCCCAGTACCATGACCAGTAAAGCTGCAAAAACATTTCCGATCCATAAAACTCCCCACTGGATGGATCCAATTGTCCAATATTTCCATACACGACAACTTTTCGACGACAAGAGAGAAGCTCGGAAGTTGAAGTTCCATGCTCCAAGATATTTTTTAAAAGAAGGAATCTTTTACAAAAGGGGGTACTCTCTGCCTCATATGAAGTGCCTGCACCCTGTTAAAGCCGACTATGTTCTCAGAGAGATCCATGGAGGAGTATGTGGAAATCACTTGGGGGGGCGATCAATGGCTTATAAAAGCTGTCAAACAAAGATATTGTTAGCCCACGATGAAGGCTGACACGATCTAGTTTTCAAAATTTTGTGATAGGTGTCAACGTTTCGCCGAGATTCCGCATCAGTCCCCCACGAACGTCACTCTCATGATAGGTGCCTTGGCAATTTGCTCAGTGGGGAATAGACATCATTGGCCCTTTTGCAGAAAGGGAAGGGGCAGGTACAGTTCGCCGTTGTAGCAGTGGATTACTTCACCAAATGGGTGGAAGCCGAAAACGATCACAGAATAGCAAATCACCAAGTTTATATGGAAATCTATTTTCTTCCGCTTTGGAGTTCCCATACCATTATCACCGATAATGGGCGACAATTTGACAATGCGAAGTTCAAAGAGTTATGCTAAGAGTGGAAGATCTAACATGTCTTGACTGCACCGTATCACCCCCAGGTGAATGGTCAGGTAGAGGCCATAAATAAGATCATCAAACATCACTTAAAGACCAAGCTTAAGGAGTATAAGGGTGCCTGGACGAAATTTTTGTCAGAAGTTTTGTATGGTGTACAGAACAACTGTTCAGACTTATACGAGAGAAACCCCTCTCCCTTGCCTTTGGTGGCGAGGCAATCATTCACATAGCATTTTCAGCCGGTGCAAAATGAAGAAGCTATGAATTTCCATCTTGACATGCTAGAGAAACATCGAAACCAAGCACAACTTCGTCTCGCGGCTCAACGGCAGAAGGTTTCTCGGTATTATAATTCTCATGCTAGAGTCAGACCCTTCCGCGTTAGTGATCTTGTCCTCAGGAGGGTCATCCCAAGCACTAGGTATCCGGGCCCTCAAGCCTTCAAGCCAGATTGGGAAGGGCCCTATAAGATTGCAAAAATCATTCGAGACGGAACTTATCGTTTCGAAAATATGGAAGGTCGAGTTATCCGTCGCCCTTGGAATGCAATAAATTTGCGAAGGTATTATCAGTGAACTGTTGATGTATTTGTAATAAGTGTTTCCATACCTGATTAAAATGAATAAAAGAGGATTTTATCCTATTTTTTTCGGACATTCTTTTGTAACAGGACATAATGCTTAGTAGCCCTTACTCCTAAAGGGTATGAGGCTCAAAGGGAAAATGCAAGACGTTCTCCCCACTGAGCACTTTATCCTTAAGAATGATAAAGTTAAAAGACTTGGTTGACAGTATAAGCTGTTTGATGGAGGAAAAAGCCAACCATGACATCCCCCGACCAAGCACAGTGGGCTTAGACGGATTGATCAACATGCATGGTCTGCTAAGACAAACTCACAAGCGAGCATTACATGCTTGGTGTAAAAATCATTCAATGCACAGACAAATCGATATTAAAGAAATGATCAAGTAGCATAAAGAAATTTTTTATTTCCAATTATTGTCTTAGGGAGATACAAAACAGAAAGGAGTAACACACAACTACTCTAAAAGTATATGTTCATCGCTCTTGACAACTGGAGGCTCGACATTTTTTGCCGCATTGACGGGATCAGAGGCTACAACTGCTAAAGTAGTGGGCTCCGTTGTCGCATGCTCGTTGTGTTAGTGCACTTTTTTGTGGCATACTAGTGCACCTTATTTTTCAATCACTTAGGTCAGTGAGTCTAGTGTCGGTTAAGCTAAATGAAGATGAAGATCGAAGACTCAAGCGAACCTGCTGCATCAAGGAAGAAGAAACAAGTAAAAGAGATGTCTTGGTGAGCCTTAACCTTGAACCTAGCCAAAACTATAACCTCCAAATGACTGTGACCATTAGGATATCCTTAGTCATCTTAGATTGGTCTTAGGTAGTCCCAAAAGATCACTAACAAATGGCCAAGAGGCTACATGAACCGCTGTAAAACAAGACAGACATTCAAGTAGATTTTCATGCCTTGGTCGGTCGTCAGGAGGCCCAAAGAGGACAGCGAGCGTCATTGATAAAATCTTGTTTCGAGGCTTAATTCGACCGGTCGGCCAGGTCTGTTCGACTGGTTATCCGATCGGTCGACTGACCGATCAGTTTGAGACAACAAGCTCATTCTCGTCCTGGCCTTAATACGACCAGTCGCCCAACTAGTCGAGGACCCCAGTTCGACCGATCGAACAAAGTCATTTTATAGCCATTTATAGCCGTTGGGGGCTTTTCTATATAAAGGCTTGTCTCGATTTAAGGGGTAAGAAGAGGGATTTTAAAAGGATTGAAGCCACGATTATTGGAGACCATTAGGGGCTCAATTCCTAACCTATACAAGGTATCTTCATTGTGATTTAACACAAGAATATAGCATTCTAAGCTCATGAAGAAGATAACCTTCACCCACTTTTAATCTCTAGAGTTTGAATCAAGCTTGATAATTATATTTCTATCCAAAACTCTACGATGAGATCAGTTGTAGGTGAGCAACTCCAGGCAACACATTCCCACTAGTTGTAGAGTTCTCAAGCCTACCCTCCTATCACCTTGGGCATCTCAAAGGCATCACAAGTAAGGTGATCGATCAAGTGTAGATGAGGCATTGGCGATGCAGCGGCAATAGGATTGAAAGAGCAAGGGAAGCTGAATGAAGCATGGGAGAGTAGAGATCAAGCAACTCGAAGCGGCGTTGAACAAGGGGCTCATCCGACAAGTAAGGTTGTCTTTATTGAGAGTCTTTCCACTCAATTCCCTATGGGAGTTGAGTGTAGAGTTTGTTTGTCAAACTTGAACTAGGGTCGTTTGCCGATCCTTGGCACGTTTGTCTGGCCTAAACATCCAAGGACGTTTGCCATTCCTTAGCACGTTTGTCAGGCTTAAATTAGTCTCCAAGGGGGAACCTCCGACATGAGAGTAAATGTGGGTCAGGTTGAGAGTTAGCCTTGTCTAAAAACTTCATTTATGGTTGAGAGGTGAACCAGTAAAACCTCCGTATAAAGGTTGAGAGGTGAACATCATTTAAAACCTCCTGATAGTGAATGCCGGTGTGCTCAATTGGGTTGAATACTTGAACCGGGAGTGGAGTAGACACAAAGTCGAACCACTATACATGCTTGTGTTTGTGATTGTTTTGAGCACTTTTTATCTTGGCATTGTATGGTTAATTGTTTAATTATGAATCCTTGATAAGGAATGCATGCTAGGCACTAGATAGGCACATCTTCATACAAGATGTACTTTCACTAGTAGTGTAGACTGGAGCTCATTGATCTACTCTTATAAGTTTACATAGGATGCATAGATTAGGAGTTCGATTAGTTAGATCATTTGATTATATATGAATGCTTAGGCTAGGTTATTTAGTTGCTAATTATATGCGAGCCTTATAATTGGACCCACTTAAGCTTAGAAGCCGAAGTGTTAATAGCTTGGTTTAAATTGATAAAACTGTTAAGTAGGCAAAAATATTTTAAAAGGTCCTAATCCCCCCCCCCCCCCCCCCCCCCCCCCCCCCCCCCTCTCTCTAGGACTTAGCTATAATACTAGTTGCTCTACAATCAGAGCAGGTTGGCGTAATTTCAATTGGTATCAGAGCAGGTTGCTCTTCAAGGACTTAATCGTCTAGAGTAAGATCCGGTATCAGAGCACTAGCATAATGTCTAACCGAGATGGGAGTACCACCAACCGTCCACCATTCTTTGATGGGTCCAACTACGCCTATTGGAAGACTAGAATGAGATTTTCTTAGAATCCATGGACTGTCTAGTGTGGCTAAGCACTCAACGTGGATATTCATTACCCACTGAACATGTGGAGGTTAATGGCAAAACCATTGTCATTCCTAAAGACGATGAAAAATGGAATAACAGTGAGAGAGCTCAATACATGGCAAATGTCAAAGCTCTCAATACGATTTGGTGTGCGGTTTCTCCAGAAGAATTTCAGCGCATTCTCTCATGCGCAACTACAAAAGAAGCATGGGATGTACTTGAGGTTACCCACGAGGGAACTAACACAGTAAGACACTCAAAGCTTCAACTCTTAATAAAAAATTTGAAAATATAAAAATGGAAGAGTCTGAAACTTTCATGGAGTTTTACACCCAACTGTCTGACATTTGTAACTCCATGTTTACCTTGGGGGAACGGGTTTCGAAAGGACGTATATGTAGAAAAATACTTAGATCCCTTCCGGAGGGATTTAACACCAAGGTAGTAGCCTTACAGGAGTGTAGAGATAGACAACATGAAAATAGAGGAACTCATATGTTTTCTACAAACTAATGAACTACATTTTAAGATCTCCTCTAGGAAGAAAAATATCGCTTTAAAAACTTCCCTCAAACACTCTCATAAGAAAATTAAGAGTTAGTCGAAGGAAAAAGATAGTAATGATGAGGAATAAAAGATAAAGAGAAAATTTAGATGATTCCTCAAATTTGATAGAGGGAGTAGCCGTGACAAGAAGGATAAGAATGATGAAAAATATAAAGGGAAATCATCCAAACCCAATCTATCTAATATTACGGTTGCGGCCATCGTGGCTATATTGCCTCGGAATGTCCGAAAGGGCCTAAGCCGAAAGGTAAAAAGGTAGTGGCTGCCACCTGGGATGACACGGAGGAGTCCAATTCCAAATCTAATGACTCTTCTAGTGATGAGAGCAAAAAATCAGTGAGAATTCTCATGGCTTCTATTACCACCTCTCTTCCCCCTAATATAAGAGGATCTCGACCGCTATCCCTTTTAGGAGAAGGAGTTCCCAACCCCTCACCTTGTGCTACATTTTATGAGGGTGTTGAGGAAATTAGTTACCCTTAGGTTAATCAAATTAAACATAGTTAGTAAGGGTAGCTAGAAATGGTTCTATAGGTATATCTGAGGATTTCAGTCTCATTTTTGTGTGTATGGGCAAATCAGAGGATTCAAGCCTCAATAACCTAAATATGATAGTTTAGCCTTGCTTTTATTTGGTATATTTGCTGCTAAACTATCATCCTGCTTAGATTAACTAATCTTGTTGAATTTCATGCTTTCCTGTATGCTAATCTTTGCTTAAGTTTGGTCATGATATACTATTATGGGAGGTTGGTTGATTGGGCAATATGCCCCTGAGCTTTTATTGCTTATTGTATATCTTAAATGGTCAATTATTTATGATTAACTATGCTTAGATAGTTACATTTTCTTGTTATTCATGTTCCATAACATGCTCCATGTTTTAACCAGCTTCTCTTGAACACCACCCTTCAAGTTTGGCTTCGAAAGAGATTCCACTGCAGCAAAGATAAGTGAAGAGGTCAATCCTCGATATTCAGTGCTTGGTATAAAGAGGAGAGAGAAATACAAAATTTTATGCAGAGGATTAAAGGGTCTTTAAGGCTCTGACTTTTGAGGAAGGCATGGGGCACGTTCCCTTGACTTGGGACCTCCTTGGTATTAGGTGTTTCCCAAGCTCCCGAGGCAAAGAACCACTGATCCATTCATTGTTTGTTGATGGACGAGTTGCCGACGATAAAGTTTGACCCGTCCCAGAAGTTCAGGTAGTATAGCCCATTATACACCGGGTTTTTCTTTAAGCGAAACATTTTGAGAAAGTCGTTAAGGGTCAGATCCCCAACTTACTCCTTCTGCCAAAGCACATATGTGGCATATAATAATCTTCAGCCATTTACTTGAAGCTGCCTGGATGCAATTCTATATTGAATCACGATTTCCCTTGCTAGGGGCTGTAGGGGAAGCCAAAACCTACTTTGAACAAATATTTGTAGATTATTACCTCATCGTCGGGTGGCCTGCTCGGATTTTCACTCAGCCGAGGTAGCCGAATCTCGATAGAATATGGGATGTCGTATTTTAGGCGGATACGCTCCAATTTCATTATGGTTAACTTGGAGGGAAATGAATTAACCATGTAGAAGTCCGGAGGAATTTTTTATGCCAGAACATTAGAGCAAGAAGATTTGGGAGAATGATCTCCCAAAGGTTCTGCTGCCTTTGAATCCAAAGCCCGGGCAGCATGCTTAGAACCTCTGGCCTTAGCAATGGAGGAGAGAAAATAAAAGGAAAAGAAGACGCTGAAAGTAAAGAGGAAGAAGATACCTAAAGAAGAAGAGAGATTGAAAACTCGAACGTTAAGGAAAAGGCGCATCGATTCTGGGGAGAAAGAGGCACATCGATTTAGGGTTTTCGTACACAAGTAAAGGAAGGGAAAGGGTATTTACACGCAATGATGCCAAATGATTCTCTCCCCAGCAAGCGTGACACTTGACATCTCCAAGCTCGTTGAAAGGACGTGAAACGACATGCCTCTTTAAAGCGTCGTAGACGTTTTGTATGAAAAAAGGAATGACTGCGACATCTCACTCCACAGCCGTTTAATGCGATATTTAAGGTTGCGATTCTTCGAAATCTGCGTTCGGTACTGCAAGACATAATAAATGCCAAGGACATATGTATTGAAAGTTCCGAGCCCAGTTTCACTGACCATGAAACTTGGAGGGCTTCTGTTATGGGTAATTCCGAGCATGTCCTCAAATGCTGACGTGGAATACGTACAACCATTGATGAATGGCCCACTTAAGCCAATCGATCACAATTGTCCACAAGGCTTCATTAATAAAGCCCAAGGCCTTGGCTCTGCCTTATCTAAAAATTGACTGATCAAACCATCGGATTAAAATTATTACCGAGAACCTCTCTTCAGGATATTCCGAGGATGTCTCCTCGGGATATTGAACTATACAGAGCAGACATCTCTGAGGGTTTCTGACAATTCAACGCTATACCGACCATATAGCTTTGGCCCCTGGAGGTTTTGGCTTTATTCCACCGATTGTCCAAGGAGCATCCATTTCATCCGAGCAGCTAAGACTGCCGACCCCGAGGGCTCGGTGTAGACACCCCACCTTCGGCTACACTGTTGGTAGAGATAGCTGGTTGAACGGAGGACCATACCCCCAAATCCCAAGTCCAAACTCAGCCAAACTCACCCTTGTAAGCCCCATTCCATAGCCCAGTTCAAGCCTGAACCCAGTCAACCCAGTCCTAAACACCACCCAGAAAAACCCCCCATAAAAAAGTCCAGTCAAAAAGACCCAAAAAAAAAGTCAAACTCACTGAGTCAACTCGCTGAGTTAACCCGCTGAGTCAACCCGTCGAGTCAACCCGTCGAGTCAAAACACCGAGTCAACCCGTCGAGTCAAACCACCGAGTCGACCCGCTGAGTCAACTCACTGAGTCGACCAGCGAGTCCAACAGCAGCCCCGAGGGAACGGCCGTACTCGCTGGAAACTGAGGAGCGGCCGTACGGGCGGCCCATGGCAGGCCGCCCGGACAAAATTACGCAATCTGCCATTGTCCGCTGCTATAAATACCCCCCTCCCCTTCTCATTTCAACAGGCCATTCGAGTCCATTTCAGCCCGAGAGCTCTGAGTCCATCTCTTCACCCTTTAGCCCATTTTTCCACCAAGGAGAGCCCGAGTGAGGAGAGTCTAACCCTGGTCCAGCCCAGCCTGACCACTGGTCCAAGCCTCCCAAGCCATCCAAGTCTTGATCCAGCCACTCGAAGCCAATCCTTGCGACACCTCCGTCCACCCAGCTACTCATTTTCCAGCATCATCTCATTTGCATCTAGTATAAGTGCAACATTTACTTTTCTTCCAACCCCCCTGCTTCACTACAAGCACCTTGATTACTCAAACACACATGCATATGTCTTTATATTAAGCACCTGTCAGTTCGAGCGTATGCTCTGGGCTTGCCCATTGTTGGAACCTGCCCATCAGAAACTCTTACTGTTCAGACCTGCATTCACGCTTCACCATAAAACACCTTGATCATTCAAGCACACTGCATACGTCTTATATTAAGCACCTGTCAGTTCGAGCGTACGCTCTGGGCTTGCCCGTTGTTGGAACCTGCCCATCAGAAACTCTTACTGTTCAGACCCGCATTCATGCATCATGTCATCCATGAGAATATACGAGGATTAAATTAGACTTTCAAGTATTCGATCGATTCTGTGAAGTAGAGACCGTACTTCGGTACGGGCAGTGTGTGGGGTGCTTAACCTCTTCCCACCCTGTAACCGTGATCCCTTACCTTGAATCTCTGACCGCAGATCAACAGGAGTCATTTTAGAGGAAGGAATCTTCGGATTCCCTTCTCTAACGTTTCTACGGGGTCTAGCCGACTGTAGATTCGAAGTAACTGGCTAGTGGCGACTCTGGTCTTATATAAATTCACTTAAAACACATCCAGCTCAATACGACAACCAAACGAAGCCCTCGAGAACGAGGCAAGCCAGTGGCACAAACGGCGATTTCGCACTCACGCATCCTCATCTCCTTCTTTTCCGAAAGGAAAGGGAAAGGGAGAACGACGTCGTGTGGGAGCGCGGAGAAATCGGCGAGGGTCCACAGAATGGCGACTCTGCTGGGGATAAATTAGTCCCACTAGTCGTGATCCAACTTGAAAACAGAATCCTTCCCGTACTTGAAAGTCATTAATCCTCATACAATCTCATCTGCATAGCATTCTACCCAAACCCAAACACAAAAAAAATAGAAAATTCCAAAACAAAAAAAAAATAGAAAATCCCAAAACCCAAAAAGAGTAGAGTACAGTCCTCACCATTGCGCCTCCTCGGGCTCAACGTACGCGGAGACAACTTCCCTTCCGCAGCATAATCCGCACTCGGGCTCAGCAAGCCATGTCCGACCACGAAGAAGAAACTCATCACTTCCCTGCTCTCGAAATGACCGAAGCGCAACCTCCAGCGCAACAGCCCGTTGACAATACGCCAATCATACAAGAATTGGCACAAGGAATGAGAGCAATGCAAGAAATGCTCTTGCAATTCATGCAAGCACAAACCACCGCAGCAGCCAACAATCAGGTTGGCCCAGTTCAGCAAGCTCAGCAGCCATGCCGGGTCCTCCCGGCCTCCAGTTCAAATCAAGCACAACCATCGGAGTCTGCCCAAGACTACCGACAGCAGCCATCTCAGCCCTTCGCTGTGGGGCATCCTTCTCAATATCTTCCTGCGACGACAAGGCCATCTCAGAGCACCTCCGTTGCAGGAACATCCAGTCAGCTTCCAGTCAATCTTGCAAACAACAATCTCAGTAGATCTCAGCATGTCCCCGCCGATGGGATACCTTTTCAATTCCAGCACATCCCCGCCGATGGGATTTCAATTCAATTTCCAGCAACAGGGACAGCACTGGCGAATGCCCACAATGGGGGTCAGTGTCAAGCCCACATCAATCAGCGGACAGTGGCGAATACCCAACAAGGGGGTCACTTCCCAGCATCTCAGCCTCCTGCAAACAGGAGCACTTTTCAATTCCAGCACATCCCCGCCGATGGGATTCCAGTTAATTTCCAGCAATCTTCAATTCAGCAAAATCCAGTTAATTTCCAGCAATCTTCAATTCAGCAAAATCCAGTTAATTTCCAGCAAGTTCCAGTTCAACCTTCAGTACAGTCTCCAGTTCAGTTACCATCAGTTCAAGCTCAAGTTCATCAGAATCCAGTTCAATCATCAAACCAATTTCAGCAACCCGCGGTTGCTTTTCAGCAAGCCCATAGGGTCGAAGACATCGACCACTATGCCGAAGAAGAACGTGCCTTATTCCAGGAGGCACCAGTCGCTCGAACAGATCACTCAGGACTGGACGAGTTGCGGGAGCAGTTCCAGATCTTGCAAAATCAGCTTCAGCGACAGCAAGGAATCGACTTACCTTCGACCAAGTTCAGAGACTTGTGTCCTTTCCCAGATGCTCGGGTACCTCAAAACTTTGAGGTTCCAAAGTTCAAAAGATACGACGGCAGCGGTTGTCCCACAGCACATCTCAAGGCCTTCTGTGGAGAGCTGAGTGCAATCTCAGGAAACGAAGGGGCCCTCATTCGATTGTTCCAAAAATCTCTGAAGGGCGATGCCCTAGATTGGTACACTTCATTGGACTGCCACCGCATCAGAACATGGGAACAGCTCTCCCAGGCTTTCGTCGACAGATTCGCATATAATCTCAACATGGCACCCAGAAGAGCCGACCTCGCAGCACTCAGGCAAAGGAGTGATGAAACACTATCAGCTTATGTGGGACGTTGGCGAGCTATGGCAGCCAGAATGCGGACACCCATCGACGATGAAGAACAAATCTCCATGATTGTTCATTCAACATACCCAGGCATATCCGGGTATCTCATCTCGCATCCATATGCGAATTTCTCACAATTGATCCGTGCTGGAGAGCAAGTTGAAGCAGGAATCCGGGCCGGGACGATCTCCCCATGGCCTCATCAAGCCACTCCAGTCAAGAGGAACAGAGTGGAAGGAAGACCTATCGGGCACGGGAATGGAAACCGCAATGGTTCTCCTCCCCGCCCAACAGAGGTAAACAACATCAACACCGCTGCTCAAGGAAATCAACGTGCTCCCCCACAAGGACGTCAACAGTATCAGCAGAATCAAGTTCAGCATCAGCCTCAGCGATATCAGCCACAACCGAATCCTCAGCCACAGCCATCCTCGACAACAGCAGCAGTTCAGGGGAAACGGCCAATACTCATACCAGAACAGGCAGAATTACAGGGAGTTCAGGAAGTTCACTCCACTCAGTCAACCACTTAGTCAAATCATGACTACGCTGGTACAAAAGCAGTTACTCACTCTGATGACACCTAGGCCTCCGCCTCATCCTCTGCCTCCAAATTACCGAGAAAATGAGTACTGTGCCTACCATCAAGGACGTGGCCACGCCACTGACCGATGCTATACTTTGAAGAATGCCATACAAGACCTGATTGATGACCGCAAGATCGTCATCTCGGTCCCTGGAACTTCTCCAGCAGCTTCCACCAACATCCTTCAGAATCCTCTGCCTCAGCATCCAACGGACCCCAGTTCGTCTCGTGGCCCTGCCGTCAATAGTATAGAAGAAGGGGACCATATCGATCGCTTCTTCTCCCCTATTCAGTCCATTCATGCCTACACCTATGAGCCAACAAATCCTCCTCCAGTCTTGCAAGGGGCAAGTCCCTTTCTTCCTTCAATCTCCGAGCCAGTAGTGCTTGAAGGAGCACCTCCATACGATATACCAGTTGTTCAAGGGGCACCTTACAACCATTCAAGATGGGAACCAGTCGTCCTGGAAGGAGCACAATCATACATTGAGCCCACATACGAACCTGTCATCTTGCAAGGGGCAACTCCAGAACAATCCAATCCGCAATGGAAGGATTACACTCATCAGCAGCAAGAGCCCGTTGTCTTGGAAGGATCTCTTCCAGTCAAGCCTGTCATATTGCAAGGGGCAAGTCCCGGAGGCATATCAATCACGCTACGGCAGCTCGGACGAACAGAGAAACCTCCTGCCATATCAAGAGGACCAGTATTCATTCCATGGGAGCCTCCTGCCCCAGGAACAGTCAAGCCAGGACCACGACCTTATGTGGTCTATGAAGACAAGCCTCGATACTACCCCTTCAGCACAGGCAACAATGTAGTCCTCAAGGCAAAAGCTCCATATGAGGGAGATCTGGTACCCACAACAGCACCGTTGCAAGAACCGGTGGTCCTAGAAGGCAAAAGGGAGGAAAACTACAAAGAGGTTCCATGGCACTATCCAGAATGTGCGGAAGTGGGGAACATGAATCCCAACGGGCGTTGCATCCGAAGAGATAATCAGAATAGAGGAGATACCAAAGGCGCTCTCTCAGGCCTCGGCAACAAAAATGAAGCCGCATACGATGTAGCAACTCAGCTCAAGTCAATCCCTGCACAAATCTCAGTATGGGAGCTACTCTGCACATCTCGCATACACCGAGAGATGTTTGCCAAGACCTTGAATGATGCTCATGTCTCCTCCGATACGGCACCAGAAATGATAGCTTTGATGATTGGACAACTCCTGGCTCCACGTGCCATCACCTTCACCGATAATGAGTTGCCACCAGAAGGACGCGATCATGGCCGATCCCTCAACATAGCCTTACGATACAAAGACCTCTGTGTTCCGCTGGTCCTTATCGATAATGGCTCAAGCTTAAATGTCTGCCCACTCAAGACTGCAGAACGTCTGGGAATCAGTCCCTTCTTCATTTCGACCCAGCACCATATGTGTCAGAGCATTCGACAACACCCGCCGATCAGTGGAAGGGGAAGTCGACATAGAGGTACAGATAGGCCCGGAAGTCTCCACCATCACATTCCAAATCTTGGATATATCAGCCTCTTTCAACATGCTTGCTCGGACGGCCAGTGGCTGCACAAGGTTGGAGCTGTGCCATCAACCTTACATCAACGGGTGAAGTACATCTGTGGAAATCAAGTGATCTCTATCCACGCAGAGAAGGAGCTCATCATTCCTTCCAATGCTGCTGCCACTGAACCAGACATCCCGGTCATCGATATCCAACACTCTGAAGAAGACATCCCATTTCACAGTTTCGAATTTGAGACTGTGAACTCTATCGCCAATCCAGAACCAACAAGGGTGGACCGTGTCTTCTCACCGGCAGAGCGTCTGAGCCTCAAATACCGAATGAAGAATCACTTCAAGTCCAGAAAGGTACCGCTGGTATATAACCAACGCAAATGGGGACTCGGATACAGGGCAACCTTCATGGACAAGAGAAGGAAGAAATTTCGGTGCTCACCCATCCAATTCGTCAAGCCAGGAGAACCTTGCAAAGATCCAGGAGGGAATCAACCGACTGCACTACACAAAGGCCTCCCGATGAGCCTAGTTTGGGCCACGTGGCCCCCCATTCGATGGGATCAGATTCTCGAACCCTCTAAGCCTCCAGAAGAAGGAGGAAATGATGAAGACGAAGAAGGAAGACAAATACAGCAGCTTCAGGACCAGGTTACTCTGACACCTGCTCCCAACCAGGGGCACAACTTGCCCACTTCTCTCAACCAGGGGCACAACCTGCCCACTTCAATCAGCCAGGGGCACAACCTGCCCACTTCAATCAGCCAGGGGCACAACCTGCCCACTTCAATCAGCAAGGGGCACGACTCGCCCATCTCATCACCAATTAGCAAGGGGCACGACTTGCCCATCTCTGCAAAGTCAACATCATCAATCATCAGCCAGGGGCAGAAGCAGCCCATCCATTGGACCAAGAAAGGGAAGTGGCCAGCCCTAGATTGGTCTGATGTCCAGGTTCCAAACTTGTGTCTAGCTGTGGAACCAGACGAACTGCAATGCGAGGTAAGTGATCCGGGAGGGACTGAGTACGACTCAGATCTCGAACCTGACCAGCAAGAAGTCATGGTCATTGGGCCAGATCGTGACTCTTCGCCCAAATCATCAACCCCCACCTCTTCAGGGGAGGAAGTGTGGGGTCCTGAATGGTCATCTGTTCCCCTCACTTTTGAATCAGCCAAAGAGCCATCTGAGGGCTCTGGCTTCCAAAAAAAAAACGCCTGTTTAGGCAGCGACCGGAACTTTGAAACAAGTTGGGATCAATCATGGTCTGCAATGCCCGCTTGTTCAAAGTCCCGCGAATTTCGAAAAGCCAAAAAAATAAAAAACTTTCAAAAACCAAAAACATCTAGCATCTCAATTTCAGAAAAATCTCAAAAATCAAAAAATATTTCTTTCCCTGCATTCAATAGTGTGCCAAGTTCGTCTAAAGAGTCGCATGAGTTTGAAGTCGAATCATATGATTTCGACATCGAATTAGACTTTGAGCTCATGGGTCTGGACGAAGCTCGGGACGAGGAAGATGATGATCCTGCTCCCGAACTTGAGGATCTCCTCAAAAAGTTCGAATCTAAAGCCAATGTTGTAGCCGATGATTTCGAGATAGTAAACTTGGGGACGCCTGAGATCCCTAGGGAAGTACGCATTGGAAAATCGTTGCCACCTGAGATGAAACAGAAAATGATAGAGTTCCTAGCTCCAAGATTGTCCAACTTCGCGTTCTCATATGAAGACATGCCGGGGCTCGATGAAGAGCTCGTTGTACACCATCTGCCAACCAAGGCAGATATGAAGCCCGTGAAGCAAAAACTTCGAAGAATGAAGCCAGAATGGGCTCTGAAAGTCCGAGATGAAGTCATCAAGCAGTACAACGCGGGATTCTTGGTAGTCTCCAACTACCCTGAATGGCTCGCCAACATCGTGCCAGTACCAAAGAAGGACGGCAAGGTTCGAATGTGCATCGACTTCCGAGATCTCAACAAAGCCAGTCCAAAAGATGACTTCCCTTTGCCACATATCGACACTCTAGTCGACAACACTGCAGGATACAAGATCTTCTCATTCATGGACGGGTTCTCAGGTTACAATCAGATCAAGATGGCCGTCGAAGATCGCGAGAAGACATCGTTCATCACTCCCTGGGGAACCTTCTGTTACAGGGTAATGCCGTTCGGTCTGAAGAACGCAGGAGCAACATATCAGCGAGCAATGACAGCACTATTCCACGACATGATGAACAAAGAGCTCGAAGTATATGTGGACGACATGATCGTCAAATCTCGCACAATTGAAGGACACTTTGAAGATCTGAAGAAGTTATTCAACAGATTAGAAAAGTACAAGCTTCGCCTCAACCCTCAGAAATGTGTCTTCGGTGCAATGGGAGGTAAGCTCCTCGGCTTTATGGTGAGCGAGGATGGCATCAGGGTCGACGAGACCAAAACCAGAGCAATCATCGAGATGCCCCCTCCTAGAACAGAGAAAGAAATTCGTGGCTTCCTCGGCAGAATTCAATACATCAGTCGCTTCATCGCACAGCTCACACCTATCTGTGAGCCCATATTCAAGCTCCTTCGGAAGAACGTCCCAAAAGAATGGAATGACGATTGCCAAGTCGCCTTCAACCGCATCAAGAAATATCTCATGAATCCTCCAGTCCTAGTGCCTCCCACTCCTGGACGACCACTATTGTTATACATCTCGGTAGCAGCAGAAGCCATTGGCTGTGTCCTCGGCCAACACGACGAAACCGGGAAGAAAGAACAAGCAATATACTATTTGAGTCGAAAGTTCACCGACTACGAGACCAGGTATTCCCCGATCGAGAAGACTTGCCTCGCCCTAGTCTGGGCAACTCAGCGACTCCGTCAATACATGATTGCATTCCCTATTCTCCTTCTCGCTCACATGGATCCGCTCAAATACCTGTTCGAGAAACCGGCACTCACTGGAAGGATAGCTAAATGGCAGCTACTCTTGTCTGAGTTCGACATCACCTATGTCACTCAAAAGGCAATCAAGGGACAGGCCCTCGCCGATCATCTTGCGGCTCACTCTCTCCTGGACTATCAGCCGCTCAAGACATTCTTCCCTGATGAAGATCTCTTGCTCATTGAAGAGGAAGAAAAGAAGAAAAAAGATGAATGGACGTTATTCTTCGACGGCGCAGCAAATTCTAAAGGGAGTGGTATTGGAGCAATCCTCTACTCTCCAGATGATGTCCCTATTCCTATCTCGAGGCGCATCGCATTCGAGTGCACCAACAACATGGCAGAGTACGAAGCATGCATCGCTGGCTTAAGGGAAGCCATAATCTTGGGCGTCAAGAAGCTACGAGTATTTGGAGACTCACAGCTTATCATCAATCAGACCAATGGCGAATGGAAGACCAAAGACGAGAAGTTGATACCATATCATGTGTATCTTGACAATCTGATCGAAGAATTCAAGGAAATCACCTTCTCATACATGCCCAGAGCCAAGAACCAGTTCGCAGATGCTCTCGCCACGCTCGCATCAATGCTCGAGATCCCAAAAGGAGCTTCAGAATGGGAGCTCACAGTCGAAATTCAAGAAGAACCTGCTTTTTGCCTGCAAATAGAAGAAGCCGAAGCTGTCCCTGACAAACCCTGGTATGCCGACATCAAGCAATATCTCGAAACCCAGGAGTATCCAGAATCAGCAACAGCAACAGATCGCCGAACCATCCAACGTTTGGCCGGCCAGTTCACCATCAGTGGCGAAGTTCTCTACAAGCGATCCTATAATCACATCCTCCTCCGATGCGTCGATGAAACAGAAGCTGCAAAGATCATGAAAGAAATACACGAAGGAATCTGTGGCCCACACATGAATGGGCACATGATGGCAAAGAAGATTCTACGACTCGGCTACTACTGGCTCACCATGGAGACAGACTGTTGCAAGCACGTCAGAAAATGCTTCAAGTGTCAAGAGCATGCGAATCAAATCCATGCCCCATCATCAGAGTTATACAACCTGACCACCCCCTGGCCCTTCTCCATGTGGGGACTCGACATCATCGGCAAGATCAGTCCCAAAGCATCAAATGGTCACGAGTACATACTTGTGGCAGTCGACTACTTCACCAAGTGGGTAGAGGCAGCCTCATACACCACGATTGCAGCATCTCAAGTGATCAAATTCATGAAGAACAACATCATATGCCGGTACGGAATCCCCAATGCTATCATCACAGATAATGGAACCCCGTTCGTCAACAAGAAGATGGATGACTTCCTCAGCAAGTTCAAGATCCAACGTCATCGATCAAGCCCCTACCGTCCCCAGATGAATGGTGGGGTAGAAGCCGCAAACAAGACAATCGTCAGGATACTCGAGAAGATGGTCGTGACCTATCGAGATTGGTCAGATATGCTCCCATATGCACTTTGGGCCTATCGAACGTCTGTACGGTCTGCTACGGGCGTTACTCCTTTCGAGCTTACTTATGGAATGGAAGCAGTTCTACCAGTCGAAGTGGAAATACCATCACTTCGGGTGTTATTAGAAAGCGGAATTGAAGAAGGAGAATGGCAACGGGCCAGATTCGATCAGTTGCAGCTAGCAGATGAAAAGCGCATGCGTGCACTAAGTCATTCACAATGCTATCAGAAAAGGATCGCTCGGGCTTACAACAAGAGAGTCCGAAAAAGGAGTTTCAAGGTAGGCGACATGGTCATGAAGAAGATTCTACCGTCGCACCTTCCGGACCCCAGAGGAAAGTTCAAACCCTCGTGGGACGGGCCGCTGATCATCAGAGAAGTACTTCCCGGAGGCGCCCTCAGACTCACCAGCATGAGAGGGGTGGATCTTCCTGAGCCAACCAACGCCGACAACGTGAAAATCTTTCACGGGTAAGTCATTCTGACCTTATCAAGAGTTACTTTAATAGAGCTGAAGTCAAGGGGTCAAAGCTAAGATCTCTGAGAAATCATTCCCGTCCACCAATAAGTGTTTCAAATAAGGGGACTCCAAAAGAGAAAAATACAAAAAAAAAAGAGGGGGGGATTCAAAAAGAGACAAAAAAAAAGAGAGAGAAAAAGAATGCAAAAGAAAAAGAAAAAGAAAAGAAAAGAAAGAAGAAAGAGAAAGAAAAAGGGAAGCCAAAGCAAGGCACCCAAGAAAAAAATCAACCCAAGAAGAAACACAGTCATCCATCCATCCATCTCAGAGGGGTCTTTAGCAAAGACCGACAGCTCTATTATCGTAACTCAGGATAAGGGCTGAAAGACTGCCATCGGCCGGCAACGACGGATTCCCGACCTCTAGCCGCCGCAGTTATCCAGAGATCCAGAAAGAAAAGAAAAAAAAAGGAAAAAAGAAAATGTGTGCCTAAACAAAGAGGGCGGAGTGAAAACCCGAAAGGGCGCTCCGAGTAAAAACAGTGGGCATACAGCGGACTTGGTGAAAACCTGAAAGGGCGCCAAGGGTAAAAACAGCACAGCTGCCAAGGGGCAGGCAAGACCAAATACCCGGGACGTGGTGAAAACCTGAAAGGGCGCCATGGGCAAAAATGACGGGAAAAAGCCGGCTGTGGTGAAAACTCGAAAGAGCACTACAGGCAAAAATGGCTCAAAATGAAAAAAAAAGAAAAAAAAAGAAAAAAAAAATAAAAGTGCAGGTACCAAGAAAGCAGACGGTCCAGATCAGTTCAAGCGGTTACAGTTCAAGAACAAGAAGAAGCGCAGTCAGGAGCGAAGAACTCTACAGACTCTGACAATCTCAGGAAGCAAGAGTTTCCGTTGCCTACATCTCTAGGGAACCAAAGGATCAAGCAAGTCAAATCTCGAGATATCGGTCAAATCATTGACCGAGCCCCAGTTCTGATTCCTATATCCCGACACAAAATCCAGACACACTCACAAGACAACTCATGGCACAGTAGATTTTCAAACAGTTTTTTCTCTTTTCAATTAAATGCATTATATTTCTCTTACACATATCATCTTTTTCAAAAATACAAAAAAATGCATCATCATCAATCATATATGCAAAAATCAGTGTGCAGGTGGCCAACACAATCAATCTCTACCCTCCTCCTCGGCCACATCAGGTGAGTCCTCTGACTCATAAAAAGATAGTCTCGCTCTCAACCTGCTCACCTCCATACGCAGGTAATGCGCCTCATCGCGCTCAAGGGTACGGATCGCTGTCTCCTCATCAGACAATCTCTGATCGGCAGCCAATCTCCTCGACATCATCTCGCAATGATACCGAAGTGCAGAGATCTCAGACAGCAGATGGCCATGAGTGGCCAAAAGGAAGCCAGGATCGACAAAAGGGCGCTCCTCAAAAGGTTCATATGAACCAGATGAAGAGCCAGCATCTCCAAGAATATCCTGCTCATCCTCATCAGCAGTCTGGTGCCAACAAGGGATACGTCGATACAAAGACTGCTCCGCAACCCAGTACTGATATGGGGCGGTCGCCATCGGAAAAGTCCGCAGCTCAAATCCCAACAAATCAGCTGTCAAATAACTCGCCCAAGAACAATCAATCCGGGTCCTGAAGTCAGAGGATCTAGGTGGAAGTGCCCGACGCCCGATACCCGTAAAAGCGAAAAGAGGAACATCCTGCTCATACCCAAACTGCCGCAGGAACCGAATGGGATGGTAAGAGAAGAAAGATCGAAAGCCTACCAACATCAGAGGAAGGCGGTGTGCATCGCAAAGCACTGGAGGAAGTGAAAGCCAAGATGACTCCCAACGAACATTCCAGTCACGAAGTTCAGCGAACATCCTGCGATACAAGGGCTCGCTCATCCTAGCCGTATGCGGAAGGAACTCCAGGATATAACGCATGATGTCAGAGCTAGGGATGCCAGGAAGAGGTACAGAAACAGTCAGAGAAAGGCGCTCCCATAGCCAGACCTGATCACAGAAAACGAAAGAAGTTCAGCTAAAGCAAAGCAATCCCCAACAAAGCAAGAAAAAAAAAGGTGTAGAAAGAATACCTGCAGGAAGGCACAGCAGCCGCGAAGAACACGAGTACGACCAAGGGCGCAGTCAGTCAGCCCATCGAATAGCTCGGCCAAGATGAGAGAAATGATCCCCTGCCGACGGACAGCTCGGCTCATCACCTCAAAAAGCAAAGGAGTCTGGGACCTGCGCCATCCCGAGAACAGCACTTCAGCAATCAAGCAAAACATCAGTGCGTTCCGAGCAAAGGTAGAACCAGCCGTACTCTGGGGACCCGAAAAAAGATCATACAGCAGGTCCAAAGAGAACACTACAGCATCCTGGCCACTAGCTGCAGGCCGAACAAGATAGGGGATCCCAAACCAGTTCTGCGGTGTGGCAGTCTTCGGCGACGTCTTCGGCGAAAAATACTGAGTATAATCCAAGGGTAAGCCTGTCAAGCGTGCAAGCTCCTCCAAAGAAGGCCCCATCTCCATATCGTTGAACGCAAACAAGTTCAACGAAGGGACCCAGTCAATCAAGGCAGCTCCGAGCATCCTCCAGTCAATGTCAACTCTAGCCATATGAATCAGACTGCCAAAGCCATAAGACTCCAAATCTCGAATCTCATAAGCTGACAAGCTATCAAGCCAAGCAAGCAGTCGTGGCGAGCAAGAAGAACGAGGAAGCAGCTGACAAGTCCTCACCGGTATCCCCTCCAGCACAAAAGGCCCAGAAATCGAGGACAACTCATCGAGGATCGGAAGGTCAACAGGTGAAGGAGAAGGAAAAGCTGGAACCTCTGCCGACTCGACAACCCCTGATCGGCCCTCAGTGGCGGCTATGTCTGATATAGTCGCATCGCCATCTGAAACTGTCATAATCTCAGCTGCATGAGAAGACTCGCCCGCCTCATGAACAGAATGCGCAAAGGGCCGATGACCAAAGGAAGGACAATGCTCCCAACCAAAAGGACTATCAGTGAAGATCACACCGCACATCGTGGCATCCTGACCAATCTGACCGTCAAAGAATACATCTGAACCATCCAAAAGGGTCTCGGTTACCCCGATCGAAGAATCAACTGCCAGATCCGGACCTGCGGCCCTCTCCAGTAGGAGATCATGAATCCAATCATCATCCTGGCCGATCAAAGGGATCATCGAGGCATCCACACCGTCCATCATCAAGGGGACATCATCAATGATCACATCAAGTCCACCCAAACAAGTGTGCCGCACATCCTGGCCCTCATCCAGAGCATCCAAACCGTCAAAGGTACCATCTGAGCCATCCATACCATCCAGACATGAGATCAGCCCATCTATGTCCCTCATAGTCCCATCATCACCGTCCATCACGTCATCCATGGGACCCACACTCAAGGGATGCATAGCCTCACCTATGTCCCATCCCATCATCTCATCCATACCATCCATTCCTCCCATAATGAGGGGCCCATTCAAATTAGAAAATCCAGCCATCTCACCATTAATGGACCCATTCAAAGCTCCACCAACCACCAAGCTTAATTCATCATCAATACCCCCATTTAATGCTCCATCTCCACCATCCATTAAAGGAAGCCTTCCATCATTAAAGCCCTCACCAAGTGCTGGAGTGTGGGACCCACCGACCTCTCCCACTATGGCCCACAAGTCATCATCCAAAGCTGCCCAAGAAAGGACAAAATGGGAAGAGGACAAGATGAAGAGAAAAGACAAAGGGAAGAGAAGATTCATGGCTGAATCGAAAAAACAGGCACAGAGAATGTGGGGGACAGGAAAAAGGGACAGCAGAGGATGTCCGAACCAGGGCCAGCCCAGGCCGCTCAAGAGGCGAGCCTTGGGCGGCCTGCCCTGGGCCGCCCGTACGGACGCAGATCCCCTCTCTCCGCGGGATTGGCTCCAGGGCTTTTGGTAGGTGAGGCTGACAGTCCACGTCAGCAGATGGCGCTCCGTGGGCCGCCCAAGGCTCCGGTCCACTCCAGATTTCGACTGAAGATGATCAAGATCATACAAAAGGTGCCCCACTGGTCCAATCATGAAGCAATGTGACCGGAATAGGGCTGATCAAGCCAAAGAGAAGGAAAGGTGATCAAGTGGGGGCCACAAGCAATCCAAGCCATTCAAAGACTAGATCATCACGATCTAAACCATTGAAGAACCTACATGAGCCGTCAAACAACAAGATCAAAGGTTTGATCATCACAAGAAGGGCCAGAATCCAAGATCTAATCATCAAGTGGGCCCACAAAGCCAAATCAAGCGATCAGAGACGTTCAAGCCATCATCCACACCATGAGAAGCATTCCTAGCCTCACAAATCATCAAAAGAGATGCCCCAAAGTAAAACCAAGGTTTCAAATGGGCCCACAGGGCCGAATCTATCAATCTAAACCATTCAAGGGCTAGATCATCAGGATCCAAACCATTGGAAAGCTTACACAAGTCATGGAGCAGCAAGATCAAAGGTTCGATCATCAAAAGAAGGGCCAAAATCCAAGATCTAAACATCAAGTGGGCCCACAAGGCCTAATCAAGCAATCTGAACCATTCAAGTCATCACCCATGCAACTAAGCAGTCTCAAATCATGAAGGAATGAGTCAAGAGTCAAAGCATCCAGACATCACCAAGGAATTTGGGAGAAATCAAAGCCTGTATATTCATCCAAAAGAGCTTGATACAAAAGGGGACAAAAAAAAAGTACAAGGCCATATAAAGCAGAGCCAGCTACAAGTCACCAACATAATCATCATCGCCCCTCCTCGCGTCCCGCTCCCGACGATAAAGATCCATCAAAGGAGCAGTCACTGAACCTCCAGCATACCTGCGACGGCCACCTGGAACGTAAAGCGAAGGAAGCAAAGGCCCCTGGCCAAATAGCAGATACCACTCGTCATAATCACGATCCGGGATCGTGAAACGGAAGCCAGGCTGGCCCACCAGAGCCTCAACTCTCTCATCAGCTGGCATCCGAGCAGCTGGAGGAGGTGCAGAACAGGGGACCCGAGCTACCCCAGTGACTTGCCGAAGCAATCTCTCTCCCAAGTACCATTGGAAGGACTCAGCGTCAGAAAGCATAATACGGAGACATGAAGCATCATATGCCTCCACGCGCTGGGGTGTGTAGTAGAGAGGGAAACTAGCGTACGGCATCCGGGCAAACTGCAGCAGAAGAGGTTACCACGATCAGTTACAAGTACAGTACAAGGACAAAGACAAGCAAGATACTTACGTCCTCAACGGTCAGCCCGTCTATGTCAGCACGCCAATTGTCCCCGGGAACTCGGGAGTTCCGCTGACGATTCTGCTGATGCCAGTACATGTGGCGATACTGAGCGGGTTCAATGTCATCTCGCATCCTCGGCGCAAGATGCGGAAAATGGTCATAAAAGCAAGTCTGGATGAAAGTACATTTAATGATCAGAGAGAGAAAGGAGGCAAACGGCTCCAAAGAGGATGAAAGAAGAGGTACCTCAACAACAGGCCAGAAGCCTGTGAAGGACCGGCTATGCCGACAGGTCTTGTCCAGACCTTGAAAGAGACGGGTCAGGATGGCCCCATTCCAGTTATAGGGGTGATGAAGATCCTCGACTAAACGAAGAAATTTAGGATCAACTCTCTCATTCGCATGGCAAAAAAGAAAGGATCCAAAAGCATAAGTGATCATGGCCCGCGCCTTGTGGAGGGCCTCTCGCTCGGTGGCAGGGACGACAGAAGCAAAATTGTTATAAAACCATCGCATCTTCACTTGATGGCCTTGGAATTCACCCTCAGGAGGGACGTCACCAACAAGCCGTAGCCAATCAGTGGAAGAGAGGGGAGCTAGAGAGCTCACTTGAGGGACAATTGCCCCATGAAAAGGGAAGCCTATCTGCATGTAAATATCCAAGGGGGTTATTCCCCACTCCCCACAAGGGAGTTGAAAGGTGTGGGTCTCATCCCGCCACCTCTCACAAAGGGCCGCAAGCATCATACGGTTGGCGTCGTTATTATGGAAGCGTAGGGTGAGGAGGCCAGCAAAAGGAGTACCATCTAGTACTCGCTCAAGCAAGGGCTGTGGCTCCTTCATCCAATTGTCCCAGCGATCCCTGGTACCTCGACCCTTGATAGCAGGAAGAGGTTGATGCTCCATAGCTAGGGAACACATGTGGTCCCCTCGGCGGACAATGAAAGCAGGATCATCCTCGTCAACCACTTGGTGGCCCCTAGTACCATCCGCCATGGAATCCTACAAGCTTGGCAAGGTAAGTCCCTATCCTTTACCCATTAAAATCCAAATTCTCATCCAAGAAACCCATGGGATTGGACTCACATTCAAATGCAAAATCTAAAGTCCAACTCCATGTGTCACTTAGGATATGTGTTGGACCCATTGGAAAAAGTAAGGCCTGCCTTAAAGAAGGTGGCATGGCATGCCTCAGGTAAGAAAAGTCCATCATCCAAGGACACATTTTGGACAACAAATGCACTCAAGTGCCATGAGATCAACTAAGGATGAGAGTCCTACTGCACATGAGAAGTTCCTCTTCAAAGTCCACATGTGGCCAAGGATTGACTCACTTTTATGCCAAGGTCATGATTCTCACTTAGGATGTCTCCATCTTTTTACACATATGCATGGACAAGTGGGGAATAGAAAGGAAACGGGTCCCCAAGAGCAACCCAAATGCCTCATCTCAATGGATTGGAGAGAGCACATAGCCCACTTGAAGAACATGAGGACCCATTCATGGGTTAACCATGGGCAACCTTATGTGCCTCATCTTGATGAAAATTTTGACCACGAAAATGCAACAAGGAGGTCTACCCACAAACATATGAATCAAAGAAGCTAAGGGTAGAAAGTCGATGCACATAGCCCACATGAAGAATCAAAGTTGAAAATGCCCATGAAAAGGCAAGTTTGGGCAACTTATGTGCACCAACTTTTTCACCAAAAGGGAGACCATTTGAGCACAAAAGAGCATGGCTTGATGAGTCACCCAACCATCATGAAAATGGATAAGAATGGTACACATAGCCCACTTGAAGATCAAAATCCAAAATGTCCCAAGGCATGGGACAAAAATGGGTAACTTATGGGTACCATTCCTTCTCACAAATGGAAGAAGAAATCACTCATATTTGAATGATGATGGGTGATCCACCAAGCCCCCATAGAAAAGTTCAAGGAGCTATGGTTGTATGGACACTCACTTGAGGATCATCCAGTTGAGGTTGATAACATTAAAGGGAAACTCTTGAGAATCACATTCCTACCACAAAGGAAGCCATTTGAACTTAGTGAGATTGTGGGAACAACTCACTCATGGGACTTGTAGATGGTCAAGTAACTCAAGTCCTCCATCCATCAAGAGGGAAAGCATGAAAAGAAAAAGCCTACATGAACAAAGTGTAGTGTGGCACACATGGTTCAAAGAAGTGCCCAAGTTTCAATGAAGGCCCAAAAGCCCATCCACATGAAAAACTCCAAGGAGCCCACCACACTTTGTGCAAAGATGTACATCATAATCAAAGAAATAGTGGAAGACTTGGGCTACTTGTCCATATAAGCCCACCTAGGAAAACTAGCCCACTTGAGATCCAAAATGAAGAATGGGCTAGCCACCTTGATCCATACACATGTAAAGAAAGATGGGGTCACCCAAAGTGAGCCCCATGAGCCCAAAACTTGAGATGGGCCCTACCATGCCCATGGGCCCAAATCTTGAAAAGAAGAGGGAAAAGAAAGGATAGTTCCAAAGGAAAAATGACAAAGGCAAGAAAGCATGAGGGAGCCCAAAATGAAGCATTGGGCCCATCAAATACACCAAGGGCCATGACTTCACTTTGAGCCCATTTGATACACATGAAAAGAGGCCCAACTCCCATGAAAAAGATAGAGTATTTTGCCATGCACACTTGATGACATGGCAAAATTACTCCTTACATGCACATGGAGGGAGTGTGAAAAAGGAAAAAATGATGAAGTGGAGAGCTTGCAATGTCCTTCTCCATGCACCACCTTTGAAAGACTTGAGATCTAAGAAAAGATCAAGAATGCTTGGGCCCACCTTCACACCCCTTTGAATAGCTACATGAAAAAGAAAAAGGATCATGAGAAGAGACAATGAAGATGGAAAAGGACAAGAAAGAGAAAGGAAGTGGTCCATACCTTTACCACTCACCAAAGAAGGACCACCTTGCTGTCCCAAGATTTCTCTAAGGCCCACCACTTGAAAAGAGCAAAGGACCACCAAAGAAGAGAGAGGAAACTTGAAGAAAGAAAGAGTATGAGAGAGAGAAGAGAGAGATTGCACGTTTGAGGGGGGGAGGGTGCCCCATGTTATATAGAAAAGGGGAGGGCACCCTTTTACCCAGCCCCCTGAAGAGACCAGGAGGCACAGACCGGTCGGGCGGCCCATGGGAGGCCGTCCTAGCCTCTACCTAGGTGAAACGACCTCCCTCTCCCTCTCCTTGGGAAGAACTCCTCCTTGGGAAGGGTGGTTGCAAGTGAATCTTGTACCTTCATGTAAGAATGAAGTGATGGAAGAGAATGGTGAGAAAAAAGAGAAAATCTCACCAAAATCTCATCTCATGAGAAATGGGTGAGAAATTGGGTGGATGATGTGGAAAAGTTCCATGGAATTTCCAAGAAAAAGAAAGAAGAATTTGACTTGGTCAAACAATGATCTCAACCATCCAAAGGCATGACCAGATGATCCAAACCATTCCAAGAAGAATCCCAAGAATCTCCGCCCTTGATTACTGTTCACATGTATGAATCGTGGTCCGAAGACCTTAAACTACGTCGGGATCAAGATCCCGAGGGATTGTCAATAAAACCGGCATCAGTCTTCTTCAAGATCTGGTGGCTCCGGACATTTTCAGAAAACCAAAAAATATATACATTACTTGTACAGTTTCTGGTCCGAAGACCTTAAACTACGTCGGGATCAAGATCCCGAGGGATTTTTAATAAAAATGGGTATCGATCTCGACCATCAAAATCAGAATCGATGACCCAGAATTTTTTTTCAAAAAAAAGAGAACAAAAAAATGTCTTTCCTCTTTTAAAGTTTTTGGTCCGAAGACCTTAAACTACGTCGGGATTAACATCCCGAGAGATTTTCAATAAAAACCAACATCGATCCCAGCCTTTCAGGCCAAGATCTGATGATCTGGATCATTTCGAAAAAAACAAAAAATGTGTTTGCCCCCCCCTTTTACTAAGTCTGGGTCCGAAGACCTTAAACTACGTTGGGATCGACATCCCGAGAGATTTTCAATAAAAAAGCCGGCGTCGGTCTTGTTTGCTCACATCAGGATCAATGACTCCGGACATTTTAAAAAATCATAAAAATATATTACCAGCCCCGCTTTTAAAGTTTTGGTCCGAAGACCTTAAACTACGTCGGGATCGACATCCCGAGAGATTTTCAATAAAAACCGGCATCAGTCTGGATTGTCCATCCGCTGACACCGGACATTTTTCCAAAAAAAAATATATAATGTTTGCCCCTCTTTTGTACAGTTTCATGGTCCGAAGACCTTAAACTACACTGGGATTAATTTCTCGGGGGACCTTTCTCGCTTTCAACTAAAAACCGGCATCGGCCTCGACCGTTGGGATCATGGTTCGATAACCCGGATCATCTCAAAAATACCAAAAATATTTTAAAGCTTTCCATAAAAACCAGTGTCAATCTCGATTACTCGAGTTGAAGTCTGGAACTTTTTCAAAACAAAAAAATATATATACAATATAAAACAAAAAAGTTTTCACCACCAGTTTCGATCCACCAATTCATCCCCAGTGGTCCGAAGACCTTAAACTACACTGGGATTAACTTCTCGGGGGCTTTCTTTCCTAACCTGTTCCAGGCATGGCTGACACTTGATCGTACGGGTGTCTGGAATCTCTTAAACAGGTAAGGGCTGAGGCGGGCAGAACTCCGCAATCCTGTTCGTGTTGAACGCACCGTGATAGACAACCTTGAGTTGGAAGTCGCTGTTGAAGCTGACGGATGTTCCCTGTTCCTAGAACTCATGAAGGGGATTAAGGCTGTTGGGAGGTGAAGCTCACCCTCACGGAATTGTGAGCAACGTAAGACCCCAAACTGGATTGACTAAGGGAAATGTGAGGATGTGGCTCATCTTGTGGCCGAAGGAGTCCGTCGGACGATACGTGGTCTATGTGCATTGCACATGAGGAACAGGCAACTTTGTGGGTGTGTTGACTGAAAACCCTCAAAATCCCTTCATCCGAAGATGTAAAACTATGGCACTTAACTGTGTGAGACTCGTCTTGCTCGCTGACGTAAAATGGATCGGGTGCCTTACCAGCAGTAGAAGCTGGAAGTGGATGGAAATTCCACATCTTTTCCCTGCATTTCAGAAAAATCACAAAATACAAAAACATTGCAAAATCATCTCTTCAAAAATCACAAAAATATTTCCATCAAATATCTGCAAAAATCACAAAAATATTTCCCTTGCTTTCAATCAAAATATTTCAAAAATCACAAAAATATTTCCTGTGTTTTCAATAACCAATCTCTATCCTGATCGCTCAGGTAAAGATTCGGACCACATATTTACAAAAAAATCACAAAAATTAGCATCCCCAGCACTACAATTCAGGAGTCTTGAACTCCGCTCACTTCACAGTATGGGATGACGGATCCAATCGCTCGCAAATTGGAATCTTGACCAAAACGGGCAACTAAACACCATCTCAATCACATGTATGCCCAGAAGAACATCTTGAAGTCGGATGATATCCTCGTACATTCTCATTAGCAAAGAAACAGCATCTTGGGACGATGGACCTGATCGACCACGGGTCGGGATCTTGACCAATCCGCTGTCCAAATCTCCGTATCAAAAAGAAAAATCCCCAAGGGAAGCACAACCCTACAAGCAATAAGCTCAAAGTTCTCTACACCCATAGCAAAAGCAAAATCATCAAACTGAAAGAGAATGAGCCAAAGCCATGCATTCATCATGCATCTCCATGCATCAGCATCCATCGCATCAATCATCATGTTTACCTGCTTTCAAAATAAAAGTCGGTTAGCTAAAGACCCCACAGGCATCCCTAGTGGAGGCACATGCGAACCAGATTTTCATTTCAAAAAGACAAAAAATATTTCTAGTTGCAAATAAAAACCCCACGGAGTATCACTCCCCAGAGTGGGTATCTTTTCAAAAATCCAAAAATATTTTCTCAGTAGAGCGTTCTGCTTCCAACACACCAGGAGATTTTCCATATCTCTGGGTAGGAGCCAACGCAAAAATCAAATAAGATCCAATGTCTCGCGGTTTCCCCGGAGATCATCGGATCCAATGCACTCAAAGTACGGTCGAACCGAACTCCAGTGTCAGTGCGGTCGTACCACATGCCAAGATACAAAAAAGATGAAAGCCAAAAGTCTCGGTCACAGAAACCATTTGAACAGGTGGAAACGATGAATTGTAACCCAAGTATCCAAATCAGCAGATTGGGTGGAAAGAGTTCACCCGCACATACCTAGGCGTGGATGCCTGAAGTACCTTGACTGAGTCCAAGTCGGCGTAGTAGAATCCCGTAAGACTATCGGACGCAGGGCGTCTAACCACTTTGACAATCAAGCGAAACAAGTACTCCTGGAGTGATCTGGGAAAACATCAAACATCACACAATCAGTCTCAGGGTCAGCATCCTCGTAAGACTAACGGACGCAGAGGCTCTGCTGTACCTTTTCGATGTTAGTACCGATCGGGAATGGAAGGGTTGCGATTGGGTACCCAGGTTGCAGCAAACTGTAGGGACAATCGCAACGTTTTCTCCAAACTCTCGCGGTATGTGCGAGTTATCAATTTCCAGACAATCAACTGACTCAGATACAAAGGATAACAAAGATTCCAGACCACAATCAAGGAAAGAATGAATTGCAAACCAAGCATCAAAACCAGCAGACCGGGTGGAAAAGCCCACCTGCACATACCTAGGCGTGGATGCCTGAAGTACCTTGACTGAGTCCAAGTCGGCGTAGTAGAATCCCGTAAGACTATCGGACGCAGGGCGTCTAACCACTTTGACAGTCAAGCGAAACAAGTACTCCTGGAGTGATCTGGGAAAACATCAAACATCACAATCAAGTCTACAGGGTCAGTAATCCTCGTAAGACTGTACGGACGCAGAGGCTCTGCTGTACCTTTTCGATGTTAGTACCGATCGGGAATGGAAGGGTTGCGATTGGGTACCCAGGTTGCAGCAAACTGCAGGGACAATCGCAACGTTTTCTCCAAACTCTCGTGGTATGTGCAAGTGAGCGATCTCCAAACGATCAACTGGCACAAATACAAAAGCAAGCAAAGATTTCAGACCATGATCTATGAATGACCGAGTCAGAAGTGGGGTGTCCACTCGCTTTGGCATTCGGTTGCATGCAACCTCTGCCAAAGAGGGGCATCTGTAGACACCCCACCTTCGGCTACACTGTTGGTAGAGATAGCTGGTTGAACGGAGGACCATACCCCCAAATCCCAAGTCCAAACTCAGCCAAACTCACCCTTGTAAGCCCCATTCCATAGCCCAGTTCAAGCCTGAACCCAGTCAACCCAGTCCTAAACACCACCCAGAAAAACCCCCCATAAAAAAGTTCAGTCAAAAAGACCCAAAAAAAAAGTCAAACTCACTGAGTCAACTCGCTGAGTTAACCCGCTGAGTCAACCCGTCGAGTCAACCCGTCGAGTCAAAACACCGAGTCAACCCGTCGAGTCAACCCGTCGAGTCAAACCACCGAGTCGACCCGCTGAGTCAACTCACTGAGTCGACCAGCGAGTCCAACAGCAGCCCCGAGGGAACGGCCGTACTCGCTGGAAACCGAGGAGCGGCCGTACGGGCGGCCCATGGCAGGCCGCCCGGACAAAATTACGCAATCTGCCATTGTCCGCTGCTATAAATACCCCCCTCCCCTTCTCATTTCAACAGGCCATTCGAGTCCATTTCAGCCCGAGAGCTCTGAGTCCATCTCTTCACCCTTTAGCCCATTTTTCCACCAAGGAGAGCCCGAGTGAGGAGAGTCTAACCCTGGTCCAGCCCAGCCTGACCACTAGTCCAAGCCTCCCAAGCCATCCAAGTCTTGATCCAGCCACTCGAAGCCAATCCTTGCGACACCTCCGTCCACCCAGCTACTCATTTTCCAGCATCATCTCATTTGCATCTAGTATAAGTGCAACATTTACTTTTCTTCCAACCCCCCTGCTTCACTACAAGCACCTTGATTACTCAACACACACATGCATATGTCTTTATATTAAGCACCTGTCAGTTCGAGCGTATGCTCTGGGCTTGCCCGTTGTTGGAACCTGCCCATCAGAAACTCTTACTGTTCAGACCTGCATTCACGCTTCACCATAAAACACCTTGATCATTCAAGCACACTGCATACGTCTTATATTAAGCACCTGTCAGTTCGAGCGTACGCTCTGGGCTTGCCCGTTGTTGGAACCTGCCCATCAGAAACTCTTACTGTTCAGACCCGCATTCATGCATCATGTCATCCATGAGAATATACGAGGATTAAATTAGACTTTCAAGTATTCGATCGATTCTGTGAAGTAGAGACCGTACTTCGGTACGGGCAGTGTGTGGGGTGCTTAACCTCTTCCCACCCTGTAACCGTGATCCCTTACCTTGAATCTCTGACCGCAGATCAACAGGAGTCATTTTAGAGGAAGGAATCTTTGGATTCCCTTCTCTAACGTTTCTACGGGGTCTAGCCGACTGTAGATTCGAAGTAACTGGCTAGTGGCGACTCTGGTCTTATATAAATTCACTTAAAACACATCCAGCTCAATACGACAACCAAACGAAGCCCTCGAGAACGAGGCAAGCCAGTGGCACAAACGGCGATTTCGCACTCACGCATCCTCATCTCCTTCTTTTCCGAAAGGAAAGGGAAAGGGAGAACGACGTCGTGTGGGAGCGCGGAGAAATCGGCGAGGGTCCACACTCGGTATATTAAAAATATAAAGAGAAGAGCCGTCTGCGATCAAATGAAGATAACTCAAGATCCCAGGATATGCGGGATCTCCAGTGCGTAATCATATATCTCCTTCAAATCCCTCCCAATCAGGGAATATTATTCGGACTATGTATCGTTTGGACACATACCTAAATGGGATTAATGGACATATCGTCGTAAATCATGAATGACCCATGAGCGTTTACCATCTATCTACGCAACATCTGAGACAGATCTTGTAATTATCATTTTCTCTTAAGTCTTCGTTACTGACTTAAGCATCAGATGGTCCTTAGCCGGCACGACCGGCGCCCCCTCACATTGTTCTTGTGGTTGCAGATCCACACCTTTTATCAGGAGGCCCATCAATGACAAAAATCCACTATTGATCATTTGCTGACCCATTTTTTGCATCAACACCAAGCACAACCCAAATAACTCCACAAACAATATAAATCTCCACTAAATGATGGTTCAATGTACAATATTGAAAAGGTAAATACATTATATAATAAAAAAATCTAAAAAATGAAGCACGTGCTCCAATCTTATACTACTGATACACTTTAGCATAACTGCAGCTAAACGAATGCGCATAAGCTCCCAGTGAAACTTAGTGGAGTCTGTGTGCGTGTGCGCGTGCGCGTGCGCAATGCATATGACATATATATTGCTGAGGTCATGGCATCGATTCCTATAGTGGGGGTGGCTAACAGTGTGATGTGACTAACAGGGGTGGGTGGGTGTACTAACAATGGGGTGTGCGAACTAATAAAAAAAAAGACATATATTGCATCAATATCAATATTAATATAAGAGTAAGCAATAAATATGGAGGGTTAATCATACCAATGTCCATGCATGTAACTAGTCGTACCAAGGTTATGCATATATACTACACGAAAGGCCAAATGAACCAAATGTCATATGGAGTCATGCAATGCAAGCATGTCAATCATGATGTTTAATCCACACCTCAATACAATTCCCATTTCAAATCATTGGGGTCTAGTATACAGGCACCGAACCATATCGTGCGAACATGCAAGCATAAGAGGCCTCACTAATCACCTCGTCAGTGGTAATCTAATGCCCACCCGGTTCGCCAATAGCAGACCCATTCCCAAGCTGGTTAGACTTGACCTCAATCACCACTATACACTTCAGCTAGATGAGGCCGAAGACCCTTCCAACCGACCACGCAATAGGAGGAGACGCAGCCTACTAGTATTTGACACTCGAGTGCTCATGTATCCACTCGGTCTTAGCGTTAGAGCATCTTACAACCATAGGGTCTAGGGCCTTTCGCCCATGGATATCCTGCGTCCCCGAGATGCTTAAAAAAGATTTTCAGTGTCCATACTCATATATGCCAGCCACAACAAAACCGCAGAGGTTACAACCCTAATATCACTAAGGTATATGCTACAATTCTGATGTTGCTAGAATGTAAATGCAAATAAAATATGTGAATGCGTGAGTCCATAATATGAGTCATGCAAATCGTGCATACATGTAGGGTGGCCTCATTTCATACGGGTCCCCTGAAAAGCCCTAATTTGTAGGGTCATCAATACACCCTTGCCACACACAAGTAGGCCAAACCATGACATTAGTAGCAACCGTGGTCTCCTGACTAGTAGGGGCGCCACCAACTAGATAGCGTCCTAAGTTCAGTAGAACCCAATTATAAACAAACCATCATCCATGTCATGCACGCGTGATGCCGAGAGATATAATAACCTATAATCATAGAATCACTATGCATGGGGTGTGTAATACCGCATCAATCATAAAAGCAATGATAGATCAATATAATAATAATGCTAAATCCACGTGAGAGTAATGATACATCTAACCGGAGCAAAGTGCCCCATTTAACTTCGAGGGAGTGCCCTATAAATATAAAAGAAGTGTCACATCATGCACAAGAACCAAGACCTATTTGGAGTCCAAGTCTAGCAAGGGAGCGAAGTAGGTGTTACTCGGCAACCGCTTAGTGGGTGTTACCCCTGCCTTGTGACCCACATGGATAATATTTTGTATATCCATTCCGTTCATCCGTTTCTACAGCCCATTTTTGAATGGTGTTACAAAAATCATGTAGATCCGAATCTCAGGTGGACCATACCACGGAAAACAGTGTTGATTAGTGCCTCACCATTAAAAATTGCAAAGAGGCCATCCTAAGGTTTCAGTAATGTTGATTTGCAATCCAACCTGTTGACAATGTCAATAATATCTGGATTAAGGGAAAATATGAATATAAGCTCAATCCAAAACTTTCCTGACCCATAAAAAGCTTTTAATGGTCATTCATCACTGTTTCTAGTGGTATGGTCCACCTTATATTTGGATCTTCTTATGGTTTGGTGTAACGTCATAAAATGAGATTAAAAAACAGATGAACGGCGTTGATATATAAAAATATATCAAAATGGGCCCCACACGGTTAGGGTAACACCCACTAAGCTATTCCCCAGGTAACACCTAATTCGCTTCCGTCTAGCGAGACCCAGGGATCACTCAATGCCCGTTGTTTCCTAACGTGGGGTCCATCTGCAATCTAGATCTTCCTCATAAGCTGGGCTCCACCCACGTCCAGGCCAGATGAATGGTTATATTCAACCCATACATCAATGTGGAGGACCCCAACAACCTAAATGGACAGCATGGTTGAACATCCTAGGAATCATGATGGGCTTCGTGTACTGACGGCGTGAATGAAATACGTATATCATGGTGGGCCTTGAAATGATGAAGTGGATAAAACATATACATCATAAGCGGGGTCCACCGAGATTTGGATATGCTTCGCCCTCAAATGAGCTGCCAAAGAGGATGGACAGTGTGGGTAAAAACACCTTCAGTAGGTGGGCCTTTACATGGGCTCCTTGCCCCAGATGGCGTGAGTGAGACACGTACACCATGCGGGCCCACTCTCAGTCCGGAGAGAATTACACATAAACATCATGGCCAGCTAAAGGAAGGTTTCAACGGTAGGGATCTGCGCCCTATAGGCCGTTGGTGTGGCCCACCCGAGATTTTGCACCTACCAAACTTTTAGAATGCTGTCCTATTGTGGTCTTTCAAACGGATGGACGGACTGGTTTTGTCACGGACATCTCTGTGGGCCCAAGGAGGTTTCAGCTGTGGACTTCCCCACTATGTCCAAAGGTGGGGCCACAAAGCTTTGGATCAAGGTGATATTTGTACCTTCCCATCATGCCAGGTATGCATGACCTTTGAACAGGTTTGATAGCAAATAAACGTCTGGTGAACCTTGGGAAGGTTTCCATCGTAGGCATTCAAGCACCACTATTTCTGTGGCGGGCCCACTGTCATGGCAGCTTGAATAAGCCACATACATCATGGTGGGTCTCCAGTAGGCCCCACAACAGACTGGATGACAAATAAACATCATAGGGAGCCTCTGTAAGTTTTAATGATAGGCGTCCAAACAACACTGTTTTCCTTGGGTGGGGTCCATCCAAAACCGGGTCCCACACTAAAATGAGCTGCCAAGATGGATGGACAGCATGGATAAAAAAAAATACATCAAGGTGGGACCCCACAATGGGACCCACACCGCAGGAGAATACTGCTGGACAACGGTGCTGTCCAGCAGCATGCTTCACCAGAGATTTAGATCTATGAAAAAACGAACAGCCCACGAGGGCCGTGGCCCATTCTAGTCGCCGAAACGGGTGTACCGTCAGGGGGACACGTTTACATTCTGGCAGGAGCCCACGGTCGGGCCCACAGTCCCCGGATGTGGTGGGAAGCGAAAATCACAGTGGGCCCAAAATATGGCTGACCCAAGTGCAGGTCACTTGAGCCTTTTGGATCTGCCTAGCTTTAAGTCGGCCCACCAAGGCCTGTGGGCCTTTTCGGTGGCCAGATAGGGTGGATCACCTGCATAAAACATTTATATATGTATTTTATTTCACCAAGTAGGTGGGGTCTGATTGAACCAAAAGGCTGACAACCCCATGTATAGGGTTGTGATGTAGTTTTAACTCGGTGAGACCTGAAATCGATCCACAGGGAATTGTGGTTGAAAACACAATAAGAACTAAACTAGAACAATAAGTTTGAAGGGTTGGATTGTTCCAGCAATTTAGAAAGAATTAAGACAATAATACTAAAGCATTAAGGATCCAAGGATCCACTTAGAGCAATTGCAATGTCTAATTCATCGATTCACTTCGATAACTCAATTAAAACTGAATTCCAATTCGTTTTAATTGGTGTTGGGGTTCCAAAAGTCAGTATCCCTCTAAAACAAGTCAACTGGGCACGTGCTTCGAGGAAACTCCCCAAAATACCATCCGACGCACCCAAATATCCAGACTTGCAAAGGATCCAGTACTTAGCCTATTTTCTCCGACGGGCCCCACGAATCACCGTGATCAAAACCGTCTAGAATCAGGCAGACACCTTCTTTATGAATTATGATAAGCAGTGCATGACGATTCGCCAAGAAGTGGGCCCCGCAAGCCCTTCGATTAGCAAAATCCAATTTTGCAAAACACGAGTACGTCAAGCGCACCCATTTATTCAGCCCAACGCACCTTTAAATTCATGAAAATTTAAGAAGTGTTTCAGGATGTATTCCACCTCTGACGCATCTAAAAAATAACTTGACGCACCTAAAAAATACCTTCGATACGTCCATAAATTCAGAAAATACGGAACTGCAATTTCAGGGTGCATTGGACCTTGACGCATCTGAAAATTGTCCAACGCGTCCATAAAATAGCTTGACGCACCAATCAAAACACCAAGAACCAGCATAACACTTTTTGGATGTATTGGACCCCAACGCACCCAAAAAAATAGCTCGACGCACCCAGAAAATCAGCATATTTCAGAACATCATTTTGGGGTGCGTCGGAGCTCCCACGCGCCTATTTGGGGGTGCGTCGAAGGCTTTATGGGATACGTCACACGTGGCAGCCTCTTATTGGTTGTTGTCCGATATTTTTGGGTATAAATACCCCCTCCCACTGTTCATTTGTACAGATTAAGAGACAGAGAGAGAGCCATTATCCCCTGAGTATTTGAGATTTACCGTCGGAAACACTCGCCACAAAAGGCAATGAGACAATGGTTCTCACCGTTAAAACATTCTTAGGGCCCACAATGATGTTTATTTGCCATCCAAACTGTTCACAAGGTCACACGGCCTAGATGAAGGGTAAAAACAATTATCAGATTGATCCAAAACTTCTGTGACCCCAAGAAGGTTTCAATGGTAGATGTTCAATCTCCTAAGGCCTTCTGCAGTGTGGTCCACTTGATCTTTGGATTTGTCTTATTTTTGCGGCTCAACCCTTATAACGATGTCGCCAAATGGACTGGATGGTTTGGATATAACACGCACCTCATGGTGGGGCCCATAGAACTTGGTGACATCAATACACTAGCAAGGTCACTGGCGATAACACCAGCCAATCTGCTTCCCTATTTGAAATGGTGTAATTGCATGTATTTTCTCTCACATTATCAATAAATGCATACACCACCGTGTTTGAAAGTGAGGACATGCTTGTCATTACATAACATGAAATTCAAAGCTAAAGCTTTTTGGGCCCTACCATGAAATATGTGTTTTATCCATGCCATCCATTCATTAGTAGAGATCATTTTAGGGGGCGGGCCAAAAAAATGAGGCAGATTTAAAGCTCAAGTGGACCATACTAGAAAATAGTAGAAATTGAACGCTAACCATTTAAAATCTTCTTCCTATGATGTGGTCTACTTGAGTTTTGGATTTGTGTCATTTTTGGAGGCATACTCTAAAAAGATATGGCCAAATGAATGGACGGCATGGATAAAACATGTACGTCATGGTGGGACCCACAGAGTCCCATCTCGTTTGGTGTATCAAAAAGTTGTTGCCACGGAGCCTTCAAGTTACCTTTGGTAAATAATAAATGCAGAAAAAGGTGAAATACAATACAACCACCATGAAATACATCATTTCAAACTGGCCCTAAGCGGTTTGCTTTAATTATTTAGAGAAATAACTTAAGGGCCTGTTCGGATTTAGTGAAATGAAGGGAAAGGAAACAAGGTTTCTCAAGAAATTAATGTTTCCCTTATTTATAAATTCCAAAATCATTAGAAATGAAGGGGAATTGAATTTCTCATGTAGTCAATTTTTCGTGAAAATCATCCTCTTATTTTCTCACAAAGACCCACGAGAAACACATTTCCTTTCGTACGTTTTCTCCATGGCTAATTAGGTACTGCCGGCCTCACCTAAGATGGTGCAACCCTTGCCATGGGCCCACCTTGATGTACACATCATATATCCATTCCGTTCATTCCATTTTTCTAGATCATTTTAGTGCACAAATCCAAAAATGAGGCAGATCCAAATCTTAGGTAGACCATACTATAAGAAACAGTCATGATTGAATGTCCCCACCATTGAAAACTTCTTAACGCCCACTGCAGTGTTTTCTTAATGTTTATTTTCCATCTAAACTTTTGATAAGGTCACACAATTGTGGATGAAGATTAAAAACAATATATCATCATGATAAAAAAGTATGGCTCATTAGAAGTTTTTAATGATCAATCATCATTATTTCCAATGGTATGGTTCACTTGAGATTTGGATTCATGCTTGTGATCATGCACTAAAATGATCTGGAAAAAAATAGATGGATGAAATGAATATAGAATAACATTAAGGTAGGCCACATGGTAAAGGACGTCTTAGGCGAGGACTGGGCCGCTACCTTTTTTTTCTCAGCATTGGATTGGTAGTGACCCCTGTGCACACGTCTTGCAGGTTGGTACTGGAAAAGCTTTATGTCCCATTATGATATATGCATTATATCCATGCCGTTCATCCATTTTTCCCACTCATTTAAGGCATGAGCCCAAAACTGAGGTAGATCCAAATCTCAGGTGTACCATACCAAGGGAAACGTTGTTGATTGAATGCCCACCATTAAAAAAAAACATAAAAAATTAGGGCCAAGAAGGTTTGGATCAAGCTGATATTTGTGTTTTACCTTCCTGTGCAGGTCTGTGTGACCCAATAAACAAGTTAGATGGCAAGTAAACATTATAGCAGGCCCTGTAAAGTTTTTAATGTTGGGCATTCAACCACCATTATTTTCCATAATATGGTCCACCTGAGATTTGGATATGCCCTCCCTCTCTCTCTCTCTCTCTCTCTCTCTCTTTTCAGTGTCTTAAAATGAGCTCGCAAATTGGATGGACGGCATGGATGAAACAAATACATCATAGTTGGTACAAATCTTTTCCAGCACTGTTGTGGAAATGAAAGGATTTGTCCCTATCCCATTAATAGCAGCACCGACCTCATCAAAACACTGCAACACTTACTGTGGGGCCACCCACGCCATCCATCCGTTTTCATAGGGTATGAGCACAAAAATAAAGCATATTCAAATCGCTAGTAAGACCATACCATGGGAAACAATGGTGGTTAAATGCCCCATCATTAAAAAGTTTTAAGGCCCACCGTAATGCTTTGGTAATATGTGGCAAATAAACTTGGATTGTTCCCACCATGTTCTCTACTGTAAAATCCACTCTGTACATCAGGATGATCCCTTAATGTTAGGGACTGGGACAAAAAATTAGTCTAATCTACAACTTTATTGGACATGTCAGTAAGAATTTATGCGGATATGACTAACATAAGATTGTATGTGGACACCAGATATCCAATCTAAGTCGTTGACTAAGTGCCCTTAAAGTGAGGCTTACATTGCTTCCTAAATACTCTGATAGTTGAAATTGCAGCTAAAAGAATTTCTCAACTGAATTTTATTTTGCCAAACATATTATTAGAAAATGTTATTGATAAACACACACTAGAAATAGTATTTCCTTTCCCACACTGTCTAAATATAATTTCCTTTCCCACCCTTCCGGCAAATCCAACCACTCCTTCCACTAGATGGAGAGGGAGGGAGAGAGAGAGGGCGACATGGGTGATTTTACAGAGAGTTCAATCCATAAACAGGTGGACTGCACCATAAACATCTTTTAGGGAAAATAGCCAGGACCAATCTTCTCTTTAGGATGGCCACAACCATAAAATGAATATTACCGTTGGCTCCCTGTCAATTTTGATGGTGAAGCCAACCTAATGAATAGATTATACTGGTTCTGGTGATCTTTATCTTGAGGCCCACTTTTTAGCGGATCGGATGTTCTATAGAAATGACATGTTGAGGAAGAAAGAGGGATGCATGTGCTGAATGTGAACATTTCCGTTCAATCGTATGAAACTTAGACAAATTTCGCCGCCTCTATTGTTTAATCTCCGCTGCCTCTGTTGACTAATTTCGCTGCCTCCTCTAACTAATGCTTTTTCTTTTGTTTTTTAAAGATATTTTTTAATCGCTTTCAGATTGAAATATAAACAAATGACCGTTTAGTCTCTGCAACTTTTTCTTCTTGCATTGCTTAATTTTTAAATCGTTTGTGATCTAGACGCTTGGGGCCAGTTTGGATACCACCAAATAAGTTGGTTTTCTTGTTGATGGCAGCAGTTAAGTAGCTTATTCGAGATAAGCTAGTTTAGTTAATAAATAATGATCATTACTTATTTGTTGAAAATCAGTCAAAAGTATTTGAGGAATTTTATTTTGCTTTTCTACTTTTTAACCATTGACTGAAATAAGAGGTACTTATCCATATCTGTAAAAGTGCGGATTTTCGTGGCAACCGCCCAGCCCACGTTGACCATCCAGCTTGTTGGGCCCACTGCAATATATTTGATCTGTGTCATCCATCTGGTTTGGATGTGAGTGGGGCTAGCATGTGAGGTAGATCTAAACCTCAGGTGGACCCCACATCAGGAAGCAACAGTGATAATGATGACACCGTTGAAAACTCCCTAGGCTCAGCATGATGTGTTTTACTCATGTCTTTCATCTGTTTTTCTAACTAGTTTTGAGTGGCTCACTGGGTAGTGGGGCCACATGCCTAGCACATGAAATCCACACCGTCCACCCTTGTTGGTCCATCCCAAAAAATGAATCAGAATCCAATATCAAATAGACCACACCTTAGGAAACAGTGGTCATTGACCTCACCATTGGTCGGCCCTAATGATGAGTGGCCCATATCCAAGGTAGGCCCTGCATGATGGAGGGCCCACATTTGGGACGATCCACATTAAAGGGGACGATCCACATTAAAGGTGGCTCCATATGATGGGCAGTGGATATTGATGGTGGGCCCACTTGATGGATGACCAACATCAAAGGTGGGCCCTACATAAAGAATGGTGCAAATGGCCCACATCCAAAGTAGGCCCCACATGCTGTACTGCCCACATCAAAGGCAAGGCCCACACAATGAATAATCCACACCAAAGGTTGGCCCCAAATTATGAATGGTGGATGTCCAGGGACCATACTCGCTTAAGGAATGATGTTGGAAACAAACATGCTTTTCTAACGGTTGATAAGCATGTTGTTTACCAAACATACTTATTTGCTAATTAAGTAGAAACTAAGATAAGTTACTTATCTAATAAGTAGCTTATCTTAAGTAACTTACAAACGGGCCCTTGATGTTACTTCTTCTTCTTCTTCTTCTTCTTCTTCTTTTTTTTTCATATTTTATAACTTTCAAAATTGTGCTTATTAAAAGTCTCGCCGTCCAACCATATGGAGTCGAGTGCATCTTCGAAGGGGGTGGGATCCCTCACCGTGGGGCCCACCATGATGTATGTGCCTTCTATCCACGCCATCCATCCATTTTGAAAACTCACTTTACGGCATGATTCCAAAAATTAAGAAGATCCAAATCTCAAGTGGATGATAATATAGGAAACAATGGTAATCAACCATTAAAAACTTCTCATAGGCAGCAAAAGTTTTTGATCAAGTTGATATTTGTGTGGTCTCTTCATCCAGGTCTTTGTGACCTTATCAACAGGTTAGATGACAAATAAACGTTCCAGTAGCCCCATGAAGTTTTTAATGGTGGGATTCAATCATGACGGTTTCCTGTGGTATTGTCTACCCGAGATTCGGACCTGTTTCGGTTTTTGGATCATGTGCTGAAATGAGCTGTCACAATGGATGAACGGTGTGGATGTAATTCATCTATATCACTGTCGGCTTCACAGCTAGGGATCCACCGGTAGATATGGGGATCCACTCAAACGGCGCCCTATAGAACCCAAAAAATGAGGCTGTCAAAATGGATGAATGGCGTGGGCTTACTATTTGTTTCGGTCCACTTGAACGTTGTATCTGTCTCATTTTTGCCTTCAAATGATATGAGATAATGGATGGACTGTGTAGATAAAAAGACACATCACGGTGGGCGTTATAATAGCCTGTATGGACGGGTTATTATCCGGCTGGTACGGACGCAACCCGCTTCCTTCTCTCTTGGGGAGGCTTCGGTGTCGGTGGATCCTATGTCCACGTAAGTGGGTTGGATCCCTGACTGTGAGGCCCACCTTGATGTATGTTCCTTTCATCCACACCGTCCAACTGTATTGACAGCTCAATTTAGGGCATTATTCTAAAAATGAAGCAGATCTAAATCTTAGTTGGACCATACCATATAAAACAATGGTGAATAATCATTAAAAACTTATAGTGGGCCAAAATATTTTTTTGGATCACGCTGATATTTGTGTGGGCCCGTCGCTAATGTTTTTGTGACCTTATTAAAAGGTTAGATGGCAAATAAACATTTCTGGGTCCCTTAAGAAAATTTTAATGGTGCAGATTTCTTGTGGAGTGTTTCACCCAAGACTTAAATCTACTTTATTTTTTTTTTTGGATAATTCCCTAAAATGACATACATCACGAGCGGCCAACACAGGAATCCACCGAAGCTGTGCCCCTGATCTCAGTCTTCCATCTCTTATTTCTCGTTTGTGGCTCCATATATCCATCCAGACGATTAATGAGATAGCTCAAAAGGACTAATATGCATTAGAATAGTGACGTGGATTAAGCATCATTTTACATGCTTCCTTTCCCAGGGATTACCTTGGTCCTCGATTAATGTGAATTTTATTATGTACCGTGAAAATGCGATTTTAAAGTGTTCGGATCCTCTGTTGAAACCTAGCAGAGAAACCCTGCTCGTCCCTTCTCTAATTGGTCCAGCTCAGCCTAGCTGTGTCAGAGCTGAGCTGCTCTGACACAATCATGATGAGCTGGACCAATCAGAGCAGCAGAAGAGAGGTTCTCTGCTCTGTTTCAACTGAAGATCCGAATTCAGTTTTAAAACGTGTGAATGGAGTGTATTTTGGCCATGCACCACTTCCATCTTAGTAAAGCTTGGACGTTTAACGTGCTTTGTGTGTGATCCGATGCTCTTTAATGGACTTAGCTTAGTAATGCCTAACATTGAAACTAGCGTAGCATAGATGGGTAAGGGATTGATCACAGTTCTCTCCACTTAGATAACTACTTCGAATTGATGGAGTTATCGGGAATCCTCAACCAATCTTCTTCGATTTCTCAAAGGATTGCTCGAATCCATAAGCAAAGAGACAAATCTCAAAAAGAATTTTATAAAAATATCAATAAATACAACAATGAATTAAAAGAATATTTAAGGCTAAAACCACGAAATAGAAACCCTAGATACATAATTAAAGAGTCTTAAACGAACTAGGAAAGAAACAAATGAAATTGGAAAGTTTTCCCGCAAAACTGCGCAACAGACTCGCGCATGGTCGGTCGCCCGGTTAAGACCAGTCGGACGCCCGATGGAACATAAAATCGCCCAGAGAGTTTGGACAGAAATTCGGTTAATTTCGGGCGCCTGGTCAAGACTGGTCGGGCGCTCGATGACCTGATGGTCGGGCACCCAAAATTCAAGAGTTGTGGTTCAGTAACTCTTTGGAATAATCAGGCTCATGGTCGGGCGTCCGACTGGGTTGCATCTTCTGAACTTTTCTCGTCGACTTGTCGCTTCGCTTGGACTCTTTCCCTTGGTCCAGTTTCTTCATGTAATCTTCAGTGACCCCCCCTACATCAATCCCCTCTACTTGAAAAGAACTCGACCTCGAGTTCTCGTACGGCTCTGGTTCATGGTATTCGAACAAGTCCGCTACATTGAAAGTTCGTGAGATCTCATATTCTTCCGGGAGGTCCACCATATAGGCATTATCACCTAACTTTCTGAGAATCAGTACTGATCCAATCTTCTTCTGTTTGAGTTTGTTGTAGGTGTCTAGGGCTGTAAATGGGTCAGTGGACCCGATGGGGTACCCGGACCCAACTCGTTTAGACCCGACCCAGACCTGACCCATTTGTTAAATGGTACAGGTCTGGGTCCAAGAATAGACCCAATTACTAAACGGGTCTGGGTCTGGTTTCCTTTATATTAGGCCCGACCCGACCCAACCCGAACCCATTTAGTAAGTGGGCGGGTTTGGTCTATGTCTCAAAGGACCCGTCCAGCCCAGACCCGTCCAGACCCGGTTTTAAGCCTTGTAAAATGCTTGCATACTTGATCTAGACCCGGACCCATTAGACCCGACCCATTTATAAATGGGTCTGGGTGGATCTCCCTCTACCAGACCCGGACCCATTTATAAATGGGTCTGATGGGTTGACTCGGACCCCGACCCGGACCCGCCCATTTAGTAAAAGGGTCTGGGTCTAAAATTTGGACCCAGACCCGTTTAGTAAATGGGCGGGTCTGGTTTTGGCTAAACCCGCCCCGAACCTGACCATTTACAGCCCTATAGGTGTCGATGGGGAAGCGTTCTTTGCGCAATGGACCATGACTTGGTCTCCAACCTCAAATACCTTGACGCATCGATGTTTGTTAGCGCTCCTTGCGTAATTCTCATTGGACTCGACGAGCTTATCTCGAACTTCTGCCTGCAACTTCATAATTCGTTTGGCCATGTGCTCCGTAGCTATACTTTTGCCTAGAATTTTCAGTAACGGAACTAAGTCGAGAGTGTGTCGGGGAGTTCGTCCGTAAATAATATGAAATGACGGCTTTCCTGTGGATCGGTTTACCATATTATTGAAGGCGAACTTGGCTTGTGACAGCGCTAAGTCCCATTGTTTCGGCTTATCCCAAAAAATGCATCGGATAAGATTTCCCAAGGTACGATTCACCACTTTAGTTTGCCCGTCTATCTGCGGATGATATGCGCTACTGAACTGAAGTTGCATTTCGAGCTGACTCCATAAAGTTCGTCAAAAGTGGCTTACGAACTTCGTGTCCCTGTCGGAGGTGATAGTCTTGGGAATGCCATGTAATTGCACGATCTCTCGGAAGAAGAGATTAGCTACGCCCGTCGCGTCATATGTTTTTTTGTAGGGGATGAAATGAGCTATCTTGGAGAATTTGTCTACCACTACGAACATAGAGTCTATGCCGCGTTGTGTTCTTGGGAGACCTAAAACAAAGTCCATGGAGATATCTTCCCAAGGGCCTTTTGGTACCAGCAATGGAGTGTAAAGACTCGTGTTTTGTGCGTGACCCTTGAAGGATTGGCAAATGCGGCATCGCTGAACCATTCGACCAACGTCACGGCCTAGATGAGGCTAATAATACCGCTCTTCGACTAAAGCCTTTTGTCTTGTCACGACCCAAGTGACCTCCAAGGCCACCCCATGAAATTCGAGGATGATCTTCTCTCAAAGGGAGTATTGTGGAATGCATAATCGATTCCCATAAAAGAGGAAATCGTCTTGGATGAGGAAATCACTTGGTCTTTCGTCCTTGACGGTCAACCATATGTCTCTGAATTCATCGTCTTCAGCGTAGAGCTCCTTGAGACAGTCGAATCCGACAACTTCCGTACTCATGACGACTAGAAGGTTGGCACAACGGTTTAACGCATCAGCAACCTTATTTTGTTGACCAGACTTATGTTTCAAAACAAATGTGAATTCCTGTAAAAATGAAATCCACCTGGCATATACACGGTTAACATTAGTCTGACTATTAATAAATTTCAAGGCTTGATGGTCAGAAAAAAGAACAAACTCCCTCTGAATGAGGTAGTGTCGCCAAAGTTGAAGACCCTGTACCATCGCGTACAACTCTATTTCATACGTGGACCACTTCCTGCGAGCCTCACTGAGCTTCTCATTGTAGAAGGCTACGGGCCTGCCCTCTTGAGATAAAACTGCTCCAGTACCCATATAAGATGCATTGCAGTCCACTTCGAAGACCTTGTCAAAGCTGGACAAAACAATGATCGTCGTGGAGGATAATTTGTGTTTGATTTCTACAAAGCTGCGATTTGCTTCTTCAGTCCACTGAAACGGCCCTTTCTCCATGTAGTCCGTGATCGGTGCTACGATTGTACTGAAATTTCTGACAAAGCGGCGATAAAATGTAGCCAACCCTATGAAAACTTCGAACTTCATGGATATTGGTGGGGGTAGGTATAACGACCCCAAAATTTCGGTAGGAAAATTTTCTTTTAGGAACAATAATGGGTTAAAGTAAATAAATTTTAAGGTAATGAACAAAAGAGAAGCATGAACTAGATGGTTAGAGCTTTCTAGATGTAGGAGGGAAGACTGGGGTTCAAGGTCTTCTATAAGCAGAATTATAAATTTTTTTATTATTTTGGGCAATAAATTTTAAAATCAAAATAAGATAAGGCTTATCTCATCTTATCAAAAGAGTTTCTCTATATAAATAGAGATGAGTAGAGAAGAATAAGCATTCGTCGAGAGTTTTAAGAGAGAAAATGAGAGAGAGAGAGAAAGAGAAGAGAGAGGAGGAGTTCTTGTTGTGGGCCTCGATCTAGTAAGTCCTCTCCCCCATTTATTATTATTTTTTTTTGTAATCTTAGCATAACTCTACCTGATATAGCCAATGAACAGGACCGATCAATCGATCATCCGTCCATTGTATAGATTTAAGGATCATTGATGGGGACCAATTAGATGGGCTGGAATCAATTTGAGTGTGTCGTAATGATCATAAGGCCAGAATATACATGGGCCTCGAAATTCAGATCGATTGGACCTATAGATGAGCCACATCGATTAGATAAATGATAGCCTTCAAAATTCTTTTTGTTATTGTTTTATTTAATTATTAAATTAATTATGATAAATTTATATTATTCTTAAAATCTTATTAGGCCCATAATGAGGTGGCCGACCTAATGGTCTGACCAGATCTCTCGTAGACCCCACATATAAGCCTAAAAAAAAAGAGATAGTAATAATAATAAAAAAAGAAAAAAATTTAGTTGCTGGACGTCCAGCATTAGAGTACGTTTGAAGTTAACATGGGCGCCCCACTCGTGGGACCCACCTTGATGTATTTAGTACATCCACTCCGTCCATTTATTTCTCCATCTCATTTTAGGGTTGGTATCCAAATTTGGACCTAAACCGAGGTTCGAGTGGGCCACACCACCATTAAAAAATTAATGATAAAAAATTATAAAATAAAAATAAAAACAAAAAGTTAGAAATTATGGGCGTGGACAGCGGTCCACTCGTGGACGCTACTGTGATGAAATCAGTAAATCCAACCTGACCATATGTTGTATCATGATGTTTTACAGCTTGGGTAAAAAAATCAGATAAATCTGAATCTCAGGTGGCCCACAACATTTGAAACAGTAATGATAACAACACACATTGTTGAACCAGTCCGATTTTGAATTGCTGTCCACTTTTGGGACCCATTTGGAGGCATTTTGAGAAATCTAATCCATCCAATATCTTAATAAACAAGTTTTTCGGTTGAGGACAAAAAATGGTCCGTATAGGATATTCCAATGGGCCATACCGAGACAAACAGTGGGGACAACACCTGTCCACTAGTTGGAAACTTTTGGGCCCCATTGTGTAGTCTTTGAAAATCTGATCCACCCAATCTTTTGAGTAATGGGTTATTAGTTTTGTGACAAAAAACCAGCCCAATCGGAGTTCCACGCGGGCCATGCCAAGTGAAATAGTAGGGAAGTACGGTATGGATTCTCATAAATGGATCATTTTGGGTATCCCACCACAAGATCTTTGCAAAATTTAGTTAACCATCTTTAGTATTGTATCATTGGGGAACTTGTAACCAAGAATAGGATGATCCACTAGTTAAGTGGGTTGTACCATCAGAAAATAGTAAAGGGGCCATTCCTTTAGAAAAGTGAGTCATAAAAATCGAATCTGAACCGTCAATTAGGGAACCGAACATAAATAATGTAAAATTCCAATTGAAAATAAGTATATCTAAGGTGATATTGATAATGAATAAGTATAAATTACATTGATTGTAGATTCAGGACCGATCTACTCAGGTCGTGACAAAATTAACAGAGTAATCGCCATTATCAACAGGTGAGTACATCCCAACACGTTTCCTAGTCATTTTAATTAAGTTGTGTGATGAACATAATATGTGATATTGATTGATTCATGCTCATTTAAATATTATTTTATTAACTGCCATTTATAATAAATGTCATGAAATGTTGCCTCTCAAAAGGAGAGATGGAATGTACTGATGTGAATTATTATACGGATGTAAATTATTGCATGCATTGATGAGTTGTTGTACCTGGAGTTCGACTCTAGAAGACCGATAGGTACTTAAATACCCGGTTACCCAGGGACCATCCTGGAAGCCCACTAACATGTGGAAGTTCGCCCTACAAGGAAGGGGAAGCCGATTGATGGGATCCAATTGAAGCAAGTGGCAGACTAAACATGTGCCCACTTGATTCATCATATCATATTAAATTCTTTCTTGTATTAATTATGCATTACCTGTATTTGATGGCATGTGTTTATCTTACTTAGTTGAAATGCATGTGAACCGTATTGGGTTACTCACTGGGCTTTCCAGCTGACGTTGTTGATTAAAAATATATAGATGATGTGGACGTTAACCCTTCAGAGAATGTCTCAGATAATGAAATGGGACCACTAGAGAAATCGCAGGATTATTGGCCTAATTTGATGGAGGAAGAAGTGGCGGCCCTAAACCAAGATGTTTAGACTATTCTTGTTTTATTTTGTTCTTTTCAATAATTAGTAGACATCTAATAAAGTTTCAAATTAGTGGACTTAGTTTATAGTTGAATATTTCATGAATAAATGGTAACTTAGAATTTTCATTATTTTATGCCACTTAAAGTGGTTTAACATTATAAATGCATTTAGTGCACCAGTTATACCCTGTAAACTGGGCCAGAGGGTGCACACTCTGAGTCCGGATTTTGGGGCGCGACAAAATGGTATCAGAGAGAGGCTTTTCTTAAAAACCTAATTGACTTGTAGGTTATGACTCCACTCTTATACATAAATGGTAGAGCCCTGAAAATTAAAAACCAAACTTAAGACATTTCCTAAATGATTGTGGTAAATGTGGAGAGCTTAAAAATCAAAATTAGGAATCCCTATAAAAAAATGAAATGGTTACTAGTCATCTGAAGTCTAATATAGACTCAAAGTGCTTTATTGTTATTGATAATTGATTTATAGTTCATTTTATAGTAATTAGGTATTTTTAGATGATTTTATAACAAAAAAATCCTGCTGGACAGCAATGTTCAGTAGAATTATTAATTTTTTGTAAAATTTATATCTATTAATATATAGCTCTGATCAGTGTAATTTAAAGGCCTGATCATAGCTGGGTAGGTTTAATTTAAATATAAAATTAGTCAAAAATATGAACCCATTAGTGACTATACTAAATTAGTAAATTCCTACAAACTAGGTCAGAAATGTCCCAAATACCGGACAGATTGTAATGTACAAATTTTATAAAATTTTATACTTATTGGAACAAATTAAAATTTTATGATAGATAAGTAGAACTAAAAGGTAATCTATATAAATTTTTTAATGTAAAAATATATTGTATAAAGTAGTGAATCGATATTAGAATTACCATGAACATTATTCTGCTGGATAACAATGAACAGCAGAATTGGAGTTATTTATAAAATTCATGTCTATTAAAGTACAGGTTCGATCTAGGTGGTTCTAAATATTAATTGTAACTGGACAAGTGTAGTTTAGAGGAAAAATAGTTAAAAATTTGGAAACATCATATACTGTACAGATTTAGCAAATTTGTGAAGACTGATAAAAAAATATCTATTTCTGGACAAATTACACCGTAGGAATGTTAGAAAATTCTGTAATTAGCGAAAAAATATGAAATTTTATAGTGATAGAGTGAACTCATCAAGAAAATTATATAAAATTTTGGTGTAAAAATATAACCAATAAGATAATAAATCAATGCTGAAATCGACCCTGAATGTACATCAAGTAAATTTTCCAGATGTATACCCTCACTGTTCTTTCTTATTTAAGTACAATAAACCCCTTAGTGGCTCCTTGATACTAAATTTCATTACTCCTAGTTAATTATGGCTCCTAGGAAATCCAAGAGCCTTCATGATATAGCCCATCAACAAGTGCAACTGTGGCCCAAGGATCAGTAGTGAATCCTGCGGTAGTGGTGGAACAAGAGGCGTCAAATAGAAAATAAGATGAAAATGATATGGAGGAAAAAGAAAACTTTGATGAACAACAGAATCTTGCACCACCTCCATCGGTGGCAAATCAAATGAAGCAGGGCCCAGTACTCGGTTACCATTGTCTCCAAGGACAACGCAAGCGAATCCTGTGGGACCTAACATTCAACCCTTGGATGCAACATTCAGACTACTTCACTAAATGGCGGCAATGGTGAAACAACAACATGAACAGTTTGCTGCACAGTGGACTAACATGACTCAAGCACCTCGTGGAAGTTGACCGACATTGCCAATGAGATCGGAACAACCACGAGAAGTAGACTTGCTGGAGAAGTTCACCAAACTTAGGCCTCCGGTATTTCAAGGTGCCACAAATCCAACTATAGTCGAGGATTTGTTGGTCCACTTAGAGAAGGTACTAGAAGCAATGAACTGCCTTGGCCTCATTCATCCTTCAAGGAGAATCAGATGTCTGGTGGCATGTGGCAAAGCGGGTGGTGGAAGCTAATCATGAGTGGACATGGGCAGCGTTTGAGAAGAAATTTCGTGAGAAGTATTTTCCTCGGGCCTACAGAAATCAGAAAATGGCCAAGTTCACTAACTTAGAACAAGGCTCAATGACTGTGGTTTAGTATGAGGCTAAGTTCGCAGAATTGTCCAGATATATTCCGAAAATCTTGAAAGATGAAGAATATAAAATCTCTAAGTTGATGAAGGACTTCGTCAGAATATTCGAACAAGTTCTGCACCGACACTATTAAAAGCTATGTTGGGATTGTGGACAAAGCGTTTAAGGCTAAAATGAATAATGAACAGTTCCAAAAATCTTACGCTCAAATAACTGGAAGTCAGTTTAGGTCTGCACCAAGTCAGCAACAATCATTAGGGAAGAGGTAAAGGATTAATGTGCCAGCTTTCGTGGCGAACAATCAGGACCAGTTCTTTGCTAGAAACCGTGCTCACTGTAATAAATATGGACACAAAGCAATACACTGTCGGACTCAACTTCGCGACATGGGCTTACTACCTTCTTTAACTTTCTGTGTGCAGTTCCCTGCTACAACTCAACAGTCAGGCATGACATCTCAGGCATCGTGGTCAGCAAATCCCTATCCCCAATCTTCAAAGTTGTTACCTCCCAAGCCGCAACAGTTCCAACAAAATCGGCCCTAACAGCTAGCTCGACCTACGACTTCTCAGAATCGAGGATGACAGCAGTTTAGACAACAACCTATGCAAGGGAAAGTATATGCGATTGCATCAACTACTGAGCCAGAGGTGGACAATAATGTGGTGGAAGGTATGACGAATATTCGTGATAAATCCGTTACTATGCTTTTCGACTTTGGTGCTAGCTTATCTTTCATATCAACTGTTGTAGTGGAATGATTAGGCCTTGAACTAGAACACCTTAGAAAAACAATCGCAGTTGAAACACCGTAGGAAAGGCAGTAGTCTTGAATCAAGTGTGTAGAGTCTGTCAACTTAATATTAGCGGTGTATTTATGCCAGCAGATTTGTTTGTAATGGGCATGCTAGGGTATGATGTAATCCGAGGTATGGACTGGCTTACCTCGAATCGAGCTAAGATAGACTATCATGATAAGATAATTACTTTCTCTATTCTTAGCAAGTAAAAAAAATGCAAGTCATAGAGAAGGGTAAAGAATTTATACATATCATGGTGCTAAAGGAAGGTGAGTCACAAGAGTAGATCTTGGATCAAATTCCAGTGGCGAGTGAGTATCCCGAGGTTTTTCAGGACATCGATTTCGGTATCGATCTCTGACCAGGTACTGGACCAATCTCTATTCAGCCATATCGAATGTTGATAGTGGAATTAAAGGAGTTGAAAGATCAGCTGGGCGAATTAACAAAACAAGGTTTCATAAGACCTAGCACATCCCTGTGGGGTGCACCGGTAATTTTTGTAAAGAAGAAGGATGGTAGTATGCGGTTATGTTTTGACTACGGTCGGCTGAATGAGGTGACCATCAAGAACAAATACCCATTACATCGTATCAACAATTTATTTAATTAGTTGAAGGATGCTTGCTATTTCTCTAAAATCGACTTAAGGTCGGGATATCATCGGCTACGAATAAAGAAACAAATATATACAAGACGGCGTTCTGAATATGATGTGGGCATTACGAATTTTTGGTTATGCATTTTGGGTTGACCAATGCCCCAGCTGTGTTTATGGATTTGATGAACAGAATATTCCAGCCATATCTGGATCAGTTCGTTATCATATTCATCGACGATATATTGATTTACTCTAAGATTAGTAGGAAGTATGAGATGCATTTGAGGACAACGTTGCAAGTTCTGAAGGATAACCAACTTTATGTAAAATTTTCGAAGTGTGAATTCTGGGCAGAGAAAGTTCAATTCCTCGGCCATGTTATTTCCAGAGAAGGAGTAGCAGTGGACCCGACAAAGATTGAAGCAGTAGTCAAGTGGGAGCAGCCCACTAATGTGTCAGAAATTCGAAGTTTCTTTGGTCTGGCTGGATATTACCGGAGATTCATCAAAGACTTCTCCAAAATTTCTGGCTCGTTAACCAGCTTGACTCGGAAGGGCGTACCTTTTATATTGACCGAAATGTGTGAAGAAGCATTTCAGGAGTTGAAAAGACTTCTAACTACTGCTCATGTTCTTACTCTTCCACAGGAGGGTGTGAAGTTTATACTCTATATACCGATCCATCTATCCTAGGCCTAGGTTGCGTATTGATGCAAGAAGGCAATGTGATAGCATATGCGTCAAGGTAATTAAAGAATCATGAGCTAATTATCCTACACATGATTTGAAACTAGCCGCCATTGTGTTCGCCTTAAAGATCTGGAGGCATTATTTGTATGGCGAGCGGTTTGATTTATTCACCAATCATAAAAGCCTACGATATTTATTCTCTCAGAAGGAGCTAAATATGAGACAGCGAAGGTTGGTGGAATTTATGAAAGATTACGATTTCGAGTTATTATATCACCCTGGGAAGGCTAATTTAGTAGCAGACGCTCTCAGCAGGAAGCAATATAAGCAACAAATCATGGCAAATCTCATGGTTCACGAATGGAAAATGCTTAATGATGCAAATGAATTCGATGTAGAATTGTTATTTCGTGATCATGAGCATGTTCAGTTGAGAAATCTCAGGATAAGACCAACCTTAGCTGACAAGATCATAGAAGCTCAAGGAAGTAGTGAATGGTTACAGCAGGTGATAGTTAAACATCAAGGGAAAGAAGCTTCAGAATGGAAGATTTGGGAAGACAAAGGTATTCGGTATCGTAATTTTCTATGCGTACTGAATGTACCTGAATTAAAGAAAGAAATTCTGAAGATAGCTCAACAAACAAAGTCCACGATTCACCCTGGGAGTACAAAGATGTACCAAAATGTGAAGCAATTGTATTGGTGGCCAAATATGAAGAAGGATATTGTTGTCACGGTGTTTTGTCTGTCAGCAGGTGAAGGCTGATCATCAAAATCCGCTTGGACTTCTTCAGCCGTTGGAGATACCCGAATAGAAGTGGGATTGTATATCCATGGACTTTATAGTTGGGCTACCTGTGACTTAGAAGAAGCATGATTCGATTTGGGTAATTGTGGACCGGTTGACGAAATCGGCTCATTTCATTTCCATTCGAATAAATTATTCGATGGATGTCTTAGCCAGATCGTACGGCTTATCATCCACAATTAAATGGTGTACTGAATTCCATCGTCTTAGATCGTGACCCTCGATTCACATCATGGTTCTGGACAAGTTTACAAGAAGCCATGGGTACGACTTTGGACTTTAGTATGGCTTATCATCCACAATTTAATGGGTAGACAGAAAGGGTGAACCAGATACTCAAAGACTTGCTACGTGCATGCGCTCTCGATTTCAAAAGCAATTGGGACGATAATCTGCATTTTGCTGAATTCTCCTACAACAACAACTATCAAGCTAGTATTTATATGATATCGTACGAAGCATTGTATGTGTGACCTTGTCAAGCACCTAATTGCTGGACATAAGTGGGTGAGAAGAGTTTAATAGGTCCCGACATTGTTCAGGAAGCTTCAGTGAAGGTTGAACTTATTCGGAAGCGTCTATTAGTAGCTCAAAGTTGTCAAAAGAGTTATGCGGATAACAAAAGACGAGACTTACATTTTCAGGAAGGAGATCACGTTTTCCTCAAAGTTTCACCGATGAAGAGATTAATGCGATTCAGAAAGAAAGGAAAACTAGCTTCACGTTTTATCGGACCATTTCAGATTATAGAGGGAATAGGAGCTGCATCTTACAAACTTGCGTTACCACCTTAACTTGCAAGTGTTCACAATATGTTACGAAAGTACGAAAGAGATGCTTCGCATACTATAGATTGGCAAGACCTGGAACTTCAAGAAGACGTCTCTTATGTAAAAAAGCCGACTCGTATCTTGGACTGGAAGAAACATGTATTACGAAACAAGACTGTGCTATTAGTTAAAGTACTGTGGAACCATCATGGAACCGAAGAAGCATCATGGGAGCAGGAGTCGGAAATCTATGAAAAATATCCTCTTCTATTCGAATAAGGACTTACGTAAATTTCGAGGACGAAATTTTTTTATTAGGGGGGGAGAATGTAACGACCCCAAAATTTTGGTAGGAAAATTTTCTTTTAGGAACAATAGTGGGTTTAAGTAAATAAATTTTAAGATAATAAACAAAAGAGAAGCATGGACTAGATGGTTAGAGCTTTCTAGATGTAGGGGGAAGACCAGGGTTCAAGGTCTTCTATAAGTAGAATTGTAAATTAAGAATAAGCATTCGTCGAGAGTTTTAAGAGAGAGGAGAGAGAAAGAGAGAGATAAAGAGAAGAGAGATGGGGAGTTCTTGTTGTGGGCCTCGATCTAGTAAGTCCCCTCCCCCGTTTAATTATTTTTTTTGTAATCTAAGCATAACTCTACCTGATCTAGCCAATGAACGGGACCGATCGATCGATCATTCCTCCATTGTATAGATTCAAGGATCATTATAGATCTAGATCATTGATGGGGACTAATTAGGTGGGTCAGAATCAATCTGAGTGTGTCGTAATGATCATAAGACTAAAATATACATGGGCCACGAAATTCAGATCGATTGGTCTTACAAATGATAGCCTTTAAATTCTTTTTGTTATTATTTTATTTAATTATTAAATTAATTGTGATAAATTTATATTATTCCAAAAATCTTATTGGGACCACAATGAGGTGGCCGACCCAATGGTCGGACCAGATCTCTCGTAGACCCTACATATAAGCCTAAATAAATAAATAAAAAGAGATAGTAATAATAATAAAAAAAAGAAAAAAAAATTTAGTTGCTAGATGTCCAGCGTTAGAGTACATTTGAAGTTAATGTGGGGGCCCCACTCGTGGGAACCACCTTGATGTATTTAGTACATCCACTTCATCCATTTATTTCTCCATCTCATTTTAGGGTTGCTATCCAAATTTGGACCCAAACTGAGGTCCGAGTGGGCCACACCACCTTTAACAAATTAATGATAAAAAAAATTATAAAATAAAAATAAAAACAAAAGGTTAGAAATTCTGGGCGTGGACATCGGTCTACTTGTGGACCTCACTGTGATGAAATCAGTAGATCCAAGCTGACCATATGTTATATCATGATGTTTTACAGCTTGGTCCAAAAATCATGATGTTTTACAGCTTGGGTCCAAGAAAAGCTGAATCTCAGGTGGCCCACACCACTTGAAACAGTAATGATAACAACACACATGGTTGAACCAGTCCGATTTTGAATTTTGTCCACTTTTGGGATCCATTTGGAGGCATTTTGAGAAATCTAATCCGTCCCATATCTTAATAAACAAGTTTTCTGGTTGAGGACAAAAAATGGTCCATATAGAATATTCCAGTGGGCCATACCGAGACAAACAGTGGGGACAACACTTGTCCACTAGTTGGAAACTTTTGGGCCCCACCGTGTAGTATTTGGAAAATCTGATCCACCCAATCTCTTGAGTAATGTGTTATTAGTTTTGTGACAAAAAACCAGCCCAATCGGAGTTCCACGCGGGCCATGCCAAGTGAAATAGTGAAGATGTACGGTATGGATTCTCATAAATGGATCATTTTGGGTATCCCACCACAAGATCTTTACAAAATTTAGTTAACCATCTTTAGTATTGTATCATTGGGGAATTTGTAACCAAGAATAGAATGATTCACTAGTCAAGTGGGCCGTACCATTAGAAAAATAGTAAAAGGGCCATTCCTTTTAGAAAAACGAGTCACAATAATCGAATCTAGACCGTCCATTAGGGAACCAAACTTAAATAATGTAAAATTCATTTTAAAAATAAGTATATTTAAGGTGATATTGATAATGAATAAGTATAAATTACATTGATTGTAGATTCAGGACCGATTCTACTCAGGTCGTGACAAAATTAACAGAGTATTCTTCTTCATGACCATCCTCATTAGTGGCTAAGTTGGTGGTGGGGTGCTGAGGGCACACATTGGATAAGTGACTCGGTTGGCCACAACGGAAGCAATTGCCAGGTCTCGGTCGAGCATAAGGATTCGGGGCTCGGCTTGGGCCTACTGTCATAGGGGTGGTTCTTTGTAGCCTAGATGGACTGCTTCCCGCATCGCAGTTCACGGTCGAAGGTGGTTGTGGGCCCCCACCAACTGGTTCTTTTTCCTTAGATAGGGTCGTATCTTGCATGGGACCCGTCGTAGGTACGCGGGTTGATGGATAAGTTCGTGCAGGAATTCGGGCGAGTTGTGTTTCAGCTCGGGTAACCATTTGGGATGCATCCCTAACAGTCCATATCGGAAGAAGATGGATTCGATCTTAGATTGCGGGTCGTAGGCCACCAATGAATCTCGCAGTCTTCTGAGATTCTGTCTCAGATAATTCATTTCGTACTGTTAATCGGTCGAACTCGGTCCGATACTTAGCGACGGCCCTAGACCCTTGTTTGCAATTCTGATATTGCTAGAACAATATCTGGTCATAGTCGCTGGGTAAAAACCTGAATTTCAATAACCATTTCATCCTGGCACATGTTCGGATGGGCAACTTGTTTTGTCGGATACGGGAGCTTTGTAATTGTTCCCACAATGCAGAGGCACCGGATTTTAGCTTGTAGGCCGCAAGCTTTACTTGTTTATCTTCTAGGACACCCACGTAATCGAAAAATCTCTTGACTTCCACGAGCCAGTCAATGAAAGCTTCAATGCTTAATGAACCATTAAAAGAAGGAAGGTCACCTTTACCTTGGAAACCTCTGTCATTGTGATCCACATGTGCATCCCCTTCTGCGGCTTGTTGAACGATGATGTCCTCAATGTCTTCGTCGTTGTGTTCTTCGTCATCATGCTCGGTCCTACGAAGTGCTAGCGGCGGTGCTTGACGGACTATGGGATTGTTCCGTATTGCAATTGATGGTTGAGGCGCATTGCCTTGGGTTCGGGGCTGGGGTAGAGCTAGCAAAATCCTATCCAGAGCAGCAAGCATCCTATCCATCTGCGTCCTATTCGCTTCCTGGAGATTGTCGATCTTTTTTGCCAATAACTGAAACCCTTGATCAACGTCAGAGGGGTGGTTGTTGCTGCCATCGTTAGAAGCCATCTTCCCGAGGTTGTTCCTCGCTTTGATACCAACTTGGCGCAATGTAAACGGGTGCATGATCGATCACCATCTCTCCACTCGGATAACTACTCCGAATCCATGGAGCTATTGGGAATCTTCAACCGATCTTCTTCGATTTCTCGAAGGATTGCTCGAATCCACAAGCAAAGAGACAAATCTCAAAGAGAACTTTATAAAAATATCAATAAATCCAACAACGAATTAAAAGAGTATTTAAAGGCTAAAACTACGAAATAGAAACCCTAAATGCATAATTAAAGAGTCCTAAACGAACTAGGAAAGAAACAAATCAAATTGGAAAGTTTTCCTGCAAAACTGTGCAAACAGACTCGCGCATGGTCGGGCGCCTGGTCAAGATTGGTCGGGCGCCCGATGGAACATAAAATCGTCCAGAGAGTTTGGACAGAAATCCAGTTAATTTCGGGCGCCCAGTCAAGACTGGTGGGGCGTCCGATGACATGATCGGCGCCCGAAATTTAAGAGTTGTGGTCCAGCAACTCTCTAGAATAATCAAGCTCATGGTCGGACGCCCGACTGGGTTGCATCTTCTGAAGTTTTGTCGTCGACTTGTCGCTTCGCTTGGACTCCTTCCGATGGTCCAATTTCTTCATGTAATCTTCAGTGACCCCTTTTACATTAGAAACCCCATGGGTCCAACATGATGTTTATATGCCATCGATACCATTCATAATGTAAGCATATTGCATTCTAAGTAAACTTTGTGGGGCTCACAAATCCATCCATTTTATCATATTGTTTATGCATATCCAAAGCTCAAGTGGACCACACCACTGGAAACATAATTGAACATCAACAGTTGAAAAATTCTTAGGGCCACAGAAGTTTTGGATCAAGGTGATATCTGTGTTTTCCCTTTATCTATATGTCTGTGTGATCTTATGAATAGGTTAGATGACAAATAAACATCATTGTGGGCCTTAGGAAGGTTTAAACGGTGGAAATTATTATAACCACTCTTTCCTATGGTTTGGTCCACTTGAACTTTGAATATGCTTCAATTTTGGGCTCAACCCCTAAAATGACATGGATAAACGGATGGATGGCATGGATAAACCACATACATTCATAGTAGGCCCAGCAGCGTTTAGTGAATGACAAATAAATGTCACCTTGGCCTGGGAAGGTTTCAACGTTGGACGTCATTACGACAAATAAACATAATTGGGAGCCTTAGGAAGGTTTCAAGTGGGACGTCATTATCCCCACTGGTTTCCTGTGGCCCGCATAAGCTTTGGATATGCTTTTAGCTTTGGGCTCCTTTTCTAAAATGAGATTTTAAAATGGATGCTCCGCGTGGATAAGACGCACGCATCAAGTTGGACCCCGCAGAGTTTGGCATGATGGGCTACACGGCGCGGTGGGTGGATCCCTTACTGTGGGCCTCACTGTGATGTATATGACTTACATCCACACCGTCCATCCATTTTGAAAGATCATTTTAGGGCACATTCCCAAAAGTGAAACATATCCAAGTCTCAGGTGGACCATAACACAGGAAACAGTGGTGATCGACCATTAAAAACTCTCATGGGCCACCAGCGTTTTGAATCAATCTGATATTTGTGCTATCTTTTCATCCATTTGTAGAGATCATTTCAGGGTTCTATCCATGATGTATATGTTATATCCACGCCGTGGTGGTGACTCGCCGTCGAAGTGACGTCACCAAGCTCTGTAGGCCTCACCATAGTGTTTGTGTTATATTCACGCCGTCCATCCATTTGTAGAGATCATTTCAGGGCACTATCCAAAGAATGAGGAAGATCCAAAGCTCAAGTTGACCCCACCACATAAAAGAGTGGGGACAATGACGCATCATTGAAACCTTCCCAGGGCCCACCATGATGTTTATTTGAGATCTAACTTATTCATAAGTTAACACAGACATGAAAGAAGGGAAAACACAAATATCATCTTGATGGAAAACCTCTCTGGCCCCTAAGAATTTTTTAATGGTAGGCGTTCAATCTCCACTGTTTTCTATGGTGGGTCCACTTGAGCTTTTGATCTGCCTCATTCTTTGTCTCATGCCCTAAAATGATCTCTCCAAATGGATGGATGGTGTGGATGCAATACATATATACATCATGGTAGGGCTCAAAGAACCTGGTGACATCACTTCAATATAGCAAGTCTCGCTACTCTCACTGTCAGTAGCTAATCCTAACCCAAGACTTCCATGGCTTATAAAAATTTCAACCATAGCCTTCTTTCCCATCTGTTTTCCATATATAGGCTAACTCAGCATTGGATCTGCCTCATTTTTCACCCAAGTCTTAACATAAGTTGGAAAATATATGGATGGGTGGATTTCTCACTTACATCTCAGTGGGCAGGAGGCACAGGGAAACTCGGCTCCTATTTGGACTTTGGATTCCAAGGAGAATACGTGGGGCGGGCCATACACGATGGATATATTGGACAGGATTAAAACATCACATTATGGTGGGACCCACACATCGACTTTATTCAATCTTTTCTGAGTGGGATATATTCTTCTGCTTTTTTGTTGCCCCCTTAGCTTCTTCCAAGTGAACTCACATGGATTTTTCACAGCATTACTTTCATTCCTCTACAACCTTCAAAAACACCATTACCTGCGCTGTCAATCCATCCATTACAACCCCACATGTGTGCGCCTAGCATTTCTCTGCATGCAGCTGAAGCTCCACTCTAGGGCCTTGCATATAGGGCTTTTCTCCTTTCATTATCTGGGTATTTCTGATACTGAACTTTCTACTTTAAAGTTACGACAGCAGCAATCCAACGGTATTCGGTAGCAACAATTAAAAGGTATGGTCAGGTCTAAAATCTCTGTTTTAGCTCATTGTAGAAACTTGATAATAACTAATGGTACGTGATCCATACTGCTTAATCAATTAATCTAGCTAGACATCTAAGAAATTTTACTTTCCGCTATGTTTTCAAAGACTTTAACAGCGATGCAGCTGAATATTGATCTGCCTGATTTTTTAGAATTAGGCCAAGCAAGAATAGGGCAGATTTCATGCAAATAAACTTCTCCACTAACATGGCAGGCACATCTCCAAAGTTAGCATAGGCATAGGTGGCTTGACTTGTGCTTCCATTGAGGGAATGACTTGTGCACATGAGATTCATCACCCTCTCCATCAAGTGCGCCACCCCCATATTTGGACAAAACACACAAGCCTAGAAATCTAGCTGATCTAACGATCAAGGCGAAAACGTTTGTACAGGGACGCCCACCTAAAAACCTTTAAAATGCATGTGGTGTCTATTATGGTGGGTGTATGTCATCTAATTCTGACGTAGGGAGGATGTGGTAGGTCGATCGCTGTCTTCCTAACTGATCGTTTCTCGAATTCACGAGAAGAAATAAAAGGATAAAAAAGAGAAAATTAATTTCAAATAATTGTTTTTTATAGATTGAATGAATAATAAAATAAACATAATTACCTTGCTTTAAATAATAAACTAAACCCTAAATTCGTACTTGACACTAACTTGCAAAGGGAAGAAAAGAATCCTAATACAATTAGAAAAGAAATTGAAAAATCTGCGCAAACTGTATAACACCAGCGCCGTCTTCCTTCCGCTGATACGAACAATCCACATATCTGATTGCCATGAAACTTTGTGGTTTTTCTGACATTGACGTACTCTTCAAGATGGTCTGCTCAGATTCTCCATATCAGTAGTAGTGGGCCACCTGGATCATCTCTAAATTTAGTGGGTGGAATTCAAAACTTTCTGGACAGTTCGTACTATTTTCGACGCCACGATTAATTCATAACTCGGATTGATGTGATACTTGTTGAATTTTTTTGACGTCGAGCAACTCTACAAAATGGACGGAACGGATTATCATAAATGATTAAGATGGGTCCCACGAGTTGGGCCGAAATTAAAAAATGGGAATAACAATTTCCTGTTTTGGTTAAAACTCCAAAATAGGAAATTCCTTAGTTTCCTCTTGATTTTCTTCGTATCCATCTCCCGCGGGAAGGTGTGTGATCCACACCCTCGATCATGGAATTCTTCCCCTACATCAAATTCATACATTTGATGCGCCCTACCAAAATGAAGGAACTCATACGAACCACACCAAACTACAGTGAATTTAGAGATTTTTAGGCCTGATTTTATACCATCGTCCACTGATTGGCCTTCCTCAACTTTTGAATCGGCATGGCATTCATTGTGAAAAAATGAGCGATATGCATAAACAGGCTGTATCTAATGCAGGTGCGTACTGCTTAGTGATCTGATGCCCTAAGTTGAGATGAAAAATAATGGACAACATGGATAAAACACATACATCATGGTAGGGCCTAACAGAGGTTTGACACTAGCTAGCTGGCTAGTGTTGGGGTCACTAGCCAAACCGTTATGCAAGCTTAGCTTAATGGGGACGCAGTTGCGTACTGACACTGCCAGTGGCCACCTGGCTACTGGACTGTACTCTGTGGGCCAACAAACATCATAATGTATGTGTTTCATCCACTCCGTCCATCTATTTTGGATCCTTATTTTAGGTCATGAGTTCAGAAAATATGCAGATCCAAATATCAGGTGGACTACACCATAGGAAAATAGTGGTAATTGAATGCCTATCGTTAAAAGCTCTCTAAGGCCTGCTGTAATGTTTATTTGGTATGTCCAACCGGTTGATTAGGTCACAAAGACCTGGATGAAGAAAAAACACATTTATCAGCTTGATCCAAAGCCCCCAAGAAATTTTTAATGGGAGGCATTCAATCACCAATGATTTCTGTGGTGTGGTCCACCTGAGAATTTGATCTTCCTCATATTTGGAGTTATGCTCTAAAATTGGATCACATAATGGATGGACGGCGTGGATAAAACACATACCAATGGCATTTGTACTGAATCGATCCTCTTCTGTGTTTAATTTCTTTGTGTTTTTTAACTTTAATCTTCTGTTAACAGGCCCTCTTCCTTCCTCCTCTCAGCTTCTCAAAAGTGAAGTTAATATACACAGATCTAGAATGGAGTTGTTGGGTCCAGTTGTGGATATCGTTCTCTTCTTCTGGAATCCTGTTTCTCGGCATATTCGTTATCTCAAACACCTCAATAACAACGTTGAGACATTGAAGAAGGAAACTCAAGAACTAAGATGCAAGGGGGATGAAATTCAAGCTGCCGTCGATGATGCTATGTCAGTCGGAAAGACACGGAAACCCCTGGTGGAGAATTGGCTCGTGGATGCCCGCAGCATCGAAGCCGAAGTCGATTCAATAATATTGGAGTTTGAACAAAGGAGAACGTGCTTGAATGGTTGTTGCACCGACCACTTGTCTCGTTATAAATTGGGAAAGAGGGTCGTTAAAAATATGGAAGAAGTTAAAAAACGCAAAGATAAAGGGGTCTTCGATGAGGTGGCTGAGAGCCCTCCCCGGCAGAGGGTGTTGGAGATGCAACCGTCGCTACCACGAGGACAACAAAGCACGTCTGAGAAAACCATGGAGGAGATATGGCAATGCTTACACGATGAAGAGAATGGCATTGTATGTGTTTATGGGATGGGTGGAATAGGGAAAACCACTCTCATGAAAGCCATCAACAATAGGTTCACCAAAACAAATGACTTCCACATCGTGATTTGGGTAACTGTGTCCAATGACCTCAACTTGGGATTGATCCAAGAGCAGATTGGAAACAGGTTGGGTATACAATTCCACATAAACGAACAGAAGAGGAACAAACTGTTTGCCCGGTTGAAGAACGTTAGATATCTCCTGATCTTAGATGATCTATGGGAAGCATTTAGCTTGGATCAAGTCGGAATTCCAAAGCCAGACAAGCAAAACGGATGCAAGATCGCAATAACCACCCGATTTGTTGCAGTGTGTAATGCGATGGGGGCCGATAAGCAGATTAGAGTCAGGGCTCTTACACATGTGGAAGCGTGGAATTTGTTCTGTGAAAGATGTGGGGATGTGGTTGTGTCATCAGAGATTCGACCGGTAGCGGAGAAGGTTGTGGAAGAGTGCGGTGGATTACCACTTGCAATTAAGACCGTAGGACGGGCTATGCATCGCAAGGATAAGAAAGTGCTATGGGAGGATGCATTGAGGGCATTGGAAGGATCATCACCTGAGGTTCCAGGTATGGAGCGTGAAGTGTTTCTTCCTTTGAAACTTAGCTATGATTGCCTTGAAAATGATAAGATCAAATTATGCTTCCTGTATTGTTCATTGTTTCCGGAAGATGCTGATATAGAAATAGATGAGCTAGTAAGATATTGGGTCATGGAGGAAGGATTCATAGAAAATGTGAATAACTTCGAAGAAGCATCAAACAAGGGGCATAGCATCCTTGAAAGAATCAAGGATGCATGCCTCTTAGAGGATGGGTCTCAAGGTGATGGATATGTTAGGATGCATGATTTGCTCCGTGACTTGGCTATATGGATCACTTCACCATCGTCTTTGTCATCCTCAAAAGGCTCAAAATTCCTTGTGAAAGCTGGTGAGGGACTAATGCATCCACCAGAAGAGAAAATGGGGGGAGGGATTGGAAGGATTTCATTGATGCGCAACAAAATAGAACATCTCCAAATTATGAGCGATTGCCCTAACTTGGTCACCTTGTTCCTCAATCAGAACCGTCAATTACATACCATTTGCAGTGATTTCTTCAATCTCATGCCGAGACTTCAAATCCTCGATCTAAGTGATACTTCCATCAAATCTCTCCCAAACACGTTATCGCTATTGGTGAATCTACGTGCGCTCATTCTAAAATGGTGCAGACGTTTAGCAGAGGTTCCACCATTGGGAAAGCTGAAGGAACTCCAACTTCTAGATCTCACAGGAACTCGCCTCAAAAACTTCCCTCAAGGCACTGCAGGCTTGGTTAAACTCATGCAGTTGGATCTATCGCATTCTGATATCACTGCAATTCCGTGGAATATGATATACCGGCTACCTAGTTTGGAGTATCTAAACATGTTGAAAATGGAACACGTGGACGGAGCTATTTTCAGTGGGACTGCGACCATGAAACGCCTGATGTCTTTAAGTATCAGCATGTCCAATCTTAATGGCTTCATCGCAAAAGATATGTTCCATCAATGGTGTTCGGGCCTGAGAAGATTCAAAGTTGAAGTTGGTTGTGGAATGTATGCTATCCCCGTTTATCCTATTGATAAGCACATAGACTTTCATGAATGTGACAATTTCCCCTACGGGATTGAGGGGTTGATAAAACATTCAATCTCTGTCCGTTTCAATAGTTGCAATGGTCTGAGAAGTCTTTCGCTGTTAGTAGGCGATTCAAAGAGCTTAAGAGATCTTCATGCCAATAGATGCTGTGGATTGGAATGCATTATAGACTGGAGAGAGGTTGGAGATGATGCATTGCATTGTTTACAGAAGTTGGACCTCTGTTTTTTACCAAACTTGGAGAAGGTATTCAATGGTGTAGCGCCTCTGCCGAAGACAAGCCTTCAAAACCTAAGAGAAATAATTATTGAAGAGTGTACCAAGCTAAGGAGTCTCTTCTCCTCTTGTATGGTAGAACAACTACATCAGTTGGAGAAGATTCGAGTACGGTATTGTTCCAAAATGGAGGAGATCATAGAAGGCGATATGCTGCCTCATAATTCATTCCCAAGATTACGCTTCATATGTTTGAGAGAGTTATCGGAATTAGCAAGCATTTTTAGCCGGAATTTTATTTTTTTATCTTTAGAAGAGATCAAAGTAACTTCATGTCCTAGATTGAAGAAGCTCCCCCTCCTCTATTCAAGCATCCATCAAATAAGAGGAGAAATAGAAGGCAAGAGAGAATGGTGGGAAGGATTAGAGTGGGAAGACGAGAACTCCAAGTCCCTCTACTCCACTATTTACAAAGAAGATTCCTCTGATGAAGAAGAGGTGAAACAGATTTCATTAGCTCATGTTTTAAATTGTGACATATATGCAGGATTTTTAAAATCTCGCGGTGCTTCAACAGAAAATTGATACTACGGTACTATGGTCATAATATCATGATGTTTTCAAAATCTTAAAAAATTTTAATTTTTCCTGATTATATGGAAAAATTTATTACCATAAACGAATTTCTTATCTCCTCATTTATTTGAAAATTTGGAAGTATTTAGTAGTTTATAGTAAATACTTTTTAATATTTTACTTTTAAAGGGATTTCTGGGATAAACTGAGAAATTGCTGAAAAGGAAGTTTATTGCTACATTTTTTTTTCTTAAAAGTTAGTACACACACCCCCACTGTTAGTCACATCACAATATTAGCCACTCCCACTTGGGAATCAATACCTACAAGTTTATTCCTACATTAATTACTCTATAGGAAATGGCAATAAACTTCCTTTTCTGCAAGAGTAAATGGCAACCTCTTGCTTGAACGGACTTGGATTCTTTAGTAGGAAATGGATTGGCTAGTGACCCTTTGACATAGGCTAGGTGGCTGGTGTTGGGTCACTATCCAAACTGTATCCGTTCAAAAGGGACTCAATTTCTTCTTTAATTGCTTCGAGGACATGATTTTCCGAGGTTGGTTTTTTTTTTTTTTTTTCTTTCTTTAGAGAAAAAGAATTTGGCATTTTGAGTTTGGTTAGCTTGGAAGATTGAATTTGGCATTTTGAATTTGGTTAACTTGGAGGATTGAATTTGGCATTTCGGGTTTTTCTTTTTAGAGGATTTTGAAGGTGCTTGTATGATAAAGGTGGGACTTGTAATTTTGTGGGGGCAGGATTTCGAGTTTCTGCATCTGGTTTTTGTTACTGGAAGGATTTTGAATTGAAAAAAAAAAGGTGGGAAATTTGAATCTTTGAAATGGTGGTCTGATTGGGGTGGAATTTCAGAGTTTTTTTTTTTTTTTTGGCAGCCTATTTTTGTTGAGTGGTGTTTGAATGAAGAAGATAAAATGATAATCTTTCTGCTTTAGTTTTCATGAAAATGGTGGTTCTATGGTGACAATTTCAGGTGGGAGGTTTTCTTGTTGTGTCGAAGTTGTTTCTCATCTGGGCTTAACTTTTGTGTTTATTTTGGTTTTGTGTATGGAATTTCATGTGGAAATTGCTGGCTTTTGGGATCCAGGGCAATTCTTCTCCTCCCGGCTTAATCTCCAAAGGTCAGTTGGGTTCTCTTGCTTTTTCCTTCCCCTTCCCTTCATGAATTATCTGTTTGCCAGGTTTGTCTTGACACAGCTTCAACAATGAATTATATATGCTTGTTGGGATTGAATTGAAATGATTGGGAGTTTGTTCTTTCCTCAACTCTTTTGTTCTTTTGAGGTTACTACGAGAGTTTGATAGCCAATTATATGGAGAATTTCCCTGGCTAAACTTAGAGATGTGTATGCACTAATTGGGAACTCATGAAAAATAAATTGCGAACCCTACCCAATCCATGGTGCTGGTTGTTGAAGGGCACAGCATGGCTCTTTATAGATTTTCCTGTTGACTTCTTCCATACTCTAAATTTCCAAATATTTTATAGGAAAAAAAATGATAGTCATTTCCTTAATTTGTTTTTAAACCCAGAACATATCAGGCAGCTGAACCGGACTCAGAGCAACCCAGAATGTATAAGACAGTTGAAACGGATTGAAAGCAATGCAGCAGCTACTCAGCAAATGCGAATAGCATTATCGGCCCCATTTGATAATAGAGTTGATGCGGAGACAGCATCATCATCAGCTCTATTTTAGAACCTGGAGAAGCAGCAAACGAAGTGCTTGGAAGCTACAGTGTATTTGAAAATTTGGAGCAGTTACAGGCCTCCAGACCTATTCTTAGGTGCCTGAATCATCGGATGGAGAAACAAATACATCTTCAACAACAAAAGAAGGGAGCCTGAAACAAAAATTCATGAATTCATTAAATATTCAAACTTCAACTGTCAAAGGAGCAACAAAAGAAAGTGGCGTTCTGAAAGGAATGCCTGCAGCCAACTGATAGTACTTCTGCTGAGGAGGAGACGATTGATACTTCAGAAAGGAATGACTGCACCAGTAGTGGAAAAGATCAGTTTGAATGCTTGACTGAGGATGGACTTCAAAAAACACCAGAGATGTTGCATTAAAGTTCATTCATGTATTCACATTACTTTTTGTGAATTTTTTGTTGAGGTCTTTTAGTATGATGACTGTTTAAGCATGGGTGTGATGACAGTTTGAATTGTTGTTATTTAGTGTTTAAGCGTAGTATGGTGACTGTTTGAGATGCATATCAATTTCATATTCCTTGCATAGCAATTTCATATTCCTGCAAGAGTACCAAAGTCTTTCTCTGCACACAACAGATAATTAAGTGCAATCGAGAAATTACTGATGCAGAAAATTGCAGCTTTGCATTCACCGTTGCATACATACTGTGATGAAAATTTCATTCAAAAGCTAGCTCTGTCAATTGTAATTCTTGCAGCGCAAGGTTAATGGTATTTAGATTAATACAATAATGCCAAATACAGCAAATTCGAGAAATTGTTGATGCCAAAAGTTGCAGTATTGCATTCATGGTTGCATACACATTGCGATTGAAATTTCATTCAAAATCTAGGTCTGTGCACCCAAACCCACCCTTATAGTCGTTGCTTACATACAAATACTTGCTGCAATATGTCTGCAGGGTACAAGACCTCTCCCATACAACCGACTTGATATACCAACGTGGCACATAGCTACATGATCCAATTCATCCTTCACCACAGGTCCATGTAGATGCGTCGGCCAAGAATCAGGTTGATCCACTAATTAGGTGGGCCAAAGTTTTCATGGTTGAAGAAAATTTAGCTGAAGTTTTCTAAGCCGCCCAACTGTTTCGTACCACCAAAGAGTGCAATTGGGTAATTTTTGGGCAAGGACAACTTCCGGGTCATTCCCACTTGGTGGATGGCTAGAATATTGGATTTGTTTCCAGCATTGGCCCATGTTGTGGTATGCAAATTGTATCCCTAACCGAACCATGTGTATGGACCCAAAACCAAACTCAATTCCAACTTATAGTTTTCATGCTAAAATCATACCCGATGGAACACGACTGGTATATATATGATCTTGACAGGACCTGAATCCAATTCTCTTATTTGAACCCGGATATGGTACGTTTCACCAATACCTGACCCAAACCCGGGTCATTAAGGGCCTGTTTGGATGCCACCAAGTAAGTTACTTTTTCTACTTAAAGCAGTAGATAAGTTTGGTTTATGATTAGTAATAAGTAACTTTAAAATTACATAATCACTTCAGTTAATATTTTTAGCTTTTTTACTTTTTCACCCGTTGCTGAAGAGAGGAATATAGGAGAGGTGAAAGAGAGGCAAAGGATAAGCATGTTGTTTACTATCAAGGCAGGCCCCACATGAATAGATAGTGTTGGTGTGCAAGGTAGCCCCACATTATGGGCAATGGATATTGAAGGTGGCCCCCACATGATTACTTATGATATTGGAAACCAAACATGCATTTTTTACTTTTTGGATGATAAGTATGTTGTTTGCCAAACATGCTTGTCCGCTAATTAAGTAGAAACCAAGATAAGTTACTAATCAGAGAAGTAGCTTATCTTAAGTAGCTAACAATCCAAATGGGCCATAAGGGCCTGTTTGGATTGTAAGTTACTAAAGATAAGTTACTTATCAAGTTTCTACTTAATCAACGGATAAGTATGTTTGGTAAACAACATGCTTAAGTAGAAAAGTATGTTTGTTTCCAACATCATAAGTAATTATCCCTCAAGTCTGTTTGGTCCCTGTACATCCACCATACATCATTTGGGGCCAACCTTTGGTGTGGCTTGCTCATAGTGTGGCACCACCTTTAATGTGGGCAATCGATCATGTGGGGCTCACCTTGGATGTGGGTCATTCATCATTATGGCCCGACCTTTAACGTGCACCATTCATTATGAAGGGCCCACCTTTGATGTTGGTCATCTATCAAGTGGGGCCCACCATCAAAATCCTTCATGGTGCATTTATCAGGGCTATAGCATGGAAATCACAGGTGCATTTTTTTTTGAATATCCTAACCATTTAACAGTGACCACCATGGACGCGGATTGCATCCTGCAAATTTGTGAACGAGTCCACCGTTATGTATCTATTTATCCACTCCGTTTCTAAGATCATTTTAAGGCATGATCTCAAGAATGAGGAAGACCCAAGGCTCAAGTGGACCACACCAAATAGTAAGCTTGGGTTGCATTAAATGCTCAAATCATTAAATGCAAGAGTCATCTGTGGAGTGGTCCACTTGAGCGTTGGATCTGCCTCATTTTTGGGGCTCATGTCTTAAAATGATCTTAGAAAATGGATGGACAGAGTAGATAAATAGTTACATCACGATGGGCCCCTCCACAGATCAGCCTGGAAGGGATTAGGAGACAATCCGCATCTAGTAAGCTTGAAGCGGATTGCGTCGTAGCCCGCCCCAATGGTAATCCAAACGAGCAGGGCTATGTGGGGACCATTGTGATATAACAATTTTATCCACTCTGACCATCCAAATTTATAGATTATTTTAGGGTATGAACCCAAAAAATGAGGCAAAACCAAGGCTTACATGGACCACAAAGTTAGGATTGAACGCCACCATTAAAAACTTCTTGGGAGTGGCACAAGTTTCAAATCAAGCTGAGATTTGTGGTTTCACTTCATCCCGGTCTATATGACCTTATTAATAGGTTGGATGGTAAAAAAAAAAAAAAAAAAGAAACATCACGGTGACCCCTAGAAAAGATTCAATGGTAAGTGTCATTATCACCGCTGCTTCCTTTGGTGTGGTCCACTTGGGTTGTGGACCTGCCTCATTTTTAGGTTGATACCCTAAAAATGATCTATAAATATGGATGGACAGAGTGGATAAAAACCTTAAATCATGGTGGGGCCCATATAGCCCTGCCCGGACAGATTATCGTCAGGGCGAGGTAGGACGCAATTTGCTTCCTAGTGGGTTAACGACTAATATGGCCCTCAGGTCTGACTAGGTCAACACAATGTTTTGTACTGTAGCAAAAATATATCTTTATAGCCTCGAAGAATCATTCACTGGATTTTTCGGACCATTTTGCCCCTATATTCTCTTTTAGACGATACGGTGGTTGAGTGACCCGCAAGCTAAAGGCGATTTCGACCCAATTAAGGAAGTGTGTCCCAAAAAAGAGTGAAAGGGCCTCCCATGCAAGATCAGATCCATTCATTTGAACCGGCGACCTTTGGAACCCCAAGTGGGACCTTATCGGATTACCACGCAGCCCTTCGATGACCTATAAAAATACCAACAATCTACATTAATTTCGGTACTGTTTCTTTCATTGTGGTCCACTTGTGGTGAGTTTCATCCTCAGTTTTTTGCGCATGCCATGAAATTAAAACCCCAATCCTTTGGATGTGGTGGATCTTCCACCAAATTAGCAAATGAGCCACATAAAAGCCAATCAAAGCACTTACAGGATAAGAATCATTAGATAGTCACCTTCACTGTGGGGTCACCTTAATGAATGTGTTGTATATCCACGTTGTCCATCCATTTTGCCAGCTCATTTTAGGCTGCATGTTCCTAAAAATGAGGCAGATCCAAATCTCAAGTGGACCACACAGTAGGGATTGAATTCCCATGATTAAAAACAATTCTTATGAACCACACAAGCTCGTCCAAAGCTGCTATTAGTGTTTTCCTTTTGATCCAAATGTCTGTGTGACCTAATCAAAAGGTTGGATGGAAAATTAACATTACAGTAAGTCCTATGAAGTTTCTAACTGTGGCCATTCAATTAAAACTTTTTTCATGTAGTCTGGTCCACTCAAGATTTGGATCATGCTCTAAAATGAGCTGGCAAAAAGGATGGATGACAATGTACACCGCATACATCAAGGTACTGTCAGCTCCTATCAGAGATTAAGCTGCTACCCTGGGTCACCTGATCCGGGATGCGGATTTCCTGTTAAAGCTTCCTGTGATGGTAAGCTAGGTGGGGCCTTCGTGATAGTTTTGAGAAATTCACCAGGTCCATCCATTTCTTCCAAATCATATTAGGACATGGGATAAAAAATGAAGCATGTCCAAATCTAAAAGTACACCATACCAGGAAAAGGTGGATAGGGAAATGCCTACTGTTGTAACTTCTGTAGCGTCCACAGGAATATTTATATGCCATTCATACCATTCAGAAGGTCATTAACTACTGAGATGAACTGAAAACATAAATAGTAGCCTGATCTAAAACTTCCATGGCCCCAAGAATATTTTAATGGTGGACGTTCAATCCCCATGTACTATTTCCTGTGGTGAGCCCACTCAATTTTTTGTCACATATTCTAATATACTCTAGCAAGATGGATGGAAGAAAGAAGGGTGCATGTGCTGAATGTGAACATTTCCGTTCAATCATATGAAAGTTAGACAAATTCTCTATTGTTTAATCTCGCCGCCTCTATTGACTAATTTTACTGCCTCCTCTAACTAATGCCTTTTCTTTTGTTTTTATAGGCTCATTTGGCATCTCTACTCTAATTCAATAAGAGCTTTTTGAGATACTTCAATAAGCCCTTTTTGTTCTAGGTCTTGTTTTAAATAAGCTCGTTTGATAAAATCTCCAAAAAAAGCTCTTATTTAAAATAAGCATGTTTGGTAAAGGTTTTAAATAAGAGCTTTTTTTAAGGGTAGTTGACGTCATTTTTAAAGATTACAACAACTTTAATATAAGAGCAATCCAAATGGTTGTTTTGGTGGAACGTCCATCATGTGGGGCTTTATGTGGGGTCCTTCAATGTCCACTACCCATCACCCATCACGTGGACTCCACATTTGATGTGTCCATAGTGTAGGCCCTAACTTTGAAGTGGATTGTCCATCACGTAGGGCCCGGTTTTGACATCCACCATTTATCGTGTGGGGTGCACCTTCAATGTGGATCATCCATCATACGGCCCACTTTGGATATGGGTCATCCACCATGAGAGACCTTGGATGTAGACCGTCCATTAGGGGGGCCCACTTGATGTGAATTGTTCATTATGAGGGGCCACACTTTTATGTGGGCCATCCATCATGTGAAGCTCACTCTGTCCATTATGTGGGCCTACCTTGATGTGGACCATTCATTGTGTGGGGCCGCACCTTCATTATGGGTCGTTCATCATGTGGGCCCACCTTCAATGACCATCATCCATCATGTGGGTCCTACCTTTGATGTGGACAGTCCATCAAATGGGACCCACTTGATGTGCATGTTCCGTCATGTTGGGCCCCACTTTAATGCGGACCATCTATCATGTGGGGCCCACCTTTGATGCAAACCTTTCATTACGTGGGCCCACCTTGATGTGGGCCCCACTTCAATATGAGTCATTCATTATGAGGGGCCCATCTTTGATGTCCACCAACCATCACGTGGGTCCCACCTTTGTTGTGGATCACTATCATGTGGGGCCCACTGATGTGGATAGTCCATCATGTGGACCCACCTTTGATGTCCACCATCCATCATGTAGGTCCCACCTTGGCGGTGGACCATCCATCATGTGGGGCCTAACCTTCAACATGGGTCATTCATCATGTAGGCCCACCTTTAATGTCAACCTTCCATCATATGGTCCCACATTCAATATCCAACATCCATCACGTGGGTCCTACCTTTAATGTGGACCATCCATCATGTGGGGCCCATTTAATGTGTATAGTCCATCATGTGGGACCCACCTTTGATGTCCATCGTCCACCATGTAGGTCCCACCTTTGTTATGGATTGTCAATCATGTGGGACTCAACCTTCAATATGGGTCATCATCATGTGGGCCCACTTTTAATGTCAGCCTTCCATCATGTGGTCCCACATTCAATATCCACTATCCATCATGTGGGTCCCACCTTCGATGTGGACCATCCATCAGGTAGGGCCTACTTGATGTGGATTGTTCATCATGCGGGGCCACACTTTGCGCCATCCATCATGTGGGGCTCACCTTTGATGTGACCATGCATTATGTAGGCCCACCTTTGATATGGTCCATTCATCATGTGGGGCCCACCTTCACTATGGGTCATTCATCATGTGGGCCTACTATGAAGAAATTGTAAAGAGAAGAGAAGAGGGTAAGTATGGAATTACTTGAAAAGTATAAGGACAAACTTGTCCAAAAATTAGTAATTTGAGTTGTTCCAACCGAGTCATCTCCCTTCTCTATTGAGTCATTGCGCTGTTGGCTCAGCAGATCAGCTTCAATCTTGAATTTGAGCTAAGCTGATTTGGATCTAGCTTTAGTTAGAGTTATGGTTTCAAACCACCATTGGAGCTTGGATTCAAGTTCGATGCTTGGAATCTGACTCAATACCGAGTCAATTTGATTTCAGATCTGGTGGCAGATTTCCTGTGTTATTAGCTGTTCAAGTAGAGTAAAATAAAGTAAGAAGGAAGTTTGGGAAGAGGATAGAAAAAGGAGGAGGAAGAAGTTAGTTAGAGGGAGAGTAGAAGCTCCATCGAGTCAGATTTATGTTGGGCTGAGTTGATCCAACTGTTCAGTGAAGGCAGGTCGAGTCTGTTCTTGTTCTAGATCGTCTTGATCTAGTAAGTCAGTTTCTGAGTCGTCGATTGTTCAGTTAGTGTTGCTATTTAGCAGATCGGGTTGACTCAATAAACTTCAATGAGTTCAATATTGTGTGGGTTCAGATTTGCATCTTCTACCGTCCAATTTCATTAGAGCTTTGGCACCGGATCAGATTTATTGGTGGGTTAGTATCAATCTAACACCAACAAATATATAGGATTTGTCCCGAGTTAAGGCTGGATTGAATTTGGGTGGAATCGACTCAAGTGAGTGAGATCTACTTCGCTGGGACCTAGTTGAAAGCATGGGGGACTGATTCGAGTTTAAACATCATAGGGAATTGGAATCTTCAATTGTCACACATATATTGGAATACAAGTTGAGTTGAATTCGAGCCCCTACTTAATGTGAGGTTCTCAACCTTCAAGATTTCCATTTATATAATTAGATTGTATAGTTCTTGCTTAAATACATCTTCCTAGTTGAATTATTTTGTTTATATATTTCTTTACTTCCATTCTTGCTTATGATAATTGTTTTGTTCATAGAAATATTTACTTCCAAATAATTATCTGATGATAATCTTCTTATGATAATCATTTTGTGATATTAACTGTTCATGGAATGATTTACATCTAAATTGTTAAGTATGGCTGTAATTTAGAGAATGAAATTGTTTTTATGTGACTTGGATAACAGTTAGAAAATTGGTCGTGAAATGTTAATTGTTGTGTTTTGAGAGGATGACTTGTTGCCATTTAGTGAAATTTATTTTGTGGTGTCCTGAATTGGACTTGATGCCCATGTGGCTCTGTTTAGGAAGATCCTTCCTTGTTGGTGTTCATCAATGGACTTGTTTTTCAGGTGGCTTGGACGAAGAAGAGTATCCTTTTGTTGGAAACTTTTGAACATACACGAAATAGTAACGTTAATTGTCTAATTGTAGAGAATCATAAAATTTGTACTATAGTATATTTTGTTGGACGTCTCATGGGCCGGAGATGGTGTTATGGGATGCTATGCCCGAGCCGTCAGCCTATGCTGGGTTGCGTACCCCTCATAGTAACCGTGAGCTTTTAATTGCTTGTTTTGTAAATTAGACTAATAAAAGCTGATTAATTATACATCCATGACATTTGTGGGTAATGTTGGTGACGAGCCACATTACTGTCGGTTTGATATGCATTGCATTGCGGGTAACATTGGTGACGAGCCATGTTACTGTCGGTTTGAAATTCGCCAGCTGGATGTACATCCCTAGGCTGAAGAACATATGCATGCACACATTCATGTAAACGGGATTAAAGTTGGAATGTATAGATTGAATGTTATAATTTGTTGGTGTTTGTAATATGAGTGAATTGTTACATTTAATTGTTTTAAATGTCATTTCTTTTAGAATTGTATAAATTGCTTATTGTGCAATATATTATCTTTAGTTGGTCTTTACTTAACTGTTATCATGCCTGGTAATTTTGGAGGGTTTTTACCTCACTATGATAGCGTTTTAACGCTATCGAACCATAACAGTTGATGTATGTGTCTTTGGATGAGAAGTTGGAAGGTGGTGCGACTCAAGTATACTTGCAGTGTTTCTTTCTTTTGGTTTCTTTTTTAATTAATGTAATATTGAGACAATTGATTTATATAAGCCCTATGGCGCCACTTGTACAATTTGATTTATATTGGACATTATATGTCTTGATTTGTTTCCATTGCATTTTAAATTTAAAAAAAAAATTATACTGCAAAGTGGATCTCTAAATGTTTACACTCGGATTTTTAGAACTCGGGCTCAACACCCGAGTAATAAAATCTCGAGGCGTTACAGTGTGCCTAGCATTTATGTTCACGCGGCTCTAGGCCTATTTTAAGGCTTTGCATATAGGCTTTCTTCCTCTACTCATCTTGAAGAGAACTTTCTACTTGAGGGAATGTTATCGGCAATCCAACGATATTAAAGGTATGGCTAGATCTAATATATTTATTTTAATTAACTGTAGAAACTTGATACTATCATATTTATAGGGCTTAATTAATTAATCCAAGCCTTTAAGAAGTTTTATTTTCCAGCATCCTTCATTTCATTCCTCTATATCCTTTAAAAACACCATTACCTAACCATCCATCCTTCCCTTCCTTCTACTTCTGTCATGTGGCTCTCTAGCCCCATTTTAAGGCTTTGCATATAGGCTTTCCTCCTCTAATCATCTTGAAGAAATAAACATTTTACTTTGAGGATACAGCATCAGTGATCCAACGATATTAAAGGTATGGCTAGATCTAACATATTTGTTTTAATTAATTGTAGAAACTTGATAATATCTTATTCATGGGGCTTAATTAATTAATCTAAACCTCTAAGAAGTTTTTTTTTTTTTTTCCAATATTTCATTATTTTAAATCCTTCAAAAACATAATTACCTAACCATCGATCCTTCCCTCACTTGTACTTGTGTGTACCCAACTTTTCCATACATACAGCTCTAGCCTCATTTTAAGGCTACGTATAGGCTCTCACCTCTACTTATCTTGAAGAGAGAACTTTCTACTTTGAGAGTACAGTATTACAATCCAACGACATTAAAGGTATAGCTAGATCTAACCTATTTGTTTTAATTAATCATAGAAACTTTATAATATCTTATTCATAGTGTTTAATTAATTAATCTAAACCTTTAAGAAGTTTTATTTTCCAACATCATTTATTTCATTCCTCTACATCCTTAAAAAAATATTATTACCTAACCATCCATTCTTTCCTCACTTCTACTTGTGTGCCCAGCTTTTCTGTACATGCTGCTCTAGCCCTATTTTAAAGCTCTACACATAGGCTTTCCTCCTCTACTCATCTTGAAGAGAGAACTTTACACTTTGACAGTATGACATCGGCAATCTAACGATATTTAATGATAACGATTAAAAGATAAGGCCGTATCTAAAATATTTGCTTTAACTAATTGTAGAAACTTGGTAATGTATGATCCATAGGGCTTAATTAATTAATCTAAATCTTTAAAAAGTTTTATTTTCCAACATTCTTCATTTCATTCCTCTACAAACTTAAAAAATACCATTACATAAGCATCCATCCTTCTATTTTATACATGCGGCTCTATTCCATTTTAAGGCTTTGCATATATTCTTTCCTCCTCTCCTCATCTAGAATAGATCTCCGTAAGAGCTGTCTAATTTGAGAATAGGGCATTTGTAATCCATCAAAATTTGATAGTAATGATTAAAAGGTATGACCAGATCTAAAATATTAATTTTAACTAATTGTAGAAACTTGATAATATCTAATCCACATGACTTAATTAATTACTCTAAACATTTAAGAAATTCAATTTCCCATTGCGTTTCAAGAAACTTTAACAGTGATACTGTTGCAAATCCCGACAAAAGTGTGGGTGAGAATCAAACAAGCAACCACAATTGCAACACAAGCAAATCAACACACACAAGAAGACAATCTAAATTTTACGTGAAAAAACCCTCGTAGGAAAAAACCACGGTAGAAAGAGATCACTATGAAATCAGAAGTTACAAGAGAATGAAGAACACTTACCTGGATATAAGCCCCACAAGAGAAACCTAAGCTATGCCAAGCTTTTTCTCTCACCCTAAAACTCTCTTAATCCCTCTAAGATAACCGACTCCTTTAACAGTTTCCCTAATTCCGCATCACACCCATTTAAATTGGAAACAAATAGAATTAGAAACAAACTAATGCAAACCGACATACGATCGGTCACTTGACGCCCGTGGGTTCGGTCACCCGTAACCACATAAAAAATGTCTAGAGAGTTAATTGTGCCAAATCCATCGACCATCCGCTCGGTCACCTGACGACCCTTTCAGCATAGATTTGAGTCACCCGATTCCAACAATCTCCATCGTGACTCTAATCTTTACATTACACCTCGTCATACTTGATCATCCACATCTCTACTTCATCTTCATAATATCTTAACCACTTCTCATGCCTCCACCAACTTTACCATAGCACCTTCATGCCCTGCTCGCTCATGTGGCGTATGACCACATACGAGCAACTGTGGAATTCGCTGCCGATCCCGCAATTCGACCATGAGAAGTTCTCCCAATCAATTTGTAAAGATGGTCACACCTTCATGCCTTCATCATCACGAGTGCCCCTTTTAACACTTTACAAACCCTATCACAGCCGATGAACCTGCACCCCATCGCCTCGAGTGCACTAAGAGAGATCAAATTCTTTTTCAACCTAGGTCCTCACATCTTTCAGGACTCGTTTGATCCCATAGAACATCCTAATGTGCACCGAGCCAATACCCACCACCTTACAAGCTTTGTCCTCGCCAAAGAACATCGATCTACCATCAAACTCACTGTATATCATGAATGAACTCTGGTAAGGACACATGTGATATGATGCACCTGAATCCAAAAGTCACTCATTGCACAGTAACCTCATCCTAGATGTATTCAATACATCATACTCGTCCTCTATGAATTTCATGGTATTAGCCTCCCTAGAAGAATCTTTAGAGTTCTCTTGCCTTGTCTTGGGATTTAGATAATCTCTCTTCATGTGCCCTTCCTTCCACAATTCCAGAACCTCACCTTACTCTTCCCTTTGCCCTTGAATTTAGATCTCGATTGCGAATATCCTCCATTCCTCTCAGAATTCATTCCCCTCATAACTAGTGCTTCCGCAGAAAAACCCACATTATCGCTTTTCTTTCTCATCGCCTTTGATTGGAGGGTTGAAATAACGGTTTCAACACTAATGTTCTCCCTACCTGTGCACAAAGAGTTTTTGAATAATTCGTATGAATTTAAAATAAAATTCAACAGGATGCATGATTAATATTCGTCCTTCATCTGTTCATCTACATTCAACAACTTGCAAACGAGCCTATTGAAGTTGTTAATGTGGCTTTCAACATCAGTCCCCTCCATCATCTTCAGATTGAACAATTGAAGCATCAGATACAGGCAATTTTTCAGAGATTTCTTCGCGTAGATATTCTCCAACTTTGCCCACGTATTAGTCGTAGTTTTCTCCCTCATGACATTGTAGATGACCTAATCCATTAGGCACAACTAGATTGAGATATTGGCCTTCTGATCCATCCTCTTCCACTCTTCTTCTGTCATATACTCTAATTACTTCCTAAGGAGTGCATCCTCCAATCCTTGCTAAATTAGGAGGCCTTCATCTTGACCTTCCATAATTCAAAGTTATTTTCTCGGAATACTTCTCTATGTCGAATCTCATGCTTGATGCCATTGAAGCCTTGTCTTCAGATTCTATCTCTTTCCCAACGTATGCTCTGATACCATTTGTCGGGAATCTTGACAGAAGCGCGGGTGAGAACAAACAAGCAACCACAATGGCAGCACACAAAAATCAACACACACAAGAAGGCAATTTAAATTTTATGTGGAAAAACCCTCGCGGGAAAAAACCATGGCACAAAACGATCACTATGAAATCAGAAATTACAAGAGAATGAAGAATACTTACCCGGATCTAAGCCTCACAAGATAAACCCAAGCTATCCCAAGATTTGTCTCTCACCCTAGAACGCTCTCAATCCCTCTAGGATACCCGACCCCTTTGGCAATTTCCCTAATCCCGCATTACATACCTTTAAATAGAAAACAAATGGAGTTAGAAACAAACTTATGCAAAACCGCATAAACTATCACAAATCAACATACGATCGGTCACTCGGTTGAGTGCCCGAACTACCTTCGGTTGCCCGACGCCCATGGATTCGATCACCCAAAACCACGCACAAAAAAAAAAAAAAAAAAAAAAAAAAACAAGAAGAATTAACTATTAGATTTGAGTTGCCTGATTCCAAAAAATATACCTAAGTATTAGATTGGCCTACTTTTGGAAACAAGGCCAAGCATGTGGTGGCACACAAATGGGTAGGGTAGATTTCACACATATATTTCTTCTCGCCGTGCAAGTGGTAGGCACGAAGTTGGCTTAACCAGCATAAGCACGGGGGCTTGACTTATGCTTCCATGGAGGGAATGACTTTATGTGCATGAAATTCACCCGTTCGATCAAGTGTGCCACCTCATATCTGGACATGAGCCCAAAAATCCAGCCGATCTAAATATCGGGTGGGAGCAGTTCAGATAGGGACTTCAACTTAAAAACCTTTAAAATGTGTGTGGTGTTCATTGCGGTGTGTATATGTTATCCAATCCATCCATTTAACGTGCCCCACCAACATAAAGAGATTCACATGAGCCACACCACAATTAATTTAGAAGTTTTAGGCATGATTTTACACCATTCCTCCCTTGAGTAGCCAATCGGAGCTTTAGAATATGCATGCGTTGTTGCATGTCATTGTGTAAAAATGCAGCAGATCATGCCCAAGGGTATGATTCATTTTATGGCTTTGGCCCCACCTAAACATGATGGTTTGCTCTTCATCATGTGAGAGTACTATTTTTCGTGGCACCCAAAAATATGGCCTATATAGTTGGGATGGGGGACGCTGAACATACAACCTTCGGGATTGTGTGAGGGGCCTACATCTAATCCATTCAGAAGATGCATCCAACCAGGATGATTAGATGCTATTGAAATCAGGCCATTTGAAACTTAAGTGGTCCGTAGCACACGTTTTAACCATGACTATTGGGAATAAGCCACCCAATTTATTTTTATTTTATTTATTTATTTTATCCGAGTTTCCTTTGCCCCTCGCATCAGAAGTTGCTGTGGTGGGAAGCCGAGTGAGAAATCCCCGTCCATCAACTCTTTCTAATACGTGATTCCAAGATTCAGGAAGACCCAAAACTAAAGGGACTACACCAGTGGGGATGAAATTGTTCACCGTTGAAACTGATATTTACATGCTATCTAAACTGTTCATAACGTCATTCTAATTGAGATGAACTGAAAACACAAATATTAGCCTGATACAAAAATTCTATCCCCACCATTCCATGTAATGTAGTTCACTTGAATTTTGCATTTGCCTCATTTTTTATGATCATGTCCTATCGTGAGTGGAAAAACTTAAGGATCTGGTGGATTTCTCATGGACATCTTGGTGGGCCCACATAGCTTCAATATTCACCACTAAGTGACATCACCAAGTTCTGTGGCCCCACCATGATGTGTGTATTGTATCCACATTGTCTACCCATTTGGAGAGATCATTTTAGTTCATAAGCCAAAGAATGAGACAAATCCAAATCTCAAGTGGAGTCACAGTGGGGATTGAACGCCTACCATTAAAAACTTCATTGGGCCATAGAAGTTTTCAATCAATCTGATATTTGTGTTTTACCTTCGTCCATGTATGTATTAACTTATAACAAGATTGAATCTCAAATAAACATCATGGTGGGCCCTAGGAAGGTTTCAATACTGGGCGTCACCTTCTCCATTGATTTCTGTGGTGTGGTCCACTTAAGCTTTGGATCTGCTTCTTTTTAGCTCATGAACTAAGGGCCTGTTTGGAGCGTGGATTTGGAACCCCCTGGACTTGGAACACCCTGGTTTTATTTGGCACCCAAGATTTGAAATTCCCTGTAATTAGGGTTATCAATGGGCTGGGCTAGCCTGGCAGGTTTTCAGGCCTTGCCCTCCTTAGGCCGGGCTTGGGTTAGATTATAAGGCCCGAAGGCCGGTTCAGGCTTAAAATTTTAGCCCTTTCTTAATTGGGTCCGAGCTTTGAGGTAGGCAACCAAAAGCCCGATAGCCCTGCCGACCCGACTCTATACTTACTCAAAATTAAAATAAATCTTTTAAAAATTTTCCCATTCTAAGAATTTAAAAATTAAAGTTCCTCTCTCTGCACAGGCTGCATGGGGACGAGGATTTTATGCTAAAACGTTTTGAACATTAGGAAGTGAGGTGGGCCCACCGTGCTGTTCGTTAAAAATCCACCCCGTCTATCCATTTTACAAGATCATCTTAGGGCATGTAACGAAAAATGAGCTGGATCCAAGACTCAACTGGGCCACACAAGAGGGAAGTGGGAATTGAATGACCACCGTTGAAACAGTCATGAGGCCACAAAGTTTTTGTATCAGGCTAACTACTTTGTTTTTTCAGTTCATCCTAATGGGAATGACCTTATAAACTGCTTAGATGTCATATAAACATCAAGGTGGAGCTGAGGAAAATTTCAAGCGGTAGGCATCTCTTTTACCGGTTTTTCTTTTCATGTGGCTCACATCCACATGAGTAGGTTCATTTTTTTTATAAACGTTCTAAAATGAGATTGCAAAAAAAAAAAAAAGGATGGGTGGATTTCTTACAAAAATCATAGTGGGCCCAACCTTCCCAGCGCGCAGGAACTCCTTACCAGAGTCTCCCTGAGGAAATCTGCGTCCATTTGCCTGGTGGTGTCGTGGTGTTAACGTGGTGAAATTCAATGGGACCCATCATGATGTATGTGTTATATCCACACCATCCATTCATTTTATGAGATCATTCTAAGACATGATCTCAAATATGAGATAGATATGAAGCTCAAGTTGACCACACCACAGAAATTACTGGTGATTAACTCTTACCATTGAAACCTCCTAAGGGGCCACAAAATTTTTGGATCAAGATGATATTTGTGTTTTTCCTTCATCCAAGTTTGTGTTACCTCATGAGCAGGGTGGATGGCAAATAAATATCATGGTGGGCCCTCGGAAGGTTTCAATGGTAGGCATCATTTTGACCCGGGCCGGGCTTGGGCTAGAATATTTTGACCCGCCTCCAGCTCGGGCCGGGCTTGGAACTTAGATTGAAAAATACAGGCCAGGCTTGGACATAGCTTGACCCGGCCCTAACCTAGCCAATTGACACCCCTACTTGTAACCCAAAAGTAGCTATCAATAGTATATTCACCAGGTTTGAATTTAATTACTAAATCAACTTTAATATCCCAGATTAGTGTATGTGTGTGTGTGTGAGTAATGTTTGACATAATGGTTATAAAAAGCTCGTTGAAATGTATACTTTGGCAAAAAAATGATGAAATTACAAGTCTCGGATGGGCTACAAGCATGGAATCACATCCGAGTGACTAACCAAAGATTTTTAACTGTTGATTTACATAGACATTGTTTGGATGGCGCAGATCATCCTATTAAAGTAATTTTAGTGATGCAATTGATAATCTAATTGTTTTGGAATATCATTTGTGGGCCATGTTCTCAATAGATTAGTAGCCTAGTGACACACATGTTACACATGTGACTCTTGGAAGGATTTTAGATGTAATCCAAGCTTTCACCTTGGATTACAAACTTGGATTATAAATCCCCTTCTTTGAGAGGATTTGAAACCCCCTAGTTGTTTTATGTGCCAAACATACCTTGGGATTTGAAACCCCCTCAAATCCCCCTAAATTCATAGTGCCAAACGGGGCCTAAGATCTCTCCAAATAGATGGACGGTGTGGATACAACACATACATCATGGGGCCACAGAACTTGTTGACATCCGCGTCAAGGAACTGTATATCGGTGGGGGCACACGCAACTTGCATTCCGGTTTTGGAGTCCGGACTTGGATGAGTGCGGATCATCTGTGTTGAAAGCACAGAAAATTCCAGTGCCGGCCCTTCTCATTGGCTCACGTCATTTTCGATATCTCTAGCTCACAAAATACCCTGAATTTCTCTCTTCCCGGTGCACTGCCTAGTCCATAGCACCACTTTTAAGGTTTGAAACTTCACCACCCTCACCATGACATTTGTGTTAGATCCACACTGTCCATCAAGTTTTCCAAATAGGTTGAGAGCATGATTCGAAAAATGAGGTACATCCAAAGCTCAAGTGGACTGCACCAAAGAAAGCAATGAGGATTACACAAATTGTGTTTGAAACCTTCTTAGGGCCAAGCGTGAGGCTTATCTGACATCTAACCTGTTCATAAGGCAACCCGTACCTGGATGAAGGTACAACACAAATATCTGCTTGATCAGACCCGTCCGTGGCCCTAAGAAGTTTTCAATGGTAGCATCAATTCCACTGTTTCCTATGGTGTGTTCCACTTGAACTTTGGATCTGCCTTGTTTTTAGGCTTATAAACTAGAAAAATCTAAAAAATATATGAACCGTGTGGATCTTGGAAATAAATCATCATAGGCCCGCATAAATTTCCCATGGCGAGAAATTCCGAGAAGAAAGCTGGAATGGTTGAAATGTGAAACTTAAGCGAGGCCATTATGACATATTTATTAGATCCACAGTGCCCATCCATTTTGTTTCATACCTTTTAGTCACGAGGTCAAAAACGAGTAAGATCAAAGGTTCAATTGCGCCACACGACAAGAAAGAGTGGAAATTGAACGCCTACCATTGAAAACTTCTTGGGGTCACAGACGAATCTGATCAAGATTCGTTTGTGTTTTCCCTTCATCAAGGTCCGAGTGACCTTATGAAGAGGTTAGATGGCAAATAAACCTCGTAGTGGACCATAGTAAGGTTTCAACATCACTCGTTCAATCCCATGCTTTCTGTCATGTGGTCCACTTGAGCTTTGGATGTGCCTCCTTTTTTTGTCTTTTGGTTTAGAATAATCTTAAAAAATTGATGGATGGTGTGAATCTAATAGATAGATCATGGCGAGGCCCAGAGAAATTTCACACGGTAAAAGTGGGGTTGTGCAGTACGCAATCCATACTTGATAGGGAAAATCGACTTGTTTCGTGAGTTGACGTCATTAGTGATGACATGGACCAATGAGAATAGATGACATTGAATTTTTTTGTGCCTTCAACACAGACGATCAACACTTGACGCAGATTAGGTGGCATTGCTAGGATGCCGATTTCCTGCCAAAGCCTTTGGCTGCGCTCGGAATCTAAGTGAGCCGTATTGTGTGATATAATTTTAGGACATTCTATTGGGTGCATTTCACACAAACCTTAGGATCTTGCCCCCCAATGCACTAGAATTATGGATATAACATTGCAATAATTAAGAATAAAGCATCAACCACACGACACAAAGAGTTTTTATGTGGAAAACCCTTAAAAGAGGTAAAAACCACGGGACCTAATCCAGATCAACAATTCACCATGAAGTAGAGCGTTACAACCGATCACAAGCACACACCTCTTGAATCAAACCTTTTTCACTCACGTAGGAGTGGATAAACAACAAGAATAGAGCGATCTCACCGATTCAGAGGACGTAAAAGCGTTGAGTCGACAGTTGTGCAGAAGAACTCCCTCTTCAAGCAACTACTCCCTTCTACAAGCTTCCTCTCTCTCTTTTCTCTCTTCTCTCTCCTCTTTTTTTTTTTCTCTCTCACCTTGGACGTGCTAAACCCTTATTAGGAATTACAAATCCAGTTTCGGAACTCCCTTAAATAGAGAACCGGAGGAATTAGACTTAAAATAAGAAACTACGCACAAGCAGTCCACGTAAGGTTGGGCGCCTGGTCAATGGACCGTCGGGCGCTCGCCCAAGCCAAAAAGTGTCCAGGGAGAAAATAAAAAAACTGTCGAATATCGAGCGCCCGGACCAACATGGTCAGGCGCCCTGGTCATTTGACCGTCGGGCGCCCGACTGTTATAAGAAACAGTCTAGTGACTGAAGTCTCATCTGGTGGATTTTCGGTCGCCCGACCAGGTTTGGTCCGGGCGCCCGATCACACCAAGCTACATCACCTCTCCTCCTAATTGAGGAGGAAAGCCCCATCAAATCTCCCCCTTTCCGACTAAGGAGGAATTTGTCTTCTTCAAGCCAGTCAGGTTTCTGCAAACCTCAAACTTGCCATTGAGGAAAGCCTTGGTCATCATGTCTGACCCGTTATCACCCGTGTGGACCTTCTCAAGCTATAGCACCTTCTGTTCCAAAGTATCCATGATCCAGTGATACCGAATCTCTATGTGCTTCGACTTGGAGTGCTGACTTGGATTCTTGCTCAAGTGTATAACACTTTGGCAATCGCAATAGACCATGTGCTCCTCCTGCTTCAGGCTGAGTTTCTGTAGGAACCTCTTTATCCAAAGCATCTCTTTACATGCCTCTGTGACCGCAATGTACTTGGCCTCTGTCGTAGACAATGCTACGACCTTCTGTAGCTTGCTCTACTAAGAGACCACTGTAATAACCCGAATCCTTACAATAATTTAAGTAATAAATTTATTAACTTTAAATTTCTGGAATAATTTAATTAGTAGTTTAATTGATTAGTTAAGTAATTAAATAACTTAAATATTGATAAATTAATATTGAACAATCCGTAAGGAATTATAATATGGTCCCTTTATCAGAATTGCTTAACATGAACACTAGAACAGCGTATAAGTGTCAGATTTCACATAAATTTACAATAATTAAGAAAAATGTCATTAGTTAAACTTAAGTTATATGACATTTTCAAATATCATTATTTCTAACAATCATTCTCATACAGAACTCTATATACTAGTTCTAGGACACGATCTAACCGTACACATGGAATTTCAACCCTTCAATCATCCTACAAATGGCTTAATCAGAAATTGGACCATAGGTGGGCCATCTAACCTCGAATCGGCCTCGTTTTCGGTGTCATGCTCTAAAAACTCTTGGCTTACCTGATGATTGGAGTAGATTTTGCATATACATCATGGTGGGACCCACGTGCACAGCGTGCACGTCACGCGTTCGGTCAACACGCGTTCGGTCAACACGCGTTGACCGGCAGAGATGGCTTCCGTCTTCTTCTCGAACTCGTTGCGACAGCGAGCAGCGCTGCCGCTGTGCACGATTCACACCGTCCATCATAGTGGCCCCATCAAGCAATCTAAACCGTCCATAATGTTGTTACACCACGTGTACACCATCCGTTGCAAATCTTTTGATCATCCGTTGACCAGTACGGACCTCCTCAGATCACCGTTTAAAGCCCGAGGAACCAAGATCTACCGATCCGTTCTGCATGGACAGACCGTATTCCTCCCGGACCTTCGTGTGGACCCCACTTGGGACGCCAACGGTCCATGTTGTTCAAGAATAGCTGGAAGGAAGTTTCCTTCTTCAACTCGGATACGCGTCCGGGAATTCGTCCGCAAACGTCGACGTCCATCCAGCATCGAGCCATATATAAGCCATTGTAGGGTTTCTCTTCTCTCTCCAAGAAAGCGCCAGAGATAGAGAGAGAGAGAGAGAGAGAGAGAGAGAGAGAGAGAGAGAAGCGAGAGAGAGAGAGAGAGAGAGAGAGAGAGAGAGAGAGAGAGAGAAGCTGCGAGCGAGAGAGAGAGAGAGAGAGAGAGAGAGAGAGAGAGAGAGGAGAGAGAGGTGAGTTGTTAGAGAGAGAGGAGGGAGGAGAGAGAGAGAGAGAGAGAGAGAGAGAGAGAGAGAGAGAGAGAGAAGGTGGTGGTGCATGTGAACTTGCTGTTGCTGCGGCGCAGCACTGCTGGGTCCAGCTCCAGCCAAGAAAGAAGGAAGAAAGAAGAAAGAAGAAGAAAGAAAGAAAGAAGGAAGAAAGAAGAAAGAAGAAGGAAGAAGAAAGGAGGGGTCTATTCTCTTAACTGAGTCAACTCACTGAGTCGACTCAGTTCGTTCCTTTTCAAGTTTAAGGAAGTCGCAGGTGAGTGATTCATCATAGAAATTTCTACTTAATACTTCTTTTCTTAATTTTGTTTGTCTCTAAGTATGATTTTCAATTTCCATGTCATCCTTCAACATGGTTCGTAGGTAACAATCCATCCCTCGATCTCTTTCTAAATTAAACTTAGAATCGTATATTTGATCATAGGTAAGGGATCTATACATCTCCTATCTCTATCCTTAAATTTCACCTGTCAATTATCTTTTTCTTATTGAATTAATTTTCTCAAGTTTTCCTTTTTAATGCACATGTCAAAATTCCACAACAATTCAACTTAGAATTTCATACATGTGATGTCGCTAACATGCACCCCTAGATACACGTACTATTCTCAAGATTCCACGTGACATTATTCTTAAAATTCCTAATCGACAACAACTTAGGTTTAGATAATGTACAATACATAACTCTTAGAACAACCTTAGTTATTCATCAACACTAAACCTTACGCGATGACCTTCTTAAATTCTTCGATTGACAATAACTAAATCAAGATAAAGAATTACTTGAATGAAGATAACATATACATGGGGTGATTGGACTTGAGTTTGATATGCATTGTATGCTTGAAGAAGTGCTTCCATAACTCATGACATGCACATACATTTATGCATTGCGACAGAACAGAAGCATGGTTGATTTGACTCGTGGCGTGCATGGTTGATTTGCCGCCTCGCTGTACCGGTTAGGTGAGCATGGTTGATTTGTGAGAGGTTTCTATTGTTCAGTGGCAGCGAGTTCTGGTCGTTTCATTTATTGAGCATGGTTGATTTGCTCGGTTGGATCAGTGGTGCATGGTTGATTTGCCCACTGGCGTACATGGTTGATTTGCCGCTTCGCTATACCGGTTAGGTGAGCATGGTTGATTTACGACAGGTTCCTAATGTTCAGTGGCAGCGAGTTCCTAGACGGTTGTTGCTCTCACACGTATCATAACATACATGACATCATGATAATCATGTTCCATTCATGATAAAACATAAAGTATATTAATCATAACCTTATCCTCGTATATTTCATGCAATCCTATCTGTGGATATTTTACATCTAATCTCTTATTAACTGGAATATTACCTGTGATGAAAATGACCTCATTGGGCTTTAGCTCACCAAAATCACCACAGTTCCTGCAGGATTTCAGGAGGAAGGAGGAGCGGCTGAAGCAGAAAATCTGGACGACTATTTTTATTAGAAGACTTATCCTAGATTAGGTGGTTTAATTTATTTTTTTTGAAGATGATTAAAACAGACTTTAGTAGATTTAAATGTTTTACAGAGTAGATGTAGTTGTTTGATTTAAATTATAATTTGAGATTTAACTTATGATTAATAAAGTACTTTAGTTGGGTAGTATTGTGGTATGTGGAATGGAATTTCTGTAAAGGTTATGATTGAATTAAATTCACACTCTGGAACTCGGGCCTTGGGTTGTTATACTCGAGTCTCGGATTTCAGGGCGTGACAGCTTGGTATCAGAGAGAATTTCGAGATTCCAGTCCCTAGGGTTATGGGTTAGGTTTAGATGAAGGTGAATAATCTAGTCCTTTAATAACACCAACCCCATTAAGTATTAACTTATGATTCTACTTGACTCGTAGATTAACCATGACGGGACGTAGTGAGCAAAACGGGACGCCCTCCACCCCACCAGCTACCAACCATACAACGACATCAATTCCAGGGTTGGCCGAGCAAAACCAACTGCTACACGAAATGATGAAAGTGTTGGGGACTGTGGTTAACGTTATTGGACTTCAGAATAACCAGAATAATCCGATACCCCCTCCAACCACTCACGAAAATTCAGATGGGTTACTGGAAAGATTCAAACGGTTACGACCCCCCTTATTTAACGGATCACCCGACTCGAACGAAGCAGAACATTGGCGAAACGAAATGGAGAAACTCTTTGAGGAAATGGGATGCAGAGACGAAGAGAAAGTCACTTTAGCCACCTTTGTACTCGAGGGAGAAGCGTACCATTGGTGGAAATCCATGGTGAGATCAGTTGCCCCAGGCACTGTATGGACCTAGGACTCATTCTGCGACAAATTTAATAAACAATACTTCCCAAAGACAATGCGAGATTAGAAGATAGTGGAATTCATGAGATTGGAGCAAGGAAAACTCTCCGTCAGACAGTATGAAGCCAAGTTTACGGAGTTAGCAAGGTATGCCACTTCTATGGTACGAGAAGAAGAGGATAAGGCTCGAAAATTTGAGAGCGGCCTCAAACCACCTATATGCAGCAGAGTGCGGGCCTTCGAACTAACGACTTACATGGAGGTCTTTAATAAGGCCTTGGTGGTGGAGAGAGACTTTGAGGAGTTTTGGAAGGATCGGGAACAGAAAAAGTCCGATACAGGGTCGAAAAACAAGGCGTCATCTATCACACTACCCCAACATTCGGATAAGAGACAGAAAATGATGAGAAGTTCCGCACCCCCACCTCCATCGGGCAGCAATCAATTCTAGGGGAGATATTATAATTGTGGTGAGGTGGGTCACATGCGATCTTCATGCCTTCTATTGGCCCAGGGACCATCTTGCCCGGTATCCCAGCCACGCATTCCACCATCCTAATATGAACAGCCACAACAATGTCCACCCATGCAACAACAGAGGCCTCCACAATACTATCAACAGACCAGGCTGCAACAAACACAACCCTTCTCAATTACGAGGCCTGGTAACCAACCTCCAAGACAGCAAGCTCAAAGGCGGGTTTACGCAGTAGCCCCGCCAGCGGGGGAGCCTGAAACAGCACAAGAGTATGAAGAAATGCCACCTGAAGAAGAACCAGTTCCTGAAGAGGCAGCAGCACAGTGCTACGCAATCACAGATGCCCCACCTGATCATAATGCAAATGAGACAGTGGTCGAAGGTACGCTTTTTATATTCACATCACCTGTCAAAGCTTTGTTTGATACGGGGGCGACACATTCATTCATTTCCACATCCCTGGTCACTTCTTTGGAATTGGTTAGTGAGAACATGGATAGAAAACTAACTATTGCCACACCCATTGGTAGATCGGTAGTGTTAGATCGAATGTGTAAAGATTGTCCCATCTTGATAGGCGAGGCTTGCCTACCAGCAAATCTAATCATCATGGATATGACAGGATTTGAGATTATCCTTGGAATGGATTGGTTAGCCGCACATCACGCTACCTTAGACTGTTACGAAAAGACAGTAACCTTCTCCACTCCAAACCAACCAGTCATCATATTTCATGGGGGCAGACATGTAGATCCAATAATAAGCATGGCAGCACTATCCGAGACGGAAGATCAGGAAATCCATACTGAACAAATACACATAGTTAACGAATTTCCTGACGTGTTCCAAGAAATCCCATGATTGCCCCCTGGGAGGGAAGTGGACTTTTCCATCGAATTGGTACCAGGAACCGCCCCGATTTTTAGAGCAGCATACCGCATGGCCCCATTGGAATTAAGAGAACTAAAGAAGCAGATTCAAGAACTATTAGACCAAGGATTTATAAGGCCCAGCGCATCACCTTGGGGAGCCCCGGTCCTATTCGTGAAAAAGAAGGACGGCTCGATGAGGCTATGCATTGATTATCGTCAACTTAACAAGGTCACAATTAAAAATAAATACCCTTTGCCTCGTATTGATGACCTGTTCGATCAATTGAGGGGAGCTCGATATTTCTCCAAAATAGATTTGACGTCAGGATATCATCAGTTAAGAATCAAGGATCCAGACATATCTAGAACCGCCTTCAGGACACGTTACGGTCACTATGAGTTCCTGGTCATGCCTTTTGGGCTCACGAATGCTCCAGCGGTGTTTATGAACTTAATGAATAGGGTGTTCAAGCCTTACCTCGATCAGTGTGTCATAGTTTTCATTGATGACATCCTCATCTACTCAAAGACCTATGAGGAACACGAGGAACACCTTAGGACTGTGTTACAAATCCTTAAAGACAACCGACTCTATGCAAAGCTCAAAAAGTGTGAGTTTTGGAAGAAATAAGTAAAATTTCTAGGACACGTTGTGTCGGAAAAGGGAATCTCGGTAGACCCAACAAAGATTGAAGCCGTGATTAACTGGGGACAACCCACAAATGCATCCGAAGTACGAAGTTTCCTGGGTTTGGCATGCTATTACAGGAGGTTTATCGACGGGTTTTCTAAAATTGCGAGACCGTTAACCAGTCTAACGGGGAAGAGTAGGACCTTTACATGGGACGACAGTTGCGAAGTAGCATTTATAAGGCTTAAGAGGCATTTAACGTCGGCACCGATATTAACGATCCCAGCGGAAGGAGAAAAATTTGTCGTCTACACGGATGCATCTCACCAAGGGTTGGGATGTATTCTTACACAGAATGAAAGGGTGATCGCTTACGGCTCTAGGTAGTTGAAGAAACATGAGCAAAATTACCCTACTCATGATTTAGAGCTAGCTGCGGTCGTCTTCGCTTTGAAAATATGGAGATATTATTTGTATGGAGAACAGTTTGAATTATACATTGATCATAAGAGTCTTAAATATCTATTTGACCAAAAGGAGTTGAACATGCGGCAGAGAAGATGGCTAGAATTCTTAAAAGACTATTACTTTGACATCTGTTACCATCCGGGCAAGGCAAATGTGGTGGCCGATGCTTTGAGTAGGAAGAAACAATTACTTGCCGCGACTCTCGCCATGCATGAATGGAAATTGTTAGAAAATGTCAAGGACTACGAGATCCAACAATGGAAAAATAGCACCATGGCTTTTCTTGGAAATTTGACAATCCAGCCAAGGTTGGTGACTCGAATCATAGAAGCTCAAAAACAGGACACGTGGCTCCAAGATCGAATTTTAGTTGTGGCCGCCGATGCAGTAGTCAAATGAAAAGTAGGGGCAGACGGAGCAATCAGGTATCGAGGAAGAGTGTGCGTGCCTGACATCGAAGAATTAAAGAAAGAAATTTTGGAAGAAGCCCATAGATCGAAGTTAACAATACATCCTGGAAGCACGAAGATGTATCGCGACGTTCGCAGGACATATTGGTGGAACAACATGAAGAAAGAGATCGCAAATTTCGTGTCCAAATGTTTCACCTGTCAATAGGTTAAAGCCGAACACCAGAGACCTTCTGGACTACTACAACCATTGGAAATCGCAGAATGGAAATGGGAACGTATATCTATGGATTTTATTATGGGACTACCTAGGTCAGGGAAAAATTATGATGCAGTATAGGTAATTGTAGACAGACTAACTAAGTCGGCACATTTTCTACCAGTACGAATGAATAACTCCTTAGAAGAGCTGAGTAAGTTATATATCAAGACAATTGTGAGACTTCATAGGGTGCCTGTTTCGATTGTTTCCGATCGTGACCCTAGGTTTGTTTCTCGATTCTGGAAAGGTCTTCAAGTAGCATTGGGAACTAAACTGGATTATAGTACAGCGTTTCATCCGCAGACTGACGGCCAGACAGAAAGAGTGAATCAGATATTAGAAGACATGCTCAGATGTTGTGTTCTAGATTTCAAGGGAAACTGGGGCGATCATCTTCTTCTAATAGAGTTTGCATATAATAATAGTTATCAGTCGACTATCGGAATGGCACCGTTCGAAGCACTCTATGGTAGACCTTGTAGATCCCCTAGCTATTGGACAGAAGTGGGCGAGAAAGCTTTGTTAAGACCTGAATTTGTACAACAGACTTCTGAGAAGATTGCTGTTATTAAGGAACGTATCCGTGTCGCCCAAAGCCGACAGAAGAGTTATACAGATAACTGAAGGAAGGATTTAGAATTCTTCGTGGGCAATCATGTGTTTTTGAAAGTTTCTCCGATGAAAGGAGTCATGCGATTTGGGAAAAACGGAAAATTAGCTCCAAGATACATCGGACCATTTGAAGTATTAGCTAAAGTTGGCGCCGTAGCATACAGACTTGCCTTGCTGCCTCAATTATCGAGTATTCATAACGTTTTCCATGTTTCCATGTTAAGAAAGTATGAACAAGATACTTCTCATGTCATCGACTGGCAGCCTTTGGAAATTCGAGAAGATACTACATACATTGAGAAGCCGATTAAAATTCTGGACAGAAAGGAACAAGTACTCCGCACCAAAACGATACCACTTGTTAAAGTACAATGGAGTAATTACGAAGTCGAAGAAGCTTCTTGGGAGCGTGAAGATGAAATCCGAGAAAAATACTCAGAATTATTTTGAGGTACGTTTAATTTCGAGGACGAAAATTTTCTTTTAGGAGGGTAGAATATAATAACCCGAATCCTTACAGTAATTTAAGTAATAAATTTATTAACTTTAAATTTCTGGAATAATTTAATTAGTAGTTTAATTGATTAGTTAAGTAATTAAATAACTTAAATATTGATAAATTAATATTGAACAGTCCGTAAGGAATTATAGTATGGTCCCTTTATCAGAATTGCTCAACATGAACACTAGAACAGCGTAGAAGTGTCAGATTTCACATAAATTTACAATAATTACGAAAAATGTCATTAGTTAAACTTAAGTTATATGACATTTTCAAATATCATTATTTCTAACAATCATTCTCGTACAAAACTCTATGTACTAGTTCTAGGACACGATCTAACCGTACACATGAAATTTCAACCCTTCGATCATCCTACAAATGGCTTAATCAGAAATTGGACCGTAGGTGGGCCATCTAACCTCGGATCGGCCTCATTTTCGGTGTTATGCTCTAAAAACCCGTGGCCTACCTGATGATTGGAGTAGATTTTGCATATACATCATGGTGGGACCCACGTGCACAGCGTGCACGTCACGCGTCCGGTCAACACAGGTTTACCGCGTATTGCAGAGACGGCTTCCGTCTTTTTCTCGAACTCGTTGCGACAGCGAGCAGCGCTGCCGCTGTGCAGGATTCACACCGTCCATCATAGTGGCCCCATCAAGCAATCTAAACCGTCCATAATGTTGTTACACCACGTGTACACCGGTCCGTTGTAAATCTTTTGATCGTTCGTTGACTGTACGGACCTCCTCAGATCACCGTTTAAAGCTCGTGGAACCAAGATCTACCTATCCGTTCTGCATGGACAGACCGTATTCCTCCCTGGACCTTCGTGTGGACCCCACTTGGGACGCCAACGGTCCATGTTGTTCAAGAACAGCTGGAAGGAAGTTTCCTTCTTCAACTCGGATATGCGTCTGGGAATTCGTCCGCAAACGTCGACGTCCATCCAGCATCGAGCCGTATATAAGCCATTGTAGGTTTCTCTTCCCTCTCCAAGAAAGCGCCAGAGATAGAAGAGAGAGAGAGAGAGAGAGAGAGAGAGAGAGAGAGAGAGAGAGAGAAGCTGCGAGCGAGAGAGAGAGAGAGAGAGTGTTAGTCGTCAGAGAGAGAGAAGGAGAGAGAGAGAGTGAGAGAAGGTGGTGGTGTTGTGAACTTGCTGTTGCTACACCGCAGCACTACTGGGTCCTGCTCCAGCCAAGGAAGAAAGAAGAAAGAAGAAGAAAGAAAGAAGGAAGGAAGAAAGAAGAAAGAAGAAGGAAGAAGAAAGGAGGGGTCTCTTCTCTTAACTGAGTCAACTCACTAAATCGACTCAGTTCGTTCCTTTTCAAGTTTAAGGAAGTCGCAGGTGAGTGATTCATCATAGAAATTTTTAGTTAATACTTCTTTCCTTAATTTTGTTTGTCTCTAAGTATGATTTCCAATTTTCATGTCATCCTTCAACATGGTTCGTAGGTAACAATCCATCCCTCGATCTCTTTCTAAATTAAACTTAGAATCGTATATTTGATCATAGGTAAGGGATCTATACATCTCCTATCTCTATCCTTAAATTTCACCTGTCAATTATCTTTTTCTTATTGAATTAATTTTCTCAAGTTTTCCTTTGTAATGCACATGTCAAAATTCCACAACAATTCAACTTAGAATTTCATACATGTGATGTCGCTAACATGCACCCCTAGATACACGTACTATTCTCAAGATTCCATGTGACATTATTCTTAAACTTCCTAATCGACAACAACTTAGGTTTAGATAATGTACAATACATAACTCTTAGAACAACCTTAGTTATTCGTCAACACTAAACCTTACGCGATGACCTTCTTAAATTCCTCGATTGACAATAACTAAATCAAGATAAAGAATTACTTGAATGAAGATAACATATACATGGGGTGATTGGACTTGAGTTTGATATGCATTGTATGCTTGAAGAAGTGCTTCCATAACTCATGACATGCACATACATTTATGCATTGCGACAGAACAGAAGCATGGTTGATTTGACTCGTGGCGTGCATGGTTGATTTGCCGCCTCGCTGTACCGGTTAGGTGAGCATGGTTGATTTGTGAGAGGTTTCTATTGTTCAGTGGCAGCGAGTTCTAGTCGTTTCACTTATTGAGCATGGTTGATTTGCTCGGTTGGATCAGTGGTGCATGGTTGATTTGCCCACTGGCATACATGGTTGATTTGCCGCCTCGCTGTACCGGTTAGGTGAGCATGGTTGATTTGCGACAGGTTCCTAATGTTTAGTGGCAGCGAGTTCCTAGACGGTTGTTGCTCTCACACGTATCATAACATACATGACATCATGATAATCATGTTCCATTCATGATAAAACATAAAGTATATTAATCATAACCTTATCCTCGTATATTTCATGCAATCCTATCTGTGGATATTTTACATCTAATCTCTTATTAACTGGAATATTACCTGTGATGGAAATGACCTCATTGGGCTTTAGCTCACCAAAATCACCACAGTTCCTGCAGGATTTCAGGAGGAAGGAGGAGCGGCTGAAGAAGAATATCTGGACGATTATTTTTATTAGAAGACTTATCCTAGATTAGGTGGTTTAAATTTTTTTTTTTAAATGATTGAAACAGACTTTAGTAGATTTAAATGTTTTACAGAGTAGATGTAGTTATTTGATTTAAATTACAATTTGATAATTAACTTATGATTAATAAAGTACTTTAGTTGGGTAGTATTGTGGTATGTGGAATAGAATTTCTCTAAAGGTTATGATTGAATTAAATTTGCACTCTGGAACTAGGGCCTTGGGTTGTTGTACTCGAGTCTCGGATTTCAGGGCGTGACAACCAGTCCCCCTGCAAACGTGAACATGAACCCCAATGTAGATTTTCTGGAGTCTATGTCACTTGCCATATCTACATCTGTGTAGCCTTCTAACATAGGTTTTTCGTCACCATAGCATAAGCTGAACTAGGATGAGCCTCTCAAATACCGTAGTATCCACTTCACTACTGCCCAATGTTCTTTACCAGGATTGGCAAGATACCGGCTGATAACACCAACCGTATATGCTATGTCTGGGCGCATACACACCATAACATACATCAAACTTCCTACCGCTAACGCATAGGGTATCTTCCGCATCTCTTCCACTTCTGCATTTGTCTTGGGACACTTCTTGTCGCTCAATTTGAAGTGACCATCTAGCGGAGTTCTGACCGGCTTCACTGCATTCATATTGAATCGCTCTAGGACTTTCTCAATATACCGCTCTTGTGACAGCCAAAGCTTCATGCTGCTTCTGTCACGGGTTATCTCCATTCCTAGGATCTGTTTTGCCGGGCCGAAGTCTTTCATCGCAAACGACTTGCCCAACTCCTGTTTCAGCCTATCAATCTTCTTGATGCTTTTCCCATGATGAGCATGTCATCAACGTGCAATAGCAAAACTAAGAAATCACCATATGAGAACTTGCATGTGAACACACAGTGGTCCGACTCCGTTCTATCATATCCATACTTTAACATGAACAAGTCGAACTTCCTGTACCATTGCCTAGGAGCTTGTCTCAGCCTGGGCTCTTCTTAAGCCTACACACCATATGCTCTTTGTCCTTGACTTCGAATCCCTCTGGTTGGTGCATGTAGATCTCTTCTTCCAGATCACCATGGAGAAAGACAATTTTAATATCCTACTACTCTATCTCCAAATCCATGCTAGCCACCAACCTAAGCAACACCCGTATGGATCTCATCTTCACCACTGGTGAGAATATCTCCTTGAAGTCTGTTCCTTTTTTCTGACCAAACCCTTTTACCACAAGTCTGGCCTTGTACCTTGTCTGTGAATTCTTCTGCTCATTCTTCTTTCTGAACACCCACTTATTGCTCAGAGCTTTCTTACCTTAGGTAATTTCACTATATTGTAGGTGTGGTTCTTATGTAAGGATTTCATCTCCTCTTGTATAGCTTTCAATCACTCCCCCTTATGCTTGTCGGCTAGGGCTTCATAATAATCTTCTGGCTCTCCCCCATCAGTGAGCATAATGTACTCATGCGTCGAGTACATCATGGACAGATGTCTGTCCCTTGATGTCCTCTTCACCTGTGGCTCAATAGGTGGATCAAGTGGGGGCTACTCCCCCTGTCCATCTTTTGTAGGGACTCCCTCATCCTCTGCACCTTGCTATACTCCCCCATCATCAGGTACCACGGGAGGAGTAATCGGATCCATGTCTTCCAGTTCACCTGAACTAGGTTGGGTCTTCTCTAGTTTTTCAATGTCTTCTACGCACTGATCTTCAATGAAAACTACATCTCTGCTCCTAACGAGCTTCTTCTCAGTCGGATCCCACAACCTATAACCGAACTTTTCATCACCGTACCCTAAGAACACATTGCCTAATCTTCATATCAAGCTTGGACCTCTCGTCCTTTGGTATGTGAATGGATGCCCTGCATCCAAACACCCTGAGATGACTGTATGATGGATCACGTCCAGTTCACACTTTCTCAGGTACTTCTCCTTTGAATGGGGCTAATGGAGACCTGTTTATCAAATACACTGCTGTGTGCATTGCTTCTCCCCAAAACGTCTTGGACAACTTTGCATGGGATAACATGCATCTGATTCTCTCTATAATGGTGCGATTCATTCTCTCAGCCACACCATTATGCTGGGAGGTCTTGGGAACCATCTGTTCATGCCGTATACCCAGTGACTTGTAATACTCATGGAAGTCACTAATGTATTCACCACCATTTTCAGTGCAGATACACTTCAATGATCTGCCTGTCTCTCTCAACCATAACATGAAACAATTTAAACACACCAAAGATACCCTCCTAGATGCATCATATATAAAAGTGACAAAATACAATGCCTCACCCAAGGTTTTTGTCCTCATAAGACCACAAACATTAGAATAAACCAAATCTAATGCATGTACTTTATTAATATGAGAAACAATTTAATAAAAGAAACTCTATATTGTTTCCTAGATAAACAGTCAATACGGGTTTTGAGAGGTATACCTGTCACGTCTGGAAGGAGCCGCTTCTTTGCTAGTAGCTGAAGCCCTTTTTCACTCATGTGGCCAAGATGCCTGTGCCACACGTCAGTAGCTAAATCTTCTACTGCGTTCAACCCACCCTTGCACACACTGACACTAGCCTTGTAAAGGGTACAACACTTCTTCCCTCTAGCAACAATCAACGAACTCTTAATGAGCTTCCAGCGCCCACCAACAAACCGGCTTTCATAGGCATCATCATCCAACCTTCCTGTCAACATCAAGTTGAGGCGAATGTCTGAAATGTGTCTCACATCCTTGAGAACCAATGCGCAGCCCACATCGGTCTTCACACAAATATCACCGACCCCTACAATCTTCGAAACACCAGAATTTCCCATCTTCACTGTCCTGTAGTTACCTGACTTGTAGCTTGTGAAGAAATCCCTGCGTGGAGTCGCATGAAACGAGGCTCCCGAGTCTATCACCCAGTCGGTGTCCTGACTCGAAGCCGTGAGATAAACATCGTGATCTGCCGAAAGAATAACAATAACTTTGCCATCTGAGGCGACCACAGTAGAATCCGATTCATCTTCCTTCTCCTTTCCTTTACCCTTCTTGTTACCCTTCTTCTTATAACATTTATGCTTATAATGGCCCTTCTTACCACAATTCCAGCATTCAACATCTTTCCTGGCAACCGACTTGCCTCTTAATTTATCTCGGGCCTTTCCGCCCTTTCTGTTCTTTCGTCTCCCCCGAGAGCAGGCCTCAGAGACTTCCTCATTGTCTTCTCATTGAAGAGACACTGTTACCTGTTCCATGGATACCTTTCCGTCTGGCGCGGAGTTACTCAGAAACTACCACCAATGTCTCCCAACTGTCAGGTAATGAGTTAAGCAGTAACAAAGCCTGAAGTTCGTCATCCAGGACCATCTTCATGGGGAGAGCTGGTTCACAATATTGCTGACCTCATTCATGTGTTCAGCTATAGAACCACCGTCTTTGAACTTGAGATTCATAAGTCGTCTTATCAAAAAAATCTTATTGCCGGCTGTCTTCCTCTCATACAGCCCTTGCAATTTCAGCCATAAGCTGGCGGCTGAGGTCTCTGTAGACACATGGTGGAGCACTGAATCATCCAAGCATTGTCTAATGAACCCCACTGCCTTTCGGTCCAACTTCTTCCAATCATCATCTGACATATCCTTTATTTTCGTTGATACGCCTAAGATTGGAGCATATAGGTCCTTGCAGTAAAGCAAGTCTTCCATCTTAGCCTTCCATATGGTCTAGTTAGAACCATTGAGACTGATCATCCTTGACGAGCCACCTTCCATAATTCAGAACCAATCCCACTCTGTTCAACCTAACCTGAACTCTCTGATACCACTTTGTTGAGTGCGTTTCACACAAACCTTAGGATCTCGCCCCCCAATGCACTAGAATTATGGGATCTAACAATGCAATAATTAAGAATAAAGCATCAACCACACGACACAAAGAGTTTTTACGTGGAAAACCTTCAAAAGAGGTAAAAACCACGGGACCTAATCCAAATCAACAATCCACTATGAAGTAGAGCGTTACAACCAATCACAAGCACACACCGCTTAGATCAAACCTTCTTCACTCACGTAGGAGTGGATAAACAATAAGAATAGAGCGATCTCACCGATCCAGAGGACGTAGAAGCGCTGAGTTGACGGTTGTGCAAAAGAACTCCCTCTTCAAGCAACTACTCCCTTCTACAAGCTTCCTCTGTCTTTTCTCTCCTCTCTCCTTTTTTTTCTCTCTCTCTCTCTCTAACCTTGGATGTGCTAAACCCTTATTAGGAATTACTAATCCCATTTCGGAACTCCCTTAAATAGAGAACCGGAGGAATTAGACTCAAAATAAGAAACTACGCACAAGCAGTCCCCGTAAGGTTGGGCGCCCGGTCAGTGGACCGTCGGGCGCCCGCCCAAGCCAAAAAGTGTCCAGGGCAGAAAACCAAAAAACTGTCGAATATCGGGCGCCCGCCCAGGGCACCGAGCGCCCGATCATCTAACCGTCGGGCGCTCGACTGTTGTAAAAAACAGTCCAGCGACTGAAGTCTCATCTGATGGATTTTCGGTTGCCCAACCAGGTTTGGTCCGGGCGCCCGATCACACCAGGCTGCATCACCTCTCCTTCTAATTGAGGAGGAAAGCCCCATCACATTCGACCAAAACTTACTCGTTTTGTGAGAAGTCCACGCTTTCTATCCATTTCGAATAAAAATTATCTGGATCCAAGACTCAAGTGGGCTAAATGAACTGAAAACACATAGGTTGAAACCTCCTAAGTCAACATTGATGTTTTTATGCCATCCATACTGTTCATAATGTCATTCCTATCTGAATGAACTGAAAACACAAATATGAGCCTAATTTAAAACTTTTGTAGCCCCACTGATGTTCTAACTATGGACATTCAATCCTCACCTTTTTGGCTCACGTATTGGATCCTGTTCATTTTTTTTTAATTTTTTAATTTTTTGTCTTACATCCTAAAATGAGCTCACAAAATGGGCGAACAACGTGGATTTCTAACAAACATCACGATGGCCCCACCTAGATTCCAGCACCAGGAACTTGCTGCGAAAGGCTAGCATGGAAATCGGCATAGGTGTTGCCGGACGCGGATTAGCTACTAATAGGTTTAGTAGCTATCTTGCTATTGAAGTGACGTCACCAACTTCTGTGAGCCCCACTGTCATGTATGTGTTGTATCCATGCCGTCCATACATTTGGAGAGATCATTTTATGGCATGAGCCAAAGAATGAGGCAGATCCAAAGCTCAAGTGAGCCTCATCAAAGAAAACAGTGGCGATTGATCTCCTACCATTAAAAACTTCCTGGGGCCACATAAGTTTTCAATCAAGCTGATATTTGTGTTTTCCCTTCTTCCATGTCTGTGTGAACTTATGAACAGGTTGGATCTCAAATAAACATCATAGTGGGCCCTAGAAAGGTTCCAATGGTCTGGTTACTATCCTCACTATTTTCTTTGGTGGGGTCCGCGTGCTTTGGATCTGTCTCATTCTTTAGATCATGCCCTAAAATGATCTCTCCAGTTTAGGGTTGGAAAATTTGACTCGAATTCAGTTTTTTGGTTGACCCGACTCGACCCGGATTTTTATGGGTTGGGTTAGGGTTAAAGGTGTCCCGACTCAACCTGAATCATATAGGGGTTAAATAGACTATTATATATTGATTTTCTTATTAGTTAAATAATACATAGTTTTTTTTTCTCACACACCCTACCCTGTTGGGAACGGTCCACATGTCAATTAATTTAATAAATACGTGCACACCAAGTAATCACATTTTATGACATGTAAAACTAAAATATCATGAGATTTTTTTTATTTCTGTTGCTCATTTATTGGAGAACTGAAATGGTAGATAATGGTCCATAAAATAAATTAATAAAATTATCTTAATGGTTATATTTATTTAATTATTGATAGGAATTTATTGGACGGTTAAAATGAAAGGATCAAATGGTTCCATTTCAATAATTGTGTCCACAATTTAACTATTTAAAAAATTAAATATCAAATGGTCTTGTTGATTTGATCTAATCGTCAAAAAATAAAAATAAAATTGCTAGAATTAATTGGATGGTTTGGATGAAATATTAAATGTTAATTTTAAAAAGTTTTACTAGCAGGAGTATCAAGAATCATTCTCAGTCAATTTATTAAAAATAGCCCTTATAAATTCTTTCTTTCCAAAACCCTAATGGCATGCTATAAAGAAAGTGCTTCTTTTAGCCGCACAAGATAGAGACAGATGAAGCTGCCGAGGAGAAGCCATTATGCATCTAGTTTAATATACAAATTAGTTAGTTGATCATTAAAATCGGGTCAACTGGACCAACCAGACCTGGTTTAATTTGGGTTGGGTAAGAGTTGGGACAATCCAACCTGAATTCAATCTGGGTCGAGTTATGGTTGAGTTGGAAACGACCCAACCCAACCCAACCCAACCCAAACCGGATCCGACCCGGCCCATTGCCACCTCTAGCAACCAAGCTGTGGAGCCATATTTACGTATAGGTTTCATATCCATGCCGTCCGTCTATTTTGGCAGATAATTCAGAATATGAATCCAAAACTAAAGTAGATCTGAAGCGCACATGGACCACACCATACGAGACAGTGTTGATTGAATGCCCACGTAAGCTTTTTGAGGGCCACAAAAGTTCCGGAGACGGCTCATTTTAGCCGCTGGTGTCATTGCCCCGCTGCTTCCTTTGGTATGGTCTATTTGAGCTTTAGATATGCCTCAGTTTTGCGATCGTACCAAAATTTTACAGATGATCTGGATATAATACATACATCATGGTGGGCCACATAACTTTGGTACGTTAACACGCCACCTACACCACGTAATCCGCTATCAATTTTCATTTGCTTTTATTCCTTTTGTCTTTTCTTTGACACTTCCTCTTTCTTCCTCTCCTCAGGTACTCAAAAGTGAAGTCAAGTCATATTGACGGAGATTTCGCAGCATTACTTTCAACACTACTCTCATCTCATTCCTCTGCTACCTTCAAAAAACATCTTTACCTGCCCATCCATCCGTCTAGAATGGAGTTGTTGGGTCCAGTTGTGGATATCGTTCTTTTCTTCTGGAAACATGTTTCTCGCGAATCGGTTATCTCAGACACCTCGATACCAACGTAGAGACATTGAAGAAGGAAACGGAACAACTACAAGAGAAGCGTGACGAAGTTCAAGCAAACGTGGAGGTTGCTATCTCAGTCGGAAAGACACAGAAACCCCGAGTGGAGAAATGGCTCACAGGCGTCAGCAAGATCGAAGCTGAAATCGATTCAATAAAATTGGAATTCGAGCAACCGAGAACATGTTTCAATAGTTGTTGCACTGATTACTTCTCCCGTTACAAACTAGGCAAAAGGGTCTTTCAAAAGATCGAGGACGTTAAAAACCTGAAAGATGATGGGGTCTTCGATAACGTGGCTGACAGCCCTCAGCGGTCGAGGGTGGTGGAGATGCAAACATCGCTACCACGAGGACAGCAAAGTACGTCTGAGCAAGCCATGGAGGATATTTGGCAATGTTTATGTGACGAGGAGAATGGCGTGGTAGGTGTTAAGGGATGGGTGGAATAGGTAAAACTACTCTCATAAAAGCCATTAACAATAGGTTCATTGAAACCAATGACTTCAGCATCATGATTTGGGTAACTGTGTCCAAGGATCTCAACTTGGGAATAATCCAACGTAACAAATTGGGTATCAGCTTCAACAATAACGAAGACATCGAAGGTAAGAGGGACAGGCTGTTTGCTCGTTTGAAGAATGTAGAGGTATGTACTTATCTTAGATGATCTATGGGAAGAATTTAGCTTGGATCAAGTCCGAATTCCAAAGCCCGACAAGCAAAACAAATGCTAGATCGTGATAACCAAACCATCCCTTGCACTGTGTAATGAAATGCGGGCTGATAAGGTGATTAAAGTCAAGGCTCTGACCTGGGGAGGAAGCATGGACTTTGTTCCAGGAAATATGTGGGGATGAGGTTCTGTCATTAGAGATTCAACCAGTGGCAGAGAAGGTTGCAAGGGAGTGCAGCGGATTACCACTAGCAATTAAGACACTGGGAGGAGCCATGCGTCACAAGGATAAGAAAGAGGTATGGGAGAATCCATTGAGGGCACTGAAAGGATCATCACCTGAGGTTCCAGGTAAAGTGTTTCGTCCTTTGAAACTTAGTTATGACTCCCTTGAAAATGATGAGATGAAATTATGTTTCCTGTATTGTTCATTGTTTCCGGAAGATTATTGGATGGAAATAGATGAGCTACTAAGATACTAGGCCATGGAGGAAGGATTCATAAAAAATGTGAATAACTTGGAAGAAGCATCAAACAAGGGTCATGTCATCCTTGAAAGAAGCAAGGATGCATGCCTCTTGGAGGAATCATCCAGAGAGAATGATCAATATGTCAAGATGCATGATTTGCTCCGTGACTTGGCTATATGGATCACTTCACCAACGTCTCCCTCAACCATCAAAGGCTCAAAATTCCTCGCCGAAGCCGGGAAGGGACTTGTTCAGCCACCGGAAGAGAATATGTGGGGAGGGATGGAGAGGATTTCACTGATGCACAACCAAATACAACATCTCCAAATTATCCCAGATTGCCCTAACTTGGTCTCCTTGTTCCTCAATGGTAACAGAGAATTAGGGGCCATTCACAGTAGTTTCTTCAAGCTTATGCCAAAACTTCAGATCCTCGATCTTAGTTATACAAGTATCGAATCTCTCCCAAAGTCGTTATCTCTATTGGTGAATCTACGTGCTCTCATTGTACACAACTGCCAAGATCTAGTGGAGGTGCCGCCATTGGGAAATTTGGAGGAACTCCAAGATCTTGATCTCTCAGGCATAAAAAACTTACCTCAAGGCATTGAAAGCTTGGTTAAACTTAAGTGGTTGTATCTATCAGGTTTTACTCTCACCGAAATTCCCTGGAATGCAGTATACGATTACGAGCTACCTTGTCTGGAGGATCTAACAATGTACGATCAGAATGGCGTGGATGGAGCTACTTTCGGTGAGTTTGCAAGCATGATACACCTTACTACTTTAGATATCAGAGTGACCAATGCTAATGCCTTCATCGCAAATGATAAAACATGCAATCTTGGTTCTGTGTATGCGAAGGTGCAAAAAGCCTTTCTCAGTTAGTAGGCGATTCAAAGAGCTTAAGAGAACTTTATGTCGAGGGATTCATTGGAGTGGAATGCATTATAAAATGGGGAGAGGTTGGAGATGATGCATTTACCAAACTTGGAGGTGGTGTTCGATGGTGGAGCTGGAGCGCCTCCACCAAGCACACACCTTCTAAACCTAAGATGTATAGAACTTGGAAATTGTCCCAGGTTAAGGTGTCTCTTCTCCCCTAGTATGGTAGAACATCTACATCAATTAGAAGAGCTTGTTGTACGGTCTTGTGACGAAATGGAGGAGATTATAGAAGGCGACATGCTGCCTCTTAATTCATTCCCCAAATTACGCATCCTACATTTAGAATGGTTACCAAAATTAGTAAGCATTTGTAGCCAGCGATTTATTTTTATGTCTTTGGAAGAGATCAAAGTGATTCTGTATCCTAAGTTGAAGAAGCTCCCACTCTTCTGCTCAAGCATCCAAGAAATAGCAAGAGTAATAGAAGGCGACAGGGAATGGTGGGAAGGAATAGAGTGGGAAGACGAGAACTACTCCAAATCCCTTTACTCCACTATTTAGAAGGTGAAGTAGATTTCTTTTATATTAGCTCATATTTTACGTTCGGAAATATATTACTATAAATATTACGGTTATCTCGCAGAATTTATTACTATAAAAAGGAATTTCTTTTATGCTTGTATATTTAACATTTTGCAAATATTTACTAATTAAAATTAGTGTTTTTTTAATATTTTATTTTCAGGAGTTCACTTACATATATAATACCACCAGCCGGAAGAAGGTTTGTAACTACACATCTTATTTAAATTTTAAAGTTATGGCAGTATTAATTATTGCCTTTACAAGAAATCGCACCCTCTTTACAAGCATTTCTAGCCAGTTCACTTTTCCTGACCTAGAATCCAAAAAATGAGGGAAGGACGGATCGATCCACTGAGGTGGGTGGGAGACCTGACTGTGGGGCTATGTGCCTTAAATCCACACCATCCAACCATTTTGAAAGCTCATTTTACAAATATACCTAAAATTGAAGCTGACTCAAATCTTAGGTGTACCACACCATAGAAACAGCTGTGATTGAATCCCCATCATTAAAAGCTTCATGGATTCCTCTGTAATGTTTATTTGCAATTCAACCTGTTAATAAGGTCATAAACACCGAGATGAAGAGAACAGCACAAGTATCATCCGGATCTAAATCTTTTCTAGGCTCACTAAAAGTTTTTAATGCGAATCACCAATGTTTCCTATACTATAATGTATTTGGGATTTCGAATTGCTTCATTTTTTGCAATATCATCTAATATGAGCTTTCAATATGGATGGATGGCCTCGATGTAGTCACATAAATCACAGTGGATCCCACAGGGGTCCCAACCACTTTGGTGGATCCCGGGTCTCACCCAATCTGCTCCCAAGGATAGAAAAGATGGAAAGACATGCATGCAGTTTAATTCTTCCTGGGTCCACCTTTATGTTCATATGCCATCTAAACCGTTTAAAACGTCATTAGTATTGGAATGAACTGGAAAAAAAAAAATGGCCTGATATAAAACTTATGTGGCCAAATGAATGTTTCAACGGTTGTCTTTCAACCCCCAATGCTTCTTCTCGTGCAGCCCACTAGCCCACTTGATTATTGGATCCATCTCAACTTTTTTTTTTTTCATCTCATCTCCTAAAATGATACGGAAAAATGGACGAACGGGATGTATTTCCCACAAACATCAACGTGGGCCCCACCTAGCTTCGGAGGAACTTATGTGAAAACCTTCAATCCGCGTCCATGATTCACCGATTCACCGGACGGGCAGACGTGGATTGCGTCCTACCCCGCCCGTCTCCCGCTGGAAACGGGCAGAGCTCCGAGTGGCCACCGTGATGTACAGGTTTTGTCGACACCGCCATCCATTTCCTAGTATCATTTCAGAATTAAATTCTCGCCATTGAAAACTTAACGGGGCAACATAAGTTTTGAATCGAGCTGAGATTTGTGTTTTCCCTCCCTACAGTTTTATGTAGCTTTATGAATAGATTGGATGACAAATAAATATCATAATAGACTCATTGGTGAAAATTTCATGAGATTTAAAAATCTTAGAATATTTTATGCTTTTAAGGTTATGTCCCATAATTTATTACCACAAAAAGGAGTTTCTTTTTTGCTCCCGTATTTAAAATTTTGCAATTATTTATTCCTTAAAATAAGTATTTTTTAATATTTTATTTTCAGGAGGACACAATACCATCAGAAGAAGAAACTCCATCCGGTGTGAGATTTGTCACTACGTATCTTTTATGAATTTATATAAATTTTGCAGTTTTTGCAGTATTAATTATTGCCTTTACAGGGAATCGCACCCCCTTACCTTTACAAGCATTTTTAGCCGTTGAGTTTTCTGATATGAGGGAGGAAGCAGATTAGGTGAGACCCCGGATCCACGAAGTGGGTGGGACACTTGACTGTGGTGGTCACAGTGATCTATGTGTCTTAAAAATCCACACGGTCCAACCATTTTGAAAGCTCACTCTAGGCATGGTCCTAAAATTGAAGCTGACTTAAACTTAGGTGGACCACACCATAGGAAACAGTTGTGATTGAATCCCCACCATTAAAAACTTTATAGATTCCACTGGAATGCTTATTTGCCATCCAACCTGTTGATAAGGTCATAGACACCATGGATGATATGAGACCACACAAATATCAACTTGATCCAAAACTTTTGTAGCCTCCAAAAAAGTTTTTAATGGTCAAAGCTCTTTCAACACTGTTTCCTTTGATGTGTTACACTTGAGATTTCCATCTATGTCATTTTTTGTCTCATGCCATAAAATGATCTGGATAAACAGATGGGCGGTTGGGATGAGACACAAACATTATAGTGGGGCCCAACGGATTCCGGTGGCTCCGGGTCTCACCTTTTTCTTTTCTTTCCTTTTTTTTTTTTGGTTAGCAACGCACCCATCATGATGTATGTGTACATCTAGGCCGTCCGTACCACATCACAGGAAACTATGTTGTCCACTTGAGACTCGGATCTGCCTCATTTTTGGGTTCATACCCTAAAATGATTTGACAAAATGGATGGACGGCATGGATAAAGTCTATACTTTGCAGTGGGCCCCAAAGATCATCCGTCCAGGCAGTGGCATGTAGGGCTGAAAGTTGGGCGGGTCGGGTCGGGTCGGGTTGGGTTGGTGCTCAACCCAACCCAACCTCGGGTTGGGAATTCGCAACCCAAGCCCAACCCAAGCGGGCTCGGGCGGGTTGATTGGGTTGGCCGGGTTGATATATGCTAATATTTTCATTATTACATTAGGCTATTATGTTTCAATACATGTCTTATTTTTTTTTTTTTTGTACCTATGATTTTATTAATTATATATGCAGTGATTTATGTACAGAACTTCACTTTTTCTAAACAAATAAGTTAAAATATGGGATAACTACTACTTTGATATTCAAGCACATCAAAATTCAAACAATGTAAGTTTACTTAAGTAATATAAACTACTAAGTTTACTTAACTAAAGTATAATAAAATTATAAGTAACTTGTATATAGGTCGGGTCGGGTCGGGTCGGGTTGGGTTGGGTTGGGTTGGGTCAGGGCAACCTGGGTACCTCAACCTAAGCTCGACCCAAACTTCATTGGGTTGGTGTTTTCATAGCCCAAGCTCGAGATGGGGTTCAAAACTTCCTGCCCAAGCCCAACCCAATGTCGGGTCGGTCGGGTTGAACCCACCCAACTTTCAACCCTAGTGGCAGGACGCAGTCCAAATCCATTAAAAGGGACTCAATTTCTTCTTTAATAGCTTTTAAGTACATGATTTCTATAGTTTGATAGCTAGGAGAAAAAAGAATTTGACATTTTGAGTTTTGTTAGCTTGGAATATTGAATTTGACATTTTTTTTTTTTGGGAAGGATTTTGAGTGTGCTTGTATCATAAAGGTGTGACTTTTGTAATTTTGTGGGGGTTGTTGATGTTGAAAATTAGTCAACAGACGAGATGAGGTGACCTTCAACTGGTCAGCAAATGAGTACAGCTAATCTCCGGTTGGTGTGTGGTCTGGATCTGAGCCGGAAGCTCCTTAGATCCTACAGAACACAAAGGAAAGCAAAAGAAGAAGGGGTGGCTGGGGTCCAGCCGTTAGCCCTCCGATGCCTAAGTTAGTTTGGATTCTAAAAAGGATGATCATCTCTCTCGAGATCAGTTGTTGTGTCATACCTTGATAATGAAGATGACGCATCAATTTATAGACTTAGGTTGTAGGGTTGCATTCCCTTTTTGCAGCCGTGATGTTCGTAGAGGAAATCTCGGATCTCTGAGATTTCCTGAGCTGTCCCGTGATCTTTGGAGATTCTTGACGGGTTGGTTAGAGATTTTCCGGATTCTTTTCCTCTTATTGTGCGCAAACTTAAGAAAATTGCGATAACGGAACCAACTTGTTACAAAGAAAGAGGTCAGCCTTATGAGGTCGTTTAGAGGGATCGCCTCTTCTCTCTAGGCTAGGTCGGTCAGACTTGACGACCTGTTTTCGGGTCGTGCTTTCTGACCTCAGGTCGGCTTCGAGCTGAACAGGCTGATCCAGATCTATTCTGAGGTCAGCTCGTATTCTTCCCACAACAGGGGTGGGATTTCAAGTTTCTACATTTGGGTTTTGTTCTTGGAAGGATTTTGAATTGAAAAAAAGGTGGAAAATTTGAATCTTTGAAATGGCGGTCTGATTGGGGTGGAATTTCAGTGTTTTTTTTTTTTTTTTTTTTGGCAGCTGAATTTTTACTAAGTGGTTATTGTTATTATTGAATTTTTGAATGAAGAAGTTAAAAAGCTAGGTCTTTCTGCTTTAAGTTCTCATGAAAATGGTGGTTATGGGGTGAGAATTTCAGGCGTGATGTTTTCTTGTTATGTTGCAGTTATTTTTTATCTAGGCTTATGCTTTTGTGTTTATGTTGGTTTTGTGTGTGAAATTTCATATGAAATTTGTTGGCTTCTGGGCTTTCAATGCAAACCTTCTCCTTCTGGCATAAAATACCAAGGTCAGTTGGGTTCTCTGTTTCTTGTTTTCCTTTTTTTTTCATGTATTATCTCTTTGCTGGGTTTGTCTTTACACAGCCTTAACAATGAATTATACATGCTTGTTCGGATTTGAGTGAAGTGATTGGGAGTTTTTTCTTTCCGCAATTCCTTTCTTCTTTTGAGGTTACTATGAGAATTTGACAGCCAATTCTATGGAGAGAGTCTCAGCTAGACTTAGAGATTCTGTTCACCAGCCACAAGGTTCCATTTAACAACTGGCTCTTATGTGTATGTGCACTAATTGGGAACTCTACCCATCCATGGTGCTGGTTGTTAAAAGGCACCACAAGTCTCTGTATAGATTTTCCTGTTGACTTCTTCCAAGCTCTAAATCTCCAAACATTTTATAGGAACAAAAATGATGGTCATTACCTTTGTTTTTAAACCCAGAATGTATCAGACAGTTGAACCATATTGAGAGCAATGCAGTAGCTACTCAGCAAATGCAAAGAGCATTATCGGCACCATTTGATAATAGAGTTGGTGGGGAGGCATCATCATCAGCTCTTGTTTAGAACCTGGAGATCCTGTAAATGAAGTGCTTGGAAGCTACAATGTATTAGAAGATCGGAGCAGTTACAGGCCTCTGATACCTGTTCTTAGGTGCCTGAATCATCGGATGAAGGCAATGCTTCTTCACCAACAAAAACTGGGAGTCTGAAACCAAAATCCATGAATTCGTTAAATATTCAAATTTCAGCAGTCAAAGGAACAAAGAAAGAGGCGTTCATGAAGGAATGCCTGCAGCCAACTGATACTTCTGATGAGAAGAAGACAAGTGATACTTCAGAAAGGAATGCCTGCACCAGTAATGGAAGAGATCAGCATGAGTGCTTGACTTAGGATGAACTTCAAGCAAAACCAAAGATGTTGCATTAAACTTCATACATGTCATTACTTTTGTGGATTTTCTTTTGAGGTCCTTTTAGTAGGAGAGGAGGCAAAGGGAAGTGTTTAAGCAAGGGTGTGATGACGGTTTGAGTTGTTTGTTTAAGCATTAGTATGATGACTGTTTGAGACGGAGTATCAATTTCATATTCCTTGCATATCAATTTCATATTCCTGCAAGAGTACCTAAGTTTTTCTCTTCACACTCCAGATACAGTGCAATTGAGAAATTGTTGATGAGATGCAGAAAATTGCAGCTTTGCATTCACAGTTGCATACATACTGATAAAAATTTCATTCAAAATCTAGCTCTATCAATTGTAGTTCTTGCAGCAAGGTGAATGGAATTTATACTAATACAATAACATGTATTCTAAAGTTTCTTTCAATTTTTTCTTTTTATGAAGATCAATGCGAGATTAGCATTATGTGTTGCCCACATCTTGGTAGTATAGCAGATGTGGTTGATGACTTGCTAACTTGCATTTTATACCATGAAGTCCTTAAAGGTGGCCTACTTATGTTTCAGTCTTGAAAAGAAGGTTCTGATGTCTCAAGCCCATGAAACTGTCTAGCTGGACTGCATCTCATAAGTTCCCCTTGTAAATACCGCCATTGTCATGCAGCTTGGCTGCTGTTCTTGTTTTTGTCAGTGAATTCAATTCATTTCATCACTCTCCCATTGTCATGCAAATTCTTTATACATTCAGTCTTCTCACCAGTTCTTTTTCCAAGTTTTGAGTCAATACATTTTTAGTATTCTTGTAGGTCCATTCTTCGGATGTGTACAACAGAAACTGTAGCAAGAACAAGATCTCCCCCCCCCCCCCCGCCGCCCGCCCGCATCATCCGCTGTGATGGTGAGGTGATGGTAGTTGTGTGAATCAGTTGATCAGATTGTGGTTATGCCAAACAATTGATGTCTGTGAGTAGTGGTATTTTGTTAGGTTTGAAAATAGGCTGAAGAAACTGGAAAAAAAAAAAAAAAAATCGTATTGCATTGGTGATGTTTGAATTGAAGACATGAAACAGAACTCCACAGCTGAAGGGGCTGTTTTATTTTGTTTATGATCCTTGTAGAATTATCTGTATGCTTGCACTTCAATCTTCCATTCACGGAAACATCTGATTAGTATGGATAGCAGCCTCTGCTTAGAAGCTAATGCTTTTAGTTTCAAGGTTAAATCTTTATGTGGACAATTGCAGTATTTCTCTTCACAGCTTAGCATTTTCTCATTGAGGAGATGTTGTGATCCATTGTTAGATAGTGACGATGGATGGATTTTGTACATTACATTGACGAGCAGGAGGTCTTAGTATTAGAAATTCCTCATCAGGGGTGAATAATTAGGGCATTTTTCACGGTCCGGGCTTGAGTGAGGCAGCCCATGTGACTTGGGGGCACACTCGGGGTGGGCGGCTCGTGTGGGGTGGGTGGCCCGTGTGACTCAGGCCCCACCCGCACGAGTGGCCCGTGCGACTCGGGTGGCTCGTGTGACGCAACCCATGCGACTTGCGGCCCACATAGGAGGGTTCAATCAGGGGCCTAACCTAGCCTGGGCTATGAGATAAAATGATATTTCGTGCCTCCCCCATCAGCTTTGGAGCTTTTGATAAGTTGGTCGGATATCCTGCTTGTAGACCTCATCCTTGAATAAAAAAATCTCACAGATTTGAACACTCCAAACAGATTATTTGGCCTTTTATTGGCTAAATTTGAATTATTGTTGTAATCATCTGTTTGTTCAGCCATTTATTAGGGGTTTTTTTCAATCTATAGCATTTTTGGTGCACTGGCAATCCAAAATGATGCACGTAATTATATCACTACAATTGCCACGTTCAAATACCACAAATGAATTTATTTTCAAATCAAAACGATACAAACTTGTAGGGGCCACACAAGTTTTGGATCATCTAATATTTGTGTTTTCCCTTTATTCAGGTCCACGTGACATTATGAGCAGGTTAGGTGGGAAATAAACAATATGGTGGGCCCTAGGAAGGTTTCAAAGGTGAATGTCATTGTTCCATGTGCTTTCTATGTTGTGGTCCGCTTGAGCTTTGCATCTGTTTATTTTTGGGCCCATGCTCTAAAATGATCTTGAAAAATAGATAGACGGTGTGGATATAACACATACATCATGGTGGGGCCCACAAAACTTGGTGGTGCGTGGCTTCCCTCCAGGGTCCCACACACTGAGTGGTACAGTTTGAACTGTCCATATTCATTCCTCTAACCTTCTGTTCTTAGAGTTAAAAGATAGTCATTAGAAATTTTATTTTCATTGTTTTAAATTCATCCACATACGGCCATGCCCCAATTATCTGTTCATCTGTACGCTCCAAACAGAGCTGCGGCAGAGACAAAAGCAACATCCACTCACGAGCTCCCCCTCCTGTTCTTGTTGACATGTGAAACGTTCGTTGAACCAAAACTCATAGTGGGCCTCATCTTTTAAAATCATGTCAAAAACCTCTAAAATCACATTTCGTGGTCTACCTGAGTTTGGAATGACATGATTTTTTAGGTGTCAATTTGATCCTGTTTAGATGCATCTTCTTAATGGATTCGATGGAATATGCAAAACACAGCGGTCTCCAAATACAATCTGGAAGGCTTTAATGGTGCGCATACTGACGTAGAGTGGGTTGCCGATTATTACATGGCCTAGATAGACCAAAAGAAGAGTGGTCGGGGTCGGAAGTGATCCAGATTATCAGGACCGTAATAGAATCGTATCTTGCAATTAGGAATGAGTTTCTGGACACATAATATACGATTTTGGGTAGCTCGAGCAACTTTAGCCACCCAAACCTTGATATGCCGGAATCGCGAACTTGTTATCTGTAGGGTTGAAAACTAGTCAGGTTTTCTAAGAGTTTGAGTTTGAGTAGAAGTAGGGTTTAGTTTCCTATTTATATGCATTCTAATTCAGTTTTAGATAGTAAATCAATTATTATCAATTTGTTCAGAATTAATTTCCTAATCAAAACCAACCGGGCGTCCTCCCTACATCACATACCCATCCCAACTTTTCCAACTATGGTGTGGCCCACCTGAAGTTTTTATCAGCCTGATTTTGGGGCGCTTATGAGAAAATAGGGGGCTCACATGATGGACGCACCGGATGTCAATAGAACATCACAGCGGCCTTACTCGCTGGTTTGTTCAAACTTTTTCGTGGTTGAGAATTGCTCACATAAACAAACGCTCATGTGAACTTTATGGAAAATGATTCGTTTCCTACCAACACATATTTTTTTTTTTTTTTTTTTGTGGATCATCCAGACCGTTCAAAAGGTGGGCTGCACCACAAATGTCGTTTAGGGGGGGGGGGGGGGGGGGGAAGGACCAATCTGCTAATTAGGTGGACCACAACCATAAAATGAATCGTACCTTGCTATTATTCTGGATGTATTGCGGACTGCCCCGATGAACTGGTCCCGTACATATCTTTGGTTATCAAGTTCTGTTTGGCCCACCATGATGTATGTGTTTTATCCACACCATTCATCCGTTTTTCCAACTCATTCTAAGACATGAGCCAGTAAAAAAATAAGGTAGATTCAAAGCTTAAACGTAACACGGTAGGAATTAACGCCTGCGGTTAGAAACATTGGGGCGATTTTCTCAGGACACCGTTTTGCTAGTGACGCTGCCACTATCCAGGTGGCTAGTGGTAGGTGATCTGTGCGCCCCACAATGATGTATGTATTTTATCCACGCCGTACAATATCCATTTTTCCTGATCATTTTAGGGATTGATCACACAAATGAGGCAGATCTAAATCTCAGGTGGAACAGACCATAGGATAGTAAGAACACCATTAAAACCTCTATTGCCCACTGTAATGTTTATTTAACATAAAACCTGTTTATTAGGTCATACAGTCATGGATGAAGGTAAAAAATAAATAGAGTTATTGCCATACAAGTACTTATCTTTTGGGCCATAGGCGGATTACTACCTACTTTTAAACTTATTTCAAATCAATATCTAAGGATTGCAAACCTTAGTCATATTGGTACCCACCATATATCTTCCCTACATATATGATACAAAGCCATTATGTATTTCTAAAAAGACGATATTATCCCTCCTTTTATTCGCAAACAGACGGATACATGTGTGTAATCTCAGCCTATCATCGGAAGCTACGTGGGGCTCACAGAGATGGCCTAGACAAATTCACTCCGTCTATCCATTTCTATTCATCAAAAATTCTAATAAATGGAAAAAACTTAATCAAGTGGGCCACACTGTATGAACAATAATATCTCAAATGTGCACTATTTAAACCTTCATTGAGCCAATCTCCACTGTTTTGTATACCGTGGTCCGCTGGAGATTTGGGTCTGCTTCATTTTTAGGCTCATCTCCTAAGTTTAATATAGAAAAACGGATAGACGGTGTGCATATACAACAAATCAGCAAGGTGGGCCCCACAAATTTGCAACCACTAAAATACAACTCGCCTAACCCCTCTCCCCGGGCACAGCTTCGCTAGATCCCCGGATCCACCGAGGTAGGTGGATCCCTTACCGTGCCGTCCACTGTGTGATGTGTGTATATTACATCCATGCCGTCCATTCATTTTGAAACTCGTTTTAGAGTATGATTTAAAAAATAAAGTAGATCCAAATCTCAGGTGGACCATAATACTAGTAAACAATGGTTCTCAACCATTAGAAGCTTCTCATCGGTCACAAAAAGTTTTAGGTCAAGTTGATATTTGTTTGGTATCTTCATCCAGGTCCTTGTGACCTTTTAAACAGGTTAGATGGAAAATAAACATTCCAGTGGCCTCCATGAAGTTTTTAATGGTGTGGATTCAATCACTACTATTTCATGTGGTATGGTCTACGTAAGATTTGGATCTGCTTCATTTTTTGGATAATGCTTTAAAATGAGCTTTCAAAATGCATGGACGGTGTAGATGTAAGGTACATACATCAAAGTGGCCCCACAGTTGGGGATCCACCGACCTTAGTGGATCCAGGGATCCACCCAAACCGCGCCCCCTCTCCACCTCTTGGGCGCGGATTTCCTACGAAAGCCTTGCATAGGAAGTTCCTATGCTAGGAACCAAGGTGGGGCCCAAAGTGATGTTTTTTGATAAATCCACCCCATCCATCCGTTTTGGGAGCTCATTTTAGGACATGAGAACAAAAATGAACCGGATCCAAGACTCAAATGGGCAAAAAACGTGAGGATTGAACGTCCACAGTTGAAATCTTTGTGGAGCCACAAGAGTTTCGAATTAGGATAATATTTGTGTTTCTAGTTCATCCCAGTAGTAGTGACGTTATGAATGGTATGGATGTCATATAAGCATCACTGTGGACCCCAAGGAGGTTTCAACGGTAGTAATTTACCTACCCACCTTTTCCTTTAGTGAGGCCCACTTGAGTCTTGGATCCGGTTCATTTTTGTTCTCATGTCCTAAAATGAGCTCCCAAAACGGATGGACGGGGTGGATTTATCAAAAAATTCACTTTGGGCCCCACCTTATTAGATGGTTAGAATTGTTCAATTGCAGAATGTTTGATCCAATCCATACATGAGGTGGGCCCCACTAGCTGGCCCTGCTTGTCATGCAATGGGTCTACACGCCGTGGATAAAACATAAACATCATGGTGGGTCCCCAGATCACGCCCAGTAAGAGCGTCCGCTGGCAGCAGCGTCCTTTGGACGCTGTCTGTTCCAACGACCCTTTTATTGTTATTATTGTGCTTTTCCAGCAAGGTGGGGTCAACATGGAAAATCTAATATGTCCATCGAATTAGCCAGCTCATGGCCTGCCCAAAGAGATCTAGTTTGGACATAATAGACAGCATAAAAAAATCACAGTGCGCCTAAGAAGGTTTAAACGGTGGAAATTATTCTCGTTGGTATGGCCCATTTGAAATCTTGATTTTCTTCATTTTCAGACCCACGATCTAAAATAAACTGGAGAAATAGATGAACTGCGTGGATATAACATATACATCATGATGGGGCCCACGAGTGGCCATCAAACAGCTGCCAAAAAGGGCAGCGACTTGACTCCACCATTCCATGTGGTGTGTTCCACTTAAGACTTGGATCTGGCTTGATTTTCAGGCCTTAGCCCGAAAATGATCTGAAAAATAGATGGACGGATGGATGAAACACATATATCATGGTGGGGCCCATGAGTGGGGCCCTTATTACCACCCAAAAGGGCTTTCCGCCCTTGCCAACACTAAACAGCAGCGTCCTCTGGATGAGCTGTCAGTACAGCAAGCACCATCATCATTCTATATAAGTAGGGGTAAATGCGTCTTTTTGTGACAAAATGGATGTCTACGTTACTCCTCCATCAGTCAATATCAACAAAGTAGTAAGATGTCCATATATTACAAACCTTAGGTATTGATTTGGAATAGGTTTCAAAGTAGGTACAAATCCATCTATGGCCCAAAAGATAGGTACCTGTACGACAATAACTCAAATAAATATCAGCTTGATCCAAAACTTTTGTGGCCCCCAAAAAGTTTATAATAGTAAGCATTCAATCAACACTATTTCCTGTGATGTGGCCTAGAGAACACCGACCACTAGACATTGGCTACTGACAGGGTCACTAGCCAATTTGAGTTCGTTTTCTCCCTGACATTCCCATGGGACCCATGTGGGACTCACGCGGTTCCTAACGACAAGAACTTTCTGTGGAAAGGGACAGGGCAACTCATCCTAGCTTTGGAATGCAAGTGCGTGTTTGGATTTTTGACTTCCATGGTAATGTGGTGTGGTCCACTATAAAAAGATAATGATTATGATTGCCATGGTAGTCAAATGTAAAGCGTGATATAATTCTAATGGCTTTAATTTTTTACATGCCTATAATGTACTTCCCTGAATAGACATGTACGAATATAACTTGCCTAATATGTGTTATATCCACACCATCCATCAATTTTGCAAAATTATTTTAGGGCTTGAACCTAAATATCAACTTCATCCGACACTTTTGTGTGCCACAAGAGTTTTTTAATAGCGGGCGTTCAATCTCAACTGCTTCTATGGTGTGATCAATTTTCATTTTAGATGTGGCTCAAATTTTATCTATTTCCATAAAATGCTCTTGCAGAATGAATGGAAAGTGTGGATATAACACAGACATCATAGTGGGGCCCACGAAACTGTGACACGTTAAGGCACTTTCGTACCATGCATTCGGATGGATTCTTATAATTTTACAGCTTTATTTATCCAACCAACTACAAAGAATAATAATGAAAATTTCACGGTACAATACCATGGAAGTCAACATTTTAAACACACCCTAACGAAAATGGGAGGAGAGGCACATAACAAACAGATTGAACGTGTTAAAAGGTAATATCCCAGTTGACCCCCAAATATGGATATTCTAGAAAAGCATATCTTATTGGCATTTATGGTGGGTGAAGCTAAGTCTATCCTATCTTATCAGCTCTCCTTCCTTCCTCTGAAGTGAAATATATAGTACTTCTAACAGTACTTTCAACCTTCAAAAACGTCATTACCTGCGTGCAACCCTATTCTTATTCTAGGGCTTTGCTTATAGGCTTTTCTCCTCTCCTCTCCTCTCTTCATCTGTAATGGATCGAAGAGAGAAGCTTCTATTTCGAAGGCACGACATCGGCAATCCAACAATATCCAATAAAATAGTTAAAAGGTATGGCCAGATCTAAAATTTTTATTTTGGTTCATTGTAGAAACTTGATAATATCCAATGGTGATTCATAGAGCTTAACCAATTAATCTAAACCCTTAAGTAATTTTACTTTTGATTTTGTTGTCAAAATTTTGAACAATGACACAACTGAGTTGAATTGGCCTGATATTTTGAGAACAAGACAAAGCATGGGGTGGCCCACCTAATGGACAAGGTAGATTTCATGGGTGGAATGACTTTATGTGCATCAGATTCATCCTATCTATCAAGTGTGCCACTCCTTATTAGGACATGAGCCCAAAAATCTTGCCGATCTAAAATCAGGTGGGAACAGTTCAAGTAGGGACACGCACATAAAAACATTTAAAATGTGTGTGATGTCCATTATGGCTTGTATATATCATCCAAGTCATCCAACATGAAGAGACTCATATCAGCCGCACCATGGTGATTTTAGTGATTTTAGGCATGATTTTACACTCCTCCACATTGAGTGGTCCACCTGAGCTTTTGATTGGCATGATTGAAAAAAATGAGGCATATACCTACAACCCTAACTTAAACCTAAACCTAAACTCGAAATCCTAAACCTAAAACCGATCCCGAAACCAAACTTGAACCCGATTTCCTAAACCTAAACCTAAACTCAATTCACCTAACTTAAACCTACACCTAATCCAAAACCTACAACCCCAACCTAAACCTAAACCTAAACTCGAAATCCTAAACCTAAACCCGATCCCGAACCCGAACCCTACTTCCTAAACCTAAACTCAATTCACCTAACCTAAACCTACACCTAATCCTAAACCTATGGGATAAAGAGAGAGAAAAGGGGAAAGAAGGAGGGGTAGAATGGGGAGAGAAAATGAAGGATGGGGATGGCTAGCATGGGAGAGGGCATGGGCTAGCTTGACTTTGGTGGAGAGAGATGGGGTGAGCATGGTTGTGTGGACTTTGGTGCATTGGGGGGGGGGGGGGGGGGGGGGGGGGGGTGTGGTAATTTGGTGAAGTATATGGTAGGTGAGGGGTGAAGTAGGGGTAATTTTGGTGACTTGGTTGAGGGGTATGTGTGGTGATATGGGTGAGAGTGTAAGGGTAAAATGGGAACTAAGAAAAGTCACCTTTTAGAGATTCCTTGCAAGTGAGCCTCACTCACCGCATTTACACACACCATAATGCGCACCCACCTCGATTTATGCACATGCGTCTCTCTCAAATCGGGTATCGAAACAGAGCATGCCTATGGCATTGGAATCACAATGCTCATGCAATCACTATGGTATAGGTCTCGGGTTGTTATGGTATCAAAATAGGGGCTGCGATCCGTGCTCGCTGATCCGATCCATCCCGGTGTGCCAGCATCGAAAGCTAAGTGTATGGACGGTCTTACAAGGATATAGGTCTCACAGAGAATCAATGATTAATTCATGTGATTTTGAAGCATGATCCTTCTTCATGGAGCATGAGACTCTTTACCCTAATCTAAAGTCCCTGATTGATGAGCATCGAGGTGAATTGCCACTACTAGATTCCACTTAGTCGTTGAAATCACCTAAATGAGGGGTTACTTTAAGCCATGTTGCTACTCTTAAAGTCCTTGATTGATGAGTTACCATGATGTTTCTTTACCATCCAACCTGTTGATAAGGTCACGAAGACCTAGATGATAGGGTATGGGCCCAAGTTAGGAGCAATTTGGTAAATTTATTAAATTCATGCATTTTTATCGAACAATTTTTTTAAAATCCGATGCTAAATTTCAGTAATCGTAAATTTTTTCGGACAGTTTACCAAATAGGCATTCTGGCACATATTGGTACTTAAAATTCTGTACACAATGAATCCAATACTTAAATTAATTGCAGACTTTTTTTTATTGAATTTACTAAACGCACCCTTAAACCAAATGAGGAAAGCTTAAAAATAAACCTGATTTTTCAGTGAAAATCTAAATTAAGCACTTAATTTTTTTGTTTTACCAGACAATCTGACCGAAGGAAAATCAATGAAAAATGCCTATTTCAGTAATGAGTGTTAAAATTAAGTTTTACCAAAGAGGTAAGTAAGGGGCGTTTGACATCTCTACAAATAGGAGCTTATTGGCTTATTTCTAAATAATTAAACTTTCAGGCTTAATTTAGAAAGTAGTATATAAGCTTAAGTAGGGGAGGGGTTACTTTTTGAAATGGAGCTTATTTCGCTTAAGCGCATAGACATTTCGGACAAGTTTGTCCTTAAACTTTTCAAATAATTTGTATCTTACCCTCTTCTCTTCTCTTTACAATTTCTTCGAGGCATGGCCACATGATAAACGATCCATGTTGAAGATGGGCCCCATGGTCCATAACAAAGGTGGGCCCACATAATGCACGACCACGTCAAAGGTGAGCCCCACATGATGGATGGACTGCATCAAAGTGTGGCCTCACATGATGGACGATCCACATCAAGCAAGCCCCACCTGATGGATGGTCCACATCAAAGGTGGGACCCCACATGATGGATGGCGAACATTGAATGTGGGACCACATAATGGAAGGTTAACATTAAAGGTGGGCCCACATGATGAATGACCCATATTGAAGGCTAGGGCCCACATGATGGATGGTCCACAGCAAAGGAGGGACCTACATGATGGATGGTGGACATCAAAGGTGTTAGTGCACTTTTTTTGTGGCACACTAGTGCACCTTATTTATCAATCACGAGCATCCATGTATTGTAATGTCAGTTGAGTCTTGACAAACTAAAGACTACGAATTTAAGTGGACAAGAAGCATCAAGGAAGAAGAACAGGTAAAAAAGATGCCTTGGTGACCATAACCCTTAGAACCAAAATAACTATAACCTCTAGATGGCTTTGACCATATAGTAAAACCCTTACTCATCTTCATTAGCCTTAAAACACTTAGAAAAATATGATAAATTAGGCTAATAAAAGAGGTACAAACTGTTGTAAACAATTTGGCACAAACAACAGTTTTTAGTGGACTTCGATGCCATCGTAAAACAGTTTGATGGATCTTCGATGCCATCGAAGACCATTTCGATTCCATTGAACATACGTACACTCTCTAGACAGTTCTTCGATACCATCGAACAACACTTTGATTCTATCGGAGGTGCTTGTTCGATGCCATCGAAGTTAGGCTAATAAAAGAGGTGCAAACTACTATAAACAATTTGGCCCTAACAGCAGTTTTCAAGTGGACTTCGATGCCATCGTAAAATAGTTCGATGGATCTTCGATGTCATTGAAGACCATTTGATTCCATCGAACATATGTACACCCTCTAGACAGTTCTTTGATGTCATCGAACAATACTTTAATCCTATCGGAGGTGCTTGTTTGATGCCATCAAAGAGTATTTGATGCCATCGAAATGGATGTCTAGCAACTAAAGAAACTCTCTGGACAGTTCTACGACCCCATTTTGTGACCATTTTATGCCCATTTTGTGACCGTTGAAACTTTAGATATAAAAGCGAGAGAATTGATTTTTAGGCTGAAGAGAGGAATTTTAGAGATTTAGATGCCACCATTGTTGTAAACATCCTTATGCTCTAATCCTAACCCATGACAAGTAATCTTTCTTGTGATTCATCATAAGATTAAGCATTCAAAACTTTAAATGAAGATGTATTTGTTCCCTCTTGATCTCTAGTAGTTTAAATACCTTAACCATAGGTATAACCTTTGTCTAAACATCCCCTAGAGATCATTTAGATGATTCTCCAACTTGCAACCCAATCTTATCCCTAGGTTGTAGAGAATTCACCACCTCCCATCACCTTGGTCATCTCAATAAAGTATCGCATGCAATGTGTTTTGATCGTGGAGTTGAACCAATAGACTGTCACTGATCGGGGGAGCATTAGGGAGTTGATTCAAGCAGATTCAAGCATGGGAGATCTAGAATAAGTGACTCAAGAACGACGTATCAAAATGGGCTCAATCCGACAAGTAAGTTGTCATTTGTAAGAGTCTGGTTCATACTCTTTCATTATGTAGGATTGAGTAAAGAGTTTGAATTGCCAAACTCGATAGGTTCGGTTGTAGGACGTATGCTTAGTTGTAATGCTGAATCAAGTCTCAAAGGAGAGTCTCTGACGGGAGTGTACGCTAGGTTTGGTTGTAGGACCTTGGCTCAGTTGTAGAGCCTAAAACCATTGAGGTTCGGTTGTAGGACCTTGGCTTGAGTAAGTCTAAACTAAGGTTCGGTTGTAGGACCTTGGCTCTTGAGTAAAGTCTAAATTGTCAAGTCTCCAAGGGGAGCCACCGACATGGGTGTGTACGTGGTCCACCAACACGAGTGCATACGTGTAGGTCCCTGAGTAAGTCCCGGTCCTTGTGTAGGATTGTAAGGTTAAGAGGAACCTATTTAAAACTTCTATGTTGTGAGGTGAGCCCAATTTAAAACCCTCATCGTGAAATTCGGTGTACTCAATGAGTGAGTATGGCAACCGGGAGTGGAGTAGACAAGTAGTCGAACCACTATACATGCTTGTGTTTGTGATGTATTTGAGCACATTGTTATTCTGGCATTGTATGTTTAACTGCTTAATTATGAATACTTGATAACTGCTAACGTCAGATTCTGGTCATAACTTCCCTCCTCCCTAATACACAATCTTTCCGAAGATGAATTCATCCTCCTCACCTGAAAGTCAAAGAGAGAAACTAAGGGTGGCCGGCCCTCGGCCATTAGCCCTTTGATGCCTAAGTTAGAGATAGGCTTGAAATAAGATGAAGTGTGAAACATGAATTTATATGTTGTGTACCTTTATCACCTGTGGGACCATCTACTTATACAGATCCGAATGATCCAGTTTGTTACGTAAGCTGTTAAGATCTTCATGATTTCAAGGGATAAGATGCTTATCTTTCAGATTAAACACCTGACTGATCACGTTCCTTGATGGAGGTACCTTTTAATCTGAGACTAGGAGTAGAAACAAACCCAAATAGACCTGTAATCTAGTCTAACTCATGAGCTATATGGGTTGTTAAGACTATGACCCGAGAGGCGTCCCCACCAGATGACTAGCAACCAAGGCTGCTCGGATACAAATGACGACTGGCTGATGAGCAAGCTTCCTTAACTTATGAGATGCGACCACCCCGGCTCGCTAAACAATGTTTTTATGTTTATCTGCTCGTACTTATGATACTCGGAGGTACTCACGGGTCGTATATAAGTGGCTGCAAAGATATTCGAGAGCTGCTAGTTTATGGATTTCTTCGACTAACTTTATTCTACAATAGGAATGTATGCAAGGTACTAGATATGCACATTCACACACAAGACGTGTTTTCACTAGGTGTAGATTTGAGCTCATATGATCCATTCTCATATAGTCTAGCATAGGTTGCATAGATTAGTTACTTAATTAGTTAAATCATTTGATAATCTATGTGCTTAGAATAGGTTGCTTAATTGCTTGTTCATTTGTTAGTCTATGTGATTGAACCCACTAAAGTTTTGAAGCCAAAGTGTTCTTGCTTACTTAGGTGTTCTTTGGTGAACTAAAAAATAAGGTCTGAAAATTAATATAAGTACTGAAAACTTAAAGTGCTGAATTTTAGTACTTATAAGTACTGAAAAATTTGTTTGGTAATTTGTTTGAAAAAGTACTAATATATGAAATTAAGTGCTTTTTCAGTAAAAATTGTTTAGTAATCACAAACTATAAATGTCTGAAAATAAGTAATTTGTCATATTTGCCCTTATTGTCTCAATATCTATCTTTTGTAGAGTATAAGACAAAATATGTTATTGCCGTGCCACTAAATTTGGCACACCTATGCCCAATTCACATATATCTCTCAAACATCATATTTTAATTAATGAACCATGTACTGTATTCGTCTTAATAGAGCGATCATAACCCTTCAATTAGTGTCCTTGAATTGGACAACTAAAATCTCATATTTATTTGGTCATTTTGAAGGTTAAGATAATCTAATATTTATTTATTTATTATTGTTACTATTTTGAATGATCCATCCATAATGGGCCCTATGTTGATAGTATTAGTGATTATGAAACTAGTGGGCCCACCTGTATGAACAAAACCTAAGATATGAACCATACTTAGGTGGAGCATCATTTTAACTCCCATGATTGATAGATGACTCACAATGCATGATGGCATGACACACTAGCAGATATTGGATCATTCATCTATAAGGTCCCATCAGCAACATGCTTTTGGTTCAATGGCCTTAAAAAATGCTTTGGTTCAAAAATAAAATATTATTGCCGGATCGAATAAATGAGCAACACATACAAATTTTTATTTAATATGTGTGCCACACCACCAAATTGTTATCATCCATAATTCAACAAGTGCCATGTTAGGCAATCACAGCCATCCCATCGATGGCATTCAATCACCACTTTTCTTGTGTTGTGGCCCACCAAAATTTTGGATCGGCTTCTGTTTTGGTCTCGTCCCCTAAAATAAGTTGGCGAAATGGATGGACTGAGTGGATAAAACACATACATCATGATGGGGTTCACAGAACACCATTGTGTATTATAATCCATGCGACCCGAGTGTTTATGCCATCCCTCTATTTATAAATAAAAAAGAAGAAAAGATAGCCCATATTGATATCTATGTGAAATACATGTCGTTCCACCATTTTTCCAACTTATTTTAGGGCATGAGCCCAAAAATGAGGTAGATCCAAATCTCATGTGGACCACACCATAAGAAGCAATAGTAATCGAATGCCCACCATTACAAACTTCTTAGTGCCACAAAATTGGATCAAGCTAATGTTTGCATTTTCTCTTCATCTATGTCTGTGTGACCTACTCAGTAGGTTGGATAGGAAATAAACATTACAATAGGCCCTATGAGGTAGATCGAGGTTCTAATGGACCACACCATAGGAAGCAATGGGGATTAAAAGCTCATTGTTGAAAACTTATGGGGGCACAAAAGTTTTTAATCAAGCTGATAATTATGTTTACTCTTACTTGTCTTTGTAACCTTGTTAGTGTCTCGCCTGCTAGCCTAGTTGGAAGACGCATAGGCATTTCAACAACATGTCCCTAAGTTCGAGTGCTAAGGAGACACACTAACCCCACTGGTGCGTGGTGCATCATGTGACTAACCATGTGGGTACGTTGCGCAACTAATAGGGTGGATGCATTGCATGATTAACTAAAAATAAAAATGTTAGATAACAAATAAACATCACGGTGGGGCCTAGGAAGTTTTCAATGGTAGGAATTCAATCCCCACTCTTTCTTATGGTGTGGTCCCCTCAAGCCTTCAATATGCCTCCTTTTTGGGCTCAAGCCCTAAAATAATCTCTCAAAATGTATGGACGACATAGATAAAACATATACATCACAATGGGCTCTACAGATCCCTTGAAAGAACCATTCGTTCTCTAGTTCATGGTGGCGTAGTACCCAATCCGCACTCAGTAATCAATGTCTGCGGCGGAGTGGATACGGTGAGCCCTCGCATCACCTAAGATGGTGCAACCCTTACTGTGTGGCCCACCTTGATGTGTGTATTCTATAACCACGTCAGCCATCCATTTTCACATGCCATGTCAGTGCATGATCCTAAAAATGAAGAAGATCCAAATCTAAGGTGGACCATACTATCGAAAATAGATGTGATTGAACTGGGAAAAGAAATGCCTATCATTTAAACCAGGATGGGCTCCACCTTGATGTTTATATGCCATCCAAACAGTTTATAAGTTCATTACCACCGGGATGAACTGAAAACACAAAATACTTATCTTAATACAAAGCATATGTGGCCATATGAATGTTTCAACAGTGGTTGTTCAATCCCCATTGTTTCCTCTCATGTGGCCCACTTGAGTTTTGGATATGCATCATTTTTTTTGCACGTCCTATAATGAGCTTGCAAAATGTATGGATGGGTTAGATTTCTCAAAAACATTATGGTGGGCCCCACTTAGTTTCCCAGTGCAAGAACTTTTTGGTAAAGGCTTTTATCAGACGTCCGTCAGCAATCCCCTTCGCAATAAACGTCAGTAACAACCTCACTACCATGTTGAGGTGGTAGAGTTATGTTGGCCCTATGATGATGTATGTGTTAGATCCAATTTTTCAAATCATATCAGGTCATGAGCCCAAAAAATGAGGCAGATTTAGAGCTCAAGTAGACCGCACCACAGAAAATAGTGGGCATTGAATCCCTAACATTGAAAACTTCTTGGGCTCATGGAAGTTTTGGATTAAGCTGATATTTTTGTTTTCCTTTCATCCAGGTCCGCGTGATCTTATGAACAGATTTGATGGCAAATAAACATCATGGTGGGCCTTATGAAGGTTTCAACAGTGGGCATCATCATCCCCACCGCTTTTTGTGGTGCTGGTCCACTTGAGCTTTTGGGCTGCCACATTTTTTTGGCTTAGGCCCTAAAATGATGTGGAAAATTTTATGGATGGTATGATGCATACATCATGATGGGTCCAAAGAACTTTGCCGCATCAATGGGACGTCTACCTTACACGATCATCTCTGCGAAAGCTTGTAACGAAGGGGCAAGGTAGCCATTTATAAAAAAAAATGTAATTCAAAGTCACTTACTCATTTTGCTATAAGCGTTAAGTCAAAGGAGGGAAGTTTAAAATTTTTCTTATTTTTTCAGTGAAAATTCCAATTAAACACTTAAGTTTTTAGATTTACCAAACAGTCCAAAATCAAGGAAAATCACTTAAAAAGGCCCCTTTCAAGGGTAAGGGATGAAAATAAGTTTTACCAAATTGTCCCATTTCAGTGGTAAGGGATGAAAATAAGTTTTACCAAATAGGTCCTTAGTATAAGTTGTTAATTAAGTTAAGTAAGCGAAAATAATTTTAAAATGTCATAATCACCCCCTCCTCTAGAACTTAGCTACCATTCTACTAGCTCTGCTAAGCTTTCACAGTATAGCGTAGGGTGTCGTGTTAGACAATTCGACGTAATTTCAAAAGGTGGGTCCCAAGTGATGGACTATCCACATCAATTGGGTCCCACATGATGGATGACCCACAACAAAGGTAAGACCCACATTATGGATGATGGACATAAAAGATGGGCCCCTCATGATGAACGACTCACATTGAAGTGGGGCCTCACATCAAGGTGGGCCCATGTAATGAACAATTCACAGTAAAGGTGGGCCCCACATGACAAATGGCCCACATTAAAGTGTGGCCCAGCGTGATGAAACATGCATATCAAGTGGGTCCCATTTGATGGACAGTCCACATCAAAGGTGGGACCCACATGATGGATGAGGATAATTGAAGGTGGGCCCACATGACGGCCGGTTGACATCAAAGGTGGGCCCACACGATGAACGACCCATAATGAAGGTGGGCCCCCACAGAATGAATGGTCCACATCAAGGTGGGCCCACGTAATGGACGGATTGGGCTTCACATGATGGATTGCTCACATCAAAGTGTTGTCCCTCATAATGGACGATCCACATCAAGTGGGCCCCACCTAATGTACGGTCCACATCTAAGGGTTTTGCATGATGGATGGCCCATATCTAAAGTGGGCCACATGATGGATGAACCATATAGAAGGTGAGCCTTACACGATGAATAGTGGATATTAAAAGTGGGCCCCACATGATGGACAATCCACTTCAAAGGTAGGGCCCACATTATGGACACATCAAATGTGGACTCTACGTGATGTGTGATGGGTAGTGGATATTGAGATGCCCATATAAAGGACATTAGCATTGATGGTGGGCCCTACATGATGGATGACCTATATCAAGGTGGGCCCCTAGTGCTAAATGGTCCACATCCAAGACGGGCCTTGTATAATGAATGACATATTTGAAGGTTTGGCTCATACAACGTATGTCCATGTTAAAAGGTGGGATCCATATGATGGTTGATCCACATCTAATATATGATATAATGATGGCTCAAATGTCTTAAAATATGAAGATTGTAGTCATTCGTTCTTTTGCCATTTGGGGCATGGTTCATCTATGATGAGACCCACCCAAACAATTATTTGGACGGCTCTTATAATAGAATTATTATAATCTTTAAAAATTATGTTAATTATCCTTTAAAAAAATCTCTTATTTGAAAGTTTTTACCGAGGATGCTTATTTAAAAAAAAGAGCTTATTTAAAACAAGAGGTATAATAAAAAGAGCTTATTGAAGTAATTCGTCTTAAATTAGAGTAGAGATACCGAAGGAGCCTTAAGAGAGGCCTAATCATGTCCCAACGCTTAATGGCCGGATAATTAATTCTCCTTCATAAACCCCAGCTCGTTTCCTCAGCTCACAGAACGAACGAAAAGAAGGAAGTGAACAGGAAATGGCGTCGGACGAAGTAGACCACAGACCAGATCCAACCGTGGAAGAAGAAGACAACGATCCTCCAATGCTGAGTTCCCAAGCTCTCGAAGCCCTACAAGAGTTCCTGAGCGAACAGAATCAGGGTTCCGTCCATCGTGATGGAGGAGGGAACGTCGAAGACGATGGTTCTGACGAACTAGTTAGTTTAATCGCGGAGGACTGGAGGCTGAGTCAGTTCTGGTATGACAGAGAGACAGCAGAGACCGTCGCGACGGAGGTTCGGGATCTGTGCGTCGCGACGTCTTCTTCCGTCGCCTGCGTTGCTTGTCCCACTCTCTACGCTTACCTCAAGGTACGGTAACTCGCAGAAGCATGTCCCAATCGTAGCTCGCGGGACATCCACTGTACATTTGGCGTCCCTCTCGGTGATCGGAACCGTTGGTCCGCTGGGGAACAGCTTGGGTGGTGTATTATTTGGGAATATCTCTGGTTGGACGATCCCGCGGGACTCATTTAAAACTCTTAACGGTTTAGATACAGATAACATAAAGTCTGTTAATTTGACAGTTGGGGTTGTCCTAACAGTACGTTTCTGCACCTGGGCCATCCAAGTTGGACCCAATCGATATACATCTCTGGTTGCTGAGAGTGGGCCATGCATACCTGCACAAACTGCTATTTTAGACAGCCCGTCGAGGCTGCCTGTTTTCTCCTTGATTATGGACTTTGAGCTTCATTTATTTATTTTAATTTTTTTTCCTTTTTGGTTTTTGAAATTAATGATTAGTTGGGTCTCACTTTTTTTTTTTTTTTTTTTAAAATTATATATTTGGATTTTTGTTGGGTATGAGTATATTTTCTCATGTATTGAGTCTCATACTTTTTATTTTAATAGTTTATGTTTATGATATGTGAAATAATCAGTTATTTTATCCTCAGTCCTTGTTTGCCACTTAAAAGTGAGTTCATCTCATATCCACTAGCTTGGACATGACATCGGTTGCATCCACTACCTTTCACTTCTTTTAATGTGTTTAGTCTGCACCAATGGTTTAAATATCTTCGTTACAGTGCTTAGCTTAGCCTTAATGCCATGTAGCTCTGAAAATAGCTTAAGTCACGTGTAGCCTATGCTATATGCTAAGTTTGCACATGCTACGTAGCCTAGGGCTGTAAATGGTCGGGTTCGGGGCGGGTTTAGCCAAAACCAGACCCCCCCGTTTACTAAATGGGTCTGGGTCCAAATTTTAGACCCATACCCTTTTACTAAATGGGCGGGTCCGGGTCGGGTCCGAGTCAACGCATCAAACCCATTTATAAATGGGTCTGGGTCTGGTAGAGGGAGATCCACCCAGACCCATTTATAAATGGGTCGGGTCTAATGGGTTCGGGTCTGGATCAAGTATGCGAGCATTTTACAAGGCTTAAAACCGGGTCTGGACGGGTCTGGGCTGGACGGGTCCCTTGAAACATAGACCAAACCCGCCCACTTACTAAATGGGTTCGGGTCGGGTCGGGTCGGGCCTAATATAAAGGAAACCAGACCTAGACCCGTTTAGCAACTGGGTCTATTCTTGGACCCAGACCCATACCATTTGACAAATGGGTCGGGTCCGGGTACCCCATCGGGTCCGCTGACCCATTTACAGCCCTAACGTAGCCTATGGCACGCGCTACATAGCTTATACTACAAGTTATTTTTTCACTAAAGCATTAAATCAATTAATGTTTTCAAATATTTGTTACAAGTTATTTTTTAATAAAAGTCAGTTAATCTTTTCAATGATTTTAGTGAAATAATATAAGTAATAGTACTATACAGTTGACTTGCTCTTTCTTTACCTTTATACTTAATCTTTGTCTATTTGTCATATTATTTTAGGCCGTATTTGGTTGCAACTAGATGCCATTAAACTTCATTATTAAGCAGACTAATTTGGTGCAAAATATCATAAAATTTCATGATATTTAGTGCAACCAAGTACAACCTTAATAGAAAACCTAGAAGTAGCGTGTAGCTTGCACTATAGGCTATGTTGCTTACACCTCATACTTCAAAGGTGTGCACGCTATGCTATACACTATTTGCTATTTAAAACACTCCTCTACATCGACCTCCTCTTCCCTAATTAGACTCACCATGAGATAAGGGCTTTGTGGGGCTTACCCCGATGACCATGTGACAACTCCATACATCTGCCGTGTCGACTCATGTTATGACATCATCCCCATAATTAGGTAAATTGGGGACTCAAGTAGGCCACAACAAGGGAAACGTTTTGTAAGGATAGGTCACCCATAGTCCCCCCTCCTCTCTCCTCTTTCTCTATGTGGCAGGCACTCTCCTATTTTTCTGTTCTTTAGAGTCTCTCCCTTTTCTCTATGCCCTCCTCACTCCACGTGCATGCACGTGCCATAACCCTAAAGTTCACAATAATTATCTATTGGAGATCATAGCTTATAGACATTATGGGTCATAAAGATTGCTTTGAATCCTTGTTGAAATCTCTAATACATAATTATTTTATGTACAATGAGATGAATTCATTTTTAAGTGGCAATCAAACAAGGCATTTTTTTGGGTTTTAACATTTTCGATTTCATTTTTTGATGAATCTTAGCTTTAGTGAATTGAATCTTTCATTTCTGAATTTTTTATGAAATGATTTGCTAGTCATTTATGATTTATCATAAAATGAGCATAGTGGAAATGAGGACGTTGAGATGGATTTATGGCAAGACAAGGATGGAATTAAGAATGAATGCACTTGAGGGAACTTGGTAGTAGTAGCAATAGGTAAGAAGATGAGGAGAAGTAGACTTTGATGGAGAAGTAGACTTTGATGGTTAACCCATGTGCAATGGAGACCAAGAACTCAACTAGGAAGGAGTGAGCCGGTCGAAGTTGAAAGCTCTAAAAGTGATGCAGGCTGAACTATGCTCACGATCCATGGGCAAGGCCCAAGCCCATTAAGCTCGAGCCCCACAACTGGCCCATCAATAAGGAGGCGTAAGCCTCCTATTTAGGTAGGTAGCTAGCAAAAATCAATAAGCTAGCTACACCTTAAAAAAAAATCATTAAGCTAGCTATGCAATAATCAATCGGTCAAAGCTTCTTAATTGCATTCTTATCCTTTAGGCATTTCTTTTTTACTTTTTCATTTTTGTACCAAGTCATTGGTTGTCAATGACATTATGAATCTTTCTTATTTGTATGTTTCAAAGCTTATTTAAGGGTCTAGCATGAGTAGTATCAAGGCACCTTGGAAAAGATCGAAATTTTCTAGTTATTGTTTTTGGTTTGTTTATGATTCTTGTGCTTAGTTGAAGGTGCCTACGTTTGGGTGGACCCTTGCCATAGCCGGCTATGCCAGTTTGGTATTAGAACGGCTTCCAACGGCTGGGTTGACATTCTTGATCAACAATATTGATATTTTGTTTTCGGGTTTTTTAATCATAAAATTCTGTATCTTTTCCTTTATTCTCTTCATTGCTTCCATCCCTCTTCTCTCCATTCACTTTTTTCTTTTATTTTACAAAGCCCAAAAGTTCAATTAACAAGGGGAGACTTTATCGAAATTTTAGCAGCCAGATACCTTTCATAATCCGGCCCATTAAAACCCAAAAAATTAGCCCTATTCCAGTCCATTAAAAAAAAAAAACTAGCTCTATTTCAGCCAATTAACACTTCTATTTCAGCCAATTAACACCCCCCCCCCCCCCCCACCCACCCAAAAAAAAAAGAAAAAGAGAAAAAAAAGAAAGCCCTATTCCAACCCCTTAAAGCCTTAAAAAGCCAGCTCCATTCTAGTCCATTAAAACTAAAAAAAAAAGTTTAAAAAATCAGCCCTATTCCATCCCATTGAAAGCCCTTGAAACTAGCCATATTGATGCGGACACAAAAGCATTCAAGGTGTACCAACGAAGAAAGCGCCAACCACAAATACCGTCCTTGTGGATAGGCGATTATTGAGGAGGAACTGAAGACCCGCTGAAGACCCTTCACATGTAATTGGACACATAGAAGACCCCACTCAGGGAAGACACATGTGAAGGAAGAAAGGAGAAAGAAGACCGAAGAACAGGAAGATTCGGGCGCCCGACCACTGCCTTCGGGCGCCCGAACTTTGTCTGATGAGTGCCCGAACCTTTTTGGAGGTTTTCGGACGATTTCGGGCGACTGCTCGGGCGCCCGACCGAGCGCCCGAACTTTCTCGCATTTTTTTTAATTGCGCGTTTTGCTTTATGTCTTTAGTTGCTTATTAAGAGGGCTAAAGCCCTAAACTCGAATTAACTTTGATTATTGATTAATGAAAAGCCTCTTGGAGCTTCTCTCTTCCTCTATCTCTCTCTCTCTCTCTCATGGTGATGTTTCTTCTTCCTTGATAACCCTCTTTCTTCTACTTGCTTCTTATGCCCTTCTAATCCTTCTTCTAGGTAATTCTTTCTTTCCCTAATCTATTTGTTTCACTAACCACAATCCCAAAATCTGATTTTGAGGCTAAACCCTAAAGTTTGTAGATTTTCAAATCCCTAATCCAAAATCCCTTGATTTCCTGGATTAGAGATTTCTCTTGATTGATTGGGTTATAGCCATGCAAGATCGGGAGGTCCTATCCCTCGCCGGATCCAACCCTAGTTATACTTGAAACTCAAACTTCGTGGTTATGACGATTGGCCCGATCCATTGCAAGCTCCTTGTGGATTTTCTTAGTTTATGATGAGTGATTCTGGATTTTAGATTGTTTATTCCTTCTATTTTCCACTATTTAATTATGTTCATGAGCACGCATCATAATTAGGGCTGTCCTACGTCAAATTTGGTATCAAAGAATGGGCAGAAACTTTCCAACTTTAGAAAGTTTCCTAATTTGGAAAATTTTCAGATTTGAGTTGTTTCCTGTTTTAATTTAATTGTGTCAGTTTATATTAGTTGTGCATTCATCGCATTCATCTTGTGAGTCATAACGCCTAGTAGTCTGGTTGGGTAGAGTTTGGTTCAAGTCTTCATTGTATGCCCATGAGGAGAGGTAGAGTTTTCGGACTTCAGCCTACCATGAATAACGAGCAGTTATCTGAGCAACTTGCTCAATTGATATAAAAGATAACCGCTCTAGAAGCAGGTCAAAAGTGTGAGTTTGCCCGCCTTGAGAACCAAATCACCACTACCATGACTAAAGTCGAACAACTAGAGGCGTCCCAAAGGGAAAACCCCGCTGTAGGGGATGATGCGCACTCCCAGGTGGGAGGAATCTTTGAAGAACGCACTGCCTCACGTGGAGGTAGTGAGGATAGAGATTGTGGTAATGGTCGTGGTGTTGTGCGAGAGGCACGAGCCACATACGATCATCAAGACCGCTATGATCCAGATGAGCCTGCGATGAAAAGTGTGAGAGTTGAGGCCCCGAGTTTTGATGGGCGTCTGGATCCTAAGGCATTCCTTGACTGGGTTGCTGACGTGGACCACTACTTTGAGTGGTATGGTATTCAGAAAACCGTCAAATGCGGTTTGCTAAGATGAGGCTTGTGGGCCAAGCCAAGCTCTTTTGGACCAACACTGAACGTAAGATAGAAAGAGTTGGTAGAGCCCCTATCACACATTGGTATGAGATGAAAGAGAACTTGAAGGAGAAGTGCATTCCTCTCTCATACCGTTAGAAGCTCCTTGACTAATGGCAATCCTTACGCCAAGGGTCAATGTTTGTCGTTGACTACATCGCTAAATTTGAAGAATATATGATGTGATGTGATATCCAAGAAGACTCTAGTAACGCTCTCGCGTTTTAAGACGGGCCTTCGTGCGGATCTTCAGCGCGAGGTTATGACTCGGCCCTTAACGAACTTGGATGAAGCATATCAAGTTGTGCAGGAGTTAGAGCAATACCTGAAGGCTCCTGTCGTTCGTCGTTTTGAGTCTCGAGACTCCAGTGCTAGATCTAGTTCCCAGGGGACCAAACCTAATGTTGGTAATCAACCTAGAGCAAATGCGACTATTTCGCCTAGGCCTAGGGAGGACAAGGGCAAAGGGGTTCTTGGTGCCGGTCCTAGTAACATGAGCCAAGTGAGGTGCTATGAGTGTGGCAATCTGGGCCAAATGTCTAATCAGTGTCCTACGAAGAGCCGTGGAAAAGCCTTAGTTGTAGGCGAGTCCCTTGTTCGCTCGCCTCAAGTGCAAGGCTGCGATGTAGTAATAATTCTTGGTAAGACCGAGGTTGATCCTTAGGGATTGTCGTAACAATTCTAAGTTTTATAACGAGGATGAGCTAAATTCAGATTTGTAACGATGGATGGTAATTAAGAACATAAATCTATCTACTTAAGAACTAAATCAAGGAAATAAACACTAGAGCGCCAAGGATCCACTAATAATCATTCACAATGCCAATTCAAACCATTCAAGCCAATAACACAATTGGAATCGGAGTTCTATCCCTATCCAATTGGAATATAGAGCAATCAAATCATCATAATGCATCTAACATAGATGGATCATCCACTGATATGGTCCTCTTATAATCAACTAAGGCATTGGGTGTATTCAATCACACAACCCAATCCTTCACAAAATAAGCAAGATCACATTCATGATTCTTCCTCAAGCCTTGTCACTAGACTTGATTTAGAAGAATGAATTGAACTTCTATTGAACCAAAATCAATACATAAACACTTATCTCAGATTAAATCAAAAGAGAAAAAACCCCTTCTAGTTTAGTTCTAGATAAGCTCTTAGGAAACTTAGTTTGTAAGATCCCCTAGCATCCAACATATCATGATGAATGTAGGATCTCTACAACCCAAAATCCTATCAATCAACACCCCCATTAAGCAATCTCAGTAATCAAAACATCCCATGTAAAAGCAATCACAGGAGATAGAAGATTAACTAAAAATACTAACTTTATTTCAAAGTTGAATTAGAAGTGTTCTTCATAAAACAAAAAAGTACTTGAACTAATTCGAATTGAACATTGCAAACAATTAAAAGCTTCACCTCTTAGCCCTAGCTAAGAGGTTTAGCCAACCATTAATAGGTTAAGCTAAAGCTCAAAGGAAAAATTACGAAAAACATAGAAAAACCGAGTTTGGAGGAGTTGCAGATGCTCCACAGCAATCTCCTTCACCTCCCATGACTTCCTTAGCTTTCTATGATGCCTTTAGATCCACCCCTAGGTGTCTTTTTATAGTAGAGAGGCTCTATCGCCTCAGAAACTTCCAGAATTGCGTAAGGACTTCCACAGCGCATGATTTTTGGAGCTTGCTGAGCAAGCTTGCTGGAAAGCTGCTGAAATACACTAGCTACCTGTTGGGCGACCAGTCTAGACCGGTCTAGCAGAGGTCCAGGGAGAGTCCAGAGAGCACAAGAGGGGGGCCGACCTGTTGGCCGACCGGTCAACACCGGTCGGACCACTTGGTCCTTTGTACAGAGAGTTGGGAGAAGGGCTTGGTGTGGTGGCCGACCGGTCAAGACCGGTCTAGGCCCTGTTTCTTCCTTTTTTTTTCTTTCTTTCTTTCTCATCTCTTCTCTGCTTCTTTCTTCTTCCTTCTTTGGCCCACCTTGGGTCTTCATCCAAGAGCTTCTAAATAGGTCTTTTAACTATTTTTTGTGTGAAGTCTCTCTCTCATTCCTACATCAACAAAACATGCATTAGATGGGTCTTTTAAGCATACAAACCATGCATATAATGCGATGCAATAGGCTAGAATATGTATAAAATGGGAGCTCAACATCCCACGAGGGAGGAGATAACTAGGTGGGGTCTTCTATGTGTCCAATCACATGTGAAGGGTCTTCAGCGGGTCTTCAGTTCCTCCTCAATAATCGCGTATCCACAGGGACGGTACTTGTGGTTGGCGCTTTCTTCGTTGGTACACCTTGAATGCTTGTGTCCGCATTAATTCCCCCCGGGTGAGAAAAACTCGACTCCGACAAGTTGAAACTTTTGTAGCACTCTAGTAGATCTGGATCAATACTCTGCAATGCTTCGCCGGGTAACCACGTAGATTCAGACGATGGTTTGTTTTTCCACTTGACAAGATACCTCTGGAAACCTCCATCTTTCGTAGAAACTATCTCGTCATCCAAGATCTCCTCAATTTCTTCTTTATGGGTAATGGGTGGAGGAAGGGGTGGAAAGGATTGTGTAGCAAAATCAGAAAAAGGCCATGAAAGGGACGATGGATCGACAATGGGAGTATGGGAACGGACTAGATCTTCCACATTAAAAGTTGGATTAATGCTCATTTCAGGTGGAAGGTCAATCCGTTACGCGTTGGACCCAACCTTTTGTAATAACTTGAATGGTCCAGCACTACGTGCTTGTAACTTTTTAGCGGATCCTTGAGAGAATCTCTCTGGCCTCATTCGCACCATTATGTAGTCTCCTTCCTGAAATTCTTACACTTTACAATGAGAATCAGCTGAAATTTTGTAATCATCATTGCTCTTATTTATCCGCTGTCTAATATGTGTATGCAAATCATGAATATGGTGTGCAAATGCATCGGCTAATTCAGAAGACCTTTGGGTAACAGACATAGGTAAGAGATCTATGGGCATTCTAGGTTTATACGCACTTACAATTTCAAAAGGACTCGACCCTATAGATCTATTAACTGACCCATTATAAGCAAATTCAGCAGTTGGTAAAATTAGGTCCCAAGTCTTAACATGTTCACCCACTAGACAACGTAGAAGATTTCCAAGACTACGGTTTACTACTTCAGTTTGACCATCTGTTTATGGGTGGTAAGCGGTAGAAAATTGCAAACGAGTTCCCATAATGTGCCACAGTGTCTTCCAAAAATAGCTAGTAAATCTGACATCACGATCAGACACTATGGTTTTAGGTAACCCATGGAGACGCACCACACCATAAAAAAAGATACGAGCAACATTAGACGCATCCGACGGTTTTAAACATGGGAGGAAATGCGCCATCTTGGAAAAACGGTTCACAACGACAAAAATGGAATCGTGCTTCTTGATTGTCTTAGGAAGCCCAAGCACGAAAGCCATACTAATGTCATGCCACGAAGCATGTGGCACTGGCAATGACGTATACAGCCCGGTATTTTGCTTTCTTTGCTTTACCAGCTGACATGTACGACATTGCCCTAAAACTTTGGCTACGTCTCGCTTGAGACTTCGCCAATAGAAACGATTTTCCACCAGGGCAATGGTCTTATCACAACCAAAATGACCAGCTATCCCTCCTGAATGAACCTCCCAAATGAGGAATTCACGAAGGGACATGCGGGGAATACAAAGTTTGTCTCTCTTGAAAAGGAAGCCATCTTTAAGAACATATTCACCCATAATACACTGGTCACTAGAGAGCGACGCGTAAGTACCCCCAAAATCAGGACATGAGGGGTATTCATCTTTAAGTTGCTCAAATCCGACTACCTCTACACGCAAGGAGTTGAGCAACGCCACTCTTCTACTAAAGGCATCCACTGACTTGTTTTCAACCCCGGCCCTGTGTTTCAGAACAAACGAATATTCCTGAAGAAACGCTACCCACTTAGCATGCCTTGGGTTGAGTTTGTTCTGAAAATGCAAATATCTCAAAGCCTCATGGTCAGAAAACAAAACGAATTGCGGCGGTAGGAGATGGTGTCGCCAATGTCTCAGGGATTGCACTACCGCATAAAACTCTTTGTCGTAAGTGGAGTACTTTTGTTTTGCCTCATTCAGTTTCTCACTAAAATAGGCCACTGGGTGTCTTTCTTGACTTAACACTCCACCTATACTGACACCAGACGCATCACACACTACTTCAAAGACTTTAGAAAAGTCAGGTAGACGCATAACAGGAGCTTCTACCATCTTGCCCTTAATTTCCTTGAAAGCCTTGACTGCGGCTTTAGACCAAACGAACTCTCCCTTTTTCATGCACTCAGTAATGGGAGCCATGATCGTGCTGAAACCCCTAATAAATCGACCATAAAAAGTTGCTAGGCCGTGAAAGCTTCGCACCTCATGAATGTTCCTCGGTTCAGGCCACTCAACTATGGCCCTGACCTTTTCAGGGTCTACGCGCATTCCTTCAGATGACACTATAAATCCTAAGAACACAACTTGACTAGACATGAACGCACATTTCTTAAGATTAGCGTACAACTTTTCCTTCCTAAGGACGCTACAGACCTGTTTCAAATGTTCAAGGTGTGATTCCTTAGTGGTACTATAAATAAGAATGTCGTCAAAGTACACTACTAGGAATTTTCCCATGAACGGCCTCAAAACTTGTGTAATCACCCGCATAAAAGTACTGGGTGTGTTAGTCAAGCCGAAGGGCATGACCAACCACTCATACAGCCCATCTTTCGTTTTAAACGCAATTTTCCACTCATCTCCTGGGCGTATGTGGATCTAGTGATATCCACTCTTGAGATTTATCTTGGAGAATATAGTGGACCTGGCCATAATGTCAAGCATATCATGAAGTCTAGATATAGGGAACCTATACTTGACGGTAATTTTGTTTATGACACGGCTGTCCACACACATGCGCCACGTGCCGTCTTTCTTTAGCGTCAACAATGCAGGCACGGCACACGGACTCATACTCTCTTGGATGAAACCCTTTTGCAGAAGCTCATCAACTTGCTTCTTCAACTTTGCATGCTCTGCAGGGTTCACCCTGTAGTGAGGAAGGTTCGGTAGAGTAGACCCTGGGACAAGATCAATGGCATGCTGTATGTCCCTCATAGGTGGCAACTCATTCGATAAGTCTTCAGGAAATACATCACTGTATTCCTTCAGGACGGAGGTCACCTCACGGGGCAACTCTGATGGAACCTCAGGTGTAATCTCTCTAGCCACAAGGGCATACACCATAGAATCCTCCTTAATCTCTTTTTCAAACTCTCTTACGCTGATTATATGTAGAGACTTAGGCTTGGATTTCCCCACTCCTCTAGGCTCACTCGCCTTCTCATCCTTCTTCCTCCCTTGTGTGTTCTCAGGTGGCATGGAGTTAGGTTTGATCTTTTTACCGTTATGCATGAAGGTACACACATTCAAACGGCCAAAGGTCGTGACATCATTATCGAATAGCCACGGTCTACCTAGGATAACATGTCCCACATTCATAGGTAAAACATCACACCACAGAGACTCCTTGTATGACCCAAACTCAATGGGGACTAAACATTGATGGGTGACAAGAAGAGATGTCTTGTCAACCCAAGAGGCTTTATATGGGTCAGGATGAGGTGTGGATTTCAGTTTCAAGCGATCTAAGGTGTTAGTGGAAATCACATTCTAACAACTTCCACTGTCCACTATCACCTTACAATTCTTTTCACCACACTTGGCAATAGCCCGACCATAGCCATGGGGCGCCCGAACTTTGTCTGACGAGCGCCTGAACCTCTCTGGAGGTTTTCGAATGACTTCGGGCGACTGCTCGGGCGCCTGATCGAGCGCCCGAACTTTCCTGCATTTTTGTTAATTGTGCGTTTTGCTTAATTTTAGGGGTATTTTAGTACTTTTATGTCTTTATTTGCTTATTTAAGAGGGTTAAAGCCCTAAACTCGAATTAACTTTGATTATTGATTAATGAAAGGCCTCTTGGAGCTTCTCTCTTCCTCTCTCTCTCTCTCATGGTGATGTTTCTTCTTTCTCGATAACCCTCTTTCTTCTACTTGCTTCTTATGCCTCTCTAATCCTTTTTCTAGGTAATTCTATCTTTCTCTAACCTATTTGTTTCACTAACCACAATCCCAAAATCTGATTTTGAGGCTAAACCCTAAAGTTTTCAGATTTTCAAATCCCTAATCCAAAATCCCTTGATTTCCTGGATTAGAGATTCCTCTTGATTGATTGAGTTATAGCCATGCAAGATCGGGAGGTCCTATCCCTCGCCGGATCCAACCCTAGTTATACTTGAAACTCAAACTTCGTGGTTGTGACGATTGGCCCGATCCATTGCAAGCTCCTTGTGGATTTTCTGAGTTTATGATGAGTGATTCTGGATTTTAGATTGTTTATTCCTTTTATTTTCCGCTGTTTAATTATGTTAATGAGCATGCATCATAATTAGGGCTGTCCTACGTCACATATTCTAGCCCATTAAAACTCCAAAAAATCAGCCCTATTGTAACCCATTGAACCCCTCACCTCACTGTTAAAATTGCAGTTTAAGCGGAGGTTGAAGGCCTTTCTCCTATCATATGTTGCCTCCTTAACACCATTGAGGAGGAAGAGGAAGACTGGCAACAGACCACTATTTTTTGTACGTAGGTAAAATGCTAAGGTAGGTTATGTAACATGATTATCAATGTTAAAAGGTTCTTTCGCTCTTCGAGGGGCCTTCGGCAAGGGGACCCTCTTTCTCCTTATCTCTTCGTGCTGGTAGGGGAGGCTCTCAGCAAAATGCTCTACATGGGAGAGGCGAACGGAATTTTCAGCGGCTTTTAAACGTCTCCTAATGGTCCGTTAATCAACCACTTGTAGTACGCAGATGATATTCATATTCTTCTATTCTGTGATGCGAATGAGATCGCTATTGACAACCTTAATAAAATTACTATTTGCTTTGAAGCAGTTTTTGGTCTCAAGATTAATTTGGCAAAATCAAAGATGTTAGGTATCCATGTGTGACGCATGGGGACGTGGTGAGGTCGATCACCATCTTCCTCACGGGATAATTACCTTGAATCCATGAGGCTTTCGGGACTCCTCAACTGGACTTCCTTAAATCCATGAGGGAAATCTCAAATCCACGAGAGAAAATTGGAAAAAACTAGAATTTTATTGAATAGTAATGAAAGATCCATTAAAAAAGAATTTAACAACCTTATATATCCCTACACAAACCCTAATCCGTACTTACTAAAAATAATAAGTTTCTCGAAATAGAAAGTTACTAAAAATAGTAAAAGTCCTAATTAAAGATTACTACTAAGTAGAGTCTTTTTAAAACTTATTATTCAACAAAAATAGAAACTCCTAAATAAATAAAAACTCTAGAAAGAAAGAAACACGCTAAAAATCGAAATTATTAAAAATAATATTTTTTTTTCTAAAATTTCATTTTTTCTACCGTAACAACGTGTTTTTAGGCGAAACGGATGGACGGTCCCACCTTGGTGGGTCAGTTCACCACTAAACGAAATTTCAGTAGGAATCCATATGTTGTGTGTCCCTTAACTCCTCCCGGATCAAAAGTTATAGCCGATTTATGGTCCGCCTTCTTTTAGTCCATCCATGCGAAAATTGTCGATTTTTGTCGACTTTTCCTTGATCTTTTTTCGGTCCATGTGCAATAGGAATGTGCTTGATCCACACCCTTCATCAGGGGGTACCTATTCTACATCAGACCCCTCCACTTCAAAATAACTCCTCGAGTTATGCGTTGATAACGAGCCATGATGCACACTCAACTTCATACGCCTTCGCTTACTCGCCTCTTCAATGTACGTTAAAGATAGTGTCGTTGATGTCGTCACAGGATCAAACACAATAGTCTTGGACTTTGACAATCTTGGTACTACATCTTCGACGATATATAGGGGATCTACATTCACTGCTTGCTCAATTAAGGCCTCGAACATTATGGTCTTGATTTCTTTGCCCTCAATTTCTAGTGGTATGGAAACTTCAGTAGTGGGGCTATTTGAACTTGGATGATCATTTAAATTGATGGCCCTCTCATCGATTTGTGGCAACACCAAATTGGCAGTAAAAATTTGATTGACCACATGTTCATTCTCCTCTATGACTGAGGTATTTACCTCCTCCACCTCCTCAGAATTGTGAACAACCTTTCAGATGGTGGTGGGAGGTATTTCAAAGACCTCGTCTGAACTTGTATTACCCCCATCCAGAACTAACACATCATCATCAATTTCCTTGGCGAAATCCTTGACGGCTATGGAAGACTGCCCCTCCACTTTAAAATTTTTGGGTAAGCTTTTCATCTTCATAGGGGCCACTCGCACGCTACCGTGGAATCCGGCATCCTGTCGTGACTCTAGCTCAAAATAACATGATTTTTGCCACAAGTTGTGAGATCGTTGGGATAATACCTGATCACAATCATCATCGTATAGGAATTGAAATCGTCTCAGGATCCGCCGTTTCATCCGTGGCCACGAACGTATCGGTGCTTTCATCTCTTACTTCCGACAATGTTGAACATGTTCCCACCAAGCCCAAGCACCACCATTCAAATGGTATGCCGTGATTGGAACTTTTCTGTCTTCAGGAATCTACATATAGTCGAAGTGGTACTCGACTTCAGAGAGCCATTCGTCGATGCGATCCTGGCCATTGAAGTTGGGAAAAGCTATCGGCCTCTTGTAGGATTGATCTATTGAGCGTTATTGATCGAGGGTAACCCAATGACTCATTGCCGGGAGCGCTCTACGAGCAACTTGATTACGCGATTCAGACACAATAGGAGGCTGAACATCACCATGAGCACGAGGCGAAATTGCCGCATCCGCAAAACGGTAGAGGGAAGCCTACAACCCTTGCATCGTCTTCCGTCTCTCCCTGTGGAGAGTTTCCATTCTCTTTGAAAGATAATGAATCCCTTGATCATTGTCAGTGGGGATTTTGTCCATACCTTTGTAAAGAGACATCGGCTCGAGGGGTGTCCTTGCTCTGCTACCACTTGACGTAGGGGGATGTGGTGAGGTTGATCACCATCTTCCTCACGGGATAACTACCTTGAATCCACAAGGTTTTCGGGACCCCTCAATCGGACTTCCTCAAACCCACGAGGGAAATCTCGAATTCATAAGAGAAAATTGGTAAAAACCAGAATTTTATTGAATAGCAATGAAATATCCATAAAAAACGAATTTAATAACCTTATATATCCCTAAACAAACCCTAATTCGTACTTACTAAAAATAGTAAGTTTCCCTAAATAGAAAATTACTAAAAATAGTGAAGTCCTAATTAAAGACTACTAGTAAGTAGAGTCTTTCTAAAACTCATTATTCAACAAATATAGAAACTCCTAAATAAATAAAAACTCTAAAAAGAAAGAAACACACTAAAAATCGAAATTACTATAATAGTAATTTTTTTTCTTTCTAAAATTCTGTTTTTCTGCTGTAACCGCTCATTTTCTGGTGAAATGGACGAATGTGACATCCATACATCTGGCGAAACACACATTCTTTCACCACAAAATGAAATTTTAGTAGGAATCCATATGTTGTGCGTCCCGTAACTCTTCCTGGATAAAAAGTTATGGCCGATTTATGGTTCTCCTTCTTTTTGTCCATCCATGCGAAAATTGTCGATTTTTGTCGACTTTTCCTTGATCCTTTTCTGGTCCATGTGCAATAGGTATGTGCTTGATCCACACCCTTCATCAGGGGGTTCCTGTCCTACATCAATGTGCCTAGTGCCTACTGAAGACTTGGAGAGATTCACTTTCATCTTTGGTTGCAAAGTAGGATATTTTCCCTCCACCTATTTGGGCCTTCCCCTTTGCATTGGTAAGCCACCAATTCATTTGTGGGATAAAGTGCTGGAAAGGATCAAGTGGAAGCTTGCAACGTGGCAAGGTCGATATTTATCCTTGGGGGGCAGAATATTGCTTATCAAAACGGCCTTATCAAAACGGCTTTCTCCAAAATGCCTATTTACTTCATGTCGTTGTTCAAATGTCCTCAATCGGTTCTCAAGTGCCTAGACAAGATGAGAAGAGATTTCCTGTGGAGAGGGAATTATGAAGGTCGGAAATTTAATCTCCTATATTGGTCGGAGGTGTGCAAACCGATCAACTAAGGAGGAGTAGGGATAAAAGTTTTGGGGCTGATGAACGTGGCGCTGTTAGGTAAGTGGATGTGGAGATTAGGAATGGAAAGCGGAGGCCTTTGGAGAGAGATTATTGTTGCCAAGTACGGAATTCAACAAAATGGCTGGCTGTTGAAGCATTCTTCTCTCTATCGAGCATCAAGTGTTTGGAAATCAATTGCATTGGTTGATCATATGTTCAGAAATGGGGTCTCTTTTTCTTTGGGAAACGGGAACAAGATCCAGTTTTGGGAAGATTTGTGGTGCAGAGACAAAAATGCTGCAAGAAGAATTTCCTGCTCTTGCTCTGATTGCTTCCGATAGTCACATTTCGGTCTCTAATTGTTTCTCTACTTGTGGTGGAGTTACAGTGTGGTGCCCCCCTTGTCGAAGGAATCTTTTGGATGAAGAAGCGCTGCAATTCATGGCTCTGCTAGATAAGATCAAGCATGTGGATCTTGATGTCAGGGTGGAGGATTCAATGAATTGGAAAGAGCATTGCTCAGGAGTTTTCTCGGTTGTATATTTCTACAGTCTCATTTCTAACCCATCGCATCCGTCGCACTCTTCCTTCCCTTAACTATATTGGCATTACGGGGCGCCCCCTCGAGTTGCGGTGTTTGTTTGGTTGGTTAGTCGAATGAGGGTTCTTACTATTGACAACCTTCAAGGAAGGTCTCTTGTCCTTCCCAATATATGCCTTACTGTGTATGAAGGACGCAGAGTCAATCAACCATCTGTTTATCCATTGCAGTTTCGCCTGAAGTGTTTGGGTCTTTTTCCTGGCAAAGGCTAACACTGCTTGGGTGATGCCAAAGTCAGTGGACATCCTCATTTGGGCTTGGCACGAAGGTGTCGATGGAAAGGCTTCTAAGTCTACTTGGAGACTAACGCTCTTGGCTATTTTTTGGGCCCTTTGGAAAGAGCGTAATGGGCGTTGTTTTAAAAATAAAGAGGTGTCGGTGCATAGGGTGATCAGGAGGATCATGGGATATGTTCAGGAATGGGCCCCCTATGCTGCGGCAGCTAGGTCGATTGCCGGCCCCTCCCATCTTTTGCTTTTGATTTGGTTTTGTTTTCTATCACCTCTGTGTTTGGCGGGTTTTGGGTTTGTATTCTTTCCCTGTCATATTTGGCAGGTTTCTTTAATAAAGTTGTTAATTAAAAAATAAAATAAAAATGAACATCATCTGTCAAGAGGTGATTGCTAAGCTTAAATTGGCAATTGAAAGTCATCCAAAACCATAGAATGTTGCGTAGGTTGATAACACTGACATCCCCATGACTCGAAAGTGTTTGGTGTCCTTTAAAATTAGCATCTATGAGGATGACATATGGTGTACATAATTTTGATGAATGCTGTCCATATCCTTCTTGGTCGACCTTGGCCATTTGACCGAAAGGTACAAGGTGACGAAGAGCTTAACACACATACTTTCCTATGACGTGGTCATCATATCCAATTTCGGTTGTCGCATCCTACATTACCTCCATCTATGCCCCCCACATTAGTTGCTCTTCCTAACTCTTGTGTTCTCACTATGTAGAAGTTCGAGGAAGAAAGTTAAGGAGAAACGCATAATGTTCTCTATAGTCACAAAATATGTGCAATGGCATGTTATTGATTAGGATGAGCATATTCTTGATGAAGTCAAATTCATGCTGTATGACTTCCAAGATTTGGTTCTCGATAATTTGCCCGAGGAGTTGCCTCCCCTTTGGGATATTCAACATGCCATAGATTTGGTTCCTGGAGCATCCTTACCTAACTTACTAGCATACCAAATGATTCGCACCGAGTATATTGAGTTCAGGTGTCAAGTTGATAAGTTGCTAAAAAAAGGGCCACATCTAAGTGAGCCTCAACCCATGTGTTGTGGTCAGTGTTTAAATTATCTCCGATATTATCTCTATTTCTAGCGCAAGCGATACCGATAACACAGGTAGCGATACCGATAACACTTAATAGTATAAAAAATTCTAGATATCACTAATGTATCACCAAATATTGCTAATGTATCGATATCGTCAATATTTTCAATTGTGTAAATTTTAGGCGTTGTTTATATTGTTAATGTATTGATTCCGCCGACGTATCGCCAATATTTTTTATTGTGTAAATTCCAAGTGTCGCTTGTATCATCAATGTATTTGCAATATTTCGATAATATCGCCAATGTATCGATATACCAAAAATTTGTATATTAAAAAATTGCCATTTCATATTTTTTATGGGCGCATGGTTGTATGCAGCTTTCAATTTGTCGATGATAATATTGATAATATCACGATAGTATTATTATCGCAACATGGCAAAAACGAGACCACAATCTTTATTTTCTTTTTCAGTTGTTAACGATTTGTTTGGAAATATCATGTGTTGCCAATATTCTGAAATATCAATGGATGTTTGGATGGAATGTCAGATATTGGATGGATGAGATGGTTGGACTAATTTCTTACAGCATCACATGCTTTTAGGCCCCCATTAAATAGAAACCTATTATGTATGCATTCTTTTTGCAATTGTTTTATTCCTAAATATACAAATATGTGTATTTTATCATCTCTTGAAGTTTCATTAAAAAATTCCACCGTGTTTCCCATTTTCCCCACATTTCCGGTTATCAGCAATATTATCGGTGATATCGATATTGTTTCCGTATCCCTAGCTAGCGAAACTTGTGGCGATACCAAAACTTCGAACACTGGTTGTGGTAATCTTCCTTACTCTTGGGAAAGATGAGAGTTGGCGTATGTGTGTAAACAATCGAGCTATTAATAAAATCATAGTGAAGTACCGCTTGCCTATTCCTTGGCTTGATGATATGCTAGACTTGATGCCGAGTGTTAGCGTCTTTTCCAAGATTGATCTTCACAGTGGATACCACTAAATCCACATCTGACCTGGTGATAAATGAAGACGACATTTAAAACGAAGGACGGTCTTTACGAATGGTTCATTATGGTATTCGGTCTCACAAATGCACCTAGAACTTCCATGCACGTTAGGACCCAATTATTACACCATTCTATTGGTAAGTTTGTTGTTGTCTATTTTGATGACATTCTCATGTACAATCAGTCCAAAGTCATTGGAGTGATAATAACTAAAAGGGAATCAAGTTAACATTTTTTAGCTCATCAGTTTTTGGTGGTGCACATTCTGCGAGATTGATGGCGATTTATGTGTGAGTGTCCCTTTTTCGGAAACTTCCTTGGTCCCTTCATCATCGAACGAGATTTCGGGAGTGCTATTGTGTGGGCAACCAAAAGGAATTAGGCTACTTAGAAGCAGGCTTTTATGATAAGTGATATTGTAAAAAGGTGTTCCATTTTGATAGTCATTTTCAATCATGAGAAGATTCAATTGCCGATTTCCTTGCAAAGGAAGTGTGTCTCTTGTAATAGTCTGTCTATTGGGTCCTCGTATGTTGTATCCACTATCTTAATGGATTTTTGTTTTACAATTTTGCCCCCATGATGAAATTTGAATTGCTAACAATTAAGGGGGGAAAACAGAGAAAGAGAAGTCATTGCAACATTCTTTTTGTGAAGCTTACTGGCTTGCCTTTTTGTTGGGCTTTCTTATTGAGTTCAAAGGTGTATATCTAACCTTTATTATGTTTAAAAGGTGTTAACGGAAATGGAAGCCAATGTATCCGTGAGCATGGAAATCCATTCGTCAATATGCCATCCATCAGGAATGTGGTAGCTGAATGTTGGTAGTTTCACATGTGTTGGTTGACCTTTTCAAATCGTGGTGTTCATAGCAATTGGAATGAAGGTATTTTATTCTCTTTTCTTGGGGTCCCACAAGGATTGGGTACCCTCTTGTGTGGAAGCTAAAGCCGTTCATAATGGGCTTTGTATCTTCTCCAATTGCCATAAGCCTCGATTGGTGGGTCGCATCTTCGAGAACATTGCCTATTGGACCTAAGAATCGGTTTGCGTAACCGTGACTTTCTTTTCTCTCTTGCAAGATACGAGGCTTACTATTAAGGTTAAACATTTTGTCTTCATCAATCTTGAGTGAGGATGATATTTCGGGCGACACATGTAAAGAAGATATTCGTTGTTCAAATCTTTGTATCGGAAATTCAATCTACTTGATTCAATATTCCATCGCTTTAGTAAAAAATCATTATTCATATACATCGTTATTGCTTGGGAGTCATCATGTTGGTGCCAATCACCAATTCGCATACAAAGTTATTCTTAGTGGTTTGATGCTTAAAACACACTTTCCAAGTTTAGTTTCAAAAGGATGCTACACTCATTTAAATCATATTGTACATTGGGATATCAGTGTGTTGTAAAATAATAACGAAGCAATAACCTGACTCCTACCATCCTTTCGCTAAAAGAAGAAGCAAAAAGCAAAAGGCAAAAACAGAAAGCAATAACTGACTCCTAATAAACAACATGACGCGGACACAAAAGCATTCAAGGTGTACCGACTGAAGAAGGCGCCAACCACAAGTACCTGTCCTTGTGGATAGGCGATTATTGAAGAACTGAAGACCCGCTGAAGACCCTTCACACGTGATTGGACACATAGAAGACCCCACTCAGGGAAGACACGTGTGAAGGAAGAAAGGGGAGAAAGAAGAAACTGAAGAATTCAGGCGCCCATCGGGCGCCCGACCACTGTCTTTGGGCGCCTGACCATAGCCTTCGGGTGCCCGATCGGGCGCCCGAACTTTGTCTGCCGAGCGCCCGAACCTCTCTGGAGGTTTTCGGACGACTTCGGGCGACAGCTCGGGCGCTTGACCGAGCGCCCGAATTTTCCCGCACTTTTGTTAATTGCAAGTTTTTGCTTAGTTTTAGGGGTGCTTCTCTCCTTCTCTCTCTCTCTCTCTCTCTCTCATGGTGATGTTTCTTCTTCCTTGATAACCCTCTTTCTTCTACTTGCTTCTTATGCCCCTCTAATCCTTCTTCTAGGTAATCCTATCTTTCCCTAACCTATTTGTTTCACTAACCATAATCCCAAAATTTGATTTTGAGCCTAAACCCTAAAGTTTTCAGATTTTCGAATCCCTAATCCAAAATCCCTTAATTTCCTGGATTAGAGATTCATCTTGATTGATTGGGTTATAGCCATGCAAGATCGGGAGGTCCTATCCCTTGCCGGATCCAACCCTCGTTATAATTGAAATTCAAACTTCGTTGTTGTGACGATTGGCCCGATCCATTGCAAGCTCCTTGTGGATTTTCTTAGTTTATAATTAATGATTCTGGATTTTAGATTATTTATTCCTTTTATTTTCTGCTGTTTAATTATGTTAATGAGCATGCATCATAATTAGGGCTGTCCTACGTCAAATTTGGTATCAGAGAATAGGCTTGCATGGTTTTTGTCTAGATCGAGTTATCAAATTAGGGTTTTGAATTTTAGGTTTAATTTAGGAAAGTTCCAGATTTAGAAAGTTTTCAATTTTAGAAACTTTCCAACTTTAGAAAGTTTCGTAATTTGGAAAATTTCCAAATTTGAGTTGTTTCCTGTTTAATTTAATCGTGTCAGTTCATATTAGTTTTGCATTCATCACATCCATCTTGTGAGTCATAACACCTAGTAGTCTAGTTGGGTAGAGTTTTGGTTCAAGTCTTAATTGTATGCCCACGAGGAGAGGCAGAGGTTTCGGACTTCAACCTACCATGAATAACAAGCAGTTATCTGAGCAACTTGCTCAATTGATACAAAAGATAACCGCTTTAGAAGCAGGTCAAAAGCGTGAGTTTGCCCGCCTTGAGAACCAAATCACCACTACCATGACTAAGGTCGAGCAACTAGAGGCTTCTCAAAGGGAAAATCCCGCTGTAGGGGATGATGCCCACTCCCAAGTGGGAGGAATCTTTGAAGAACGCGCTGCCGCACGTGGAGGTAGTGAGGATAGAGATCGTGGTAATGGTTATGGTGTTGTGCGAGAGGCACGAGCCACATGTGATCATCAAGACCGCTATGATCCAGATGAGCATGCAATGAAGAGTGTGAGAGTTGAGGCCCCAAGTTTTGATGGGCGTTTGGATCGCAAGGCATTCCTTGCTTGGGTTGCTGACATGGACCACTACTTTGAGTGGTATGGCATGTCAGAAAACTGTCAAATGAGGTTTGCTAAGATGAAGCTTGTCGGCCAAGCCAAGCTCTTTTGGACCAACATCGAGCGTAAGATAGAAAGAGTTGATAGAGCCCCTATCACACATTGGTATGAGATGAAAGAGAAGTTGAAGGAGAAGTACCTTTCTCTCTCATACCGTCAGAAGCTCCTTGACCAATGGCAATCCTTACGCTAAGGGTCAATGTCGGTCGCTGACTACATCGCTAAATTTGAAGAATATATGATGCGATGTGATATCCAAGAAGACTCTCTAGTAACGCTCTCGCGTTTCAAGACGGGCCTTCGTGCGGATCTTCAGCGCGGGCTTATGACTCGGCCCTAACGGACTTAGATGAAGCATATCAAGTTGTGCAGGACTTGGAGCAATACCTGAAGGCTCCTGTCGTTCGTCGTTTTGAGTCCCGAGACTCCAGTGTTAGATCTAGTTCCCGGGGGACTAGACCTAATGTTGGTAGTCAACCTAGAGCACAGACGACTATTCCGCCTAAGCCTAGGAAGGACAAGGGCAAAGGGGTTCTTGGTGCCGGTCCTAATAACATGAGTCAAGTGAGGTGCTATGAGTGTGGCAATCTTGGCCACATGTCTAATCAGTGTCCTACGAAGAGCCGTGGAAAGGACTTAGTTATAGGCGAGTCCCACGAAGGGGGAGATAACCAGGGTGATTATGAAGTTGAAGGGTATCACCATAAAGGAGGACTTACTGATGAGGAAGAATTAGATGGAGAAGCAACGCTTGCAGTAGTTAGGCGTGTGCTAGCTCAGTCGAGAAGTAGTGTTGACTGGCGCCGAAGCACTATCATCTACACTATTGCCAAGTGTGGTGAAAAGAATTGTAAGGTGATAGTGGACAGTGGAAGTTGTCAGAATGTGATTTCCACTAACACCTTAGATTGCTTGAAACTGAAATCCACACCTCATCCTGACCCATATAAAGTCTCTTGGGTTGATAAGACATCTTTTCCTGTCACCCATCAATGTCTAGTCCCAATCGAGTTTGGGTCGTACAAAGAGTCCCTGTAGTGTGATGTCTTACCTATGGATGTGGGACATGTTATCCTAGGTAGACCGTGGCTATTCGATAATGATGTCACGATCTTTGGCCGTTCAAATGCGTGTACCTTCATGCATAACGGTAAAAAGATCAAACTTAACCCTATGCCACTTGAGAACACATTAAGGAAGAAGAAGGATGAGAAGGCAAGTGAGCTTAGAGGAGTGGAGAAATCCAAGCCTAAGTCTCTACATATAATCAGCGCCAGAGAGTTTGAAAACGAGGCTAAGGAGGATTCTATGGTGTATGCCCTTGTGGCTAGAGAGATTACACCTGAGGTTCCATTAGAGTTGCCCCGTGAGGTGACCTCGGTCCTAAAGGAATACAGTGATGTATTTCCTGAAGACTTACCGAACGAGTTGCCGCCTATGAGGGACATACAGCATGCCATTGATCTTGCCCCAGGGTCTACTCTACCAAACCTTCCTCACTACAGGATGAACCCTGCAGAGCATGCAAAGTTGAAGAAGCAAATTGATGAGTTTCTGCAAAAGGGTTTCATCCAAGAGAGTATGAGTCCGTGTGCCGTGCCTGCACTGTTGACGCCAAAGAAAGACGGCATGTGGCGCATGTGTGTGGACAGTCGTGCCTTAAACAAAATTATTGTCAAGTATAGGTTCCCTATACTTAGACTTGATGATATGCTTGACATGATGGCCAGGTCTACCATATTTTCTAAGATAGATCTCAAGAGTGGATATCACCAGATCCGTATACGCCCAGGTGATGAGTGAGAAACTGCGTTTAAGACAAAAGATGGGCTGTATGAGTGGTTGGTCATGCCCTTCGGCTTGACTAACGCACCCAGTACTTTCATGCGGGTGATGACACAAGTTTGAGACCGTTCATGGGAAAATTCCTAGTGGTGTACTTTGACGACATTCTTATTTACAGTACCACTAGGGAATCACACCTTGAACATTTGAAGCAGGTCTGTAACGTCCTTAGGAATGAAAAGTTGTATGCTAATCATAAGAAATGTGCGTTCATGTCTAGTCAAGTTGTGTTCTTAGGATTTATAGTGTCATCTAAAGGAATGCGCGTAGCCTGAAAAGGTCAGGGCCATAGTTGAGTGGCCTGAACCGAGGAACATTTATGACGTGCGAAGCTTTTAAGGCTTAGTAACTTTTTATTGTCGGTTCATTAGGGGTTTTAGCACAATCATGGCTCTCATTACCAAATGCATGAAAAATGGAGAGTTCGTGTGGTCTAAAGCCGCAGTCAAGGCTTTCAAGGACATTAAGGGCAAGATGGTGGAAGCTCCGGTCATTCGTCTACCTGACTTTTCTAAAGTCTTTGAAGTAGCGTGTGATGCGTCTGGTGTCAGTATAGGTGGAGTGTTAAGTCAAGAAGGACACCCAGTGGCCTATTTCAGTGAGAAGCTGAATGAGACAAAACAAAAGTACTCCACTTACGACAGAATTTTATACGGTAGTGCAATCCCTGAGACATTGGCGACACTTTCTCCTACCGCAGGATTTCGTTTTGTTTTCTGACCATGAGGCTTTGAGATATTTGCATTCTCAGAAGAAACTCAACCCAAGGCATGCTAAGTGGGTAGCGTTTCTTCAGGAATATTCGTTTGTTCTGAAACACAAGGCCGGGGTTGGAAACAAACCAGCGAATGCCCTTAGTAGAAGAGTAGCGTTGCTCAACTCCTTGAGTGTAGAGTTAGTCGGATTTGAGCAACTGAAAGATGAATACCCCACATGCCCTGATTTTGCGGGTACCTATGCGTCGCTCTCTAGTTACCAGCGTATTATGGGTGAATATGTTCTTAAAGATGGCTTCCTTTTCAAGGGAGACAGACTTTGTATTCCCCGTATGTCCCTTCATGAATTCCTCATCTGGGAGCTTCATTCAGGAGGGATAGCTGGCCATTTTGGTCGTGATAAGACCATTGCCCTCGTGGAAGATCGTTTCTATTGGCCAAGTCTCAAACGAGATGTAGCCAAAGTTTTAGGGCAGTGTCGCACATGTTAGCTGGCAAAGCAAAGAAAGCAAAATACCAGGCTATATACGCCATTGCCAGTGCCACATGCTCCGTGGCAGGACATTAGTATGAACTTCGTGCTTGGGCTTCTCAAAACAATCAAGAAGCACGATTCCGTTTTTGTCGTTGTGGACCGTTTTTCTAAAATAGCGCGTTTCCTCCCATGTTCAAAAACGTCGGATGCGTCTCATGTTGCTCGTATCTTTTTTGATGGTGTGGTGCGTCTCCATGGGTTACCTAAAACCATAGTGTCTGATCGTGATGTCAGATTTACTAGCTATTTTTGGAAGACACTGTGGCACATTATGGGAACTCGTTTGCAATTTTCTACCGCTTGCCACCCATAAGCAGATGGTCAATCTGAAGTGGTAAATCGTAGTCTTGGAAATCTTCTACGTTGTCTAGTGGGTGAACATGTTAAGACTTGGGACCTCATCTTACCAACTGCTGAATTTGCTTATAATGGGTCAGTTAATAGATCTACAGGGTTGAGTCCTTTTGAAATTGTAAGTGGGTATAAACATAGAATGCCCATAGATCTCTTACCTATGTCTGTTACCCAAAGGTCTTCTGAATCAACGGATGCATTTGCACACCATATTCATGATTTGCATACACATATTAGACAGTGGATAAATAAAAGCAATGATGATTATAAAATTTCAGCTGATTCTCATCGTAGAGGGCAAGATTTTCAGGAAGAAGACTACGTAATGGTGCGAATAAGGCCAGAGCGATTCTCTCAAGGATCCTCTAAAAAGTTACAAGCGCGTAGTGTTGGACCATTCAAGATATTACAAAAGATTGGGTCCAACGCTTATCGGATTGACTTTCCACCTCAAATGAGCATTAATCCAACTTTTAATGTGGAAGATCTAGTCCGTTCCCATACTCCCATTGTTGATCCATCGTCCCTATCATGGCCTTTTTCTGACTTTGTTACACAACCCATTTCACCCCTTCCTCTACCCATTACCCATAAAGAAGAAATTGAGGAGATCTTGGATGACGAGATAATATCTACGAGAGATGGAGGTTTTCAGAGGTATCTTGTCAAATGGAAAAACAAACCATCGTCTGAATCTATGTGGATGCCGAGCGAAGCATTGCAGAGTATTGACCCAGATTTACTAGAGCCCTATAAAAGTTTCAACTCGTTGGAGTCGAGTTTTTCTCACCTGGGGGGAATTGATGCGGATACAAAAGCATTCAAGGTGTACCAATGAAGAAGGCGTAGCGCCAACCACAAGTACCGTCCTTGTGGATAGGCGATTATTGAAGAACTGAAGACCCGCTGAAGACCCTTCACACGTGATTGGACACATAGAAGACCCCACTTAGGGAAGACATGTGTGAAGGAAGAAATGAGAGAAAGAAGAAACTGAAGAATTCGGGCGCCCGATTTCGGGCACCCGACCGTAGCCTTCGGGTGCCCGAACTTTGTCTACCGAGCGTCCGAACCTCTTTGGAGGTTTTCAGACGACTTCGGGTGACAGCTCGGGCGCCCGAACTTTTCCGCACTTTTGTTAATTGCGCGTTTTTGCTTAGTTTTAGGAGTATTTTAGTACTTTTATTTCTTTATTTGCTTATTTAAGAGGGCTAAAGCCCTAAACTCGAATTGAACTTTGATTATTGATTAATGAAAAGCCTCTTGATGCTTCTCTCCTTCTCTCTCTCTCTCTCTCTTGGTGATGTTTTTTCTTCGTTGATAACCCTCTTTCTTCTACTTGCTTCTTATGCCCCTCTAATCCTTCTTCTAGGTAATCCTATATTTCCCTAACCTATTTGTTTCACTAACCATAATCCCAAAATCTGATTTTGAGCCTAAACCCTAAAGTTTTCAGATTTTCAAATCCCTAATCCAAAATCCCTTGATTTCCTGGATTAGAGATTCCTCTTGATTGATTGGGTTATAGCCATGCAAGATCGGGAGGTCCTATCCTTCGCCGGATCCAACCCTAGTTATAATTGAAATTCAAACTTCGTTGTTGTGACGATTGGCCCGATCCATTGCAAGCTCCTTGTGGATTTTCTTAGTTTATGATGAATGATTCTGGATTTTAGATTATTTATTCCTTTTATTTTCCACTGTTTAATTATGTTAATGAGCATGCATCATAATTAGGGCTGTCCTACGTCACAACAGATTGCTAAAAATCTGGCATGCATGTATAGTCCTGATAGACCCCTCCACCTGCTAATGTAGCACACGTGTGGAACATCTGAGCTGTCCATTAGGTGGGCTAATGTTAGATGCCTTGGCCCAAAACTAGGCCCATCCACTCATCCCGTGCATCACAATGTAAGAGACAAAGTGGATGGCTAAGCCAAGTTTTTACAGCTGTGAATTTGTTTCAGTCACTGTGGCCCTCTTGATGAGTGGACTGGCCTAATCTTTGGGCTAGGCCATCTGCATGTTGGAGTCCATCTAATCTACGACTTGGATGTTCCATTCATGTTCTACATTGGCACATGAGGCATGGATGGGAGCTGGGCTGTACATGGATGTGGGATTAGCAAATCCCAATAGAAAATGGCTCAAAATTGTTATTTTGCTTTCTCCTGGAGACCTCCGCATGATACTTGTATATCGGGTTGAGGAAGTATTCAGCTTCATGTTTAACATGCACCGAACTGTTCTAAATTCATATTGAATTTGGTCATTTTAGCTCTTAGTAGCTTGCTTCATTTTAAATCATTGTTCATCATTGCTAATGACAAGGAAGAGCTATAAATGAATTTGCAGTCTTCTTCCCATAAATAAACTACTTCTATGGTTATTTGTGCTATTTGGATAGGACATGGAGCTTGGGGACATGACTTTTGCACTTTAACTATGCCCTGTGGATGTGTTCCAATTATGTTCTGAACGTTTATCTGATTTCGTAGGGCTAGTTGGAAGCGTTTTGTGCCTTTAAATCATGCTGAAGGTGCTCTCCATCTGCCTGATCTCTTGTTTCTAATTCAAAGGTTTGTGTTATCCGGCAGAGCTCTGTAAAGGAGATGAGGATTGTGAAGAAGATTACACTTCCAGGTTAGATGATGTGGTTAGTTCATACGGTGTGGTGTGTCTACACCACTCCTTCCAATAACTGTTTGTAGTGATTTGTTGAATGTAAATGGTCTTTTTAGCATATTTTTAAGTAGATGTAGGTATCCTTCACAGGTGGAGGATTAGGATTGCTGTTCTTGCATGGAGAGGGTATTAGTCGAGTTCAAAGTTTCTTCACATGAGGAAATTTATTTAACATAGGGAATGGTTCTGGGATTAAGTCTGGGGAAAATCAACAAAGTGGGAATAGTCCATTGGGGTTAGTTTTCCAATTTTGTATATGTTAGTGCCAGGCAAAGGAGCTGGGAGGAAGCATTTTGAATTAATGGGTAATAAAGTGGTTGAGTGAGGAAGTATTTTGAATTAATGGGCAATAAAGTGTCTTAGTTGGGAAGTATTTTGAATTAATGGGAAATAAAGTGGTGCGGAGGGATATAGTCTAGTGAGATCTGAAAGATGGTGAAATATGGGGATTTGAGTGAATCGTTATGGATGCTGAAATGGGTTGTACATTTCATGGGAATGTAGCAATGCTAGAGTCGGTAGGTGGGAGTCATTCGACAAATTCTCAGTTAGGGATCATTTGGCAGGTGTGTTTTAGTGTGAATTGCAATAGGTAAGTCGTTTGGGAACTATGAATTGGAATTCAATAATCATTGAATTAATGCTTTTAAAATCTCTCCCAAAGGCTGTAATTTCAAACCCATTTACTTCTGATTTCTCTAATGGCCTAAAATCTTATTGTTGGAGAGAAGGTTTTTTAAAATAGCTACATGCGGGTGACGCAAAACTAGGGCCCAAGCTCGAGTGGGCCCCACCATGATGTTTTAGGGCTTGTTTGGTAGCTTGTATTTGGTATTAATTAGAATCCAAATCACAAGTACCATGGAATCCATTTGAATTGGAACTTACAATTGTTTTTGACAACCTATAATTAGAATCCGCTGGAATAAAAAAATTGCGTTTTGTAGCCTATAATGGAATACATTGCTATTCTATAGTGTATTCATAGGAACTTGAATTTGATTATAGTAAATCAGTTATAATACCCCAAAATTATTGTGTACATATGTGACATTTGACGTAACGATTGTAATAATCCCATTAAAATATATACTTTGCCAATAATGAGGAAATTCAGTTAAACGGCCTGGTGTTCGAAGCTAGTGTTGTTTCGAACTAGATGCGATTCTACAAATTCTCACACGGGCCTACCGTGATGTTTAAATGAAATCCACCTCGACCACCATGTGTGTTACCCCCATGTTAGGCCCGAGGACAAAAAAATTTCCCCATCTGTGATTTAGGTGGACCACATGATTGGAAACAGTGCACAGGGCAACACTCACCCTCAAAACTTGTTTCCTTTCATGTGGCCCACCTGAATCACGGTTGAGCTTTTTTTTGTCTCTAGGCGTAAATTTTATGTAGCATTTAATAGTTGGAGTGGATTTCATATGATGATCACGGTGGGACCTAAAAAAAAAATTAAGGGTGGACGTCTCTCTTCCAATTGTTTCACTTGGTGTGGCTCACCTGAAGCCCAGATCATCTTAACTTTTTGGCCTTGGACCTAAGATGGGATCACATATCTAATGGTTGGAGTGGATTTCACGTAAAAATCATAGTGAGTCATGTAGAAATCAAGAGTGAGCATCCCTCTCCCAATTATTTCCCGTTGTATGGCCCACTTGAATCATAGAATCGGTTGAGTTTTATGCCATGGTCTAACATGGAGTGATGCATCTGGTGATCGGGGTGAATTTTACATAAATATCATGGTGGGGCCCACCTTAGCCCGTGCCTCATTTTTGCATCACCAGCGTGTGTGGCTGTTTTAAAAACCACCATCTTCAATGGTAAGATTTTGGACCATTGAAGGAATCAATAATAATTGGGATCGAAATCATAGCTTCTGGGAGAGATTTCAAAAGCCTTGATCTGGTAGTAATTGAATTCTAATTCACACCAATTCACAGTTCCCAAACGACTTACCTTCTTTCAATTTACACCAATTTACACTAAAATGCACTTGTCAAACAACTGCTTATGTGAAATCCACCCCGACCACTAGGTGCGTCTCCCCTTGTTAGGTCCATGGCACAAAACTCAAACCATTCTGTGATTCGGGTGGGCCTAACAAGGGAAACAATTAGGAAGGGGATGCTTACCCTTGGTTTTTACATGCCCCACCATGATGTTTATGTGAAATCCACTTTGACCATTAGATGCATTATCCCAACTTAGGTCTAGGGGCCAAACAAGCGAACCTAGCCTTCATGTGCGCTACATCAAATGAACAGTTGGGAGAAAGATGTCCACCTTTGATCTTTTTAGGGCCCATTGTGATGATTATATGAAATCCACTCCAACCATTAGATGCCACACTAAAATTTACGCATGGGGACAAAAATTAGGCCCAATTGTGATACAAGTGGGCCACACGAAGGGAAACAGTTTTGAGGATGAGCGTTGCCCTGTGCACTGTTTCCAATCGTGTGGTCCACCCGAATCACGGATGGGGCTGAATTGTGGTCCCTGTGCAACATTTGGGTGATGCAAGTGTGTCATAGTGGATTTCACATAAATATTACAGTGGGCCTGTGTGAGAATTTGTAGAATCCCATATGATTCGAAACAATGCTAGCTTAAAAAATCAGGCCATTTGACTCCAACAATAGTGGGCCCACTTTTGTGGCCCACCTAGGGCTTGGAATTTACTTATTTTTGGGTAAAGTATGTTTCAATGGGCTTATAACAATCATTATGTCAAATTCAAATTTGTACATTATAATTTGGGGTATTAACTTTAATCAAATTTAGATTCCTATGAATATGCTACCGAATTCTAATGCATTCCATTATATGGCTGCCAAACAATTTTTTTTGGATTCTAGTGGATTCCAATTATAGGCTGCCAAATACAACTGCAGGTTCCAATTCACATGGATTCTATCGTAATTGTGATTTGGATCAATTCATACCAAATAGAAGTTACCAAATGAACCCTTAATTCATTGATAGGGAATTAAAGGTTGCTAATGGTACATATGCTCCCACAATAGGTTATGGTCTATCCTGTCCCCTAATATTGTAGCTTTCTTTGGATTGCTGGTCTTGACGAGATCCTCACTGTAGATCACATGCAACATAGATATATCTAGACTCTAAATTGGCGATTGATGGTTCTTGCAGTTGAAGAGAATGTAAATCACATGCTTATGTGATTTCTCTCTTTAATTTAATTTTTTGGCTACTGACAGAAAGAAGGAAGCACCATGCGGGATGATAACTTTGAGGATATTTGTGAAATTGCATGATATTTTTTCTACACTAGCTATCACTTTCATTCTGCCCAAAGAGCTGCTATTATCTTAAAATATTGGTCTGAAATTAGTGGCGTGGGCCCAAAAAGAAGAAGATAGTGGCATGCTGGAAGCCTCCTTTGCCAGGTGCATTCAAAGCTAACTTTGATGGCTGTTCATGTGGTAATCCAGGTCCTGCTAGTATTGGAGGGCTGGTGAGTAATTCAGATGGGAGAATGATCTATTGGTATCACTGATTCAAATAGCGCAGAGGCGCCTGCTCATGTAGAGGTTGTTAGGTAGGTTGTGCAGCTTGACTCCAATTGTGATTGAAGGTGACTCTTATAATACAATATTATGGGCCAAAGGTGGAGCATACCCATGGAGCTGGCTGATTGCACTGAAGTGGCGTCTGGTCTCTGCAGACATCAGCCCATCCGTTTCATCTCAGTCCTGTGAGAGGCAAATGAGGAAGTGGGTTCCTTGGTTAAGCAAGGGGCTCTCCTATCTGGTTAGGAAGTGCACTATGATAGTCTCGTTTGTTCCAGATTGTTGTCTTAGGGGTGCTGTTTTTGGATTGTAGCTTTCCCTTGATGTGGTTGAGGTGTGGTTGTTTGTATGGTTGTGGCCATATCTTTTTGCCCCTTTTGTCGTATCATTGCTTTTCTTGGCTGATGGTTTTTCCTAATTCGGTTAACCATAGAAAAAAAGGGAAGTGGGTGACATCACCAACTCCCTGGCTATGTAGGCAGCAAATGATAGAGTTACTATTGGCAATGGCTTCTATCCCCTGCTTTACGTTCTCTTTTGCATTGGCTCCATAATAGAAGTTTCTCAGCTGTAAAAAATGTCCTACCTTCTTTATTAGAAGGTTTCTGAACTATGAAAAATAAAATAAAGACAGAATGAAGCAAGTTCGACAATAAAAAAGGAATTAGAAGTGAACGAATATAGTAGAAAGTTGAAGCAACAGGTAGTTAAGATGTCATGTAATTGAGGAAAAGTGAATTGCAGTAGACTTGAAAAAGAAAGAAAAAAAGAAAGTGCGTGAGGAGAAGAAAGAGGCTGCAGGAATAGGAAAGGGAAATCTTGAGATTGTGACTGAGGGGAAGGAATTCACAATGGAAGAGTGTGGCAGTTAAATCTCATCGTACCTTTACTTATTTATTTTTTTGGGTTAGTTCACACATCCCACTGTTAGTACACACACCCACACTGTTAGTCACCCTTCAATGTTAGCCACCCCCCACGTTGGGATTTGATACCTAATTTCATCGTACCTTTGAAACATGAGATAATTCTGTTCTGGAATCCTTGGATGAAATACGAGATAGGGACCTGGGACCTTTGTTGGGAAAAAAAAATCTGTTCATCAGGAATTTTTAGTTTTGGAGCTTTAGGATTTCTTTGCTTCATGTGAGGCATCCAAAGCAGGCAGATCCATTTATTAGGTGTGCCCTCATGTCTTCATTGTATATGGATCATTGGTCAGTTTTCTTTTACCATCCATTTCTTCCGATATATGTGCATTCCACCAGAGGAGTAAACTGGCCTGTTTTGGCCAGGTCATGTACACATTGGTGCCCTGGGATGAGTGGCTTGGATACAAGGTATTCAATGACGGTAACAGTGGCCGTAATGGCCAGCCTTATGGCCGTTATCATATGGGCTGTAATGGCCGTTATGGCCCCTGTTATGGCAAAAAAATAATTTTAGTGGAAGAAAATGTATCGGCCTGCTACGGGCCATTTTTTTTTTTAAGAACAGGCATTTACAACCCCATATCGTGTAACAGCTCCCACCACCAACATTACGTAATGGCTGTTATGTAACCGTTTTAGAATACCATGCTTGGATATGTCACACATGGCTCAAATTGGCACAAGTGCCTGCATGTAGGGTGCCCTTGGGGATTAGCGGACCTCTATATTCCTAATGGGACTAACCAGACAAGGGAGGCATTGTGGTTTGTTATAATGCATGAGCCGTTTGTCTTTCAAATGAAAACTTGTAATTCATTTTCCAAGCAGGGATCACAGTGCTGTGCCTTATTTTAGTATATTATTGTTCATCTTTGAGGATTTATTTTAATTGTCATACTTTTTGCTTCAGTTATTGACAATAAATGTATCTTTCTTGGGATTTCAGAAAATTGATCCTAACATCTCAGTGCAACTACTTGAGTATGACAAGCGCTTTGAGCAGTACGGAAGTGATTTTACATTCTATGACTATAACCACCCAGAAGAGTTGCCACCAGCATTGAAGCATGCTTATCAAGTTGTTGTTGCAGATCCTCCTTACCTGGTAAGAGTGCATCCCAACGTTTGATAAGAAAAGAAAGAAACACACACCCACCCCACCCACCCACACACACACTGATGTCAGTGAAGATTTATTGTCTTTTATCCCACGTGTCGTATAGCTGGGAGACAGACATACTCGTCAGAGTAGGACATGGGCAGGTGTCTGACACAGGGACCTTGTAAATCGCTACTGTTCCCACATGTGTGCATGTGCGCATGAGTCCATATATAACGATAGTTAAAATGTAACATTAAATGAATTTTCCTTGAAATATTCATAAGGTATAAGCAAGTGTATATTGTCGTCATCATCATAGCCTTGTCCCAGCTATTTCGGGTGAAATTGTACCTGCATAACAAAAAATACACAAGGAACTGTATGAAGTGCATAAATACTGCTAAATTAAGGAAGAAGACGAAGATTTTTCCTGATAGAAGAGTCGGGATGTGCCCAACACAGGTGTCGGACACGACAATTCTTTGAAATGGAGTGTCCTGGTTACATTGCTCACATGGAAAAGAAATTATGTCACGAAGAACACATCCATCTAAATCTCGTTCTCTGCAAGTCTATTCAGGGGACCATCAATCCTTACTCCTTGCAGCCTTTCCCAGTAATGTTCTCCTCAGCATATCCTCTATTGTCTGTTCTCGTCTAGTCTATTCATGATACTATCTGTCCTTGCGGTCTTCTTTTTGGAGCTCTCCCATCTATATCTTGTTCGTGCATCTCTACATTTGTTCTTATCAGACTTCTCTAAAAAAAAAAGAAAAAAAAAAGAGTTGTTTATCATGTGAGCGGATAAATTATTGAAGTGAATGTGTATAAAAGAGTGAAGAATCCCTCTATTCTCTAAAGGACATCAACTCCAGAACCATGTTTCTGTCTCCTAAGGAGCATATCCATCTACATGTCATCATCATCATCATTTGGATGAATGATATTCATCCATCTACATGTTACTTCTACTTTGGTTCATGTTTCGTTCCTCTCTCTGCAGAACACATTCATGCACGTTTCCCTCAATTCTCTGAAGGCCATCAACTGAAGACTATGTCTATGTCTTTTCTCTAGGGTACATATCCATCTACAATTTCCCCATTAATCAGTTCATTTGTTTTCTGACTTCCTGATAAGCCAGGGCATGTTTCTGTCTTGTCTCTAAGCAGCACATCCATCCACATGTTCTCTTTTAGTCAGGCCATGTGTCTCCCGGCTTTCTTATCAATCAGCAAATCCGAACCTAGCTCTCAGAACTCTCTCTATTCTTCTAATTGAAAGTGCTTACTGTCCTATCTATCATCATCTTATCCTTTCTCCCAGCAATTTGGATTTGGCTTTTAAGTAGTAGATTGGCAAAAGTTCTACTATTAGTTTCCCATCAGATATCAACCTTCCTCTTTTACCTAGCCTCTTGGAACTGGCCATGGCAGAGGCTCATGTATACACCACTCACAAGCCAACACATCTCATCCATTATTGATTCCCAGCTCCACTATTACATGCTTGCCCCAGAGGCACATCGAGCAAAGTAGGGTATTCTTGGGGCAGTTTCCAGGCAAACTGCTAAGCATGAAGAAAATGGAAAATGAAACATGTAATCATTTTAAATGCATGACTAGATAGTTCAGTCAGAGGGTAACTACACGAATTTCAAGCATAATCAGAAAAGGTGGCAAAAAAGGACTGCACCCTCCTCTGGTTATGGAGAAAGGTGAGACACCACAACAGCGAGCCCATTGAAAGAATGCATGAGAGTTCGTGCACATTAAATACCCCTGCTACTAAACCTGCCCAAACATGAGAATGGATTGAGAGTGTGGAGTGTGCAGCGTACTTTTGCAAGATCTGAAGGTAATGATCCTTCCAATCCAAAGATTCATATGAAGCTCCTAAAAATTCAAATTGAAATTTTGGTTACAATAAAGATAAATAAAAAGAGCATGAAAAAGTTCATCACAGATGAAGACTGATGATCTCACAGTAGTGTTTGGATCTTGTCTCACCCCCATCCATACCAGATAGGCCAAATAAAGGTGTGTCTGGTTGCCTTGCCAAATTGCGTTTGGCTGGAATTCTGGGCCAACAACATAGGTTTGTTTTTTTGGGGCAGGTTGTGAAAGGAACCTGCATTAAGTGGGCTTTTGTTTTCCTGCTTTTACTGCCCCAAATCTCAAGTGGGGTATGTACGGGAAGATCCTGATGATTTCTCAGTTTTAATTTGGTGCTGGCCTAGGGCCATGGAAATTGAGAACTTCCAAGCGCAGCCTAAATGAAGTGGGTTAGCGAAGACGAAATGGATACAATTTTTTTAGTAGTGACTTCAAATGGTGGTCTAGAGATTATGCTCTTAATCCTATTTGTTTCTGGTAACCTTCATTTCATCAAAATTCAGTCATTACTTGCACACCTGGTTGATGATTTTACGCTTCCTAATTTGGTGGCAGAGTAAGGAATGCTTGGAAAAGGTTGCTCAGACAATAGCTTTCCTCAGGCGACCGGGAGACTCCTACTTGCTTTTACTCACAGGTACTCCTTTGAATGGTTCTCCATTCTGTTAGTATTCAGTCAAGCATGAACTGGTATCTCAGTTTTGCTACATCCATGCATCATCTCTTTTTCTAATTTTGTTATCAGCCACTTTTCCAATTTTATATATTGGCATGGTGTTAGATTCATATGGACGTATGTGATTTAGAGATGTGTGTCGCTGTCAAAGATTGATATCGGAATTCGGAACACCTAACATGATGACACATCCATAAGTTAAACATAATATTGAAGATGTTTGTTCATTAACAAGTAGACAGTATACCTAGATAAGTAAGAATATGTGTAATAGTAGGGATGGATACACCATTACACCCACCCAAAATATCTTTTTTCTTTTTTCTTTTTCTTTTTGTATTGGCCTCAGAAATTCACCGAGATGATTGCCTAGATTTCTTGCTCATCTTCTCTGAATTTCCTGATTTTTCTCAGATTATATTTGCCTAAATTATAAATAAAATACTAATAGAAACTGGTGATCTCTGAACTCAGCCATAATAAATTGAGATCTCAGAAGTCTTCGGTCTTAGTTTTGACCAATATTCCGATTGAATACTGCCCACTCCCTTCTCTTGTCATTTCTCATCTTCGAGGGCCCGTTGCCTTGTTCTCTTGTGTAGCTCCAGTGTTATGGATTATATAACTTTGATTATGGTTCACTGCTACCCGACTTGCTCGTATTGGGTCTGATACGAACTAATTTCTCTTGAAGCGGGCTGAGGTGTCAGTTTGTAAGCTGAACTTGACCAACCAATATGCATTTGTCATACCAAATCTATCTGAATTGCATAAACTTCACAAACCCTCGCTATTGTCTCGTTTTCTGATTTTAGGCATCTTTGAATGATCAAAGAAGACAACATCAGCATTGTCAACTTTTTTGCTAAAAGCAAGTGTAGAATTATCTTAGATAAGTAATATCAGCATCTAAGCCAAACTCATTATGCATGCTGGAGAGAGGTATGCGGCAAGGTCACCTCATCAATTGGTCCACACAGAACTCTTATCTTGCATATGCACTGTTGAAAGATTCAGCTGTAGCAAATGGCAGATAAATAGGAGCGAGTAGAGGGAGAGAGAGATGATTAGATGAAGAAAATATGCTCCTCTTCACTCTTTTTTTCCTCTCCTCCACAATGTAGTTTCTTAAGTTTAACAATGCACACATGAGCTCCCACCATGGCTGGTTTCAAACAGGCCAGTTACAAGAGGGTGGTTGATGTGTGGTTGCAGCTGATCCTGTAGCTTCTGCCAATCTTTCTTCTAAAAACAGGTCCTGATTTGCTGTGAGAAGGCTAAATGATGGCGTAGATGATGGAGAGCCTGAAACAACAATGAAAGTGAGGATCTATAGATAGATTCAGCTCCCTTAAAATTACTACTGAGGGAATATGAATATTACCGAGAAAGAAAAAGAAATTGCTTGGAGAAGGCCAAGATGATGATGTAGGCCTGAAATACCAAAAGACAAAAGCGGTGTATCTAGTGTAAGTTGGGGATCTTGTGATTAGTGTTCGCAGTATCGGTATCATGTTACGTTTCGCACCCTTGGGATACAGGTACATATCGCATATCGCTAGGGATATATCGGTTGTATCGCGAACGTATCGCACTTTTTGGGAAATATGGGGAAACATTGAGAAATTGACTGAATTCTTCAATGAAACTTCAGGGATTGTTAAAATGGACCTCAATACACACATTTAAATCATAATGTGTAAAAAAAAAAAAGTCCACATAATGGAGTTCCTTTGTAAAAGGATCCTAAGCTATCTGCTATCTGACTGAATTGATGCAACTATTGTTTAAATTGATTTTATAAGATATATAAATGTAAGAATACATTAATGAAAGCACAACCAATTCATTGACAAAGTAAAACAAGTAAGAGAGTTGAGAAATATACTTATGGATGATGCAACTGACTAGGTATCCTCCAAATGCAATTTTGACTATCCTAGTTCAACGCAATACAAGTTACCCTATATGGCTTAGATCTATATGGGGACTCAACAAAACCTAGAAAGTGGCTAAATAGACTCAACAAAATATGACCCCTTTCGTAGAGTTAGTACGCGGGTCGAGCTGCGCGGTCAGCTCGCCAGGAGTGGAGGGGGCGGTGCGCCCCCACCCGGGGTTCAGGGTGGAGCGCTCGAAAGCCTTACGATTTTTTTTATTTATTTTTTATTATGGAGGAGAAACGAGAAGAAAATCGAACAAAAAATCATTTTTTTTCCAAAAAAATAGGGGACTCTTATGCGGCTGGACGATATCGTCTAGGTATATTCGATATTTTGCGATATCAATATATCGCACGATATTATCGATATCGGCCAATAATATCATTGATACACAGGAACAATGTGAATTTTTAGAGTCTCCAGGGGGGTTTTGTATCGCCAACTAGCGATATCGATACTATCGGCTGATATATCAGCCGATAGTATCAATACTGCAATCACTGCTTATGATATCAACTCCCTACAGTTGCCGCAAATGGAACATGGACATTACCAAGGGCCTGTTTGGCATTGCTTATAAAAGTGTTTTTAGGTGTTTTAATTCCTAGAATCAATTAATCATGGGATTAATGCCTTTGGTTAGCACTTTTCTTGAAGTTTATTAAAAACAATTGTAAAAAAGTGCTTTTTTTAAAAATGCTTTGGGGGTGTCTTCTTTTGTGCTAAATGGGTAGAAGGCCCTTTTGGAGTTGGAACACATGTCATAGACCTGTAGGTAAGTCGCATGTTTCTAGGATCAGGGGCCATTAAACAAGTAAAACAAGCCGTCAACATGAAGCATGTAAAAAATCAGGGTACACACTTACCAAGTGAGCCACACGTATTTTAAATATGGACTGTTAAACTTTCTTTTGACCGCTTCTTTTGTTATAAAAATTTCATACTTGCTGATCACAGGATCAACATTATTTTTGGTCCCTGGCAGGTTTACAGTGGACCCTGCCTGATTTAGTGGCCCCGATCTCTAACACTTATGCAGCATTCATAATCTCAAGCATGTTTTTGTGCACCCATAAAAATGCACTTGTGCCTACTATTTAGGTCGGAAGGCTTCCTTCTCCAATTCGGTAGAGAGGAATTCTCAATGTTGTACATCATGCATGTAGAAGCCGAGCTCTGTGGGCCCATCTTGTTAATCTTGTAAAATTGACTCCATCCGTCAGATTTGTCTTGCACATATTTCACCATACAAACCAAAATTCAGCCCAATCCTAACTTCAAGTGAGCCATACTAAGGGTAACAATGCAAAATCTACTGTCTTCTTAAAACCCAAGCTCTGTGGGTTACTGTGTTAAGCTTGTAAAATCCACTGTGTCTGTCAGGTTTGCATTCAAATATTGTCCTTACAAACAAAAATTCATCTCAATCGAAAATTCAAGTGAGCCACACAAAGGGGAATAAGGTAAAATCCACTCTGCTCTCTCAAAACCTGATCTCTGTGGGTCCACAGTCTTGAGCAATCCACTCCATCCATTAGGTTTGCCTCCGCATATTCACCGCTCAAGCCAAAACTCAGCCCAATCCAAAATCCAAGCCAGCCACACTAAAGGAGAACAATGTAAAATCCATCGTCCTCTCAAATAACTTTGATTTTATTATTATATGTTTACCACACATGTTTACTGAGTACTTTTGAATAGCAATTCTCAACAAACAATTCTAGCGTATTGGGAATCAATTGTGCCCTTGCTAGAATCAACGTCAAACAGGCTGCAAAAAAGAAGACAATGTTTCCTTCTTCTCTTATTTTGCCCTTATACTGTACATTCTGGGTGTCGAGTATGTGTCTGACAACAAAAATTTTAGCAGGAGTAATGCAGTGCAGGTGAGCCCGACCTATGTAGAGGGCTGAGATCGATTAGGGCGGATGACACTGCGGGCCGTACGTGTGTCCAGTGCTTGGCTGGCTTGAAGTTAAAAATTTGGTGGAATCCTAAGGGCTTTTCGGACAATTTCTATTTTCTTTTGGGTGGTTGGTTGGTTGGTTGGTAGGTAGGTAGGGGTAGGTTTAGTTAGAACCTTTGGCAATTATCACAAGATCAGTTACGAAATTTGTTGGAGTTTGTTATAAGGTTGTTGAGTAGTTGCAGGGCTTAGTAAAAATACTTGTTTTGAAGATTGTAAAAGGACTTTTGATTGAATTTGAATGAAATTTCAGTTCTTGAGGCTTGAGGGATTGTAATTTGCAATCAAAATATTTCCATCCCACAACCACCCCCCCCCCCCCCCCCCCCCCCCCCCCCACCGAATTGCCTTCTCCTTGTTTTCTTTTGTATCAAAGCCTGGGGTCCATTGTAATTTGCAATCTAAAAATTCAGAGTGCTGAATTGAATCGAATTGCAAATCATATCATGCACCCCCTCCTCGCACACCATCAGGGGGCCAAAATATGGTGGGTCCCGCCATGATGTGTTGTTGAAATTCACTCCGACACTTAGATGCACCACATCATGTTAGGGCTAGGGCCCAAATTCAGGCCAATCCTTGATTCAAGTGGGCCACACCAAGGAAACAGTTTGTAGTGAGTGCCCACTCTCGATGTCATTGGGGCCCACCTGAATTGCAAAATGGCCTATTTTTAGGCCCTTGCCTAACGTGGGGTGAAAATCTAATGGGCAGAGTGGATTTGACATACACAGCACAGTGAGCCCTTTACAAAATCAAGGGTGGGCTCTCCCCCTCCAATTGTTTCCATTGGTGTGGCCCACCTTAGTTACAAATTCACCTCATTTTTAGGGCCTAGGCCTGACATGGGGTGACCCACATGATGGTTGGAGTGCATTTCACATACACAACATGGTGGGCTCCGCGCAAAATCAAGGTTGGGTGTCCTCTTCCAATTGTTTCTCCTTGGTGTGGCTCACCTGAATCACTGATGCATCTGATTTTCAAGCCTGGGCCTAAAATGTGGCAATGCTCTAGATGGTTGGAGTGGGTTCGTGTATGCATGTAGCAAAGCCTAATTGCTTGCAAGATACAAATGTGGTACACTCAGTAAGTGGATGTGGCTGTTTTTTGCATATAGCAATCCTCATGGTGGACCCAACCTATTGGATGGATTGGATATCACACACACATGAAAGTTTGGAGGACAGTAGCAATGTCTTAAAACCTTTTAAACGGCACACAGGTGTGGGTGCGTGCGTGTTGGGGGGAGGGTTTGCTAACATCCCTATGTTCATGGGGACATTAGCAATGTACCCAAACCTTTTAAATGGCACATGGTGACCTATCATTGATAGGGGAACCATTCATTCATTTAAACCGATCGGATGATCCTAACTCTTTGAATGGGGCCAATTTGTTACAACCATCTGTTGTTTACGAGCCATAAATCACATGGTTAGAATCATCAAATTGCGTTACTTTAGAATCATAAGAAGTACAAAGTGGGATCTATCTACTAGGAGTCCGGATTCTCTGTTTGCATGCAAACAGGAAATCCCTGTTTGCAGCTTTTTGCTTGGTCCATGTCATCACATAGGTTTGCAACTTCATCACATCCTCAGTGCCATCACACTGAAGCTGCAAACAGGGATTACCTGTTTGCAGCAAACAGAGGATCTGGACTCATCTACTAGATGTTTTAAGATGATTATTGAACCTATTTTGTTTCTCCAGTCAATCTTGATTGTCTAGTTTCATGCGATCGGAAGCTTAGGCTAACCCGATTGGCATTATTTTTCCACCTTGGCTTGCTCCTAGTTGTATCGATGAATGAATGGTTTGGGTCGAAAATAGGTCACCCTTTGTGCCGTACGTCAGCAAATCCATATATATACACATTATTTATGTATGCATGTATTTATTTACTTGAGTGGTAACACAAACACACACACACACCCCACGTGTATTTGAGTGGGAACACTTGTATATGTATGCATGTACGTATTTGAGTGGTAGTACACATACCTGTAACTTGTATATGTATTTGAGTGGTAACAAACACATGCACACACATGCACAACATATATTTGTCAGTGGCAATGCAAATTTATTAGCACCAAGCAAAAGTATGATATAGATGGCAGAGAAGGGAAAAGAGGATTGGTAATTTGGTGAGAGATCCTTTATAGAGTTTCCTCATCTCCCTCGACCACCCGCAAAATTACATAACCACTCCCCAATGACATAAAAGTTTGATTGTGGCATTCTTTCAAGATAAACCACACCATGACTGTTAGGGGAAGACGTCAAAGGGTTGTCTTTCTTTTACCCTTTGACTCCCAGTTCCAAGTGTGGAACAAGTGACCAATCGAGTCTGGCATGACCACATTCGATATCGAAAAGGGTAAAAACTTTTTCCAAAACACTGTAGCTACCTCACAATGGATGAATAGGTGATTTAGACTCGCATTCTTTAGAAAACATAATACGACCATTTCTTGTTATCATTTTCCACTAAGCAGCCAAAATGGTGACCCTCGGGGGACCTGGCAATTTCCATATGGTGGCTGAAAGCTCTGTTCTTCCCCACAACACAACCCACAGGAAGCAAGAGCAAGACTTGACCATTTAATCCCTAGAGGGCTCAAATCTTTCATCACCGCTTATCATTGAGAGGAGCGACATTATTGATGAGTTGATGAGAACAGGCAACAAGGTGAAATCCTCAATCACATCTACATTGTTTTTTTAATTATGAAAACATTGAAATACTTAGACAGAGAAAAAAGGCCCAATGTATTGATATCATTGACCGATACTATTGATATGGAACAGTGCTGATACTAAACTGGGCTGCACAGTGCTGATATGAAACTGGGCTGTTGTTGGGAAGCTTCCTAGTATCGGTCAATATGTTGTGATATATCTCAATGTATTGATGATATATCGATACATTGCGATATTCTAAAAATATCGTTGTCATAAGTTTATGATATCATCGACATGTATCACATGTATCGATATGCATCAATGATATTGCACTTGCTTCTGTCTCCTTCCTAATTGGGAAATTCACCAAAAATCCGCAAAAAACCTATTTTCTCTGAATTTTTTTGCTAGGCATTTGTGTTTTATTATTTGCATTGTATGATATATTGTGTTTTTGGATGTAATTGGACCGCTTTTGTCGGACAGTGCATGGTTTAGGCCCCTATAAAAATAAAACCTATTATCTGTAATTGTTTTTTGTAATATTTTGAATCCTAAGGGTGCGAATGTGTTGTTTAACATTTGCTGAAGTTTCATTAAAAAATTCTACCATGTTCCCAATGTTTTCCCTGAATAACGATACATTCCCAAGTGTCTACTATATTATCGATGATATCGATACCTGTTTCTGTATGCCAAGTCACTGAATATGTAACCATAACAATACTCTGAGCACTGATACTAGGTGGGACCATGTTACATGTGAGCTGTGTAAAACTGAGCCTCTGCCATCGCTGGCTCCAAGGGCCTGGTAAAAGAGGAACGACGATGCCTGGTGGTCAGCTGATCGTAGTACTTTTGGCTGTCTTCCAAAATAGCCAACCCCAAATTGCTGGGAGAAAAGTATAATGATCCTTTATGGGATTTAACTCAAACCGTAGGATTCAGATTGCAATTCAGATGATTTTACAATGTTTATTTGGATAGTTGAATACAAGTCTGTTATGAATTAATGCTTTAACTGGTTTATCTATCATTTTGTGTAGGGGAGGTGCAGAAACAATTAGCTGCGGAGCTGTTGAACATGTATCCATGCGGTTTCAGGCCTCGGCACTCTAGCAAGCTTGGAAATGAATTTAGGCTCTTTTTAAACTATGATCCGCAAGACAGATTAGGTGGTTGGGAACGGGCTGAATAGGCCTGATTGTATCAATGATGAATTACTTGAAGAATTGCACGAAGAGGGTTTTGATGTTTTGCAGTCGCAGTTTGTTTTGAGCTGCTCAGTGCATTCCGCTATGAGGATCCCCAGGTTTTGAAAATTTTTCTTTTTAGGGAAGAAACAGATGAAATGTTTACTTTCATGTTTTGCTGCTCTTTCACTTTTCAGTCCGCAATTCAATAACAAGGAAGTGTTTGGGTGTCCTGCTACTCATTATTCAAAAAACCCCAAAACTGGATGTTCAGGCAGGTTGAGTTGATTTGAAGACTCCACTCGCTTGACTCGACTCGACTCTACTCAACTCAATATTTATTTATTAAATTAATAAGAATATTTATGTAATAATCTCTATTTAGTAGTTATGGATATAAAAATTGATGTATATGGTCATAGATGAAATGCATGGCTTGTTGTAGAGTCCATTGATGATCTATAAGAAAGGATGAGTCCACTGACTATCTATAAAAAAGGTTAGGGGTTTGAATCGCACGCTCTGCCTTTTTTTTTTTTAAACACACCCACACCATATAGGCACTTGAACCCATGATATCAATGTTGAAACATAGCTAGCTTGTCTACCACTGAGCCATGGAACCAGACCCTTGCACACTCTGCCTTTTTTTCATTACTAAATTTATTATCTAAAGCAGCCACCTAGCGAGCGATTAGGTTCAAGTTGTGCTGGCTCGTATCGAGTTGACCAAGTCAATGAGCCGACTTGATGAGTCCTGCCGATAAGGTCACCAGCAAGTTTTGTGATGACTCGGCTTGAAATTTCATTGAGTTGAGTTGAGTTGACTTGGCCGAGTTTCAAGTTGAGTCACTCAGTTTTAGAACTATGCTTCCAAATTGTGGTTGGTGGGGGCCTTCTGAGCGTTTTTAATGCAGGCTCTTGGGGCAGTATGGAATTGTAACCTTTTTAAAGTTGGCTAGCAATTTCCTTAGAATGTACATTGCAGAAACTGCTAACATCCGAAAGTACCTTAGAATGCCTTTTATTGCCAAATGTTTGGCCTTAGAATTTCTAAAACATGCATGAGTTTTCAGTTTGCCCATACTGTCATACTTACTGAAACCATAAATCAAAAACTCAAAAACCGGACTGGACTGGACTCATGTCCAATCGGGTCAGGTCAACCTGAAGACTCAAACGAGTCTTAAAATGGTTTGACTCAATATTTTAGTATATAAAATAAATATATTTGGAGTGGAATGAATACTTAAAAATCATTTGGCAGAGTTCAAGTATATAAAATAGCAAAAGTTAAATCCAACATTTGTTGATGGCGTGTTGGTTACCTGTTTGTGCTTGGAGAGGTGAGGTTGTGACTTCTAATCTCATTGGTGTTATTTTCCCTTTTATTCCAAGCAGTGGTTGACCTGGCGGTTAACTCTATTCGAGTCATCTCGAATCTATTGTGTTGGCCAAGTTTTCAAGTCGACTCAACGAGTCCAAACTCAGTTATGCTCATGACTGAGTTTCCTATAGACTTGGCTTGAAATCTTATAGAGTCAAGTTGACTCGGCTGAGTTCTGAGTTGACCCGCTGAGTTTTAGAACTATTATCAAAATTATTATGTAATCAGTTACACTGTCAATTTTCATGCACCGAAAATCCCCTAGATTGGAAGATCCTACCCAGCCGCCCAAACTGTACCTAACAAATTGTCCAGGTGAACCATGCAATGGGTCTGGTCTGTTCTGACAACTAGGAAATTCACCAAAAGAAGAGAGGATTATGTACATCTTTACTGCCAATATGTCACTTATGTAGGGCATCTTTACCATGCAAATGGTTGGCCTCAAGAGATCGCAATCAGGAAGGTCAGCTGCATCATGTGGACCACACCTATATGTTTAGTCAGACCACTCGTGTCCATTGATTCCAACGATGCAGGCCACCTGATAAGCAAACATTCCTGATTTTGGTTCCAAGTGATCTTTATAGTGGCACCTACCGTTTGCATGGTATGGATGTCCTTCACAAGTGGCATGTTGGGGGGAAAGATTGGGCTGGGCTACAATCTATGTGATCAATACTCTGAGAAGAAATCAGTTAAATCCTAGTGGTCTGGGATGAATTGTCATGAAGTAGAACAAACTGGTTTGGAACCCTTTTTCCGAGAGGTGATAGCCTGCAGATGCCTACGCCAATACTTGTGGTACAGGGCTTTTTCAGCCCTAGGATGAATTAAATAAATAATTATTTCTTATCTCCCCTAAAAACGGGAGAAAAGAAGATAGGCTTGAGAGAGAGAGATGATCTAGGGTTTTAGCATCTCCTCTCTTCTTTTATGCCAAAGCCCAATAGTTCACACATGCTTAGCCCATTTAATTAAAAAAAAATGTAAGACTCAACACTCCTCAAGCTGACCCATAATGTTAACCATGCCCATCTTATTACTGATGAATAAACCTTGAGAGTGAGGCCACGGCTTGGTGAAAATGTCTGCCAACAACTCTTAAGTATACGTGCTCAGTGATGATTTCTTTGGATGTAATCTTTTTTCTAATAAACCCACAATCTACTTTTATATGCTTCATTTTTTCATGGAAGACTTGATTGCTAGCTATGTGAATCACTGCTTGATTATCACATTAAATGATCATTGGTCCACCTCTGAATAATTGAAGCTCTTGGAGAAGAGATTTGACCCATAAAAGTTTGCTGACCATATGACCTATAGCTCTGTATTCTGCCTCTGCACTTTGATTTAGCAACTAGCAGTTGTTTTTCACTCTTTCAAGTTACTAAGTTTTCTCCAACAAAATACTTAGACATAGAGTTCGTATTTGTGATTGAACTAGCCTAGTTTGCATCAACATAGGATCGACCTGGAAGGTATCCATGAGATCGGTAAACAAGTCATTGTCCTAGAGCTCTTTTCAGATGACAAAGGATACGGAAAACAATATAATACCCCACTGTTACACCCTTGGTCCATGCCTAAACCTGCTCACTTCTCCGACTACAAAGGAGATATCTGGTTAAGTAACAATCAGGTAAATAAACTTACCAACCAGCCTTCAATATCTCTCAAGATTTTCAAATAGTTCATCGTGATTGTCGAATAATTTACTATTCGGTCTATTAGGGTATCACATGGCTTACACCATGTTAACCCAATTTCTTCCAATAGGTTTGGCGCATATTTCCTTGCCACAATTTGATCCCAACTGCAGACCAGGATACTCAAGTCCCTAAGAATTATCTTAGAGATATAAGACCCTTGGTTTGAAATCCACGGATGTAACTTTTGGCTTCTGATATGCCTCCATCGCCTCCAGAAATGATTAAGACGTTTATACAGGTGATTAAAACCACTATTCCTCTATAGTTCAGCTTCATAAATACAAAGTAATCTACTTGACGCCTATAAAAGCTAAAGTCTACCAAAACTTGAGTAAAATTTTCAAAGCATGCCTTGGGAGACTGCTTATGTTTGTAAATGGCCTTTCAGAGTTTGCATACTTTCCCACTCCCCCTCGCAGGCTACAAATCCAGGAGATTGCTCCATATAAACTTCCCCAGTCACTTTGTCATTGAGGAAGTATTTATGACGTCCAACTGGTACAATGGTCATGAACTATCTGTTAGTGCACTTTTTCGTGGAATACTAGTGCACCTTATTTGTCAATTGTATAGGTTAGTGAGTCTAGGTGTCGGTTGAGCTTAAAAAAGATGAAAACCGAAGACTCAAGTGAACTTGTTGCATCAAGGAAGAAGAAACAGGTAAATGAGATGCCTTAGTGAGCCTTGAACCTTGAACCAAAACCAAAACACTAACCTCTAGATGACCCTAACCTAATAGGCATAATTTTAGTCATCTTAGATTGGCCTTAGGTGTTCCAAAAGACCACCCAAAAAGTGGCTAAAGAGGTTGCATGAGCTGTTGTAAAACAAGCTAGAAAAACAGCACAACTCATGTGTCTGCCGACTGGTTGTCAGAGGCCTAAAATGGGACAACAACAAACTGTTGAATAAGCTTGTCCTTAGGCATAATTCGACCGGTCATCTGATCTGTCTGAATGGTCGGTAGGGGTCAAAATGGTACAACAACCATTCTCAGTCCCAGGTTTTAATTTGATCGGTCGTCCCTCTATTTCCGATTGGTCGAGGACCCTTTACGATTAGTCGGCAGATAGCCATTGGCAGTGTTTTATAGCCGTTAGAGCTTTTCTTATATAAAGGTCGGGCTCGATTTTGTGTCTTAAGAGAGATTTTAGTGCATTAGAAGCCATCCTCATTGACCATTCTATTAGGCTCTAATCCTAAGTATTCCAAGTCATCTTCCTTGTGTTTGATCATAAGATGAAGCGTTCAAAGCTCATATGAAGATAGGCTTGTTCTCTCTTGATCTTTAGATGTTTAGGCACCTTGACCATAGTAGATCCTTCGTTTAAACCTCTCTAAAGATCTTTTTAGGTGGGAATTCCTCTAGGCAACTAACTCCTACTAGTTGTAGAGAATTCACACCATCTCCTATCACCTTGGACATCTCAAGAGCATCACATACGAGGTGATTGATCAGTGGAGCTGAGGCATTGACAACGCAGCAGTAACACGATTGGAGGAGTAGCGAGAGCTGATTGAAAAACGAGAGAGTGGAGATCAAGCAACCTAACAAGGTGCTGAACAAGGGGCTCATCTGACAAGTAAATGTCAAGTTGAGAGTCCAGTTATACTTTTTCCATTTGGTTGGTTAGAGTGTAGAGTTTGTTTGTCAAACTCATCCTAGGTTCGTTTGTCAATCCTTAGCTCGTTAGTTTAGCCTAAAATCTAGGGGGTTTGTTGATCCTTGACACGTTTGTCGGGCCTAAACAAGTCTTCAATGGAAGCCACCAACACGGGTGCATACGTGTAGGTTGGGAGGAACTTGTAAACTCCTAAGTTGGGTGGAACCTGTCAAACACCTAGGTTGAGAGATGAACCTTGAAAATCTCCGTTCAGGTTAGAGATAAACCTATTAAAAAACCTCCGTGTAAAAGTTGAGAGGTAAACTTGATTTAAAACCTCCGTTATAGTAAAATCCGATGTACTCAAGGGATGGGTACGTGAGCTGTGAGTGGAGTAGACAAGTAGTCGAACTATTATACATGCTTGTGTTTAATTGTTAATTACATGAATACTTGAATGGAATGTATGCTATGCATTGATAGGTATATTCTCATACGTATCTTGTAGTTTCACTTCTAGACTAGGTGCTTGTTTTAGTATATCATTTGTAGTCTAGACATGTATATGGATTAGTTGCTTGATTGTTATATCTTTATAATCTATATGCTTAGGCTAGGTTGTTTTATTGCTTATCATTGCTAGCCTTTGTGATTGGACCCACTTAAGCTTGGAAGCTAAGTGTTCTTGCTTTAATTAGTTTATAATTGCTAATTAGTTTGATTAGGTAAGAATTTTTTAAAAGGATTTTAAAATGGTCTTAGTCACTCCCCCTCTAAGACTTAGCTATAATTATACAAGCTCCGCTAAGCTTTCGCATGCTTAGCGTCTACAAGTGTGAGCAATAGATGCAATTTCACTATCAACCACTACAAAGATCACAACTTGCATAAAATTTAGTTTGGCAATAGGAAAAAATGTCTCCTCATAATCTAGCCCAGCGATTTAGATATGCCCTTTTGCCACAAGCCTCACTTTATTGATCTATCAGATTGGTGTTTAATGGTATATACACATTGATAACTAATTATTTGCTTTCTAGGAGGCAAATATATTGATGTCCATGTCTCAGTACAGTGCATTGCTGCAATCTCTTCTTTCATGGCTCTTTGCCACCTAGGATAAGACAACACATCATGGTTTGAAGTAAGGACCACCTCTTCTGAAAGGCCCAAGGGATAGGTGTCAGAGGTAGGGCTAGGCAATGATAAGAAATAAAATTAAGTACCTTTTGGAGATCAATATCTAGGTAGGTCAATATCCAGGAGGTGGCTGTGTTGATGCAGAGACCTCATTTGATGGTGATGATGGAGAACATGAATTGGATGTTCTGTAATAGTTACCATGGGATGCTAGAGTAGGAGTAGAGATAGAGAAAACTAATGCTCTAAGAACCACAAGATGATTCTCAGACACTAACTCCCCTTACTAGAAGAGGTAAAGAAATAAGAAGAGTTTTAAAAAAAGTTATATCAACAATAGTTTAAAGTTGATTAGTCACTGGATTAAAACACTTGTAAACTTTTTTGTATGCATGAGTAACTAATGAAAATACACTTGTGGACCCTCGCCGATTTTCCGCGCTCCCACACGACGTTCTTCTCCCTTCCCTTTTCCTTTCGGAAAAGAAGGAGATGAGGATGCGTGAGTGCGAAATCGCCGTTTGTGCCACTGGCTTGCCTCGTTCTCGAGGGCTTCGTTTGGTTGTCGTGTTAAGCTGGATATGTTTAAATGAGTTTATATAAGACCAGAGTCGCCACTAGCCAGTTACTTCGAATCTACAGTCGGCTAGACCCTGTAGAAATGTTAGAGAAGGGAATCCGAAGATTCCTTCCTCTAAAATGACTCCTGTTGATCTGCGGCTAGAGATTCAAGGTAAGGGATCACGGTTACAGGATGGGAAGATGTTAAGCACCCCACACACTGCCCGTACCAAAGTACGGTCTCTACTTCACAGAATCGATCGGACACTTGAAAGTCTAGTTTAATCCTCGTATATTCTCATGGATGACATGATGCATGAATGCGGGTCTGAACAGTAAGAGTTTCTGATGGGCAGGTTCCAATAACGGGCAAGCCCAGAGCATACGCTCGAACTGACAGGTGCTTTATGCGAGATGATGCATGCTGTGTGCTTGAATATTCAAAGTATCTATAATGATATGTACGTGAATGCAGGTCTGAACAGTAAGAGTTTCTGATGGGCAGGTTCCAACAACGGGCAAGCCCAGAGCATACGCTCGAACTGACAGGTGCTTTATGCGAGATGCATGCGGTGTGTTTGAATAATCAAAGTGTTTGCAGTGAAGCAGGGGGGTTGGAAGAAAAGTAAATGTTGCACTTATGCTAGATGCAAATGAGATGATGCTGGAAAAGAGTAGCTGAGTAGACGGAGGTGTCGCAAGGGTTGGCTTCGAGTGGCTAGATCAAGACTTGGGTGACTTGAGAGGCTTGGACCAGTGGTCAGGCTGGGCTGGACCAGGGCTAGACTCTCCTCACTCGGGCTCTCCTTGGTGGAAAAATGGGCTAAGGGGTGGAGAAGGGCACTCGAACGGACAGGCTTTCTTTGGACTCGAAAGGATGTTGAAATGAGAAGGGGAGGGGGGTATTTATAGCAGCGAGGAGTGGCAGTTTGCGTAATTTTGTCCGGGCGGCCTGCTATGGGCCGCCCGTACGGCCGCTCCTCGGTTTCCAGCGAGTACGGTCGCTCCCTCGGGGCTGATGTTGGACTCGCTAGTCGACTCAGTGAGTTGACTCAGCGGGTCGACTCGGTGGTTTGACTCGACGGGTTGACTAGGTGTTTTAACTCGACGGGTTGACTCGACGGGTTGACTCAGCGGGTTGACTCAGCGGGTTGACTCAGTGAGTTTGACTTTTTTAGGATTTTTTTACTGGCCTTTTTTCTGGGGGTTTTTCAGGGTGATGTTTAGGACTGGGTTGACTGGGTTCAGGCTTGAACTAGGCTATGGAATGGGGCTGACAAGGGTGAGGTTGGCTGAGTTTGGACTTGGGATTTGGGGGTATGGTCCTCCATTCATCCAGCTATCTCTACCAACAGTGTACCCGAAGGTGGGGTGTCTACAGATGCCCCTCTTTGGCAAAGGTTGCGTGCAACCGAATGCCAAAGCGAGTGGACACCCCACTTTTGGCCCGGTCATTCATGGATCATGTTCTGAAATCTTTGCTTGCCTTCGCATCTGTGCCAGTTGATCGTTTGGAAACCGATCACTCGCACATACCGCGGGAGTTTGGAGAAAACTGTTGCGATTGTCCCTGCATGCGCTGCAACCTGGGTACCCAATCGCAACCCTTCTATTCCCGATCGGTACTAACATCGGAAAGGTACAGCAGAGCCTCTGCGTCCGCTAGTCTTACGAGGATACTGACCCTGAGACTGATTGTGTGATGTTTGATGTTTTCCCAGATCACTCCAGGAGTACTTGTTTCGCTTGACTGTCAAAGTGGTTAGACGCCCTGCGTCAGATAGTCTTACGGGATTCTACTACGCCGACTTGGACTCAGTCAAGGTACTTCAGGCATCCACGCCTAGGTATGTGCGGGTGGGCTTTTTCCTACCCGATCTGCTGGTTTCGATGCTTGGTTTGCAATTCATTCTTTCCTTGATTGTGGTCTGGAGTCTTTGTTGTCCTTTGTATCTGAGTCAATTGATTGTCTGGAAATTGATAACTCGCACATACCGTGAGAGTTTGGGGAAAACGTTGCGATTGTCCCTGCAGTTTGCTGCAACCTGGGTACCCAATCGCAACCCTTCCATTCCCGATCGGTACTAACATCGAAAAGGTACAGCAGAGCCTCTGCGTTCGCTAGTCTTACGAGGATACTGACCTTGAGACTGATTGTGTGATGTTTGATGTTTTCCCAGATCACTCCAGGAGTACTTGTTTCGCTTGACTGTCAAAGTGGTTAGACGCCCTGCGTCAGATAGTCTTACGGGATTCTACTACGCCGACTTGGACTCAGTCAAGGTACTTCAGGCATCCACGCCTAGGTATGTGCGGGTGAACTCTTTCCACCCAATCTGCTGATTTTGATACTTGGGTTACAATTCATCGTTTCCACCTGTTCAAATGGTTTCTGTGACCGAGCCTTTTGGCTTTCATCTTTTTTGTATCTTGTCATGTGGTACGACCGCACTGACACTGGAGTTCAGTTCGACCGTACTTTGAGTGCATTGGATCCAATGGTCTCCGGGAAAACCGCGAGACATCGGATCTTATTTGATTTTTGCGTTGGCTCCTTGTGGACCCTCGCCGATTTTTCCGCGCTCCCACACGACGTCGTTCTCCCTTTCCTTTCGGAAGAAGAAGAAGAAGAGGTGCGTGCGTGCGAAATCGCCGTTTGTGCCACTGGCTTGCCTCGTTCTCGAGGGCTTCGTTTGGTTGTCGTATTGAGCTGGATGTGTTTAAGTGGATTTATATAAGACCAGAGTCGCCACTAGCCAGTTACTTCGAATCTACAGTCGGCTAGACCCCGTAGAAACGTTAGAGAAGGGAATCCGAAGATTCCTTCCTCTAAAATGACTCCTGTTGATCTGCGGTCTAGAGATTCAAGGTAAGGGATCACTGGTTACAGGGATGGGAAGAGGTTAAGCACCCCACACACTGCCCGTACCAAAGTACGGTCTCTACTTCACAGAATCGATCGAATATTTGAAAGTCTAGTTTAATCCTCGTATATTCTCATGAATGACATGATGCATGAATGCGGGTCTGAACAGTAAGAGTTTCTGATGGGCAGGTTCCAACAACGGGCAAGCCCAGAGCATACGCTCGAACTGACAGGTGCTTAATATAAAGACATATGCATGTATACTTGACGGATCAAGATGCTAGTAGTGAAGCAGGGGGGTTGGAAGAAAAGTAAATGTTGCACTTATGCTAGATGCAAATGAGATGATGCTGGAAAAGAGTAGCTGAGTGGACGGAGGTGTCGCAAGGGTTGGCTTCGAGTGGTTGGATCAAGACTTGGATGGCTTGGGAGGCTTGGACCAGTGGTCAGGCTGGGCTGGACCAGGGCTAGGCTCTCCTCACTCGGGCTCTCCTTGGTGAAGGAATGGGCTAAAGGACGAAGGGGGGTGACTCAGACGGACGGGCTCTCTCTGGCTGAGTGGTCTCTTTAAATGAGAAGGGGAGGGGGGTATTTATAGCAGCGAGAGGGGCATTCTCGTAATTTTTTCCGGGCGGCCTGCCATGGGCCGCCCGTACGGCCGCTCCTCGGTTTCCAGCGAGTACGGCCGTTCCCTCGGGGCTGCTGTTGGACTCGCTGGTCGACTCAGTGAGTTGACTCAGCGGGTCGACTCGGTGGTTTGACTCGACGGGTTGACTCGACGGGTTGACTCAGCGGGTTAACTCAGCGGGTTGACTCAGCGGGTTGACTCAGTGAGTTTGACTTTTTTGGGATTTTTTGACTGGCCTTTTTTATGGGGGGTTTTTCAGGGTGGTTTTTAGGACTGGGTTGACTGGGTTCAGGCTTGAATTGGGCTATGGAATGGGGCTTACAAGGGTGAGTTTGGCTGAGTTTGGACTTGGGATTTGGGGGTATGGTCCTCCGTTCAACCAGCTATCTCTACCAACAGTGTAGCCGAAGGTGGGGTGTCTACAGATGCCCCTCTTTGGCAGAGGTTGCGTGCAACCGAATGCCAAAGCGAGTGGACACCCCACTTCTGACCCGGTCATTCATAGATCATGGTCTGAAATCTTTGCTTGCTTTTGCATCTGTGCCAGTTGATCGTTTGGAGATCGCTCACTCGCACATACCGCGAGAGTTTGGAGAAAACGTTGCGATTGTCCCTGCAGTTTGCTGCAACCTGGGTACCCAATCGCAACCCTTCCATTCCCGACTGGTACTAACATCGGAAAGGTACAGCAGAGCCTCTGCGTCGACAGTCTTCGAGGTTACTGACCCTGTGATTGATTGTATGTTTGATGTTTTCCCAGATCACTCCAGGAGTACTTGTTTCGCTTGACTGTCAAAGTGGTTAGACGCCCTGCGTCCGATAGTCTTACGGGATTCTACTACGCCGACTTGGACTCAGTCAAGGTACTTCAGGCATCCACGCCTAGGTATGTGCGGGTGGGCTTTTCCACCTGATCTGCTGGTTTTGATGCTTGGTTTGCAATTCATTCTTTCCTTGATTGTGGTTTGGAATCTTTGTTGTCCTTTGTATCTGAGTCAGTTGATTGTCTGGAAATTGATAACTCGCACATACCGCGAGAGTTTGGAGAAAACGTTGCGATTGTCCCTGCAGTTTGCTGCAACCTGGGTACCCAATCGCAACCCTTCCATTCCCGATCGGTACTAACATCGGAAAGGTACAGCAGAGCCTCTGCGTCCGTTAGTCTTACGAGGATGCTGACCCTGAGACTGATTGTGTGATGTTTGATGTTTTCCTAGATCACTCCAGGAGTACTTGTTTCGCTTGACTGTCAAAGTGGTTAGACGCCCTGCGTCCGATAGTCTTACGGGATTCTACTACGCCGACTTGGACTCAGTCAAGGTACTTCAGGCATCCACGCCTAGGTATGTGCGGGTGAACTCTTTCCACCCAATCTGCTGATTTGGATACTTGGGTTACAATTCATCGTTTCCACCTGTTCAAATGGTTTCTGTGACCGAGTCTTTTGGCTTTCATCTTTTTTGTATCTTGGCATGTGGTACGACCGCACTGACACTGGAGTTCGGTTCGACCGTACTTTGAGTGCATTGGATCCGATGATCTCTGGGGAAACCGCGAGACATTGGATCTTATTTGATTTTTGCGTTGGCTCCTACCCAGAGATATGGAAGATCTCCTGGTGTGTTGGAGGCAGAACGCTCTACTGAGAAAATATTTTTGGATTTTTGAAAAGATACCCACTCTTGGGAGTGATACTCCGTGGGGTTTTTATTTGCAAATAGAAATATTTTTTGTCTTTTTGAAATGAAAATCTGGTTCGCATGTGCCTCCACTAGGGATGCCTGTGGGGTCTTTAGCTAACCGACTTTTATTTTGAAAGCAGGTAAACATGATGATTGATGCGATGGATGCTGATGCATGGAGATGCATGATGAATGCATGGCTTTGGCTCATTCTCTTTCAGTTTGATGATTTTGCTTTTGCTATGGGTGTAGAGAACTTTGAGCTTATTGCTTGTAGGGTTGTGCTTCCCTTAGGGATTTTTCTTTTTGATACGGAGATTTGAACAGCGGATTGGTCAAGATCCCGACCCGTGGTCGATCAGGTCCATCGTCCCAAGATGCTGTTTCTTTGCTAATGAGAACGTACGAGGATATCATTCGATTTCAAGATGTTCTTCTGGGCATTCATGTGATTGAGATGGTGTTTGGTTGCCCATTTTGGTCAAGATTCCAATTTGCGGGCGATTGGATCCGTCATCCCATACTGTGAAGTGAGCGGAGTTCAAGACTCCTGAATTGTAGTGCTGGGGATGCTAATTTTTGTGATTTTTTTGTAAATATGTGGTCCGAATCTTTTCCTGAGCGATCAGGATAGAGATTGGTTATTGAAAACACAGGAAATATTTTTGTGATTTTTGAAATATTTTGATTGAAAGCAAGGGAAATATTTTTGTGATTTTTGCAGATATTTGATGGAAATATTTTTGTGATTTTTGAAGAGATGATTTTGCAATGTTTTTGTATTTTGTGATTTTTCTGAAATGCAGGGAAAAGATATGGAATTTCCATCCACTTCCAGCTTCTACTGCTGGTAAGGCACCCGATCCATTTTACGTCAGCGAGCAAGACGAGTCTCACACAGTTAAGTGCCGTAGTTTTACATCTTCGGATGAGGGGATTTTGAGGGTTTTCAGTCAACACACCCACAAAGTTGCCTGTTCCTCATGTGCAATGCACATAGACCACGTATCGTCCGACGGACTCCTTCGGCCACAAGATGAGCCACATCCTCACATTTCCCTTAGTCAATCCAGTTTGGGGTCTTACGTTGCTCACAATTCCGTGAGGGTGAGCTTCACCTCCCAACAGCCTTAATCCCCTTCATGAGTTCTAGGAACAGGGAACATCCGTCAGCTTCAACAGCGACTTCCAACTCAAGGTTGTCTATCACGGTGCGTTCAACACGAACAGGATTGCGGAGTTCTGCCCGCCTCAGCCTTTACCTGTTTAAAAGATTCCAGACACCCGTACGATCAAGTGTCAGCCATGTCTGGGACAGGTTAGGAAAGAAAGCCCCCGAGAAGTTAATCCCAGTGTAGTTTTAGGTCTTCGGACCATTGGGGATAAATTGGTGGATCAAAACTGGTGATGAAAACTTTTTTTGTTTTATATTGTATATATTTTTTTGTTTTGAAAAAGTTCCAGACTTCAACTCGAGTAATCGAGATTGACACTGGTTTTTATGGAAAGCTTTAAAATATTTTTGGTATTTTTGAGATGATCCGGGTTATCGAACCATGATCCCAACGGTCGAGGCCGATGCCGGTTTTTAGTTGAAAGTGAGAAAGGTCCCCCGAGAAATTAATCCCAGTGTAGTTTAGGGTCTTCGGACCATGAAACTGTACAAAAGAGGGGCAAACATGTTTTTTTTTTATATTTTTTGAAAAAATGTCCGGTGTCAGCGGATGGACAATCCGGACTGATGCCGGTTTTTATTGAAAATCTCTCGGGATGTCGATCCCGACGTAGTTTAAGGTCTTCGGACCAAAACTTTAAAAGCGGGGCTGGTAATATATTTTTATGATTTTTGAAAATGTCCGGAGTCATTGATCTTGAGCAAACAAGACCGACGCCGGCTTTTATTGAAAATCTCTCGGGATGTCGATCCCGACGTAGTTTAAGGTCTTCGGACCCAGACTTAGTAAAAGGGGGGGCAAACACATTTTTTTGTTTTTTTCGAAATGATCCAGATCATCAGATCTTGGCCTGAAAGGCTGGGATCGATGTTGGTTTTTATTAAAAATCTCTCGGGACGTTGATCCCGACGTAGTTTAAGGTCTTTGGACCCAAAACTTTAAAAGAGGAAAGACATTTTTTTTGTTTTCTTTTTTTTTTGGAAAAAATTCTGGGTCATCGATTCTGATTTTGATGGTCGAGATCGATACCCATTTTTATTAAAAATCCCTCGGGATCTTGATCCCGACGTAGTTTAAGGTCTTCGGACCAAAACTTTAAAAGCGGGGCTGGTAATATATTTTTATGATTTTTGAAAATGTCCGGAGTCATTGATCTTGATGTGAGCAAACAAGACCGACGCCGGCTTTTATTGAAAATCTCTCGGGATGTTGATCCCGACGTAGTTTAAGGTCTTCGGACCAGACTTAGTAAAAGGGGGGGCAAACACATTTTTTTGTTTTTTTCGAAATGATCCAGATCATCAGATCTTGGCCTGAAAGGCTGGGATCGATGTTGGTTTTTATTAAAAATCTCTCGGGACGTTGATCCCGACGTAGTTTAAGGTCTTCGGACCCAAAACTTTAAAAGAGGAAAGACATTTTTTTTGTTTTCTTTTTTTTTGGAAAAAATTCTGGGTCATCGATTCTGATTTTGATGGTCGAGATCGATACCCATTTTTATTAAAAATCCCTCGGGATCTTGATCCCGACGTAGTTTAAGGTCTTCGGACCAGAAACTGTACAAGTGATGTATATATTTTTTTGGTTTTCTGAAAATGTCCAGAGCCACCAGATCTTGAAGAAGACTGATGCCGGTTTTATTGACAATCCCTCGGGATCTTGATCCCGACGTAGTTTAAGGTCTTCGGACCACAACTCATACATGTGAACAGTAATCAAGGGCGGAGATTCTTGGGATTCTTCTTGGAATGGTTTGGATCATCTGGTCATGCCTTTGGATGGTTGAGATCATTGTTTGACCAAGTCAAATTTTCCTTTCTTTTTCTTGGAAATTCCATGGAACTTTTCCACATCATCCACCCAATTTCTCACCCATTTCTCATGAGATGAGATTTTGGTGAGATTTTCTCTTTTTTCTCACCATTCTCTTCCATCACTTCATTCTTACATGGAGGTACAAGATTCACTTGCAACCACCCTTCCCAAGGAGGAGTTCTTCCCAAGGAGAGGGAGAGGGAGGTCGTTTCAAGTAGGTGGAGGCTAGGACGGCCTCCCATGGGCCGCCCGCCCGGTCTTTGCCTCCTGGTCTCTTCAGGGGGCTGGGTAAAAGGGTGCCCTCCCCTTTTCTATATAACATGGGGCACCCTCCCCCCCTCAAACGTGCAATCTCTCTCTTCTCTCTCTCATACTCTTTCTTTCTTCAAGTTTCCTCTCTCTTCTTTGGTGGTCCTTTGCTCTTTTCAAGTGGTGGGCCTTAGAGAAATCTTGGGACAGCAAGGTGGTCCTTCTTTGGTGAGTGGTAAAGGTATGGACCACTTCCTTTCTCTTTCTTGTCCTTTTCCATCTTCATTGTCTCTTCTCATGATCCTTTTTCTTTTTCATGTAGCTATTCAAAGGGGTGTGAAGGTGTGCCCAAGCATTCTTGATCTTTTCTTAGATCTCAAGTCTTTCAAAGGTGGTGCATGGAGAAGGACATTACAAGCTCTCCACTTCATCATTTTTTCCTTTTTCACACTCCCTCCATGTGCATGTAAGGAGTAATTTTGCCATGTCATCAAGTGTGCATGGCAAAATACTCTATCTTTTTCATGGGAGTTGGGCCTCTTTTCATGTGTATCAAATGGGCTCAAAGTGAAGTCATGGCCCTTGGTGTATTTGATGGGCCCAATGCTTCATTTTGGGCTCCCTCATGCTTTCTTGCCTTTGTCATTTTTCCTTTGGAGCTTACTTTCTTTTCTATCTTTTTCAAGGTTTGGGCCCATGGGCATGGTAGGGCCCATCTCAAGTTTTGGGCTCATGGGGCTCATTTTGGGTGACCCCATCTTTCTTTACATATGTATGGATCAAGGTGGCTAGCCCATTCTTCATTTTGGATCTCAAGTGGGCTAGTTTTCCTAAGTGGGCTTATATGGACAAGTAGCCCAAGTCTTCCACTATTTCTTTGATTATGATGTACATCTTTGCACAAAGTGTGGTGGGCTCCTTGGAGTTTTTCATGTGAATGGGCTTTTGGGCCTTCATTGAAACTTGGGCACTTCTTTGGACCATGTGTGCCACACTACACTTTGTTCATGTAGGCTTTTTCTTTTCATGCTTTCTCTCTTGATGGATGGAGGACTTGAGTTACTTGACCATCTACAAATCCCATGAGTGAGTTGTTCCCACAATCTCACTAAGTTCAAATGGCTTCTTTTGTGGTAGGATTGTGGTTCTCAAGAGTTTCCCTTAGATGCTATCCACCTCAAATGGATAATTCTCAAGTGAGCTATTCATACAACCATGGGTCCTTGATCTTTTCTTTGGGGACTTGGTGGGTCATCCACTATCATTCTCAAGTATGAGTGGTTTTTCTTTCCATTTGTGGGAAAGAATGATACCCATAGGTTGCCCATTTTTGTCCCATGCCTTGGGACATTTTGGATTTTGATATTCAAGTGGGCTATGTGTACCATTCTTATCCATTTTCATGATGGTTGGGTGACTCATCAAGCCATGCTCTTTTGTGCTCAAATGGTCTCCCTTTTGGTGAAAAAGTTGGTGCACATAAGTTGCCCAAACTTGCCTTTTCATGGGCATTTTCAACTTTGATTCTTCATGTGGGCTATGTGCATCGACTTTCTACCCTTAGCTTCTTTGATTCGCATGTTTGTGGGTAGACCTCCTTGTTGCATTTTCGTGGTCAAGATTTTCATCAAGATGAGGCACATAAGGTTGCCCATGGTTAACCCACGAATGGGTCCTCATGTTCTTCAAGTGGGCTATGTGCTTTCTTCAATCCATTGAGATGAGGCATTTGGGTTGCTCTTGGGGACCCGTTTCCTTTCTATTCCCCACTTGTCCATGCACATGTGTAAAAAGATGGAGACATCCTAAGTGAGAATCACGACCTTGGCATAAAAGTGAGTCCATCCTTGGCCACATGTGGACTTTGAAAAGGGATTTCTCATGTGAAGTAGGATTCTCATCCTTAGTTGATTTCATGGCACTTGAGTGCATTTGTTGTCCAAAATGTGTCCTTGGATGATGGACTTTTCTTACCTAAGGCATGCCATGCCACCTTCTTTAAGGTGGGCCTTACTTTTTCCAATGGGTCCAACACATATCCTAAGTGACACATGGAGTTGGACTTTAGATTTTGCATTTGAATGTGAGTCCAATCCCATGGGTTTCTTGGATGAGAATTTGGATTTTAATGGGTAAAGGATAGGGACTTACCTTGCCAAGCTTGTAGGATTCCATGGCGGATGGTACCAGGGGCCACCAAGTAGTTGACGAGGATGATCCTGCTTTCATTGTCCGCCGGGGGGACCACATGTGTTCCCTAGCTATGGAGCATCAACCTCTTCCTGCCATCAAGGGTCGAGGTACCAGGGATCGCTGGGACAATTGGATGAAGGAGCCACAGCCCTTGCTTGAGCGAGTACTAGATGGTACTCCTTTTGCTGGCCTCCTCACCCTACGCTTCCATAACAACGACGCCAACCGCATGATGCTTGCGGCCCTTTGTGAGAGGTGGCGGGATGAGACCCACACCTTCCAGCTTCCTTGTGGAGAATGGGGGATAACCCCTTTGGACATTTACATGCAGATAGGTTTCCCGTTTCATGGGGCAATTGTCCCTCAAGTTAGCTCTTTAGCTCCCCTCTCTTCCACTGATTGGCTGCGGCTTGTCGGTGACGTCCCTCCTGAGGGTGAGTTCCAAGGCCATCAGGTGAAGATGCGATGGTTTTACAACAATTTTGCTTCCGTCGTCCCTACCACCGAGCGAGAGGCCCTCCACAAGGCGCGGGCCATGATCACTTATGCTTTTGGATCCTTTCTTTTTTGCCATGCGAATGAGAGAGTTGATCCTAAATTTCTTCGTTTAGTCGAGGATCTTCATCACCCCTATAACTGGAATGGGGCCATCCTAACCCGTCTCTTTCAAGGTCTGGACAAGACCTGTCGGCATAGCCGGTCCTTCACAGGCTTCTGGCCTGTTGTTGAGGTACCTCTTCTTTCATCCTCCTTGGAGCCATTTGCCTCCTTTCTCTCTCTGATCTTTAAATGTACTTTCATCCAGACCTGCTTTTATGACCATTTTCCGCATCTTGCGCCGAGGATGCGAGATGACATTGAACCCGCTCAGTATCACCACATGTACTGGCATCAGCAGAATCGTCAGCGGAACTCCCGAGTTCCCGGGGACAATTGGCGTGCTGATATAGACGGGCTGACCATCGAGGACGTAAGTATCTTGCTTGTCTTTGTCCTTGTACTGTACTTGTAACTGATCGTGGTAACCTCTTCTGCTGCAGTTTGCCCGGATGCCGTACGCTAGTTTCCCTCTTTACTACACACCCCTAGCGCGTGGAGGCATACGATGCTTCATGTCTCCGCATTATGCTTTCTGACGCTGAGTCCTTCCAATGGTACTTGGGAGAGAGATTGCTTCGGCAAGTCACTGGGGTAGCTCGGGTCCCCTGTTCTGCACCTCCTCCAGCTGCTCGGATGCCAGCTGATGAGAGAGTTGAGGCTCTGGTGGGCCAGCCTGGCTTCCGTTTCACGATCCTGGATCGTGATTATGACGAGTGGTATCTGCTATTTGGCCAGGGGCCTTTGCTTCCTTCGCTTTATGTTCCAGGTGGCCGTCGTAGGTATGCTGGAGGTTCAGTGACTGCTCCTTTGATGGATCTTTATCGTCGGGAGCGGGACGCGAGGAGGGGCGATGATGATTATGTTGGTGACTTGTAGCTGGCTCTGCTTTATATGGCCTTGTACTTCTGTTTTTGTCCCCTTTTGTATCAAGCCCTTTTGGATGAATATACAGGCTTTGATTTCTCCCAAATTCCTTGGTGATGTCTGTATGCTTTGACTCTTGACTCATTCCTTCATGATTTGAGACTGCTTAGTTGCATGGGTGATGACTTGAATGGTTCAGATTGCTTGATTAGGCCTTGTGGGCCCACTTGATGATCGGATCTGGGATTCTGGCCCTCCTTTTGATGATTGGACTTTCGATCTTGATACTTCATGACTTGTGTAAGCTTTCCAATGGTTTGGATCTTGACGATTTTGGCCCTTGAATGGTTCAGATTGATGGATTTGGCCCTGTGGGCCCACTTGAGACCTTAGTTTTACTTTGGGGCACTTCTTTTGATGATTTGTGAGGTTAGGAATGCTTCTCATGGTGTGGATGATGGCTTGAACGTCTCTGATCGCTTGATTTGGCTTTGCGGGCCCACTTGATGATTAGATCTTGGATTCTGGCCCTTCTTGTGATGATCAAACCTTTGATCTTGTTGTTTCATGGCTCATGTAGGTTCTTCAATGGTTTAGATCGTGATGATCTAGTCTTTGAATGGCTTGGATTGCTTGTGGCCCCCACTTGATCACCTTTCCTTCTCTTTGGCTTGATCAGCCCTATTCCAGTCACATTGCTTCGTGATTGGACCAGTGGGGCACCTTTTGTATGATCTTGATCATCTTCAGTTGAAATTTGGAGTGGACCGGAGCCTTGGGCGGCCCACGGAGCGCCATCTGCTGACGTGGACTGTCAGCCTCACCTACCAAAAGCCCTGGAGCCAATCCCGCGGAGAGAGGGGAACCGCGTCCGTACGGGCGGCCCAGGGCAGGCCGCCCAAGGCTCGCCTCTTGAGCGGCCTGGGCTGGCTCTGGTTCGGACATCTTCTGCTGTCTGTTGCTGCTGTCCCCACATTCCCTGTACTGGACCGTTCGATTCCAGCCATGAATCTTCTTGTCCCCTTGTCTTTTCTCTTCATCTTGTCTTCTTCTCATTTTGTCCTTTCTTGGGCAATGGATGGTGGAGATTTGGGGGCTGTGGGGGCTGTCCAAGGTGGGTCCCACTCTTCAGATTTTCAATTGAGCTTTGATAATGGGGAGATGTCTTTAATGGATGGGGGAGATGGGGCATTGAATGGAAGCATTGATGAGGGGTTAGGGAATGGAGTTGGTGGAGCTTTGAATAGCTCCATTAATGGTGGGATGGCTGGATTTTCTGATTTGAATGGGGCCCTCATTATGGGAGGAAGGGATGGTATGGATGAGATGATGGGATGGGACATAGGTGAGGCTATGCATCCCTTGAGTGTGGGTCCCATGGATGACGTGATGGACGGTGATGATGGGACTATGAGGGACATAGATGGGCTGATCTCATGTCTGGATGGTATGGATGGCTCAGATGGTACCTTTGACGGTTTGGATGCTCTGGATGAGGGCCAGGATGTGCGGTATACTTCTTTGGGTGGACTTGATGTGATCATTGATGATGTCCCCTTGATGATGGACGGTGTAGATGCCTCGATGATCCCTTTGATCGGCCAGGATGATGACTGGATACATGATTTTCTGTTGGAGGGGGCCGCAGGTCCAGATCTGACCGTTGATTCTTCAATCGGGGCTGCCGGGACCCTTTTTGATGGTTCAGATGCATTCTTCGATGGTCAGATTAGCCAGGATGCCACGATGTGCGGTGTGATCTTCACTGATGGCTCTTTTGGTTGGGAGCATTGTCCTTCTTTTGGTCATCGGCCCTTTGCGCACTCTGTTCACGAGGTGGGCGAGTCTTCTCATGCGGCTGAGGTTGTGACAGTTTCCGACAGTGATGCGGCTATATCAGACATAGCCGTTACTGGGGACAGGTCAGGGGCTGTCGAGTCTGCAGAGGTTCCAGCTTTTCCTTCTCCTTCGCCTGTTGACCTTCCGATCTTCGATGAGTTGTCCTCGATTTCTGGGCCTTTTGTGCTGGAGGGGATACCGGTGAGGACTTGTCAGCTGCTTCCTCGTTCTTCTTGCTCGCCACGACTGCTTGCTTGGCTTGACAGCTTGTCAGCTTATGAGATTCGAGATTTGGAGTCTTATGGCTTTGGCAGTCTGATTCATATGGCTAGAGTTGACATTGACTGGAGGATGCTCGGAGCTGCCTTGATTGACTGGGTCCCTTCGTTGAACTTGTTTGCGTTTAATGATATGGAGATGGGGCCTTCTTTGGAGGAGCTTGCACGCTTGACAGGCTTACCCTTGGATTATACTTAGTACTTTTCGCCGAAGACATCGCCGAAGACTGCTACACTACAGAACTGGTTTGGGATCCCCTATCTTGTTCGGCCTGCAGCTAGTGGCCAGGATGCTGTAGTGTTCTCTTTGGACCTGCTGTATGATCTTTTTTCGGGTCCTCAGGGTACGGCCGGTTCCACCTTTGCTCGGAACGCACTGATGTTCTGTTTGATTGCTGAGGTGCTGTTCTCGGGATGGCGCAGGTCCCAGACTCCTTTGCTTTTTGAGGTGATGAGCCGAGCTGTCCGTCGGCAGGGGATCATTTCTCTCATCTTGGCCGAGCTATTTGATGGGCTGACCGACTGTGCCCTGGGCCGCACTCGTGTCCTTCGCGGCTGTTGTGCTTTCCTTCAGGTATCTTTTCTGCACCTTTTTTCTTCTTGCTTTGCTAGGAATTATTTTGCTCTAGCTGAACTTCTTTTGCTTTTTGTGATCAGGTATGGCTATGGGAGCGTCTTTCTCTGACCGTTCCTGTACCTCTTCCTGGCATCCCGGGCTCTGACATTATGCGTTATATCATCGAGTTCCTTCCTCATACAGCCAGGATGAGCGAGCCCCTGTATCGCAGGATGTTCGCTGAACTTCGTGACTGGAACGTTCGTTGGGAGTCATCTTGGCTTTCACTTCCTCCAGTGCTTTGTGATGCACACCGCCATCCTCTGATGTTGGTAGGCTTTCGATCCTACTTTTCTTACCATCCCATCCGGTTCCTGCGGCAGTTTGGGTATGAGCAGGATGTTCCTCATTTCGCTTTCACGGGTATCGGGCGTCGAGCACTTCCATCCAGATCCTCTGACTTTAGGACCCGGATTGATTGTTCTTGGGCGAGTTATTTGACAGCTGATTTGTTGGGATTTGAGCTACGGACTTTTCCGATGGCGACCGCCCCATATCAGTATTGGGTTGCTGAGCAGTCTTTGTATCGACGTATCCCTTGTTGGCACCAGACTGCTGATGAGGATGAGCAGGATATTCTTGGAGATGCTGGCTCTTCATCTGGTTCATATGAACCTTTTGAGGAGCGCCCTTTTGTCGATCCTGGCTTCCTTTTGGCCACTCATGGCCATCTGCTGTCTGAGATCTCTGCACTTCGGTATCATTGCGAGATGATGTCGAGGAGATTGTCTGCCGATCGGAGGTTGTCTGATGAGGAGACAGCGATCCGTACCTTGAGCGTGATGAGGCGCATTACCTGCGTATGGAGGTGAGCAGGTTGAGAGCGAGACTATCTTTTTATGAGTCAGAGGACTCACCTGATGTGGCCGAGGAGGAGGGTAGAGATTGATTGTGTTGGTCACCTGTACACTGATTTTTGCATATATGATTGATGATGATGCATTTTTTTGTATTTTTGAAAAAGATGATATGTGTAAGAGAAATATAATGCATTTAATTGAAAAGAGAAAAAACTGTTTGAAAATCTACTGTGCCATGAGTTGTCTTGTGAGTGTGTCTGGATTTTGTGTCGGGATATAGGAATCAGAACTGGGGCTCGGTCAATGATTTGACCGATATCTCGAGATTTGACTTGCTTGATCCTTTGGTTCCCTAGAGATGTAGGCAACGGAAACTCTCGTTTCCTGAGATTGTCAGAGTCTGTAGAGTTCTTCGCTCCTGACTGCGCTTCTTCTTGTTCTTGAACTGTAACCGCTTGAACTGATCTGGACCGTCTGCTTTCTTGGTACCTGCACTTTTATTTTTTTCTTTTCTTTTCTTTTTTTTTCTCTTTTTTTTTTCATTTTGAGCCATTTTTGCCTGTAGTGCTCTTTCGAGTTTTCACCACAGCCGGCTTTTTCCCGTCATTTTTGCCCGTGGCGCCCTTTCAGGTTTTCACCACGTCCCGGGTATTTGGTCTTGCCTGCCCCTTGGCAGCTGTGCTGTTTTTACCCTTGGCGCCCTTTCAGGTTTTCACCAAGTCCGCTGTATGCCCACTGTTTTTACTCGGAGCGCCCTTTCGGGTTTTCACTCCGCCCTCTTTGTTTAGGCACACATTTTCTTTTTTCTTCTTTTTTTTTTCTTTTTCTTTTCTGGATCTCTGGATAACTGCGGCGGCTAGAGGTCGGGAATCCGTCGTTGCCGGCCGATGGCAGTCCTTCAGCCCTTATCCTGAGTTACGATAATAGAGCTGTCAGGTCTTTGCTAAAGACCCCTCTGAGATGGATGGATGGATGACTGTGTTTCTTCTTGGGTTGATTTTTTTCTTGGGTGCCTTGCTTTGGCTTCCCTTTTTCTTTCTCTTTTCTTCTTTTCTTTTCTTTTTCTTTTTCTTTTGCATTCTTTTTCTCTCTCTTTTTTTTTTCCTTTTTGAATCCCCCCCCTTTTTTTTGTATTTTTCTCTTTTGGAGTCCCCTTATTTGAAACACTTGTTGGTGGACAGGAATGATTTCTCAGAGGTCTTAGCTTCGACCTCTTGACTTCAGCTCTATTAAAGTAACCTTTGATAAGGTCAGAATAACTTACCCGTGAAAGATCTTCACGTTGTCGGCGTTGGTTGGCTCAGGAAGATCCAGCCCTCTCATGCTGGTGAGTCTGAGGGCGCCTCCAGGAAGTACTTCTCTGATGATCAGTGGCCCGTCCCACGAGGGTTTGAACTTTCCTCTGGGGTCCGGAAGGTGCGACGGTAGAATCTTCTTCATGACCATGTCGCCTACCTTGAAACTCCTTTTTCGGACTCTCTTGTTGTAAGCCCGAGCGATCCTTTTCTGATAGCATTGTGAATGACTTAGTGCACGCATGCGCTTTTCATCTGCTAGCTGCAACTGATCGAATCTGGCCCGTTGCCATTCTCCTTCTTCAATTCCGCTTTCTAATAACACCCGAAGTGATGGTACTTCCACTTCGACTGGTAGAACTGCTTCCATTCCATAAGTAAGCTCGAAAGGAGTAATGCCCGTAGCAGACCGTATAGACGTTCGATAGGCCCAAAGTGCATATGGGAGCATATCTGACCAATCTCGATAGGTCACGACCATCTTCTCGAGTATCCTGACGATTGTCTTGTTTGCGGCTTCTACCCCACCATTCATCTGGGGACGGTAGGGGCTTGATCGATGATGTTGGATCTTGAACTTGCTGAGGAAGTCATCCATCTTCTTGTTGACGAACGGGGTCCCATTATCTGTGATGATGGCATTAGGGATTCCATACCGGCATATGATGTTGTTCTTCATGAATTTGATCACTTGAGATGCTGCAATCGTGGTGTAGGAGGCTGCCTCTACCCACTTGGTGAAGTAGTCGACTGCCACAAGTATGTACTCGTGACCATTTGATGCTTTGGGACTGATCTTGCCGATGATGTCGAGTCCCCACATGGAGAAGGGCCAGGGGGTGGTCAGGTTGTATAACTCTGATGATGGGGCATGGATTTGATTCGCATGCTCTTGACACTTGAAGCATTTTCTGACGTGTTTGCAACAGTCTGTCTCCATGGTGAGCTAGTAGTAGCCGAGTCGTAGAATCTTCTTTGCCATCATGTGCCCATTCATGTGTGGGCCACAGATTCCTTCGTGTATTTCTTTCATGATCTTTGCAGCTTCTGTTTCATCGACGCATCGAAGGAGGATGTGATTATAGGATCGCTTGTAAAGAACTTCGCCACTGATGGTGAACTGGCCGGCCAAACGTTGGATGGTTCGGCGATCTGTTGCTGTTGCTGACTCTGGATACTCCTGGGTTTCGAGATATTGCTTGATGTCGGCATACCAGGGTTTGTCAGGGACAGCTTCGGCTTCTTCTATTTGCAGGCAAAAAGCAGGTTCTTCTTGAATTTCGACTGTGAGCTCCCATTCTGAAGCTCCTTTTGGGATCTCGAGCATTGATGCGAGCGTGGCGAGAGCATCTGCAAACTGGTTCTTGGCTCTGGGCATGTATGAGAAGGTGATTTCCTTGAATTCTTCGATCAGATTGTCAAGATACACATGATATGGTATCAACTTCTCGTCTTTGGTCTTCCATTCGCCATTGGTCTGATTGATGATAAGCTGTGAGTCTCCAAATACTCGTAGCTTCTTGACGCCCAAGATTATGGCTTCCCTTAAGCCAGCGATGCATGCTTCGTACTCTGCCATGTTGTTGGTGCACTCGAATGCGATGCGCCTCGAGATAGGAATAGGGACATCATCTGGAGAGTAGAGGATTGCTCCAATACCACTCCCTTTAGAATTTGCTGCGCCGTCGAAGAATAACGTCCACTCATCTTTTTTCTTCTTTTCTTCCTCTTCAATGAGCAAGAGATCTTCATCAGGGAAGAATGTCTTGAGCGGCTGATAGTCCAGGAGAGAGTGAGCCGCAAGATGATCGGCGAGGGCCTGTCCCTTGATTGCCTTTTGAGTGACATAGGTGATGTCGAACTCAGACAAGAGTAGCTGCCATTTAGCTATCCTTCCAGTGAGTGCCGGTTTCTCGAACAGGTACTTGAGCGGATCCATGTGAGCGAGAAGGAGAATAGGGAATGCAATCATGTATTGACGGAGTCGCTGAGTTGCCCAGACTAGGGCGAGGCAAGTCTTCTCGATCGGGGAATACCTGGTCTCGTAGTCGGTGAACTTTCGACTCAAATAGTATATTGCTTGTTCTTTCTTCCCGGTTTCGTCGTGTTGGCCGAGGACACAGCCAATGGCTTCTGCTGCTACCGAGATGTATAACAATAGTGGTCGTCCAGGAGCGGGTGGCACTAGGACTGGAGGATTCATGAGATACTTCTTGATGCGGTCGAAGGCGACTTGGCAATCATCATTCCATTCTTTTGGGACGTTCTTCCGAAGGAGCTTGAATATGGGCTCGCAGATAGGTGTGAGCTGTGCGATGAAGCGACTAATGTATTGAATTCTGCCGAGGAAACCACGAATTTCTTTCTCTGTTCTAGGAGGGGGCATCTCGATGATTGCTCTGGTTTTGGTCTCGTCGACCCTGATGCCATCTTCGCTCACCATAAAGCCGAGGAGCTTACCTCCCATTGTACCGAAGACACACTTCTGAGGGTTGAGGCGAAGCTTGTACTTTTCTAATCTGTTGAATAACTTCTTCAGATCTTCAAAGTGTCCTTCAATTGTGCGAGATTTGACGATCATGTCGTCCACATATACTTCGAGCTCCTTGTTCATCATGTCGTGGAATAGTGCTGTCATTGCTCGCGGATATGTTGCTCCTGCGTTCTTCAGACCGAACGGCATCACCCTGTAACAGAAGGTTCCCCAGGGAGTGATGAACGATGTCTTCTCACGATCTTCAACGGCCATCTTGATCTGATTGTAACCTGAGAACCCGTCCATGAATGAGAAGATCTTGTATCCAGCAGTGTTGTCGACCAGAGTGTCGATATGTGGCAAAGGGAAGTCATCTTTTGGACTGGCTTTGTTGAGATCTCGGAAGTCGATGCACATTCGAACCTTGCCGTCCTTCTTCGGTACTGGTACGATGTTGGCGAGCCATTCAGGGTAGTTGGAGACTACCAAGAATCCCGCGTTGTACTGCTTGATGACTTCATCTCGGACTTTCAGAGCCCATTCTGGCTTCATTCTTCGGAGTTTTTGCTTCACTGGCTTCATATCTGCCCTGGTTGGCAGATGGTGTACAACGAGCTCTTCATCGAGCCCCGGCATGTCTTCATATGAGAACGCGAAGTTGGACAATCTTGGAGCTAGGAACTCTATCATTTTCTGTTTCATCTCAGGTGGCAACGATTTTCCAATGCGTACTTCCCTAGGGATCTCAGGCGTCCCCAAGTTTACTATCTCGAAATCATCGGCAATAACATTGGCTTTGGATTCGAACTTTTTGAGGAGATCCTCTAGTTCGGGAGCTGGATCATCATCTTCCTCGTCCCGAGCTTCGTCCAGACCCATGAGCTCAAAGTCTAATTCGATGTCGAAATCATATGATTCGACTTCAAACTCATGCGACTCTTTAGACGAACTTGGCACACTATTGAATGCAGGAAAAGAAATGTTTTTTGGTTTTTGAGATTTTTCTGAAATGGAAATACTAGATGTTTTTGGCTTTTGAAAGTTTTTGATTTTTTTGGCTTTTTGAAATTCACGGGACTTTGAACAAGCGGGCATTGCAGACCATGATTGAGCCCAACTTGTTCCAAAGTTCCGGCTGCTGCTTAAACAGGCGTTTTTTTTGGAAGCCAGAGCCCTCAGATGGCTCTTTGGCTGATTCAAAAGTGAGGGGAACAGATGACCATTCAGGACCCCACACTTCCTCCCCTGAAGAGGTGGGGGTTGATGATTTGGGTGAAGAATCATGGTCTGGCCCAATGACCATGACTTCTTGCTGGTCAGGTTCGAGATCTGAGTCGTACTCAGTCCCTCCCGGATCACTTACCTCGCATTGCAGTTCGTCTGGTTCCGCAGTGAGACACAAGTCTGGAACCTGGACATCAGACCAATCTAGGGCTGGCCACTTCCCTTTCTTGGTCCAATGGATGGGCTGCTTCTGCCCCTGGCTGATGATTGATGATGTTGACTTTGCAGAGGTGGGCAAGTCGTGCCCCTTGCTAATTGGTGATGAGATGGGCGAGTCGTGCCCCTTGCTGATTGAAGTGGGCAGGTTGTGCCCCTGGTTGAGAGAAGTGGGCAGGTTGTGCCCCTGGTTGAGAGAAGTGGGCAAGTTGTGCCCCTGGTTGGGAGCAGGTGTCAGAGTAACCTGGTCCTGAAGCTGCTGTATTTGTCTTCTTTCTTCGTCTTCATCATTTCCTCCTTCTTCTGGAGGCTTAGATGGTTCGAGAATCTGATCCCATCGAATGGGGGGCCACGTGGCCCAAACTAGGCTCATCGGGAGGCCTTTGTGTAGTGCAGTCGGTTGATTCCCTCCTGGATCTTTGCAAGGTTCTCCTGGCTTGACGAATTGGATGGGTGAGCACCGAAATTTTTTCCTTCTCTTGTCCATGCAGGTTGACCTGTATCCGAGTCCCCACTTGCGTTGGTTATATACCAGTGGTACCTTTCTGGACTTGAAGTGGTTCTTCATTCGATATTTGAGGCTCAGACGCTCTGCCGGTGAAAAGACACGGTCCACCCTTATCGGTTCTGGATTGGCGATAGAGTTCACAGTCTCGAATTCGAAACTGTGAAACGGGATGTCTTCTTCAGAGTGCTGGATATCGATGACCGGGATGTCTGGTTCAGTGGCAGTAGCATTGGAAGGAATGATGAGCTCCTTCTCTGCATAGATAGAGATCACTTGATTTCCACAGATATACTTCACTCGTTGATGCAGGGTTGATGGCACAGCTCCAACCTTGTGCAGCCACGGTCGTCCGAGCAGCATGTTGAAAGAGGCTGATATATCCAGGATTTGGAATATGATGGTAGAGACTTCCGGACCTATCTGTACCTCTATGTCGACCTCCCCTTCCACTGATCGGCGGGTGTTGTCGAATGCTCTGACGCATATGGTGCTGGGTCGGAATGAAGAAGGACTGATTCCCAGACGTTCTGCAGTCTTGAGTGGGCAGACATTTAAGCTTGAGCCATTATCGATAAGGACCAGCGGAACACAGAGGTCTTTGTATCGTAAGGCTATATTGAGGGATCGCCCATGATCACGTCCCTCTGGTGACAACTCATTATCTGTGAAGGTGATGGCGCGCGGAGCCAGAAGTTGTCCAATCATCAAACCTATCATTTCTGGTGCCGTATCAGAGGAGACGTGAGCATCGTTCAAGGTCTTAGCAAACATTTCTCAGTGTATGCGAGATGTATAGAGTAACTCCCATACTGAGATTTGTGCAGGGATTGACTTGAGCTGATTCGCCACATCGTATGCGGCTTCATTTTTGTTGCCGAGGCCTGAAAGGGCGCCTTTGGGATCTCCTCTGTTCTGATTATCTCTTCGGATACAACGCCCATTGGGATTCATGTTCCCCACTTCCGCACATTCTGGATAGTGCCATGGAACCTCTTTGTAGTTTTCCTCCCTTTTGCCTTCTAGGACCACTGGCTCTTGCAATGGTGCTGGTGTGGGTACCAGATCTTCCTCGTATGGAGCTTTTGCCTTGAGAACTACATTGTTGCCTGTGCTGAAGGGGTAGTATCGAGGCTTGTCTTCATAGACCACATAAGGTCGTGGTCCTGGCTTGACTGTTCCTGGGGCAGGAGGCTCCCATGGAATGAATACTGGTCCTCTTGATATGGCAGGAGGTTTCTCTGTTCGTCCCAGCTGTCGTAGTGTGATTGACACGCCTCCGGGATTTGCCCCTTGCAATATGACTGGCTCAAATGGAGGAGCTCCTTCCAAGATAACAGGCTCTTGCTGTTGATGAGTATAATCCTTCCATTGTGGATTGGATTGTTCTTGAGTTGCCCCTTGCAAGATGACAGGTTCGTATGAGGACTCAATGTATGATTGTGCTCCTTCTAGGACGACTAGTTCCCAACATGAGGGGTCGTAAGGCGCCCCTTGCACAACTGGCACATCATATGGAAATGCTCCTTCGAGTACTACTGGCTCGAGGACTGGAGGAGGAAAGGGACTTGCCCCTTGCATGATCGGAGGAGGACTTGTCGGCCCATAAGTGTAAGCATGAATGGATTGGACGGGGGAGAAGAAGCGATCGAGATGGTCCCCTTCTTCTATACTATTGACTGCAGGGCCACGAGACGAACTGGGGTCCGTTGGATGCTGAGGCAGAGGATTCTGAAGGATGTTGGTGGAAGCTGCTGGAGAAGTTCCAGGGACCGAGATGACGATCTTGCGGTCATCAATCAGGTCTTGTATGGCATTCTTCAAAGTATAGCATCGATCAGTGGCGTGGCCACGTCCTTGATGATAGGCCCAATACTCATTTTCTCGGTAGTTTGGTGGCAAAGGATGAGGAGGAGGCCTAGGTGTCATTAGAGTGAGTAACTGCTTTTGTACCAGCGTAGTCATGATTTGACTAAGTGGTTGACTGAGTGGAGTGAACTTCCTGGACTCCCTGTAATTCTGCCTGTTCTGGTATGAGTATTGGCCATTTCCTCTGAATTGCTGCTGTTGCCGAGGTGGTTGTAGTTGAGGATTCGGTTGTGGTTGATACCGCTGAGGCTGATGCTGAACTTGATTCTGCTGATACTGTTGACGTCCTTGTGGGGGAGCATGTTGATTTCATTGAGCAGTGGTGTTGATGTTGTTTACCTCTGTTGGGCGGGGAGGAGAACCACTGCGGTTTCCATTCCCGTGCCCGATAGGTCTTCCTTCCACTCTGTTCCTCTTGACTGGAGTGGCCTGATGAGGCCATGGGGAAATCGTCCCGGCACGGATTCCTGCTTCGACTTGCTCTCCAGCACGGATTAGCTGCGAGAAGTTCGCATATGGATGCGAGATGAGATACCCGGATATGCCTGGATATGTTGAATGAACAATCATGGAGATTTGTTCTTCATCGTCGATGGGTGTCCGCATTCTGGCTGCCATAGCTCGCCAACGTCCCACATAAGCTGATAGTGTTTCATCACTCCTTTGCCTGAGTGCTGCGAGGTCGGCTCTTCTGGGTGCCATGTTGAGATTGTATGCGAATCTGTCGATGAAAGCCTGGGAAAGCTGTTCCCATGTTCTGATGCGGTGGCAGTCCAATGAAGTGTACCAATCTAGGGCATCGCCCTTCAGAGATTTTTGGAACAAACGAATAAGGGCCCCTTCATTTCCTGCGATTGCACTCAGCTCCCCGCAGAAAGCCTTGAGATGTGCTGTGGGACAACCGCTGCCATTGTATCTCTTGAATTTCGGAACCTCAAAGTTTTGAGGTACTTGAGCATCTGGGAACATCTGGGAAAGGACACAAGTCTCTGAACTTGGTCGAATGTAAGTCGATTCCTTGTTGTCGCTGAAGCTGATTTTGCAAGATCTGGAACTGCTCCCGCAACTCGTCCAGTCCTGAATGTTCTACTCGAGCGACTGGTGCCTCTTGGAGTAAGGCACGTTCTTCTTCGGCATAGTGGTCGATGTCTTCGACCCTATGGGCTTGCTGACAAGCAACCGTGGGTTGCTGAAGTTGATTTGATGATTGGACTGGATTCTGATGAACTTGTGCTTGAAATGATGGTAACTGAACTGGAGACTGTACTGAAGGTTGAACTGGAACTTGCTGGAAATTGACTGGATTTTGCTGAATTGAAGATTGCTGAAAATTAACTGGATTTTGCTGAATTGAAGATTGCTGGAAATTAATTGAAATCTCATCGGCGGGGATGTGCTGGAATTGAAAAGTGCTCCTGTTTGCAGGAGGCTGAGATGCTGGGAAGTGGCCCCCTTGTTAGGTATTCGCCACTGTCCGCTGATTGATGTGGGCTTGACACTGACCCCGTTGTGGGCATTCGCCAGTGCTGTCCCTGTTGCTGGAAATTGAATTGAAATCCCATCGGCGGGATGTGCTGGAATTGAAAAGGTGTCCCATCGGCGGGGACATGCTGAGATCTACTGAGATTGTTGTTTGCAAGATTGACTGGAAGCTGACTGGATGTTCCTGCAACGGAAGTGCTCTGAGATGGCCTTGTCGTCGCAGGAAGATATTGAGAAGGATGCTCCATAGCGAAGGGCTGAGATGGCTGCTGTCGGTAGTCTTGGGCAGACTCCGATGGTTGTGCTTGATTTGTACTGGAGGCCGGGAGGACCCGGCCTGGTTGTTGAGATTGCTGAACTGGGCCAACCTGATTGTTGGCTACTGCGGTGGTTTGTGCTTGTATGAATTGCAAGAGCATTTCTTGCATTGCTCTCATTCCTTGTGTCAATTCTTGTATGATTGGCGTATTGTCAACGGGCTATTGCGCTGGAGGTTGCGCTTCGGTCATTTCAAGAGCAGGGAAGTGATGAGTTTCTTCTTCGTGGTCGGACATGGCTTGCTGAGCCCGAGTGCGGATTATGCTGCGGAAGGGAAGCTGTCTCCGAACACGTTGAGCCCGAGGTGGCGCAATGGTGAGGACTATACTCTACTCTTTTTGGGTTTTGGGATTTTCTATTTTTTTTTTGTTTTGGAATTTTTTATTTTTTTTGTTTTGGGTTTTTGGGTAGAATGCTATGCAGATGAGATTGTATGAGGATTAGTGACTTTCAAGTACGGGAAGGATTCTGTTTTTCAAGTCGGATCACGACTAGTGGGAATAGCTGTTCCCTAGCAGAGTCGCCATTCTGTGGACCCTCGCCGATTTTCCGCGCTCCCACACGACATTCTTCTCCCTTCCCTTTTCCTTTCGGAAAAGAAGGAGATGAGGATGCGTGAGTGCGAAATCGCCGTTTGTGCCACTAGCTTGCCTCGTTCTCGAGGGCTTCGTTTGATTTTCGTGTTAAGCTGGATATGTTTAAATGAGTTTATATAAGACCAGAGTCGCCACTAGCCAGTTACTTCGAATCTACAGTCGCCTAGACCCTGTAGAAATGTTAGAGAAGGGAATCTGAAGATTCCTTCCTCTAAAATGACTCCTGTTGATCTGCGGCCAGAGATTCAAGGTAAGGGATCACGGTTACAGGATGGGAAGAGGTTAAGCACCCCACACACTGCCCGTACCAAAGTACGGTCTCTACTTCACAGAATCGATCGGATACTTGAAAGTCTAGTTTAATCCTCGTATATTCTCATGGATGACATGATGCATGAATGCGGGTCTGAACAGTAAGAGTTTCTGATGGGCAGGTTCCAACAACGGGCAAGCCCAGAGCATACGCTCGAACTGACAGGTGCTTTATGCGAGATGATGCATGCTGTGTGCTTGAATATTCAAAGTGTCTATAGTGATATGTACGTGAATGCAGGTCTGAACAGTAAGAGTTTCTGATGGGCAGGTTCCAACAACGGGCAAGCCCAGAGCATACGCTCGAACTGACAGGTGCTTTATGCGAGATGCATGCGGTGTGTTTGAATAATCAAAGTGTTTGCAGTGAAGCAGGGGGGTTGGAAGAAAAGTAAATGTTGCACTTATGCTAGATGCAAATGAGATGATGCTGGAAAAGAGTAGCTGAGTGGACGGAGGTGTCGCAAGGGTTGGCTTCGAGTGGCTAGATCAAGACTTGGGTGACTTGAGAGGCTTGGACCAGTGGTCAAGCTGGGCTGGACCAGGGCTAGACTCTCCTCACTCGGGCTCTCCTTGGTGGAAAAATGGGCTAAGGGGTGGAGAAGGGCACTCGAACGGACAGGCTTTCTTTGGACTCGAAGGGATGTTGAAATGAGAAGGGGAGGGGGGTATTTATAGCAGCGAGGAGTGGCAGTTTGCGTAATTTTGTCCGGGCGGCCTGCTATGGGCCGCCCGTACGGCCGCTCCTCGGTTTCCAGCGAGTACGGTCGCTCCCTCGGGGCTGCTGTTGGACTCGCTGGTCGACTCAGTGAGTTGACTCAGCGGGTCGACTCGGTGGTTTGACTCGACGGGTTGACTCGGTGTTTTGACTCGACGGGTTGACTCGACGGGTTGACTCAGCGGGTTGACTCAATGAGTTTGACTTTTTTAGGATTTTTGACTGGCCTTTTTTCTGGGGGTTTTTCAGGGTGATGTTTAGGACTGGGTTGACTGGGTTCAGGCTTGAACTGGGCTATGGAATGGGGCTGACAAGGGTGAGTTTGGCTGAGTTTGGACTTGGGATTTGGGGGTATGGTCCTCCATTCATCCAGCTATCTCTACCAACAGTGTAGCCGAAGGTGGGGTGTCTACAACACTTAACAACATGTGTGTCTAGTTTATCCGACTTCATACTATTTTTCTAAGCAAAGGTTGTGCAACCGAAGACATGAGTTAAAAATGGGAATGGTGAAGCATTAGGAAACGACACAAAAAAGTGTTTGATTATTGTTGGGGCTCAAATTCGTACCCATGATAAAACAACATGTGGCGGTCCATCTACGATGATTCAAATTAATTCCAGACTCATAAAATGCGATCGGATACCAGTGTAGTCCTGACCCTAGGCGACTTGCGCAATCATAATCAAAACCTACAAATACTATTTTGGAGTGGAACTGAACATGTATATTGCCACCAAATGATCCCGAATGCCCAAAATCCCTTACAAATTTGAATGCCGCATGGCGCATATTTTTATCTGCGCACCTTGAAATGCATTTTGCTGTCTAGAGTTGACCGAAAGGGTCCGAAAGCCTATAAATACTATTTCGGAAGGGAACTGGACATGGGTATTGCTACCAAATGATCCGGAATGCCCGAAAACCCTCGACTACCAAGTTTGAAAGTCGGACGGTGTATATTTTCATGTGTGCGCTTCCAGGAGCAAAGTTCCTATACGAAGAGTCGACCTGGAGGTTCCAAATTGGTAAGCAACTACCAAAGTTTGCAACATATGGTCCTCCACACCTCATCTCATTCATTTGATAGGTTGATAAGAGTTTAAAAGTGGCTTGGCGTCAGTGACTTCGGTCCCCGAAAGGGTACCTGTCCTTGGAAGGGTCGCTCGTCAGAGCTTGAAATCCTAAAAATATTCTAATTAGTAGAGAATTTGCATTTTTAGGGGGACATACGGAAGCCTGAAACCACATGCACTAGCCACATGTGCCCGGGGCATTTCTTCCCCAAAAAATTCCTGGAAAACGTCCAGAAAAGTGAAGTTTGGAGACATGCGCCCGGCCTGAAACCACATGCACTAGCCACATGCGCCTGGGACATTTCTTCCCGAAAAAGTTCTCGAAAAACGTTCAGAAAAGTGAAGTTTGGAGACATGCGCCTAGCCTGAAAACACATGCACCCGGAAATCCCTCCAGAAACACGTGCTCACCATATCCAATTGCTCGGACCCGAACCCGATTAAACTACTATAAATAGCAAGCTGAACTGATGACCATAAGCATCATCATCTGCAAACGACCTCAAAGCGACGCAAGAGGTAACATGCACCTGCTCCATCTTCCCTTGCCGGATCCCCTCGTCGAAGAGGGATTTCCTCGCCGGAATCCCTCGCCGAAAAGGGATTTTCCCGCTGGAGTCTGAATGCAGAGGTAGAGAGAGGGAGAAAATCCAAAAATAACTAAGTTGCAAGGCAACATGCACCCACCTCCTTTTGGTTGGAAAACTCAGAAATCGACTAAGTTGCAAAGACACATGCACCCACTCCCTTAGTTGCCTGAAAATTCGAAAATGTCTAAGTGCTAGAAGGACATGCGGCCACTCCCTCATGGCCGGAAAACATGGAAAAATGGTTAAGTTGCAAACCAACATACGCCCATCAGGAGGCCTCAGGTGCATGTGCCATAGCACATGCTCCCGGGAGAGGAATTCTCCTCTCTCTTTCTCAGATTTAGACACATGAGCCTGGGGGGGGGGGGGGGGGGGGGGGGGGGGGGGGGGGGGGGGGGGTACATGCGCCCAGACGGTCATACCCTATCCGGGAACTCTGTGGTGTGGCCCGCCTCTGATGTGGACCCGCTTCTCCATTACACTATCACTCCTAGACACACATCGTCGATCTCTATCCATCTCCCGGATCAGATCTCCCAACGGTTGACATTAAACGGCCCGAATCAGTGATTTAGTAAAAAATGATCAACACGTAACCAAATTTGCATGTCCGAAAATCCTCTTGTAGGAGCATAAATCGATCGAAAGTGGGTAAAACTAAGTCGAATTTGATCGACGCCAAGAGAGGAACTTAGTTTCTCCATGATCGAAACACCATAATAATGCACTACAACGATGTTATTCACTTTCCTAATCGTCGAATACCCGAATTAAGTGGTAAACGGGCCTAGTACTTAGTCATTTTCAGCCCTTGGAAGTGCCATGTTAGCTTAAAGATCGACTGACGCCAAGTAGAACTAAGCTGAATCTGACTGAAGCCAAAGCAGATCTAACATCTTTATAACCCTAGTGAACATAATCTATCACTGTTCGAAGGTAATCATCATCGGTATTCACCAAATACCCTAATTAAGCGGTAAATGGACCCAATACTTTGTCATTTTTAGCCCTGGGAAGTGCCCTGTTGGCTCGAAGATTGACTGATGCCAAGTAGAATTAAGCGCGATCTCACTGACGCCAAAGCAAACTTAATATCCTCATACTACAAGTCAACTAAGTCAAACACTTACGGGATATTAGTCCCCATCGTTTATCAGATATTGGCATAAACGGGTATCTATTGGACCCAATACTTAGCCATTTACAGGCCTTGAAATGTGCGATCTAGTCCGTCAGACTTAAATCCTCGAAGAATCCTGACTTGATACAACTCATTCGATCCCATATTAATAATCAAAAGATATGCAGAAGAAGAAATGTTCCCGAAGATGAGTTGTTGGACTCCAAGATTGGACGTATTTACTTTGTATTCGCTTATGCACTGTGTAAGCTTTATTAATCCTGGATCTATGTTCAAGTATAAACCTAAGGGATTATGGTTACCATGAGAAACTGAAATCAAAAGAGTTCTAACAATACTCAAAATGTCCTGCTATGGACGTGTGGACGCTCGCCGTTCGTGCTCCCGAACGTTCTCCCTTCCTTTTGGAAAAGAAGAAGAAATGTGTGCGCGCGAATCTCCGTTTGTGCCACTGGCTTACCTCGGTCTCAAGGGCTTTGTTCGGTTGTCGTGTTAAGCTGGATGTGTTTAGATGAGTTTGTATAAGACCAGAGTCGCCACTAGCCAGTTACTTCGAATCTACAGTCGGCCAGACCCCGTAGAAACGTTAGAGAAGGGGATCCGAAGATTCCTTCCTCTAAGATGACTCCTTTTTTATCTACGGCTAGAGATTCGAGGTAAGGGATCACGGTTACAGGGTGGGAAGAGTTTAAGCACCCCACACACTGCCCGTACCGAAGTACGGTCTCTACTTCATATAATCGAACTAATACTTGAAAGTCTGTTTTAATCCTCGTACATTCTCATGGATGATATGATGCATAAATGCAGGTCTGAACAGTAAGAGTTTCTGATGGGCAGGTTCCATTAACAGGCAAGCCCAGAGCATACGCTCGAACTGACAGGTGCTTTATGCGAGATGCATGCAGTGTGTTTGAATAATCAAAGTGCTTGTAGTGGCTGATGCATGAATGCAGGTCTGAACAGTAAGAGTTTCTGATGGGCATGTTTCCATTAATAGGCAAGCGCAAAGCATGCGCTCGAACTGACAGGTGCTTTATGTAGGATGCATGTCGTGTGCTTGAATAATCAAAGTGCTTGCAGTGAAGCAGGGGGGTTGGAAGAAAAGTAAATGTTGCACTTATGCTAGATGCGAATGAGATGATGCTGGTAAAAGAGTAGCTAAATGGACGGAGGTGTCACAAGGGTTGGCTTCAAGGGGCTAGATCAAGACTTGGGTGGCTTAGGAGACTTAGACCAAGGTCAGGCTGGGCTGGACCACAGCTAGGCTCTTCTCACTCGGGCTCTCCTTGGTGGAAGAAATGGGCTAAAGGGGTGAAGGTGGACTCAGAGCTCTCGAACTAAAGAGAGGGGAGGTGGATGTTGAATATGAAGGGGAGAGGGGGTATTTATAGCAGCGGGGAGTGGCAGACCCCGTAATTATTTTTGGGCGGCACCCAAGGGGCCGCCCATACGGTCAATTTGCTTCGGGTTCGGAGTGTACGACCTCCGAACCTGAAGCAGAATTTTCTTAGCTTTGGGCTTTGGGCTTGCTCCGAGGCTGCAGTTTAGAACTCGGTGAGTGGACTGGGTTTAAGAGATGGATTGACATGGTGAGTTGACTCGATGGGTTGACTCGGCGGGTTGACTCACCAAGTTTGACTTTTTTTGGGATTTTTTGACTGGTTTTTCGTATGGGGGGTTTTTCAGGCTGATGTTTAGGGGTGAGTTGACTGGGTTCATGCTTGAGCTGGGCTATGGATTGGGGCTTACAAGGGTGAGTTTGGCTGAGTTTGGACATGGGATTTGGAGGTACAGTCCTCCATTCATTCAGCCATCTCTACCAACGTTGTAGCCGAAGGTGGGGTGTCTACAGGACGCCATTACAAAAACTAGTTGATGCCCTACTCATCCACAACGGGATCCGCTGGTTAAGCTGATCAAGCAGTTGCGATGCATCTTCTCATAGTCATTCGTTATAAACATACGAGAAGATGGCTTTAAGTCGTACCATCTCAAGGTCACCTGTCACAAAAATACGGGAAGAGGGCCTCAAGTCATGCCTTCTCAAGGTCACCTGTCATAAAAATATGGGAAGAAGGCCTTGGGTCGTACCGACCAACAGTCGATGTTCGTGTACTCTAGTGGTTATCCATCATAAAAATACGGAAAGAGGGCCCATCGATGCACCACTCGATTAAAAATCCTGACAATCCTTCAACTCAGACAACTCGAAAGAAAATGGGACAGACATCCGACTTGTCTAAAAATGTGGCTCAGTCCATAGCAAGAAAATAAAAGGTCTCTACGACCATGAACTTAAACCATAATCCCTGACGGGTTAGTCTTTTGCCCTTTAATCAAGAGTAATCAACCATTGATGTAATTAAGGGCTCGTGACAAATATCACGGCCTGGAATGTATAAGATCTCTGAATCGCTGGAATAAAATTCGCCTTGTGATATCTCTTCTTGTATATACTTTGTGAATGCTAGTGATTGTTTATGATTGTCTCTATACTCAGAAATTCCCTAGAACAACGAAACACAAGAAAATTGCCTTCCGCATTTTTTAATTCTAACAATTATTGATGATAGTTGATGGTTATTGGTTAATTAGATGACAAGCTGTAAGAACAACAAAACTCCATAAATGTTTAGGAACATTCATGTAAATTAAAAGAGATTTGGTCACCCCTAGAAGATACTATTTTTTCCTTTTCTACAATTCCATTATGTTGGGGTTTGTAGGTACACAGTTTGCTTTGTAATGCTAGTTAGGGTAAGGTATTCTTGGAATGAGTTTGGAATATACTCTAAAGCATTGTCAGACAAAAAATATTGAATCTCTTTATCAAATTAGTCTTAATCTTAGCATAAAAAATTTAAACATATTAAACACTTCTAACATAGCATGCATCATAAACACCCATGTCTTATAAGAAAAATCATCAGTAAATGTAATAAAGTATTTAAAATTATTCAAACTAAGGACTTAAATGAACCCTACGATTGTACAAAGAAAAAAGGTACAATACTACAATTATTAGGTTTTGCGTAAATAGGTAAATTGGCTATGGTTTATTGACTGGCAAGCTTTATAATTTATTAAAGCCACACTCGACAAAGTTAGAACTAATTTCCTTAAGGACCTAGGAAAACGATGACCTAACTGGGCATGCCACTTTAAATGTATGATGTCTCTAATATCAAGAGTAGCTTCAATGCTTCTTGGTTCAAGGTATTAATAGACTAAGTAACTCATGCACTCCACTAGTCATTGCCTTTGTCTTGAACTCCTGAAATGCACAATGAAAAGGATAAATGGTTATCGAGCAATTTAAATTCTTGATTAGCTTACTTACAAAAATGAGACTAACGAAAAATTTTAAAGTACGAAGTACTGATGGTAAAACTATATTTGTGCGGGATGAGATGTTGAGTGCTTAAATGTGTATATTCTAACCCCATTTCATCACTAACTATGCATGGTTTTCAAGCTTAAAGACTATTCTAATGCATGGTTTTGGTGGTTATAGGAATGAGAGAGAGTTTACTCAATTGATGACTACAAGAGCATATTTAGGAGCCTTAGATGAAGACCCAAGGTGGGTCAAAGAAAGAAGAAACCAAGGAGAGAAGAGAGAGGAAGGAAGGAAGAAAGAAAATCTAAGAAAAGAGAAGCTAGACCGGTCGGCCAAACAAGCTAGACCGGTCGGCCAACAGGTCGGGCATCCTTCTGTACTCTCTAGACCTCTGCTAGACCGGCCGGCCAGCTATCTCGACCGGTCAAGACCGGTCGGCCAATAGGTAGCCAGTGTAATTTGTTGAAATTCAGCAACTTCTTCAGCAGGCTCCGATTTTTTAGGTGCAAGTGCGTAAGTATTGCGCAATTCTGGAAGATTCTGAGGCGGTAGGGCCTCTTTACTGTAAAAAGACACCAAGGAATCGTTCCTAAAGGATCCTAGAAGAGATCTACGAAGGTGGGAGGCGGAGAAAGACGGATTCGGAGTTCTACAACTCCCTCTAATTTGCTGCTTTCTAGTTCATTTTTTAGTTGTTTTCATGTTTCCTTAGATCATGAACGGCTAAACCTCTTAGGTAGGGCTAAGAGGTGAAGCTTGTAGTGAATCTAGATGTTCTAAGAGTTGCTTAAGTTCTTAATTGCTTTGAATGAGTCTAGACCTGTACGCTCCTAGGAATCGGATTCAAGACGCTCTAGATTTGGATTCTCATGTGGGAACTTCATGCTAAGAGTTCTACTTTTCTAAAATTTCTGCTTATGTGTGATTGTGTATGTGATTTGAATGAAGTTCAAATCATGATTTAGTTATGCTTTGTGACAGAGTTTAATGATGATTATGATTGTGATCTTAATCTATTGGACCTAGGATTGACCTATGCAATTGAGTGTGCTCAAGTCCTAACTTGAATTGAGAGAATTATATGCATAAATCACAGATATGACAGATTGTATGTTATAACCGCTCTATCATCCAACTAGATAGGATTTGATTTCGATTCTAGTTGTGTAAATGAGAAACCATGGCGAATTATGCATCGAATGAGAATTATAAGTGAATCCTTGATGCTCTAGTTACTTTTATTCTCAGATTTTCTCTGTTTCATGTTTAAACTCGATTTCATAAACCTCTTAAGATCCTAGTTGTTAGAGTAGTTCGAATTGTTTACCTCCTTCCCTATGGATTGACCTCGGTCTTACCGAGATTATTACTACATCGCAACCCTACACTTGGGGAAGCGAACAAGTTTTTAGCGTCGTTGCCGGGGATGAGGTTAAACGGTTCTAGTAGCTATAGAGTAGTCTTAGTTAGGTAGGATTTTCAATTTTTTTTTTAGAAGTAAATTTCTGATTTTTTCTAGATTACTAACAATTTTCTGTTTTTGTGTTTTGTAGGAACTTAGTTACTGACATAGTTTTCACCTTCCCGGGTAACATCTTCCTTTCTTCTTTCTGTTTTTCTTCCTAGATTAGAGTAGTTTCAACTTCTTATAATTTCATTATGCATGATTGGACGGGTGGACTATCTAAATACCTTTTGGAAGATGAGAGATCGGATCAAGGAATTCAAAATCATTATGATTGGAACCATTACAAGCATAAATATTTTTCTATGACTCAATCTACATCTAATACTCCCCCACGTAAGACCTTGCAAGATTACCAGAATGACAACAATGTGTATGATTTTTCACCGGGTAAGACAATGGGAGAGTATCGGAAAGAGATGAATAATGTTCCACCGGTTAGGACAATGTATGATCACTTGTCTGGTTACACATATCAACAACCATCTAATAGCCCAGCATATGACATGCATAATCCTAATAGGTGGGAGCATCAAATTTTCAATTTGGGAGATGAGCCAACCATGGATGCCAACAATTATCCTCAAGAGTTTCTTTCTCATGAGCTACAATCGACACGAACTCTTGAGGATACACTGCGAGAATTTATGAAAATAACTGAGAAATGCATATAAAACCTCTTGCCATCTCAAAATCCTGAACCCAACATTGGGAACGCCGAATCATTCCCCAACAATAAGGAGGATGAGGATATCCAAGCCCAACCCTCTTCCGATTTGATGACTAAACTTTTAGGGGATGTAGATCTCAGTGATCCCAACATTACCATCGATTATGGTAAATCAACTATCTCTTTTAGCTATTCCGATTTGAATGATGAAGAGATTTCAAGGACGGTTGACGAACCCGAGGAATCTAAAAAATCTAAAAGTAATAGTTTGATTGCCTACAATGAGGGTTTGAAGGATGATTGTGAGTCCATGATTTCTCCTTCCAAAGGGCCGAATGTTTATGAGTCACCGGAAGATATTCTTGCTAGAGAGATGGCCGAAGTCGATATTTTTTAGTCCTTCCACCAAAAACACATGCCGGATTCTATTGTGGAAGAACTCCCTTGGGTTGAAAATTCTGTTTCTTTGGATGACGGGGTGGCATAATCTGAAATTTCAAAAGATCAACCAATGTTAGATGATGTGCTTACCACTGAATCTGAAAAATTATCTTTGGAAGACCTCCCCTCTATAGAGGAGGAATTCCTTACCCTTGAAACAGAATTTCCTCAATCACTTAGGGAGAACGAGGACCCTTCATCCGACTCTCTCGATTTCCTAGAGGAATGCATGGCCCAACCCTATGATCTTGATGATGAGATGATTAAGGAGTTGGATAGTTTTTTAGACACGGTGTCGGTGCCTGAAGAACACCATTCTACTGATTTACACTCTTTACCATTGTTTGTGGAAGCACCATGCAATTCTGAAATTGTGAAGGAGATAACCCGAACTGAAGAATACTTAATGAATGTCTCTCCACCATCTTGGGTTCTTCAGCCCATTGAAAATTCTGATTGGGAGGACCCGTTTTTAATCAGTTACAACCCAATTCAGAACTTGAGGAGATATCATTTTGCTGCTCTTATCTCCTCCTTACATGCGTGTGGTTCACACTATAATTGGACCTTAATGAAGAAACGCACCCATGTGTACATTCGAGCAGGACTTTGGATGGTCCTCATGAGAAACCTATTGAAATTCATGAAGATCCTGCTCAAATTTGATCATGTAGTCGATCGGACTAATCAAAGGTAGGTAGGTAGGTTAGGATTTCTTTTCTACATTTAGGGTTGAATAAGTCTTATTGAGACAATGGAAGATGCTAGAATTGATCAACTTGCTACCTCAGGTACTCTCGTTCTCACCCTTCTTTGTTTTATGTCATTGCTCTCATGTCATGCATATTGCATATCTTATTACATTGCGGACAATGTAAGGTTTTGGTTGGGGGGTGAGATTCCTTAGATGAATCTATTAGCTTTTGTGACATTTCGAGTAATTATGTAGAAATTTTTTTATTTTTCTGAAAATTCAAAACTCCTTTGGAAAACCATGTTTATATGCACTCGGGATGTCATAAGTATGAAAGGAAGAAAGATGTAGTGAGATGATTTTGAAACTCTTAAAGGACTTGTAACATGATAGTTTTTTATGTGAGTTCCCCTATTTTTATGATTGATAGAACTTTTGAACACTTTTACACCTAGTTCACGTTACACGATTTTCATGCTTTGAAAGGATTATTAGAATTGTGGATTAGCTAGGTTTGGATTTGAGGTGTTGAGGAACCAAGCCGGGGTACTTTGTCCATCCTTGTCCATGGGAAAATAACGAAAGATATGGATTTCTAAAAATCCTATCTAATATATATAAAAAGGAAAGGAAGGATGAAAATATAGGAATGATGGGAAATATGGTGGAAAATTCCAAAAAGGGTTACGTATTACTAACCGAGGGATGGTCTACCCGTAACCAAAGCCAGAAATGGGAATTAGTGTGAAAGCCGTCGGAAGGGCAGTAAGGAAAATTCCAGTGATAGGCTTGTTGTTGATCTGTACACCTTTAAACCCATACCTTAGCTGATTTATGAAGAAGATAATCCCGAAATTCCATGAAATGAGCATTCACTAAGCACACTAGGTTAAATTGTTCAAATTCTTCTATTTATTTATCAATCAGTGGGAAATCCATATGAGTACTTGTTATGCTCTTGAAAGTTTAAGGTTTCAACCTCTATCACTTAGTTTTTCCGATTTTTACACTTACATGTCTTAGAGTGTATAGAAGCATAATTTCTGAAGGAGAGTTGGATTTTGGAGAAATGAATTGTTTCATGCATTTTTTGCTCGGGACTATCAAAATGCTGGTTGGGGGGGGGGGGGGGGGGGGGGGGGGGGGTGTTGAGCGTTTAAATGTGTATATTCTAACCCCATTTCATCACTAACTATGCATGGTTTTCAACCTTAAAGACTATTCTAATGCATGGTTTTGATGCTTATAGGAATGAGAGAGAGTTTACTCAATTGATGACTACAAGAGCATATTTAGGAGCCTTGGATGAAGACCCAAGGTGGGCCAAAGAAAGAAGAAAGCAAGGAGAGAAGAGAGAGAGAAAGAAAGAAAGAAAGAAAATCTAAGAAAAGAGAAGCTAGACCGGTCGGCCAAACAAGCTAAACCGGTCAAGACCGGTCGGCCAACAGGTCGGGCATCCTTCTGGACTCTCTGGACCTTTGCTAGACCGGTCTAGACTGGTCGGTCAGCCATCTCGACCGGTCAAGGCCGGTCGGCCAATAGGTAGCTAGTGTAATTTGCTGCAATTCAGCAACTTCTTCAACAAGCTCCGATTTTTTAGGTGCAAGTGCGTAAGTATTGCGCAATTTTGAAAGATTCTGAGGCGGTTGGACCTCTCTACTATAAAAAGGACACCTAGGAATCGTTCCTAAAGGATCCTAGAAGAGATCTACGAAGGTGGGAGGCGGAGAAAGACAGATTCGGAGTTCTACAACTCCCTCTAGTTTGTTGCTTTCTAGTTCATATTTTTAGTTGTTTTCATGTTTCCTTGGATCATGAACGGCTAAACCTCTTAGGTAGGGCTAAGAGGTAAAGCTTGTAGTGAATCTAGATGTTTTAATTCGTTTGTTTTGGTTTCAAGTTGAATTTTCATTGAAGAACAATGGTTTGAAGTTTGAATGAAGTTCTAAGTGCTTTTCTTAATCTTATGATGGCTCATGGATGTTTGGAAGAGTTGCTTAAGTTCTAAATTGCTTTGAATGAGTCTGGACCTGTACGCTCCGAGGAATCGGATTCAAGACGCTCTAGATTTGGATTCTCATGTGGGAACTTCATGCTAAGAGTTCTACTTTTCTGAAATTTCTGCTTATGTGCAATTGTGTATGTGATTTGAATGAAGTTCAAATCATGATCTAGTTATGCTTTGTGACAAGAGTTTAATAATGATTATGATTGTGATCTTAATTTATTGGACCTAGGATTGACCTATGCAATTGAGTGAGCTCAAGTCTTAACTTGAATTGAGGGAATTATATGCATAAATCACAGATATGACAGATTGTATGTTATAACCACTCTATCATCAAACTAGATAGGATTTGATTTCGATTCTAGTTGTGTAAATGAGAAACCATGGCGAATTATGCATCGAATGAGAACTATAAGTGAATCCTTGATGCTCTAGTTACTTTTATTCTCAAATTTTCCATGTTTCATGTTTAAACTCGATTTCATAAACCTCTTAAGATCCTAGTTGTTAGAGTAGTTCGAATTGTTTACCTCCTTCCATATGGATCGACCTCGGTCTTACCGAGATTATTACTACATCGCAACCCTACACTTGGGGACGCGAACATGGGACGATCCCTTTGGATGACCGTGGACAACGAGCCATCATAAGAGAAACATGAGAACAATGAACTGAAGTATCAATGGAAGAGAAAAGTGACATGTTACCTATCATATGGTCGGTGGCCTTAGAGTCAAGCACCCAAGGTGATGAACCACAAGATGTAATTTGAGTTAACAAGAGAGGTTGAGGAGGTAGGAGAGAGTCTGCAGTTAAGTTTTTACTAAAAAGATTCTGGGGTATGTATGGAGATCACTATAGAATCGCTTGTGCCTGAAGAGTTACCACCAACTGTGGAAGGATCAATAATGTACATTGCAGGACTAGTGTAGATACCCCACCTTCAGCTACAATGTTGACTCAGACAGCTGAATGGATGGAAGTCCACACCCTCAATCCCCATGTCCAAAACTAGTCAAACTCATCCTTGTAATTCCCAATCCATAGCCTAACTCAAGCTTGAACCCAGTCAACTCACCCCTAAACATTAGCCCAAAAAACCATCCGTATAAAAAATCAGTCCAAAAATCTCAAAAAAGTTAACCTTTTCGAGTCAACCCGCTGAGTCAAATCACCGAGTCAACCCTTTGAGTCAGTCCAGCCCTCACACCCAGTCGACTCACCTTGTCAAAATCCATCTTTCGAACCCAGTTGACTCACCTAGTTATGAGCGGCAGCTCCGAACCTCCGACCATTTTCTGCTTCAGGTTCGGAGCAAGTACACTCCAAAGCTGAAGCAAGATGTTGTACGGGCGGCCATTTGATGGCCATTTGATGGCCGCCCGTCCCTATTTATGAGAGCTGCCACTATCCGCACCTATAAATACCCCCTCCCCTTCTCATTTTCAGAATCCATCAGCTTCGAGTCCCCCTCTGTGAGAAGTGACTCATTTCCACCCCTTTTAGCCCATTTCCTCCACCAAGGAGAGCCCGAGTGAGAAGAGTCTAACCCTGGTCCAACCCAGCCTAACCTTGGTTCAAGTCTCTCAAGCTACCCAAATCCTGATCTAGCCACTCGAAGCCAATTGCAATACCTTCATCCATCCAGCTGCTCTCATATCAGCATCATCTCATTCGCATCTAACAAAACTACAACGTTTATTATTCTTCCAACCCTCCTGCTTATCATTCCACTACAAACACTTGATCTGGTCTTAGCGTATGCTCTGAAGTTTGTCGGTTTGCCCAGAATTCATTCATCAGAAACTTTGACCGATCAAACACACAACATGCATCTCGCATAAAGCACTTATCAGTTCGAGCGTATGCTCTAGGCTTGCCTGTTAATGGAAACCTGCCCATCAGAAACTTTTACTGTTCAAACCTACATTCATGCATCATATTATTCATGAGAATGTACGAGGAATAAATCAGACTTTCAAGTACTAGTTCGATCCTGTGAAGTAAAGACCGCACCTCGGTACAGGCAGAGTAGGTGCCTAACACCTTCCCACCCTTTAACCGTGATCCCTTACCTCGAAGCTCTGACCGCAGATCAAAAGGAGTCATCTTAGAAGAAGGAATCTTCGGATTCCCTTCTCTAATGTTTGTACGGGGTCTAGCCAACTATAGATTCGAAGTAACTGGCTAGTGGCGACTCTGGTCTTATATGAACTCATCCAAACATATCCAGTTTAACACGACAACTGAAAAAGCCCTCGAGAAAGAGGCGAGCTAGTGACACAATGGCGATTCGCACATACCCCCTTTTCGAAAGAGAGGGTCAGGAGCGCAGAAAGGTGAGCATCCACAGAATGGTGACTCCAGTGGGGATATGCTAGTCCCACTAGTCATGATCCAACTTGAAAAATAAAATCCTTCATGTACTTGAAAGTCAATAGTCCTCATACAATCTCATCTGCATAGCATTCTACCCATAAACAAAAAATAGAAAATTCTAAAACCCCCAAAAAAAGTGAGTAGAATATATTCCTCACCATTGCACCTCCTCGGACTTAATGTTAAGCTCTTAAATGTGTATATGCTAACCCCATTACATCACTAATTATGCATGATTCACATGTTTAAAGACTATTCTAATGCATGTTTTATGATTGTAGGAACGAGAAAGGGACTTCACCAATTCAATGCTTAAAAGGTCACTCTGTACACATTGAGTATCAAAAGACCAAGTGCCAAAGGGTGAAAGAAAGAAGCAAGGGAGAAAGAGAAGGGAAGAAGGAAGAAGTGCAGAAGATTGCACTGTAGACCGGTCGTCTGACCAGTCGGTCATAGCCCAGGACCGGTCATCCGACCGGTCCAAACACTCAAAGGAGGACCCTGCTGCCAAACCTTGCTGGACCAATCACGACTGGTTATCCATCACTCAGACTGGTCGTCAAACCGGTCGTTAAAATAAAAAATTGAATTGAATTTTTCAGAAACTCTCTGGACTGATTTTGGCCATTTACGACCGGTCGTCAGACTAGTCGACCATGGGCTCAAACCAGTTGTGCGACCGGTCATCTGAGTAACAGAGCTTGTTCTACAAGCTCCGAATTCTGCTGTGCAAAATGCAGTTTTTGTGGGATTTCTCGAAGGTTCTTCGCATCTAGGGCCCAAAACCTATAAAAGGGCACCTCTACCTCGTTCCTAAGGCATCCTAGAAGAAATCTACTATGGTGGGAGGTGGCAAAAGACGTATTCGGAGTTCTACAACTCCTTCTAGTTTGTTTCTTATAGTTTTTATGCTTTCCTTAGTTGATTTCATGTTTCCTTGGATTATGATGGGCTAAACCTCTTAGCTAAGGCTAAGAGGTGAAGCTTGTAGTGAATCTAAGATGCTTTAGTTCATTTATTTAGTTCCAAGTTTGAATTTTTATTGAAGAACAATGGTTATTTGAAATTTGAATAAAGTTATAAGTAATTTTTCTTAAGCTTATGATGGCTCATGGATGTTTGGAAGAATTACTTTAGTTCTTAATTGTTTTGAATGGGTCTAGACCTGTACACTTTGAGGAATCGGATTCAAGACGCTCTAGACTTGGATTCTCATATGGGGACTTCAAACCATAGTTCTATTTTTCAGAAATTCTGAATTATGTGTGATTGTTTATGTGATTTGAATAAAGTTCAAATCGTGATATAATTATGCTTTGTGACAGAGTTTAATGATTATCATGGTTGTGATCTTAACCTGTTGGAACTAGGATTGACCTATATAATTGAGTGTGCTCAAGTCCTAACTTGAATGAGTGAATCATGTATATGAATCACACATATGACAGATTATTTGTTATAACCGCTCTATCTTCCGGCTAGATAGGATTTAATTTTGATTCTAGTTGAGTAATTGGGAAACCACAGCGAATTAAGCATCAATGATTGCTACAAGTGGATCCTTGAATCCCTAGTGCTTCTTTTATATTGATTACATTCACCTCTAGTTTAATATTTCTCTCTACATTCAATTCTAAAAATCTATTTAGTTAGATCTTAATTTGAGACCATTAGAAGTATTTTGTAAATTCCTATATAAGTCCCTGTGGATTGACCTCGGTCTTATCGAGATTATTACTACATCGCAACCCTACATTTGGGGAAGCGAATAAGTTTTTGGCGCCATTGCCGGGGACTTTGACGGTTTTTTACAAATTTTCTGAAAATAGTTTCTATTTGAGATTTTTAGGAGTCCTTTACCAACTTAGTTTGTTTACTTAGTTTTGTTTTTACAGGAATTCTAGGAGTTGAAGTAGTCACTTCAAATTAAGTTTTTCTATCCCTTTTTCTTTTATTCTGAGATTTGCATGCCACATTGGGTTCGGGATTCTAATAACCGACTCATTAGTGAATGAGGAATTGTTGAAGGAATTGATAGGGAGCCACGTGCTAAGAAACGTTTAAAATTGTAATTTTTTTCTGAAAGTATGGCTGAAATCAACCCAACCCTATGGCCAATCAAAATCTGAACCAAAACCAAACCGAAACGGGAGATAATGAAGTTGAGAATGTTCCTCGACCTGGAACTCTACGTGATTACTTGCAACCTGCAAGAGTGAGCACTCCCTCATGCATAATTTTCCGCATAATGTAGGGAACATAGATCTTAAACCGGGAGTAATCCAACTCCTTCTCAAATTCCATGGATTAGACAGTGAAAGTGCCTATCAACACTTAAGGAATTTGATGAGGTAATAGCCACGATGCACTTTGCAAATGTAACTGATGATGTAGTGAGACTTAAATTATTTCCTTTTTCCCTTAAAGAGAAAGCTAAGGTTTGGCTTCATGCATTAAAGCCAAGATCAATTGGTACATGGACTGAGATGATTAGGGAATTCATTAAAAAGTTCTTCCCTACTCACAAAACAATCATGTTAAGGCGCTTAATCATGAATTTTGCTCAAAAAGTGGATGAAACCTTCTTCCAATGTTGGGAGAGATTCAAAGATTTGTTGAATACATGCCCACATCATGGCTACGAAAGTTGGTGGGTAATAAGCTTTTTCTATGAAGGACTGATTTCGCCCATGCACTAATTCGTAGAGATGATGTGTAATGAAGAATTCATGAATAAGGAGGCTGATGAAGCATGTGATTACTTTGATGTCTTGGCCGAGAATGCATAGTCTTGGGATACATCTAAACCAACAAATCCCAAGACAAGCCAACAAAAGGAAAAAGGAGGAATTTATGTCCTTTCAGAAGAAGGTAACATAAGTGCACATGTGGCTAGCCTTACAAGAAAAGTCGAGGCCATGGAATTGAAGAAAGGTGAGACGATTAACTCAAAGGACGTTGAAATTGTTTGGAATTTGTGCCTAAAATCAGCATGCAACACAAGATTGTCCCATAATTCCTGCATTTCAAGAAATTTTACAAGAACAATCAAATGCCATAAATAATTATCAACGACCATTTAGTGCTCCAAACTCAAACACGTACAACTCTAGTTGGAAGAACCATCCCAACTTCAGTTGTAAGAATGAACCAACTGCGAATACAAATAACACCCCTCAAGCTCAACCTTTACTAGGTCCATCCCTAGTAATCACACCAAAAGCTACGCTAGAGGAGATGTTAGGTGCATTCGTGTCGGTTCAAGCTAAATATAACAAGACTAATTCTTTGAAAATTGATGGGTTCATGCAAGAACAAGCAAAATTCAACCAAAATTCATCTCAAGCCATCAGTGACTTGAAAACCTCAATGGCTAGAGTTGAATCTCATCTAAGTGTTAGGGAGAAAGGCACACTTCTTGCCTAACCTCTCTTTAACCCAAGAACCCAATTTAAGATACAAGTGCCAATCTCGTCCTCCCAATATACGGAGCATGTTCAAGCTATCACGACCTTGAGGGTGGTAAAACAATTGATAAATCTAATCCGGTGCAGGCCCCAAAGCCTAATGATCCAAAATTTTCTAAAAAGGATGATAGCCCGAACAACACTCCACATGAGAAAGAACCGAAAAGGCAATACAAGTTGGTTGCCCTGTCTTCCCAAAGGTTGATTTCACCCAAACTTTTAGATAAAAATCTGAAAATCTTCGAGGTTTTTAAGCAAGTGAAGATCAACTTGTTGGATGTTATAAAGCAAATACCATCTTATGCCAAATTTCTGAAAGAGTTATGTACAGTAAAAAAAGAAACACAATGGTCACAGCAAAGTACTTTTGATTGAGAATTTGAGCACCATTATTAGACAAGAGGTGCCCCCAAAATACAAGGATCCGGTTAGTCCTACCATCTCATGTATCATAGGTGACTACCGTATCAAACAAGCCTTACTCGACTTAGGGGCAACTGTTAACCTCAGCCCATACTCGGTCTATGAACAACTTGGGTTAGGTTAATTGAAACCCACCAAAATCACACTCCAACTTGCTGATAGATCTATTCGTATACCGAGGGGGGTGATCGAGGATGTCTTGGTCCAAGTTGATAAATTCTACTATCCAGTGGATTTTATTGTCTTGGATACACATCCTGTAATAAGTACCAGTGCTCAAATTCCCGTCATACTTGGCCGCCCTTTTCTAGCTACTTCAAATGCGATTATCAATTGTAGGAACGGACTTGTACAAATGTCCTTTGAAAATATGACACTTGAGCTGAATATTTTTTATTTATGCAAACAACCACGGGAAGTTAATGACGAGGTCCACGAAATAAATCTAATTGAATCGTTCATGGAGAATACATCCCTCTTGACATTCTATTCCGATTATTTGGAGGCATGTTTGGCCCACTCTCATGAAATTGATGATGACATGATACGAGAGACGGAGTCATTTTGGATGCTATGCCGGTACTTGATTATAAAAGATGGAAGGCACCATTTGGGCCTTTGCCCTTAAGCGAGAACAAGCCTCTTCCATCCAATATCAAAGCACCGAAGCTCAACTTAAAACCATTACCCACTGATTTGAAATATGTATATTTAGGTTGAGATGAGACATATCCGGTGGTGATCTCTTCCCACTTGGATGAGGAACAAGAGAGTAGGCTGATAGCCACTCTAATAGAGCATAAGAGCGTCATTGGATGGTCAATTGCGGATCTCATAGGCATAGACCTCCTGATTTGTACTCATCGCATACACCTTGAGGAAAACGCGAAGACATCTAGGCAACTACAAAGATGCCTCAATCCAAACATGAAGGAGGTGGTTAAGGCCGAGGTGTTGAAACTATTGGATGTGGGTACTATCTACCCAATATCCGATAGCCAATGGGTGAGTCCAACTCAAGTGGTACCTAAGAAATCTGGAATAACGATCGTAACCAACGCCAACAATGAACTCGTACCAACCAGAGTCACTACCGGTTGGAGAATGTGCATTGACTACAGGAAGCTAAACACAGTCACGAGGAAAGACCATTTTTCCTTACCATTTGTTGATCAAATTTTAGAGAGGTTGGTGGGTCATTCCCATTTTTGCTTCCTTGATGAATATTTAGGGTATAACCAAATAGAGATCGCACTAGAGGACCAAGAGAAGACAACATTCACATGTCCATTCGGCACTTTTGCCTATCGAAGGATGCCGTTTGGACTATGTAATGCCCCCGTCACTTTTTAGCATTGTATGTTAAGTATTTTTTCTGATATGGTGGGGATGATTCTTGTTGAGCCTCTAATTTATACATTCACTAGCCCATTACATCACATTATATGCATGGTTTGCAGGCTTAAAAGGCCCATCTAATGCGTGATTTGTGATTGTAGGAGCGAGGCGGAGATTTCACTGATTTAAGGCTAAAAAGGTAACCAAAGGCACATTAAAGATCAAAGAATTAAGTGCCAAAGGATGGGAGAAAGAAGCAAGGGAGGAAGAGAAAGAATGAAGGAAGAAGTGCAACACTCTGCACTGAAGACCGGTCATCCGTTCGGTCTGCCAAGGCACAGGACAGTCGTCCGACCGGTCTGCAATTCAACAGGACCCCCTTAGGAAACAAATGGAATTAGAAACAAAACCTGTGCAAACTCGTACAACTGACCTTACAGTTCGCACATCATCGGGTGCCTGACCTGACTTCATCAAGCGCCCGATAGAACTAAAATCTGTCCAGAGAGTTCCAGCATAAATCCAGTCGAATATCCGGCGCTTGCCCAGACCCCGTCGGGCGCTTGACAACCCCTTATCATCAACACTTTTAGATTTTAGAAATCGATCCGGGTGACCTTGGGCTCCCGACCCGAACCCGTTGGGCACTCGACAACCCCTGTCGGTATTTCAAGATTTAAGACAACCTTAACAATCTCCCTCGTGGCTTTAATCTACAATCACTACATTGCACCAAAGCTCCATTCTTTATCTCTACTTCGTCTCTTTCATAGTTCCATCGCTTCTCGTGCCTCCACCGATTTATCATCGCACCTTCACATCCTGTTCGCTCGTGTGGCCCTTACGTGCACACCACACATGAGCAACCATGGATCCCACTGCCAATCCAGTAGCTCCATCGTGAGAAGTGCTCTCGATCAACTTGTAAAGATGGCCACACCTCCATGCCTTCATCATCATGAGTGCCCCCTTCATCACTTTACAGTACCGATTGCAGCTGATGAACCTGTGCCCCATAGCCTTGAGTTCACTAAGAGAGATCACATTCTTCTTCATCTTGGGGACATGCCTCACACCTTTCAGGACTTGTTCGATCCCATCGAACATCCTAATGCGCACTATACCAATACCCACCACCTTGTGGGCGTAACCATCTCTAAAAATATCGATGCACCATCATATGCTCTGTATATCATGAATGAACTCCAGTTAGGACATACATGACATGATGCACTTGAATCCAAGAGCCACTCTCCACCGAAAGACCCCTTATCGGACACAGTCAATACATCATAAACACCACACTCATCCTCAGTGGATTTCATGGTATTAGCCCCCCCAGAAGAATCTTCAGAATTCTCTTACTTTTTCTGGGATTCGGACAATCCCTCTTCACGTGCCCTTCTTCCCTATAATTCTGGCACCTCATCTTGCTCTTTTCTTTGCCTTTGGATTTAAATCTAGACCGTGAAGATCCCCATGTAATGCCTCGAATTTTCAGGGTTTATTTGAAAATTTATTTGATTTTTTTATTAAATATTGAACGTTTACCTTGTTTTAAAAACAACGAGCCATCCGTAAGAGTTTTGATGAGCAACCCTTCATAAAAATTACTTATAATAATCTCATAAACATTATAGAAAGGTCGAATTTCAAAGATCACACATTTTTCAGATAATTACAAGAATGTCATTAGTTAAACTTAAGTTAAACGGACATTTTTAAGTATTATAATTTTTTACTATCATTTTCATGCAAAACATCATACATAAGATTTTGATAACATTTTAGCCGCACACGTCAATTTTCATCCCTCCAATCATTCTACAAATAGCCAAATCAGAAAACAACCCATGGACGGCCGACCGTAACTCGGATCTGCCTCATTTTTCTTGTTAGCGGTTATTTTTGCATTGCCCACTAGTTGATCAGAGCAGACGGCTCTGATCCACTATAGTGGACCCCACCTGTTGAAGTAATCGAAATTGTGGGTTCTGTACACGTAAACAACAAAAAAAGAAGAATTTTTCTTTCTTTCTTTCCTTCTTCTCCCCCATGCTCTAACAGCATGATTCTCTACCGACTCGTGCGCTCCACGCCGTCCATCACCAGGGCCACCTTCTAAATTCGAACCGTTCATCTTGACGGCACCCCACCCAAGCCCAATCTCTCTAAGTTTTATCGACATCCGTTGTTTGTGTGGCCTGCACCAAATCACCATCCAAGATTAGATAGATCGAGATCGGGCCCATCACTTTGCATGGATGCCTGAGATTGATTCCAGGACTTCGTGTGGATCTCATCTTCCTTCCCAACGGCTACTATACGACAGTTTAATGTACGATGGGAGATCCACACCGTCTCCCTCTTGAACTAGGAAACCAGACTTCCTCACCCACCGACTTAGCCAGTTATAAAGTCGTCCGTTCATTTCCCCCTTTCCATATGCATCTATTCGTGCAGGGAGAGACAGTCGTCCGTTCGTTTCCCCCTTTCTATATGCATCTGTTCGTGTGGAGAGAGAGAGAGAGAACGGGTTGAGAGAGAGAGAGTCGTGTGGAGCCTCTTGTTGATGCCATTGTTGTTAGAGCCTCGTCTCAGGCTAGGTAAGGAGGAAGAAAAAGAAAAAGAAGAAGGAGAAGAAGGAGAAAAGAGGAAGAAAGAGAAAGAGAGAGAAGAAGACCGAGTCGATTTGGCCAAGTAATCGAGTTGCCCCGCTGCCGAGTGAGGTAAGGCCTATTTAACCTTGCTTTTGATCCTTAATTTTGGCCTAAACCCTAACCTCTAGGTTAAATCCCAACTCTAGTTGATCGTGACAATGAAAACTCTAACAAACTATACCCTAACCTCGTGATTTTCGTTGAACAATGAAGGATTTGGGGTTAGGACGATTTCGTGACTCTCACAACATCTCAAATTATCAAATTTCAAGAGGTGAGGATTTCCTTTAAGCCTAGTTACAATAATATTGAATTTCTTGTCGTTTCCATGCATGAAAACTAGGGTTTATTGTATGATTGCTCGAACACGTGTTTGTTGACATCTTCCATGTTATGATGAGTTTGTATGAAATTTGTTGATGTGTTTTATGCTGAATTTTTTATTTGTACGAACAATGTTCCTTGTTAAATGCTTAGAGAAGAAATTATGCTTATTTACATGTTCATGTGAGAATCATGAGAAATCTATGCTTGATTTATGCCTCTTATATGTTTATGATGAATATGATAGGTAACGTGTGATGTGTTACGAGAAAATTTATGTGGATGTTAGATTAATGAACACCCCTTGTTCCCATAACGATAAACTTACTTGATGTAAAGAGATGGAGCCTGTGAGAGGTGTCCATGATAGAAATTAAGTCTTGGCTTAATCCTGGGAATACGTTGGATGTTGTCCAAGGGATCCTTGTGATCATATACTATTCGAGATGGATCCATATGTTATACGTTTATGATTGCTTGGTTGACCTCTTTGGAAGGTTATAGTTACTTTGGGACATGATTGAATTGTAATATGGGGCAAGGAGTGGACATTATTCGTACTGGTTATCTCATGAACCGGGGTTGGTGCTATGGACACTAACCCTGAGCTGTCGGCCTATGCTGGGTTGCTTGCGACTCCCCATAATGACATTTGAGTTTCTCTAAATTGGCTAGATGTTAAACTACTTAATTAATGGATGGAACTAATCATGCATTCATAGTGGAGAAAGTATGCATAAGGCCATTTCTCTCACCCTCTAGTGAAAGTGTGCATAAGGCCATTTCACTAGATATGCCAAAGTGAGTGGGAAGAGTGACTAAGGTCTGTCCTAACAAGAACCTCTAGTGACTAGTGGCTAATGACAAGAGTGGCATATTTCCGTCTCATTTGGTCAGGGTGCCCTAGTTAGAGCATGCATATCATGCATCGCATTAAATGAGATTTTCTCATATATGTTTTGCTTGGGTATGATTATTATGCTTGGATATTATTGTGCTAATCTTAGGGGGTAACACTAACTGAGTTGGTTACAAGGAACTCACTCCCTCTTAGGACGATATTTTAAAATACCACCTAGATTATTGCAGGTGACAATCCAATAGATGAACCAGACTTGAAATATGAAGGGAATTAAGTTTCATGGCGGTCAATGACAGACGATAAAATCGTATCAGCTTGAAGATGAATTATGTTATTGTTTTCACTTTCATAGAATAGATTTATTTTCACGTAAATCGAATTAAGTCTCCCATGGAGACGGAAAGTGGAATATTATTTGATAACATAGAGTAGAAAACTGTGGAATAAGAACCGTGATTTTTATCATTGCGCTATGAATGCCATGAATATGGGAAATAAAGATGAATGTGTGGAAATATATCCCTAACACATTCTAGTTAACACCTGAAAATTCGGTCCATCGTGTTGTCCATGAGGGCCAAAATTTCGGGGCGTTACACCCCATCCTGCTCAAAATTTCTTTCCCTCATAACTAATGCCTTCTCCGTAGAACCCACGCCACCACTTTTTCTTCTCACCGCCTTCACTTGGAGGGCTAATATAACGGTCTCTAAGCTAATAGACTCCCTACCTACGCACAAAAAGTCCTCGAATGACCCAAATGAATCCAGAAGAGAATTCAAGAAGATGCATACTTGATATTTGTCCTTTATTTGTTCATCTACATCCAACAACTTGCAAATGAACCTATCGAATTTACTAATATGGTTTTCAACATCAGTCTCCTCTGCCATCCTCAGATTGAACAAGTGCATCATCAGATATAAACAATTTTTATGAGACTTCTTTGCATAGATATTATCTAACTTCGCTCAATTATCAGTCGCAGTCTTCTCCCTCATGATGTTATACAGGACCTCATTCGTTAGTCACAACTGGATTGAGATCATGGCTTTTTTATCCATCTTCTTCCACTCTTCTTCTTTCATGGATTTTGGTCGCTCTCCAAGGAGTGCTTCTTTCAATCCTTATTGAACCAGGAGGCCTTTTATCTTGACCTTCTAAAGTTCAGAGTTTTTTTCCTCAAATACTTCTCTATATCAAATCTTATGCTTGATGCCATTGTAACCTCGTCCTATATTCTGATCTACCTGCCAACGTTCTCTCTAATACCACTTGTTGGGAAGAACTAGCAGCATAAGCAGATTACACAAGGCAAATCACAATGGAAACAATTAAGCAAATCGACAAAGCAAGAGAAGGTAATCCGAATTTGACATGAAAAAATCCGTCACGGGTAAAAAACCACGGCACAAAGTGAACATTCCACTATGAATCAGAAGTTACAAGAGATTACAAATGAAAACTTACCCAGATTCCAAAACCCCATAGAGAAATCCAAGCTTTCGCAAAGAAAGACCAACGTAACTCTTCCTCTCAAGATAATCCTTTCAGCCTAGAACTCTCTCAACCCACACGAACACGTTTAGGACTCCTTGTGTTACCTTAAATCCGGTATTACACCCCTTTCAATTGGAAACAAACGGAACTAGAAACAAAACTCACGCAAAACCGTGTAACCGACCTTACAGTTCGTGCACCGTCGGGCTCCTGACCGAACTTTATCAAACGCCCAACAAAACTAAAATATGTTCAGAGAGTTCCAACATAAATCCAGTTGAATATCGGGCACCTGCCTAGACCCTGTCAGGTGCCCAAACACCCCTTGTCATCAGCACTTTCAGATTCTAGAAATTGATCTGGGTGACCTCGGGCACCCAACAACCCCTATCGGTATTCCAAGATTGAAGACAAACTCAACATATTTCTGAGAAAAAATGTAGATGAATGGATATATAGAAAACCTATACTATTTCCTACTTTCATCAGTCCTTGCCATGGTAGCCTTTGTGGAGAGAGAATGCTAAGATCAGACATTAGGCAATTTGTGGATCCTGAATATAAATACCAGATTTCATATGGGTATGATTGGGTAACATAGTATGCATTAGGAGAAGTTTCATTGTTTGGCAGATATGCGTGATTAAAGCAATGATGGCATTGAGGCATTGTATGACTCATAAAATTGCAGACTTGGCCTAACCGTTTGCTAGAGTTTTGATTGAATGGAACTATTGGTGTAGTCATTGCCCATAATGAGTAAGTTGAGTACCATTTGAGTTTTGACTACGTCCATAACCACGATAATTCTATTGGGTTCGCTCACATCCTTTGTATTCTAGTTTGTCACGACTTGAATGATTGGGATTTAGTTGCAGCATTAACAAAAATAGTATTTTGCTCAGTTGAGACTTCATTGAGACGAATTTCTTTAGTTAACAAGAGACCATGTAGGCCAGAGAGATGAATCTAATCATCACAAATAATGATGGAAGTTACAAATGAACCATATTTAGGACCTAATCCTTCAAGTATGTAGAGGATATAATCATCGTTATTAATTGGTTTGGATGCCATAACAAGTTGATATGCTATTGCTTTAGCTTTGAGAAGATATTCTGACATGACGTCCGTTCATTTCTTCATTTGATGGAGTTGGAGATGAAGTTGCATTATTCTAGCCTTGGAATGTCTTAATTAAGTTGTCGAGAGATGATTCCATACCTCTTTTGATGTGGATAGCCCAACATTTGAGCATGAACAACTCTTGTCAATGATGATATGATCTAGCTTAATTATAGTTGATCTTGATGATACCAATCGATGTATTGTTTATTGATTTTAGGGACTGTACGTTCTTTTGTTGTAATAAACAATAGTGGACAAAGTTTTAAACTATTAATGAATCCATTAAGGATTGTAAAAATTAAGAATGCAACATGAGATAATTTGTTGGCGATAGTTTAATTGGGAGATAGTGATAGATGTTGGTTAAGAGAGAAGATAGAGGTGAGGAAGATGAAGTAGTCACTGTTGATGGACCGTGAGAATCGTAGTGTTCTAATACTCATATAAACACAAATATTTTGGTTTGAACTTTTCTCTCCTTATAATCTTCTGAGGAGGTTCCAATATTTAAAGTGAATGTACAATTTTGAATTTTGAATACATTCTTACCTATAGCTGTGCTATTAAAAGAATTTCATAATTGTCAAGATGCCTTAACAATCATAACTAATGAAAATATATTTCTTTACCTTAGCATCCAACTTCATTTATTCATCCGAAGCATGAAGATTGCAAATTGAACAAAAAAATTCTAAAATGTTTGACAAAAGGATTTTTCCTAAACATTTTTTGGGAGGAGGATCTAATGTTAACCAGATTAAGGGGAACCCTATTAATTACATAAGTTGCACATGCCATACCCTCTACCTATAAGGCATTTGGTAAATTCTTTACATGTAACCAACTTTTATAAGTTTATATAATGTGTTTAATCTTCCTTCCAACCACAAAATTTTTTCATAGTGTGCACGCATAAGCAAGTTATATTTTAATACTATTTACTTAACAAAATGAGGAAAAGTTATTAGAAGTAAACTCTCCCTCATTGCAGTTCTTAATCACTTAATTGTCCTACCAAGAATACTTTCAACCATCATCTTAAACTTAAATTTAGAAAACATATTCAATTTCACTTTTACAAAATTAATCCAAGAATATTTATAAATGATCAACAAACAACACATGTAGTGGAAGTCCAAATCTAAGGATGTAACACATGATCCCATTAAATCACTATGGACAAAGTCCAATGGGCCTTCACTTTGAAAATGACTTATCAAATGGAAGACGATATATCTTACCATATTGACAACCCTTCACTTCACCACTATAAAAGGTAGTCAATTTAGGCCCCTCATATAACAACTCTAAATTAATGTACACATCCATATACACATTAATTAAGAGAAAGCCTTTCGTGAATTAAAAGAAAAACTGACGATTGCTCCGGTTCTCACAATACCGATTGAGGGAGAGAAGTTTGTAGTGTATATCGATGCATCGTATTAAGGATTAGGATACATCCTTATGCAAGGAGGTAAGGTTATTACTTATGCCTCTAGACAACTAAAGAATCATGAAAGAAACTACCCGACTCATGATTTAAAGCTAGCAGCAGTAGTGCTTGCTATGAAAATATGGAGGCACTATCTATACGGAGAGCAGTTTGAGTTATATACAGATCACAAGAGCTTGAAATATCTATTCGACTAGAAAGAACTCAACATGCGTCAGAGGCGATGGATAGAGTATTTAAAGGATTTCTATTTTGATATCTGTTATCACCCAGGCAAGGCGAATGTGGTAGCTGACACGTTAAGTAGGAAGAACCATCGACCTGCAGCTTGTATGACCTTAAAGGAATGGAAGATGATCGATGCTTTAAAGAATTATGATTTTGAACTGAAGTCGGGAGGAGAAAATTCCTATCTCAACAGTTTGGTAGTCTGACCTACACTGGTAAGTAAGGTTATAGAAGCTCAGAAACTGTGACACGTAGTTACAAGCTAAAATCACGGAAGTATCAAAAGGAGAAACACTCAACTGGAATATCGGAACAGATGGAGGAATTAAAAACCAAGGAAGATTATGCGTCCCAGACATCGCAAAATTAAAGAAAGAAATATTAGGGTGAGGCACACCGATTAAGATTTACCATCCACCTAGGAAGCATAAAAATGTACTGCGATGTACGAAGACAATACTGGTGGAATAATCTGAAAAGAGACGTAGCAAATTTCGTGTCTAAATGTCTCACATGTCAACAAGTGAAAACTGAACATCAGAAACCATCAGGTTGTTACAACCATTACCTATTGCTCAGTGGAAATGGGAGCATATTACGATGGATTTCATAACTGGATTTTCGAAAACCCAGGGAAATCACAATGCAGTATGGGTAATTGTTGACAGACTAACCAAATATGCACATTTTATACCGATCTGTATTTCATACTCGATGGATAAATTGTGTAAGCTTTATATCAAGGAAATAGTACCACTGCATGGAGTCCCAGTATCGATTGTTTCCGACCGTGATTCAAGATTCATATCTAGATTCTGGAATACTTTTCAAAAAGCAATAGGAACTACACTCAATTATAATACGGCCTTTCACCCTCGGACTGATGGGCAGACAGAGCGGATGAACCAAATACTCGAAGATATGCTTGGTTTATGTGCCCTAGATTTTAAAGGAAGTTGAGATGATCACTTACCTATAATTAAATTCACATATAATAACAGTTATCAGGCTAGCATCAAAATGGCGCCGTACGAAGCTCTTTATGGAAGACCATGCCGATCACCGAGCTGCTGGGTCGAGGTCAGAGAAAAATGCCTGCTCGGGCCAGAATTAGTACAAGAAACCTCTGAAAAAGTACACATCATAAGGGACCAAATCCTCATAGCACAGAGTCGACAGAAGAGTTATGCCGACAATCGCAGAAAAGATTTGGAATTTTTCAAAGGAGAACATGTATTTTTAAAGGTTTCTCCTATGAAAGGGGTAATGCGATTTGGAAAGAAAGAAAAACTTGCACCACGATACATTGGACGTTTTGAAATTTTAGAAAAGGTTGGAAAGGTGATGTATCGACTAGCACTACCCCCACAATTGTCAAGCATTCATAACATATTTCACGTGAGTATGTTGCGAAAATATGAAAGGGACACATCACATGTGATTGATTGACAACCGTTGGAAATACGGGAAGACGTGACATATATTGAGCAACCAATACAAATCTTGGACAGAAAGGACCAAATACTTTGAACCAAAACGATCCCCCTAATTAAGGTCCAGTGGAGCAATCATGGAAAAGATGAAGCCTCGTGGGAACGAGAGGACGAAATCAAAGAAAAGTATCCACAGCTATTCGATCAATAAGGTAAATTTCGAGGACGAATTTATTTTTTGAGGGATCGTAGTAACATAAACTAATGGATTACTCATGTACATCTTCATATGCACATTCCATTACATTGTGAAACACTTTAACTGTACTTTAAATTAAATTTCGAGACGAAATTTTCTTTAAGAAGGGTAGAATGTAATGACCCAGGTTTTAAAAATAATTAAAACAACAATTTAATTAATTATTTAGTAAATTATGTGATTTATTATATTGATAAATTAATAATAAATAATTAGTAAGGAATTAGTGTAGGATCCCTTTATTAAAGTTGCTCAAAATAAACCCTAAAACAGCATAGAAGTGTCAGATTTCACAAAACTCACAAATTTATGATAATTACGAAAATGCCATCAGTTAAACTTAAGTTAAACTGATGATTTTAAGTATGCTAGTTTTTTACAATCATTTTCATGCAAAACTTCATATATTATCTTAGGGGCACATTTTAGCCTTACACGTCGAATTTCAGCCCCTCAATCATGTTATAAATGCCCTAATCAGAAATTTGATCATAAGTAAGCTATTGGACCTCAGATCTGTCTCATTTTTGGTGTCATACCCTAAAATTTTATGGACTATTTGATGAATGGACTGGATTTGCTCCATCCATCATGGTGGGACCCACGTGCACTACGTGCACATAATGCGCTCGGTCAAATGCGCGTTGACGGTGCGTTACAAAAGACGCGTCTTCTTCTTCTCCACGGCTGTAACTGCATAACGGGCACTGTCCGTCCCGGCCATCCACGCCGTCCGTCAGTGGGCCCCATTTGGCACATCCAAACCATCCATCGATTTTTCTCTCCCATATGAAATCAATCCTCTCAATCTTTTCTTCCATCTACCGAGTAACGAGTCCTCTTCAAATCACTGTCCAAATCAAAGAACCTCAAGATCGTCTAATATGTCTTGCATGGATGGGCCATCCTTCTTTCAAATCTTTGTGTGGACCCCACCTAGATCTCCAACGGGTCTCGTGCGCTAAGAATCTCCGAAAAATAGTTGGTTCCCTCTCCAACTCAAATCGCGTCCATGAGTTCTTTCGCGAACACCGATCGTCCAACCTACGTTGGGTCCTATATAAACCCACCGTAGACGTCTCTGCCCTCTCCACAAAAAACGTAGAGAGGGAGAGAGAGAGAGAGAAAGAGAGAGAGTTCGGGTAGAGAGAGAGAGAGAGAATGGGTAGAAAGAGATAACGTGAGGGAGAGAGAAAGATAGAGAGAGAGAGAGAAGAGTGAGTGAGAGAGAGAGAGAGAGATCGTGTGGAGGGGAGAGTCCCATCTACCTGTTGCAGCTGCTGCTGTCAGGCCCTGTTCCAGGGAAAGAAGAAGAAGAAAGAAGAAGAAAGAGAAGAAGAAAGAGAAGAAGAAAGAAGAAAGAGAAGAAGAAGAAGAAGAAAAGAAGAAGAAGAAGAAGAAAGAAGAAAGAAGAAAGGAATAGAAGAAGAAGAATTGAAACCGTGAGTCTTTTCTCGTATATTTTTCACATGATAAATTTCGATTTATTTTTTTTATTTTAAAAATTATTAATCAAGTATTTATTTGATTTATTGGGAAGTTTGGATGTCGTATCTGGGTTTGAATTCGTTTCTTTCTAATGATTATGATTCATATAAATTTCAATATTTTAAGTGAAGATTTTCTGTTAAATTGTGTTTTACATGTATTAGTTGATTCTGGATTTTCTTTGAAAGGATTTAAGGTATTGATTTGATTCATGCATAACACGATTTGAAAACTCTAGTTATTACCGTAGGGTGAGCACCCTGGTGTGTGCGATAGACCCATTGGTGATTGTTTGGGTGAGCGTCCAAGTGTGTGCAACAGTCCCTGGTTGAGCGCCCTATGTGTGCAATATACCCTTCTGATAGTCTATTGATTGTGGACAGGTTGGTTAAGCTCATTGGTGTGTGCAAAATACCATACTAGCACACTCGGTGGATATCAAATGATTTTGACAGGTTGGGTGAGCTCCCTGGTGTGTACAAGAGACCAACTCTGCAGCCATGATGGATTTTGTGAAACAGTATATGCCCGACTATAAACTGGCCCTGGATGTTCTACTGATAACCGTACTGAGATTGTTGAGACATACTTGCATATCATGCATCACGTGCATGTTTAAGAGATTTTGGTTTGATGAAATTACTATTGGATTTGTAATGATTTGTAATTTAATGGTCAAGTGATTTTCTAAATCAAATTACATGTGCTAAACTATATGAGAATACTCACCATCTTTTATAGATGACGTAGTGTTATGCGATTAACCGTAGTGACAGGTGATGATTTAGAAAACTTTGAGGAAGCGATTCCAGATGAAGAAATACTCTAGAAGATTTTTTAGAATTGATTTATTTTATTTTTAGTTTGAAAGTATTGATGTAATAAGGTCCATTAGATGACCATTAGTTTAGATAGTTGGTAGTGAACTCGTTGATTAGTGGTTTAGTTTTCAAAGTTTGGTTTGGTTTGATTCTATATATTTGGTACCATGTGAATGGAAAAAGAAAAATAGCACTTGAGATTGTGAGGTATTCATTCATTATTTACATAACACCCTTGATTTCAGAATTTGAGTTTATATACTCGAGTGTCGAATTTTGGGGGCATTACACATGTATCATATAACACACATGCATGCTTGTATTCACACATATACTCATAGATTATCTTCGCTTCCCCAAGTGTAGGGTTACGATGTAGTAATAATTCTGTAGAGATCGAGATCATTCTCAGGGACTTGTCAGGAATTCACAAAATTACTTCTAATATTCTCTAATTGAGAGTTATCCAAACAGATTTCTAAAATTGAATGTAGAGATAATCCTTAAACTAAAAGTGAATGCAATCAATATAAAAAAGCACTAGGGGTTCAAGGATCCACTTGTAGCAATCCTTGATGCATAATTCGTTGTGGTTTCCCAATTACACAACTAGAATCGAAATCAAATCCTATCTAGTCGGATGATAGAGCGGTTATATCATACAATCTGTCATATGTGTGATTATATACATGATTCCCTCAATTCAAGTTAGGACTTGAGCACACTCAATTGCATAGGTCAATTATAGTTCCAATAGATTAAGATCACAATCATAATCATCATTATACACTGTCACAAAGAACAATTAGATCATGATTTGAACTTCAATTAGATCATGATTTGAATCAACACATAATTCAGAAATATAACAAAAAGGTAAAACTTTTGGTTGAAGTTCCCACATGGAAATCCAAGTCTAGAGCGTATTGAATCCGATTCCTTGAAGCGTACAGGTCTAGAACTATGCAAAACAATTTAGAACTAAGGCAATTCTCCCAAACATCCATGAGTCATCATAAGATTAAGAAAAACTATTTAGAACTTTATTCAAACTTCTATAAACCATTGTTCTTCAATAATTCCAACTTGAAACCAACATAAAACGAATTAAAGCATCTCAGATTTACTACAAGCTTCACCTCTTAGCCCTAGCTAAGAGGTTTAGCCGTTCATGATCCAAGGAAGTATGAAAACAACTAAAATCATAAAACTAGAAAACACAAACTAGGAGGAGTTGTGGAACTCCGAATCCGACTTTCGCCGCTTCCCACCTTCGTTGATCTCTTCCAGATACCCTAGCTACGTCCCCTAAGTCCCCTTTTATAGTGGAGAGGCTCTACCGCCTCATAATCTTCCAGATCTGTGTAGTACTTACGCACTTGCGCTGAAAAATCGGAGCTTCAAGAGGAAGCTGCTGAAATTACACTGGCTGACCGGTCTAGACCGGTCAGACTGGGTTAGCCGATCGGTCACGACTGGTCTAGCCTATTCTATGAACAGTCCAGCAATGGTTATGAGGGGGGAAGACCTTGGCTGACCGGTCTTGATGGGTCGGCCTCTTTGTATGTTGTGTCCAGAGGAGTAGCAGGGAGTGGCCGACCGGTCATGACCGGTCTATCTTGATTTCCTTCAATTTTTTTTCTTTCTTTCTTCTCTCTTCTTCTCTCTCTGCTTTCTTCTTTCTTTGGCCCATCTTGAGTCTTCATTCAAGGCTCCTAATTAGATCTTTTTAGTCATCAATTGGGCGGAGTCTCTCTCATTCCTAAAATCATAAAACCACGCATTATAATAGCCTTTAAGCTTGAAAACCATGCATAGTGATGAAATGGGGTTAGAATATACGCATTTAGGCACTCAACACACCCCCCCAACCAGCATTTTGCTAGTCCCGAGCAAAACATGCATACAACAATTCACTCCTCCAAAACCCAACTCTCCTTTAGAAACTATGCTTCTATACACTCTAGGACATGTAAGTACAAAAATCAGCCAAAACTAAGTGATAGAGGTTGAAACATTAAACCTTCATGAACATAACAAGTACTCACATGGACTTCCTGCTGATTGATAGATAAATAGAAAGATTAGAACAATTTAACCTAGTGTGCTCAGTGAATGTTCATCTCATGAAAATTTGGGCTTATCTTCTTCATAAATCAGCTAAGATATGGAATTCAAGGTGTACAAATCAACAACAAGCCTATGACAAGAATTTGCCTTACCATCCTTCCAACGACTTTCACACTATGTCCCATTTCCGGCTTTGGTTATGGGTAGACCATCCCCCGGTTGGCAATAGGTAGCCCTTTTCGGATTTTTCCACCATATTCTCCATCATTCCCATATTTTCATCATTCCTTTCCGTTTTCTTTTTCATTAGATAGGATTTTTAGAAATCCATATCTTTCGTTATTTTCCCATGGACAAAGATGGACAAAATACCTCGGCTTGGTTTCTCAACACCTCAAATCCATACTTAGCTAATTCACAAATCTAATAATCCTTTCAAAACATGAGAATTGTGTAAAGTGAACTAGGTGTAAAAGTGTTCAAAATTTCTATCAATCTTAAAAAAAATAGGGGAATTCACATACAAGACTAGTACCTTAAAGAGTGTTCAAAGTATTCAACATCACTCACTTTGCCTCTACTTTTCTTATACTTACACCATCTCGAATGCATAGAAACAAAGTTTTCTAATGGAGTTTTAAATTTTTTGGAAAAAAAATTGAAAATTCTTCGTCATATTGCTCGAGATGTTTACAAAACATTAGATTCATCCTAGTGATCCTACACCCCCCAACCAAATCTTGCATTGTCCTCAATGTAAAAGATATGCAATAGGCAAATGAGAGCAATTATAAAATAAAGGGAGTGAGGAATGATAGTACCTGAGAGAACCAAAACTGTGATTCTACCTCCTTCTAATAAACCTATGAAAAAGCAAACCAAAAGCAACAAAATCCTAATCCTAACTACTCTATACCTCCATCAGATTAGGAGATCAAATATCCTGATACACAGGATCAGTCAGAGGTACAGACATACCTTTTAAAGAAAAATTCTCAAAGAACGGCTTTAGGCGTTGACTATTAGCTTTAAAGATATTTCCGTTCCTTGGATTTAATAACTCGACAGTCCCATATGGATAAACAGTTTTCACAATGAAATGACCGGTCCATCGAGACTTCAATTTCCCCGAAAATAAATGTAATCGAGAATTATACATAATGACCTTTTGATTGATCGTGAAGGTCTTACGAAGGTGTTCCATGATTCATGGAACACCTTCATCTTGTCCTTGTAAATTCTCGCATTTTCATAAGCTTCGTTCCGGAGTTCTGCAAGTTTATTCAATTGAAGTTTGCGCAACGAGCTTGCCTTGTCAGAATCAAAATTCATCTTCTTTAGTGCCCAATATGCCCTATGTTCCAACTCCACGGGTAAGTGACAAGCTTTCCCATAAACAAGTCTATATGGAGACATTCCAATGGGGGTCTTGAAAGCGGTACGGTAAGCCCAGAGTGCATCAGTAAGTTGAAGCGACCAATCTTTGCGATCGGGGTTCACTATTTTTTCCAAAATATGTTTAATTTCCCTATTAGATATCTCAGCTTGTCCACTTGTTTGTGGGTGATAGGGAGTGCTCACCTTATAGTTTACGCCATATTTTTTCATTAAAGCTTCAAACGGGCGGTTACAAAAATGGGATCCACCATCACTTATAATGACTCGAGGTGTTCCAAACCTGGAAAGGATATTTTCTTTTAAGAAACGAATGATTGTTTTATCATCATTGTTCCGACATGGAATCGCCTCGACCCATTTTGAAACATAGTCGACGGGGAGCAAGATATATAGATTTCCAAAAGAAGATGGGAATGGACCCATGAATTCAATGCCCCAATAATAAAAAATTTCGATTGGTAAGATGGGATTGAGTGGCATCATATTTCTACGAGAGATTCCTCCCAATTTCTGACAAAGCTCACATGTTTTACAAAACTCATGGGTGTCCTTGAACATGGTGGGCCAATAAAACCCACATTGCAGAATTTTGGTTGTGGTCTTCTTAGCCGAAAAGTGGCCACCACACGCCTGAGAATGACAAAAGGAGATGATACTTTGTTGTTCATCATCCGGCACACATCTCCTTATGATTTGATCGAGACAATACTTGAATAAGTATGGGTCGTCCCATAGGAATTTTCTCACCTCGTTGAAGAACTTGTCCTTATCTTGCTTTTTCCAATGTGTCGGAATTGTACTTGTAATAAGATAGTTAGCAATGTCAGCATATCATGGCAATTGGGAGACTTTAAAAAGTTGTTCATTAAGGAACATGTCATTGATCGCGGACGTCTCAGGGGAATCGGTGAGAATAAGTCTAGAAAGATGGTCAGCAAGTACGTTTTTTACTCCTTTCTTATCACATATTTCTATGTCAAATTCTTGGAGTAGGAGGATCCATCTCAACAAGCATGGCTTAGCATCCTTCTTAGAGAGAAGGTACTTAAGCGCTGCATGGTCGGTGAATATGATGATCTTGGATCCGATCAAGTAGGACCGAAACTTTTCCAAAGCAAAAACTACGGCCAAAAGTTCCTTTTCTGTAGTAGTGTAGTTTGCTTGAGCCGAGTTTAAGGTTCTACTTGCGTAGTAGATGACGTAAGGCTTCTTCTCTTTTCTTTGGCCTAACACAGGCCCAATAGCGTAGTCACTTGCATCACACATGATTTCAAAAGGAAGGCTCCAATCAGGTGGTTGCATTATGGGAGCACATGTCAACATGCCTTCTTTATTCCACTCGAATGGGTTTTCCTTTTGAAGGAGGTTACATAAAGGACGAGAGAGTGAACTAAAGTCCCTTATGAACCGTCTATAGAATCCGGCATATTCTAAGAAGGACCGCACATCACGTACGCTTTTGGGGAATGGAAGGTTAGAGATAAGATCGATTTTAGCCTTGTCCACCTCAATTCCATTTTGTGAGATGATGCGACCAAGGACAATTCCTTTTTGAACCATAAAATGACATTTCTCCCAATTCAACACAAGGTTCTTGTCTTCACATCTTTTTAAGACAGTTTTTAAGTGCAGAAGGCACTCATCAAAGTTACAACCAAATACGAAGAAATCGTCCATGAAGACTTCAAGAATCGTCCCCACCATATCAAAAAAATACTCAACATACAACGCTGAAAAGTGGCAGGGGCATTACATAGTCTAAACTGCATCCTTCGATAGGCAAAAGTGACAAATGGACAAGTGAATGTTTTCTTCTCTTGGTCTTCTAGGGCGATCTCTATTTGGTTATATCCTAAATACCCATTAAGGAAGCAAAAGTGGGAATGACCCGCCAACCTTTCTAAAATTTGATCAACAAATGGCAAGGGGAAGTGGTCTTTCCTTGTAATAGTATTTAGCTTCCTGTAGTCAATGCACATTTTCCAACCGGTAGTGACTCTGGTTGGCACGAGTTCATTATTGGCATTGGCTATGATGGTTATTCCGGATTTCTTAGGCACCACTTGAGTTGGACTCACCCATTGACAATCGGATATTGGGTAAATGATACCCACATCCAATAGTTTCAACACCTCAGCCTTAACCACCTCTTTCATGTTTGGATTGAGGCGTCTCTGTGGTTGCCTAGATGTCTTCGCATTCTCCTCAAGGTGTATGCGATGAGTACAAATCAGGGGGTCTATGCCTTTGAGATCTGCAATTGACCATCCAATGGCATTTTTGTGCTCTATTAGAGTGGCTATCAGCCTACTCTCTTGTTCCTCATCCAAGTGGGAAGAAATCACCATCGGATATGTCTTATCTCGACCTAAATAAACATATTTCAAATCAGTGGGTAATGGTTTTAGGTCGAGCCTCGGTGCCTTGATATTAGATGGAAGCGGCTTGTTCTCGCTTAAGGGCAAAGGCTCAAATGGTGCCTTCCATCTTTTATTATCAAGTACCGGTATAGAATCTAAAATGGCATCCATCCTCTTATCATGTCATCATCAATCTCATGAGAATGGGCCAAGCATGCCTCCAAGGGATCGGAATAGAATGTCAGGAGGGATTTGTCTTCCACGAATGATTCAATCAGGTTTATTTCGTGGACCTCGTCATTAACATCCCGTGGTTGTTTGCATAAATAAAAAATATTCAGCTCGAGTGTCATATTCCAAAGGACATTTGTACCAGCCCGTTTCTACAATTGATTATCGAATTTGAAGTAGCTAAGAAAGGGCGGCCAAGTATGACAGGAATTTGAGCACCGGTTCCCATCACAGGATGTGTATCCAAGACAATAAAATCTACTGGATAGTAGAATTTATTGACTTGAACGAGGACATCTTCAATCATTCCTCTCGGTATACGAATAGATCTATCTGCGAGTTGAAGTGTGGTTTTGGTGGGTTTTAATTCACCTAACCCAAGTTGTTCATAGACCGAGTATGTGATGAGGTTAACACTTGCCCCAAGATCGAGTAAAGCTTTTTGATCCGGTAGTCACCTATGATGCATGAGATGGTAGGACTACCCGGATCCTTGTATTTTTGGGGCACCTCTTGTCTAATAATGACACTCAAATTCTCAGTCAAAAGTACTTTGTTGTGAACATTGTGTTTCCTTTTGACTGTACACAATTCCTTTAGAAATTTGGCATAGGATGGTATTTGTTTTATTACATCCAACAACAGAATGTTGATCTTCACTTGCTTAAAAACCTCTAAAATTTTTAGGTTTTTGTCTAAAGGTTTGGGTGAAATCAACCTTTGTGGAAACGGGGCGACCGGCTTACATTGCCTTTCTGGTTCTTTCTCATGTGGAGTGTTGTTCAAGATATCATCCTTATTAGCAATTTTCGGATCATTAGGCTTTGGGGCCTTTACCGGATTGGATTTATCAATTGTTTTACCACTCCTCAAAGTGGTGATAGCTTGAACATGCTTCGGATTTTGGGAGGATGGGCTGAGGTCTTGTATCTCAAATTGGGTTCTTGGGTTAGGAAGAGGTTGGACAGGAAGTGTGCCTTTCTCCTTAACACTAAGATGAGATTCAACTCTAGCCATTGAAGTTTTCAAATCAGTGATAGCTTGAGATGAATTCTGATTGTATTGCAGTTGTTCTTGTATGAACCCATCTATTTTGTGAGAATTATTCTTGTTGTACTCAACCTGGGCCGAAACGAATGTACCCACTATTTCCTCAAGCATAGCTTTTAGGTTATTGTTTGCATTCTCTGATGGCCCATTCCTCCAACTGAAATTGGGATGGTTCCTCCAACTAGAATTATAAGTGTTCGAGTTTGGATTGTTAAATAGACATTGATAGTTATTTATGGCATTTGATTATTCTTGTAGAACTTTCTGGAACGCAGAGATTGTAGGACAATCCTGTGTTGCATGTTGGTTACCGGAACAAATTCCACAAATACTCTCAACATCCGTAGTCTTTTCTCCCTTTCCTAATTCCATGGCCTCAACTTTTTTGTGAGGCTAGCCACACGTGCACTTATGTTGTCTTATTCGGAGAGGACATAGATTCCTTCCTTTTCTCTTTGTTGACTTATCTTGGGATTTGTTGGTTTAGTTGTATCCCAAGATTGTGCATTTTCGGCTAAGATATCAAAATAATCCCATGCTTCCTCGGCTTCCTTGTTCATGAATTCTCCATTGCACATCATCTCTACGAATTGGCGCATGGGCGAAGTCAGTCCTTCATAGAAAAAGCTTATTACCCGCCAAATTTCGTAACCATGATGTGGGCATACATTTAGTAAGTCTTTAAACCTCTCCCAACATTGGAAGTAGGTCTCATCCTCTTTTTTAGCAAAATTCATGATTAAGCGCCTCAACATGTTTGTTTTATGAGTCGGGAAGAACTTTTTAATGAACTCCCTAGTCATCTCAGTCCATATGCCGATTGATCTTAGCCTTAATGCATGAAGCCAAGCCTTAGCCTTCTCTTTAAGAGAAAAAGGAAATAACTTAAGTCTCACAATATCATCAGATACGTTTGCAAAGTGTAATGTGGCTATCACCTCATCAAATTCCTTAAGATGTTGATATGCGCTCTCACCATCTAAACCAAGGAATTTGGGAAGGAGTTGGATTACTCTCGGTTTTAGATTAATATTCCCTGCATTGGTTGGAAAAATTATGCATGAGTGAGTACTCGCTCTTGCAGGTTGCAAGTGATCATGTAAAGTTCTAGGTCAAAGAACATTCTCAACCCATTCTCACCCATTTTGGTTTGGCCTAAATTTTGATTGGCCATAAGGTTGGGTTGATTCTCAGCCATACTATCAAACAAAATTAGAGATTCTAAACGTCTCTTAGCATGTGGCTCTTTATCAATCCCTTCAACAATTCCCCCTTCACTATGAGTCGGTTATTAGAATCCAGAACTCAATGTGGCATGCAAATTTCAGAAAAGTAAAAAAAATTAAAAAGGGTTAGAAAAACCTAATTGAAGTGACTCCTTAGACTCCTAGAATCCCTGCAAACAAAACTAAATAAAACAAACAAACTAAGTTAGTAGAACTCCTAAAAATCTCAAATAAAACTATTTTCAGAAATTTTGTAAACACCGTCGAAAATCCCCGGCAACGGCGCCAAAAACTTGTTCGCTTCCCCAAGTATAGCGTTGCGATGTAGTAATAATTCGATAGAGACTGAGATCATTCTCAGGGACTTGTCAGGAATTTACAAAATTACTTTTAATATTCTCTAATTGAGAGTTATCCAAACAGATTTCTAAAATTGAATGTAGAGATAATCCTTAAACTAAAAGTGAATGCAATCAATATAAAAAGGCACTAGGGGTTCAAGGATCCACTTGTAGCAATCCTTGATGCATAATTTGTTGTGGTTTCCTAATTACACAACTAGAATCGAAATCAAATCCTATCTAGTTGGATGTAGAGCGGTTATATTATACAATCTGTCATATGTGCGATTATATACATGATTCCCTCAATTCAAGTTAGGACTTGAGCACACTCAATTGTATAGGTCAATCCTAGTTCCAATAGATTAAGATCACAATCATAATCATCATTATACCCTTCCACAAAGCACAATTAGATCATGATTTGAACTTCATTCAAATCACATGTACAATCAACACATAATTCAGAAATAGAGCAAAAAGGTAGAACTTTTGGTTGAAGTTTCCACATGAAAATCCAAGTCTAAAGCATATTGAATCCGATTCCTCGAAGTGTACAGGTCCAGAACTATGCAAAACTAATTAATAACTAAGGCAATTCTCCCAAATATCCATGAGTCATCATAAGATTAAGAAAAACTACTTAGAACTTTATTTAAACTTCTATGAACCATTGTTCTTCAATAATTCCAACTTGAAACCAACATAAAACGAATTAAAGCATCTCAGATTCACTACAAGCTTCACCTCTTAGCCCTAGTTAAGAGGTTTAGCCATTCATGATCCAAGGAAGCATAAAAACAACTAAAATCATAAAACTAGAAAACACAAACTAGGAGTTGTGGAACTCCAAATCCAACTTCTGCCGCTTCCCACCTTCGTAGATCTCTTCCAGGATACCCTAGCTACGTCCCCTAGGTCCCCTTTTATAGTAGAGAGGCTCTACCACCTCATAATCTTCAAATCTGCATAGTACTTTCGCACTTGCGCTAGAAAATCGGAGCTTCAAGAGGAAGCTACTAGAATCACTCTGAAATTACACTGGCCGACCGGCTACGACCGGTCTAGCCTGTTCTATGAACAGTCCAGCGATGGTTATGAGGGGGAAGACCTTGGACCGGTCGGCCTCTTTGTATGTTGTGTCCAGAGTAGCAGGGAGTGGCAGACCGGTCATGACCGGTCTAGCTTGATTTCCTTCAATTTTTCTTCTTTCTTTCTTCTCTCTTCTTCTCTCTCTCTGCTTTCTTCTTTCTTTGGCTTATCTTGGGTCTTCATTCAAAGCTCCTAATTAGATCTTTTTAGTCATCAATTGGGTGGAGTCCCTCTCATTCTTACAATCATAAAACCATACATTAGAATAGTCTTTAAGCTTGAAAACCATGCATAGTTAGTGATGAAATGGGGTTAGAATATACACATTTAAGCACTCAACAGATTCACACATAGACTCTGAATTTTGTAATGATTACATGTATGCATTCATACACACATTGTACACTCGATCACACATGCACACATATTCACACACACATACATATACATATACACACATACAAGATCCATCCATCCAAGCCATTGTATGATCTAAATCTACTCACACAGTCTAAAACCTACGACCATTCACATATTTTACAACACTCGGATGGCTCACAACCTACTCACGTGTTCACAACTTATTCACATGTTTGAAGCCCCACTCACATGGCCCATTTCCTTATATAATGACCAAAATGTAAACCCACCTAAAGACTGAGTGTTAGGGTCCAAAATAGCATGCGCTGAACCATGTGCAAGATGATAAATAAATGGGCCAAAGTACATGGAAACTGAGGCAAAGAAAGGTTCAGCACATGACCATGCGTAGGACCTAGACTAGGCTAACAAGAAGAATGCAAAATGAAGTATCTCGAAGTGGGGAGGTGCCTGCCATGTGGACATGCATGGGACCTAACAGTTCTAGTGCATGTGGCCACGTCAGCAATGGATCCCCACAAGTGGTTCAATCACCAAGTGGGCCCACCACCTAGACTCGCGCATGATCATGCGCGGGCATTTATAACCAAAGTCCAGGTCAAGTCGCGGAACTCCACGCATGGGCATGCACAGGACCCCGCAGCTAGATCCAACCACACTTCGAGTGGGTTTGTCAAGGTCCAAAGTCACCCCATTTGTTAGGCCCAGAATGGCTTCTCATAACCATGCGCAAGGACATGTAACCCTCTTATGTCATAAAGGCATAATGGTCTCGCGAGTGGCCATGCGCGGACTCCCAAACACCATGCACTGGACCTCTTTTCACCAAATGATATGCGCTGGACCCGATTAGGCAGCGTTGGATTTGATTAAGCATGAGCTGGACCCCATCCCCCCAGATTTTGCCTACAAATAGCTCATTTCACCCTTTCCTAAGGATAGTGAGAAGAAACCAGAGAGAGAAATTCTCAAAAACCCTGTCAAAACTTCCCAAAACCCCGTCGAAAGCTTCGACAGAACATCGCCCTTAGACTAATGCAGGTGTGACCAACGATGTATCTTCGATGCATGCTATAATCCGCCTGGACTTCATCTTTGGATGCCAAGTCTAAATTCCGTCATTGGACTCCGTCTCTGGATGCCAAGTCTGGACTTCGTCTTTGAATGCCAAGTTTGGACTCCGTCTTTGGATGCCAAGTCTAGATTTTGTCTCTGGACTCCATCTCTAAGTCTGGACTTCGTCTCCAAGTCTGGACTCCATTTTCGGACTCTGTCTTCAGATGTCAAGTCTAGACTTCACCTCCGGACTTCGTCTCAGGGCTCTGTCTTTGGACCCCGACTCGGGACTCTTTATAATATATCGAATCATGGCTTGGGACGATTACATAACTTTAAGTTACACATCGAACTTCGACATTGAAACAAGAACGTACGAAAGGAGACTATTGTCCTCCTTCAGGAATCTCGCAAATAAACAGACATGATGATTACAGTATAAAACTAACCTTCGAGAATCACTGCCCGATAGCAGTCCGACATACTACCCATTGGAATCAAATTCTGCTAGACTAGTTACTCAAGTTCACGGGCGTAGCCTGGTCTTCCCGTGGTCCTCGTCTCTATGACTAGAGCTGGCCCAGTGTCGTACCACTCGACTATTGCTCAGTGGTCTCTCATCTTGGACCCAAAGTTATATGGGACATAGGTGCTTGACCCGCTATCATAACAGTTTCATCCATACAAAATACAAATTAGCCCTCAGCGACCTAAGCACACAGAGGACATAGTCTCCAATGACACAGTCTTTGCTTTTCAATGAAGGATTATTGATCATTCAATGTAATTAACAGCTTGTGCCAGATCACAGCCGATATTGTAAAAGAATATGAAATAATAAAGATTCTCTTTGGACTTTGCCTCATGTATACTTGTTTGTATTATTTGTGAATGCCTATTAATACCCCGATTCTCCAAGAAAACACATGAAGTAAATGAAAAGAAATGAATTTCTCCTCATTTTAAGTTTAAGAAATTCAGAGTTCTAACAAACTGACGACTTCGTTGGGGAATGAATATACCTGAATCTTTGATTTTGATGATAATAAATGGGGAATTCTAAGGCATACATAAATGATACGAACTCTTACGAATAAACACAATACAAAGAGGATTCATTCGGAGCCTATGGGTGTCAAACTAGCAACTCTTAATGAGAACCTTCTTCCCTTCATCTCTAAGGAAAAACTTAAAATCAACATTTACTTTCTGTATGATTGCATCGTGATTGGTAAGGTTGCATTTTCTTTGTTAGAGAATCTAAGGATTCATTCCTCTAAAAATGACTCCTTTTGATCTACGGTCAGAGATTCGAGGTCAGGGATTACGGTTACAGGGTGGGAAGGTGTTAACCCACTCTGCCCGTACCGAGGTACGGTCTTTACTTCACAGAATCGAACTAATACTTGAAAGTTTGATTTAATCCTCGTACAATTCTCATGAATGATATGATATATGAATGCAGGTCTGAATAGTAAGAGTTTTTGATAGGGAGTTTTCATTAACAGGCAAGCGCAGAGCATACGCTTGAACTGACAGGTGCTTTATGCGGGATGCATGCTGTGTATTTAATCAATCAAAGTGCTTGCGGTGGGATGATAAGCAGGGGTTGGAAGAATAGTAAATGTTGCACTTATGTTAGATGCGAATGGGATGATAATGATATGAGAGTAACTGGATGGACGGTGGTGTCACAAGGGTTTGCTTCGAGCGGCTAAGAATGGGACTTAGGTAGCTTGGGAGACTTGGACTGGGGTCAGGCTGGGCTGGACTAGGGCTAAGCTCTTCTCACTCGGGCTCTCCTTGGTGGAGCAATAGACTAAGGAGGGTGGAGATGGACTCGGATTTTTTGGGCTTTCTGGGGTGTTGAGGGATTGCTGAAACAAGAGAGGAGCAAGGGTATTTAAAGCTGCAAGCAGTGGCAGCTTGTGTAAATAAGTTTGGGCGGCTCCCAGGGGGCGCCCGTACGGACACGCTGGTTTAGTTTCGGAGTGTACGGTCATCGAACCTGAAGCAAAAAAGCTACAGGTCCGAGGTTCGGAGTTGCTCCGAAGCTGTGGCTCGGAACTAGGTGAGTTGACTGGGTAGAAAAGATGGGTTTTGACATGGCGAGTCGACTGGGTGTAGGGGCTAGACTAAGCCAGTGAGTTGACTTGGTAATTTGACTTAGTGGGTTGACTCACTAAGTTTGACTTTTTTGGAATTTTTTTATTGTTTTTTGTTATGGGGGGTTTTTTAGGCTGATGTTCAGGGGTGAGTCGACTGAGTTCAAGCTTGAGCTGAGTTATGGATTGGGGATTACAATGGTGAATTTGGTTGGGTTTGGACATGGGATTTGGGGGTATGGACCTCCATCCATTCAGCTATCTCAACCAGCTTTATAGCCGAAGGTAGGGTGTTTACACTCGCTAAACCATCTTTGGAATCAACCAAAATCCTTATTCCATCAACTTTTGTACCAAATAATAAAATATGAGAAAAGAAAACATAATTCAATATGTGCATTTGTCTTTATATCAACTTTAAAATAAAAGAAAATGTAATAGCCTAAAATTTGAAGAATCAAGTAACTATTCCTAACCTAAATTTAACTCATTAATAATATCCTACCTCTTCAAAGTATTCCAGCCTTGTACCTTAAATGTTTAAGCAGGGTGAGTATAATAACTCGATAGGATCACTTCATTCGCAAATTGAAAATTTTACATTAATACCAATCAGAAGCTCAACATATTAGATAAACTACAAAAGTAAATAAATTAAGAAAAAATGGCACATTAAACTATGGTAGTTGTTTGTAATCCTTTTGGAGTAATCCAGGGCAGAGCAATCATTTGTGTTGATCTTTTTAGGGAATGACCCAAAGGAGAGCACCCATGCTGACCTTTTCATGGAACGACCCTTGGTAGAGCAACGATGCTGATCTTTTGCGGGAATGACTTAGGGTAGAGTACCCGTGTGCCGATCCTTTTAGGGAATAACCTAGGGCAGAGCACCCATGCTGATCATTTCAAGAATGACCCTAGGTAGAGGACCCTTGCAAATGTGTTGATTCTTTTAGAAATGACCCAAAGTAGAGCGCTCATGCAAATGTATTGATCTTTTTGGGAATGACCCTGGGCAGAGCACCCATTCTTGATTCACTTAATCTTACATTAAAGCACGACATACGTCATGAAACACATGGAAGGAATCAAAATATTCAGTAAATGACAACTTCATAAGTTCGACACATAAATAAACTATGCCTTCAATCACATACATTCTGCATAACATTACATCCAACGACAAGTAATTGATTGGCATGATAATCATTATTATGATTAATGTTCATACAATATAAAAAGAGAGATAATAACACATGACATAAGTATAAAAAATAATGCATCCAAAACATCAATGGAAAGACAATATCTTATGAACAAATACAAATGTTCAAATCTACAACATTAAGTAAGAAGACGTAATATCTAAGCTTAGTGACGGCATAAACATAGGATTTTTAAGTCGGGAAGATCACTACCTCACATGAGTGTAAAATAATCTGATGCATCACTGGAAATACATATTTTCCATCGTGTTAAGTTTTATTGTCATTCAATTGGAGCGACAACTTGATGCAACTCAGTGAGCGTTTTTACGTGAATTGGTGGAGATCTTTACATGGAAACACATGTTGATTATACATCTATTATCTAGAGTTTTTAATCTTCTAGTCCCAAAATACAACAATTCATTATATTGACTCGGTGAGTTGATTCAACGAGTCGTTAAAATCTAAGATGCCACTAACGTGTTGTTTTGAAACAAAGGAGTTGGGAGACTGTTACTGGTTGTATCGTGCATATGGGCCTTGATTAAGCCCTAGAATCAATCAGATCTCGAAACACACCGGGTCGACTCAGGGAGTCAACTTAGCTATCAAACTATCTCTCTTCTTTTACTGAAGTATATATTTCAATGGGTTTATTATAATAATTTTATTAATTATCACGTATGTATGCTAAGTTGGGATATTAAAGCTGATTTAAGATATCACATGTATTGTTGTGAATATATTGAAAAATTCAAATGCATTCCAATTCCTCCCATCTACTCCCCCTCCAAACATAATATTTGGATTTCAAATGCATTTTATTTACTCACATCCAAACATAACTGTGTAAGTCATTAACTACCAGTTCATTTACCTCCAATTCCATTTCCCATTTAACTCCATGTACAATCCCAAAGATTATGTATCCCTTTTGGAAGCGGTGCTATTTTAGTGCTCTTGGCAAATATGGAAGTGGATTGCATATTGCTAAGGGTATTGAGTAAACTCTGCGGGGTCCACCTTGATTTATGTATTTTATCCACACTGTACATCCATTTTCCATATAATTTTAGGGCTTGAGCCCAAAAATGAAGAACATCCAAGCTCAAGTGGACCACACCATAGGAAATAATGTGAAATTAAACATCCACATATTGTTGAAAATTTCTTGGGGGCCACATAAGCTTTTGATCAAGCTGATATTTGTGTTTTCCCTTTATCTATGTCAGTGTGATCTTATGAACAAGTTGGATGACAAATAAACATCACTGTGGGCCTTAGAAAGTTTTCAATGGTGGAAACCATTACTCCAACTGTTTCCTGTATTATGGTCCACTTGAGCTTTGGATATGCTTCCATTTTGGTCTTAACCACTAAAATGAGCTGAAAAAACGGATGGAGGGTGTGGATAGACCACATACATTTACAGTGGTCCCAACTGAGTTTACTCAGTACGGTAAAAGTGTACTGAGTAACAATTTGTTTTCGGCAAACCTTGGTTATTATGTAAAGAATCCGTATCCTCTGTTGGCTCCCAACAGAGACACTGCTTGGAGCCTTTTTAATGGACCACGTCATTACATAAGTCTGCAACCCTGTCACATCCTCAGTGCAACCTGGTCATACCTCAGTGCAACCTGGTCATACTAACATCTTACAGTGTGATGCTGACCACATAAAGAATCCAGATCCTTCAACAAGCAGAGAACCTCTGTTGCTGCAGCTGCTCTGATAGGTCCAGGTCATCCTGACTGTGTCAGTGCAGCTCACAGGCTGAGCTGGACCAATCAGAATAGTGACGAGCAGGATTTCCCTGCTCGCATTCAACAGAGGATCCGGACTCCCAAAAGGCTCCAAGCACCCTGCTTGGAAGACAGCAGAGGATCTGGACTCGTAAAAAGTGCTTAGGTAAAAAGTGACGATAAAATAACTCGCCGTTGACGTATAGTTACTCCTAAGATCAGAAGGGCATTTTGGTCATAAGGCCACAACCGGGACAACGCTTTCGTGGAACTTCCAAGAAGATCCTGGCACGAGAGAGAGAGAGTAGATCGGGTTTTGGAGCGGGAAATTCCCTGCAAAAACAAGAAACAGAGAAATGAGATCGAACATCGTCTCCGAGGTAATGAAAATCCCCATGAATCTCGACATTTCTTCTTCTTTCTCTTCCCCTATCTGATTCTTATTCCCGATGCTTAGATTATTCTAATCATTTTCTTTCTTCCAATATCTCAAACCTAATTTCATAGTGGAGAAAATTTCTTTCATCTTTTTTCTTCTTTTCAATTTTTTGAGGCCGAGTTTACTATTCGTTACGAATAGGAAAGTCTTCCATTTGGTGGGCCCATAGCTAATTTATCCAAGCCATTGATCTGAGGTTCCCCAACTTGGAAGAATCATTTCATTTCTTCAACTCTTAACATTTCCATTGTTCGCATGTAAATCCATGGTTGAAAAGAAATGCACCAACAGTCCACATTCAACGGAGAAAAAATAAAAGAATTTGATGGTTAGGATATTCCAATTTGGGAGATTTTTAAGATGTGGCTTGGATAAACCAATTGTAGCCCTCATATGCACGGATTAGGTACCGAATAGGAACAAATTTTTTATATTGATGAGATTTATTTTTAGTGGCTTTTCCTTCTAGAGCTTATCGAATGACAATTCAGTTCCAAAATGCGGACGTTTGATGTAAGAAGCAGCCGTAGTAAAGCATAAGAAGATGGGCGTTGTTTCTCTGTTAAGTTAACGTGAATTTGTGGGTTTGTTATGATATGCTCTGTAATGTGTCAAATGGCCTGATTCGAAATATATCCTAACTGAATTATTCATTCCCTATCAAATATATCATACAATATCTTCATAAATAGGAGAAGATACTTGCTCACAAGCAGACAGTAACCCGAGAAACTTGACTAAATCCCCTAATCTAGTACTTGCTAAAAATGAAGACAATATAAATTGAAAAACATAGAGACATTCTAAAATAGGAAGATAGAGAGAGAAGGTGCGTGTCATGCTAATTGGCCATGGCAGGTCCCATACCGACGGGGTCATAGCTGGCATGTGCTAAAACAGCACACTTTTGCTAGATCCAACGCGCTCATCAGGTGGGCCCTGCCATGCAGATGCTTTGTCCTGAAAATCTGGGAGGTTGTTCGTGGGCGGGTTGCATGTGTGCAGAAAGAAATAGGCGCTGAGAAAAGGATGTCCGACCGTCAATTTGAGGTAATGTGTAACCCACCTGATGAGCCGACTGGCCTAGTTTGACCATGGCATCTATATGGTAGGCAGGGGCCTTCTGATGGGTGGCTTGGCCCTTGCAAAGCCTCTTGGAAGTGGACTTTGGTGATTTTGCTTTCCATTTAGCATAACTTAAAAAAGGAAAGATGAATTTGAGTGATGAACTGCCATTTCTCATTTCATGCATTCTATTTACAATTATATTTATAGCAAAGAGAAAATGCTGTTTTGGTTTGAGATTGTGGGAAGAAGGCATTCATATTGGGGGCCTTGTTGGAGGAATTGTGAAATCAATGAAGATCATGATTGTTTCTGGGGACATGGGTTTTAAGATTGTCCATATTCTTGATAATTCAAGGAAGGGAGTCGGGTGTTTTTTTCAATTTGAATGGATAAAATGGTTGTTAGAACTTGATAATTGGCCTTGGTGAGTTGTACCTGGAATAGGCATACTTTACTTTGAGTGTGTTTTGCTTTTCTGGGATTGAAATATGTGCAGCCTGGTTGTTTGTGCAGTAGGACATGCTTGTAGCAGGAGGAAGAAATATTTGTTCACATAGGAGGGGGTTAGAAACAGGGGATGGACTCTATTTCAATAGAAGAAGACATAGGGATAGTGAAATTTCTGATGAAACAAGAAATAGATGGATGGATTGGAGGCCAAAAGATAGGGAAAGGAGTGACGATCTTTGTGCGAGGATGTCTCAATATATTTCATCATCATCATCATCATCATCATCATCATCATCATCATAGCCTTGATCCAAATGGTTGGCTTTTTAAATCATGTTTCCCCAATCAATCCTATCCCTGTCCTCGGTAAATGAAAAGCCTTTGTATCCTTTCTCACACCTTAGACCATGATCTTGTAGGCCTTCTTTTCACCCTCTTTTCCTGCCCTTCAATCGTAATTGATGTTCTCCGCTTGTATGCCAAAATGGTGCATATCTTCCCACTAGAGGTACAAGTGGTGTGGAAGATCTTGTGTCGCAACCATTGCCCGTCATCAATTGTTGGAGGCTTCAATAACATAGTCCATTTGATAACCAACGACTCTCCCTTATCACTATACACATTTGCCATATCTTCTCTAACATGCACCTCATCCTCATATGAATATTCTTCATATTTTGTGTCCACCTCAACTTTCGTTGGCATGCATCCAAGAGAAGAGTGTCTTCAATATATTCTCCTTCCTCAACTAAATTTTCTGTAATTGTGGACTGATGTTCAAGACAATGAATAAATGGTGTCCTAGTTGCCCGCACTGAATGCACGTGATAAGAGTGTTGCTTTGCCCCTCGTTGATAACCACCTCCTCTAGGTTGGGGCTTGGCTTCATTGTTGGATGTTGTCCCATCGTCCATCGGCCTTTGGGAGGCCCTATGATTGCCTTACGTGGAAAGCTAGTATGTTGTCCCGTCGTTGACGACAACCCTCGTGGGGCACCAAATCGTCTTCTAAGTCCTCAATCAATTATCCTCGGCCTTCAATGCAAGTGCATATACATTAGACATTTTAAATATATCTTTGAAAGCCAATTAAGTTTTGATATTTGGATTAAGATCATTAAGATATCTTGAAATCTTTTGGCCTCCATACTCATGAAACTTTACCCGTGATGTCAAAGTATGGAACTCCTTGGTGCATTTATTTACTGATTTGTTCCCTTGAGGTAGATTGTAACATCTTTGATAGAGGTCATGGGTAGGAACTTCCTTTTCAACTTCTTTTTCATCTTTTTCCATGAATTTATTTTCTCCTTAACTTGACGGAGTCATTCTGCTTGGAGATCATCTCACCATGCTAACGCGTGATTGAAAAACTTCATAGCTACTAATTTCACCTTTCGATTATCCGTGATTTCTTTGTACTCGAACACCTTTTTTCGCCTTATTTAGCCAACCTATGAAGTCATCAATGTGCAACCGACCATGGAATTTCGAAATATCTACCATAATTTCGGGCTCTCTTTCACATTCCAACAATCGAAGGATTCGATCATTGGTGTCTTCACAAACCGAGGCTACCTGTTGTTGGTTAGGACCTTGGTGGGAACCTTCCCTTATGTGTCCACATACTCTAACTTTGGTTTTTTGGGTTCCCTCCATGCTAGAGCTCTCCGACTTTACCAATAATATTACCTACTGTATACTTTAATTGATCTACTCGGTCTGTGAGTGCGTGTGGATCAATTGAGCTACTTGCACAAACTCTTCCCGTATCACCTCTTCCGATGCCATTAGGAGATGACGTAGAGTAAAAAATCTTAAAAGATGATCAATTCTGATACAAAAATGGTGCAACCCAATTATCCAGTCAATGGGATCTCGACACCTGAATCGCAAAGAAATGGACAAGAGTACACCTACAAGAATATTAGAGTAGAGAGGGAGGGAACTTTATTGATATCAAACTTCTTTTTTTACAATGCTTAAGAAAAATTCACACAAAAAATTATTGGAATGAATACTTCCCAAAACAACTCCTCTTTTTATAGAATCTATGTGAATCCCTAATGAGAATCTCCTTAACTAAGAGATTGATTTTAAATCAATCATAGTTGACTTCAAATCAATCTAATCTACCTAAGATGGTAAAAGCCTACCATAGTAACAGTAAATATAGAAAATCCTAATTACATCTCTAAATCAGCTCCATGTCTCCAATTGCATCCCCCTCACATCTTGAATCACATCTTTAAAGCAGCCCGCATATTCTCAAAATAATAAATTGCAATCCTTGATTTAGGCTCCAAAATATATAAAATAAATACTAAGAAAATCAGCACATGTTGAGCCCTATGGTGGGTTGTGGGCCTACATCATTGCTGGGCCTATAAGGGCCGTTGGCCTGCATTACATCTCCCTTCCATCTTCTCTTCTCCATTCACTTGTGGGTGTGTGTGGGGTCCACTTGTGGACGGTGGCCCTTTGACCTCTTCCACCTGAGATCGGGGAGATACCTATAACATAGATGATTGGCATCAACAAAAATCAGAGGAAAAATCGCATCACTATCTAATTGCAGAAGGTACGTTTTAATCCATTCATAATGGGTTTAAACTTGTTGAAACCTAACATTCCGCAGTGGGAAGGTCCTAGTGATTAATGTATTAAATCTGAATATTTGAAAACTTAATTCTGCTGCATTTTAACCTAAATATCCAACACGAACATTCGTAATGTTAATCCCTCCTAAATGGCTAAAATTCAAGGTTTTCTCATCATGCAAGTAGTGATCTAACATGTCAACATACAGTGACACACAAACAACATGAAAAATATACTTAGGGCGTCTAGATGCAACAACAGTTCTGTCCCGGATAGTCTATGTTGGATAGTCTTTCCTGCATAGGATGTCTTGTATGTTGCCTGTCAAACACCTTGGATGGGGAAGGATTATGGGGCACATGTGGGCTGATTGAAGATTGGTGTTGGCATGTGGGTGCTTGAAGATAGACAATGACAGATGTGACACGTGCATATTGACACATTGCTACATATGGCACATGTGGGGTGGTGAAGGTTGAATGCTGCACATGTGGAGCAGTTGAAGGTTTATGGTGGCACATGTGGTATATTCAGCACCTATGATGCATGTATACAAGTCAGCATAAACTAGGGTGGACTGTAATCAATAGCTATCCAAGATATGTTATACCAACTTTTTTCAGGGATGGACTATCCTCACTTTTGGAATAGGCTATCCTCACTTCTCTTGGCAACCGTGTAAATAAGGGTGTTGACAAACTAGGGATAAAGCTCCCAATGGCTAGTCAAGCTGTATAGGCTATATTGGATAGAAGTTTTGCTGCATCCAAGCGGGCCATTAGTGTCTTTGTTCTTTTTCCCTTATAAGTTACAAAAAATGCAGTGCCATCACATCATGATAGACTTAAAGTGTATGCAACATACAAGGACACACATAGTATGAAAAGTATAGTGTCTTTGTTCCCTTCTCCTTATAAATGAATTCTGAATAAGGCAACCACATGATGATAGACTTGATGAATATACAGATCCAATAAATAAATCTCAATACACAATGATCATGAATAAAATGAAATGATTTTATAGTAACATTAAATGTATTGAACTTTGTACAATGGTGAGAAGTACAATATATAACTTTTCTAATCTCTTTGTTCTGGCGGGTTATATAGTTTACTTGGAACTAAACTTTCTTTCATGCTCTTTTATGGAACATAGGCAGGATTGCCTACTAGGTTGAGCCAATGGTGGGGTGGGATTCCATTCATTACTTCTGGAGTGGTTATTGTTTGTGGGATTATTTATTTGGTGTGCTTGTTGGTTGGATATGACTCATTCCTTGAGATATGCTTCTTGCCTTCTGAAGTTATTTCACGGTTCCAAGGTATGCTTGGGTTTCAACTTTAAGCTTTGGTTTTATGCACAGTTTGTTCTGTTTCCATTACCAATGTGATACTTTGTCTCCCTAACCATGACACTGGATTTATTTGTGGTTTCTCAGATTTCCACCACTACTTGTATCTATTGAATAGTTGCTAATAGGGTTGGGATACGTTGATTGACTATATATTAGGCCTTGTATCTTAACATTATCTATTTTGCTGCTACTAATTTATGGAGGATTTTTTATTTTTATTTTTTATTCCACTGACTCTGACCTGAGAATTCATGAATATGACATGGTGTTGGATGTCCTATGAAGCTTTTTGTTTTGTATACAGGCATGAAAAAGATGCAAACATTATGGAGCATTGATAGTTTCAACATGTTCCTCGTAATGCTGCTTTCTGTTTATTTTATTATCAATGTTATCTTATTATTGAAATATTTATACTTGTTTTCTGTATAGGATATTGCCATGGTTCCGATGATTTGTTTTCAGCTCATTTTTTTATTACAGGGTAGTGCTTTCTTGTTGGGTTGGCTCTGTGTCTAGACAAGTATTTTATTTCAAAATGAGGAAGTAGTTGCAACTGAAGTCTCCTGCTTGTTAGATGAGCTGGTAGAGACAGTACAGTCTGTGTGAGTGATCAAGGGTTCAATCCCTGGTAGTGTTATCTTTCTAAAAAAAAGTAGTTGCAACTGAATTTCTTTTTCTTTTAATTAGGAACTTTAGGACAAGCTAGACTCTGCCAAATAATTGAGCAAGCCATGGGTGCACACAATATAGTTGCCGTGGTTGATGGTTAGCACGTGGATACGCTGAGGAGAAGGGAACTAATCGCCCATCTCTCTAGGAGTGTCTCATCCTTGAGTTGAAGCTCTGGACGGTGAACTTCAAAGTGTTAATGATTTTCCATGTCTGCACACTACATGATCCATGTAGGCTATACTCCTTGGACTTTTTCCATAAGGGATGGAACTAGAAGGCCACGCAAGTTGGCTGGCTAGAGATCTGATCAATCCAATGTGCAAGTTGGCTGGCTAGAGATCTGATCAATCCAATGTGCAAGTTGGCTGGCTAGAGATCTGATCAATCCAATGGTTCATATTTGTCTTGATTGATGCACTGGACGAAATCTTTGGTGTGATGATAATTTGATGAGATCACGGTCCAATTACATTTTGGGGAACACTGGATCAATCAAATGGTCATTAAGTTAATAGGATTTATTTATCTTAATTACTTGTTAGGTTTAGATTGAGTCATAAATTATCTATTCAGTTTCCCTTTCGTATTTTCGTCACTTTTTTGGTGCGCATTTTCGGGGCATCAAACAATGTCGAAATGACATGAAATGGTCACGTTTGAAGGCCCATTGAGTTAACTTGCAAACAAGCCCAAAACCATGTAATTCGGATGCCATTTGAATGAGTTATGACCAATTTCCAGAAGGCCTAATTATTTGTTACCGGATTCAAGGGATTTTGGTCCTTATGAGTTGGTTTTCAAACAAGCCCAAGACCATGTAATTCTGATGCCGTTTGAGTAAGATATGGCCAATTTACAAAAGGCCTAAATGGTTGTGATGGGATTCAATGACATTTCGGTCTGTTTATATTATATTCAGGTTTTTCTGTGATTGCCAAAAGTCTAAAAAAGGCCACCTTGCTTGCAACAGCCCATTATGTTATTTTCGAATTAATGAAATCAGCTTTTGGAGTTTTTTCTTGCATGATAGCATGTGTTGCTTCCCTTTGGGCATTTGTTGCCTATGGTAGAAGGGAGGGGTGATTGATCACTAGTTTCGACTAGTTTAGTCTTGGTTTCATCCGTTATGGTTATTTTAGAGCACTTTTGGATCTAGATTTGAAGAACCTGTCATTTACCCGATGGCATTAGTTTAGTCATTGAATAGAAGATGGAGGGAAGTTCACTATAAAAAGACACCACGTGCCACTCTAATATGTTGGTAAGATCCTTCTAGGAAAACTGGATAAAAGGCAAATAATGGCTAGATGTTTGAGGCTCTTATAATGAAGGTAGACTGTACATTTCAGTGTTGGGGTACCCTTGGATTTTTTTTTTTTTTACTACTATATTTACGTTGTTGAACTGAACCATTATATGAAACAAATTCTTAGGTGTCATCAATTTTGAAAATACTACATCCTACATCTTTTGAATGCATTCCTTGTCTGATAGTTTATCAGAAGTATATTCTAATTTTAATCATTGCCTGTGCCTTCTGTTATTTTCTGTGTATTTTTAATGTATCCTTCTTTTAAGCTCTCACATTTTCATTTTTGTTCCCATCAGTTTACAGGATTTATACATCCATTCTTTTTCATGGTTCGCTGCTACACGTCCTGTTCAATATGATGGCGCTGGTTCCATTAGGTTCTGAGTTGGAGAGAATCATGGGATCTTTCCGCTTGTTGCATCTGACTCTTTTGTTGGCTACAAGCAATGCCATTTTTCACCTTCTTATTGCATTGGTGGTGGCACATAATCCTTTACACGCCTACCCGAATTTCATGAATGAGTGTGGCATTGGATTCTCAGGGATCTTATTCTCTATGATTGTCATAGAGACAAGTCTAAGTGGAATTCAATCTAGAAGGTGAGTCATGTTGTTTATAGAAGCTAAAAAAATTCTATGTAGCGTAGTTACTCTTTTCACTATTCATGAGGCATGTTGTCTCATGAACACTGCTAGCTCTTTGAGGCATATAAAGACACTAAAATATGTATTGGTTGGTGTATTGGGCCTGAGCTTCATAACCTTGAGGAGCACAACTCTCCATTTCAATCCTTAGGTTTCGAATTCAGATCCCCATTACCCCAAAATGAGTAATGCTTATTTAATTTTCAATGTTGGTCCCATATTCTAATGATGTGCATCTTCTTTTGTTACAGTGTGTTTGGACTCTTTAGTGTGCCTGCGAAATGGTATATCGTATATGCAATAGTACTGTTGTTGAAATGAATATGAACTTATTTGTTCCTTGTATCATTTTCATTTTCATTTGGCTAGCTACTGTCTTCAAGATCTTGACTTGAATATGTATTTTTCAGGTATGCGTGGATCTTATTGATAGTGTTCCAGCTTCTGATGACCAATGTTTCATTACTTGGACACTTGTGTGGCATATTGTCTGGGTTTGCATGTCTGCTCTTCCACCTTCATTTTGTTCACATTCTTTTCTAATTCTTGGTTCCCCTTTCTTTCTAAATTCTATCACACTTATATTTGAAAAACACTTGAAACACTAACGAGGCAGTATTTCATTTATCAGACACCTATGGATTCTTCAACTACCTATTACCTGGATCATCCTTCTATTCTTCCATTGAGAGCTCCTCCATGCTTGTATGTTTTCATCGTGATCAGACTGAAAATTAAACCCTCTTTACTCAATTGCATGAAAAGCTTTGCTAGGCACAAATCACCTCTCGATGCATGTGCCAACCTGGCACATGTGTCAGACAGCTGTGCCTCAGGTGGAGCCCACTGTTTAGATGGCCCGGCCTAAAAAGAGGCTGGTCAATTCATCAGCTGGGTCCCATTGTTTGGATGCCTGGCCAGAAAATTAGGTGGCCAGCTCATTGCATGACACATTTACAAAGTTGGTTTTGACAAAAATGATGACAGTTATCTGCATTCAAAACGTGCATGTTCCTAGCTTGATGAGTGGGATGTCCAGACTTTGGGGCAGGTCATCTCCACAGGGGGACTTACCACATGTCAGGGTGTGCATGCTTGGTGTAACTCTCAAACTCTGACATAAAATGGCATGCAAGTGCATAGTGTATGTTTGAGTAGATGAGTACTAGAACTAATTTATGTACAAATGCAGTTCGCCTACCTAATTTTCAGAGTCTTAGTCAATATGAATGGTTGAATGTGGGGTTTTTGCAGTCAGTTTGTGTGCGGCGTCCTGGATATATTTTGTGCACTGGAGGGACTCCATATGGTCTTCTGCCTACACGTTCAAGTGCAAGTCCAACATCCAGGTAACATGTGTTCCTTTGAATTCTTTATGCCCATCAAGAGAAGACTTAATCTGGATTCTGTGGTCACCTTCACCTTTTCAGTGGCTTGGTTTCTGGAAATATATGGAGAAACCTTTCTTCATGGATGCCACAGCGGGAAACAACGGCTGATCAGGTATTGCACTTGTGTTATCTTTATGAGAAGTATGTGTAGAAAGCGAAACCTTTCTTCATAAAGATTCCTTTTTCTTTTTTTTTATTATTGGGGGGTTTTTTGGTGGGGTTGGGTGAGTGTGCATGTGTTCGAATTGGTGTGTGTGTGTGTGTGTGTGTGTGTGTGTGCAGAAGCGATAGCATCAGTTGCGTGTGTGTGTGTGTGTGTGTGTGTGTGTGTGTGTGCAGAAGCGATAGCATCAGTTGCTTGGGAATAGTGATCCTAGTTCCCTACGCATAGGTTTCAAACTTTAAAGACTTATTTAAGTCTTCTTCTTTTTGGTTATTGAGCTGTGTTTTGTGCATGGAGAGCTGTTGCTTAGATTTCAACCAACTTTTGAGTTCGTTGTCTTCTAACTTAATTATTTTTTTGAAGGGAAAAGTAAATTTTATTCAAAAAAAGAAAAAAAAAAGGTAACATACAGAAAAACAAGAAGCAAAATAAAAAGGAAAAGAACAAGTAGGGACTTATGTCCGATCCATAATCAACTAGCTGCTCCTCATTTTTCCAAGCTTAGCAAGACCATCCGCATCTCATTTGCTTCTCCTGGGATGAGGGCAAACCTGACATCACGACCATTACACTAATCCGCTGCTTCTTCAAGAAAATCAGCAACTCGCCAACGATGGATTGTGGCCCTTGGCATCGATATTTGAACACTTGAAAAAACTTGAGTCGACTTCATCTAGCTGACTTGATTAGATTTAACCAAGACTCAAAAAATAAAAAAGAAGAAGTTTTGGTGACAAATAGGTCCAATGCTCAGCTTACTCGGTGTACTTGAATATTCGAAACTCCGAAAAACATGATAAAACATGACAAAGCTCACTCACCAAGAAAATACAATATTACAGTTTTAAATGTTAGATATTTCTGATTCCTGGCGTTCAAGACTTTAAAAAATTCGACTTAGTTACTTGACTGAACTTGGCCCAACAAACTTCCAAGTTGAGTCAACATTCAAGTTTTAGAACTGTGCTTGATTGTGAAGAAAAAGTCAAATCTTATTATGTGGAAACTGAAGGTAAAGTGGCTGATATCATGACCGGACAAGTGACTGGGGATCGAGATAATCTTGCACTAATGAGTCTAGTATGTTTTAGATTAATATATTGGATTCAGGTAGAATAGTGAAAGCAATATTTTTAGGCATATCCTTATTTGCTATTCTATATTGTATAGGTTTTAAGAGGTGTTTTAGTCATGTATCCTTTCGGACCATTTGTCTGTCATGGTTTACTTCATAAAGCTATCTATACCTATTTGGAATTTTGAAGATGTATCTTTTTTTTTTTTTTAATTGCCGCAATAGGAATTTATCAAATCTGTGTGTGTGTGCGTGCGTGTGTGTGTGTGTGGGGGGGTGGTGGTGGTACTATGAGGTGGGCCGGGCCTAAAAAACAGGCCAATCCGTGACTTGAGTGGGCCACACCACAGACAACAATTGAGAGTGGATGCCTGCCCATTGAAACCTTCGTGATTGTATATAGGGCCTAGTGAGATGTGGTTTAGACATCCAGCCCATCTATTGTGTCCCACTTGGATGAGTCACTCCAAATTTTAGGCCATTCAAAATCTTAGTTGGGCCCCACCAAGTGTTTTTAGATGTTTTAGGCATGATTTCCCATGGTTTCAGTTGGTGTGGCCCACTTGAGTTCTAGATACGGCTGATTTTTGGCACTTACCATAATCTAGATGGGACCTACCAAATGCACGACGTGGGTGTCTATCACACTTCACGGTGGGGCCCACAAAGCTCGACCTTATGGGAAGTTGGGGCTCATGGAGCGGTCCCACAGTGATGTGAGACGGACATCCACTCCATGCATTTGGTACTTGGTAGGTTCCATCTAGATTATGGGATGTGCCAAAAATCAGCCGTATCCAAAGCTCAGGTGGGCCACACCCAACATCTAAAAGCACTTGGTGGGGCCCACCTAAGTTTTTGAATGACTTGAAATTTGGTGTGACCCCTCATCCAAGTGGGGCACAATGGATGTGCTAGATGTCTAAACCACATCTCAGTGGGCCCTATATACAATCAGGAAGGTTTCAAGGGGCGAGCATCCACTCTCAACTATTGTCTGTGGTATAGCCCACCGAAGTCATGGATTGGCCTTATTTCTAGGCCCATGGCCCACCATGGAAGGGTGCATCTAATGAATGGTGTGGATGTCCAACATACATCACAGTGGGGCCCACATAGCTCCCATGAGGTCGACTTGACCTCTGTGTGTGTGTGTAGGAAAGGTACTATGAGGTCAAGTAGACCTCATGGGGGCTTCCCATGCGGTCGAGCTCTGTGGGCCCCACCGTGACCTATGTCAGACATCTACACCGTGCATTTGGTCGGTCCCCTCTAGGTTATGGGATATCCAAAAATTCAATCGTATTTGGAACACAAGTGGGCCATACCATTCGAAACCGTGTAAAATCATACCTAAAACATCTAAAGGCACTTGTTGGGACCCACTTGAGTTTGGATATGGCTGAACGGACGTGGATTCCTTGCGTAAGCTTTTTGCAAGAAGTTCCTGCGCAGGGATGCTAGGTGGGGCCCACCGTGATGTTTGTAAGAAATCCACGTTGTCCATCCGTTTTGAGAGCTCATTTTAGGACAAGCGACCAAACATTATTTAGATACAAAACTCAAATAGGCTACAAGAGAGGGAACACTGAGGATTCAGTGACCATCGTTGAAACATTTGTATGGCCACCAAAGTTTTGTATCAGTCTAAGGTTTTTGTGTTTTCACTTCATTCTAGTGGGAATTTCCTTGTAAATGGTTTGGATGGCATATAAACATCAAGGTGGAGCCCAGGGAAGGGAAGTTTCAACGGTAGGCATTTCTTTCCCCACCGTTCCCTCTCGTGTGGCTCACTTGAGTTTTGGATTTGCTCCATTTTTGGTCAAATATCCTAAAATGAGTTCTCAAAACAGATGGACGAAGTGGATTTCTCAAAAATATCACGGTGGGCCCCACTTAACATCCCAGGAACTTCCTACGAAGGCTTTCGTAGGGAATCTACGTCTCGATTGAAACTTGGTGTGACCCCTCATCTAAGTGGGACACACAATGGATGGTCTGGATGCCAGAACCACATCTTAGTGGGCCCTATAAACGATTATGAAGATTTCAATTGGGGGGATATCCACTCTTAACTGTGGTCTGTGATGTGGCCCACTTAAATCATAGATTGGCTTGATTTTTAGGCTCATAGCCCACCACAGAAAGGTGCATTTGACTGATGGATTGGATATCTGTCACACATCACGGTGGGGCCCACAGTGTTGGACATCATGGGAAGCTTCCAATGAGGTCGACCTCATAGTATCCTTATATATATATATATATATATATATATATATATATATATATATATATATATATATATATATATATATATATATATATATAATCCACCCTGTCAAGTGCATGTGACATCCAACCCTTTCAATAGATTGGTCCCACCATGAGGATCATCTAATATAAAAACCCTATTTGTTTATTAGGTGGGCCACCCCATTTAAAACAATTTATAGCCATTAATAAATAGCAAAAAAGAAGTGTGGCACACTCGATGAGTAGATATTTTTTATTTTTTTTACGAGGTGATCCTCATTATAAGGCCAATGTATTGGACGGGTTGGATATCACACACACATGAGAGGTTGGAATTTATTGGCTGGGTGGACCACAACTTATAATCCAACCGGTTGGACTTGAGATCTCTCTCTCTCTCTCTCTCTCTCTCTCTCTCTCTCTCTCCACATGAGGCAATTCAAGGTTTTTAGTCCTTGTGATGCAGGCGTATGACGCACCTAGGCCCATCCAGGGCCACTGTATGGCCCAACAAAACGTAGGCCCATAGCCCACCGCAGGCCCAACATGTGATGATTTTTGGGTTGATTATTTACAGATTTGAGGGCCTAAATCAAGGATTACAATATACTATTTTTTGAAGACGGAGGGTTGATTTGAAGATGTAATTTATATAATTGAAGATATGGGCTAGATTTAGAGATTTGATTGCTTTCCATGTTTGCTTTTCATTAGACTTTTGCCATATGAAGAAATATTAGATTAACTTGTAATAATTTGTGATTGATTCTTTTAGTTGTAAGGATTTCAATCAAGGATTCCTTTAGGATCTATAAAAGGGGGTAGTGGTGTAGGAGTTGGTAGATTCGAATATTTTCTAAGTGTGGTTTTTCTTTTAGTTTTGTAAAAAAAAGGTTGATATTAATATTAGTTCTCTCCCTCTCTACTCCATTGTTCTTGTGAGTGTGTGTGTGTGTGTGTGTGTGTGTTATATAATTTCTTTGCAATTTGGGTATCAAGATCTCATTGACTCGATAACCGGGTTGCACCATTTAGTATCAGAGCGGGTCATCTTTGGGTGTTTTCTACTCTACGTCGTCTCCTAATGGCATCGGAAGAGGTGACACAGGAAGAGTTCACACAAGTAGCTCAATTGATCCGCACACTCAAAGAATAGGTAGATCAACTCATGCATGTGGTAGGCAATCTTACAATCAAGTGGGAGAACTTCGGCATGGAGGGAATCCGGAGACCGAAGTTGGAGCATTTAGACACGTAAGAAAAGGTCCCCACCAAGGTCCTAAGTCCTAACCAACAACGGTTGGCCCCGGCTTATAAAGACACCAATGATCGAATCCTTCGATTGTTGGAATGTTACAAGAACCCGAAATTAAAGTAGAAATTTCGGAAATAGTGAAGCAATCTATAGAGTCAAAGGCAAAGTTGACCTCTAGAGTGATTGATGCATTAACGTTAGACCTACAATTGAATTCACCAATGAATCAATTGATGGATCCAATGATGGTGACAACCACAGACATGCAAGTAAGTTTCAGTACTCATTGAAACATCTTTGCAAAAGATGACTGTGGCACAAAAAACTGACCAAATGTTTCAGGATCCACGAAGAACTTTAAAGTTACAATGAACAAGTTGGCACCAACAAAAGTGCAGGCGAAAAAGACAACATCTATAGTGGACTCCAACAAAGGTCATGCCAAGCTGATGCATAGGGTTGCATCATCAACTTCCACCACAGAAGAACATGATTTGTTGTAGTCCAAAGGTTGAGATTAGTTTCCAACTCGAGGATGAGTTCTTTCGAAGTTAGGGAGAATTGATGCAGGCGTACGATGCACCTAGGCCCATCTGGGGCCACTATATGGCCCAACAAAACGTACGCCCATAGCCCACCATAGGCCCATCATGTGCTGATTATTTAGAGATATGAGGGCCTAAATCAAGGATTACAATTTACTATTTTTGAAAGATCAAGGGTTGATTTGAAGATGTAATTTGTATGATTGAAGATATGGGCTAGATCTAGAGATTTGATTGCTTTTCATGTTTGCTTTTCATTTTATTTTTATCATATGAAGAAATATTAGATTAGCTTGTAATACATTTTGATTGATTCTCTTGGTTGTAGATATTTCAATCAAGGATTCCTTTAGGATCTATAAAAGGGGGTAGTGGTGTAGAAGTTGGTAGATCCGAATATTTTCTAAGTGTGGTTTTTCTTCAAGTTTTGTAAGAAAAAAAGGTTGATATCAATAAAAGTTCTCTTACTCTCTACTCCATTGTTCTTGTGATTATTTTTTTTATTTTTTATTTCTTTGCAATTTCGGTATTGAGATCTCATTGACTCAAGAATCGGGTTGCACCACCTTGGAGGAGTGAGAAAAAGGCGGCTGTGTAAATTAATGCAGATTAATCTTTGTAGAGTCCCAAGTTTTAGAAGTGTCATATTCCATACCCTTAATCTATATAACTGATTGTGAATTCGGTCATGAAAAATATGTCAAATTTTCCCCTTGATATAAGTATCCCTTTTGTTGTTTCCTTTGTGTGCATGCATGGTTCCTCAGTTTTTAAGCCTTTTTTTTTTTCCCCCTAGTGTTTAATGCAATATAACTCATCATATCCTGATTATCTAATTAATCATTCGCAGTCATCACAAGATAGCAGATTTCCTGGAAGGGGAAGAGCCCTTGGTTCTGCCCGAAATCAAGCAGCTTCTCCTATTAATTCTGACTCAAGCCTACAGGCTAGACTCTTAGATAACAGCACAACTGATCATCCTTCAGAAACAGAAACACTGAGTACAGGACAGCACATGTCAGATGGAAGGTAATATTATTGGCCTGTCAAGAGTAATTTCGAGTGGCGTGTGAAAGCTTGATTACTTACGTAAAGAATTCTGCTAAGCGCACTCAAGTAGATGAAGACTTGGGTTTAACAGAGATTCCTCCATTTCTTTAAAGCCTGAAAAACTCGATTGAGTTCTTGGAACCTGAATAACAATGCTTTTCAAACTTGGAAAAACTGACCAAGTTTTGCATTTTTTAACATTGCTTTAGAGTTTATCCTTTGGCTCATACGTGTGTTGTAACTATTGTTATTAGGATCTTACAATTTATGAATTGCATCTTCCCGGTTCAAATTGAATTTTATGGGAGTATCAAAGTTTTAACTTAAAATCTCATGATTCAATCAAGAAACAACAATCATGGTTTTGGGATGAACCATGACCTATGACTCCCTATTAGTTTTCTTTTTTCTTCTTTCTCAAGTAATTTCGGGCACTGTAAGCCAAATTACATCTCACGCACTTCCATTAAGCACTTGCAACAGAGTTTTTTTTTTTTTGTTCTGTATCTTTTCAAGATATACCATACATGGATGAGTCCGATGTTTAGGTTTATAGGGGAGATTGACACCATTGACAATTTAAATATTGATTCTTTTCTTTTGTGTTGGGATTTAAGCTTGGAAATCAAACTTGAAAGTTGGAGGTCTAAAGATGTATTTAACTTTTTTTTTATTCCCTATGCTGTGATCGATAATATTTTTCTACTGTTAGTTTTTTTTTTTTTTTCATTGAAAGGTTAGATTTTTACGAAAGAGAAATCATAAACATCTTACTTCTTGCAATTTACAATTTAGACTTGATCTCAGCCTCCTTACTATTTCATGATTGGAGATGTCTTTCAGAAAATTGGTCGAAATTGGTGTACATGTCTGAATAGCTTGTCTGGAGTAATCATCGGGTCCGGCTCATCAGAAAATTTATAGTCTGCTCATGCACATGAGTTAGTATTAGTGGGGGAGCTAGGGGGAATTGTTTTGGGTTCCAAAATGTCGATCTGATGGCTCCCACTGTGGATGGTGGGTTCCTGGAAGTTTCCCTTTGATTGTGGCGATTGCCATATTTTCTATTTACCGTCTATTTGTAGGCCATTATATCAAAGCCTCTTGAGTCTTGATCTTCCAATCATAATGATTTCCAAGGAATGGCGGATCCAAAGTGGCGCCCATCAGACCAATATTTTACATCACAGAACCATGGGCCTCACCGACAGAGTCCTGTCCATCAACAAACTATGAACAGGGTCCTCTAATCCCCCCTTCTCTGACTCAGTTGATGGATTTTAGGAATGTCATGTTTCATTTGACAGATGGTGATCTGTCCTACGTTCTTTGTAATATTTCAGGCATTCAGCTGTAGATGATGCAACAGCTGTTGCAGAAGTGGCCATGCGAACTCAGGTTCCTCCATTTTGTATGGAATTGAAGTGCCTTAGTTTTCTTTTGATTCACATGATCGGCAAAAGTATCTTTTACACTCTTGTCACTTGATGCAGGTTTTGGGTAGTTTTGACGAAGTGATCCAGAAGCTTGTAACAATGGGCTTTGAAAAGGTACTTCGCAACAACACTATTTACTCTTTTATTCATGGTTCTTTCAATCACTTTGCATTATATGTTGGTCTAAATCTTACATTCGGATAGAACAACAATTTCAGACAAGTAGTTTCCACTCAGAACTCAGCCTGTTTTGTGCAAGTGCAAGACGTATTTGGTGACAACAAATGGAGAATTATAGGGTCCTGCTTATTTGCAAATGTCTGGTTCTGCTAAAGTAGGATTAAGTTCATGTGGGACTGTGGTTTGATGATTCAAACAGTTGAGTTGATGAGCCACACTGCGGATGGAGATGCCTCATAAATCTCCTAGATCAGAATATCATAACTTATTGATATTTGGCCTTCTTCCATTGAATATGCACCGTTGCCTTTTTATCCTCTTAACCATTTATTTCTAGGCCCCAATATCAAAGGATTGGTATCTTCCAATCTAGAAGGTTTTGGGGAATCCCTAATCCATGGCACAGTCCATCATATCAACGGTTTTGGATCATTGAATTATGAGTCCATATGCACTTACCCTTCTTGTCAGTAGACTAAAAATTTCTGTGCGAGCACCGAGCAGGACCATAATTTTCTTTGTGAATAGCACGGATTTTTTTTTAATTTTTATTGGAACAAAAAAAAAGGGAAATTTTACAATTTCATCAAACCCTTGAAAGCAATGCTATCTGCCACCTTATTGGTTTCTTTAAGAAACCCACAAGGTAAAAAACACCCAAGTGAGCAACAAGAGATATGATAACCTGATAAAAGAGGCAAGTCTTCAATGCCACATCCTATTTCCTAAGACCTGCTAAAATACAAACGACATTTTCCTTTGATGATTAGCTTTCTAGAGAATGATGGTCAACCAAGTGCAAACTACTCTTACCATGGACAACTTTGCCAATAAATACCCTTCCTATATGGGTTTGTAAAATGCCCACAAAATTTGCCTTTTCTCGTCCTGTAACATACTATAGATCTTGGATATGTTAGAGATACCCCTAGGGCAACCTTGGAAGTTGAGCTTAAAAAAGCCTGCTCGAGGAGTAGAGTTGCACACGAGCCGAGCTCAAGCTGAGCTTTACAAAGCTTGAGCTTGGCTTGATCAGTGGCCCACTGAGCTTGAGCATCGAGCTCAAAACAGCCGCTCGAGCTTGGCTTGCTGGTCGAGCCGATCAAGCTTTGTTCGAGCCAAGCCAATCGAGCTCATTGAGTCAAGCCAAGCCGAGCCGAGCTTTGTCTTTTTTATTTTATATATATATATATATATATATATATATATATATATATATATATATATATATATATATATATATATATATATATATATATAAACTAAAACAATTTGGCATTCTACCCAACCCAACCCTGCAACCCTGGCAACCTAGTCAACCTAGTCAACCCAAACCCTACCTACAAGACCCACCGACCTGATTCAACCCAACCCTACTAGCTGACCTAACGGCCTCCCCAATCCCCCCCCCCCCCCCCCCCCCCCAAAAAAAAAAAAAAAAGAAAAGAAAAATAAATGAATAAATAAGCATACCTGGTCCTTGTTAACGGCCTGGGGGGTGTGCTGCGTGCGTTCCGTCTGCGTTCGCTGCTACCTGCTGGGTTGGGAGTCGGGACTCACTCGTTCGCCAGGTGCAGTGCAGCCACTCAAGCGTCGGGACTCACTCGGGCGTTCGCTGCCCAGAGAGAGAGAGAGAGAGAGAGAGAGAGAGGGAGGGAGGGAGGGGCAGGGGGTGAGGCGGGCTAGGGTCGGGTAGGGTTTTAAGAGAGAGTGAGAGGGAAATGACAAATGAGTAGGCAGTGGGGTCGGGTTAGGGTTTAGACTTTTAAGTTTTTATTTTATTTTATAACTTATATATATATATATATATATATATATATATATATATATATATATATATATATATATATATATATATATAAATATACGAGTTCAAGCCAATCGAGCTTTATTCGAGCTACAATCTTCGAGCCAAGCTGAGCCAAGCTCACTCATGCTCGAGCTTGGCTTGTTTTCAAACAAGCTTCCTAAATTGAGCTTGAGCTTGAGCTTGGTCGAATTGGCCTATGAGCCAAACCAAGCCGAGCTTAAACGAGCCAAGTCGAGCGAGCTTTTCAAGCTAGCTTTTCTCGTGTGCAGCTCTATTGAGGAGGCTCCCAAACCACCCAAGCTGATTCCAGATCTTTCCTTCCCCCAATTATCATCAGCTTCCAGCCTTGCGGAATGTTCCCTTTGGGAGTTGTTGAACCTTAAAGTTTGAAGGTCCTAATCAATTATCATGGAAAATATTTTGCTTTTGGTCAAGTATACCAGTGCCTACTTGTTATCAAAGATCCTACAGTTTCCAATTTCTGAATCCCCCACAAGATTGCAAAGGACATCAACTCCATCCTCCCTTACTTGAAAGGGACCTAGCAGCCATCACCTCCCTGAGTGACACATTCATGGCTGAATTCATAAAAAACAACCCAAGTGGTCTTGTAATGTTCCAGTCACCCATGCAATGGAGGATAGAATGGTCCATCAATTCCTTATCCTCCCAACATTAGATGCACCTATTAGGATTTAGTAGAAGAAGTTCGCCTCTTTTTCAAATTGTTGAAAGGATTTTATTAGTGGTTGCCACCCAGGCAAGGGTAGTACCCTGGGGGGAATGTGAACACAGCAGACATTGACGCAAGAATGGGAGACCTTTACATGAGAGCTAATGATCTTGAAAAAGGATTTGAACCAAATGATTCCATTTGATGCCGATTTCCATATATCATCTTGTGAATTTGGATTAGTAAGTACCTCATTTAGGTTGCTCGGGAGGGCCTCGTAGGTAACACTTTTCCCTCTGAAACGTTCGTATGAAGCATGATGCTCCAAATTGTAGAACTGCCATAAATTTGTAGCACTCCTCCACTTTGGCAAATCTATTTGTGGATAAGATAGACAATGTCCTAAAAACTTAAGAGCAAGGGAGATCATTGAGCCAAACATCTTTGCAAAATCTCATCATATCACCTTTGCCAACGAGGTACAAAGCTCCTTATAGAACATTCCTCCTGCTCTCATTTCAATATCCCATTCTGCATCAACACCATTATACCAATTTGCTAGTCTCTATCCAAACTTTTGACCCATGCTTTCTATTCGGGAATCGGGAACCACCTCCCATTTGACTTGCCCTACTTTCTAAGAATAACCTCCCTATGAAGGATGGCGAGTCCTCTTTGCACTGCCTCTACCACTTGAGAGAGCTCATTTTCTTTTTAAATGATATGTATATTATTTTCAATGTTAAATCGTAGAGCTTTTTTTTCTTTTTTCTTTTATCTTTTTTTTTTTTTTTTTAACGACTCTTACTTCTTAACTGGTCAAAACACCAAATTGATGTATGGCTTATCTAGAATGCTTTTATGGATGGTTATGATCATTGACTTTTTTGTCAGTCTATGGAATTGAATGCTGCTTTTCCAATGCAATTCTACATTAAAGAAAGGTAGCAAGAACAGAAATTATTGAAGGATCCTCGTATGTTTTTTAAGGAAATTTTTTTGAAAGATTAAAAAAAAAAATGAAAGATAAGAATCATTTAATTTTTAAGTAATACCATGTCATAATAGTGTTAGAGTTTTTAATTTTTTTTATTTATATTTTTCATATTTTGAAGAAAATTATAAAAAATCTTAAGAAACATGCCAATTAAGGACATGAGTACAGTGGATTGGTTCAAAAGCGCTGAACTAGTTGATGGAAACAAGAGTTAGATAAAAAGAATCTAATAAAAATAAGTGAAAATTGAGGGAAAAAAAAACTAAAAGAAGCGGAAACATGGGATAAAGAAAAGTAGTTTCAACTTTAAGTCGAAGTAGTGGGATGTTATTTGGATTTGTTGACAATACAAGAGTGGAAGAGGCCAAATCTCGGTAATCTTTACTTGATCAAATCTCAGGGGAGGTGGTAGATGGTTGAGTGCCCTATTAAGGAGGTTAAAGTGGCTTTATTGGAGTTGGGTTAGTGTTTGGCCCAGAGGCTTCCCAATTGCCTTTCTTAAGTCTCCTGGGAAAAGGGAAAGGGTGATCTTTTTAGCTTTATTACTAAATGTTATGATAGGGGGTTTTATCCAAAGATTTGGGAGCCTCTTTCACTGCATTAATCCCAAAGAAAGAAGCGCTTGAAAGATTTTAGGCCAATCAATCTAATTAGAGGTCCTTAACAAATTTTTGGCAAAAAAACTTACTTCTAGAATAAGAAAATGCTAGAAAGTGTGATATGAAGATTCTAAGGGGTTATTCTGCACAGAAGACAAATACCCCGATGCGCCAATTCTCGATACAGGGCATCATTCTAAGAATTATATGCAAATTGGATGTGAAAAAGGTTTACAATCATGTTGATGGGGATTTCTTGAATTATATGTGGCGTTTGTCTTTTTGTGTTAGATGAAGTGGATGTAGATGCTCGTGGTCCTTGAAAGGATTCTGCACTAGGGGGTCTCATTATCTCCCTTTCTGTTTGTAGTCGTTGGATATGCATTAAGATAATGGCTAAAGCAAACAAGGATTGATTAGCTAATGGTTCCACTGTGGTAACCATGAATTTCCAATTTTCCATCTCTAGTTTGTAGATAGCATGACCCTATTTCACAATGTGAATATTCAGAAGGTGGAAAATATGATCAAGGTTGTGAGATGCTTTGAAGTAGTATCAGGCCTACAAATCAAACTTTTGAGTTGAGAGAGTTATCTGGCTTATCTGGCTGGAAGCAGCAAAGGCATCTGTTGATTTAGGGTTACTTAACTACATTCAAATTGTCCTTGGCAATATGGCAATTTATTTTGCCTCTATTATAGAGCCCATCTAGTGTGATTTAAGGGTTGGAAATGGAATAAATCCAAATGGATTTCCTTTGGGAAAGCGTAGGTTCCATCTTGTTGGATGGGAGGAAGTTTGCAAGTTGAAACAGCTAGCTGGGTCGAGCATAAAATCAATCAAGTTTATAAATGTTGCATTGCTAGGGAAACGGCCAGGTTCTGGACTGAGGAAGATAGTTTGTGGATACAAGTAATATCCTGCACACATGAAAGTGGTATACTAAGCCCTCTTCTCAATTAGTGTTCGCATTGTCAATGAAATGTCGATAATATCGCCAATAATATCGGTGTCGCTAGACCAACGACATCGAAACCCCAATTTTTCGTTTCTCTTCGGATTATCAGAGAAATATCGACGATATCGTCGATAATTTTGGATTCTTGCCGAAATTATCAGCAGTAATAGCTTGATACGTAAAAATCGAAAAAATTAAAATAAAAATAAAAAAAAGCTTTAATTTTGATAATACCTGGTTGATCGGAACTCGGATTACCCATTTCTTCTTTCGATTGGAAGAGCGATGTCGCAAACACATGATTTCAATGAAAAATCGAGAAATTTGGGAGATTTCTTTCCTTTGGATATAGGGTTTTGAAACCCATAATCGGAAATCCCCCCTTCTTCGGGAAAAACTTCTTTGCGTAAACGAAGGGTTTTATTTATTTATTATTTATTTATTTTTTTAACTTTTGGAAATCTGGAAGCGGACTGCGTGGTACATTTTATCGTACTGAGTAAACTCGCTAGGCCCATCGTGAATGTGTGTGGTTTATCCACACCGTCCATTTGTTCTTAAAGATCATTTTAGGGGTTGAACCCAAAATTAAAGCATATCCACATCTCCAGTGAATCTCACCACAATAAACAGTGGGAATAATGATTTTCACCGTTGAAATCTTCCTAGGGCCCACAGTGATGTTTATTTGTCATCAAACCTTTTAGTAAGGATACAAAGGCATGGATGAATGGATAAAACAAATATCAACTTGATTCAAAATTTCTGTGGCCCCCAAGAAGTTTTTAATGGTATGCATTCAATTTACATTGTTTCCTGTGGTGCGGTCAACATAAGCTTCTGATATGCTTAGATCTTGGGTTCATTTCTTATAATTTCCTTCCAGAAATGATGGATGGTTTGGATAAGACATCAAAATCAATGTGGGCCCCACATATCTTACTCAGTACGTTATAGCGTGCGTACCCAGAAACTTAGTACACAGTTCGTTTCCTTATAAGGAATGGATTACTTGCTACGCAGGTAACACTTTAGTGGGTGTTACCCTTACCGTGTGGGCCCACCTTGATGCATTTTCTGTATATCCATATCGTTAATCAGTTTTTAAAGATCATTTTATGAAGTTATCTAAAATATTAAGTAGATCCAAATCTCAGGTGGACCATACCACTGGAAATAATAGTTGATGACCATTAAGAACATTTTGTGGACTCCTTGACCATGGGGCCCACCGTTATGTATTTGACTTATATCCACTCCGTCCATCTGTTTTGAAAACTCATTTTATGGCATGCTCTAGAAAATAAACAGATCCAAATATCAGGTGGATCGTGGACCCCATGAAGTTTTCAGTGGTGGGGATTCAATCACAAACGTTTCCTGTGGTATGGTCCACTTAAGATTTGGATCTGGTTAATTTTTTGAATCATACCCTAAAACGAACCATCATATCTAATGGACGGTGTGGATGTAAGGCACACACTTCACAGTGGACCCCACAATTGGGATCCACCGACCTCGGTTGATTCGGGGATCGCGCTCGAGACGGCAGCGGACTGCGTATTGAGTAACTTAGTACACTACGCGTAAGCAGTAAACTCCGTTGGGCCTACCGTGATTTATGTATTTGATCCACTTTGTCTATCCATTTTATTAGATAATTTTAGGGCACGAGCCCAAAACCGAAGCATATCCAAAGCTTATGTGGACCACACCACAGAAAGCAGTGTGAATTGAACTTTTACCATTGAAAAATTCTTGGGGGCCACAAAAGTTTTGTATCAACTTGATATTTCTGTTTTCTCTTCATTTATGTCCGTGTGATCTTATGAATAGGTTGGATGACAAATAAACTTCATTGTGGGCCTTAGGAAGGTTTTGGACGGTGGAAATCATTATTCTCACTGTTTCCTGTGGTGTCGTCCACTTGTGCTTTAGATATGCTTTAATTTTGGGCTCAAGTCCTAAAATGAGATGGAAATAGATGGACGACGTGGATAAACTGTATACATCAGGGTGGGCCCAACAGAGTTTACTCAGTACGACGCAATCTGATTCCGCGACGTCGATGGGAGCGTATTAGCTGTTACCCGCATAACAACTTAGTGGGTGTTACCCTAATCGTGTGGGGCCACCATGATGTATTTTTACATCTCATTTTAGGACGTGATCCCTAATCATAAGAAGTGATGAATAACTATTAAAACATTTTTGGATCAATCTGATCTTTCTACTTTCTTGTCATCCGGATCTTCTTGACATTATCTTGGATTGCAAATAAACATTATGAAAACTTTATGATGCGCCCTTTGGAATAAATCATCAAGGTGGGCCCATGATAAGGGTAACACCCTGGTGTGGATTGGGTACTACACCTACGAGGACCTAACTAGAGGCGAATGATCCAGTTAGGGGCTCTGTGGGTCCCACAATGATGTATGTGTTTTATCCACGCTGTCCATCCATTTTAACAGAACATTTTAGAGTATGAGCCCAAAAATTAAGTAGATCTAAGGCTCAAGTGGACCACACCATGATGTATGAGCCCAACTGCAACGGGATCTGGATGATGACTGCGAACCACCTCGTCACTCCATGTGGGGATGAAATATGGCAAAAGAGTATACTTTTTGAATTCATTTAATTTTGTCTTAATTATTGTATGTTGGCTTCATTTGTATTATATAAACTCATTTTGATTGCTATTGGAGTGATTTCTTAGGCAACGCATGCTTTTTGGGCCCCATTGAATGAAAACTTATTATTTAATGTATTCTTTTTGCAATTTTTTAATTCCTGAATATGCAAATATGTGTATTTAGGCATTTCCTGAAGTTTCACTAAAAAATTCCACAGTTTTCCTCATATTTCCCCATTTTTCATTACATTTCCAGTTATCGGCGATATTATCGGCGATAACGATATTATGTCTTTATCTCCGACTAGCGAAACTTGTAGCGATACCAACAATGCGAACACTCTTCTCAATATTGAGCTTCAAGGCTTTACAGCCACCTTACTGATGATGAAATTGAGGAATATGTTCAAATGTGTATCCCATCATTGGTGGAAGGGAATGGATGTTGCTAGACTTTAGAAAGAGGAGGGAAGTTTGCAGTGTTGTTTTGCTAATTGATTTAGGGCGATTCCAATAGGCAAAGCTACTATTTGGAATTTATCCGGACCCTCCCAGGGTCACTTCTTTCTATTGGCTTGTAGGAAGGACAAAGCCTGAACCATGGATCATCTCATCAACGTGAACTGATCATCCCTATTGTATCTCATATCTTCGGAATGAAGAGTTGGTTATTCATCTCTTGCTTTATTATGGGTATTTGGACGATATCTATTTGGGATTAATTTGGGGATGACTAGGCGGTAGAGTTGGGCATCCGACTCGAAAACTTAGAAACTCGACTCGATCTAAGTGAGTCAGTCGATCCGGATCGAGTGCTGTTGGGCTAATCCGAGCTCTATCTGAGTCGAGTTCGGGTCAACCAGTGACTCGACTCGGACCGGACCGAAATCCGACTCGTTTGTACTCGCCCCGATTCGAACCCGACTCGACTCGGGTTCAGGTAGGCATAAGGGCGGGCATGTTTGTTTTGAATGGTAGGGTGTGTTTGTTTTGAAGGGTAGCAATGCAAATACAATGAAATAAGTAATAATTAGGGTAGCTTTGATGTGATAGAATCACTAAAATCGAGGAGTCATATTTAAGATTTAACATGTGATTTTCGAGTGCGGATTGGGTACTACCCCCACCAAGATCTAACTAGGGATGGACGGTCATGTTAGGGGCTCTATGGGGTCCACCATGATTTATATTCTTTATCAACGCCGTCCATCTATTTTGAAAGATCATTTTATGACATGAACCCAAAAAGGAGGCAGATGGAAAGCTCAAGTGGACCACACCACATGAAGCAGAGGAGATTTAAAGCCTACCGTTGAAAAATTCTTGGAGACCACAGAGGTTTTAGATCAAGCTGATATTTATGTTTTCCCTTCATACACGTCTATGTGGCCTTATGAACAGGTTAGATGGCCAATAAACATCACAGTGGGCCCTCAGATGTTTGCAATGGTAAGAGTTCAATCCCCACCGCTTAATGTGGTGTGGTTCACTCGAGCCTTCCATCAGCCTTCGTTTTGGCACCATACCTTGAAATGATCTTTCAAAATAGATGGACGGTGCGGATAAAACATATAGATCATGGTGGGCCCCAAAGAGACACTGACACGACCGTCCGTCTCTATGTGTGTGGGGGTAGTACCCAATCCGCTCCTGTGATTTTCGTCTCTCTCCAAACGGGAGCGGATTGCCCGAAGCTGTGGGGCCCATAGAGATGTCCATGGAAAATCCACTCCTTCCATATGTTTTGGAAGAGCACAATAGGACATGATTCTAAAAATCATGCAGATCCAAAACTCAGGTGGGCCATACCACACGAAACAGTGGGTATTGAACACTTAGTGGTTACACAAGTTTTGCATCAGGATGATATTTTTCCTAAAGTTTATCTAAGTGTTAGTAATTCTATGCGCGGTTGGGATGGCATATAAACATCATGGTCAGCTCCAAGAAGGTTTGGATAGTGGACGTTGGTGTTCCCACTGTTATGTTGGTGTGGCCCACCTGAGTCTGCCAGATTTTTAGAATCCTGTCCTATTTTTGTCTTTAAACATAGAATGACGCAGTGGATTTGTCACAGACATCTTGTGGACCCCACAGCCCCGAGCACAGAGTCATAGGTAATCCACTCCCTTTCAAACATAACAGAGACGGCAGGAAGTGGAACAGAGAAAAGGCTGTTCAACCCTGCAGTTGCCTCAACTGTCATTCTGCCCTAAAGAGTATTAAGATGGCGAGACATATCCATGCATTTATGAGTATTGTGGCTGCCTCGGCTAGCAAAACCTCTAAGAAAAAAATGGTCAACTCACCCGACTCGGTGTTGTCTCGACCCGAATCCTGTGACCAGGTCGGACTCAGTCCGGGTTAACCCAGGCCAGACTAGACTCGGATCGGGTCAGGCATGATGGACTTGGTACTGAGTCGAGTCGAATTTCAGGTCAGGCCTCTTTCAAAACTGAGTCGGATCGGGTCAGCCCTAACTCAGTCCGACTCGACTCAATGACCACCTCTTCTAGGTGGGTCCAAATTTCTTTGAGGCATGGAATGGGAAGAATTGGGTACTTCTAAGTCCTCTTTGTCATTTGGTGCCTCGTAATGCTTGCGGGTTTATGGTCCATTTGGAAGGAGTGCAACAACAGGGTCTTTTGGAACAGGTCACAACAAGGGAGAGATCACCCTCCAAAGGACTAGGGAGTGGTTAACTGGTGGCTTGGGAGTTTAAAAAAGGATAAAAAATTCATGGTTGGATTAAGGAGCAGATTAATGAGGGTGGGTTAGGGGATCTCTGTGTTGTGGTTACTATTTCAGCTTTTTTCTTTCTTTTCTTTTAATAAATTACCGTTGATGTAAAGGAAAAGGGTTGGTGGTAAATGAAATGTCAGGTGAATGGCTGGTTGTCGAACTACCGCCAAGCAAGAAATGAAGAATGCAACACCAAATAGCTGGGTAAAGGCTATGCATATCCTTGGGCTGAGGATCATATACTTCCGCATCCATATTTAGATAAAACAAAGAACTAAATTTAACCTTCGTAGAAGGGAAATGATGCTTCCGAATGTCTGTATCCTTTGCCCCAATGATGCGGAGTTGGTGGATCATTCATTCATCCACTGTCCCTTTGCCAGGGAAGTCTGGTCAGATATTCTGCTCCCTTTTGATGTCTCCTGGCTAATGCCAAGCTCTATCAAGGGCCTTTTCCACTCTTGGCATGTCGGTAGAGACGGGTTTATGGGCAGATCCACATGGAGGGTCATCTTGCTTGCTGTTCTTGGTCTATTTGGGGTGAAAGAAACAATCGCTGCTTCCATATCAAAAGCAGTTCTGCTGTTGGGGTTGTCAGCCAAGTTGTCTTGTATTTCAGGGATTGGGTGCCCTAAGAGCTGTTTTTGTTATTTCTTTTTTCCTTTTTGTTTCTTCTTTTGGCCTTTCAGCTTTTGAATAACATGCTTATAAAAAAGAAAAGAAAAGAAAAGAAAAGGAAAGATGCACAGAGAGGAGGTAGTAAAGAAAAGAGGAGAATACTGAAGAAATCTGCATTCTATGTTGAATTTTGAGGAATAGGAAGGGAATAAATGATAATCTTAAAAAGCAAAAAAGTGAAACTATAAACAACCAGTTTTCGGATTTAAATTTCATACTTGATCATATATCTACGGAAGCGAATGAGTTGCTCATGCTGATGGTGTTTGGAGACGAGTTCAAGTACATGATCAAGGTTTTTGAGCATACCTAATCTAGCTTTTAAACACTGGAACTGAATGCAGCCCTCCTTTGTGAAATTAACAACTGACAACGGGTCTCTCACCTTCTACTGCAGACACAGGCAGAAGTTGCTCTTGCTGCTGCTGATGGAGATCCAAATGTTGCTGTAGAAATCCTTATGAGCCAGCAGGCATGCATTTAGGCACTCACTCTTGCCCCATGATTCAAATACTTAAACTAATTATATGTCCATGTTGTTGTCTGATACAAGCAGGGGTAGAATTATAAACAGAACTGTCGATACTATTTTTCGAGACGACACATCCACTGGAAGTTCATCTCAATGCTGGAAGTTTCGACACAGTTACAATTGGCTCCAGTCATCAGATATCTCAAGGTGAAGTTCTACTTGTGGGTTTTGTTACTGTATTGTCGATAGTGATACTAACAGAAAGGAAAAGCAAAAAACAAAGGGTTCTACAGAAACTGAAGAACTAACTTGTGCAATAGCATAGCAACTGATGTACTGTGTTGATTTATACAAACCATTAAATATGATCTAGGGTTTCAGTGGTATGTTGAACAGTTCAATGGATTGAAACTTTTTCCCATTTGATTATCTTTCCAATTGTTAAGGGGACATGAAATTCTCACTTCGTAGCTCTTGTTTTATTTATTTATTATTATTTCTTTAAGATAATCACGCAAACCGTTCTCTTATGTCCTTACTAGGAATGTTATGTAGCAGCACCCTGAAAATTGAATTGCAAAATAGGCAGGGTTTAGAATCATAGATTCAAGATGTTACCAACAGGATTTTAAAATTTTTCCTAACAATAGGGAACTTTTATGTACACAGCTTGCAACAAGAGTTCGGTTGCCAGCCAATCTCCACCATTAAATAACTGTAAGATGGCTGGCGGTAATCCAGCAAGAAGATCAAAACATAAATTCTATAAAGCACATTTCGACGAGTTGAAATTTCCGCCTGCCACTTTAATGGTGCAAGCTATGGGAGTGAGTCCATGTGGATAGGAACTTCTTGATTAGCCATTAAAGAAATAAATAAAAAAATTATGAGGTGGACATGACCTTTTCAATCATATGTTAGTGACAAATCGGAATTCTTCATTTGGCAAGTACCGTGCAGGTTCATCCCATTTAATAGAAATTTCAGCTCATTTGTCGCATGAGTGCCATCAGATCAATGGCTTTGTAAATAGGCCACTTTAATAGGATGCAGTCAACAGTTCCATTACCCTGTGGCCCCAACTGATCAAACCCACTTAAATTCATAGACTTCCAGTACGACCTGAGCTGACACATTTAATTGTAATTGGCTTGGGTTGATCGAGCTGACCTAACCCAGCTAAACCACACTTGGGGCTTAATAGTGGAATATGGGCCTAAAGATATGCCCCAGCCTGCCTGACCAGTGAATACGTAGTAACACACTTCTTGTGGATGTATCTATACTTATCTATTAATTTGTTTAGGCATTTGGACCAGGTTGGATTGAGTCTCCTGCCCAAAGCCCATTGATAAGCTATATGGCAGATGGGGTTAGGTACGGTTCATGTGAGCCCGACCCATTAGTTAAAAGGTCACATTTCTAAACTGAGTACAACACACGAGCCATGTAGCTCAGTCCAAAACTGCATCGGAAGGAGCTTAGGCCAGTTGACCAGCAGTCAACCTAACCCATTGCAACCCCTAAGGTCAGGTGATGTCAGAAGAAAAAAAAAATGATCACCCATTACCACCCATTGCTACCATCTTGTTGTGGCGGCATCTGAGCAGATTTTGTTGAATGAGAATCCTAGTCGAATGTGGATGGATTAGTTTAAGAAGAATTCCAAGTAATTTGTGAGATTTAATTGGCAACTCTCAGGAACTTTAACAACATTGATTCCAATGTTTGAGTTTCAAGATATTAATAGCACTCGGATAGAACTCGTGGCTTGCAAAGGCTTGTTTGGGAAGTTGGAGAATGGATAATGGTGGTCGCTAGGGGGTGTAAATGAATCAAACTGAGCCGAATACCAGCGTTTGGTTTGAGTTTGATAATCAAAACTCAAGTTTGAGTTTGGTTTGGTTTGGTTTGGTTACTAATCAAACAAGCTTTAATCGAACCAAACTCAAACTGTTCACGAATAGTTTGGTTCACGAATAGCTTTAATCGAACCCTTTTCTTAGCCAACTGCGAACATGCGGCGCAATGCTGCTATGGAATGGACAGAAGCGGATTGTGTACTGAGTAAACTCTGTGGGGCCCACCATGATATATGTATATTATCCACTCAGTGTATCCATTTTACCTGATAATTTTATGGCTTGATCCCAAAAATTATGCATATCCAAAGCTCAAGTGGATCACACCATAGGAAATCATGTGAATTGAACATCTACCATTGAAAAATTCCAAGTTTTGGATCAAGCTTATATTTGTTTTTTTCCCTTCATCCATGTGTGTGTCAACTTAGAACAGGTTGGATGACAAATAAACATCACTGTGGGCCCTATGAAGGTTTCAATGGTGGAAATCATTATTCCCACTGTTTCCTATGGTATGGTCCACTTGAGCTTTGGATATGCTTCAATTTTGGGCTCAACCCCATAAAATGAACTGTAAAAATGGATGGACGACGTAGATCAACCACATATATTCATGGTGGGCCTAACCGAGTTTACTTAATACGATAATAGCATATTGGGTAACTCATGAAGCAATTCGATTTCGAAATGGACATGGGTTGCCTATACTGGCTTTATAGGTGGGGCCCACCGTGGTATTTGTGAAAAATCCACTCGTTCATCCACCTTGTCAGCTCATTTTAGGATAGTGGACCAAAATTAATGAGGATCCAAAACTCAAGTGGCACACACGAGAGGGAACAACATATATTCCATATAAAAAAAAGTCAAGATGGTGAGGTTCTTACTGTGGGGCCCACCTTGATGCATATATTCCATATCCATTCTGTTCATACATTTTATTAAATTATTTCATGGCAAAAGCTAAAAAATGAAGAAAATTCAAATCTCGAGTGAACCATATCTTAGGAAACATCGCTTTTTTAGCTATAAACGAACCCTATCGAGCCTAACTGAACCCAAAAACAAGGTTTGAGTTTAGTTTGTTTACTAATCAAACGAACTCAAACGAGCTTTAATCGAACCGAACTCAAACCGTTCACGAATAGTTTGGTTCATTAACCACCCCTAGTGCTCGCTGGCCCGTTGCCCACTGCCCTGAAATGTGAATGAGAAGAATACCTACTGTTTTGTCACCCGATATTATTTATTCATTATCATTATTATTATTATTGGGGTTAAGCGCTGAAGCATGTGGGTTACATGCCTCTACAAAATGCAACATTCTCAATCTGGGGGTACATCCAAATGTGTTGTCAAAATTTGTTGTTTGAATGATTTGCATTTCAACTATCCTTATTTAAGGTGGCCGTGGAAGGCCTGATTGCCACTGTGAAGTGCTTTGGATCATTTTGTTTGGGGATAATTAGGGTCAGGCTAGATAATGGGTTGATTCCAGGCAGGACACCAACGCAAGGAAGAGCATAAAAAGATAATGAGAAAGATCACTATCTTGCTCGAGTGATTAAAACCTTAAATCTACAGGGGAGTTTCTTGAATCCATAATAAAAAAGAAAAAAAAAAAACTGAATATTTTATTGAATAATGTGTAATGTATATATTTTTTTAAATTACACCATTAATAAAGAAAAATAAACTAAAATTCGTAATTACAAAAAAATAATAAAATTCTAACTCTAATAGAAGTTACCTAAAATAGTAAAACTTATCTAAAGTCTAATTTACCAAAAAATAGAAAGTCTAGATAAACTTTACTAGATGAGTCTTAATATGATTACAAGTAATTTTAAAAAAAGATGAAAATCTAAAACTCTAAATATTAGAAAATATGATAAAAATAAGAATTATTAAAAATAGTATTTTTTTCTAAAATCTTATTTTTGAATTGGAAGCGCACATTTTCTTGCAAAAAGAATTGATGCGACCCACTATGTGTGTTGTTTCACGTCAAATGGCCTGTTATGGTAAAAATTGATAGGTTGTGCGTCCCATAATAATACCTGAATTAAAAGTTATGGCCGATTTACGATTAACACTTCAAACGATAATTTCTCCCTATCCTAATTGAATTTTTTCAAACCAGATACACTTGGGGCCCAATTAAGTCATGCCCTACGTAGGACTGGGCCCATATTTGGCGGATTACTTTCACGTCTGTTTAGCCTTCTTTTGGTCCATCCATGCTCGAAGTGTATCCATGCCACGTCCTATATTAGACCCCTCCACTTGGAAAAAACTCATTCTCGAGTTATCCAACGAACTCGGCTCATGATACTCATATAAAACTGCCACATTGAACGTCCTCGAAATCTCCATGCCCTCAAAAAAATAGATAACATAAGTATTATTATTGATTTTCTTGAGGATCAAAACATGGCCGATCTTCTTATCCATTAACTTACGAGTCTCGATCGGAAATCTCTCATTACGTAGGTGAACTAGCACATTATTATCCACTTTAAAAAACTTCTGGCGCCGATGTTTATGAACCTCTTCCTGGTACTTGAAGTTAGACTCATGTCACTTCTTCTGTACATCAGTATGCATAATTACAATCCAATCCTCCATATTGTCTACCACAACACTCATACCCGGTAACTTATCATGTTCGGTTACGAGAGACTACACCTCTATTTTAGAAGTCTTGAGTTGGTTCTCCGTTCTCATAGGGGCGAGGATAATCTTTTTATTTGCTTTAACAAAAATAAAAATATTATCCCAGCCTCTATGCGTTACATGAACATGACACTGCAATGGTTGATCAAGTAACATGTGACGAACGTCCATATCAACTATGTCACACACGACTTTATCCTTAGAGTATTTACCAATGGAAAATGGAATACGATATTATTCAGTTACATTTGTTTCGCTGACCATCTTGATTTATATAATCGTATATGGAGATGGGTGTTTTTCTGTTTTTAGTTGCAGCTTTTCCACCATTATTTTCGACACGAGATTCTCGTTGCTCATGCCATCTATGACCACATCATAGACCCTTTTGATTCACGGCGCACCTCGTTCGATGTGCCGCTACAGATCTATCCCCTCATTTGGCGTGTACAACAACTTTCGCATGATTAGAGTGGTGGCCTGTGATTTACCATTATTCGGTCGTGACCTATGATTTATCACTAGTGCCTCACGATGAACATGATGATTGTGAGCTCTATTGCCAATCTTATGTTGCTCATCATCACAAACACGGGTCTATCCTAAGGCTTTTGTCAAACGGTCGATTGTTACCTGCAATCCTCACATGGCTTGTAGATTTTCAAGTTGTGCCACCTTAAACGTCGTTGTTGTCAAATGATAATCTCCTGGAGCATCATCCATAGGATTGTTGCCTGAACGTTGGTTAGATGCCATTGAGTTGAGGAAAAGCCTCGCTCTAATACCAATTGACGTAGGGAAGCGCATGAAGAGACAATGAGAAATATCACTGTCTTGCTCAAGTGATTAAAACCTTGAATCTATAAGAAAAAAGATTTAAAAAATTCGGATATTTTATTGAAAAATGTGTAATGTATATTTTTTCTCAATTACATTGTTAATGATGAAAAATAAAAAATAATCGTAATTACAAAAAATAACAAAATTTTAACTCTAGTAGAGGTTACCCAAAATAGTAAAACTTATTTAAAGCCTAATTTGCGAAAAAAAAAAAAAAAACCTTCCTAGAAGAGTCCATGATTACAAGTAATTTATAAAAAAAAAATGAAAATTTAAAACTCTAAAAATTAGAAAATATGACAAAAATTAGAATATTAAAATTTTTTTTCCTAAAATCCTCATTTTAAATTGGAAACACGCTTCTTTTTTTTTTTTTTTTTTTTGTAAAAAGGACTGATGAGGCCCACTAGATATAGGTTGGTTCACCTCGAATGACCCGTTACCAGTAAAAATTAATAGGGTGTGAGTCCCGTGATGATACTTGGATAAAAAGTTATGACTGATTTATGGTTCACACTTCAAACTACAATTTCTCCATATCCAGATTGAATTTCTTGGAACTAGACGCACCTGAAGCTCAATTATGTCATGCGCTATATAAGACTGGCCCAAATGTAATTTAGCATTCTTTTGGTCCCGCCATGCTAGGAATATATCCATGTCACGTCCTACATCATATACTCGTTTTCAAAACCTTAAAACTCAGACTACATGTAGTGAGACAACACACGGGTATATCTCTATCACACGTTGATTGAGAAAACTGTTGGTTGGCTTTAACAGAGATGCGGATGAGAGAGAGAGAGAGCAAAGAATTAAGACCTTCAGGCTGAAGTAGACAGCAAAGCAATCACATGCTGCTGGTTATCCCAGCGTAGACATTTTGGCGCATCGGATCAATAATTCCAAATGCTAGGCATGCAACACTTCATATAACTGTCACATGGCATGCATTGTAATATCATTTTTGTCCATCCCAATGGGGACAAACAAAGCCATGAAATCTACAGACTGGCGCATGAAAGAATATTATTTTCAATTTCCTTGCTTTCTTTTTTTCATTGCTCTTTTTTCTTTTCTTTTCTTTTCTATTTTTAAGAGTATTTTCTCTGTTTTCTTTGTAAAGGCCTTTGAATATATTGGACAGTCATTGTTAAGTTTGGTTTTTACCACTTTTCTTTTCGTGGATTCAAGGAACATCTCGTAGATTTGAGATTTCCCTTGTGAATTTAAAGAACTCCAGTTAAGGACTCCCAAATGCTTTGTGGATTCAAGGTAGTTCTCCCGTGAGGAAGATGGTGCTCGACCTCACCACGTCTACTCCTATGCTAAATTGGTATCAGAGCGAGGAAAACCCTCGGAACGATGTCTCTTTATAAAGGTATGGACAACAATCTCATTGACAGTAATCAATGGATCTTATCTCTCCCAGTGACGACTTTCAGGACGACACTTGAGACTTACCAACGAGAGGATCAGCAAGACATGTAAGAGCTGCTGGCTGGATTCGACCGTATAAATAAAAAATTAGATCGATTTCTTGTTCACAATAGAATCCCGCTTCCAGGATCAGCTGGATTCTCTGATTAGGTGGATCGGAGAGATCGGTCTTATAGGAGGACAATAGATCTTCCTAACTTCAACGGTCAGGATTACATCGACAAATAGCTCTTTGAAGTAGAGTACATCTTCAACTACATGCAGGTTCCAGAAGAGAGGAATGTTCCAATTGCGGTCTACCATTTGAAGGGCGACACGATGGCTTGGTGGGAACACGTTCCGCACTGTCGGAAGCAAGAGATGAAAGCACCGATAGGTTCATGGTCGCAGATGAAACGACGGATGTTGACGTGATTTCAATTCCTATGCGACGATATGGTTGAGATGGAGTCGCAACAGGCCCCCAACCCCATCAACAACCCATATGTCGTCCTTGCGAAAATCGTGCAGGTCTTCACCAAGGCATTTGAACAAAATATATTAGACGCAGATGATGAGGCTCAAGAAGAACCGACATGTTTCGTGTCAGAAGACGTGGAGCCGTTCCCAGTTGAGAAGTTTCCTTCACTTGTACAGGCAGTATCAATTGAGGAGAGTGAGTAGGTAAATCAAATCTCTGCTGCAAATCTCATGTTGCCACAAGCAGATGAGAAGGCCAACAAACTGAGTGATGCTCCAAGTTCAAATAGCTTCATTGCTGAACTTTGCATGTCGCCGATGGTTGAAGACGTGGTGGCCAAGACAGGATGATCGGGGCCTTAGTCGAGTAAGCAGTGAATGTTGACTCCATGTAGATCATCGAAAATGTGGTGCCAGGCAAGGTGTCCCGTATCGGTTTCGGTGGGCGTAACGGTGCCCACCGTTTCCGATACGGATACGGGCCGTATCGGCCGATACGCCCCCCGTAACGGTCCACTTTTTTTTTTTTTTTTGCCAAAAATTTTTAAAAAAATATGGATTAAATCCAGAAAATTCCAAACATCCTAAATATGCATTCATTTATAATTTTGAACATGTTTATGGTGGTGAAGCGGTCTACTCTTTGGTGAAAAAGCTGTATCGGGCTGTCTGGTGAATTTATGAAGCTAATAACCTGGAATTAACTGCAGAACTTATAAATTCAAATTTCTAACTGTTTAATACCAATAATATGTATATTAGAATAAATGTAACATCAAAGTATTTCAATTTTCACATGTACTATTATTTTTTATAATTTATTTTATATTATTTACAATTTATTTACATACCTGAGGAGTGAGGACTGAGGAGTGAGGACTTGCAAAAAATAATGTATTAAGACTTCTCTTATCTTGAATCTATGACCGACTCGTCCTGCCAATTGAACATTCTAAAGTAGAAAAAAAAAATTAGTAATACCTGATATACTCCCCTGCAAGCATGTTGATTAAAGATTACTTAACTGGTTGTCACTTGTCAGGGGAGTTATTTTAAACACAAGTTCAACAATGTAAAGTGTGTGTTTTTTTGGTGAATGTATGACCATGTGGGTAATGGAAAAGACTCACCAAACCGGAACTCACCACCAAAATGAAAACTTGCTTTGTTGTGGTTGCTCAACCTCCACGTCGTCGTCGTCGTCGTCATCATCGGGTTGTTGCGGTCTTGTTGTTGCATATCCATAATATTCAGTAACAAAGGGAAAGACCAGGTCAAGGAAACCTGATGATGACTGATCCTGACTAGGCAAAGATTCTGACCCTGAGTGAGGATATCTACTAGTGCCCGTCGAATAGCCATGCCCATACTGGTACTCGTATTCAGGGCCAGGCTATTGAGATTGAGATGAATAACTTGGATTTGGTTCATATGGTAGATGTGGAACAGCGTCAGAAGGACTACTCCAACATGAAAGTGGCGGAACAGGTTCCCTATAATCCCATTGGTTGTAAGAATACCCATAATTCCTCGGATCATAGCCATACGCATGCTGATGTTCCAGCTCTGTCGGTGTAGATTGCGGTGCAGGTGCAGGACCTGTAGGTGCAGGACCTGCAGGTGCACTACTGGAGCCAGGCTCTTGCTGGCTGTATCGTGACTCAATACACTCATAAGTTCGACCCCCTCGGCCCCGCCTGCTTCGTCGAAGTTCATCAGCCTCGCGATCCGTAGACGGCTGTATGGTATCAGTAGCCCCGGTGGGTTAAGCAATGCCAGAAGTGGGACCAGCATTAGGTGCATCATCATCATCATCATCATCATCTGTTTCAGTATCGCTAGAGCTCGCACTCTTCTGCTGAGTTTGCATGAAATCCGCCCCCCTTTCTGGGTCCAACACAAATGCACGACTCTCTTGCTGTGCCTTGCGTATTTCTGAGTCTCCAACTTCTATTTCTTCACTATCATCTTCTATTTCTTTTTCCCTTACTTCCAACCAAGGTAGAAGTGGGTCATCCTCATTATAAATATTGTCCAAGTTTATTGGACAATAATCCACATCACCGGCATTATTGGTGGTAGGCCTCCTTGAATGCATGCGCATTCTTAGCCTCATGTTGTAATACATAAAGACAAGTCTATCTAACGTCCTAGTCTGAATTCTATTTCTATTCTTCATATGAATAAGTGCAAAACAACTCCAATTTCTTTCGCAACTAGAGGAAGACGTTGTTTGGCTTAAAATCCTTATTGCAATTTTTTGGAGAGCCGGTGTGTCCTCTCCGAAATTTATCCATCAGTCGGCGGGGTGCAACTTAAGTACTACATGTTGTGCAAGAGTATCTCCAAAGCTACCCTGGCGAGTTCCAAATATATCCAATTCATTCAAAGCCTTTATTTGTACATCTAAGTCAGGCTCTAATTTCTTAATCACGTTCTTTAATCCAATACGAATCTCATCATCCATAACAAATGATTGGGCATATCTATACCTAGGATTTAGGTAATAACCTGCTGCATGAATATCGTGGTGGAGCTGCTTTGTCCATCTTTTGTCGATCAAATTCTAGTAAGATTGCCAGCTTGAACAATCACATTGAATTGCCAACTTCGCTTTATCCATGGCGTCGTAGAGGAAGCCCATCATAGGTGCTTCATCGGTTTCAACAAGACGAAGTACCCTCATCAGTGGTTCCATCACCTTTAAAATTTTCTTAACCTTCTTCCAATATTTGTTGTCTCTTATGGTGTTTACAACATCAACCGGCGTCCCTGATGTCTTCTTCCCATATTTTGTGTTAAGCTATTGTTGGGAAGCAAACATTTCACTCAACTCTCCCCTATGCTGATACAAACTCTCTAAAGCTATAAAGTTTGTTGCAAATCTAGTCGCCGCTGGCCTAAGCAACTCTCGTCCCTTCGTGAACTTCCTCATTATTGCAACTAGGTGATTATGGTTGTAAATAAATGTTATCACTTCTTTTGCTTTTTTAACCATTTCTTTGACATTCTTTCTCTTTCCAATATCTTCCAATATAAGATCAATACAATGTGCAGCACATGGTGACCAAAATATATGTGTTCTCTTTAGCATCAACAAATTTCCTGCAGACTTATATGTTGCTTCATTATCTGTCACAATCTGCACCACATTCTCCTCCCTAATCTCATCCGCTACTTTATCCATCAAGCTAAAAATATATTTAGCATTTTTTGTTTCATCCGAAGCATCAATTGACTTGTGGTACACTGTTCCCAAGTGGCAATACACCATGAAATTGATCATGCTGCGTCTTGTTGGGCCAGTCCAACCATCACACATGATCGTGCATCCTCTGGCCTGCCATATGGGTTTAAAGGTATTTACGTATGCCTTTGTATCTGCATACTCCGCGTCTGTCCATTTTTCCCTAATCTCCTTGGCTGTGGGAGCTTTAATTCCTTAACCTGCTTCTGCTGCTGCATTAATTACCACCTGCCAATATGGAGAGTTTGCCGCATTAGGGGGTATGTTGGCATGTATAAATAACTTTGCTGCTGCCCTACCCAGTTTCTCAACAGAAGTTCTACTCCACATTTGTTTTATCTTCTTTCGTTTACTGGATTCTTTCCTAAAGAGGATCGGATCAACAGAGGGTCTCCTAGGCACATCTTCTTCTTCCACATCTACATCTATACGATGACGAGCTACATGTGAAGATGTGTCCCGCCGGCTGCTAAACATACGCCTTAATCCACCAAACATACCCCCCCAACCCCAGCTGTACTTCCCGTTGGGGCTGCAGTTGTACTCCCCTGGCCACTCCCACTCCCACTCGCACTTGAACCAAACATGCGTCGACGTTCTTCCTCTTCACGAGCATAGCGCACGCTTTCTCTCCTAGCTATAGTCATTTCTCGATCAGAATCTTCCCCAGAATCAATGATGTCTTCGCCACGAACGCCCATATATTTTGGACCAAACACCTCTTGTCGGGCCGCATCAAGGATATCATCTTTCTTTTTCTGCACAGCAGCTCGTTTCCCCTTTGACTCATCTAAATTGGCTTGCATCAGTATCATTATCTCTTTCGGAACTTTGGTGCATCCTGCAACTTGAACCTTTTGATTTGCCAAATGTTGTTTAAGTCGCGTAATTCCACCATTTATTACTCTATCATAATACTTGCATTTTATTTGGTGCCTTCCACCACCTACCCTCTGACAATGTTCCCATCCAATATCCTCATTTGCAGTTCCACTTCCAGTTCCAGACATTTTTTAATTAGAGATGGCTTATGTGATGTGGCTATGTCACTTAGATACTGAGTCTAAGAGTGAAATACTTAGATTTTAAAACTTATAAATGTAATTGTAAATCTTAAATACAGATAATGAAATCAAGTACTAACTACTAAATTCAAATACTAAACCCTATGGGCTACAGCCTACAAAGTACAACTACGAAGCTCCAAAACAGCAAAACCTGTCGAAAAAATAAAAATATAAACATACATTAGTCATTACTCATTAATCTGTAAATATGATTCTCCATGTTTTTGAAAAAAAATGATTTTCTCTAATTTTTAAAATTATTCTGAAATTAAAAAAATACAAAAAAAATAACAAACCATATGCATAATCTGTAAAATGCACATGATTATGTTCTATTATAAGTAACATATGTTATCCAACCTTTAAACCAGATTTTTTTTTAAAAAAAGATGATTTTCCCTAATTTTTAAAATTATTCCGAAATTAAAAAAATACCAAAAAAATAACAAACCATGTGCATAATCTGTAAAATGCACATGACAACATTCTATTATAAGTAACACATATTATCCAACCTTTAAACCAAAATTTTTTTCGATAAAAATGATTTTCCCTAATTTTTAAAATTATTCCGAAATTAAAAAAATACAAAAAATAGCAAATTATGTGCATAATCTGTAAAATGCTCATGATTGTGTTCTACTATAAGTAACACATGTTATCCAACCCTTAAACCAGAATTTTTTTTGAAAAAAATGATTTTCCCTAATTTTTAAAATTATTCCAAAATTAAAAAAATACAAAAAAAATAGCAAACCATGTGCATAATCTGTAAAATGCACATGATTATGTTCTATTATAAGTAACACATGTCATCCAACCTTTAAATCAGAATTTTTTTTTGAAAATATTAATTTTCCCTAAATTTTAAAATTATTCCGAAATTAAAAAAATACCAAAAAAAATAACAAACCATGTGCATAATCTGTAAAATGCACATGCTTATATTCTATTATAAGTAACACATATTATCCAACCTTTAAACCAGAATTTTTTTTGAAAAAAATGATTTTGCCTAATTTTTAAATTTATTCCGAAATTAAAAAAAATACAAAAAAAAATAGCAAATCATGTGCATAATCTGTAAAATGCACATGATTGTGTCCTACTATAAGTAACACATGTTATCCAACCATTAAACCAGAAAAAAAAAACATGATTTTTACTAATTTTTAATATTAATCCGAAAATAGACAGAAATTAAAAAAAATATAAAAAAAATATAAAAATCAGTTGCATAATCTTGAAATACACATTTTAACATTTTACAATGGCTACAACATCATATCAAGGTGGAAAAAAAGTGATTAGAGGAAGAAAAATGTATAAATACATATTTTCGGATTTCTTCGAAAAATGGTCCACGGAGCTTCGATTCATCCAAATCGTAGAAATTGGTCATTTTAATTCTCCAAAATAGACTAATTGTGGTCGTTTTTAGCAGAAGAACAGATTAGAAAAGAAATGGGGGAAGAAAAGTGTGAAGAAATTACAAAACAGCAAGTATTTATAAAAAAAAAGAAGAAAAAGTTACCGTTTTTTTACCATTACGGGGGCCGTAACGGCCGTTACGGGCCAAATATTCGGGGTCCCCGTTTTGGACCCCGTATCGCGTAACGGTCACGGCCGTATCCGGTACGTATCGGCCGGTACGACCGATACGTAACCGATACGGGACACCTTGGTGCCAGGGTTACCGGAGTTCCAGATCATTGTGTTTGATTCCGTGACGACATCAGCGACGCCTTCTCTAAGGCCTAAGGACGAAGTAAGCCAGTGAAGGTGCCCGAAGTTAAAAGCGTATTGCGGCCTTAGCCTAAAGCAAAACTCGAGGACGAGTTTTTTTTTTTCAAGTGTGGCAATTTGATGTAGGGAGAGGACCCCCTAACGAAGGGCGAGGATCGGCCACATTCCTATTGCACATGGACTAAAAAAAGATCCCGAAAAAAGTGGTAAAAATTCGACAATTTTCGGTCCCACTGAACTAGCCCTCGATCCAACAAAATTAGGAGCTAGACATACTGTGAAGTTTTGGCCCATTTCGGTGCCACTAAAGTTACATTTGATTGGCTTCAATGCGACCTAAGGTGACCGTCGGTCCCACCTAAGGTGTCACCGACAACATTATGCAATTTGCGTGATTTTGCGATTTTTGTTTCTGTTTTCGATTAGGACTTTCTTATTATGTTTTTAGGGTTTGTTTATGTTATAAATAATTATTAAACTCGCTTATGATTATTATCTTTTGATTATTCTTAATAAAAGTATGGTGTTAACCACTTTTCTTCTCGTGGATTCAAGGTTTCCCTCGTGGATTCGAGGAAGTCCGGAAGCCTTGTGGATTTAAGGTAGTTTTCCCGCGAGGAAGACGATGATCAACCTCACCATGTCTACCCCTGTGCCAATTACCCAACACCTTTCTAAATCTTGTGGCCAAAACCTTTGCTATAATCTTATAAGGACCCCAAGCAAACTAAAAGGACAAAAATCTTTCGTATATTCAATTCCTTATTAGGAATCATTACTATAAAAGTTGCCTCTAATTCTGATGCTATTAGACCTTTATCAAAAAAATTCTTGCATGAAAGCAATCACATATCTCTTAACACCTTTATCAAAAAAATTCTTGCATGAAAGCAATCACATCTCTCTTAACAATCTTTCAAATTTCTGGAAAAAAAAAAGCTAATAATAGAAAGCCATTCGGCCCTGGAGCTTTATCACTTCACAATTCTATAGTTGCTTTCTTTATTTCATCTTTCGTAAACACTTGCTCTAGCGAAGCCACCTCTTCTACCGATATTGTGTCAAAATGCAAGTTGTCAAGAATCGGCCTAGAGCCCCTTTCCTTTGATAAGAGATCTTTGTAGAATTGGACCACGAGATTGCAAATTTGATCTTTCCCCTCGATCCTCTACCCATTTACTAATAATGAGGAGATTTTATTCACACGAGCTCTAGCACTCGTTGTCGCATGGAAAAACTTTGTATTTTTATTGCCCGCTTTTAGTCATATTGCCCTAAATCTTTGTCACCATTTAATCTCTTCCTCCCTTAGCCTCACGTTATATTTTTCTTTGTGAATTTCCCTCCAAGCCGACTCCTCTTTTAAAAGAACTTCCTCTTCTTCGGAATCAAGCCATTGAATCTCTAGGAGCATATCATTCTTTTCCTCCTCTTGGCTATTGTAAACCTCTTTTTGTCATTTCCCGATCTTCTGTTTGAGCAACTTTAATTTTTGAAAAAGAACGATGCCAGCACCCCCTTGAACTGAAAAGGATGACCACCAGTCAACAATGTTTGCCCTAAATCCTTGAACCTATAACCACGCTAGCTCAAAACAGAAAGGCTATGGACCCCAGTCCTCCTCATCCAACTCCAAAAGCACCAGATAGTGATATCCAAGAAAGGCTTAGGAAGACCACATTAAGAGATCAACGAAAACTTCTCTGCCCATTCCGAAGAAATGAGGAATCTGTCTAACCTACTCATATTGGGATACGCTTGCCCATTCAACCAAGTGAATTTTGCACCACCTAACGGAAGGCCAATCATCTCATTGATGGAGATCCATTCAGAAAAAAATTTCATACTTGTAGAAATCTAGCCCCCATTCGACTTCTCACATACTGTTTCGACTACATTGAAATCTCCTCCCGTGCACCATGGATTGTCCCACTTTGAACAACATGAATTTATTTTTGCTGCGAAATTTAGATTTACATGGCCCATACACTGAATTGAAACACCATTTGAACCTTGGCCACACCTTGAGTGGGTTTCTTGGTTTATCGCCTTGATTCTACTTGAGTGCTTTAACGATGTCGGGCTTAGTCATTTTGCTTCATATGTTGCAAAGTTGTGACTTCCCCATGTCCACTGATGCAGTTGCATCTCCACTTTGGGGTGGGGTGGGCCCACGAGGTAGGGCCTATAAGATGCAGGATGGCCACAGGGTGGGTCCCACTGTGGGACCCATGAGATGAGGGGTCGCCATGGGTCTCAGTTGGGTTGTCTGGGAGGGCCAAGATAAAGAGATATTCAAGTGCTTCCCCAATAGCTCTGGAGCTTTTAGTGTGTTGGACAGTACACCTTGCATCAAGTGGTATTAGACCAAGAGACCAATATTCAAGTCTCCTTATCGATGTGGGTGGATGATACAAGTGCATGAGATATAGGATGGCCATAGGGTAGGTCCCACAGTGGGACCCATGAGATGATTCCGGTGCTTCCCCAATAGCTTTGGAGCTCCAATAGCTTTGGAGCTTTTGGTGCATTGGACAGTGCTCCTTGCATCATCTACCATGGTTTCTATGGAATTCTTGTTGATATGTAGTACATCCACGTTCATTTACTCACATCTAATGCTTTTGCTTCCATTGCCACTATTTTCAATGTATTCAATAACTTGGTTCTCAGCCCCATTGTTCTCCGTTAGTTGGACCAAGTTCAAGGGTTTCTTTTGCTGGCACTCGCTCGCCTTACAATCACCATCATGGATGAAGTTACTCTAGCTCTGTTATGGTTCTTATCCTTGCCCTGCTTGCCCTACAACCACCATCATGGATGAAGTTACTCTAGCTCTTTTGTGGCTCTTATCCTTGCCCTCCATTGCATCAAGGAGTGGCATCCACCCAATATGTAACTCCCCTTTGCCTTCATCATCTTTTTATCTAGCTCTTAGGGCACTCTCCAACTAGATACGGCCCATCGCAAATGATGCATTTCATCTCTCTCAGTTTTGACATGTATGTGTCTTTGCCCCTCCTTATCCTCGCCATTTCTTCCTCTTGATGGCTGGTTAAACCTTCCTTGCGGTCGCCTGAATCTTCCCCTTCTCCCCTACCTATGCTATAACCATCCTCGGCCTTTGCAAACTCACTCAATTATTCTACCATTCCATGCTCATTGTGTGGTCATATACACCACGTTTTTTGCAATTCCTGCCAGGTCCAATGTTGCAATCTATGTATGAAGTTGGGTAATTCATTCTTGGCCATATTAGGAAACTCTAGATATGAGTATCGAGAATTCCTGCCATACTCGCGAATGGAACCGTGCTTCAACTGCTTCCAATTTCATTGAGCCAAATACTCATCAACATTCTCAGGATAGACTTGCTTCTTGACTTCCTTTTGAAATCCCAAGTTTCGACAGTGCATGCACCTTGCTTCACGTTCGCATGAGCAGCACATAACCATCATCCACACCCCGCCCTCTCATCCTCCAGTGAGATGGACTCAAAATGTTGCAGCCACATAAAATTGCCAACTCCCTAGAATCCCTTGATCCACTGCCGGTCTTAGGTTGTCTGCCTCTTGGTTGCTCCCCCTTTGGGCATACTCCTGTTGGCAATAACTTTTTTTCCATAGGGCCGAATCAACACTCATTTCCTAATCATGCTTTTATAGAGCATAGACTGCATAGCGAGGGCCTTTGGCACTTTAGCGTAGATGCTTCCCTCTCCTGATGTTGAGTATCGGCTAGCTTGTTTAGGCACCCAACATCTCCCCCTTAAGATCCTCAAGCTTGCTCTCAAGGTCCTTTATACTGCCTACAAACCAATCCTACCCATCGCCCACAACAATCTCCAATCATGCGAGTTGTGTCTCCATCAAAACCCCAAGGCATGAGAGAAATGGGATCCCTCTGCCCTTTCATATGTCATCTACCCCTTTAAGACCATGCTCTAATATCACTTACCATGACCTAAGAAACCCCAAGGCATGGGAGAAATTGGATCTCTCTTCCCCTTCATATGTCATCCACCCCTTTAAGACCATGCACTAATACCACTTGCCATGACCTAAGTACTTCCCCAAGCATAGACCATACAACATTCATATAAACCCCCTTGTCATTGAGTCAGCCAAACCACCCGAATGTAGCCAAGCTACTTGGAAGTGACGAGAGCACACACGAGAAGCACTAGAGAACATAAGTTTATGACTTTTAGAGGATTACAAGCTATAGTAGAGAAGCCCTCTCTATATAGAGCTAAAAACCTTCTGACTACTTTAAATGAATGGGAAGGATGGTGCCACGTTGGCGATCCACCAACAGCCAAGAATACAAAGAGCTTCTCTGGATGACTCAACAAAATCTCTTCTACAAGACCCCATAAGAGAACTCTAGAACCTTCTAGAGATCTTTACACTACCCTGCATGCTTCTATTCTTTAGAATTCTCTACATCTAACCTACTCTGGAAGTCTCTACACCATGTACATAGCCTTGAGCAGTTGATTGCACACAATAATATATGAATCCAACAGATGAAAGAAAACCAACAGTGCTACCATGCCAACACAATCAAACCAAACTGCACCTTAGCACAACTATTGTGCTACCCTCGAGGGAAATTCGCAAATTTGTGGTTCTAGAACATGTATTGCCAGACAGCAACTGAGTGCCCTTGCAACGAGTAAATACAAGCACCCAAGTTGGCACTATGATACACATGCATCACCATTCACCATCTAACATGCTCAAAGTAATTGGCTGCAAGGAAAAGCAGGGAGCCCACTGATACATGTTTAACAAACGCTGCTCAGCATGCCAACACAATCATGCCCTAAATTGCACTTCAGCCTAACTATTGGCATTATCCAAAAAGGAAAATTTGCAAACAGTTGAGGTCTCTAGAATGCAATGCCAAACAAGATCACGAGGCACGATTGTATTAATTCCAATTAACACACTCAAAGAGCCAGGCATTATTATTTATTGCCATTCCCTCTGCATCAGGTTTGCATAAACACCAACTAGATACTCAACAACTTTCTATGTCCTACTTATCTCAGCAGCAGCAATTACAAAATGGGGCTATAGGGCTAAACTACAATATGCTAAAGCTGTAGCAATTCATATGAATGGGCAATCTGGACTGTATGAAGTGTGGTCACCATAACAGGCAGAGAATAGCCAGAACCACATTGGTTTGATGATCACAACCATTTTCTTGGCAGTGAATTTAGACTGCAGTCCGTTGCACACTCAACCCATGATGGTGGTCGCTATTTGTACAGTCTGCACCCAAGATGAGTCCCTTAGTGCAAATGCTGTTCAATTCTACCACGTCTCTAACATGGGGATCAAGTGAACTGTGAAAGCTCCTTGTGGAAGTGGGATTTTAAATCCTGCACACTTCCCAATTGTGCCAATGTTTTCATCAGGCAGGTGAAATGTGAATGGTAAGGATGGCTTGTCAAAAAGAAAAGACCGACAGTCCACATTGACAGGCGCATGGCCAACTGGTTAATCAAACATGCCACTTTTGGGCCTTAGGCTGAATAGAAAGTACATGGTATGCTCTATCTGATGAAGACCTGCATGCTGCATGAGGGGATTCATGAGCGGCCATAGCAATTCGATGATGAAATGCCTATCACAATTGTAAACCTGCAATGATGTCAATCATCCAATATAAGAGCAAAAGAGGGCCACGGATGTATTTAGAGATGGCCCTCCTAATCTTTGGATGTGTACAAACTACAAAACAATTCCGCCCGAAAAGCAAAGAAAGATATCTTTCTTTCCTTTTAAGCAACGCATAGCAAGGTAAAATCACAGCTTCCAGCAATAGCTCAAAGAAGCAATCACCTGAAAGCTAAATAAAGCTCTGGTTCCAGAGAAGTAGGGAAATGACATCAGTGAAGAATGTTGGTAAGCTTTCACCTGTTTAGCTGGAATCTGTCCCATGAATCAGCAGCTCAAACTAGCTGCACAACAAGTGGAAAAAAACAAATCTTGTATGTTAGGGGACTAGAGCAAAAAAGGTCCCACTGATAGAAACGGAGTTAACCTAAAACAAAGTAACAAGGATAGGAATCTTTTTCGAAAATGTGCCATGTTGACACGTGTCCATGCCAGCGTAAAACGTTCATAGACAAACTCATGTATAAAAATTATTTTTTTACACTTAAATATATTTTCAGGACACCAGTTTATATATAAATAATTGATTTCCAGATTTATGATTACCATCATTGTTTATTTTTGGGACTTTTCTACAAGTAACAGATCCAATGATTATATTATATGACTTAACTATAACATCAAGCTTTAAATATTTAAGCCGATTTATTGGCGAATCTGGTCTTTAAAAGCCACAGTTTTTGACACCCCATATCCATGTTCAACAATGCGTTCAAGTTGCATGGACACATGAATCTTGCTAAATCAGTAAATGATTATTGTACAACTTGATAGATCATTACATTGGTAATTTTATTAAACAAACTCTGCATATAGTTTGATGTGCTAGCCAGCTGTCTCAACCACATAGAGGGTAGATTGTCAACAGGCTAAGCCTGGAATTCAGCCCAGATTTTGAACTGTTTGGTATGAGCCTATCTAAGATACTTTATTGTTGGGCCCGGGCCCAGCCAACCTAGAGGGTAGATGTCAAGTAGGCAGCTGGTCATTGAACCTTTGCTAAGCAATCATAAGAGTTCCTGTTCTGAATCCTGATTGGCGAAATAATTTTTATAAAACCACCCCAAATAGCTGGGACAAGCATGGTTTTAAATATCGTCCGATAAAAGCAAGCATCATCCCGAGATGAGAATCCCTCTTTCAAATCTTGATTCACGACACATGATTAGTAAAGCCAACCCCTAATAGCCAGGGAAAACAAAGTTTTAAATGTCATCTGATAGTACAAGGTAACCCCTAAGTCGTAATCGTTTCAGTGGCAACTGGGTTGATTGGGACCACATATACATTAAAATTGGTGACACAGTCTCGACTTGGTTTGATTTATTCTGAATCAGGACAAATAAACCTGATACATAACGAGTGAGTACTGTTTCTGGTATTGATTGATATGATGAGTATAAAGGTATACAGATACTATATAAATTCAATCAAGTTGTCTATACATTTTGGACTTGTGTAATAATGTCAGTATGCCTAGGTTGTGAAATCTATATTTTGTACTGCTTCCAATATCATGTGGTCTAATTATTGTGGATTTACGTTTAAATGTGCTAATAACTTAAATATAGATTTTATAAATGCATCTAAATTTTCAATGTGTATTTAAATTTGTGTGACTGATTGAATGGAAGTATGTGTGTTTTTATGTTTCTTACATTATATGTTGCTCAGAAGGTAAAGGATTCAACCAGCCGCTTAGGGGGAGGTCAGTCAAATCATCCGCAGGTGCATAAACTGCTTGCCTACTCATTGGAAAGCTCCTTTCCCTCCAAGTTCGGCATGTTCGGACTATTTGGCCAAAGGCATTAGATGGACATTAGCAGAAGGGTAAGTTCCACTTGAGCCTTAACGCACCTCTTGACACGTCTTTATCCACGGTGCCATCCTCTGAATCCTTTCTCTTCATTAGGTTGAGCGAACAATGAGTAGGAGGGTGGTTCCTTCCCCATGGGATACCTCGCAATCTCACCCATGAAAGGGAGTTCAAAAGTCATGGAGAATGTGTATCATGTTCCAGGATCAAAAACCTCCTACGAGATAGCTCCCAATCCATCTTCGCATCTTTTCATAATTCTTTATGATTTTTTTCTGATTTTCCCATTTTTTTTGAAATATTTTTTTCATACCCGTCTAGATGACTCGTCCCTTCAAAAGTCGTATAGGTATTCAATGTTGTCAAAATCCTACGATTTACAATTTATGATATACGATTTTAGTTGAATCTTAAGCAAAACGATTTGCATCCCTTTTTATATGAATCCTACAATTCTATAATATGAATCCTACGATTTATGATTCAAATTATACTTGTTCTTTTCTATTTTAAGCTTCACTTTCCTTTCATTTTATGTTTTTAAATTGGTGGGGGCTTTAAGAATCGTTTAGAAATGGTAAATTATTTTTATTTGTTTTTTTAAAAGAGATTAAATTATATATATTCTCTTCAATGTTAAATCATGTAGCTTTTTTTGTGATTTCTTATGTTTTAACTGGTCGAAACACCAAACCGATGTATGACTTCACTGTAATGTTTTTACAAATGGTTACGATCATGCTAACTTATATGCATTATGGAATAATGTTTAGAAATCAAAATGTCTTTTTTTTTTTTGCCGGTCTACCATATTGAGGGCCTCTTTTCTACCATGATTCTATATTCAAGAAAGGTAAAAGGAACATAAATTATTAAAGGACCCTTGCATTTTTTTAAAAGAAAATTTCATGGAAGACAAAAAGTAAAGGAATAAGAATCCTTTAAAGGGCCCTTCTAACATGGTATTACTTGGTGCACATTGATGGCAAAGGGAAGATGAGTTTTAAAGAAAAAATCTGATTTATTTATATTTTTCTTCTTTTTTTTTCAAAATTTTAAGAATTGTAAAAAATCTTATGATTTACGATACAATTTGCGATCCGATACAATTCAACCCCTAGTACGATTTACGATACGATAACGATTTTGACAACATTGTCGGTATTGTACAATATGAGTCATTTCAATACTAGCACCAGTCACACTTCAAAAAAAAAACTTTTAAAACCTTGGGGACAAGGCTATCATGATGGTGGTGGTTGCAATGTTCACTGGATTGTATGCAAGATTTTGGATATCAAAGATGATAATTATGGTGCACAATATAAAAGATGCTCAATTTCGTCCTGTAAGCAAGGGGTAACTAGTGATTTTGTGGAAAGGAGAAATTTCTATGAGTAATGGCTGCGCCCATCAAGGTATTCAAAAATCATAACAACAGGCATAGTGGCTAGTCATTAAACCATTATGTTACGACCTCGAAGGGTTGATTTTTTTAAATGAAAAAGATATGAAAAAATATTGGAGAAACTACAAAAAAGAGAGGATTCCAAATGTGTAATCTTTTATGATTTTAAACATGTTTACGATGGTGTAACAGGTCATTCTTTGATAAGAATGCTGTCTCAGGCTGCCTGATGTTTTTATTAACCAAAGAGGCTTAAACAAACTTCAAAATTCCTATGTTTTTTTGAAGATGATGACACCATCTCCTCAAACCTTTGACTAAGAGGTTAAGAAGCCATCACATGGACTAGCCTTGCAAAGAAGAGGAATAGTAATTTAATTTTCTAAATATCTAATATCAATGATTTAATATAAATACGATTATATGAGCATGAATCTAATGATGAGACAATTATATATTTACACATATTAACCATTTTACCACTGGCAACCATAGTATAGCTATATAGGTCCATAAGTTATTAATGCATGAAATTTAAAGTGAACTCATTAATCATAAGTGATGAAGTGATGTTAAAGTACAAACATAAATATAAATACATTACTCACAAATCAAGTCACCACTAGATAGAAAACCATGCTGCTTGTGGCTCCTCAACCTTAATGTCATCATCATCCAACTGTGGAATGGGTGCCACATATCCATAATAATTTGGGGGATAAATCACATCAATGAAAGCTGAGGATGACTGATCACGATCATCATTGCCACTTGACTATGCCAAACTTGAATAAGAATAGCCAGTTCCAAAGGTAGACCCATAGTAATAGCCATAGTTGTATCAGTACTGTTCGTACTGCTACTGCTACTGCGATTGCGAGAATGACTCAGATCTGGATCTGAATATTTATATCCCCCATATCCTGCTCCATGTGGAACATAGTTAAGACTAGTTCAACAAGAAGGTACCTCAGGAGCCTCCTTAAACCATCCATGGTTATATCCATATCCATATCCATAAGCTATATGATGTCCTATAGATGCCCATCTCCTCCAGTGACACTGATGTCGGCGTCCCCAAGACACTCCTCCCTTGGCTGGTGGTATCATGAATCGGTACACATAAGTTTGGTATCCTTTGCTTTGTCAATGCTTGTTGGCCTCGAACTATGTGAGCGATACCTGAAGTAGGATTAGGGACATCATCATCCATCTCAGTTCCATTACTATTTGTTTCTTGGGTTAAATCTTTAATAACACTCTTCAAAACTGCTACATGACTCTTACTGGGTCGCACATAATGTTGGGTCGTGCACCTGACTTCTTTACTATCCTCTTATACCCATTTCTCCCTTTGGTCCAACGAAGGTTGATGTGGGTCATCTCCATTGTAGATGTAATCAAAGTTTATTAGAAAAAAGTCACCTTTTTTAATTTGGTTTGCCATATGCTTCACATTCCATAATTTCAAGTTCATGTTGTAATGCACATATACAAGACAATTCAATGTCTTAGGCTGCAACTTATTCCTTTGCTTTTAATGAATTAGTGCAAAACAAATTCTGTTCATCTGGCTGCTAAAGGAAGAAGTTGTCTGGCTCAAAACTTTTACTGCTATAATTTTAGGAGCTTTTGCACTTTCTCCAAAATAAACTCACCAATAATCAATATAGGGGAAAAAACCTTGTGTTATCTACATAATAATATTGTTAAATGTACCTTAACATCATTAATAAAACAATTTTCACAACAATAACAACTTCTTATCCGAAGCTGTCCAAAGAATTGTCCATTCTAAAAATGGATCTAAGAAGCTACCCTGGCGAAGTCCACATGTTTCTAATTGTGGACCATACACCAAAACATTCATATTATTTTAAGCACTAGAATAATAAAATGTGTGCAACGAGTAATGACCAATAATTAAAGAGTTGAACTTACTTTATTTAACACGTTTATTTGCATATTTAAGTTAGGCTTTAATCTCTTTATCACATTTTTCAGCCCAACACGAACCTTTTCATCCTCAACAAATCAACCAACATCCTGGACCCTCAAATTAAATAGTAGCTTACATAACAATAATGAAAAAAAAAAAAAAAAAAAAAGGCTTTAATGATTATATCATAAAAATAGCTGATAAGTGCATAATGAACGCGCATGAGACATTAGTAGAGTAATAAATATTGTGCATCTCTTCTATATTATTAACTGCAACATGAAGGTCGATTCATCCAACGTTTATCAATCATTTTCCAATACTCTTTATAGTTCTCATAATCATGACAAATACAAGCTTCACTTTATACATGATTTCATAGATACAACTTATTGATGGGGACATCACATCATGTGCGCCTCTATGCACGTATCAGAGGAGGAGGTAAGCCCCAGTTTCTCTGTGGCTTGGCGAGTACCCGTTTTGAAAATCCCACATAGCATGTACGCGCATCTAGAAGACCCCACACTGAGAAGATGTATGTGGGCTGCTAGAGGAGGACATCTAGACCAGAGGATTTGATGGACACGACGATCGAACCGTTAGATTGCATGGAGGACTTGATCATGGGCCATCATAGATTTTAGGATTTTACATTACTTTATTATTTTAGTGGTTTGGATTACATATACTATGATTAGTAGCTTTTATTTTAGGTTTTATTGCATTATGTGTGAGATAGGATGTATTTGGAAACATAAAGAATTGAGAGAGTATTTTGGTCTTTATAGCCCAAAAAGGCTATCAAACCCCCCCCCCCCCCCCCCCCCCCCCCTGTTTTTTTTTGTTTTTTTATTTTAAACATTGAATAAAAAATACAAGTTTTCTCTTTCTTTGAACCCTCTTTGAGTTTACATAGGTGTGAAGCCTTCCTTGGTGAATTCAAGGCTACTACGTGGTGTAAATCCACAAACTTCTCTCTCTCTTCCCCTCCCCTACAAGGTATTCTTCTTAAACCCTAGCTTTCTCTCTCTTCTATCCTCTTCTTCATCTTTTCTTCAAACCCTAGCCCCCTACCCATCCTCCCCTTCTCACCTAAACCTAACCCCACCACCCTACTACCCTTCCCTACCCATGCATGCACGTCACCACATGCATGGGCAGCCATGTGCGACAACCCCTTTTGCTCCCTCCTTTGTTCCCCTTTGCTTCCCATCCCTCTTAGATTAAAAACCACCAAAATCACTAACCCTAGAATCCTATTCTCCCCCAAATCGAAATCCCTAACCCTAAATCCCCAAAATTTTCCTTTTTTCCTCAAATACCTAAACCTATTGATGCGGACATCAGGCCCTTTAGGGTTTATCAGTGTAAGAGGCGAGTGACACCTATGTCTTTAAGGCTCGATGATGATGGGCCTGGGTCGTTCGTGACGACTTGAAGAGCATTGAAGACCTTACACATGTAGTCCGAGACATTTGAGAAGACCCCACCTTGGGAAGACATGTGTAAGTTACTTGGAGGAGATGATCGGACCGTTGGATCGTGATGATGATGTGATTGGACCGTTGGATCGTGATGATGATGTGATCGGACCGTTGGTTCATTGTGGCCCACTTTCATCACACCATCATCGGAGCTCATTGGACATCTTAGATTTGAGTTTATTTTATGCATTTTTACTTATTTGAGTTTTGGGTTAGTGTGCGCACATTTTTTTCATGCAAATGTCTTTTTTTTGAAATTTTGTTAGTAGGGGTATTTTGGTAATTATGCTAATTCCGAATTTTATAAAGGTGTTACCCTAAACCTTTTTCATTAGTTATTGATTATTGATTAAGAAAAGCTTGGTGGCTCCTCTTCCTCCTCTCTCTCTCTCTTGGAACTTCATCTTCTTCTCCAATCTTCTTCTCATTGCTTCTTATGCCCCTCCAACTTCTTCTAAGGTAAACTTGTTATTTCCTCTTCTCTATTTCTATTCTCTCATAACTTTTAGATCCTAGATTTGAGATTTGATCTAAAATCCCTATTTCTCAAATTCTAAAATCCCTAATCCAAGAAATCCCTAGGACTAGTGATTCACATTGGGTATTTGGATTAAGACCATGCAAGATCGGGAGGTTCCATCCCTCGCCGGATCCAACTATAGCAATAATTGAATTTCATACTTCGTGGTTGTGATGATGGCCCACTCCATTGCATGTCTCTTTGTGGTTTTCTTAGTTTATGATGGTTGACGTTGAATTTTTAGATTATTATTGTCTTTTATTTCCGCTGGATTATGTGTTCATGAGCATGCATCATAATTAGGGCGTCCTGCATCACCTATTCTAACTTATACTTTACCCTACACCTAATCCCTTTAAGAGACTAGTGAATCCCTTTGATTTAAGGCCTAACCCTATGTTAATGTGGAATTTCTTAACTCCATTGGGATCTAATCATACAATTTCTTGTTAGTTCCTAATGACAAGCATGTTTTATCCTAGGATTTAATATAATTTTTGTTTGATATTATTTGGATTTGCATGGAGTTGCTGAATTTTTATTTATTCTTGCTCTCAATAACCAGAATCTGATTTTATTATCATCCTACAGTAGAAAGGCATGGTCCTGCATCACTTATGATAGGTGCATCACTTATGATAGGTATCTCGTCAGATTCTACAAGACAAACTCTTATCAGTGGTTCCATTACCTTCAGAATATTTCAGACTTTCTTTCAAAATTTATTGTCTCTTATCAACAACCTCAACTAGTGTCCCTGATGTCTTTTGCCCATGCTTTGTGTTCAGCTACTCTTAGGAAGCAAACATCAGTCCATTCTCCCATATAAACTCTCACGGTAAATAAAATTTATAGCAAATCGAGTCATCCTAGGCTTAAATAACTCTCCCATTCATAAACTTCCTCATTATGATGATGGTTATGATTATCGATAAATTTGGTGACTTGCCTTGCGTTTTCACCCAATTTTGCAATATTTTTCTTCTTTTCAATAACTTCCAGTATAAGGTTAATATAGTGTGCGGCATATGGTGACCAAAATAAATGTTTTTACTTCTCCATCAACATTTTTCCAACTATTTATATGATGCTTCATGACCGACAACAATGTACACAACTTTTCCTCTCCAATTTCATCTACCATCTTATCTACAAGACTGAAAATATAAATTGCATCTTTCATTGCCTCGGATGTATCAACGGCAACTTGGAACACCGTTTCCAAGAGGTAATACACCATAAAGTTTATTGTGCTTCGTTTAGTTGGGCCAGTCCAACTATCATGCATAATAGTGCATCCTCTACTCTTTCATATCGATCTAAAAGTGGTCACATATGCCTTCATGTCTCTATACTCTGCATCTGTCCATTTCTCTTTAACCTCACGAGTTGTAGGTGCACAAACTCCTTTGCTCGCCTCTGTTGCTGCAACGATTACCACTTGCCAATAAAGAAAGTTTGCAATATTTGGAACTATATTGCCATGCATGAATAGCTTGGTTGTTGCCTACCGAGCTTCTCAACCATAGTTTTTCCCCATATTTGTTTCAACTTCCTCTACTTTGTCGTATCTTTTCTAAACAGATCGGATCACATGAAGTTGTGTCTACTTCCACATTTACACCAAGTCCCCAACACGAGATCTAACTCTTTTAGTAACTAAAGGAACATGTGAAAGCTATCGTTAGCTGAAGGCACATCGAAAACCGCTGAACGTACCATGACTCCCACTCCCACCCTTCTCCCCACTAACACTCCCATTCCCAGTCCCACTCCCACTCCCCCTACATCATGAACAGTGTTTTAAATAGCTACGCTATGTAGCGTGTAGCTTACGCTACGTAGCGTAGCTTAGCCTAAACGCTACGTAGCTCATGAAAATAGCTTAAGTTGCGTGTAGCCTACGCAACATGATTAATTTGGATACGCTACACGCTTCATAGACTACGCTACATGCTTCATAGACTACGCTACACACTACATAGCTTACATTACAAGTCATTCTTCACTATAACATTAAAATCAATAATGTTTTTAATGATTTGTTACATTTTTCTATTTCAATGAAAATTCGTTAGTCTTTTCAATTCTTTTAGTAAAATAAAATAAGAAATCATTTTAAACCAGTTTTGTTGCTCTTTCTTCACTTTTATACTTAATCATTACCCCTTGCTATTACTTTAGGTTGCATTTGGTTGCACCAAATATCATGAAATTTTGTTAAATTTTATTATTAATCATCTAATTTGGTGCAACCAAGTGCAACCTTGATTAACAATCTAAGTAGTGTGTAGCTTACGCTGCACGCTATGTAGCTTACGCCTCACGCTTCAGAGGGGTGAAAGCTACGCTACACGCTATTCGCTATTTAAAACACTGATCATGAATTGACTCCCTCCAAATATCTGCCAACATTCTTCATCTTTATGGGCAATATGCAAGCTCTCTCCTTGCCACTTTCACCTCCCTATCAAACTCTTCACCAGACTCAACATTATCATCATCACCCACACTCATACAACGAGGCCCAGTAACCTCTCCGCGGGTCAAGAGCATCTTGTTTCTTCTTCTATAAAATACATTTTTTTCTCTCAATATCCTCCAAAAATCATGCCACATCATCTCCCTTCTCTCCTTTGGGATGCTTAGACATCTCGTGACTTTCCCCTTTTGATGTGCTAAATGTTGTTTCACATATGTAATTCCTCCAGTTATTATTCTACCACAATAATTGCATTTTATAGTATGCTTATTTCCACCTACTCTCTCATAAAATTTGTCATCCAACATATTCATTTCTTGGCTGGGATACCCTTTTTTTCTTCTCACAAGTTACAAATCCAAGTCTCTAACCAAGCATCAAACTATTAGCAAACTATCCACACTCCTACCCTGCTTCAAGTTGTCAAACCCAAACTCATCTAAGAGCCCCAAGATCTGGCCAAAATAAAAACATATAATGTTAAAAAAAAAAAAAAAAAAAAATCATGATCCTAAACAAATACTCAGTAGAATTGAAATTTAAATTTAGATGAATAGTGTCGAGCTGATTTCAGACCACTTGAATGACCTTAAAACAACTCGAAATTAATACAATCTATACAAGTCATCCCACTAATGCATATCTCTAACCGTTTGACACCGTATCCCTCAAGAAATTTGAGGAAAAAATTTAGAATTAAATTTGGACGAACAATATCAGACCAATTTAGGCCCCACTCAAATGCCCCCAAATAGCCCAAGAGCTATGCAATCAGTGAAACCCATCCCATTGATGCAATCCTAACTTTTGGACACTATTTTCCTCAAGAAATTTGAAAAAAAATAAGAATTAAATTCAGATGATTAGTGTCGGGCAGCTTTAGGACCACTTGAATGCCTCCAAAAAGGCTCAAAATTCATGCAACATGTGGAACTCATCTCACTAATGCATATCCTTAACCATTTGACATCATTTCCTTCAATATATTTGAAATTTGAGGACAAAATAAAAAATTAAATTGAAATTGATAGTGTCAAGCAGATTTAGGACCACTAGAATGTCTCTAAAACAGCCTGAAATTTATGTAATCTATGGAACTCATATCACTAACCATTTGACACCATTTTTCTTGAGAGATTTGAGGAAAAAAATTAAATTAAATTCAGATGAATAGTATTGGGCCGATTTAAGGCCACTCAACGGGCTGAAATTCATAAAATATGTGGTATTCATCCCATTAATGTATATTCTAAGCATTTAACATCATTCCCTCTAAGAAATTTGATGAAAAAAATATGGCACTATTCATTCAAAAAAGATCAGAAATTACAAAAAAAAAAAAAGAAGAAAAAAAAAAGAAGAAAAAACAGAGAGATAAAAAACACTGATTTGGTGCATGCATGTGTACATCTAAACTCCACACATGTATTCGAACAATCTACAGTTCAAATATTTCATAAAAATAAAAAATTGATAATTGTTGGAAATGATATAAAAACTAGCAAAAATATAAATTTGCAAAATAATACAAACATACCAAATCAAGAAAAAAATCTAGCAAGATTTGGTTGATTTAGTAAAATATAACGCTCAATATATTTGCAGCAAGAGGAAAAAAAAGAAAAAAAAAAAAAGAAGAAGAAGATTTTTTTACCTTTTTTTATATTTTTCTAAAATTCGGCCCCAAATCTTCGATCATTTTAAAATGGCTAAGCCTTGTGTTTTATTCTTTAAGGATTGCAAAAATTTAGTCGAAAGTGGTAAGAATAGTCCAATGAAGAAAAAATATTGAATAGTGGAGGAGAAATGGTGCGAATGGAAAAAACAGCCCCCAAAAGAGGTTTATACATGCGTTTTCTTTTTCTTTTTCTTTAAGATGAGAATATTATTAAAAGAAAAGGAAGCTACAAACACAAGAACAACCACTAAAAAGAAAAAAGAAGGTCAAGAAGAAGAAAACTAAAAGAACGAAAAAGGGGAAAAACTACATAGGGAAGACGCCTAAAACTAAAAAGAAAGACAACAGCCAGGCCCTAGATCGGCAAGAAACCTCGAAAGCCCTAGTTAAGGAGCCCTATTTCAAAACAAAACTAGAACCCTCGAGGACACAATAGCCGAGGAAACACTCATATTCCTAAAACATTGATTATTTCTTTTTGCCCATACAGCCCGAAGGACAGCTAACAACAGGTATCTCCATTTTCACTTTCCAAGAGCTCCTCTAGACTCTGCATGCCAATTGCAAAAGAGTTGGTCTACAAAAGTTGACATTGTCTATGACACTCCTGCCAAGTGAAAGACACTTCACCAAAGATTTGAAGAGAATTGGCAATGTATGAAGAGGTGGTCCACAGATTCCTCTGCCCTCAGACAGAGGAGACACCAAGGTATTTTGTATCGGTAACGGTCACCACCATTACCGATACAAGTATTGGCCGCAACGGCAGATACAGGGGACATAACGACCTTTACGACCCCCAGAACAGTTGAAAATTTTCTTTTGCACGAAAAATTCTGAAAAAATATCTAGAAAATCCATAATAATGTAAATATTCCAAATATGCATTCATATTTTGTTTTGAACATGTTTATTGTAGTGTAACGGTCCACTCTTTGGTGAGAGTGTTGTATCAAATTGTCTAGTGAATTTGTGAACAAGATTATATCTATCTAATGTTTACACATCACAATCAAGCATTAGAACTAGAAATAAAACAAAGGCATAAATGCTAACTTTTCAATTTTTTGTAAAAAAAAGGCATCAAAGCTTCTATTTTCTCAAATCACTTCAATCTATGGTTTTAATCTTAAAAACTATATTAAGAGTGGTTGAAATCTATTGTAAAATGATCTATGAGAGCTTTTGGAATGAGAAAAGTGAAAAAAAGATAGGAAAAAAAATAAATTTAAGTAGAAAAAAGTGGTCGTTTTTCGACCGTTAGGGGGGTAACGGTCGTTATGCCCTGTAACGGCCTTTACGATCACCGTAACGACTGATACAGTCCCAAAAAACCAACTACCCCGTTTCACCCCCGTATCGTGTAACGGTCATAGCCATCACCTATATGTATCGGCCTTTACGGGTGTATTGTAACAAATATGGAACACCCTGGGAAACACATTTGGGAGGACCATCCCTCTCTTTCTCAAGTAGTCAATTGTTAGAATTCTGTCCCGATCAACAAGCCAACCGAAAGCCGCTATTTTAGGGGCACTCCATAAAACCATCACACCCCTATGGCAACAAGCCACTGAGTTTACCGAGGCTACAAGATGTCTGTTAAAGGATCTGATAAAAAAGAATCCCAACTGGATAGCAACCAATAGATAAGAGTCCTCATGAATGGGAAATGGAGAAAAGTTTTGTAGGCGAGAGAAGCAGAATAAACTCTTGGATCTCAGAATTTGAGAAATTTCTTCTCAATGGATGCATCCAAATTCCTCCATTTTCATTTTCTAGAAATAATCTCCCACAACAATATTAGGATTTAGGGTAATAGCAAAGAGACCTGGGAAGGATTCAACTAGCGTGGGAGGTCCACACCAAAGATCCAACTAAAACCTAATTCTACGACCATTCCCGAGGGAGTAGGACACCTAATTGAGGATTGTTGGGGCCACCTTAGCAATGACTTTCCAAATAAGAGAAGCTCAATACAAGGAAGACTCATTCGTCCACCACCTAAGGGGATAAGTGTCATATTTTGCAGCTATAATCTGGCGCCACAAGCTTCTGTCTCTATTCCAAACCTCCAAATCCATTAACTAAGGAGAGCTTTATTAACAATCTAAAGGTTCTCAATGTCCTCTCCTCCTTCATTGTAGGGAGTGCATACCTCCTTCCAATTTAAAAGGGGGGGACTTCTTAAAGGCACTACTCCACTGCCACAAAAACTTCATTCACAGATTGACAATTTTCGAAATAATGGATTTTAGGCACTGGAATAGAGATAAATAGTAAATTGGCAGGTTTGAGAGTGAGGCCCTGATCAGATTAAGTCTACCCCCCAAGGAAATCACATTTAATTTCCAAGAAGAGAGTTTCCTCTCCATTCTCTCTATAATTTTATCCCACAAGACTAGAGGAGGTTTTCCCATACACAAAGGTAATCTAAGTAGAGTGTAGGGAGAGAACCTACCCTACAGCCAAATAAATTAGCAAGAGAACTACAAACCTCCATAGGTAGATTAATCCCATAAATTTCACTTTTAGACAAATTAACCTTCAAACCTGAAACTATCTCAAACCAACATATAGTCATACTAAAAAAGGTTACCATATGCTCATCTGCATCACAAAATAGCAATGCATTGTCAACAAATTGAAGATGGTTAATGCATAATGAGTAGTTTCTAATCGGGAATTTCCTGAAAAGACCTCCTAGCCCCTAATTAGCATTCCACTGAGATCTTCAGACACAAGAACAAACAAAAGGGGGATAGGAGGTCACCTGGCCGGAGACCTCTAGATGCTCTAAAATACCCAAAAGGGGAGCCATTTATCAACACAAAAAATTCGGGAGAGGAAATGAAACCTCTCATCCAAGCTCTCCAACTAAATCCAAAACCCATCCTCTCTAACATATAATCAAGAAAAGCCCAGTCAACATGATCATAGGATTTCTTAGTCTTTTAAATAGCGAATAGCGTGTAACCTAGTGTTCACCCTCTAAAGCGTGAGGCATAAGCTACATAGTGGGTAGCGTAAGCTACACATTACTTAATTCTATGATATTCGCAAAATTAGACTGATTAATAATGAAATTTAACAAATTTTCATGATATTTGATGCAACCAAACACGACTTAAAGTAATAGAAAAGGGTAATCATTAAGTATAAAGGGAAAAAAAAAAAAAAAAAAGAGCAACAAAACTAATTTAATACCATTACTTATATTATTTTTACTAAAAGCATTAAATATTGAAAATAGAAAAATGCAACAAATCATCGAAAATATTATTTGATTTAATATTGTAATGAAAAATAACTTGTAATGTGAGGCACGTAGCATGTAGCCTAGTTTATGTAGCGTGTAGCGTATGCAAATTATCATGTAGTGTAGGCTACACATAACTTAGGCTATTTTCATGAGCTAGATAGGATTAAGGCTAAGCTACACACTACATAGCGTAGCTATTTAAAACACTGGGATTTCTGTAGATCAAGATTATAAAGAATACCTGATCTTTTCTCCTGTACACAAGAATCCAAATATTCATTTGCAATAAGCACACAATCACGGATCTATCTTCCATCAACAAAGGCAGATTGGAAAGGGGAAAAAATCTTAGGGGAAAAATCTTAGAGATCACTATCCTTCGTCTTTGAGCAAGCACTTTAGAAATGATTTTATAGGGCCCACAAATGAGGCTTATTGGGTGGAAATCTTTCATTTTTTGGGCTCCTTCCAACTTGGTTATTAGGGTCGAAAAGGTGCTACCCAACTCAAATGACGATCTTTTATGATCATATAATTCCAGAACAAGCACATGCAAATCAGCCATAACAATTTTCCCAAAAAGATAGGAAAAACGCAACAGAAAAGCCATCTGGGCCGGGAGCTTTATCCCTCCCTAATCCCCAAATGGCTTCTTTAATTTCGTCAAGGTCAATAGGCCTTTCAAGATGCATAGCATCTTCTTCCAAGATGGTTTCAAAAGGCAAGTCATTAATCTTGTGCGATCCACATCATCAGCAATTAGTAACTTAGAATATAAATCTACAATCGAACTACAAATGGTATTTTTATCTATCACAAAGACATCATCAATGTTGAGAGAGGAGATAGAATTTGTCTGCACTCGAGCATTGGCCATACTATGGAAGAATTTGGGGTTACAAACTCCTTCCTTTAGCCAATTTGCCCAAGATAGCTGCCACCATTTTATCTCCTCCTCTTTCAACCTCACACAATACTCGAAAGACAGCTGAGATCTTGCAGCGTTCTCCTCCTTGGAAAGAAGAACAGCTTCCTCCTTAACGTCTAATTCCTGGATGGCTGTAAGCAAGGAGGACATCTCTACTTCTCTCAAACCAAAGACCACACGATGCCAGGATTTGAGCCTATATTTCAACATCTTAAGTTTTTTTAACAGAACAAAACTTGGGAGCCCTTCAATAACAAAGGAAGACCACCATTTAGATTCCATATCCCTAAAACCTTCAATTTCCAACCACGCAAATTCAAATCTAAATGGTTTAGGCCCCCAATTAAGTTCTTTAGTTTCTAACAGAATAGGGCAGTGGTCAGAAACAGGTCTAGGCATGCCTCTTTGGCGATCAAACATAAAGTGGTTAATCCAATCTGGAGAAACGAGGAACCTATCAAGAAGGGACATTGTCGGGGGTGTTCTCCCATTGGACCAAGTAAATTTAACATTCCCCATAGACAGATCCAACATACCATGTTTGCCCACCCATTCCGAAAAGCCTTTCATAGAAGAAGTATTAGCCTAGGCCACTTCATAATTGAATTTGAATATTTTTTTTATCTTCCATGTGGATGTGCTTGAGTTTGCGTGATGATTATTTGAATTAATGTGGAACTTGATCTCGCCTCATTCATCATGGGTTATGTCATGCACGTCCTACATAAAGAAGTGATCCTCCACTCATTTAACCGCTCAAAGGAAAAATGGATCACATTGAAATCTCCTCCAACCACCCAAGGGAGATTCCATCTATGAATCACAGAAGAGAGCTCAATCCAGAAGGACAACCAAAGAGAAGATCTAGATGGGTCATAGATTCGAGAGAAGATCCAACGAAAACCCGAACTAGACACTAGGAACACGACATTAATAGAGAATAGACGCATCCGGCTATCTTCTGAGGCACGTCTGGAGGAACCCACATAAGCAAGATTCGTCCAATAGAGCCAACCAAGTTAAGGGCAAACTAGTCCTTACCTTTTTAACACCACAACGAGTTAGCAATACCTCTGTCCATCGTTTGCAGCTTGGTTTCATGCCGATCTATCAACTTAGCTTTGGATTGCATGCACATATCCCTAAGCTAGGACCTCTTATAGGGGCCACCAACCCTCTCACGTTTCATGATAAAATTTTCATTGGGACACTTTATCAACCCCTCTACCCTTCCTCTCATTGCGAGGGATGGCTTCCAGCAATTCCATTGGCGCCACACCCAGGTTCTCAAGCTCCCTGTTGAGCTACATAGGTCTCGGGGATTCGTTAGGAGAAACCCCCTTCAACTATTACTCTCAACTCCCTTTCTGCTACCAATTTGAAAAGTGCAATTTAATCTTCGTCACGATTACCAAAGACTACTCCTAAGAGTCTTCCTACATGGCTGACCACTTCCCCACCCATCGTTTCTTTTCAAGTGCTTCAACCAAGCCTTCCAACAAGACTTCCACCGATATCAATGGTGAGGGCGGATCCCCCTGGAATACCCTACTGTTATCCACAACAAAAGAAGTCCTAAGAGGAGAGATTTCCGACGCTTCCTCCAAGGGCTCCTAGGTGATCAAAGGTACCCCTAGCTTCAGGGGGGGGGACATCAAACACCATTGAAGGAGGTTCCCACGCTAACCAGTTTGCAACAGAGTCTTGAGAATAATCGGAGGTGAAGGTTCAAGTGGATCATACTCATCGCCATTTATCTCCCTTTTTGCTGAATCATTAAAGCCGTTATCACTGTTCAAGTCTGTATCTTCTTCAAAGTCCTTCGATCGAGGAGGATCCTTCTTCATTATGTTTTCAACTTGATAGATAGAGTCGATATCAATACCCTTATTGGGCGCCGAAAAATATGCGGAGTCGAAATCGACTGTTGGCGAGGAAGGAGTAGACATTTCCTTTTATAGGATAGGGGGAGAGCCGTTCATCCGACGGGATCTCTTTTCTGAGATCGGTGATGGGATTCATCAGTCCTCAAGAAGACAGACGAGACTCTCCTTCAAGTGTTGCAAGACATGTGACCCTAGCAGTAATATCGTTTCTGAGTGGAATAACAACGGACAAGACAGTTCCATCTGGTATTGACTCCCGAATTTGAGCGATAAGGTTAGGACACGTCATCTTTGGAACTCTCGAGGTGAGAGGAGTATGGCTATTAGCCTGGCACGTGTCTGGAATAGAATCAAAAGATTTCTCAGGCCCTTTGCTTTAATAAGTGGCATCGAGGCGCAGTCGTGCATAGTGCTCAAGGGTGACATAGGATTTTGATTATGATCCTCATCGGTCTCAACAAGTGCATCTCCTGTTGTGAGAAATTGCCCAAGATCTTATTATAACCGAATGAGCAAGGCGATAACTCATGAAGATCTGAATTTATCGGGAGCCGGTTCCCGAGAGACTCAAGGCACATGTCGATCATCGGTGGCTAGAGTAGTCCTTCGGGCCTTGCATGTTTGAGTTGAGTATCCGCATATATAGTTCGACGTGAATGGTGGCCCGTGGGGCATCGTTCAGAGCTCCTTCAATCATGGCGGTCTGGTGCTGCAGATCCTGAAGAGAAGCATAATCCCTCCCCCTTTTTCAAGTGGTGTCTTCTCGCAATATCTTAATCTCCATAGCTTCTTGCCCCAAAAGAACCTTCACTGAATTGGGAACCTCTGACATTCTCCTTACTCTGATCAGCATCCTGGCCGAGCAGAGTTCCTCCCATCGTTTGGTTGCCTAATGAACCTACAAAACTTCACCCATGTAAGAATCCAAAGACAAAAGAAACTCTTCAAACCATAGTTTTAGAGGAACCTTGGAGAAGATGAACCACTCATCCTCAAACCTAGACCAATCTGCCCATCTACAAATCCTCTCAATAGGACCCACCCCATTTAGCTTACCGATGGAGATAATACGAGTTATATCTGAAAGGGGATGCAAGGAAACCCAACTGCTACTGGAGATAGGTAACGAAGTGATTGAGAGAACAGTAAAATTGAAACCAAACAGAGAGGTCGAGGAGGGAGAAACCTTGACGCAAGCTAACCACAAGTGACCATTGAAGATTATCCCTAGCCTTGACCATTATCGACTCCGATACTACTATTGATGACCGATCCCTTCCTGGTGTGGCAAAACTAGGATGGAGGGTTTAACAGGAGTGAAAGGAGGGGGAGGAGGTATAATGGGAGAGGTGGAAGGAGGGTACTCCATTGGCGGAGTGGAACTGTCGACAATCTAGGAACAGGGGGACAGGGGGAACAAGGAAGTGTTAGCAATATTTGGCCCCTGTAATGCCTATTTGAAAGATTTAAAAGGTCCAACAGGGGGAGCCATCCCTGGGGAAGGGAAAGGGGAAGGAAGGGGAGGACGAGGCACAAATGCCATCGTCCTTTCTAAAAGTTCACTTTATCTGGTCCAAAATGAGCAATCTTCACCCGAATTTATTTACCATAGAATTTTTTACCTGTCATCCCCTCCACAGCTCTTTTCAGCTCCTCATCCAAATTCAATCGGACAAAAGCAAAGACCTTTATAGATGTATAGTCTCATTCCTTCAGGATGATGACTTCTTTAACCTCCTCGAATCTCCCAAAGACTCTCTGAAAATGAATCTCAATCCATCCTTCCGGAAAACTACCAACATATAAAGTTGAGAGCTGTCAAAGAGGGTTGAACAGTGGCTATCATCAAACAACATGACATCGATTTTTCTTTCGGCCAACCTCAACCCAATCCAATGATTCTTTCAGTCTTAGGTCCTCTTGGAGATCCTTAGATCTATCGAGGGGTTGATGTCGTCAATTGTCCCTTTTGGACTCCTTTCTTCTTATAACACCATAATCTTTTATAAAATCTCCATCTAAATTGAGATTGTTGTCCTACGGCATCGTTAAATGTGAGAGAGGGGGATGAAGGAAAAATTGTCGTGACTTTGGAGGTCTCTTGACGACGCGACCCTCCTCTACGTCTTGCTCGATGAGATGCAGAGGTAGATCTTGACAGTGATGGCCTTCATTCTCCCCTAATTGTTGGAGAATCTCTTGCTCATCTAGAAAGTCAACAATTGTTTCCACCATGTCGAATTTTGTTGACTCTCTTTTCCGTTCTATTCTCATCTTCTCTTGTGACAAACAGGAATGGCCCACATGCTAAATTGTCACATGTGTGGAATTAGTGACATTCATCAAAAGACTTTGGTTGTACAGGAGCAGGTATGCAGTTCGCTACTTCCTCACATGTGTGGTACAATAGGGGTAGGGTCATGTGCATCACTCGAATACATGCATAGGGTATGCAATATGGCTATATATGAACACATTGTAGTTTATAGATGAAATGATGAATGTCATTATGACACACCTAGCATGCTTTGTGTTATATTATAATTAAATAAATAAAAGTATAAATCTCTATATTTTAAATATAAATTCGCACTAACTTAACCACTAGTAAGAATATGGAGCCATAACTTCAAGTTACTAAAAATAGAAATCTAGATTGCAAATGACCCATGATCCAGATCACTTGATCCAGAACAAAAAACAAGGGGGCTTCATGACATTGGTCGACACAATTTTTCTTGGAAAATAGAAAATAAAAAATGTTGCGATCCCAATGGTTTAATGAGTCTAGTTTGATGCGTTCCATAAGTCATGGGGCTTTGGGCGTGTATTGGTTAGGTTCTGAACAATTGCTATCAAAGCCAACACCATGTCCTATGTTCGAGTCACAAAAGGGGCAACCTCTGGAAGGGGCAACCTGAACCAGAGTGAAAGTTGCCATGACATGGAAAGGGCTACCTGGAGAACCAGAGTGTCGCCACAATGCCTTGGAAATGGCTACCTAGAAAAGAGGCCAAAGTGAGTGTCACCACAGAGTAGGCCGCTGTGGACATTGGCTATGGAGCGTGATGGGATGTTACGATACCAATGGTAGTTTACGAGTTCCATTAGTCCTAGGGCTTTTGGCATGTTGGTTAGGTTCCTAACAACAAATCCTCTCTTTGCCAGAAGATAGGGTTTTCACATGTTTGTAACCCTTCCAGTTGATATTGGATTTTTTCCAACTGAAACAACATCTAAAATCACTGAATTCAATCCCAACTCGAACATACCAAAACAAACAGAAACACATCAAAATTTCAGCCAAAACAAAACATTAGGGTTTCGGTTTCATTGAGATGATTAGAACCAAATGAAGTTGACAACTAAGGATCAAATGAAGAAAAAAGAGCTCTTATAACCATGGTGTGCCATAAAGGCTGTTACATAAAGGTAACAGTGGCAACCATTACATGTTACGGGGTTGCAAAGGCCGTAACGGCCGTTGTGAAAAAAAAAAAAGACCTGTAAAAGACTGTTACAACCCCCGTAATGGCCTGCTACACCCCCCATAAATGCTGTAACAGACCGTAATGGACAGTTACGAGGCCGATACAGGTTTTTCAGATTTTTTTAATAAAAAGAGAGGCCATAAACCCCCGTAATGGCCGTAACACCCCATGTAGTAAAGGTAACGATGGTGGCCGTTACGGCCACCGTTACTATTGCGAAATACCTTGTTTATTACTGAAAAGTAACAAAACAGAAAATTTGTTAGAAGGAAACATAATTTCTTCTTTTCTTTTTCCAAAAGATATGTCAGCATAAACAAATAACCTAATCTGATAAAAAAAAATGTATAACCGTAATGGCTCTTACTGTCATAGTGGTTGTTGTTAAAACTAGAGTAATTTCATGAAGAATATCTGCTGAACACATGTTCTGTCATACAGTGTTGGTATTTTAGGTACACTTGCAGTCAGCACTTAACATGTGGTCCCCATGTTATACAACTAAACTTATGGACACACCCACGCATGCCGCATATAACTACATGCACACACCGCCTACAAAATACATAAACAGATATCCTGCCACTTCTATATACGTGGTAGATATGGCACGTGCGATGCATGTGGAGAAAGAGGAATGTAAGAGATATAGATGGAGAAGCGGTTTTAGAAGGGAAGTTTTGTGATCCTCTGGCAGGGTGTGTCTGACATCGAGCACTTTAAAATTGCAAACATGGGGTGCATTAAGTCAACCAAATTGTCCAAGTTGTCAGACCCACTTAAGATAGATCATCATTCAAAATTCAGATTGATTTAACTATCCTAAATTCCAATCATTTATAATCTATGTGCTTATACTAGTTTGCTTAATCGCATTATCTTTTGTAGCCTTTGTTATTGAACTCACTTATGCTTGGAAGCTAAGTGTTCTTGCTTAAAATAGTTTAATTAGGCAAGAGGTTTTAAAACGGTCATAATCACCCCCCTTCTAGGACTTAGTCATAGTTCTAAGCTCCGCTCTAAGCTTCTACACGTAACGTAGGGTATCCCCGACTGCAATTTCGGATTGATCACTTATTTATTCATTGTGCCTTTGCTCTTAAGGTGTGGGGTTATTTCCTTAAGGCGGCTGATACGCCTTGGGTGATGCCAAAGTCTATTGAGGCTCTCTTGTGGGCTTGGTATGGTAAAGGTGGGGGTCAATATGCTAAAGCAATTTAGGAGACTTCTCACTATGGCAGCTTTTAGGGCATTTGGAAAGAACGGAATGGCAGGTTTTTTAGGAATGAGGATGCTTCAATCAATGGGGTGGTTCTAATCACCAAGGGTCTCGTTTTGGCTTGGGCTCCATATGTTAAAGCAGCCGAGGCAGCTTTCACCCTTGTCGACTTATTTGTTTTAGTGTAGCTTGTATTCTTTCCTCTCTCTCTCTCTCTCTCTCTCTCTCTCTCTCTCTAAAAAATAATTAACATAAATTATTAAAGGATCCTTGTGTGTTTTTAAGAGAAATTTCTTGAAAGGCCAAAAAATAAAGGAAAGATAGGAATTCTTTAACATTATCATGACATGGTATTACTTTGGTGCATATTGATGGCAAAAGGATGATTGATGAGTATTAATTTTTTTTTCTGATATATTTTTATTTTTTTCATTTTTTTTTGAAGAAAATTATAAAAAAGGTTATGGTTTATGATACGATTTGTGGTTCGATATGATTCAATCCCTATTACGATTTGCAATACGATGAGGATTTTGACAACATTGCTTGGTATGAATGTGCAAGAAGGAAATCACAATTTGGTACTTTCCGCTTTATGGGGAATAATAATTGCAATTCAATTCACAAGAGCATCCAAATGCACCCTTACTAACCATACATCAAATGCAGGAATGAACAAAGAAAAAGAAGACACAAAAGTTGGTCAGATGTACCTTAAGATCAAGGTAATCACCATGCCATAAATTTTCTGAACAGCCACCAACCTCGTGAGGGCTGAGTCATCTTAAACTGTTTCTTGCATTTAAGGTGAGCAGCCACCAACCTAGTATCTTGGTGGAGTGGGGAAAATCTCAACCCAACGTTGTGAAACATACAGCTGGTCTCACCTCTAAACTACCTACTCACTCTCTTCTTTTCTAGAAATGATTCCCTATCCTCAAATACAGTTGGACTCACCTCTAAACCATCTAACACCCTTTTCTTTTTCTAGAAACCCTTCCCTATCCCTGAATATAGCTGGACTCACCTCTAACATACCGCTGGACTCACCTTCAAACCATCTACCTACCCTTTTCTTTTCTAGAAACCCTTCCCTATCCTCAAATAATGTTCACTTCTAAACTATCTGACTACCCTTTACCTTTCTAGAAACCCTTCCCTATCCTCAAATAATGCAAACGAGCCACCTCTAAACTATCTAACTACCCTTTTCTTTTCTAGAAACCCGTCACATATCCTCAAATAATGCAAAGTTTTAGCCATCTCAAATGCGTGAAAAAATTTGCCGCTGGCTGCTCGTGTTACAGATAGTAGAGATGTAAATACACAGATGTGCATATGTACCAAGGGATGTGCTGATATGCAGGCACATCCAGGAGCGCATGACACGTATGGCTGGGTAACATAGCAGTACTACAGATGGAGATAACATTACCATAACTTACCCAACATGTTATGCAAATGGTTAGAGACATGCACCGCATAGATAGATACATGCATAATATGTGTCGTACAACATGCTTTACAACCACATTGGCACAAGCATACATATGACTGCATGTGCCTGAATACAGACACAAAAGCTACCGCACAGCAAAAGAGTTGCATGAGGTTATTTCCTGTATGCAAACACATACCGAGAGAGGTCCTCAAATATACATAATGCTCAGGCATAAAGGGGAGCAGAGACTTGTATAAGTACGCATGCAAAAAAAATGCATCCACATACGTGTATATTATGCCCATACAAATATGACAAGTATTTGATACTGCAAAATGGTTGATTTCATCATTGCTCATCACAATTTAACTGGGAGAGGATTCTTCATGAATATTTGGTCGGCAAAAAAAAAAAGTCAAAATCCACAGATGAACTTTACAAAGACTTACCCAACTGGCAAGAGATCAAGAAATGACACATATAAGCCATGCTAAGATAATGCAGAATAACACTAATCAAATAAACAATATAAATAAGGACGTTAACTAAGGAAGAAATACTTACAAGGTTAAAAATGGATTCAATGCCCTGAATCAGCCAAACTTTTGGGAAAACGGAATGGGTATCCAACCATGGAAGAACTTTGTTTCATACCAGACAGTGCAATTCAAATCCCAATAATTGCTTTTCAATAGCAACTATCTCAACAGAAAGACAGTCCTCTCCATGCTTGTCCTAAGCTCTCCCAAAACGATTGTCAACACCAAATCTTGAAGCTGAAAAGCCATTCTGGGAATGCATTGTCAAACCATGTGAACCTGGAGTTCCTGGGGGAATCTTGTGCTTCTTCCTAAAAGGAGATCGAGAACTAGAAGAATGCTCGCCTGCTGCTGAAGAAATCTGACCATTCAATTTAGTTTGCCTACCAGGCAGGTCTCTTGGATCATCAGCAACCCAACCACCCCTCCACTTGGATTTCCCAGTGGTCATATTTTTTCTTCCTTCACACGACATCGTTTTCTTTTTATAGGCTTTACCAAGATCATGAGGTACTGATCTAAATTCCAAGATGTCTCTACCTTCCTTCAAAAATCTTTGAGTCGGGGTTGAAGGTTCACCCATCCATTGAGCAGACTGCACAAGCTTACGATATCAGAACTCAACCAAACAAAAACAGAGACACCAAAATGAGATTAAAAAAAAGACACATGGACAACTCTGTAAGAGAAAGGATCCACTGTATCATGACTAGCACTCATCTCTGTAAATGCAGAACACATGTATGACATCCAGATCATTCATCTGTTAGGCCCTACTATCGATGGGCCATACCCCAAAAAATAAACCAACCAAAAACTGAACTAGCAAATGACCCTCGTCCCATACACATGGTACAGATGTGCCAGATCCAATGTTCATGGTCATACACTAAACAACACCATATGGATCACTCTAGTCATTAATTAGAGGACTTGTGTCAATTGGATGTCGACATTGGTTCAACTTTTCTAACTGTCCATTTGTAAGCATTGAAGTTCCTCCAATCAATGGCTAGGACCTTCCAACCAGTGTGTTTTCTAGGTCATGGCCAATCCATGGTAAGACCATAGTTAGCAAAGCAGCATGCAGCAAAATAATGGTACAGGAAATGATCGTGTTTTATTCAGTCTTGATCATTCAAAATACGGTCAAAATTTGTTAAGAAACGAAATGCCAAAAATTTGGAGAATGAAAAGTTCAGGTTTAATATGGTTTGCATTAAAAAAAAAAATAGAGTGAAAGAAAGAGGATATGTGCATGTAGGTGCCCCATATATTATATATAAATAAGTTTAAATAGAAAACTTTATTTAACATAATCAGAATTTCTATATGGATAAACAATAATGCATATAGATAATCAAATGGCGTTCTTTGCCTAGGGGGTATTTGACTTTTCAAGCTCCTTGTAAATACAAGGAAATGAATCATCATCATCATCATCATTATTATTATTTTTTGAAGGAAATGAATCATTATTACATTCTTCATGTGTTTGGAAAGATTTGGAGATCATAGAGGATGTCTGCCTCGAACATCGATCCGAAAAGGGCTGACTAAATTTGTAGGTCCCATCGTGATGTGTCTTATCCACGCCATACATCTGTTTTACAAGAACATTTTAGGGCACGAGCCAAAAAATAAGACAGATCTGAATCTCAAGTGGATCACACCAAACGAAACAGTGATCCAAAAGACGTCCACTGTTAAAAGGTTTTTCCTTCTTAGGGCCCACATTGATGTTTGTTTATCATCAAACTTGCTCATAAGGTCATAGAGACATGGATAAAGGAAAACACAAATATCAGCTTGATCCATTACTTTTGGGGCCCCAAAGAAGTTTTCAACAATAGGTGTTCAAATCCCACTGTTTCCTCCAGTGTGGTCCACTTGACCTTCAGATCTGCCTCATTTTTCGGCTCATGCCCTAAAATGAGCTTTTAGAAGCAATGGATGGCATCGATTAGTCACATACATCACAGTGGGCCCCACAGTTTTTTTTTTTTTGTGTTCCTCTTCGGGTTTAGTGACGAAAAAGGTGCTGTCAGTGTCACGGTGGTGACACTGCTTGTAATTACAAAAGTAAAGAATCCCTACCTATTTTCAAGTATTTACCCAACCATTTGAAAAATCAAACACCCCCCTAACTTAAATCCTCTCGTTTCAAGTAATCCGCATATAAATCAATGCATGTTCACTAAAAACTTTCACCTACTCGACTTTACCAATAAAACAGTTTTATTGAAAAAAAATGCGTTTAATTCAGTTTTCTCAAACAAAGTAATTTCTTTTTTCCTATCTTCCGAAATATACGGAGTTTTAAATGTTTAATCAATTGTGACATTTAAAAAAAAAAATAATCTGGACTTTGCTAACTAGGGGTAAGACCCAGCGGATGAACAATCAAGATGTTGTACATGCTGGTCATGGTGGACAGGGAAAGAGTGCTAGGTAAGTTAGAAGCAAGTGATACTGGATTGACAAAATCATGCTCAGCAATCTCTGGATATGGACCTTGGCAGACTTTGTGCAACCTCGTGCAAAATGCCCTTCTTCTCCACATTTGTAGCATAAAGTAGGTGAAACTGCAGCACTTTTCTCCCCACGTGGCTTTGCACACCCCTACATTATGGACTTCATAAGCTTCCGGAACTCAAATTGCTAGGCATATGCCACATAAAAGGCGTGCAAAAATCCTTGTGGCAGATGTAACTTACTAAACCAGTATGGCCTGATTGGCCACAGTTGTAACAAGAAACCTCTCTTGGACCAGTATCTACAATATCCACACAACAGAGATGGCCAAAATTCTTGCATTTGTAACACTGAATGGCCTGCCCATGCAGGAAAAAAAAAGAAAGATGAAGTTAGGAAAAAGATTGGTTCCATTTCTATACTGACCTTCCAGACTTGTTAGATGCCATGCATAAAGAGGAACTGCATACAGAGATTTAAATAGGAGATATCCAAAGACCATGTACCTTCAGATCATCACGAGCGTAATCATTTCTACATGATAAAATATCATGCCCTAGATCTCCACACCTTAGACAGATTTTATAATTCTGAGAACTACCTTGATGTTTCTCAGGGCAATCTTTTGCAATGTGGCCTCTTCTCTTGCAGATAAAACAATCTTGCCCCTGAAAGAAATAAAAAAGGTAAAACCACGACCATCCAGCAATCAAGTACATGTGAGCAGCACTGGAAACAAAATGCATGAGTAAATTCAAGGCAAAATTAAACAATCAAGCAGGCATCAGCACAGACAAATTACTTCTCAATATATGGTGTGTGAAAAATCCAGCAGAGCATCAACACAGATATATCGTGAGAGAGAGAGAGAGAGAGAGAGAGAGAGAGAGAGAGATCCAAACCATCGCCTGATCCACTCATCAAGTGGGTCACGCCAGTGCAAAATATGAATGGCTGCTGATATGATTCAATGTCCACATGTGGCCCACCTGATGAGTGTGACTGATTCTTGCACCAGCTCATCATCATGTCGGTCCAACTTTATTGGACAGGTTGGATGCCTCACATACAGCAGATTGGAATTAATCTGCTGGTAGGGTGGAAACTTAGCAGTCCAACTGGTTGGAAATGAACACAAACACAGAAAGGAAAACGCCCACACAGCACCGGGACCAGTACTATTAGTGGTGGTACTGGGCTATTGCAGGGCCCACATGCTGTGTGCATCAAATAGGCCCTTCCCATCAGGGTCGTCCTTTCATTTTACACCATGGGCCCAAAAATCAGCCCGAATAGAAACTCAAGTGGGCCACACTATGGGTCAGTTGGGAGGGGACTCCCAACCGATAAAACCTCCCAGGGACGCCAAAAATAAGTCATCCCAAAACCTAAGGTAGGCCACACCATGTGAATTTAGACGGTTTTTTTTATTATTATTATTATTTTTTTTTAATTTAGAGGTTTTAAGGCATGATTTAATGTTAATTCCTATGGTGCAGGCCACCTGAATCTTGGATAAACCTATTTTCGGCTCAATAATGAACATGAGGGTGCTGCATGATGGACGGAGTTGATCAGATACACCTGTGGGCCCGACAATAGCTTAGTACCATCACAAGTTATGGTGGAACCAGTATATGTGAGTGTGAACATGAGAGGGTCAGACACACACACCCTCATGTGCATCTACCAGTGACAGGTTTCTAGGCATGATTTAACATTCATTCCTATTGTGTGGACCCCACGAGTCTAGGATTGACCTATTTTTGGCTCAATTTTGAACATCAGGGTGCTAACACGATGAATGAAGTAAATCAGACACACACACCTGTGGGTCAATTAAGTCTCGAATCAACCTATTTTTCGGCTCAATATTAAACATGAGGGTGCCAACACGATGGATTGAGTGGTCATTCCCTACACCCTATTTTTGTAGAAAATCTTCGCTCAATTATAGTGAGTTTTGAGGTGGTATCCGGTTTGAAAATTAACATTTCCAAGAGTGGATCTTAGGTGTAGGCATCCCCAAAGATAGGGTGCGGGCTTTTGCAAAAGTGTTCAGGTGTAGGGAAGCTTCTTTGCCAACAACGTACTTGGGACTTCCGTTATGTATCGAGAGGCCAACGAAGCATATGTGGGATGGAGTAAAAGAAAGGTGCGATAGAAAGACGTCAAAATGGCAATCAAGGTTCTTATCGTTGGGTGGGAGGTTGATAATGATTAAATCATCTATGTCGAATCTTCCGGTCTATTTGATGTCTCTATTCGAGTGTCCACAATCCATTTTGAATGCATTGGAGAGACGAAGAAGGGATTTCTTATGGGAAGGGTCGAGGTTGAAACACAAATTTCATCTTATGAAATGGGATGAAGTTTGTAAACCAACGGTTCAAGGAGAAGCGGGGATCTTAAAGATGAAAGAGATGAACCTAGCTTTTTTGGGGAAATGGGTGTGGAGGTTTGGGTCGGAAGAAAAGGCGAGGTAGAGGGAGGTAGTAGCGAAAAAATATGGGGTAGAGGAAGGGGGATGGTGGACGAAGGCTTCATCCTTGTATTGGTGTTCTAGTTTGTGAAATGAGAATAAGACATCAAATTCTAATTGTGTACATTGTGTTGTGCAGGAAGTTGACAATTTGGTGCTTGACTTGCTTAAGGAGAGGCATAATTCTAAAGAATCCATTGGGATGGAGAAATAATTCAACAAACAAAATCTGGATTTCTCTCTTCCTGAAAATCAAGATATTCTAGAGGTCTTCCAACAAGTAAAAATCAACATCCGCTTGTTAGATGCAATAAACAAGTTCCTTTATATGCCAAATTCTCAAGGGATTTACGCACGGTTAAGCGTAAGCTGAACGTGCATAAGAGGGCATTTTTTACAGAACAAGTGAGTGTGATCGTAAAACAAAATACTCCCCCAAAACATAAGGATCCTGGAAGTACCACGATCTCTTGTGTAATAGGTAACTTTCGAATAGGCAAAGCACTTCTTAACCTAGGGGCAAGTGTTAGCTTAATATCTTTTTCAGTATATGAGCAACTTGGGCTTGGTGAATTAAAACTCACTAAGACAACTTTAAAATTTGTGGATCGCTCAATCAAAGTACCGAGAGGGGTGATGGAAGCTGTGTTGGTCTAAATTGACAAGTTCTACTACCCTGTAGACTTTATCATTTTGGATACACATCCAATCGCGACCCTGAGCCCTCAGGTTCCTGCCATTTTAGGCCGACCATTCCTAGCTACAACCAATGCCATAATCAATTGTAGGAATGGAATAATGAAATTATCCTGGGAATATGATAATGAAGCTGAATGTGTTTCATTTGCATAGACAACAAGAGGATGAGGATGAGATCCACAAGGTTAACTTCATTGATACGCTCGTGGATGAGGAGTCACCTTTGACCAAAAGTCCCAAACCTTAGAAGTTTGTTTGGATCATTTTGCTAATACCAACGATGAGATGAAGTTAGATATTTGTAAAGCCTTGGGAGAGCCAACATCTGAAATCTGAAATGAGAACAAGACATAAAATTCTAATTGTGTAAATTGTGTTGTGCAGGAAGTTGACAATGTGGTGCTTGACTTGCCTAAGGAGAGGCATAATTCTGAAGAATCCATTGCGATGGAGAAAGAATTCAACAAACAAAATCTGGATTTCTTTCTTCCTGAAAATCCCGACTGTCTAAAGGAGTGTTTGGGATACTTTAAGGATTCTGATGATCCCATGATTAGGGACATTGCGAATGCCTTACAAGAGACCCCTCTGGTGCCCAAAAACTCTAGTTCCACTGAGTATGAAACATTCACATCAATTGTGGAAGCACCGATGAAGTGGGATTGTGTGGAGACAATTCCATGATGAAGAAAAATTGATTCAAGTCTTCATACCCCTTTTAGTTTGTTCAAACCGAAGTTCACCAACCCTGGGATGACCCACACTTGATTAATCATTGCCCAGGCAAAGCATTAGGGAGATATATTTTTAAAGCGAAAAATGAGGATATCTCCTTTTCCTATACATGTAGTGGAAAATCTAAGGAACTTGCTGAAATTCTTCAATGGGATCTCCATTGGCTTATAACAATTCAAAACACCCATGTATATTGTAAGGCAGGACCATGGATGATATTATTTAAAAATCTTTTGAACCACATGATGATCCTATTTTACCATGACTAATCTCCTAGTCTGATGAAGATTCTCTTTCTAAATTAGAGTAAGTAGGTTTAGTTTTGTTTAGATGTACAACAATTCTCCTAGTCTAGCGGATAAATTTCACTTAGAAGCTCTCTTAGGTACTCTCTTACTCACTCCTCTTTATTTTTTGTTGTTCTCATGATACATGCATTGCATCTTTTCATACATTGAGGACAAAGTAGAATTTAGGTTTGGGGGTGGGAATTCCTACAGAATTTCTTCAAATTGTTTATCCTTTTGGGCTATTTTTGGGCTAGAAAAAAAATTTGGAGGTTCAATTCTGTGAATTTGAATGATTTGAAAGAATTTTGAACTTTAGAATGAAAAGGTACCTTAATAATGAGAATTGTTAAAAGTTTAGAGTTTAGTTGCTTAATGAATTTCAAAATTGAGTTCTATTAAAAAGTTTAAACATTGATTAAGTCATGAATTTCTACAACTCACATCTAGCTTACACGTCTAGAATTTAAGTTGGATACTATAGTGGTGACTTGATGATTATTAAGAGGGCTAGGAACCAAGCCTGGAGATCCTTGTCTATTTTGTTCTTGAAAAAAAAAAAAAAAACAGAGAGATGAGAATTGAGAAATGAAAAAAAAAAAAAAAAAAAAAAAAAAGAAGCGAATGAAGAATTGGAAAAAGCAAAAAGAAAAAAAATGTTTGAAGAACCAGTTAAAAAGCAGTGGCTTCGAAAGGTGTTACCTATTACTACTAAAAAGGAATGGGATTAATGTGAAAGCCGTCAATGAAAAAATCAAAAAACTGAAAAAAATAATAATAATAATAATAAATAATAAATTATTGAGGAACACTAGCAAGGTTCGGAATCAGTGACTTGGTTGATCTGACCATTCATGTGATTATCAATGTTAACATGAATGTAGAAAACTGAATCTCTAGTTATGTTGAGTTAGATTTCACCATGCACCATGACACTCAATGTTTGGAATGTTTCAATGGATTAATTTTAATGTTTTGAACTCAATTAGATTGTTTGCTAAGTGCTAGAATAAGTTGATATGATTTTCAGAACTTTTAGCCTTGGAATTCTATGGTTTGGATAAATTGAAGAATCGTATGAGTTTACAAATTAATCTTCTAAAAAGAAAATTGATCTTGGTTTTGGAAATATTTTTGCATATTTTGCTCGAGGGCTAGCAAAAAGTTTATTGGAGGGGGTGTTGGGGCCTAAATATTGCATACTTTTCCCATGTTTACCATTGATTTTATCATATATATTAAGTTGATTAGTCCTAATTATGTGTGTTTCATGTGCAAGGAATAATTTAAAAACCAAGACCAAATTTGTGCTAAAAAGAAAAGAATAAAGCCTAAAAGGAATTATGAAGAAAAAGACTGACGAAATCAAGTTACAAGATCCAAATTGGCCAAAAAAGTAAAAGCATAGAGCGACCCAAAAAATCAAAATGCAGAAATTTCAGTAAATGACCCTGCAGTGCTGCTAACTGCTCCGTCAATCCCATCGACCACAATTTCCATTCCATCGATGGAAGCTTGATTATATTGAGAAAATCAGGCAGTTTGGCAATTTCTTGCTAGACATATTGTGGAGTATCTTCGATCCCATCGAGAATGACCTCGATCCCATCAAAGAAAACATGAAAAATAAAGTTTTGTTGCTGGCCAAATTTGGACCCTTTGTCAATCCCATCGACAAAACTATCGATTCCATCGAAGGCCAATCGATCCCATCGACAGAACCTTCGATCCCGACAGAGAGGCGGTGTTTTTGCACGATTTTGCAAAATCGCATAAGATGTTTCCAAATTGAGTTAGGTTTCTTCCAAGGTAGTTCGAATCTCTCTATAAGGACTTCCCCACTCATCCTAAAGCTATCCTAGAAGGTGGAGAAGGAGAGAGATTCGAAGTGGAGGGTTCTACTTCAAGTTTTTCTAATTTTAGTTTTCAGTTTTCATGTTTTTGAGAGTTTTTAGTTCAACCATCTCCATGGTTGGTTAAACCTCTTAGCTAGGGCTAAGAGAGGAAGCTAACAGTCGTTTACAATGTTCAAACTTAGTTGATTCAAGTGCTTTTGGATTTTAATGTTGAATTTTTATAGTTGGTTTGAATAAAGTTGATAATTTTAGTTTAATCTTACATCTCTTATGACTATGATTACATGGGATGTTTTTCGTTTTCTAAGATTGTTCAATTGGGTTTATGAGATTTTGATTTGTGGAATTCCTAGATTCATCATGATTATGGTGAATGCTTTATAATCCTACAACTACTTTATGTTCTCTATAAAACCTATCTATGGAAGTTCGGATCTTGTGTTGAATTATGATATGGTTTAACTGAATCTATCTTCCGATTGGATAAGATAGGACTCTGATTTCGATTGAGTTATCAGCTTGAATTGATAAGTTCGCATTGGAAATTGATTATAAGTGTATCATTGGCGCTCTATGTTGAGCTCTGAATTGTGCATATTTATACCCCAATTCATCACACATTTACTTTGAATGAGTCTTTAAAAGACCCATCTTATGAGTGTAGTTGTGTTTGTAGGAATGAGAGAGAGACTTCATGAATTTTATGCTAAAAGGACCACTTTGAACGTATTGAAGATCCATGGAAGAAGAGTCAAGAGGTGGAGGAAAGAAGCTAGGAAGAAAGAGGAAGAGAAAAGAAGAAATCTCAAACAAACAGCCTTTCCAACCAGTCGTCCACCGCCAGAGACCGGTCGTCCGACCGGTCTAAAAATCAAAAGGAGGCTGTTGAAGCTGCTGGACTAAAACTGTCCATTCCAGACCGGTCGTCCGACCGGTTTGAAATTCAACAGAGGGAGATTTTTCGGAAACCTTGCTGGACTAAAAAACGCCAATTCCAACCGCTCGTCAAACGTCCAGACATTCAAATTTCAGTTTTGTTCGTTGGTGTTTTGAGCACTGACTGGTCGGAGCCCATCAATGACCGGTCGGCCACCGACTTGACCGTGTAAATCCTTCGCAAATTCTTGAAGATTCCAAGGCGGTGCGTGGTTTTTGCTATAAAATGACACATCTACACTCTTCTTAATCCATCCTAAGAGAGTCTCAGTTGTGCTAGAGGTGGAGAAGATCAAAGGGAGCTTCTACAACTCCATTTTTCGGGTTTTTCTAGTTCTAATTTATGTTTTTCTTAGTTTTCTTTTGAGTTTTAGTTCAACCATCTCTATGGTTGGCTAAACCTCTTAGCTAGGGCTAAGAGGTGAAGCTTATGGTCATTTACAATACTTAATTTGATTTGATTCAAGTACTTCGAGGTTTAATGATGAACAATTTTAGTTTTTGTTTGAAATAAAGTCAATAGTTTTAGTTTAATCTTCTATCTCTTGTGATATGATTACATGGGATGTTTTGATTTACTAAGATTGATTAATGGGGTGTTGTTGAGAGGATTTTGGGTTGTGGAGATCCTAAATTCATCATGATGTGGCGGATGCTATGTGATCTTACAAGCTAAGTATCTTAAGTGCTTATCTAGAACGGAACTAAGAAAGTTCATATCTTTTTATTTATCTTGAAATTGATGTTTCATTAATTGATATTGGTTTGATTGAAGTTCAAATCATGATTCCAAATCAAGTTTAGTGACAGGATTTGAGGAAGACCGTGAATATGATCTTACTTGTTTTGTTGATGGATTGGCCTGTGCAAGTGAGTACGCCTAATGCCTTAGTTGTTATGAGAGAACTATATCAATAAATGATTCATCCATGTTAGACATGTTATTATGATCTAATTATATCTTCCGATTGGATAGGAATAGGACTCCGATTTCAATTGAGTTATCAGCTTGAATGGTTGAATTAGCATTGTGAACTGATTATAAGTGGATCCTTGGCACCCTAGTGCTTCTATTTCCTGAATTTCCTTTGAAAGTTACTATTTATGTTTCAAAACCACTCACCTTAGTATAAATTTGAATTTAGATAATCCTAGTTACATAATTTAGAATTGTTACGAAAATCCCTGTAGATCGATCTCGGTCTCACGATCGAATTATTACTACATTGCAACCTTGCACTTGGGGTTGGCGAACACTCTAGTGTATAGTTTTTTGAATTTTCCTTTGAAGTTATTATTTATGTTTCTGAAATCAATCACTTTGCCTCAAATTCGAATTTAGTGAGTCTAGGTTAGCTTGTGTTTGAAATTGTTACTTCAAATCCCTGAGGACAATCTCGGTCTCATCGAGTTATTACTACATCATGATCCTACACTTAGGGTTTTGAACAAAAGTCTCTTAGCTTATCCGCTCCAGAAACCTTAAGGATAATCGCAATGAAGGAAGCACCCATATCCGACAAAAGGCGACCTCTAGAGAAGAACTCGCACATAAAGCTCATCAAATCTTTCTTGATTGTATTTTAGAAAACTTGCAAGAAAGCAATCGGGAATCCATCAGGGCTCGGGGCTTTATCCCTTCCCAGAGAGAAAACTGCCTCTTTAACTTCCTCCTCCAAAAATGGGCACTCGAGCGAAGACGACTCCTCTACCAAGAGGCGATTGAAAGAAAGATTATCCAAGGTAGGATGTTTCCAATCTACTTTTTTTATGAAGGGATTGATAGAACTTAACCACCTCCACGCACACCCTCTCTTCATCTTTTATCCTCTAATTATCCACTACAATGGAGGTAATCTTGTTATTCCTTGCACAAGCACTCACGATTTTGTGAAAGAAAGCAGTGTTTTTGTCCCCTCTTTAAGCCAAATAGCTCGGGACTGTTGCCTCCATTTAATCTCTTCTTTTAACCAACTAGCATAGTTGGAAGCTAACCTGGAGCATAAGATGCAACCCCACTAACTCAAATCACAGCATCTTCCCAATGACAGAGGTAACAACAGCATCACTCAGCTCTATATATTATTGGGAATACATTTTAGAATATTTAGCTAGTTGCATTTTTATCATTATTACGCATATGCTTCCATGAGTGCCCTAATATAAGAATTACAAACACAAGCACGTCCTTCCTGCACTCCAGGGGTAAAAACTCAACAAAATTCTTAAAAGACCCTGCAAAGGACATGCTGAGTCCCACTCCACCGAGTTCTGAATCAACCAGCAAGATTTTTCTCTTTGCATTTTGAGTAGAGAATCTTACTACCTGTGTGCAATGCTTGGCGCCATGCCCAAACTTCCCACAAACAAAGCATGGTTTCTTCCGCTTCTCCGATGTACAATTAACCACTCTATGGCCTTCCTTGCCACAATTATAGCATGTTCCCCAATGGCTGTCTGGTGGATCAAAATACCTAGGCCCACGCTGAGAAAAGTAGAGAAATGGGAAAAATAAGTGACTTCTCTACGCATTTCAGTTATGGAAACCGTATTTGAAAAAAATCTGACTTACAAGAAGCTTCCGTAGCACGGCATTGTCTGGTATTCCATTTGCCTCCTTATCCGTTGTCTCAACTGTCTCTAAATGTTCATCTGCCCTTGTGACCCTGTCCGAAGTCCCAATTGCTACCATGTGTGCAGCTTCACCTGTTGCCAAGTAGTCTTCAGCCTTCATGACATTGTCCAGCATCCAAACTGCTTCCGTTTCCACAGATGTCACAGTTTTAGAAGGTTCTTCTAACTTCCCAAAATCAACCTGCAGGCGAGAGAAAAGTCAAAAATGCTATTCGCTAGAAATTGCAAGCTCAGTTAATGATTTTCCTTTTCAATCCACAAACAATATTGCATTAAAAGGAGATCAAACTAACGATAATTTAATCAGAGATTAAAAAAGAAAAGTGGTTTTGAAAGTCCATTTAAGCATCTTATATCAGTGGAAAGCAGCATTTTTGCAATTGGAATATTTTCTATAACCAATGATACCTGCAAGGAAATACATAATTTTTTATCCTTTCGTTTGCCAAATTGAAAGGCGTAATAGGGATCACAATTGAAGTAAACTTTAGGAATGCTACCATGCAGCTCGTCAGGATGGGCCATAGGCCAAAATATAAGTGATCGGGACAACTTTGAGCGTAGATTTGGTGTGAGTTCCTGGTTGAATGCATTGTGCTGTTCCACTGTTTTATGTTAACCATTCTTTTTGCAGCCCACTAATCATCTCTACCAGAGAACAATGTCCTCGATTTTAAAATATTGACTGTCCAGGGGCGGCCCATCAGTTCAGCAGTCCCGATCACCACACATGTTTTCTGTGTGTACTGAGAGGAGGGAGCTGCAAAGACCTTCTATGACACAAGCTGCATATCCACATTCCTCATTAAAGATTAACCTTAAATATAGATTGATAAAATCCCACTTTTGACCACCTACATAGCAGACACATAATCACATTTGTCATATCATTTACCTATGGGATGTGGAGCCTTTTTATTTTTATTACTACTATTTGATGGATAACTTCAAATTTTAGTAAAAGGACAAAAAGATGGAAAGAGAGGAGGCCCGCACTTCAGGACCTCAACCAAACATCAGCAATACACACAGGGTCTAAAACAACAGAAATACTTTTAAAAAAAAGGCCACTGCCAAAGGCAGAAATAAGCATCACTCTGATATTCTGTCTTCAATTAAAATGGGGTCTTTGCATGTCTTTCACTCCTATCTGATGGGGAAAAAGAAGAAAAAAAATGGCGTCTTTGCTTCCTCCTACTTTGGCCTGATCATCCGCGAAGCTATTAGCCTCTCTCTTCACATGAGCAAAAGAAATTTGCTTGTCCTTGATAAGCTCAAGAACCAAGAGATGGCATTTTTGGAGTCTCCCTCCATGATTACCAGGACCGAATTAAATGCATAAATAATCTTAATCACTTGAAGAAAGGCCAACGCCTTAGCATAATTGGAATCTTGATTCCAATGGGGCTAGAGAATATAGCTATAATTGAACCATTCCAATCACTAACAAGTACACCCAATGTTGTCATATGTGATCACATAAGCAATTATATGATCGGACATGCGATTTTGGCCCATGATCAAATATGTCGTGATGGCATATGTGTTTTAGTAGCCGTTGGACACTGTGATTACACAGTGTCCTATGTGATGGCCTATGTAATGGCCGTTGGGACTTATTTATTTATTTATTTGGGCAATTCTTCACCTTTTTGTCTACCTCCACCTTTTTCCCTAATCCAATGCTATTTCTCTCTCACTCTAATCTCTCTTGATCTCTCTCTCTCTCTTAATCTCATTCTCTCATTCCCATAATCTCTTTCAAGTTTCAACAAGTGTCCACAAGAATCAAAAGCTCAAGACTCTCTCTCTTGACTCTTCCAAGTTTCAACAATCAAGATTCAAGAGATTCACTCATTCCCTCTCATTCTTTTTTTTTTTTTTTTTTTTTTGGAGAGAACTGAAAATTTATTCAGAAGCTTGCCAAGCGAGAAAAGAATACAGGCCCCAAAAAGAGAACGCAAGCAGCTAGAAAGAAACGCCAGCCGAGGCTGCTTTTACAAAGACCACCCAATCCTTCGCAAGCCCTTTGACATTAGAAATCACCTCGGACACTCCCACTTCTGCATTCCAGAAGCAACGCCTATTCCTAGAACCCCATTTGTTCCAAAAAACTGCCATAGTGAGCAACCGCCATACAGCCTGGTGATCCTCACCAACTCTGCTCCCATGCCACACCCATAACAATTCCTCAACTATTTTCGGCATGACCCAGTCTACATGAAGCAGGGAAAGGAAATAGTCCCAGACTGACTTGGCAAAAGGGCAATGAATGAAGAGATGGTTGATTGTTTCCTCGTCCCCCATGCACATAAGACATGTTAGGAAGAACCGTCGCTTTTCTTTGCAGGTTGTCTATGGTAAGAATTCTTTTCCAGCCCACCAACCAAACAAAAGTAGTGACCCAAGCAGGAGCCCTTTAGAACCAATGAAGAAATGGATGCGTCGGGACTGACGAAGCAAATTGAGCGAGATGAGAGAATAGAGAGATCTAATCGAAAACTTCCCAGACCTAGAGACACTCCAAGAAACTCTATCTTCATTCATCATCTCCAACTTAACTGACTGAAAGAGGGCAAATAATGCAACATACTCATCGAACTCCACATCGGACAAGTTTCTCCGGCACTGCAGGCTCCACACAATCGTTTCCCTGACCACAGAATAACAATCGACCACTCGAATGAATCTGTCAAGAGCAAGGGCTGCAATGGCAGGGAACAGAACCTGAAGCTGTTGAGCACCACACTAAATGTCAACCCAAAACCGAGTGCAGAATCCCCCTCCCACTTTCAAGGCAATGCCCCTGTTAACGAGATGTTGAGTAGCCAAGATCGCTTTCCAAGCTCCTGAAGCTCTATAAGAGGAAGTGGCTTTAACGAACCAACCACAATCCTGAACCCCATACTCAGCTGCAATAATTTTCCTCCACAGCCTGTCTTCTTCCTCACAAAATCTCCATATCCATTTCCCCATCAAGGCTAAGTTTGTGGAGCCTAAGGTTTGAGCCCGACTCCCCCATCCTGCAAAGGTTTACACACCTCATCCTGTCGAAGCAAATGAAACTGTCTCCCTTTCAGGAGCCTTTCCAACTGAAATTTCTTCTAAGCTTTTCAAGTTTCACCAACACCAAACTCGGGCATTTGAAAAGGTACTTGAAATAGACCAGCATATTGGAAAAGGTTGACTTAATCAATGTGATGCGGGCCCCTAACGATAAATATCTGCCCTGCCAAGAAGCTAACTTCCACTCAATCTTCTCAACAACCTTGTCCCACAGGCGTAAAGGCAGCTTCCCAGTACAAAGCGGCAAACCCAGATACTTGGTCAGGAAAGCGCCAGGTTTGCAACCGAAACACTTGCTAGCTGAAGCAATTCAGACCAATCAACATGGATACCCAACATAAATCACAAATTCATAATATCATTCTCTAATTCTCTCATTGTTCTAATCATAAATCATAAATTCATAATTTCATTCTCTGTCTCTCATAACTTCATAATCTCTTTCAAGTTTGTTTGTTTTTGTTTCAAGAATAAAGAGTATCAATTTTTCAAGTCTTCAAGTTTCACTCTTTGAACTTTGAAGGAATCAAGATGAGTTAGAACCACAAGTCTACCATTACAACTTACAAGTTACAAGGGATCAAGGGTGGAGCTACAATTACAACTTACAAGGTCTCTCTCTCTCTCTCTCTCTCTCTCTCTCTCTCTCTCTCTCTCTCTCTCTCTCTCTCTCTCTCTCTCTCATCATGTCTTCTACTTCTTTGGAACAAGTCTAATAATGACCTACATTAGAAGTACGAGCACTATCGTGTGCTACCAAAAAGTCTTACATAGTGTGTGACTTGTGGATTTGTAAGTGTCGGTGGCATTGGACAGCACAAGCAACACCTTGAACACACACCAAGATAAAATGCAAGAACATGACCTAATGTTATTTACTCTAGAGATCTAAAAGGAAATCATGAACCACATGGATAAACATGTAAGAAAAAAGCATGGCAGTGCAATACATAAAGAAGAGTTTATGGAACAAGAAGCATATGAAAATATTGATATTGATGTTGTTGATGTGAATCAGATTACCAAAATGTCTAGTAATGACCCAGGTTGGAAGTATGGGCACTATCGTAGTACTACCGAAAAGTCTTACGTAGCGTATGACATTATGGGTTTGTAGGTGTTGGTGGCATTGGACAGCACAAGCAACACCTTCACTACACGCAGGGATAAAATGTAAGAGGATGTCCGAATGTTACACCAAAGATCTGAAAGGAAATCATGAAGTACATGGACAAAAATGGCAAAAAAAGGCACCTAAAAAATCTCCTAGGCATGGGCCAATAAATAGGTAATGTGGACTACATTTGGATAATGTGGTTAACCAAAAGGGTAAAGAACTCACACAAACAACATTAAAAAACCGTTATCAACATAAAGATAAGAAAACTACAATTCAATATATTGTTAAGTGGTTACACCAAGCCGATGTTGCTTTTAACAGTATTAAATGCTAAAAGCCTCAAAGTAATAGGTCAATTTGAACTTGGACTTAAGGCCCCTTCATATCATGAGGTAAGGGAAACATGCCTCAAAATACAGGTTGATTCTACAAGAAGCTTTATTGTGAATATAAAGAGGCGTGGAAAATCTATAGATGTACTCTTATGATTAACTTTCTTGTAAATTATATGGCTGACACTGTTTTTGAAGTTCATGGATGCGTCGGCCCATTCCCACATGGCTGAATATTTGTTTAAATTATTAGGTAGTGTAGTTGAGGAAATAGGAGAAGAATATGTTGTCCAAGTTATCACAAACAACCTCCTATGTAACGATCATTCCCCTTCTTGTGGAGAAAAGACACCATTTATTTTAAACTCCATGCGCGGCATATTATACAAATTTAATATTAAAAGGTGCAGGTAGGTTATATATTAAAGTGATTACTAGGGTAGAAGAATAATTTTGTTTATGTATAAATATTGTATTCTACTCCACAAGAGAAAACACATTGGTTGTAATTTGCTTAGTCCAGCCTCCGCTCAATTCCCAATAGCCCTTTCAACACTACAAATGTTGTATGTTAATACACACACACACACACACACGAACATAGAAACTTTGTAGTGTCCGCTGATTAAAATAATGGGCTTTAGTCAAAGAAGGCCGAAGGAAAATTAGTTCAACAAATTATCATTTCGCAATCATTTTGGACACAAGTACTAAGGGCATTAAAATCATCAGAACCCTTAGTAAGTGTGTTGAAATTGGTAGACGGTGATGAGAAGTCAACAATGAAATACATCTATAATGCGATGGAGAGGGCTAGCTTGAAAATTATGGAATACTTTATTTATAAAGAATGTGATTATAAGTTTTATTAGATATAATAAATAGAAGATGTCATCTCTTTCACATTCTGCTTCCAACATCCTTAATCCTATCGCATTCTTCGCTTCCGCCAATTGCAGTGAGGCAGAAGCTATGCATATGCTAGGATTTCTTGACTTTGTGGAGCGAATCGTTTTTTGATAAAAATGAATAGGATAGGAAATCCAGACTTTTGAACTTATACTTGAAGAGCGCGGGGATTTTCTCAAGGGACATAGTCATCGGGTATAAAACTGTGAAAGTGGAAAGTAAAAATAAATGTTTTGGAGAGATACTCTTAAGTCAAATTTTTTTTTTAACAAACTAGTAAACTACAAAGTCTAGCTTACTTTGACTGTTATTTATTAAACAATTGACACTTGACTGGTGGGGAATGTACAGAATGGACCCGAACAGGAAGGATGCAGAACTAAAGAAGTTGGCCATGAAAATTCTCAGCCTTACATGTTCTGCAAGTGATTGTGAACGCAATTGGAGTACGTTCGAGTCAGTAAGATCTTCAATTCACACTTTCAATGTTGGATTTAGAGTGGATATTAAACCTTGGAAGTATCTAATAGTAATCATTAATTCACTTTTAATTTAAATGTTATAAAAATTCACACTAAAAAAAGGAATCATCTTGAAAAAAAAAAAAGCCGTTAAATGACTTGGTAATGCGGGGGCATTGTCACACCAGGCTCAAGTGGGGTTAACCTGTGGAGGCGGGGACTCACTTGGGTGGGCGGCTTGTGTGAGGTAACTAGCTCGTGGACTCGAGCCCCACCCATGGACTCGGGTGGCTCGTGTGATGCATACCCATGGAGTTGGGGCTCACGATGAAGGGTTCAGCCGATGATCTAACCCATGGACTTGGGGCCTAAGCTATGAGATAAAGGAATTGATTTGCCACGCTCTATCAGTTCGAGCTTTAGAACAAGTGGTTAGTTGTCCTAAATCAAATTGGTATCAAAGTGGGAGGTCTCGTGTTCGAGACTCACCGAGGGTGATTAATACGGGGGCATTGTCACACTGGGCTCGAGTGGGGTAGCCCGTGGAGGCGGATACACACTCGGCGTGGGCGGCCTGTGTGAGGTGAGTGGCTTGTGGACTCAAGCCTCACCTGCGTAGGTGGCTTGTGGATTTGGGCCCCACTCGTGGACTCGGGTGGCTCATGTGATGCATACCCATGGACTTGGGGCCCATGAAGGAGGGTTCAATCGATGACCTAACCCATGGACTTGGGGCCTGGGGTATGAGATAAATGAATTGATTTGCCAAGCTCTATCAATTCAAGCATTTAGAGCAAGTGGTTAGTTGTCCCGCATAACCTAGTCTTTGTCCAATACAACCAAAAGCTATGGAAAGATTTCATGCTAGGTGAAAAAAGCCTAATTTCTATGATACCATCTGCCTAAATGATTTAAAGGCAGACAGCGAGTAGCTTGCAGAGAGAGGACCCAGTCTTTGTAAGTGGGGACCTAAAATGAGCCTAAATAAATAATGCCCGCATTTGGATCAACACCTAAAGAAAGTTCTTCAAGTCAAAGGCAAAGAAGATAGGCGAGTGCGGAGCATAGTAGCAGTCATGCCCAAAAAGTAGACAAGACTAAGGAGATACAAAAAGAAGATGATAAACCATTGGATATGAATGAACTAGTGCGAACCCATGACGAAGAAATAGAAGAAAAGGAAGTATACACTGAAGGAGATAGTTTTGACGACGACGACAACAAGGATGGTGTGGTGATGTGCCACAACAGATTAGGGATCAACGTGTATAGCCTATTTTTAATTTTTAAATATTGAATTTGTCATTAATTTGTAGTTTGTAAATTGTAAGTTTGTAATTGTGTTGTCTATAAAATGTATTCCTAATTCTACATTTGTAATCATGTTGTCTCTACAATGTATTTCTAATTCTATATCAAGTCATCAATAAAATTTCTATGTTGTTTTCTTCATAATATTGAGTATATGTATTGTATCATTTGCGTACTTATTTACTCCAATACGTTGTTAGTTAACTTGTTAATTAGTATAGTCTAATAGTCATTTAGATGTAATGTAACAAAATATAATGAAATAGGTAAAGAAATAAAAAACCATTCTAAACACTTGTAGTAATTTTACATATTTTTTCATAATTTAAAAAAAAATCCCTTTTTTTCATTATTTTTTTTGGCATTTTTTGGCCACAAACTTTTGGAAGTTGAGCCTTGTGGCCATCTTTGGTGGATTTTGGAAGAGAACAAAGATAGATCCTTCCACAATAAGATGAAGGCCAGGATCGTGATTGAACGAGATCAGAGGACAAATCTTGGCTGGACTTTGGCTTGTAAGGAATTCGCATTGGTTAGGTGCAAGGACCTCTTAAGAGAATAGCAGATAGGAGGGGAGTGAGATAGAGTACACCTAATGATGGCCACAACAAGTTGGTACACTAAATCCTCAACTTAAATAGGTGCTTGCAACAATAACTAAGGTCAGTCTAAGATGGGTCTTATTCGCAGCAAAAGAGGAAAAAGAGACCCTATTCAGGATCGATTGGGTGCTGCAAGAGCTGGCATCATGGCCCATTTGACCAGGATGAAGGAGTTTATGATGTAGGGAGGACGTGGTGAGGTCAATCATTGTCTCCCTCACCGGATAACTACCTTGAATCCATAAGCTTTCAGGAATCCTCAACCAGACTTTCTCGAATCCACGAGAGAAAATAGAGAAAACAGGAATAATTCCTACGAAAATTCGTAATAATTGATTGAATAATAAAAAACGGGATTACAATGGTTTAAATAAGAAATTAACCCTAGGACAAAGTTTCAGAGTCCAACTCCAACTCGAACACATAAAACGTGATTTGCTATAAATAGTAAACTTACTATTTATCGACATCTCCCATTCCTACTAGACTTCATGGTTTTCGGCCAAAAATAGAAAGTTTCCAATCTAGCCCAATCACGTTGTTCTCCTAAGTTTTCTAAGCCTTTTTCATGTTGGGCAAAATTCCTAAATCTCAACAGATCAAAAGTTATAAGCAAACTAAAAGCTATTATTTATAGTAAGAACAAAATAAAACTAGGCTAATGACCGTCAATCAGGTCAAATGTCGCAAATCCGGCATGGGCATCCCGACATAGCAGGTTGGTTGGCTTAACTAGCTCAAGCTACCCCAAAATCATATATTATACATCCCAAAACTCATCCCAGATTACGAGATATGACTGTTTTACGATCCTGACAGCCCGGATCACTTATATCTTCAGTCGGGCTTTCTCTAATCCATCTTAGCCATGAAAATGTTTGCGGCCCGTTTTACATTAGTCCCCTCCACTTCAAAAGAACTCAACCTCGATTTCTCGTCCAGCTTCAATTCATGATACTCATACAAATCCGCCACGTTGAAAGTCCTCGAAATCTCCATGTCATCCAGAAGATCAACAATATAGGCATTGTCATTGATCTTACGAATGATCGGTACCGGTACAATCTTCTTGTGCTTCAATTTGTTGTAGGTCCCGGCAGGAAATCGCTCTTTAAGTAGATGGACCATCACCTGATCACCTACTTCGAACACCTTGACACACCGATGCTTGTCGGCCTCTTCCTTGTACTTCTCGTTCAAAGCTTGTAACTTGTTCCAAATGTCCTCATGGATATCCATGATCCAGTCTGCCATGTGGTCAGCTGCAATACTCATGCCTGGAATCTTGGGCAACGGGACCAAATCATGAGTATGGCAAGGCACTCGCCCATAGATAATCTAGAACGGAGACTTCCCTGTTGAACAGTTTACCATGTTGTTGAATGCGAACTCCGCTTGAGTCAGGGTCATGTCCCATTGCTTTGGCTTGTCACCCGAAATGCAACAAATGAGATTCCACAATGTGCGATTCACGACCTCAGTATATCCATCCGCCTGTGGATGGTAGGCACTACTAAATTGAAGTCGCGTACCGAACCAATTCCACAAGGCCCGCCGAAAGTGGCTAACGAACTTTGTGTCTCAGTCTGAAATGATCATCTTAAGAATCCCATGTAGTCGTACTACTTCCCTAAAGAACAAATTCGCCACGTGCACTGCATCGAAGGTCTTCTTGCAGGGAATGAAGTGTGCCATCTTGGAGAATCGGTCTACCACCACGAACACTGAATCCATGCCACGTTGTGTTCATGGGAGATCCAGTACAAAGTCCATGGATAGATCCTCCCAAGGGGCATCAGGTACAGGTAATGGAGTGTAGAGACCCATATTCTGAGATTGTCCCTTAGAGGTTTGGCAAACATGGCATCGTTGCACTGCTTTCCCCACATCACGAGACAATTGCAGCTAGTAATACCGCTCCTCCACCAATGCACTGGTCTGGTCCCATCCAAGGTAACCAACAAGGCTGCATGTAGCTCAAGAATAATTTTATCCTGCAGAAAACTTTGGGGGATGCACAGTTGATTCCCTTTAAGGAGGAATCTTTCTTGTATATGTAGGCCACTAGGATGACCCTCATGGTACCTCATCCATGCATCCTTGAAATCCTCATCTTCGGCATACAACTCCTTGAGACAGTCAAATTCGACCACCTCATTGCTCAATGTAACTAGCAGTGATGCACGGCGGCTAAGTGCATCAACCACCTTGTTCTGTTGCCTTGACTTGTGCTTCAAAACGAACGTGAATTCCTACAAAATGCGATATCTTGCATACACGCGGTTCACGTTAGTCTGACTATTAATAAACTTTAAGGCTTAATGGTCAATGTAGAGAACAAACTCTCTCTGAATCAAATAATGTCGCAGCACTTGGACCATTGCGTACAACTCAAGCTCATAAGTCAACCACTTCTTCTGTGCGTCGCTGAGCTTCTCACTATAGTAGGCAACCGCCGGCCTTCCTGAGAAAGGACTCCAATACCGACATATGAGGCATCACACTCCAACTCAAACAGCTTGTCGAAATTGGGAAGCACTAAGACCAGCGTTGTGGACAACCTATGCTTGATTTCAGCAAAGCTTTTATCTACATCATCGGTCCATTGAAACGGCCCCTTCTTCATACAATCAGTGATTGACGCAACGATGGTATTGAAATTCCGCATAAATTGACAATAAAACGTCGACAATCCATGAAAACTTCGTACCTCATGAATGGGTTGGCCAATCCTGAACAGCCCGAGTTGTCCAACGAATCCCAGGAACAACAACTGATTGGTTAAGAAACTACACTTCTTCAGGTTCAAATATAGCTTATTATTGGCCAATACTTTAGCACTTGCCTGAGATGGTTCATGTGCTCTGTCTCATTTTTACTGTAGATCAAGATGTCATCAAATTACACTACTACGAACCGACTAATGAACGGCTTCAACACTTGATTTATTAGGCACATAAAAGTACTTAGAGCATTAGATAGACCAAATGGCATAACCAGCCACTCATATAGCCCTTCCTTGGTCTTGAAGATTGTTTTCCATTCATCACTTGGCCTAATGCGAATCTGATGGTACCTGCTTCTCATATCTAACTTAGAGAACACCTTGGCACCCTCAAGCATGTCGAGCATGTCATATAGCTGCGGTATTGGAAACCAATATTTAATGGTTAGCTTGTTAATTGCCCGGCTGTCGACACACATGCGCCAACTCCCATCTTTCTTTGGAGTTAATAACGTTGGCATGGCACATGGGCTTATGCTTTCTCTAAGATGACCCTTACGGATTAGTTCCTCCACCTGCCCCTGAAGTATTTCACACTCTTTCAGACTCATCAGATAGTGTGGCCGGTTGGGCAAGCAAGCCCCGGGGACAAGGTCGATATGATGTTGGATATCTCTCATGGGAGGCAATCCATTAAATAACTCCCCAGGCCAAACACTTCTAAATTCATTCAACAATGGTTTAAGGCTAGGAGGGATATTGGAGGGTTCCGGCTCCTCGCCTTTCACCACCACGGCGTACATCTCGTCGGTTTCCTTTGATTCTTCAACGAACTCCCGAATGGCCAGGAGAGAGTTCCCCTCCACTTTAGAAGCTCCTGGGTGTTTCTCCAATGCCATGGGGGCCAACATCATCTTGCAACCATCATTGATGAATATATATACGTTGTCTCGTCCACGTTGGGTCGCATCTCGATTTGATTACCATGGCCGCCCAAGCAACATATGGCAGGCCTCATGTCAACCACATCACAAAGGACCTCATCCTTGTAGTTTTTACCAATAGAAAACGAGACAATGCATTGTTCAATTACCTTGGTCCCGTTTACATTCTTGATCCATCCTATTAAGGAGTAGGATGCTTTGTCGTAGGAAGCCGCAACTTGTTCACCATCACTTTCGAGACGATGTTCTCACTGCTGCCACTGTCTATGATAACATCACAGACTTTGTCATTCACGGTACACCGTGTGCAAAAGATGTTGTGCCACTACAGGTGCACTTCCTTCCTTGGGGTGTAAAGGAGTCGCCTCACAACTAAGGACTCACCATGGTCCTCGGTCATCAATTCCACACCTTCTGTGTCCCCCTCATCAATTTGCTCAAACCCATCAAATTCAGGGTCTTCTTCCTCTACTTCTCCTTCAGCACCCCCTTCGTTGATAGACATATGGGTTGCAGAGCGTTGAGGGCAAGCGTTCAACAAGTGGCACAGTTGGCCACAGCGAAAACAATTATTCGGCCTTGGGCGTGCATATGAATTAGGAGCCTAGTTCGGGCACACTACTATAGGCATTGCTTGTTGGGGCCTAGAAGGACCGCTCCTCATGCCTCGGTTTATAGTCGTTGGAGGCTGAGAACGCCCCCCAACTGGCTCCTTTCCCTTGGATGACGTCATGTCCTGTGTAGGACCCGTTATGGGGGGCCAAGTTGAAGGAAAAGTACAGGTCGGGGCCCTTGCGAGTTGCGTCTCTATCTTGGTTGCTAGGTCCACTGCATCATTCACAATCCAGACTAGATGTAACTGAACTTGGTCCCAAATTGTGGGACATAGACTGCCGATGAACCGCGCTACTTTCTGCGGTTAGTCTCCGTCAAATCGTTTCACATTGCGAACCTATTGAATTCTGCCACGTATTCAGCAATGGTTCGACTCCCTTGCCTGCAATTTTGGTATTGCTAGAACAACACATGCTCGTAATCTCTGGGGAGGAATCGAGATAGAAGAAGTTTTCTCATCCGTGGCCATAATCGGATGGACAACTCATTTTGATGGGCACGGGCGAGCTGCAACTGCTCCCACCATGCGGAAGCACCCAACTTTAACTTGTACGCAACTAGTTTAGCTCATTTATCTTCTGGTACATCCATATAATCAAAATAGCACTCAACTTCCACAAGCTAATCAAGGAAATCCTCTATGCACAGTACGCCATTAAAATTAGGAAGTTCAGCCTTACCTCGAAAATCTCTTTCAGCAAGATCGTTCCCACGCGCAGTCCGTCGTACAATAATGTCTTCGACCTCCTCATCGCTTGGTTCTGAATCATTTGGGGTAGCCCTGCGATTGGCAACTGGTGGTGCCCTATGGAATATAGGATTGTTCCATACAACGAGCACAGGTGGTTGTTAATTGTCGCCTTGGGCTTAGGGTGGGATTAACGCCGTAGCAATACGGTCAAGAGTTGTCTACAGTCCTTGCATGGACAACTGAAGATCATCTAGTTCATTCGCAAGTTAGAGAATCCCTTGATCACCGTCAGCGAGGATGTTTCCTATAACTTCGTTAGAAGCCATTGTCCCGAGGAATAATCATCGCTTTGATACCACTGATGCAGGGAGGACGTGGTGAGGTCGATCACTGTCTCCCTCACCGGATAACTACCTTGAATCCACAAGGCTTCCAGGAATCCTCGACCGGACTTTCTCGAATCCATGAGAGAAAATAGATAAAACAAGAATAATTCCTAAGAAAATTCTTAATAATTGATTGAATAATAAAAAAAAAGGATTACAATGCTTTAAATAAGAAACTAAACCTAAGATGAAGTTTTAGAGTCCAACTCCAACTAAAACACCTATAAAACGCAACTTACTATTTATAAATGTCTCCTATTCCTACTAGACTTCATGGTTTTCGGCAAAAAATAGAAGGTTTCCAATCTAGCCCAACCATGTTGTTCTCCTAAGTTTTCTAAGCCCTTTTCATGTTGGGCACAACTCCTAAATCTCAATAGATCAAAAGTTATAAGCAAACTAAAACTTACTATTTATAGTAAAACCAAAATAAAACTGGGCTAATGACCGTCGATTAGGTTGAATCTCAAAAATCTGGCATGGGCAACCCGGCGTAGCAGGTTGGTTGGTTTAACTAGCTCGAGCTACCCCACAATCTTATATTATACGTCCCAAAACTCATCCTGGATTATGAGATACAACTGTTTTACGGTCCTAATGGCCCGGATCACTTCCATCTTTAGTCAGGCTTCCTCTGGTCCATCTTGACCATGAAAATGTCTGCGGCCCGTTCTACATCAGTTTATTAGGATCTTTCATGGATGAAGGAGACTCATCCAAGGTATTTATGAGCATTGGAGTTTGGCAGAACGGAAATTTGGAACTTATTTATCATTCAGATTACTCAAACCCGTGCAGACCGGAGACTCTGTCCTCAAACAGCCTTTGGTGGTGGGGACAGTATCCCTTTGAGATATCCTTTAACTTCTCCTTTTGATCTAATAAATCATATTTTATCAAAAATGTCAAATCAAACTAAACATACATAAGAAGATAAGAACTTGAAAAGGAAAAGAAAGGTTCAAAATTCAAAACAAGGTTTTGCAAATAGAATTTTTGCCCAAGCCAATAACATACTTTCTTGCATGAAATTATTGCACTTTTTCCATTTTTCCAAAACTCATGTGGTTAGTGCAGAGAACAGAGGCTAAACACAGTTGAGAACACCAGAACCCAAAATGCCAGTAGAGGAAAAACAAAAAATAAAATAAAATAGTTATTTAGAGGTTCTAATACAATGCTAAGCCAGAGCCGGAGGTGCTTTTGAAAAGGTCGGCATCATGAATAGGAGGACCAGCCTTACAGTGATCCGGACCATTCACCAGGTAGGGCCTGTCCTGAATGGGCAACAGAAGTGAACTGACTTCCTTGCATTGAAATTACCTCATTGTCCTCTCTTCATTCTCAACCTTCATTCAATTGCATGAATGAGATTTTTTTTTCCCTCTAATTCTACATAATTTAAAATTACCACTATTAAGATCTAAGGATTCTAGTTCATAGTAAAAAAACATGAGATTTTTTTCTCATTTAAACAAAAAAAATACTAGGAAAAGCCTCCAAATCACTCGATCAATGCAATCTATACAAAACAAAGAACACCTAGTGCCATAATTTGAATCTTTCTTTAAAAAAAAAGAAAATGAAAAATCATTTTACCTCAATCTTCTTTTTCTTCTTATTCTTCTTCGATCTCTTCTTCTTCTTCTTCTTCACCTCCTCCAGCAGTGCCTCAGCATCTCCGCTGTCCCCATCCTCGATGAATTCGATTTCGTCAGATGACGAAGATGACAGTTCGATAACTGCAACGGACCGGAAGCTCTTTTTCTCGGTTTCAGCCAAATCCTCCCCTATTTGTCTCTTCGATTCGCGTTTCCTGGCTCTCTCGACAATCTCGAGGGTCAGATCCTCGTTCGCCTCTTCATCGTCGCTACTGCTCAGGACAATCACGGATTCCATCGGCTCTCCTTCTTCGCCCTCGCAGTCGATCCTCCCCTTGGTTTTCCCTCTTTTCCCCATTTTCACGAGAGAGAGATTTGAAGCTTCTGAAATGGCAATAATTTGCGGGAAACGAAAACCCTAGCGGAGATAACAGTGCATGGACCAGGAATGCCGGTAGCTTCCCTTCTCATTTGCAGACTACCGTCAGCCTGTTTGGCGCCGGCCCGTTTCGGGCGGATTGGGTACAACCCCACCAGGACGAGATATGACTAGGTGAGACCCCGGCCTCACCCAAGACGGTGCGGCCCTTACAGTGGTTTACCGCGGGACCCACATTGATGTATGTATTATGTATCCACCCTGTCCATACGTTTTTACAGATCATTTTAAGGGCATTATTCCAAAAATGAAGTAGATCGAATTATCAGGTGGACCATACCAGAAGAAACAGTGGTGATTGATCGTCCTACCATTAAAAACTTCTTAAGGAGAATCTTAATATTTCTGTAGTGTTTATTTATCATCCAATACATTGATAATGTCACATACGCTTGGATGAAGGGAAAAAACAAATATCAGATTGATCCAAAAACCGTTACGGCCCATTAATGAACAATCACCACTGTTTCTGAAGGTATGGTCCATCTGAAATTTGGATCTGGTTCATTTTTTGGATAGTGACCTAAAACGATGTGTAAAAACGTATGGACAGTGTGGATGCATAATACATACATCAAGGTGGGCCCATGGTAAGGGCCGTACAGTCTTAGGTGAGGCTGGGGTCTCACCTGATCCGCTCCACCTGGACTTAGCTAGAGATGGACGGTCCTCTCAGGGCTCTGTGGGGCCACCATGACGTATATTTTTTATCCACACAAGCCATCCATTCTTACAAATCATTTAGGACATGAGACTAAAAAGTAGGCAGATCGGAGGCTCAAGTGCACCACACCACGTAAAACAGTGGGAATTGAAAACCTACTGTTGAAAACTGCTTGGTTCCACAAATGTTATCAACTGGAGCCTTCAATCTGCCTCCTTTTTGTAAGAGTGCTCTAAAATGATTTGTCAAAATAAATGAACGGAGTGGATAGAACATATACATCCTTGTGGGCGCCACAAAGCCCTGGCAAGACCGTCCATCTATGGCCATGTCAGGGTAGTACGCGCCCGAATCTTTCCTTTTTCCTTTATTTAAAGGTCCGTTTCGATACCATTAAATAACTCACTTTCTTTAATTACAACAGTAGATAAGTAGCTTATTTTAGATAAGTTATTAAGCAAACTCCCCCTTAGAGTCGGTCGGCCGAGCCCAAACCAGCCCTGGCTAGGTCCAGACCGATTAGGAATTCAAGGACATTTCTGTCGTACAATTTGAGCATGATGGGAGTGGAGGGACCATGGTTAGGGCTACACGTAATTCAATTTATGATCAATTTATCAAATTGAACAAATCGTTTCGAATCAGATTGTTCCCCAAGTTCAATTCAATTCAATTTTTTTTTAATTTCAAATTTTAGTTCCGATCGATCTAATCAAATCGAAAATCGAATCGTTCTATATCAAATTGAATCAATTTGAGTATGTGTGTGTAGGGAAAAGGTATTATGCGCTTGACCTCATGGGAGGTTCCCATGAGGTCGAGCTGTGTGGGCCCCACTGTGATGTGTATCTGACTCCACACCATCAGTCAGATGCAATATTATGTGGTGGGCCATGATCCTAAAACTCAGGCCAATCCATGACTTGGGTGGGCCACACCATAGACAACAATTAAGAGTGGATATCCACCCATTGAAACCTTTACGACCGCTTATAGGTTGACTGAGATGTGGTTGAGAAATCTAGCCCATCCATTGTGCGTGTCCCACTTAAACAAGAGGTCACACCAAGTTTCAACCATATCTAAAACTTAGGTGGGCCTTAAGAAGTGCTTTTAGATGTTGTAGGCATGATTCTCCACTGTTTCAATTGGTATGGCCCACTTGAGTTCTGGATACAACTGAGTTTTAGGATATCCTGTAACCAATAGGATGCCCACCAAATACATGGTATGGATGTCAGATACACATTATTGTAAAATAAAGTTGGTCGTCGAAGAAGTATAAAAGACATGCGACTCGCGAGCGCCTCTCCGTAAAGTCGCGACCAAACCATCTAACTAACGAGCCTACTTGGTCGCATCTTGTATATCACACAGATCTGCGACCGCCTATACACTCCCGATATGCGAGCAGGTCTGGTTGATGATCGTTGAATGGGAAAGTCTCCGTTATCCAAGCAGCTTTGCTCCTGGTCGACAAACGAGGATATTCCCAAATCCGAGCACCCCTGGTCACTAGTCGTTCGTTGGGGATGTCCCTCGTCTCATAGTACTAGCAACCCATATAGGCCGGCTTTGGTTTGTTTTCTATTCACAGTTTCCTGTACCACGGGGGGCCTCCATCAAGGAACGTCATCAGTTAGGTGTGCTATCTTCTTATCCAGGGATTAACGGGATAAGCTTCTTATCCTCTTATCCCCTGAGATCAACGGTGATCTTAACGGCTTGCGTGACGAGACTGGATCACCCGGATCTATATAAATGGATGGCCACACAGATGATAAAGGTACACAACTCTAAGCTTACGTTTCATACTTCATCTTACTATCAAGTCATCTCTGACTTAAGCTTCGGAGGGCCAATGGCCAAGCACCGGCCACCCTTAATTTCCTTTGTTTGCCTTTCAGGTTTTAGGAGAGAAGTTTATATCGAAGAGGGCATACACTGGGAAGGAGCCTGTTACTAAAATTTGACATCAACAGATTGGCGTCGTCTATAAGAACGAGTATTCAATTTGTTCTCATTACAAATTGTCACATTCCACTATGCCTCCTAAGAAAATGACTCATTCTTCCACCTCAAAGCAAATGTTACCACCATCAGACATCCCTGAGCTAACTCCGAACCTCCCTCAGGCTGCGTCAACAGGGATTCCTCCGGCGGAGCCCAGCCAACCCGTGCAAAATCCATTCCAAGATATATCCGGTGGCTTCGATGGCGTTTTGCGCTTCGTTGGGGATACACTCCTCACTCTCCAAGCTGGACTACAAACCCTATCTAATCGGTTTGATCAACATTTCCCCGAATCGCAACAACCTCTGAAATGACCTCCATTACAACCTGCGCCCGCAATTTCTATACACTTTCTAAACGAACCGCAAATTCAGGCCAACCCTCCTTCAAATCGTTTTCCTCGCGGCAATCAAGTTCCTAATCAACGCCCGCAATCTATCCGCTCTAGTGCCTCCCAACAACATCAACTTGAAGAACAACTTGATGTCGAGACATCCAGCTATACTCTGTCTTGGAAAGGAGATTCAGGAAAATTGTCGATCGTTTCACCGATATCGAACAACGATATCAATCTAATCTCCCGACATCCACTTTGGCAACGATCCGTCGATCCGAACCTTCTTTTACCCACGAAGTAATGGAGGCTCCTTTGCCTAAAAAATATCGGACGCACAGCATCGTTCCATATACTGGTATCGGTGATCCCCTTGAGCATCTGGAGACGTATAGATCCCTTATGAAACTGGAAAGGTATAGCTTCGAAATTATGTGCAGAGACTTCTCTTTAACTCTAAAATATGCGGGATGTACTTGGTTCCGTGGTCTAAAGCCTCGATCCATTGAATCATTCTCTCAATTATCGGATCTCTTTCTTTTTCAGTTCATGGGAAGCATCCGTATAAAAAAACATGCATCTCACCTATCAGATTTAAGGCAACAGCATGGAGAGACGATTAAAGAATTCACTATTCGATTCACGGAAGAAGCTGTCTAAACTGAGGGTTATATTGAAGATAAAGGTCTCACTGCCCTTATAGCAGGCATTACAATCGAAAGATTTCGATTCGCCTTGGATAAAAACCCTCCTAAAACGATGATCGAGTTCCAAGCTAAAGCTCAAAAGTATATCAATGCTGAAGAGGTAGCCTTGGCCCGTCATGGTATCTAAGGAAAAAAGCGAAAGGTAGAAGATATTTCTTCAGCAGACAAGAAGCACTGACGTGATCGATGTGACCGGTCTTCAAGGAAGTCTTATTCTGAAAATATCACAATTATACACCTCTCAATCGATCTCTCGAAAATGTACTGATGGAAATCAAACATAAGTCATATATTAAATGGCCTCTAAGGATCAAATCGGATCTCGAAAAAAGAGACAAAAGAAAGTTTTGTTATTTCTATAAAGATCAAGGGCATAACTCCCAAGATTGTAATCTCTTAAAAATAAAATTGAAGCCCTCATTTGAAAGGGGCACCTTCGAGACTATATTGCAGGACAAGATTGTTCGCCCAAATGATCCGGTACATCAGCGTATCGCGGCCATCAGAACCAGAGGAAGAAGTCACCGTAACATCATCCTTCACAGGAGGATACCGAACCAGCAGGCAAAATCGGAACCATTGCAGGTGGCCCGGCTTGTGGAGGAGATTCACGAGTCTCTAGGAAAGCATATACTCGAAAGGAGAGCTAGAAGCCTCAGCATATCTATTGGATGGAGAAGTCCTCCAGCATGACAAGCTTCAGCCACCAACAAATCTCCTTCTCTCATGCAGATGCTGAAGGACTCCATTTCCCTCATGAAGATTCTATCGTAGTAACACTAAAGGTATCAAATTATTTAACTCAGCGTATTTATGTTGGATACATGCAGTTCCGCAGATGTCCCTTATCTGGAAGCTTTCAACAAGATAGCTCTCGCCACAAAAAATTTGCTTAAACCAGTCTTGACCCACCTTGTCGATTTCAGAGGCGAAGTGGTGATGCCAGAGGGGAGTATTGACCTCCCTATTACATTTGGTGAAGCTCCGACTAAAGTTATGGTTTTCATCAACTTTTTTGTGGTTGATCGAAAGTCGGCATACAAAATCTTGGGGCGCCCCTCTTTCACTAAATTAGGGGCGGCTATACACGCCCTCTACTTATGCATCAAATTTCCCACCCCAAACGGAGTGGGAGTGGTTCGAGGGAATCAAAAGGAGGCTCGGGTGTGTTATGAAATCTCGGTACAAGACCGAAAGAATATCCAGGCAGCTCCTATAATGACGATTTCAGAAGATTCAGCATGTAAGACCCGTACCCTGAATTGCCCTCCGTACGTTTAGTTTCCGGTACCGGTACGTTCTGGATGGACCAGATTAGCGAGCCTTGATCGCGACCCTGATTTAGTACCGCAACGACCCAAGACCTATACCCCGGCGACCGCGTAGGCGCTGCGATTCCAACGCCGCGCGGCACACCTCATTGCGATACCCGGTGTGAAAGATGCGTACTTTTGTGTAATCCGTGGTGGGCCACGCAACGCGCGTGTGGCGTGGGTCCCACTTGCACAAATCCCAACAAGATGTCAAATCAATCACCCTCACCCTCACCCATACCCCTATCATTACCCTAACCTACACACACCATACCTATCCCATTCCTCTCTCACCAAAGTCAACTCCAACCCATTCCTCCCATGTCCTCTCCCATCATCATCATCATCATTACATCATGCACCCCCCTCTTCCCATACAAGATCCATACGTAGGGGGGGTGGCCTTCTCATTTTCTATGTTTGCAAGGAGAGAGAAAGAGATTTGAGAGAGAGAGAGAGAAGAGAAAGAAGAGAGAGAAGTAGAGAGATTTAGAGGGAGATCAAGAGAGAGAAAGAGAGAGTTAGAGAGATTGAAGGAGGAGATCAAGCTTGGAGGACCCCGATCATCATCCGGACCGTCCGATCGGCAATCCAATCGTCCAACCATCATTGTGAGTGCAAACTTTCCCCCTTTTTCTCGTTCATTTTTCATTTTCTTCCCTTGGGCCCACCTTGTGATGGGCAATGAGATGGATGGGCTGGATCGTCCATGAATGGGTCCCACCTTTTGATGGTGTGGATCCCACTTGGGGACCCATTTGTGACATAATTAGTGTGGCCAACAGCCACCATGATGTATGTAGTTCATCGACGCTGTCCACCATGTAGGCCCACCATGTGATGGCCCAGCTGATAGATGGAGTGGATCCTGCGTGTGTGGACCCCACTAGTCAAGGCACCACACATCAAAAAAAAAAAAAGAAAAAAAAGAAGAAGAAGAGAATATAAGAGGGCCACTGGACAGTCAGCGTCCAGGGGACGCTGCTGCCCAGCAGCGCCCGAAAGCCCCTTTGGGCTTGACCGTGGGTCCCCACTCGTGGGACCCACCTTGATGCATGTAATTGATCCACGCCGTCCATTTGTTTCTCCAGCCCATTTTGGGGCTGGACACTAAAAATGAAGTAAATCCAGATCTCAGGTGGACCAAACCATAGAAAAACAGTGGAGGCAAAGATGCCCACTGTCGAAACTTCTTGGGCCCACCGTGACATTTGTAGACTGTTCCACCTGCCCAATATTGGGCTCATTAGGTCCCCAAGGAGCTGAATAATTTGATGAGCGGAGTGGATCGTCTCCAAGTGGGCCCCACTTGATATAAACTAAGAAAAAAAAAGAAAGAAAAAAAAATGGTTGGGACGCTGGACGTTCACAGCGTCAGAACGCTGGAACAGTCCAGCGTCACCTGGACAGTTGAATGGGTCCCCACTCGTGGGACCCACCTTGATGTTTGTGTTCCATCCACGCCGTCCATCGGTTTTCCCAGATCATTTTAGGGCCAGGGCCAAAAGATGAAGCCGATCCGAATCTTAAGTGGACCGCACCGCATAAAACAGTGGAAATGATGATTTCTACTGTCAGAAATCCTTTGGCCCACCTTAGTGTTTCTAGACTGATTTAAATATCCAATATTAGGCTTGTTGGGTCCCCCATGAGATGGGGAACCTGATGAACGGAGTGGATCAGTCCCATGTGGGCCCCACATGATATGAGTGCAATAAAAAAGAAAGAAAGAAAGAAAAAAGAAAACGAGAAGAGGCAGCGTCGCTGATGCTGGTAGTACCAGCGTCCAGGACGCTGGCTCGTGCCAGCTGGTGGCCCACTCGTGGGTCCCACCATGATGCATCTGTTGTATCCACACCGTCCATCCTTTTGGGGAGATCATTTTAGGGCATGACTCCAAGATTGAGTCAGATCCAGGTCTCAAGGGGGCCCCACCACAGAAAACAGTAGGGACAGTAGCCCTACCGTTGAAACCTTCTTATGGCCCACCATGATGTTTATTTGAGATCCAACCTGTTCATAAGTTCACACATACATGGAGGAAGGAAAAACAAAAATATCAGCTTGATTGGGAACTTCTGTGGGCCCCTCTTATAATAAAAACAAAAATATATATATATATATATATAAAAAAAAAAAGGGGCCGCTGGACAGACAACGTCCAGGGGACGCTGATGCCCAGTAGCCTTCTGGCGTCACCCTATGGGCCCCACTCGCTGGGCCCACCTAGAATGTATGTGCCTTATCAATTCCGTCCATATGTTTTTCCGGCTCATTTAGTGGCTGAGCCCAAAATTTAAGCATATCCAAATGTCAAGTGGACCATGCCATGAGAAACAGTGGAAATAATGATCTCCACCGTTGAAACCATCCCAGGCCCTCCAGTGAGTTTAATTGTCATTCAACCTGTTCATAAGATCACATGGATATGAATGAAGGAGAAAACAAAAATAATTAGTTTTATTCAAAACTCTTGGGGCCCATTTGGGTGCTACGCTCTGTGGGTCCCACCACGATGTGTCTGTTTTATCTATGCCTCCCATTTGTTTTTCCATATTATTTTAGTCCATGGGCCCTCCAAGAAAAGATGAGGCAATCCAAACCTCAAGTGGACCACATTGTAGGAAACAGTGGTCATTGATGCCCACCTTTGAAACCTTCCTTGGGGCCATTGTAATGTTTATTTATCCATCTAACCAAAGGTGATGGGGCCCAACTTTGGGTCCCACCTTGATGAATGTTGGGTATACTTTGTCGTTCTTCTTGGCAGAGGTGTGGGCCCAGTTTTGAGTGGGTCACATGTAGTAAATAAGGGTGATTGAATGCCTACCATTGGAAACTTTACAGGACCCATTTGTTATGTTTATTTGCCATTCTCCTTGTTCTTAAATTACTCAACCATGGGTAGGGTTCCACACATGTGGTGTGCGGGCCCCACCATGGTGTTTGGTTACCATCTCACTTGATTAGTGGGAAAGCACAAATATCGGGTTAATCCCAAACTGTTGGGGCCCATTGATGTATGTGGCTTCCCCACTCCTTTGTGCGGTTATACCCAACCACGGGTCCACCTTGTTATGCATGTGTTCTATCCACGTCAGCTATTGGCCTCCATGGTGCGATATGTATGTCGGCCATCCATTAGGACCGCCTTAAATTTGTGAGCTTGATCCAAACCATCCAAATGAATGGACCCTAGCATGTTATGTACAGGATGGCTTTGGGACCACCTTAGTGTGTGTGTTCGAATGACCGCATTGTCCATCCCGTGGACCCACCTTGATGATTAGTTGTGTAAACCCTTATTGAAAGGTCATCCTTAGAGTTTGCTCGATCCAAAGTCACAGGGCTACTTTCTTAAACTCACCCTGTTGAACCGTCTTGTCAATTCACCTTGTTAACTCACCATGTTGATCCGCCTTGTCAACCTGCCTTATTGACTCACCTTGTTGACTCACCATGTTGATTGATCCTGGTAACTCAGCTTGTTGTATACTCATATGACTCACCCCTCCTACCCTTGTACCCAACTATTAAAGACCACCATATCATGTATATCCCATCCACACCGTCCATTTACCTATAGGACGAGTATGGGGCTCATCCTCGATGTTAGTATGTCATCTAGGCCATCCATTATATGGAGCCTACCTTGTAGTACAAGGTTAGACCTGTTGTCCCTTTTTGGACCTCATTGTATTGACCATCTATCGCAGATTACCCTACCATTTATAATCCTCTGTCATGACATGTCTATCTTGCAACCCCCTTCTATGACATTCCTTTTACGGACCATTATTGTGTTCATCTCCACTGTACTACAGGATTATGGGCCTCGGCATGATTTTGAGTATTCCACTCTTGCCGCTCAAGTAGGTTCTACCTTTTATGTGTCGGTAGTGTTTTCAATCATTTTCTTTCCATTTGAGTTATCTGAATATTGAAGGTTAATCCACACCGTTCAGTTGTTGGACCGTCTGTGTTGTTGTATACCATCCATTTAGAGTCTTATCTCTTTATGTTTGCTTGTATTATAAGTGAATTATCTTTTTATGCTATTTTTAGTATGTCTGTTGCCACACGTAGTGTTATTTGGAATACTCTTATACGATCTATATAGTATATGCTTTGACGACCACTATGCATGTGTAATGAGTATGCATCCCGAATCACCATTGTTAGTTGGGGACCACTAGGGCATAAATGCATTCATAAAGCATTCGAGATGTAGTCGCGCAAATGTAATTCACGTGCTCTCTATCGCAAACCTCTCCAATAGGTATGGGACTATTCGAGGACAGGAATCTATCATCCTGACTTACACTGTATGGTAGGCATAACTTAGCATACCTTGTAGCCCTTGGTGCGAGATTCCCTGGCTAGCGACATCCCGCACTATGACTCGATCATTCATATGTGTCCCCTCATTTTAATCATCTCTCAAATAGGTTGGACTAGATTGATTTATTGCCATCGTGGTAGATGGACTACTTGTTGGCACTCATACTGTATACTTGACTCATGCATCATGAATGCTTGGCTCATCTGATTGTCTTATATCAACCGGCCATATCGGTCGTGATTGTCGTGCAGTTCATTACCAGCTGACGGTGACATTGTGTTTGAGACCTTATAGTTTTATGGTGCTCTTTGGAGACTTGCACGGGCATGTCGTCCCACGTTTGTATGCATGGTTGCATTTCGCACCGTCTGCTTGTACCGCATATAGCATGGTTACTACGTTGCAACCACAGCTCCATCGTGGTTTGCAGAACACCGAAAATATGTGATCTTTAAACTGGATGCCAAAGATGTCCCTAGGTGAAAGTCCCTGATCCTGTTGGTACCAAGGTGGGTGCTCCATTCAAGGACCGGGTGGTTTAATCATACACTACTATGTCGAATACCAAACGGCAGTGTTTTCCACTGCACGTGGTCAGTTTGGAAGGAGGTCTGACCTAACCTGCCGGAAGAGTGTTGGCAAAGTGGGTTGAGTTTGACCAGCTGTGAGTAGGTCCGCTATTGCACTAGATAGGCTTTGGCATTCTACTGGTGAGTAGTGAGGTTTGTGAGACCCCGGTGATGTTCCGTTTCAGAGATGGTATTGGTATCAGTGATGTGACTGATGTTTTGGGACGGTCCTGACGTGGGCGGGTGTGATGTGGGCGGGGCTGTAAGCCTGGGCGAGCTACCACACTGGGCGAGCTACCAGTTCTGAGTCCTGCATTGCTTAGGCGATCGCGTTATGACTGTTCGTATCTGGACCACTGTACTTAGAGGTGGTGATTTGTATACATGCATTGGATCATTATATGCGATATTAGGCCCTGTAGGCCATTGCATAGTATGAGTATATAGCCTTGGTAGGCTGGTTACCTGTATTGCATGCTTGCATAGCCATGGCAGGTTAGTTATCTGTATTGCATGCTTGCATAGTCGTTGTAGGCTGGTTATTCATATCATATGATCGTGTAGCCTAATTAGGCTAAGTTTTGGTTTAGATTTCTCATCATGCTCTACTGCTTACTCTGATATTTATCATGCTTGTCATACGCATTGCGCACGCACACACACACACACTCACAAAGCTTCATTCGAAGCTTATGCACGTTTGTTACGCTGCAGGTTATACCAGAGTGTATCAGCAACGTTGAGTTGGAGTTGAGAGTGTAGTAGTAGGAGGTGCCGGAGTGTGCACAGTTTTTATATTTACGCATTGTGTATTCACTTTTCAGTACTGTATATAAACGATATGATTTAGTGGAAATATTGTGTTTGTCTTTGATGGTACTCATATGGTGATCTTATGTTAAAAAAAAATTCAGACCCTAAAATCCTCCTTGTGGTATCCCAGGATCGGAACCTGGCGTGTGGGGTTAGGATCCGAGATCGGGGTACTACGGAGGCTGCCACCTCTGAATTCGGGTTACAGCGAATGGACGTCGAGAACCGAATTTGGGGCGTGACACAGCAAGTTCTTTCATAGCAACAAACCTGGACCCGAGGGAGAATATGTACTAGGCAGGAGCACCCAGAGAAGAAACGATCGAAATTCAGCTATCTAAGGACGATTCTTCCAAAAAGGTCAATGTCGGATCATCTCTGAATTCCACCTTTCGAATTCATCTTACCAATTTCTTGGTCGAATATCAAGATGTATTCGCCTGGTCTTATAAAGATATGTTAGGTATCGACCCCAACGTTATAGTTCATCGCTTGAATGTAGACCCGAAATTTAAACCTATCCATCAACGGTGACGAGCATTCATAGCTGAAAGGTAGATGGTGATTAAAGCTGAGGTCGAAAAATTATTGGCCGTTAACTTTGTCGAAGATGTCGATTACCCAGAGTGGGTCGCGAATGTTGTTCTCGTGCGCAAGGCAAACGGTAAGTGGAAGATGTGCTTAGATTACTCCGATCTGAACAAAGGCGTGCCTAAAGGATAGCTTCTCGACTCCCCGCATCGATCAACTGGTCGATTCAACAGCAGGACATCCCCTGCTCAGTTTTATGGACGCTTATTCTGGTTACAACCAGATCATGATGCATCCACCTGATTGTCAAAATACTGCCTTTATCACTGATCGAGGTCTATACTGTTATAAAGTGATGCCTTTCGGTCTCAAGAATGCGGGAGCCACTTATCAGTGCCTAGTCAACAAAATGTTTGCCGAGCAGATAGGCAGGAATATGGAGGTCTACGTCGATGACATGCTCGTGAAAAGTATCGCTGCCAATGATCATCTCACGGATCTCCGAGAAGCCTTCGATCTGATGAGGAAGTATCAGATGAAGTTAAATAAAAAAAAATGTGCTTTTGGGGTCTCTGCTGGAAAATTTCTCTGGTTCATGGTTGGTCAGCAGGGGATTGAGGCAAACCCTGAAAAGATTAAGGCTTTGATTGAAATGCAATCTCCGTTCACTCTCAAAGATGTTCAACGAATGGTTGGTCGCATGCGTCGTTAAACAGGTTTATTTCGCGTGCCTCCGATAAGTGCCTTTCATTTTTCAAGCTCTTCCGTACAACTGCAAAAATCGACTGGGTGTGGACCCAGTAATGTGAGGAGGCATTCCAGCAACTGAAACAATATATGAGCACGCCTCCCATCTTGTCCAAGCCTGTTCCAGCTTCTTCTTTATTTATCTGTATCTTCCACGGCCGTTATCACTGCCTTAATAAGAGATGATTCTGGGGTACAGAGGCCCGTTTATTATGTCAATCGAGCAATGGTGGATGCTGAAACTCGATACTCCGATATGAAAAAATTTGCTCTAGCCTTAGTAACTGCAGCTCGAAAACTACGGCCTTATTTTCAGGCCCATTCTATAATAGTACTTACGAATCATCCTTTAAGGCAAGTTCTTCAAAAGCCCGAAGTATCTGGATGATTAATTAAGTGGGCGATTGAGCTTGGGGAACACGATATTACCTTCTGCTTGCGAATCACCGTAAAGGCTCAAGCCGTGGCCGATTTTATTGCCGAGTTTACATATTCGACCCCCACCGCTCCTATCTCTAGTAATGACCCGGCGATTGTTCGCTCGCCTCAAGTGCAAGGCTGTGATGTAGTAATAAAACTCGGTAAGACCGAGGTCGATCCACAGGGAAATAGTAACAGCTCCACAAATCACTCCAGCAACTCAGTGTTTAAAAGAAATCAGATTTAATTGAGTGTTTATTTAAAACAGGAACTTAATGAAAAATCAGAGATATAAAGTACTAAGGCTTTCAAGGATCCACTTGTAGCAATCCTATGTCAATTCAGTCAATCCAAGTAGAAAACACAACTAGATTTGAAGTCCTATCTCTCATCTAGTTGGAGAATAAAGCATTCACACACATTCCATCACATTCAAGTTGAACTTCCAAGTTCTAGTCCAATAAAATCAATACTAAACTCAAACCGTAGCCTGCGGAGTAACAGCCATGCCTCTGGACTATGGCCTGCTCAAGGATTACTATAATCCGAATTTAGATAAACAAACATGATAATCTCAGAGAATTAAAAGGAATTCATGTCCGGAGCACATAAACTCAGATAAGACATCTCAAACTACCACTTTTTGGAACTAAATCATGTAAAAATCCAAACTTGAATGTAAATTACTTGAATTAAACTGAAACCCACATAGAATTAGCTACAAGCTTCACCTCTCAGCCTTAGCTGAGAGGTTTTAGCCGAGCATAGCTGAGAGGTTTTAGCCGAGCATAGTCATGCTACAACTAAAAACTCTGAAATAAAGCATAAAAATAGAAAAACCCGAATAGGAGAGTTGCAGCCGCTCCATAATCGCCTTCACTCCCCAAACTCATGTTCCTTAGCCTCTCTGATACCCTAGGGAGAGCCCCTAGGTGTCCTTTTATAGCAAGCAACCTCCCTTGCGTCAGATTTTGCGAAAGGTTACGCATTGCGCAGCAATTTTCGGAGTCCTGAATTAGAAAGGAATCCTCTTACGCAGAGCCGACCGGTCGTGACCGGTCGGACTGATTTTCTAAGCATTCCAGGGAGTACAGCCGACCGGTCATGACCGGTCGGACTGGCAGTCCATTGTTCCAGCAACTGTGGCCGACCGGTCATGACCGGTCGGACCAAGTTGTTCATCATCCAACGTATACAGCCGACCGGTCGTGACCGGTCGGACTGTGCTTTCCAGCTTCCAGTGTGTATGGCCGACCGGTCAAGACCGGTCGGCCTGTTCTCCCTTTTGATCAGCAACTGACCGGTCAGCCCTCTTCACATTGTTTTCTTTCCTTCTTTTCTTCTCTTCTTTTTCTTCTTTCTTCGATTTTCTTTCATCCTTCATTCTTTGGTCCATCTTAGGACTTCATGCAATAGCTTCAAATGCATTCTTTTGTCTCGTAATTGAATGAAGTCCGCTCTCATCCCTATAATCACAAAACATATGTTAGGTGGGCCTTTAAACCATGAAAATCATGCAAACCATTTAGTGTAATGGGCAATGCAATGTATAAATCGGAGGTTCAACAGCGATCAGCGAGCAGCCAACCTGGTCACTTTACGTAGATGGATCATCATGCTCCTCTGGTAGCAAAGCCAGTTTGATCCTAATCGCTCCTGATGGGTCACAATTTCAATATGCCTTACGCTTCGACTTTCATGCCTTTAATAATGAAGCAGAATATGGGGCCTTAATCGTTGGTCTCGAAATAGCAAATAGACTCACGATAACAAATCTGCTTATTCATAGTGACTCTCAGTTGGTCGTCAATCAAGTACTCAACGAATTCGAGGCGAAAGAAGAGCGAATGTCTTTGTACAAATCACGAGCGCTCATCCTGCTCATTAAATTGAGCAAATATGAGATAACTCGTATTCCTTGCGAGGAGAATAAGCTCGCAGATTCTCTAGCAAAATTAGCTTCTACTCCAGAGTCTGATCTGACGCTAGTCGTTCCTATCGAACATCTCTCTACCCCGAGTATCAATTAAAACGCTTCAAAGTTAGTCGCTACATTACAGTTATATCCATGCTGGATGGATCCCATCATCCTTTATCTCCAAAGCGGACAACTCCCAGATGATAAAAAATCTGCGCGACAAATTTTATACCGTGCTGCCAGGTACATCTTACAAAATGGGAAATTGTTGCGTAAAAGTTTTACTTTACCGTATTTAAGGTGTCTCCATCTAGAAGAAGCACATCATGTTCTCAATGAAATACATTAGGGGGCATGTAGTAATCATCCCAAAGGATGGTCTTTAGCATATAAAGCCATGAGACAAGGGTACTATTGGCCCACTATGAAAGCTGATACTATTGAATTCTCTAAGAAATGTAATAAATGTCAGCGATACTCTCCAGTCCCTCATGTACCATCTGAGCAAATGACGCCAATGGACGGCCCTTGGCCTTTTGCTTAATGGAGAGTCGATATGATTGGACCACTGCCCACCGGGAAAGGCCAAAACAGGTTCGCAATTGTGGCAGTCGATTACTTCACCAAATGGGTCGAGGCGGAACCTCTGGCCACCATCACCGAAAAGCAAACTGCTAAATTCATATGGAGGAACATTATATGCAATTATGGACTCCCCCATACCATAATTTTCGACAACAGAAGATAGTTCAATAACGCTGCATTCTCCGAGTTTTGCGAGAAATGGAGGATACGTAATATTCAGACAACGTAATATAGATTTCCCCATATAATCCCAGGCTAATGGACAGGTAGAAGCGGTTAACAAAATTATCAAGTACTATTTAAAGACCAAGTTTGATGAATGTAAGGGTATATGGCCAGAACTTTTACCAGAAGTTTTATGGACTTATAGGACGACAACTCATAATTCAACCAGGGGAAACACCCTTCTCACTGGCATTCGGCGCCGAAGCGGTCGTGCTAGTAGAAGTCGAGATACGTACTCATCGAGTAAAAGACTATGAGGCAGCCCGTAATGAGGAAAGTTTAAAACTTCACCTCGATCTCCTAGAAGAGAAAAAGGATATAGCTCGTCTTCGAGCATCAGCTTATCAACTCAGGCAAAATATCGGAACAACCACTCGGTCACTAGATCCTAACTGGGAAGGCCCGTATCGAGTTATAAGGATTGTTCGACCAGGGACTTACTATCTTGAAGACATGCGAGGAAGACCTCTACGTCGCCCTTGGCACGTAGAGCATTTACTTCGGTATTTCCCATAAACAATTCGTGATGTAAATGCCGGACCATATCTGAATAAAGATAGATTTTTTTCATCTTAGCTAGTTAGCTATGAAATCCATAACTTGGTCGCTACTCCACCTGTTAGACCTGAATAGCCCCGAAATGAATATAAACGTTCTCTTGACTAAAACTTTAGCTCTTAGTAGAGCTAAAGGCTCAATTGATAGGTCAGCCTATCTCTAAGCAGACACGGTCACCGAGACCTCCCTAATTGAGCCCAATCCATCTTCATGGGTTGAGTAAAACATCCAACAATTACGAATTCATTCCCATGAATCAAAGAAAAGATAACAAAACATTTTTTCATTCAATAATCATTTAGATTACAAAAGAAGGAGAAGATACATCTGTTTCAGATCAAAGAGAGAGAGAGAGAGAGAGAGGGAAAAAGAGAAGGAGCAACTCGTAGTCGCTCATTCGTCGCCTGGAGGAGGTGCTCGGCTTTCTACCTCAGGTCCCGCCTCAAGAACTCCTGCAACTTCAGTAGCCTCAATGACTTCATTTTCAGCCGCTGGTCTTTCTTCAGCGGTGACGACGGCAACAACTTTATCAAATTCCTCCATGTTGAACCATGGAGAAGTTTGTTGCATAACCCTGACCGTGAAATCGCGATCAGCGATGTACGCTTCATATCGTTCGTCTTCGTAGAGTTGTGAAGTCCGGAACTCCAGAATTGCAAGAGGGCCTTCTTTGGACACCATTTTGACATAGGCCATCCTCTCTTCATCCCAGTGAATGGAGTCGTCTTTCAGCTAAGCAATGGCCTTCTTCTCCTTCTCTAAGCCTTCAACGGCCTCCTTGAGGCGCGCTTTGCATTCCACGAGCTGCTCCTTAAGAGAGATCTTATACTGATGGAAGATCTCTCTCTCTCTCTCCTTTTGGGCTTTCTCCTTTATCTTTGAAAATCCCGTGAAGTTAAGATCTAACGACTGATACCGTTTAGTCAAAGCATGGATCTTGCCAATGAGGATCTTCTTCTCCTCATTTAGCTTGGAAATTAGAGCCTCGTGAGACTTTATTATTCGATCCCTCCTCCGAATCTCATTCTCCATGGCTAGTCTCTTCTCCTCTTCTTCATCAATAATGTGACGAGCAGCGTCGATGTCACGTCTCGTCCGCAAAGTGAGGTCCAAACCCTGCTAAAAAATGAAGGAAATCGTTATTAAAGGTATAAAAGTTTCTTAAAAGAATGTTAGAAACAATGAAGCACTTCATGCTTACCTGGATCAACCTCACTCCAATGTCCGTGGAGAGATCCTTCGAACTGGGCTAAGGAAGAGCATTGAAGGATTTAGGGGTGATGTTCTAAAAAATGAACTTGTAAATAGGATGCAAGTGAGCTGGAATGGTGTAGACTCCAGTCCCCAAAGGCTAGGCTACCACCATTTCAGAAGTGCTCGCCTCGCGAGTAGAAGACGGTTCCTGAGCAGGAGCTGACACCAGAGCAGGAGCTAACTTGCGAGCTGCAGTAGGCTCGCGACCCTCCTCACCCGAAGGGTGACTCAGCCCCACCTCGTCGCCTCTCGGAGAGTTGTCTATTATATTAATTATCGGCTGGTCACGAGGATCAACCGGAGGGGTCACTGCCATTTTCGCTTGGGGAGGATTGTGCGACTGCGAGCCGCGAGCAGGCTCATCTGCTCGCACAAGCGGGCTGGAGGGGACCAGTCGTTATCTTCTTTTGCCTTTTCGAAGCAGCGCCCTTCAGACGGGGCAGCACTCCCAGCACTCTCCTCTTGTCTCCTACGTTCACCATCGCTTCCTCCTGGGAGATAAGACCAGAGGCAGCTAAACAAGGGAGCGAGAGGGTGACGTTTCGATCATCCTCTAAGAGCTTAAAGATCTTGACGATTTTTTCGTTGATTCCTCCTCGCAGGCTGGGTTTCTTCCCAGCAGGAACGCCTACAAGATATAAGAAAAATTAGTTCAGTTAGTAACAAAGACGAAATCCTGCCTATTTTCATGGAGGAGTAAAAATTCACCCACCTTCGCAAAGAAAAGCGGCTGACGTTATGTCCTATGGGGTTGGATCCCACATCAGACTCCCAGTTACCAGAGACATAAAACCATTCCCTCCTCCATCGGGGATAATTTGAAGTGGGATTCCCCATGATGAAGTTCTCCCGGTGCCAGAAGCATAGATAATACCAACCCTCACTGGACGAGGCCTTTTTTAATTGGTATATCCTAAAAAACTCATCGGCGGTCAAGTCCCCATTCCCCGCTTGCTTCCAGAGGACATAGGCACTCAATACAACCCTCCAGCCATTTACTATAAGTTGGCTGGGGGCAATTTTGTAGATACAGAGTACGTTCCGGATGAAAGGATGGAGGGGGAGATGCACTCCAAGTCGGAAAAAATATTCGTACATGGCGACACAGCTCGGTGGTGGAGAACTGGGGTTTCTCTTTCTCTGGGCAGTCTGAGAATGACGGAGTCAGGAATCTGGTATCTTCTCGTAAACCGAAAAGTTGTTCCTCCGTCATTATTGAAGGATAAGCAGAGGCAGAATATCTTCCCGCTGGCACCCTCGCATTGTTTGATTCAAAAGAATCCGGAGTATCGTCTCCCAGAGGAACTATCTCATTACCAGAGTCCCCTACCATAGAAAGAAGATAGAAGAAAAGAAGGAAAGAATGAGGAATACCTCAGCAAAGAGGTCACGTCAGAAACAGATAGAAGAAGAAGGGAGGAATTTTTTAATATCTCTAGTAAAACTTTGACATGAAGAAACCTCCGCAAGCTCCGATATTTATAAGCAATCATTTCATCCAGATTTGGGTGACACGCGGCGACCCTTCGTTTAGTACAACAGTTGAACAGGCACGAGCATTAACTCCTGGGACACGTGGCGAATGCCGCTGTATTTCTCTTAACCGAAAAGCTATAGAAAGCTGGCGCTCATAAATGCAGGCTCAATCATGTACGACTTCTCCTCCAAAAATAGGCGGTTACATATACAGATAAGTCCTTCGCTTAGCTGCTCAACACTAAGGACTTGGGGGCATCTATTGTAGAATAAAGTTAATCGTCGAAGAAGTATAAAAGACATGCGACCCGCGAGCGCCTCTCCGTAAAGTTTCGACCAAACCATCTGATTAACAAGCTTACTTGGTCGCATCTTATATATCACAGAGACCTGCGACCGCCTATACACTCCCGATATACGAGCAGGTCTAGTCAGTGATCATTGAATGGGAAAGTCTCCATCATCCGAGCAGCTTTGCTTCTGGTTGACAAACAAGGATATTCCCAAATCCGAGCACCTCTGGTCACTAGTCATTCGTTGGGGATGTCCCTCGTCTCATAGTACCAGCAACCCATATAGGCCGGCTTTGGTTTGTTTTCTATTCACAATTTTTGTACCATGGGGGCCTCCATCAAGGAACGTAATCAGTTGGGTATGCCATTTTCTTATCTAGGGATTAACGGGATAAGCTTCTTATCCTCTTATCTCCTGAGATCAGCAGTGATCTTAATGGCTTGCATGACGAGACTGGATCACCCTGATCTATATAAATGGATGACCACACAGATGATAAAGGTACACAATCTCTAAGCCTACATTTCACTCTTCATCTTACTATCAAGTCATCTCTGACTTAAGCTTCGGAGGGCCAACGGCCAAGCGCCGACCACCCTTAGTTTCCTTTGTTTGCCTTTTAGGTTTTAGGAGGGAAGTTTATATCGAAGAGGGCATACACTGGGAAGGAGCCTATTACCAAAATCCGACATCAACGCACATCATAGTAGGGCCCACACAACTCGACCTCATGGGAACTTCCCATGAGGTCAAGCGCATAATACTAAAGAGAGAGATTTTCACAATTTTCACTTGGTACTTACATTTTCCTCTCACCTTGCTATGGCCCACCAAATATTTGGATTAGGCCAATAACTTAGCTTTAAGGTTTTCGTGAGGTGTTACACCACATGGACAGTCCAGATTTTGGAACCACTTCCCATGTTAGAAGTTCGTATGAACTCGTCGTGCGAACCCATGCACACGAGGGCGCTGCTTAGCTGAGACCTAGAAACTGAGTGACCCGAGTGGGACACTGACCGTGAGACCCACCTCTATGCATGAGTTATATATCTACACCGTTCATCTGTTTCCCAATATCATTTTCTTGCATGGGCTGAAAAATTAAATAGATCTAAATCTCAAGTGGTCCACACCAAAGCAAACAGTAGCGAATGAGGAATGACCATTAAAAACTTTTTATAGGCCACAAAAGTTTAGGATCAAGCTAATATTTGTGTTTTCCATTCATCCATGTCTGTGTGACCTTATCAACTAGTTGGATGGCAAATAAACATCATGGTGGACCCTAGGAAGTTTTTGATGGTGGGCGTTCAATGACCACTATTTCCTATGGTGTGGTCCACCTAAGATTTGTATTTGCTTCATTTTTTGGACCAGGCTATAAAATGATCTAGGAAAATGGATGGACGGCATAGATATACAACGCATGCATCGAGGTGGGCCCATGGTCAGGGTCCCATCCACATCTCAAGCCAAGAGGCCCAAGATGCACCCAACTAAGCGCACTCCTTTTCTTTCTTTCATTCTCTCTCTCTCTCTCTCTCTCTCTCTCTCTCTCTCTCTCTCCTCTCCTCTCCTCTCTGCCCTTCTCCTCCACTAAAAAAACCTACCTCTCCCTCTCATTCTCTCTGCTTTCCTCCTCGTCCCACCTCTCCCTCTCATTCTCTCCGCTCTTTTCCTCCTTCCTCATTGTTCTCTCTCACTCACACTGACGCACGCAGCTGCATCTTCTTCTTTTTTTATTTTTGGAGTTTGTGGTTTTTTCTCAAGTATGGCTCTCTCTCTCTCTCTCTCTCTCTCTCTATCTCTCTCTATTTCTCTCTTTCCACCATGTCAAATTGGTGTATTACAGATTTAATATTTAGGGTTATTTTAAATTTAAGATTTAGGGTTATTTTGAATTGGGGATTTGGGGTTTTTACAAATTTGGGAATTTTAAGATTTTGGGATAATATCTCTCTCTATCTCTCATAGTATTATAAGTTAGTGTTCCTAGTTGCATTGGTTCTCTCGGATAGTTCAATTAATCGATTTGAATGGTTTATTATTGTTGGGGCTCAAATCTGTACCCATTGTAAAACAATATCCCGTGGTCTATTGACAATGATTTGGATCAGTTTTGGGGCCGGGAAAGCCCTGGAAACACCAGTGCGATCCTAATCGCTCGATAGCGACCAAAATTTGTAAATAGTATTTTGGAGCGGAACTGGACATGTGCTTCACCGCCAAATGATCCGGAATGTCCCAAAACCCCTAACCTGCAAGTTTCGAAGTCATCCGGTGCATATATTTACCTGCGCACCTCGAAATGCATTTCAGTCTCTGCCCGGAGCTGACCAAAAAGGGTCCATAAGCCTACAGCTACCATTTCAGAGCAAAACTGGACATACGCTTCACCACCAAATGATCTAAAATGTCCTAAAACCCTTAACCTGCGAGTTTCGAAGTCATCCGGTGCATATATTTACCTGCGCACCTCGAAATGCGTTTCGTCTCTGCCCGGAGCTGACAAAAAAGGGTCCGTAAGCCTACAACTACCATTTCAGATCGGAATTGGACATACACTTCGCTGCCAAATGATTCGGAGCACCCTAAAATCCTTAAATAGCAAGTTTGAAGTCATCACGGTGCGTATTTTCATGCGCGCGCTCCCCGGAACAACGTTCCTATACGACAAGCCGACCCGGAGGCTCCAAATTAGTAAGGAAGTACCAAAATTGGCAACATCTGGACTTCCACACCCCACCCCGTTCATTCAGGAGGTTAATCCTAGCCTAGAAGTGGCTTGGCTACAGTGAGTGCATGTCTAGAAAAGGTAGCTGTCCTTTGGAGGTCTCCCGTCAGAGCTGAAATTCTAAAATTTTCTAAGTGCTGGAATCCTGAAAATCTGGCTAACTAGTGGGAAAGTGCCGGCAAAGGACATGTGCCTGGCCTTCCACCACATGCGCCTACACCCTATTGATGAAAGGGAGTGAATTGAATACTTTTCCGGAAAGCGCCGGGAAATGTGCCGACAAAGGACACAGGCCCGGATCCACCACATTCGCCTGGTGTATTTTCTCCACATGTGCTTGACCTGTTTTCTGGCACATGCATTGGGAAATACCCGCCGGGCTAGACCCGAACCCGATTACCTCCTATAAATAGTGAAGTCACTTCATTTCATCAGCACAAGATCATCCACTGCCAACCTCAGAGCGATGTAAGCACCACATGCGCCTGCTTTGTTTCCCCTCGCCGGATGCCTTGGCCGAAGTGGATTCCCTAGTCGGAATCCCTCGCCAGAAAGGGATTTCCTTGCCGGAATCCCAAGTTCAGGAAGAAATCCTGAAAATTTTCTAAGTGTTGGCACATGCGCCGGCTTATCCCCCACATGCGCCCACTATTTGGGTCCAGGCGCATGTGCACTACCACATGGGCCGGGATTGCTTCCCGTTTCTCATTTTTTCACGAAAAATAGGGCCACATGCGCCCGGGAGATGGGACATGCGCTGGCTCCCCACCACATGCGCTTGACAGCTCTACCACTTCCACATGCGCCTGGATCAGCACCCCATGCACCTGCATACCCCCCTCCATGTGCCTGGACGCTGGTGGAGGGGTGGGCCTTCGATCGTGCGGCCCGCCTTCGTCCGGGATCGAATTTTGATGAAACCACTTCTCCCGGATGCGTCTCGATGAGATCTATCCATCCACCGGATCAGATTCTCCAACGGTCAATGATAAGTGGCCCAAATTAGTATTTTGGTCCAAAATGACCAACACTTGGCCAATTTGGCAGCTCCGAAAATCCTTCCGAAAGAGCCGAAAACAGCAAAAAACGAGAAGAATCGGGAGGAATTGGACCGAGCCCGAGAGGGAAACTTTTCTTCTACTTGACATGATACACCATAATCATGCACCGCGACGAGGTTATCCGATCTCAGGACCCTTGAATACTCTAATCAAGCGGTCGGCAGGCCCGCTACTTAGTCATTTCCAGCCCTGGGAAGTGCCCTGTTGGCCCGAAAATCGACTTCTGCTAAGCAAATCGAAACGCGATCGCACCGCGATCTTCGTGGACATAATCCACCCCTGTTCCAAGATGGTCATTGATAATATTCACTAATTTCCCTGATTAGACCGCAAACAGGTCCACTACTTAGTCATTTCCAGCCTTGGGAAGTGCCCTGTTGGCCCGGAAATCGACTTCTGCTAAGTAAATCGAAACGCGATCACACTGCGATCTTCGTGGACGTAATCCACCCCTGTTCAAAGATGGTTATCGATAATACTCACCGATTTCCCTAATCAGACCGCAAGCAGGTCCACTACTTAGTCATTTTCAGCCCTGGGAAGTGCCCTGTTGGCTTGAAAATTGACTGATGTTAGATGAAATCAACCGCGATCTCAAAGACGCTGAGGCAAAGCTAAAGTACTCAAGCTATCCAACAGCCGAGTTAAACATTTACGGGGCACCGATCCCTATTATTCATAAGAAATTGGCATATGTGGGTACCCATCGGACCCTATACTTAGCCGTTTGCAGGCATCGGAAACAGCCGATCCAGCCTACTGAATTGATACACTCAAAAGAGCTTGGCTCGATAAAGCCTACTTGATCCCGAACAGATCATTGAAAATACTCAGAAGAAAGAATATTCTCGAAGGCAAGTCGCCCGACTCCAGAAGAAATACATTTACTTTACTATACAAAGCTCTATTCATCCCGGATAAAGGTCTGACGCTAAACCTAAGGGGTTATGGTTACCACGAGAAACCACAAACAAAAGAGTTCAAACGAAGCTTGAAACATCCTGCTATGGATTGCCACTATGAAAAAGACAGTCGATGCCCTACCCATCGACAACGGGTCCGTTGGTTGAGCTGATGAGGTAGTTGCGGATTGCTTTCCTAAGGTCACCTGTTCATAATAACAGGCGCAGGCTTTAGGTTATGCCGACCAACATTTCGATGTTCGTGTATTCCAGCGGTCACCTGTTCACAGTAACAGGCGCGGGCCCAGAGTTGCACCACTTGATTAAAAACCTCGTTCGGGAACGTTGCGGAATGCTCTCCTAAGGTCACCCGTCATAAAAATACGGGCGCGGGCCTTGGATTATGCCGACCAACATTCGAGGATCGTGTATTCCAGCGGTCGCCTGTTCACAGTAACAGGCGCGGGCCCAGAGTTGCACCACTCGAATCCTGACAATCTCTCAACCCGAACAATCCGAAGGAAAATGGGACATAGACATCCAGCGTGTCTAATAAATAGTGGCTCAGTCCATAACAAGAAAACAAAGGTCTACACGACCATGAACTCAAGACTATAATCCCCGGCGGATTAGTCTTTTGACTTCCAATTAAGGGTGATCAACCGTTGATGTAATTAAAGGCTCGTGACCAGTATCACAGCCTGAAATGTAAATGATCTCAGAATCTCTAAAATAAAATTCGCCTTGCGATATCTCTCTCTTGTATAGACTTTGTGATTGGTTTTGATTGTCTATGAATGTCTCTATACTGAGAATTCCCCCAGAATAAAGAAACACAGGAAAAAAAGGACTGCTGACGAGCAGTTTGATCTTTGTCCTAGCTCTAACAATTATGTCTAGGAGTAATCCTGATAATTAAGATATTCAATTCATAGTATGTGAAAAATTGAATCAAATTGAATTGGAAAATCCATCAATTCAATCTTATATCAATCTTAAAAAATTGGGGTCAATTCAATTTCAATTCGAAATTTCAAAATTAAAATCAATTCAATTTCAATTTCAATTTTGAAAATTTAAGATGAATTCAATTTCATTTTCATCTAAAATCAAATAGCCCTAAGCATGGTCGAGGAAGATGGTTAAGAAGTGCCACCACTAGTTGGGTCAACCTTGCTGGGATGGTTAATTGGGGCAACTTACTAGTGTGTTTTCACTGGGAGTAGATTAGGTGAGACCTCTGACTCATCTAAGATGGTGCAACCCTTACCATGGGGCCCACCTTGATGTATTTATTATGTATCCATGTCATCCATCCATTTTTCAGCATTATCCCAAAAATGAAGCAGATCCAATTATCAGGTGAGCCATACTATAATAAACAGTGTTGATTGGCCATTAGTGGGCCACCAAGAGTGGTAGGTCAAGTTAATATTTGTTTTTCACTTGATCCAGGCTTTTGTGACCTTATCAACAAATTGGATGGCAAATAAACACTACAGTGACATTATTGTATGCCCTAATAAGTTTTTAATGGTAGGATGTTCACTAACAATTGTTTCCTATGGTATGGTCCACTTGATTATTGGATTTGATTCATTTTTTAGATAATGCCCTAAAATGATTTTGAAAAATGGATGGACAACGTGGATATATAATACATATATCAAAGTGGTCCCCATAGTAAGGGTCGCACCGTCTTGGGTGAGTCCGGGGTATCACCCAATCCGCTCTCATTTTCACTGAAGGTGAAATCCTCTTATAGAAAAGATAATGAATTAAAATGAACATTTTCTAATTTAAGATTAGTTAGGATTAATTATTGTTTATACTCAATCTAATACGGCCAGATTAGACAGCTCGAGAGCTAACTTGTGGCAACATCACAAAGATGAGATCTATAGAGCTTATATGGTAGAGGAGAGAGTTCAAGAGAAGTTGAAAGAGACCAAGCTAGGATACTTGTTAGGACACATGTCGCAAACTGCCATTAACATGTCGCAAATTATAAGGGGTTATAGCTACTTAGCGGTCATAAAGAATAAGTTGAAAAGTTCAATTTGAAAGCCAATGTCGTCCTTGGTGACTTTAAGATAGTTAACTTGGGGACTTAAAATCCCCAGGGAACTACAAATTGAAAATTCTTACCTTACAAATAAGTAGAGGATGATCGAGTTCTTAAAACTGCGATTATCAAATTTTGAATTTTCCTATATAGAGATGGTCGGTATCGACGAAAACATAGTTGTACACCATTTGCCTACGAAGCCCAAAATCAAGTCCATCAAGTAGAAGCCGTGCAAAATGAAACCAGAGTGGATCCTGAAGTTCTGGGAAGAAGTTATCAAGTAATACAATGTGAGCTTTCTAGTAGTGTCCAACCATCCAGAATGGCTCACCAACATTGTACCAGTTCCAAAGAAGGATGTCAAGATTCGGATGTGCATTGATTTCCATGACCTTAACAAGGCCAATCTTAAAAATGACTTCCTAATGCCCCACATCTACACTCTAGTCGACAATATGACGGAATACAAAATCTTCTCATTCATGGATGACTTCTCTGGCTACAACCAAATTAAGATAGCATAGAAGACTGCAAGAAGACATTATTCATAATGTTGTGGAGAATCTTTTTACTATTGATTCATGTTATTCAGGTTAAAAAAATGTGGGAGCTACATACCAACGAGATATGACAGCAGTATTCCATAACGTGATGAATAAAAAAATGAAAGTCTATGTGGATGACATGATTGTCAAATCTTGAAGCATCGAGGGGGCATTTTGATGATCTTAGGAACTCTTCAATGAGTTGAAAAGTTTAAGCTCCACCTTTATTCGTAGAAGCGTTTTTTCAATGCAATCGGGGGCAAGTTACTCAGCTTCATTGTCAGTGAGGGTGGCATCAAGGTTGATGAGACCAAAATTGGAGAAATTATTGAGATGCCATTGTAAATGCACCTGTTTGTTAATAATATGTGTCTGTGTGTCTGGAGTTGGTTGAGCCCCCATTTAAAGACAGGTAAATTGAGGTACCTTGGTGTAACTAGACCTAGATCCCTTTAGTTCCAAAACAACCTACCTCTAAATAATTCACTCTAATAGAAAAATCAATTAATTCATCATTGTAATGCCCCGATTTTCGTAATCTGAGTTTAGTACTCATTTTCCGAAAACCCGAGAATTAACCTTTAAAGATAGCCCAATTTACACCATAAATCTATATATATATGTATGTATGTATGTATGTATGTATGTATGTATGTATGTGTGTATCTGTGTGTGTGTGTGTGTGTGTGTGTGTGTGTGTGTGTGTGTGTGTGTGTGTGTGTGTGTGTGATATGACCCTCAAGCGGAAGAAAAACAAATTAAGTATAAAGGGAATGCCCACATCAATTGTCTAATAAATCCAAGTGGTTGTGCAAAGGCTTATACAAACCAAGTGTCTCGAAATTAAATCAATTCAAACTACAAACAAATACTAAAGTAAACTAAACTGCAGCTAGTTCTGCTACAAGATCATTGAGCTCCTTCCCACTTCTGCTATGTCACTCTGGTCTATATCTACAACATCTGAATATGATTTGACAACGTTAACCGCTATCATAGTGAGGTAAAACCCCCTAAGGTTTACTAAACATTATAATAGTTAAAAGAACAATAAATAATATAATTGACACAATCATATCTTTCAACAAGAAACAATATCCAATCCAAACAGGCCACATACAATCTAATTTACAATTCAAAGTGTAACCCGAAAGGATACCGTCTACTCATTTCTAATATAACACAACAACTAAAGTATCCAATCTTCAATTAAGTATTGATTAATGCATAGATGAATGAAATACACATCAGCTTGGGGATGCACATCTAGCTGGGTTTGGGGATAAATCCACCATGTAAGAGAAATAGAGAGTAGTCACCAGTGAAAGTACATATAGATATGTGCTCACAATGACTAACTCACACAGATGGGTCAATCGACAGTGACATGAGAGCTAACGAAAGTACACAAAGGTATGTGCTACCACATCATCAATATTAGCTACCTGATCACCCGAATGTCATGAATGCATGATTAGCTAACCCTTATTAGTCCAGTTTACAAACAGTCATATTGATGCTCAAAGGTCAATATGCGGGGGCGTGCGTAACCTAGCATAGGCTGACAGGTTGGGCATAATGTCCCATACCACCATCCCCAACTCATGAGACTTAGTAAGTAAGGTTACACAACATTTTAAGGGTTAAAGTAGTGTTTGAAATACCATAAACCTCTACAATTAGTGACCCGATAAGATTTAACAAGTAGAACTTTCCACCATCAAATTATACAAAATGATCCCACAAAAGTCACATTGGGCAAAAAGTCCATTTATGGATAAATAAATGAAAAGGGGATTAACCCAAAAGCTACGAAGGCACAAATAGAATATACAATAATGGTAAGTCCGCAACAATGTTCTATGCATTTTTCAAAATGGGCCACTAGTTAGAGGACAAATTGCATTTACATGTCCACGAATATCCAACATTATATTTTTATACAATCCACAATAAAGGGGCACATTAACCCCAAATCTCCAAATGGCAATCCAAGCCACATACTGTTTGCTCGCCTTAAGTGCAAGGCTGCGATGTAGTAATAACTCGGTGAGACCGAGATCGATCCACATTGAAAAGGGATAAAACAATTCACACTATTCTAATAACTTAAGAAGTTTAGGAAATCAGAGTTTTAGAACTAAGATGAAAGAAAAAAAAGTAAACAATGTAAAATTATGAATTAAAGAGGAAACTAGAGCACCAAGAATCCACTTGTAGTAGCTCAATGCCAATCCATTCATCCAAGTACAAACACAATTAGAATTAAAGTCCTATCTCTTGTCTAATTAAAAGATATTGCATTCAAACACACACAATCCAACTTAATTTAGGAAATCAGAACTTTTAGTTCTAATGAAGCACGGAGAAGATGAACTTGTAGCCTTCAAAGTAATAACCATACCAAGAGATCATGGCATGCTCCAGGGTTACTACAATTCAAATTTCATCAAACCAATATGATCGTCCTTAGAGAATTGCAAGGAACTAATGTCTAGAGTACACAAATTCTCACAAAACATATAAAAATATTAACTTTATTCAAACTAGAACTTAAAAATCTAAAATTAAAGTAAGAGTACTTGAATAAATGAATTGAATATCAAAACTAACTACAAGCTTCAACTCTTAGCCCTAGCTAAGAGGTTCTAACTGAGCATTATCATACTAGAACTAGAAACAAAAGAAAAACTAATATAAAGCATAAGAAAACTAGAAAAACCCTAGTCAGGAGGAGTTGTAGACACTCTACGATGATCCTCTCCACCTCTAGTGATTGTAAAACTCTTTTAGGATGAGTTTAGACGAGTGTAAAGGTGTCCTTTTATAGTAATCTTGCGCCACCACCTTGGAAAGTTCGAGAACTGCGTAAGTGTTTATGTAGTCTGGGCGGTGGCTGACTGGTCGTGCTTAGTCTAGCAACAAATTTAACAAACTTTTGAATCCCCTTTGCACAGCCGACCGGTCGGACCTATCTTGTTTGGTCCAGCAAGCTTCAGCATCCATCAGACCTACCTAGTAAGGATATCCGACCAGTCAAGACCGGTCTTGGGCATTTCGCCGACCGTTCATGACCGATCGGACAAGCTGTGAACTTGCATATTTTTCATTTTCTCCTCTCTTTTCTTCTTGCTTCTTCTCTCCACCTCTTGGCTCATATTCTAATGGCCTTTAATGTATGTTAAGAAGAGTATTTTATCATCAAATTCATGTGGATCCTCTCTCATTCTTACAAATACAAAAACATATATTAGATGGGTCTTTAAGCATACAAACCATGCATAATGTGTGACAAATTAGGGTTAGAATATGCACAATTCAGAGTTCAACACATACAAAATCCAATCCCAATCCACATAAACCCTTTATTTCATTCACAATACATCTCTATCATCAGTTCATAAATAAAATACTCCATTCCCATTCAAGTTACTACAACTAGTTTCAAGATAAAATAGCTTAAAGCATAGGAGTTCATAATATGCAAGATTTATTCATTTGATATAAAAAATTCAACATGTATAAATAATTAATCAATAAGGAATCATCATAACTAATTCATTTCACAATTCAATACCACATGCACTTTTATATTAAACAAGTAACAAAATTTAAACTTAAACTATTAAGTTGATGGAAAGCTTGAAGGAGAAAACCTCACCTCTAACTTGGATTTTCTTTGTAAAAAGGTAGTAAAGAGGAGGAAAAATTAAAAAAACTCCCAAATTCCTCAAATATGAGATAACTCGACTCTAATCCAACCTGAGACGATCTAATCCACTTAAATGCCAAGACCTACAACAATAGCACCCAAAAACTAAAAATGAATTCAAGATTTATTTGGATAAAATTACGGTTTCCAACCCAAGGTGTAGATTTAGGTTTCAAAATCAAAATCTATAAACAAATTAAATCTGATTCATAATATATAGTTTGGAGATGACTCACCTCTACTATATGAATTGACTTGGTGTGACTTAACTCGGTCTAAACAACTCCCCCACTCGAATTCAACTCCCACTAAGCTTGCTGTCATAGCTGAACTGAAATGCACCCAAACCATGTCTAGCCTGCTGCTAGACTTAAAAGGCCCTGTGAAGCAACTCAGTTACTCAACTCACTGCAAAAACACCGAATTTCTTTAAAACTTGATGGAGAGACTCGATCAACTAGGTGCAAAACCAAATCCACTTAACCCTACAACTGCTACATTAGGCTATTGAACTTAACTCCTACAAGACATGAGTTGTTGGACCAACAAATGCACCACGGGTGAATGGAGGAAATGATGGACTCGGCAAGGGAGTCATTGACTCGATTTAGTCGAACCTGACATAATAACTTCTACTCTCTTTTTAGTTTGCTTCTTCTGCTACTCTCCCCTTCCTTTCTTTATTTCTCCTATTCCTCCTCTTTTAATCCAGATAATGCTCGGAATGAAGAAAAACCGAGATACAATAGATGGCCTGGTTGATTGGTCTGGTGTGGCAAAACAGTTTAATTGCTACTGAGGTCAAGCTTTTACACTTTGATGACTCGAATCTGATCTACGATGAATGTTGATAATGAAAGTAGTTTAGATGCCCCACCTGATGAACATATTGATTCTTGTATTATATCCCACCAGGATTGTGCGGTTTGGATATGATTTCATCAATCGAACAAGAGGCTGCGGTGGTGGTTCTTCGATGAGGAAGACAACCTCCATTAATGGCAAATTTCAAACGGTGATGATTTTCTTCGAGTTGATGCATTTAGACACTTTAGATCTGACCCAGAAGCTTGGAGATGATTCAAGTCGAAGCTCCAGGGAACTTTGATCGGTGCATTCGCGGCTTGAAAGATTCGACTGATTTTCGAGTGTTGCAACAATATATGGAGAGGGCGATAACTAGCACATGTTTCTAGGGTTTTCTTACGCAAGGAGTAGGAATGGGCAGGTAGGATTGATTCTAGGTTTTCTAGATGGGTTGCATTAGGTTTTCAATATAGGAAATGTGGAGAGATTGTTAGAAATGAGTTCTTATAATGTAATATTTGTCCTAAAACTTAACGCGAAAGGCCTCCTAGGTCCACTGATAATCAACTAGAACCATTCTCTTTGTCGCTTCCCACTAAAAACCTGCCCCTCCCTTTAACATATAGATGGCTAAGATCACTCGGTGTGTAAGGGGCACATCATAGAATCTAATCTTTTCACCATCTGTTTAATCCAATATTCTGCCTTGGTGGGTTTGGAGTTGCCCATAAATGATTCAGAACATAATTTAAAAAACTTCTCAATCAAGAAGGTCTCTTCTGACAGCACAAATCTAGGTTGCATCGATGGTGGTACCTGGTTGGGTGCTGTAGGCGATACTTGAACCTCTAGCTAACTCTGTGGCATAGGTATTATTTGGGTCAAAGTCTGTCCAGGCATCACTAACGTCACGAGTTGTTCTAAAAGTGCTTGGTGTCTCACCTACTACTCTTGCTGCTGAGCCTGCTGATAATGTAGGATATCTGTTAAACTATTAAATGCCCCAAACATGGTGTCCCAAGGCTATGGGCCTAAGGGTAGTCCTCCTACTGGGGCTGCTGGGGGTGGTGGTGTCTTAGGATGTGGTTCGGGTGCGAAAGAAGTTTGTGCATGCTTTTTCTTTCTAGCGGGAGCCATCACCAACTGAAAAGGAATAACTCACAAGGGTCAGGGAACACTTCTAGGGGTATAAACATGCAAACTCAAGTCAAAACAAGGGTGTTCAAGGAGTTACCAAGCTAAGGAACTAGGATAATGCAAAATCTGGAACTTAGGACCTTCAAGTGCTCTCGTAATTTTATCTCCCAACTCAAATATTCGATGTCTCTGAAATTTAAAATGCAGTTCACTAATTAAATGAGTAACATCTCTAATTTTTGCAAACCTAAATTCACAAAATAGCCCAGGTTTCTTCCCACTCAAGGTTGAAAAATGTTGTAGGTCATCACCATTTCATATAGAAATTTAGTCACTGTTAGAATTTTCTTGATTTATCTACTTGATAATTGGGTCTGGAAATTTATAAGGGTGTTAAGGGTCGGGTTAGAGGTCTACAGAAAAATTAAAAAAAAATTCCTATCTTTTTTGGCTACTTTCCAATAGAGTCTCTATAGATAAGTTTGAAAATCTATCCTACAGTGGAAAAAGGGAACTAGGATTTTCGATAAGTGTATACCATTCTACTCAGCGTGAACGCTGACCCAAGTATGGGAATAAATGAGAGCCCCAAAATTACAATTTAAATAGAAATTCCCTTCCCAAGACCGTAGAATGAAGTTTCTACGTTCAACGGCTACCTTAGAGTTTTATGGGAAGAACCTGGACGTGAGTTTTTATGTTTAAGCATTATATACAAGAAAATTTAGGGATACACTTAGGTGTATTTGTCACTTGTTTAGGGACTTAAACCGTAACATGAGTACATTATGCAATAGTTTGGGCTTCATGCCCAGTTCAAGGTCTCGTTTTATGCTTTGATACCAACTCGTAACGTCTCAAAATTTTGACTCTCGTGGACCACACGATGGGCTGAGTTCTCGGGTTTTAGTTTGAATATGCCGAGGACATAATCCTGTATATTCCTTCCATTCACACAAATTTTACAATTTGATGGCATTCATAGCATAAATGACAAAAAGTGAATCTTATTCCATTAATATTGTTACTCTAAATTCCAATCACCCAATGTTTAAATCAAACCAAATAATAAAGTCCGAGTTTTGCCCTCCCATTGAGGACTTATTACAATTTCAAATCAACTAAACTAATCATAGGAAAATAATGTAAATAAAGTGTAAATTTCTCTTCAGCCAGTTCAACTTCATCGTCTGACATGTCTTGCCACGCACCTTTGTATTCCTTGCCTTGAGGCTTGAGTTCATTTACCGGATTGTCACCTGTATAACCTATGGTTGTTTTTACCTACAAGAGGAATGAGTTGCTCATGATCAACTCAGTGAGGCATTTGTTCGCTTGCCTCAAGTGCAAGGCTTGCAATGTAGTAATAACTTGGTAAGACCGAGGTCGATCCACAGAGAATTAGGGTAAACCCATTCAAACCAGTCTAGCAACTTCAATTTTAGCAATTTTAGAATTTGATTTTAAAAACTAAGTAAAACAAAAAATTTTAGAAAAATCTGATGATTAATGGAACTAAGGCCTTAAGAATCCACTTGCAATAGTTCCATAAGAATTCATTTATCCAAGCATAAACACAACTAGATTCGAAGTTCTATCTCTCATCTAGTTGGAAAATTAAGCATTCAAACACAAACAATCCCACTTAAGTTAGAAAATAAGATTCTAGTTCTAATGAAGCACATAGAATTCAAACATGTAGCCTTCGAGGTAACAGCCATGCCAAGAGACTATAGCATGCTCTAGGGTTACTACAATTCCAATCTAATCAATCCAAACATGGCAATCTTAGATATTTGCAAGGAACTTATGTCCGAAGTACATGAACTCTAATAAAACATCCAAAAATACTAACCTTATTCAAATTAAAACTTAAAAATTCAAACTTTAAGTAAAGGTACTTGAATTAAACAACCATACATTTGAACTAACTACAAGCTTCACCACTTAGCCCTAGCTAAGAGGTTCTAGCCGAGCATCATCATACTTAAACTAGAAACAATGAAAAACTACTAAAAAGCATAAAAAATCGAAATTGGAGGAGTTGTGGACGCTCCATGATGATCCTCTTCACCTCCTACGAGTTCCCAAGCCTTTTATGATGAGTTTAGATCCATCCCTAGGTGTCCTTTTATAGCATTGAAGCTCTACCGCACGGAAGGTTCCATAATTGTGTAAGGAGTTATGCACTTGCGCAGAAAAATTCGAAATAAAAATAAAAAATTTTGTTTTCTGTTGTGTGGTCGACCGATCGGGCGACCGGTCGTGGCTTCTGACCGACCGATCCAGGGACCGGTCATCGACCGATGATTTTGGTCTAATGAGTTTGCCTTTAAAATCTTGAAGCTCCAAAAAATACGATTGGTCGTCAGAGATGGCCGACCGGTCGTATTTGTCTATTTTTGGTCCAGCAAGGTTAGCTATAAGGGGGTCCTTTGCTTTGCATTTTCTGACCGGTCGGACGACCGGTTGTGGGCCATGGCCAATCGGTCGGCAGTGTAATTTTTTCTGCACTATTTCTTTCTTCTCTTTCTCCCTTGCATCTTTCTTCCACCATTTGGTACTTATTCTTTTGATCTTCTATGCATACAAAGTGACTCATTTAACATTGAATTGGTGAAGTCTCTCTCTCATTCCTACAATCACAAAACATGTATTAGAATAGTCTTTTAAACATGCAAACCATGCATAATGTGTGATGAATTAGGGTTAGAATATGCACAATTCAGAGCTTAACACACCCCCAACCAGCATTTTGCTAGTCTCGAGCAAAACATGCGTGAAACAAATTTAACTTTTCAAAGCCTAACTCTATTTCGGAAACTATTCTTCTATACTCTCCAAGACATATCGGTGCAAAATTAAAAAAAACTGCGTGATAGTAGTTGAAATCTTATACTCCCTAAACATAACAAGTGTTCACATAAAATCCCCACCAATTTATTGATAAATAGAAGAATTTGAACAAGTTTAAGCTAGTGTGCATAGTGAATGCTCATCTCATTAGTTTCCAAGATTACCTTCTTCATAGATTAATCAAACTAAAGATCTAAAGGTGTGTAGCTCAACCAAATGCCTAGGACAAGAATTTGCCTTACCGTTCCTTCGATGACTTTCACACTACTTCCCATTTTCAACTTTGGTTATGGGTAAACCATCCCCTGGTTGGTAATAGGTAGCCCTTTTCGAAATTTTCAACACGTATTCAATAATAACCAAACTTCCTTTCTTTTCATAAACATGAGATAGGATTTTTAGAAATCCATATCTTCCATTCTTCTTTCTCATGAACAAGGATGAACAAAGTTCCCCGGCTTGGTTCCTTAACACCTTAGACCTAATGTTCGCTCGCCTCAAGTGCAAGGCTTGCGGTGTAGTAATAACTCGTTAAGACCGAGGTCGATCCACAGGGATTTAGGGTAAACCAATTCAAACTATTCTAGCAACTTCATCTTCAACAATTTCGAAGTTTGATTTCATAAACAAAGTAAAAACAGTAACTTTTATGGAAATCTAATAATTAATGAAATTAAGGTCTCAAGGATCCACTTGTAGTAGTTCCATGTGAATTCATTCATCCAAGCATAAACACACCTAGATTTGAATTTCTATCTCTCTTCTAGTTGGAAGATTTAGCATTCAAACACAAACAATCCCCACTTAAGTCAAAAAATCAAAGTCTAGTTCTAATGAAGCATATAGCATCCAAACATGTAGCCTTCGAAGTAACAGCCATGCCAAGAGATTATGGCATGCTCTAGGGTTATTACAATTCGAATTTAATCAATCCAAACATGATAATCTCAGAGAATTGCAAGGAACCCATGTCCAAAGCACATGAACTCTCATAAAACATAAAAAAAATACCAACTTTATTCAAACTAGAACTTAAAAATCCAAACTTTAAGTAAAATACTTGAATCAAACGAATTCTACATGATAACTGACTATAAACTTCACCTCTTAGCCTTAACTAAGAGGTTCTAGCCGAGCATCATTATGCTATAACTAAAAACAATGAAAAGCTAAAGAAAAACATGAAAAAATAGGGTTTGAGAGAGTTGTAGATGCTCTAGACGATCCTCTTCACCTCCCACGTAGTCCCAAGCCTTCTATGATGCCTTAGGAACAAATTTCAGGTGTTCTTGTATAATAGAGAGGCCTTACTGACTCAGAATCTTCAAGAATTCGCAACTACTTACGCGCAACGCATGAATTTTCGAAGCTTGCTGACTTGCTGAATTTACACATGGCCAACTGGTCTTGATCAATCGGACCCATCCTGGTGGGTATCTAGAGAATGCGAGAGAGGGGGGGGGGGGGGGGGGGGGGGGGGGGGGCGGGGGGATATGGTCGACCGGTGTTTACCGGTCGGACCTGTCCAGGGCATTTGTCCAGCGACCCCCAGTAACTGCTAGAGTGATTTGTGAAGGCTAGCCTATCGATCAAGACCGATCGTGGCCTCTTTGGCCGACCGGTCAAGATTGGTTTAGCCCCTTCTCTCTCTCTCTCTCTCTCTCTCTCTCTCTCTCTCTCCTCTCTTTGCTTCTTTCTTTCTTCTTTGGCTCACCTTTAATCACCATCAAATGGCTTCTAAATATGGTTTTTTGATCGTGGATTAAATGAAGTCCCTCTCGCATTCCTACAACCACAAAACATGCATAAGATATGTCTTTTAACATGCAAATCATGCATACAATGTGATGTAATGGGTTAGAATATATATAAATTAGGAGCTTAACACCTAAGCTTAACTAATCTACAAATCTACATAATTCCTTCAAACTATGAGAATCGTGTAACGTGAACTAGGTTCAAAAGTGTTCAAATTTTCTATCGATCGTATAAATAGGGAAATTCATATAGAAAACTATTATATTTCAGCTAATTTAGACTTCTCAAAATCATATCAATTCATCTCTCATCCTTTCATACTTATGACATCCCAAGTGCATAAAAACAAAGTTTTCCAAAAGAGGTTTGAATTTTCAGAAAAAATTGAAAGTTTTTCTAAAACATTGCTCGAAATGTCACAAATTACTAGATTCATCTAAGAATCTCACCCCCAACCAAATCTTGCATTGTCCTCAATGTAAAAAGATATGCAATGCGTAATAACATGAGAGTAATGACAAAAATAAAAGAGGGTGAGAATGAGAGTACCTGAGAGAGTCGATCATAGAAATCTACATTCGACAACTAAATCTACTAAAGCAATAAAACTAAAATAGAAAAAATAACTAAACCTAATCTACTCTATACCTCCGTCAGACTAAGAGACCAATTATCCTGATACACAGGATTCTTCAGAGTGATGGACATATCCTTTGAATCAAATTTATCAACGAATGTTTTAAGGCGTTGTCCGTTCACTTTAAAATAGTTACCATTCGTTGCATTCTCTATCTTGACAGCCCCATGAGAAAAAACTTCTTTAACAATATATGGGCCGGTCCATCGAGATCTCAACTTTTCGGGAAAAAGATGAAGTCGGGAATTGTACAAGAGTACTTTTTGACCTTCATGAATTTTTTTTCTTCTGAAAATATGTTTGTCATGAAAGGCTTTCATCCTATTCTTGTAAATTCTTGAGTTCTCATAAGCATTATTTCGGATCTCGTCAAGCTCATTCAATTAGAGTTTGTGAAGCGAGCCAGCCTTGTTAATGTCGAAGTTCAATGCCCGAATTGCCCAAATAGGCTTTGTGTTCAAGCTCCATGGGAAAGTGACAAGCTTTCCCATAGACAAGTCTATAGGGAGACATTCCAATCGGGGTCTTATAAGCAGTACGGTGAGCCCAAAGTGCATCGACTAATCTCAGCGACTAATCTTCACGATTCGGCCTCTCCGTCTTCTCCAAAATCTGATTGATTTTCTGATTGGAAATTTCAGCTTTCCAACTTGTCTGTGGGTGGTATGGGGTACTCACTTTATACGTAATGCCATATTTCTTCATTAACGCTTCAAAAGGCTTATTGTAAAAGTGAAAACCACCATCACTTATGATGGCTCGAGGCGTTCTAAATCTAGAAAGTATATTTTCTTTAAGGAATCGTAGAACCATGCGATGATCATTGGTTTTACATGGAATAGCCTCTACCCACTTGGACACATTGTCTACGGCAAGCAATATGTAGACATGTCCAATAGATGAGGGGAATGGTCCCATAAAATCGATGCCCTAACAATTAAAGACTTCAAGATGTTGAATTGGGTTAAGATGCATCATATTCCGATGGGACAATCCACCTAGCTTTTGACAAAGCTCGCATGCTTTGCAAAACTCGTGTCTCTAAACAAGATAGGCCAATAAAAACCACATTGTAGAATTTTGGCAGTGATTTTCTTAGCAGAAAAATGACCTTTACATGCTTGATTATGAGAAAAAGAGATGATAAAATTTTGTTCATCATTAGGGACACATCTCCTAATTATTTGATCTAGGCAATATTTGAAAACTAATGGTTCATCCCAGAAAAATCTACGCACTTCCCTTAGAAATTTTCGTTTATCCTGAGTAGTTTAATGAGTTGGCATCGCACCCGTGGAAAGATAGTTTGTTATATCAGCATACCACGGTGGATACATAGCAACAAAGAGTTGCTCATCAGGGAATGAGTCCTCTATCGGTGACTCGTCAATGAAATCATGTAAAACTAGGCGGGATAGATGATTCACCACCACATTCTCTACTCCATTCTTATCTTTTATTTTTAAGTTGAATTCTTGAAACAGTAGGATCTATCTTAGCAAACAGGGCATAACATCCCTTTTAGAAAGAAGATGTTTCAGTGCCACATGGTCCGTGTAAACAATGACCTTGGATCCTATCAAGTAAGGTTTGAATTTGTCCAAGGCAAAAATAACGATTAGGAGCTTTTTCTCCGTAGTCTAGTAATTAACTTAAGCGGGATTCAAGCTCCTACTCGCATAGTAGATAACGTGGGGTTTCTTATCCTTCTTTTGTCCTAGATACGCCCCAATAGTATAATCGCTCGCATCGCACTTCAACTCAAAAGGCACAAACCAATCAGGTGGTTGCATGATAGGTGCGATTGTCAACATGTCCTTTAGCTTTGAAAAAGCTAATTGACATTTGACACTAAACTCGAATTGATGTTCCTTTTGGAGAAGGTTACAGAAAGGCCTAAAGATATGACTGAAATCCTTTTTGAACCTTCGACAAAATCTGGCGTGTCCAAGAAAGGACCGCACATCGCGTATGCTTTTGGGTGGTGGTAGATTAACAATAATGTCTATTTTGGTCTGATCCACCTCTATTCCATTGGACGAGATGATATGTCCAATGACTATTCCTCTTTGCACCATAAAATGACACTTCTCCTAGTTTAAAACAAGGTTCTCCTCCTCACACCTAGTTAAGACTAATTTCAAATGATTAAAGCACTCATCAAATGTAAAAAAAAAAGAAAAAGAAAAATCATCCATGAATACCTCAAGAAATTCACCCATCATGTCTAAGAAAATACTTAACATGCATTGTTGGAATGTGGCGGGTGCATTACATAGTCCGAATGGCATCCTTTGATATGCGAAGGTACCAAACGGGCATGTAAAGGTGGTCTTCTCTTGGTCTTCCAAGGCTATCTCAATTTGGTTGTAGTCAAAATAGCCATCTAGGAAGCAATAATAGGAGAGATCCGCTAACCTCTCCAAAATTTGATCCATGAATGGAAGAGGGAAGTGCTCTTTCTTAGCGACCGTGTTTAGCTTCCGATAAACTATGCACATACGTAAATCGGTGGTCACTCTAGTCGGTATAAGCTTGTTATTGGCGTTCTCTATAATGGTAATACCGGATTTCTTAGGGACAACTTGGGTAAGACTCACCCATTGGCTATCTGAGATGGGGTAGATGATGCCCACTCTAGTAGCTTTAACACCTCAGCCTTGACAACCTCCATCATGTTTGGATTTAACGTCCTTTGAGGTTGTCTGGTCGTTTTTACATTTTCTTTGAGGTGTATACGGTGAGTACAAACCTAAGAGTCTATCCCCTTGAGGTCTACTATTGTCCAACTTATGGCTCCCCTATGTTCTTTGAGAAGCTCAATCAACTTGAGCTCTTGGTCTTTTCCTAGGTGAGAGGCTATGACAACCGAGAATGTTTCCTCTTGACCTAAATATACATATTTAAGCTCGGATAGTAATGGTTTAAGGTCAAGCTTTGGCAGTTTGATATTAGATGGTAGAGGCATTGATGTGGTTGGTGGCAATTTTTCAAAATGAGGCCTCCACCGGCTAGTATCAACTACTGTTTTCTCACTACTCAATGCTTGCACAATATCACTGTTGAACCTCCAATTTATACATTGCATTGCCCATTTCACGACAACGTTGCATGATTTTCATGGTTTAAAGGCCCACCTAACATATGGTTTTGTGATTATAGGGATGAGAATGGATTTCATCAAATTGGAGCCAAAAGAATGTATTTGAAGCTATTGCATGAAGTCTTAGGATGGACCAAAGAAAGAAGAAGAAAGAGAGAGAAAAGAGGATGAAGAAAAGAAGAAAAAGCTGAAGAACAACAAGGCTGACCGGTCGTCCGACCGGTCAGACACATCAGAAAGGAGCAATAGAAGAAGGCCGACCGGTCAAGACCGGTCGGCCATGAAGGCAGAAGACATTGAGGAAGGGCCGACCGGTCATGACCGGTCGGCTATAGGCTCTGGACGAGGAGGAAACAAATCCCGACCGGTCACGACCGGTCGAGCATGCACGCTGGACGCGGATAGATCTGTCTGACCGGTCATGACCGGTCGGATGCACTCGCTGGATGGTTTAAAAAGTTAGTCCGACCGGTCACGACCGGTCGGCCCTGCGTAAGAAGACTCCTTTCTAAATTGGGACTCCGAAAATTGCTGCGCAATGCGAAGGCTTTCGCAGAATCCGACGCAAGGGGGGCTTGTTGCTATAAAAGGCCACCTAGGGGCTCTTCCTAAGGTATCAGGGAAGAGAAGGAACGTGAGTTTGGAGGCTGAAGGCGACTGTGGAGCGTCTGCAACATCTATCTTCGGGTTTTTCTAGTTTTATGCTTTATTTTTGAGTTTTTAGTTGTAGCATGACTATGCTCGGCTAAAACCTCTCAGCTAAGGCTGAGAGGTGAAGCTTGTAGCCAGTTCTATGTTAATTTCAGTTTGATTCAAGTATTTTTAATTCAAAGTTGGATTTTTCTTATGTTTCAGTCCAATAAGTGGTAGTTTGAGATGTCTTATCTGAGTTCATGTGCTCTGGACATGAATTCCTTTTAATTCTCTGAGATTATCACAGGTTGCTTGTTTAGATTCGAATTATAGTAATCCTTGAGGAGGCCATAGTCCATAGGCATGGCTGTTACTCCGCAGGCTATAAATTTGAATTCTACGTTGATTGAATGGACTTGAACTTGGAAGTTCAACTTGAATTGGATGAATGTGTGTGAATGCTTTATTTTCCAACTAGATGAGAGATAGGACTTTAAATCTAGTTGTGTTCTCTACTTGGATTGACTGAATTGACATAAGATTGCTACAAGTGGATCCTTGAAAGCCTTAGTGCATTATATCTCTGATTTTTCATTAAGTTACTGTTTTAATTAAACATCCCATTGAATTTGAATTTACTCTATTAAACTGAGTTGCTGGAGTAATTAGGAAGCTGTTACTTTTTCCCTGTGGATCGACCTCGGTCTCACCGAGATTTATTACTACATCGCAGCCTTACACTTGAGGCGAGCGAACAAGTTTTTGGCGCCGTTGCTGGGGAAATTAGATAATAGTTTTCAAATAGTTTCAGTGGCTGTAGAAGTAGAAGTAGATAGGTTTTTCTGATTTTTCTTAGAACTAACATAGTTTTCTGTTTTGAAGGAATTCTTCTTTCAGTTCAAGCGCATCAGGTGATACCTTTCTAACTTAGCTTTTTCAGAATTTTTAGTTCAGATTTTAGTTTTCTAGAATAGGATTAGTTTCAGTTCCTGGTTGAGTGGTTTATGTCCCGTTGGGAACGTAATCATTCAAATCGTCTTCAATCTGAAGGTGGTTTAGTTGGACCACTGTCAGTCCATAGACAAGTCCGAAATTATCAAGAGCATCGTTAAAGTTTGGGGAGTATGGATCAAACACCCTCAAGGAATCCTCCCCCCCCCCTACTCCAACCACAAACGCAAATCAGGAAGGAGTAGGAGAGAATGAGGTACATAATGTTCCTCCAATGAGATCACTACGGGATTACCTACAACCTGCTCGTACAATTACACCTTCTTGCATAGTTCTACCAGCTAACGGTGGGACCCTTGACATAAAACCGGGAGTAATCCAACTTTTACCTAAATTCCATGGGTTAGACTCTGACCGCCCATACTTACACTTGCAAGAATTCGAAGAAGTGTTGGCCACCTTGCATTATCCCAATGTTTCTAGGGATACAATCAGACTTAAACTTTTTCCCTTCACCTTGAAAGAAAGAGCCAAAGATTGGCTTCACTCTCTTAGACCATATTCGATTGGGTCATGGGTTGAGATGAACCGGGAATTCTTGAAAAAGTTCTTCCCAGCTCATAAAACAAACACTCTTCGAAGGGCCATCATGAATTTCTCAGCTAAAGAGGGTGAATCATTCTTTCAATGTTGGGAAAGATTTAAGGAACTCCTGCTTGCTTGCCCACATCATGGCTATGAGAGTTGGCGAATTATAAATTTTTTCAATGATGGATTAAGTTCTAATATGCGCCAATTTGTGGAAATGATGTGCAATGGCGAGTTTATGAGTAAAAATCCAGATGATGCTTGGAGTTACTTGGACATGTTGGTAGAAAACGCCCAATCTTGGGACACTTCGGATAAACCCAAGAACCCCAAGCCTACTCAAGAGAAAGGAGGGATATATGTCCTTAAAGAGGAAGACGACGTAAATGCAAGGATAGCCAACCTCACAAGGAAGGTTGAGGCCATGGAACTTAGCAAAAATGGAGTTTCCAAGTCCAAGGAAGCTGTTGAAACCACATGTGGGATTTGTCTCACCGACTTACACGCTACGCAAGATTGTCCCACAATTCCTGCATTTAAGGAAGTGCTGCAAGAGACAGCCAATGCCACATATGGTTATCAACGACCCTTCAATGGACCGGTAGGTAATACGTACAATGAGAGTTGGAAGAACCACCCGAATTTCAGTTGGAAGAATGCTCCTACGGGCAATCCTACCAACTCCCAAAGAGGGCCACCCATGCAAAATATGGCCCCACCTCAATTCTCATTGGAGGATACCTTGAGAGCATTTATGCAAGGGCAAGCACAAATAAATAAATCAAATCAGCAATTGTTCCAAGAGCTGAAAGTCTCGGTTGATGAGATTAAGGGACGCTTGAATGCTAGGGAAGGGACCTTTCCGGCCCAACCTCAGCCCAATCCTAAGCAAGTACATGAAGTAAGCATCCCTAATCCTTCCAACCAAAACATGGAGCAAGCTAAATCCATTACCACCCTTAGAAGTGGTAAATAAATTGACAAAACTATTCCGGTGAAGGCCGATGAGCCTAATGATCTGATAAATTCTGAGGATGAAAATGGATCTAACCTAGCCCCACAACAACCGGAACGCATTTACAAGCCCATAGCACCATTCCCATCGAGATTGGTTGCCCCAAAATCTCTCCCAAATTCTCAAGATATTCTAGAGATTTTCAGACAAGTCAAGATCAATATCCCTTTGCTTGATGCCATCAAACAAATTCCCTCTTATGCCAAGTTTCTAAAAGACCTATGCACAACAAAACGCAAATATAATGTGCAGCAAAAGGCCTTCTTAACTGAGCAAGTGAGTGCCATCCTCACTCAAAAGACTCCCCCAAAATTCAAAGATCCCGGTAGTCCCACAGTTTCATGTATCATTGGAGACTACCGGATTGAACGTGCCTTGTTAGACTTGGGGGCGAGTGTGAACTTGATCCCATACTCGGTATATGAGCAATTGGGCCTTGGTGAATTAAAACCCACCAAAACCACATTGCAACTCGCAGATAGATCTATCCGTGTACCGAGGGGGATAGTTGAGGATGTTCTAGTCCAAGTTGACAAATTCTACTACCCGGTAGATTTTATAGTCTTGGACACACAACCGGTTTTGGATGCTAGCACCCAAATACCGGTGATATTAGGCCGCCCATTCCTTGCCACATCAAACGCAATCATCAATTGCCGGAATGGGGTGATGCAATTATCTTTTGGAAACATGACACTAGAGGTGAATGTATTTCACCTGGGCAAAAGACATAGGGATGTCGATGATGATGAGTTCTTCGATGTAAACATGCTTGAAACCTTTGAAGAAGAAGAACTCCTCCAACTTGAACCACTAGAAAGTTTGGAGACATGCTTAGCACACTTCATGGATTCTAAAGACCCTATCATTAGTGAGATTGTGCATGCATTAAATATAGAAAGACCGGTAGTTGATACTAGCCGGTGGAGGCCCCATTTTGAAAAATTGCCACCAACCACATCAAGGCCTCTACCGTCTAGCATCAAACCACCGAAGCTTGACCTCAAACCATTGCCATCCGAGCTTAAATATGTATATCTGGGTCAAGAGGAAACTTTCCCAGTTGTCATTGCCTCCCACCTAGAAAAAGACCAAGAGCTCAAGTTGATTGAGTTACTCAAAAAACACCGGGAAGCCATAGGTTGGACAATAGCGGATCTCAAAGGGATAGATCCTTCGGTTTGCACTCACCGTATACACCTTGAAGAAAACGCAAAAACGACTAGACAACCTCAAAGACGGCTAAATCCAAACATGATGGAGGTTGTCAAATCCGAAGTGTTAAAGCTATTGGATGTGGGTATCATCTACCCCATCTCAGATAGCCAATGGGTGAGTCCTACCCAAGTTGTCCCCAAGAAATCCGGTATTACCATCATTGAAAACGCCAACAACGAGCTTATACCGACTAGGGTGACCACCGGTTGACGTATGTGCATTGATTATAGGAAGCTCAATACGGTCACTAGGAAAGACCACTTCCCTCTCCTATTTATGGACCAAATTTTGGAGAGGTTGGCAGGCCATCCCTACTATTGCTTCCTAGATGGCTATTCCGGATACAACCAAATTGAGATAGCTCCAGAAGACCAAGAGAAAACCACATTTACATGCCCGTTTGGTACCTTCGCCTACCGAAGAATGCCATTCGGGTTATGCAATGCACCCGCCACATTCCAACGATGCATGTTGAGTATTTTCTCAGACATGGTGGGTGAGTTTCTTGAGGTGTTCATGGATGACTTTTTTGTTTTTGGTTGTACATTTGATGAGTGCCTCGAGCACTTGAAGTTGGTCTTAATGAGGTGTGGGGAAAAGCAACTTGTATTAAACTGGGAAAAGTGCCATTTCATGGTACAAAGAGGAATAGTCCTTGGACACATCATCTCGTCCAATGGAATAGAGGTAGACCGGGCGAAAATTGACATAATTTCCAATCTACCACCACCCAAAAGCATACGCGATGTGCGGTCCTTCCTTGGACACGCCGGCTTCTATCGAAGGTTTATAAAGGACTTTAGTCACATCTCAAGGCCTTTATGCAGCCTTCTACAAAAGGAGAACCAATTTGAGTGGAGTGCTGAATGTCAATTAGCTTTTTCAAAGCTAAAAGACATGTTGACAACCGCTCCTATCATGCAACCACCAGATTGGTCCATGCCTTTTGAGTTGATGTGCGATGCGAGCGATTTTGCTATTGGGGCAGTGTTAGGCCAAAAGAAAGATAAAAAGCCCCATGTCATCTACTACGCGAGTAGGACCTTGAATCCTGCCCAAGTTAATTATTCAACTACGGAGAAAGAGCTCCTAGCTGTCATCTTTGCCTTGGACAAATTCAAGCCATACTTAATAGGATCCAAAGTTATTGTTTATACGGATCATGCGACGCTGAAATACCTTCTTTCTAAGAAGGATGCTAAGCCCCGTTTGCTAAGATGGATCCTACTCCTTCAAGAATTCGATTTGGAGATCAAAGATAAGAAGGGGGTAGAAAATGTGGTGGCGGATCATCTATCCCGCCTAGTCCTACCAAATTCCATTGACGAGTCACCTATTGAGGACTCATTCCCTGATGAGCAACTCTTTGTTGCTATGCATCCACCATGGTACCCTGATATAGCCAACTATCTTTCCACAGGTGCGATGCCGACTCATTGGACTGCGCAAGACAAACGTAAATTTCTAAGGAAAGTGTGCAGATTTTTCTGGGATGAACCTCTATTATTTAAATATTGCCCAGACCAAATTATAAGGAGATGCGTCCCCGATGATGAACACAATTCAGTCATCTCCTTTTGTCATGATCAAGCATGTGGGGGTCATTTTTCAGCCAAGAAAACAACTGCAAAAATTCTGCAGTGTGGTTTTTATTGGCCCACATTATTTAAAGATACCCACGAGTTTTGCAAAGCTTGCGAGCGCTGCCAGAAGTTAGGAGGATTATCCCGTCGAAATATGATGCCCCTCACCCCAATTCAACATCTTGAAGTCTTTGACTGTTGGGGCATCGATTTCATGGGACCATTCCCCTCATCTTTTGGACATGTCTATATTCTATTGGCCGTAGACTATGTGTCTAAATGGATAGAGGCTATCCCATGTAGAACCAATGATCATCGTACGGTTCTCAAGTTTCTCAAAGAAAATATACTTTCTAGATTTGGGACACCTCGAGTCATTATTAGTGATGGTGGTTCTCACTTTTGCAATAGACCTTTTGAAACTTTGATGAAGAAATATGGTATTAGGCACAAAGTGAGTACCCCATACCACCCACAAACAAGTGGACAAGCTGAAATCTCCAATAGGGAAATTAAGCAGATTTTAGAAAAAACGGTGAGACCGGATCGCAAGGATTGGTCCCTACGATTAGATGATGCACTTTGGGCTCACCGTACTGCCTACAAGACACCCATTGGAATGTCCCCTTATAGACTTGTCTATGGGAAAGCTTGTCACCTGCCTGTGGAGATAGAACACAAAGCCTATTGGGCAATTCGGGCTCTAAATTTTGACATAGACAAGGCTAGCTCGCTTCGCAAACTTCAATTAAATGTGCTTGATGAGATCCGGAACGATGCATATGAGAATTCGAGAATTTACAAGAGCAAGATGAAGGCCTTTCATGACAAACACATCTTAAGGAAATCTTTCCATGAAGGACAGAAAGTGCTCTTGTATAATGCCCGACTTCATCTTTTTCCGGGAAAATTACGATCTCGATGGACCGGCCCATATATTGTTAAAGAAGTTTTTCCTCATGGGGCTGTTGAGATTGAGAATGCAGCAAATGGTGACTGTTTCAAAGTTAATGGACAACGCCTTAAACCATTTGTTGAGAAATTTGATTCAGAGGACATGTCCATCTCCCTGAATGATCCTGTCTATCAGGATTATTGATCTCCTAGTCTGATGGAGGTATAGCATAGGTAGGTTTAGTTTTGTTTTACTGTTTTAGTAGGATTTAGTTGTTGGAATTTCAGACCTCCATGATCGCTCTCTCAGGTACTATTGATTCTCACTCTCTCATATTTTACCATAGTTCTCATGTTCATGCTAACTAACTATCTTTTTACATTGAGGACAATGCAAGATTTGGTTGGGGGGTGAGATGAGATCTCTCATCTAGCATATTGCAACATTTCGAGCTTCATATGCACAAATTTTTTTTCGAATTTTCTAACATCTCAAAACTCTTTTAGAAAATTTTGTTTCTATACATTTACGAGGCTATGAGTAGAAGAGGAGGAGAAACGAAGTGTGTGATGTTGTAGTCTTGAATTTCTTCCAACATAATGGCTTTATATGTTAATTCCCCTATTGTTGTGATTGATAGAAAATTTGAACACCTTTACACCAAGTTCACATTACACGATTTTCATGAGTGACAGGTTTATGTGATTTGTGGATTAGCTAGACTTTGGTTTAGAGGTGTTGAGCAGCCAAGCCGGGGTTTTTTGTCCATCCTTGTCCATGGGAAAATAATGAAAGATATGGATTTCTAAAAATCCTATCTAAGTTAAAAGAAAAAGGAAAGAAAGGATGAAATCGGGAAGGAAAGAAAAATGGTGGAAAATTCCGAAAAGGGCTACCTATTACCAACCGGGGGATGGTCGAACCGTAACCAAAGCCGGAAATGGGACGTAGTGTGAAAGCCGTCGGAAGGACGGTAAGACAAATTCCTGTCATAGGCTTGCTGTTGCTCTGTGCACCCTGAAATCCTTGGTCTACTTAATCTATGAAGAAGATGATTCCAGGAACTCATGAGATGATCTTTCACTATGCACACTAGGTGGAATTTGTTTGAGTTCTTCTATTTATCAATCAATCAGCGGGGATTTCATGTAAACACTTTTTATGTTTTAAGAGTCCAAGGTTCAGCTTCTAACACCTAAGTTTTCCAAATTTTACACTTATACATCTTGGAATGGATAGAAACATGGTTTCTGGAAGAGGGTTGGATTTGGAGGTTTGAAACTGTTTCACGCATGTTTTGCTCGGGACTAGCAAAAAGCTGGTTGGGGGGTGTGTTGAACCTCCAATTTATACATTGCATTGCCCATTTCACGACAACGTTGCATGATTTTCATGGTTTAAAGGCCCACCTAACATATGGTTTTGTGATTATAGGGATGAGAATGGATTTCATCAAATTGGAGCCAAAAGAATGTATTTGAAGCTATTGCATGAAGTCTTAGGATGGACCAAAGAAAGAAGAAGAAAGAGAGAGAAAAGAGGATGAAGAAAAGAAGAAAAAGCTGAAGAACAACAAGGCTGACCGGTCAGTCCGACCGGTCAGACACATCAGAAAGGAGCAATAGAAGAAGGCCGACCGGTCAAGACCGGTCGGCCATGAAGGCAGAAGACATTGAGGAAGGGCCGACCGGTCATGACCGGTCGGCTATAGGCTCTGGACGAGGAGGAAACAAATCCCGACCGGTCACGACCGGTCGAGCATGCACGCTGGACGCGGATAGATCTGTCTGACCGGTCATGACCGGTCGGATGCACTCGCTGGATGGTTTAAAAAGTTAGTCCGACCGGTCACGACCGGTCGGCCTTGCGTAAGAAGACTCCTTTCTAAATTGGGACTCCGAAAATTGCTGCGCAATGCGAAGGCTTTCGCAGAATCCGACGCAAGGGGGGCTTGTTGCTATAAAAGGCCACCTAGGGGCTCTTCCTAAGGTATCAGGGAAGAGAAGGAACGTGAGTTTGGAGGCTGAAGGCGACTGTGGAGCGTCTGCAACATCTATCTTCGGGTTTTTCTAGTTTTATGCTTTATTTTTGAGTTTTTAGTTGTAGCATGACTATGCTCGGCTAAAACCTCTCAGCTAAGGCTGAGAGGTGAAGCTTGTAGCCAGTTCTATGTTAATTTCAGTTTGATTCAAGTATTTTTAATTCAAAGTTGGATTTTTCTTATGTTTCAGTCCAATAAGTGGTAGTTTGAGATGTCTTATCTGAGTTCATGTGCTCCGGACATGAATTCCTTTTAATTCTCTGAGATTATCACAGGTTGCTTGTTTAGATTCGAATTATAGTAATCCTTGAGCAGGCCATAGTCCATAGGCATGGCTGTTACTCCGCAGGCTATAAATTTGAATTCTACGTTGATTGAATGGACTTGAACTTGGAAGTTCAACTTGAATTGGATGAATGTGTGTGAATGCTTTATTTTCCAACTAGATGAGAGATAGGACTTCAAATCTAGTTGTGTTCTCTACTTGGATTAACTGAATTGACATAGGATTGCTACAAGTGGATCCTTGAAAGCCTTAGTGCATTATATCTCTGATTTTTCATTAAGTTACTGTTTTAATTAAACATCCCATTGAATTTGAATTTACTCTATTAAACTGAGTTGCTGGAGTAATTAGGAAGCTGTTACTTTTTCCCTGTGGATCGACCTCGGTCTCACCGAGATTTATTACTACATCGCAGCCTTACACTTGAGGCGAGCGAACAATCACCCAAGATAGGATCTTTAGAATTTTCAAAGTGTGCCAAGTATGTCTCCAAAGTTTCAAGTGGTTCAAGTTGGAGGAGCTCTTCTTCTTCAAAGGACTCGAGCATGTTTACCTCGAAGAGCTTATCGCCCTTCTCATTCCTTTGCTTTTTGCACATATGGAGCACGTTTACCTCCAATGTTATGCTCCCAAATGACAATTTCATCACCCCATTCCTGAAATTTATAATTTTGTTTGATGTAACTAAGAATGGGCCGCCTAAAATTATCGGTATTTTAGTACTAGTATCCATAACCGGTTGTGTGTCCAAGATGATGAAATCCACCGGGTAGTAGAATTTGTCGACTTGGACCAATACCCAACCATCCCTCTCGGTACATGAATGGATCTATTAACAAGTTGTAATGTGGTTTTGGTGGGTTTTAATTCACTAAGACCCAATTGCTCGTATACCGAGTATGGGGTCAAATTTACGCTTGTCCCTAAATCTAGTAATACATGCTCAATCCGGTAGTCACCAATGATACATGGGATTGTGGGACTACCGGGATCCTTATATTTTGTAGGGGTCTTTTGGGTGAGAATGACACTCACTTGATCATTCAAAAAGGCCTTTTGTTGCACATTTGCATTTGGTTGTGCATAAGTCTTTTAAAAACTTGGCATAAGAGGAGATTTTGTTTAATGGCATCAAGCAATGGAATATTGATCTTGACTTGTCTAAAAACCTCTAAAATATCATAAGAGTTTGGGAGAGATTTTGGAGCAACCAATATCGAAGGCAATGGTGCTATGGGCTTGTGAACGTGTTCCATTTCTTGTGGGGCTAAGCTAGGTCCATCCTCATTCTCAGGAATTACCAGATCATTAGGCTTATCGGCCTTCATCGGAATAGATTTGTTCACTTGCTTACCACTTCTAAGAGTAGTGATGGATTTTGCTTGCTCCACATGTTAGTTGGGGAGGTTAGGGGTGCTGATTTCATGTGCTTGTTTAGGATTGGGCTGAGGTTGTGCCAGAAAGGTCCATTCCTTAGCATTCAAGCGTCCCTTAATCTCATCAACCGACACTTTAAGCTCTTGGAACATTTGCTGATTTGATTGATTAATTTGTGTTTGCCCTTACATGAATGCATTTAAAGTGTCCTCTATTGAGAATTGAGGTGGGGCCATGTTTTGCATGAGTGGCCTTCCTTGAGAGTTGGTAGGATTGGTTGTGGGACCATTCATCCAATTGAAATTTGGATGGTTCTTCCAATTAGAGTTGTACGTGTTACTTACTGGTCCATTAAAAGGCTATTGATAACCATATGTGGCGTTTGCTTGCTCTTGTAACGCCTCTTGAAACGCAGGAATTGTAGGACAATCTTGCGTGTAGTGTACATTAGCGGCACAAATTTCGTGCACGTTTTCAATGGCTTCCGTGGACTTAGAAACTCTACTTTTACTTAGTTCCATGGCCTTAACTTTTCTTGTGAGGTTAACTATCCTTGCGTTTACATTATCTTCCTCCTTAAGGATGTAAATCCCTCATTTCTCTTTTTATTAAGGAGGCTTGAGATTACTAGACTTGTCCGAGGTCTCCCAGTTTTGGGCATTCTCGGCCAACATGTCTAAGTAACTCCATGCCTCATCTGGATTTTTGCTTATGAACTCGCCATTGCATATCATCTCTACAAATTGACATATGTTGGAATTCAATCCATCATAAAAGAAGTTTATAATTCGCCAACTTTCGTAGCCATGATGTGGGCAAGTGAGTAAGAGGTCCTTAAACCTTTCCCAACTTTGAAAGAACAACTCACCCTCTTTACCCAAAAAGTTAATGATAGATCTTCGAAGGGTGTTAGTTATATGAGCCGGGAATAACTTTTTTAAGAATTCCCTGGTCATCTCAGTCTAAGTCCCTATCGAACGTAGTCTAAGAGAGTGGAGCCAACCTTTGACTCTTTCTTTCAATGAGAAGGAAAACGATCTAAGTTTGATGACATCCTCTGATACATTGTTGTATTGCAAAGTAGCAACAACCTCATCAAAATCTTTTAAGTGTAGATATGGGCTCTCAGAATTTAACCCATGAACTTAGGTAAAAGTTGAATTACCCCCGACTTTATATCAATGTTCCCCCCCGTGGTTGGTAGAACCACACATGAGGGTGTAGTCGTACGCGCCGGTTGTAAGTAATCACGTAAAGCTCTCAATGGAGGAGCATTGTGCACCTCATTCTCTCCTACTCCCTCTTGATTTGCATTTGTAGTGAGAGTAGGAGGAGGAAGATCCCTTAACGGTGTTTAATCCATACTCCCTGTTGAGCTCTTAAGTGTGCATGTTCTAACCCCAATTCATTACTCATTATGCATGGATTTTATGTTTAAAGACTATTCTAATGCATGGTTTTGTGATTGCAAGAATGAGAGAGAGTTCACTCGATCAAGAGCTAAAAGAAGCATATTTAGGAACCTTGGATGAAGACCCAAGGTGGGCCAAAGAATCATGAAGAAAGAAGGAAAGAAAAGAAAGAAGGAAAGTATGAAAAGGAGCCCCACAAGGTGGTCCGACCGGTCAAGACTGGTCGGCCAAACAAGCCTTGACCGGTCTTGACCGGTCCGCCAGTTGCTCTCCCCTCTCTTAAAGCTGCTGGAGCAAGGACACATGGGCTAGACCGGTCAAGACCGGTCTACCAGCCCTGTCCGACCGGTCTTGACCGGTCGGCCATGCAATTTTAGAGTTCCAAATTTCAGACAGCAGGCTATTCCCTTTTTTAGATTTTCAGCATAGTTTTTTGGAGCCATATTGATGATATTTTGAAATCCAACACATCCATATCGAAGAGGAGCTCGACGCCGAAATAACTCAAGTGGTTTCGTGTCGATCGGAGCTATGGATTGACCGTGGTGGCTAAAACAATACGAATTGTCCAGAAAGTTCCAGATTCCGCCTACTCCACTCTGGGCCGGTCCAGGTGGCCCATCATTGATGATATGAAGAATCTACTTTGACCATCTTCTAGACCACATCCATATATGAATAACCACAAAGTTTCAGATCAAAAGGATGTGTGGTTTGATTGTACTGGTTGAAGCAAGATGAACCATCCAGAAAGATTCAACTGCGTATAGTTTATAAAATCCCTAAGTGTTCTAATTTGCGGACCACATTCTGAGATTATTTTGGACAATATAATCCATCTATCATATAGAGGAGAAATTTTTCTACCAATGTTCAAAATTTGGGATCAATCCGACATCTGTACACTCCGAAGCGTTGAAAGCAAGATGACTGGTTCTGAAGGTAGCCGAATTGTGCGATTTTGAGAGGCGGTTGCTGATCTGATCGGTGGGCTCATTCAGAAGATAATCTTGGAAATCTAAATCATCTATGAGGAATATCACATTACAAGGAAGCTACAAATCAAATTTGAAGGCAATCCGACCATTGGTTAAGCCGTATAAAGCGAAACAAAATCTGTTATGTTGCAGTACTCTTGCTGCATTATAAAAGGAGGTGCTCTCTTCTATTCCAGGGCAAGCAAGGATGTAAGAAACAAGGAGTTCAAGTCATAGGAGGCTTAGCCTCCTCCGTCTAGTTTTTCTTCCTTTTCTTAGTTCTAGTTTTAGTTCTTAATATGTTTTTCATTAGCTAATCTCTTAGCTAGAGCTAAGAGGTGAACCTTATAGTTTTCTTAGATTGTTTAATTCGTTTTATTGGTTTCAAGTTGAATTTCTATTAAAGAACAATGGTTTGAAGTTTAAATAAAGTTCTAAGTAGTTTTTCTTAATCTTATGATGGCTCATGGATGTTTAGAAGAATTGCTTGAGTTCTTAACTGTTTTGAGTTATTCTAGACCTGTATGATCCGAGGAATTAGATTCAATACGCTCTAGACATATGATCCTCATGTGGGAGCTTCATACCAAAAGTCTATTTTTCTGAAAATTCTGGATTATGTAAGATTGTGTATGTGATTTGGATCAAGTTCAAATCATGATCTAGTTTTATCTTGTGACAGGATTTAATGATGATTATGGTTGTGATCTTAACCTATTGGAATTGGGACTGACATATGCAATTGAGTGTGCTCAAGTCCTAGCTTGCATTAAGAGAATCATGTCCATGAATCATACATGTGACATATTTATTGTTTTAACTTCTCTATTATCCGACTAGATAGAACTTAATTTCGATTCTAGTTGAGAAAGTGAGAAACCATAGCGAATTATGCATCTAAGGAGAGCTATAAGTGGATCCTTGATGCTCTAGTTATCTTTTCATTATCAGATTTTCTATATTATGTTCAAAACCGATTTCACAAACCTCTTAAGATTCTAGTTATTAGGATAGTTTGAATTGTTCACCTCCTTCCCTGTGGATCGACCTCGGTCTTACCGAGATTATTACTAAATCGCAACCCTACATTTGGGGAAGCGAATAAGTTTTTGGCGCCGTTGTCGGGGAAGAGGTTAAATGGTTCTAATTGTTCTAGTAGCTATAGAGTAGTCTTAGTTAGGTAGGATTTTCAATTTTTCTAGAAGTAGTTTTCTGATTTTTTCTAGATTACTAGCAATTCTTTATTTTTGTGTTTGTAGGAACTTAGTTGCTGACATAGTTCTCACTTCCACGGGTAACATCTCCCCATCTCCCCTTCTTCTTTTTTGTTTTTCTTCCTAGATTAGGGTAGTTCCAACTCTTTAAAATCTCATTATGACTGATTGGAAGTGTGGTGCTTATGCATACCTTTTAGAAGATGAGAGGTCAAACCATGGAATCCAAACTCTTTATGCTTGGAGCCATTATAAGCACAAGTATGTTTCTGAGATTCAATCAACCTCCACTACCCCCCAACGTAGGACGCTACGTGATTACTGGGTTGAAAATAACAAGAGTGTTCTACCGAGTTTAACAGGAGGTAGGAATAAGAAAAAGGACTAAGGGAGTAATGACTAACCGGTAAAGACATTGCGTGATCACTTGTATGGTTATGCCTATCAACCATCTTATCAGTCTTCGTCATATAACACGTATGGTCTTCATCGAGAGAGTCCTCACACCTCTAGTCCAATAGAAGAACCAATCATGGTTATTAACATTCATTCTAAAACGTCTTTCTCTTATGATAACATGTACATACAAATCCTTGAGGACTTAGAGAAAGAGTGCGAGTATGAGCAATCGATTCAAAACCACTTGCCATCTCTTGAAGACGTTGAGCGCAAAATTGGGATCACCGATTTAATCCACAACAATGGGGAGGATGAGGCTATCCAAACCCAACCTTCTCTGGATTTAATGACTAAACTTCTAGAGGATATTGATCTTGGTGACCCCCATATCACCATCGATTATGGTGAATCAACTATCTCTTTTAGATATCCTGATTTTAATGATGAAGAGATTTCAATGACGGTTGACGAACCTGAGGAATCCATAAAATCTGAAAGTGATAGTGAGATTGCCTATAATGAGGGTTTCGTGGATGATTGTGAGCCCATGATTTCTACTTCCAAAGGGCCGAATGTTTATGAGTCGTCAGAAGATATTCTTGCTAGAGAGATGGCTGAAGTCGATATTTTTGAGTCCTTTCACCAACAACACATGCCGGATTCTATTATGGAAGAACTCCCTTAGGTTGAAAATTTTGTTTCTTTGGATGACGGGGTGGCACAATCTAAAATTTTAAAAGATTAACCAATGCTAGATGATGTGCTTACCACTGAATCTGAAAAATTTCTTTAGAAGACCTCCCCTCTATAGAGGAGGAGTTCTTTACCCTTGAAACAGAATTTCCTCAATCACTTAGGGAGAACGAGGACCCTTCATCCGACTCTCTCGATTTCCTAGAGGAATGCATGACCCACCCCTATGATCTTGATGATGAGATGATTAAGGAGTTGGATAGTTTGTTAGACACGGTGTCGGTGCCTGAAGAACACCATTTCACTGATTTACACTATTTATCATTATTTGTGGAAACAACGTGCAATTCTGAATTTGTGAAGGAGACAACCCAAACTGAAAAATACTTAATGAATGTCTCTCATCATGGGTTCTTTAACCCATTGAAAATTCTAATTGGGAGGACCCGTTTTTAATCAATTACAACCCAATTCTGAACTTGATGAGATATCTTTTTGCTGCTCTTATCTCCTCCTTACGTGCGTGTGGTGCACACTATGATTAGACCTTCATGAAAAAACGCACCCAGTTATACATTCGAGCAAGACTTTGGATGGTCCTCATGAGAAACCTATTGAAATTCATGAAGATCCTGCTCAAATTTGATCATGTAGTCGATCGGACTAATCAAAGGTAGGTAGGTATGTTAGGATTTCTTTCTGCATTTAGGATTGAATAAGTCTCATTGAGACAATGGAAGATGCTAGACTTGATCTACTTGCTGCCTCAGGTACTCTCGTTCTCACTCTCCTTTGTTTTATGTCATTGCTCTCATGTCATGCATATTGCATATCTTATTACATTGAGGACAATGTAAGATTTTGGTTGGGGGGTGAGATTCCTTAGATGAATCTACTAGCTTTTGTGACATTTCGAGCAATTATGTAGAAAATTTTTGATTTTTCTAAAATTCAAAACTCTTTTAGAAAACTTTATTTCTATTTATTCAAGATGATACGAGTCTAAGAAGAGGAGATATGAAGTGAGTGATGTTGCAAGCTTTGAACTTCTCTTAATATAATGGTTTTATATGTGAATTCCCCTATTTATGTGAGTGATAGAAAATTTGAACACTTTTACACCTAGTTCACATTACACGATTTTCATGGGTTGAAAAGATTATGTGATTTGTGGATTAGCTAGACTTTGATTTAAGGTGTTGAGAAACCAAGCCGGGGTACTTTGTCCATCTTGTCCATGGGAAAATAACGAAAGATACGGATTTTTAAAAATCCTATCTAATGAAAAAGAAAAAGGAAAATGAAGGATGAAAATTGAGAATGATGGAAAACATGGTGGAAAATTTCAAAAAGGGCTACCTATTTACCAACCGGGGGATGGTCTACCCGTAATCAAAGCCGGAAATGGGAAGTAGTGTGAAAGCCGTTGGAAGGACGGTAAGACAAATTCCTGTCATAGGCTTGTTGTTGCTCTATGCACCTTGAAATCCATAGTTTATTTGATCTATGAAGAAGATAAGCCCAAAAACTCATGATATGAACTTTCACTATGCACACTAGGTTGAATTTGTTCAAGTTCTTCTATTCATCAATCAATCAGTGAGAATTTCATATGGACACTTATTATGTTTTGAGAGTTTAAGGTTTCAACTTCTATCACCTAATTTTTCTGGATTTTACACTTGTATGTCTCGGAATGGATAGAAGCATAATTTTTGAGGGAGAGTTGGTCTCTGGAGAATTGAACTTGTTTCACGCATGTTTTGCTGGGGGCTAGCAAAATGCTGGTTGGGGGGTGTGTTGAGCTCTTAAGTGTGTATATTCTAACCCCAATTCATCACTCATTATGCATGAATTTTATGTTTAAAGACTATTCTAATGCATGGTTTTGTGATTGCAAGAATGAGAGAGAGTTCACTCGATCAAGAGCTAAAAGAAGCATATTTAAGAACCTTGGATGAAGACCCAAGGTGGGCCAAAGACTCATGAAGAAGGAAAGAAAAGAAAGAAGAAAAGTATGAAAAGGAGACCCACAAGGTGGTTCGACCGGTCAAGACCGGTCGGCCAAACAGGCCCCGATCGGTCTTGACCGGTCGGCCAGTTACTCTCCCCTCTCTTAAAGCTGCTGGAGCAAGGACACATGGGCTAGACCGGTCAAGACCGGTCGGCCAGCCCTGTTCGACCGGTCTTGACCGGTCGATCATGCAATTTTAGAGTACCAGATTTCAAACAGCAAGCTATTCCCCCTTTTGGATTTTCGGCACAGTTTTCTGGAGCCATCTTGATGATATTTGGAAATACAACATATCCATGTCGAAGAGGAGCACGAAGCCGAAATAGCCCAAGTGGTTTCGTGTCGATCAGAGCTATGGATTGACCGTGGTGGCCAAAACAATACGAACCGTCAAGAAAGTTCCAGATTCCGCCTACTCCACTCTGAGCCAGTCCAGGTGGCCCATCATTGATGATATGAAGAATTTACTTTGACCATCTTCTAAGCCACATCCATATATGAATAACCACAAAGTTTCAGATCAAAAGGATGTGTGGTTTCGTATCGGTTGAAGAAAGATGGACCATCCAGAAAGATTCAACTGCGCAGAGTTTATAAAAGCCCTAAGTGTTCTAATTTTCGGACCACATTCTGGGATTTTTTTGGACAATCTAATTCGTCTATCATGTAGAGGAGGAAGTTTTCTACCAATGTTCAACATTTGGGATCAATCCAACATCTGTACACTCCAGAGCGTTGAAAGCAAGATGACTGGTTTTGAAGGTACCCGAATTGCGCGATTTTGAGAGGCGGTCAGCTGATCTGATCGGTGGGCCCATTCAGAAGATAATCTTGGAAATCTAAATCATCTATGAGGAATATCACATTACAAGGAAGCTACAAATCAAATTTGAAGGCAATCCGACCATTGGTTAAGCCGTATAAAGCGAAACAAAATCTGTTATGTTGCAATACTCTTGCTGTATTATAAAAGGAAGTGCTCTCTTCTATTCCAGGGCAAGCAAGGACGTGAGGAGCAAGGAGTTCAAGTCATAGGAGGCTTCCTAGCCTCCTCCGTCTAGTTTTTCTTCCTTTTCTTAGTTTTAGTTTTAGTTCTTAATATGTTTTTCATTAGCTAATCTCTTAGCTAGAGTTAAGATGTGAACCTTATAGTTTTCTTAGATTGTTTAATTCGTTTTATTGGTTTCAAGTTGAATTTCTATTGAAGAACAATGGTTTGAAGTTTAAATAAAGTTCTAAGTAGTTTTTCTTAATCTTATGATGGCTTATGGATGTTTAGAAGAATTGCTTGAGTTCTTAACTGTTTTGAGTTATTCTAGACCTGTATGATCCGATGAATTGGATTCAATACGCTCTAGACATATGATCCTCATGTGGGAGCTTCATACCAAAAGTCTATTTTTCTGAAAATTCTGGATTATGTAAGATTGTGTATGTGATTTGGATCAAGTTCAAATCATGATCTAGTTTTATCTTGTGACAGGATTTAATGATGATTATGGTTGTGATCTTAACCTATTGGAATTGGGACTGACATATGCAATTGAGTGTGCTCAAGTCCTAGCTTGCATTAAGAGAATCATGTACATGAATCATACATGTGACATATTTATTGTTTTAACTGCTCTATTATCCGACTAGATAGAACTTAATTTCGATTCTAGTTGAGAAAGTGAGAAACCATAACGAATTATGCATCTAAGGAGAGCTATAAGTGGATCCTTGATGCTCTAGTTATCTTTTCATTATCAGATTTTCTATATTATGTTTAGAACTGATTTGACAAACCTCTTAAGATTCTAGTTATTAGGATAGTTTGAATTATTCATCTCCTTCCCTGTGGATCGACCTCGGTCTTACCGAGATTATTACTACATCGCAACCCTACACTTGGGGAAGCGAACACTCCCCGTACTTTCACAATGTTCTATGTATTTTTTAACTCATCTTTGGACGGATAGTGTTCCAACTAAACCACCCTTAGTTCGGAGACACTTTGTGTGATCACGTTCCCAATGGGACATAAACCATACAAACAAAATCTGAGTTTAAATCCTATAAACAAAATCTGAAAACTAAAAAGCTATAAAAATAAAAATAGAAAAAAATTCTAAGTTAGAAAGATGTTACCCGATTAGGTTAAACTAGAAGAATTTCATACAAAACAAAGTAATTGATGTTAGTGGTAGAAAATCAGAAACTAGTCTTAGGAAAACAGTAAAACCTAACTAATTCTAATTCTATAGTTATTAAAACAATTTAGAACCATTTTAACGTAGACTCTTCGGCAGCGGTGCCAAAAACTTGTTTGCTCACCTCAAGTACAAGGCTTGCGATGTCATAATAACTCGGTAAGACCGAGGTCGATCCACAGGGAATTAGGGTAAAACTATTCAAATCATTTTAACAACTTCAATTTCAACAATTTTAGAATTTGATTTTTAAAAATAAGTAAAACAGTAACATTTAGAAAAATCTGATAATTAATGGAACTAAGGCCTTAAGGATCCACTTGTAGTAGTTCCATGAGAATTCATTCATCCAAGCATAAACACAACTAGATTCGAAGTTCTATCTCTCTTCTAGTTGGAAAATTAAGCATTCAAACACAAACAATCCCACTTAAGTCAGAAAATAAGATTCTAGCTCTAATGAAGCACATAGAATTCAAACATGTAGCCTTCGAAGTAACAGTCATGCCAAGAGACTATGGCATGATCTAAGGTTACTACAATTCGAATTTAATTAATCTAAACATGGCAATCTCAAAGATTTGCAAGGAGCTCATGTCCGAAGTACATGAACTCTCATAAAACATAAAAAAATACTAACTTTATTCAAACTAGAACTTAAAAATCCAAACTTTAAGTAAAGGTACTTGAATTAAACAGACTCTACATTAGAACTAACTACAAGCTTCACCTCTTAGCCCTAGCTAAGAGGTTCTAGCTAAGCATCATCATACTTAAAATAGAAACAATGAAAAACTATTAAAAAGCATAAAAATCGGAATTGGAGGAGTTGTGGACGCTCTATGATGATCCTCTTCACCTCCTACGAGTTCTCAAGCTTTCTATGATGAGTTTAGATCCATCTTTAGGTGTCCTTTTATAGCATTGAAGCTCTACCATGTGAAAGGTTCCATAATTGTGTAAGGAGTAATGCACTTGCGCAGAAAAATTCAAAACAGAAATATAAATTTCTGTTTTCTGTTGTGTGGTCAACTGATCGGGTGACCGATGGTGGCTTCTGACCGACGGGTCGTCGACTTGCGATTTTGGTCCAGTGAGTTTGCCTTTAAAATCTTGAAGCTCTAAAAAATACAATTGGTCGTTAGAGATGGCCGATCGGTCGGTTTTGTCAGTTTTTGGTCTAGCAAGGTTAGCTGCAAGGGGGTCCTCTGCTTTGCATTTTCCGACCGGTCGGATGACCGGTCGTGGGCCATGGCCGACCGGTCGACAATGTAAATTTTTTTTGCACTATTTCTTTCTTTCTTGTCTTTCTCCCTTACATCTTTCTTCCATCATTTTGTACTTATTCTTTGATCTTCGATGCATACAAAGTGACTCATTTAGCATCGAATTAGTGAAGTCTCTCTCTCATTCTTACAATCATAAAACTTGTATTAAAATTGTCTTTTAAACATGCAAACCATGCATAATGTGTGATGAAAGAATATGCACAATTCAGAGCTCAACAGCATCCCTCAGGATTATCACAACAATAGCATAATTATCTCACATATAATTTCAAAACAAAATATCTATAAGAAATCTTGATTAATGCAATGCATGATATGCATGCTTTAATGAAGGGACCTTGGCTAAATAAGACAATGAATCCACCACTCTTAATAAACACTAGTCATCAGAGTTTACTAAGCAACTGTTGAGCTCTGAATTGTGCATATCTGAACCCCAATTCATGGCATAATTGCATAGTTTAAATTGTTAAAGTTAAAGACTTATGTTTGTTTTTGTGTTTGCAAGAAGAAAAGAAAGATGTTATGGATTTAATGTCAATTTGAAGGATTTAGAGTTCTTGGAAGATCAAGTAAAATCATGTCATAAAATGGAGGAAAGAAGCCACAGAAGATGGAATTGAAAAGTGAAGAGAAATTGGAAGAAATAAAGCAAAAGAGCTGAAAAGGGCTAGAAAAATACAATGCCTAAAATCCAGGGTTAGAAGATCAAAAGCCCTGAACTTAAAAAAAATGGCCCCTGAACTTGCTAAATAGTTTCTGAATTTAATCGAAAGAAATCTGCAATCAATCAACAGGACCTATTGATCAATCGATAGAGTTTGTAGATCAATCGGTAGTATGCTGATTTTGGTAGATTTGTTGCTGGACTAAAAAGCGGGTTTGCGATTGATTGCATGCCACTTGCGATTGATCGACAATCCCTTAAAAGTGTTGAATTGTTGCTGGAGCTTCCTAGACTAAAAATCGGACATGCGATCAATCGACGGATCACTTGCGATTGATCTCCTGACCTTCCAGATGTTCAAATTTCTATTTTTAACAATTGGCCCAATTTTACGATTGATCTCTTGATCAATTGACGCATTAATCGCCAATGGCAGTTGTTGAACCTCCAATTTATACATTGCATTGCCCACTACATGACATGGTATGCATGATTTTCATGATTAAAAGGCCCATCTAATGCATGTTTTGTGATTGTAGGGATGAGAGCGGACTTAACCCAATTGGAGACCAAAAGACCATGTTTAGGAGCCTTTGATGAAGGCCCAAGGTGGACCAAAGAAAGAAGAAAGCAAAGAGAGAGGAAGGAGAGAAGAAAAGAAAGAAGAAAAAAGGCAAAACTGGGTTCGACCGGTCAAGACCGGTCGGCCAAGAAGGCCCGACCGGTCAAGACCGGTCGGATGCACTCCCTGGACATCTGCAAGGCAGGTCTAGACCGGTCGGCCAGCCCTGTCCGACCGGTCATGACCGGTCGGCCATGCAAGTTCAACTTCCAGATTCTAAAACACCAAGGTATTCCCGTGTCTGATTTTTCGGACCAGTTTTTTGGACCCATTTTGATGATATTTGGAAATCCAATACATCCATGTCAAAGAGGAGCTCGACGCCGAACTAACCCAAGTGGTTTCTTGTCGATCGGAGCTACGGATTGACCATGGTGGCCAAAACAATACGAACTGTCCAGAAAGTTTCAGATTTCGCTATTCAACTCTGGGCCAGTCCAGGTGACCCATCATTGATGATATGAAGAATCTACTTTGACCATCTTTTAGACTACATCCATATATGAATAACCACAAAAGTTTCAGATCAAAAGAATGTGTGGTTTGATCGTACCGGTTGAAGAAAAATGGACCATCCAGAAAGATCCAACTGTGCAGAGTTTATAAAAGCCCTAAGTGTTATAATTTTCGAACTATATTCTGGAATTGTTTTGGACAATCTAATCCATCCATTATGTAGAGGAGGAAGTTTTCTACCAATGTTCAAAATTTGAGATCAATCCGACCTCTGTACACTCCGGGGCGTTGAAAGCAAGATGACTGGTTCTGAATGTACCCAAAGTGCGCGATTTTGAGAGGCGGTCGGTGATGTGATTGGTGGGCCCATTCAGAGGATAATCTTGGAAATCTAAATCATCTATGAGGAAGATCACATTACAAGGAAGCTACAAATCAAATTTGAGGGCAATCTGACCATTGGTTAAGCCGTACCAAGCGAAACAAATTCTGCTATGTTGCTATACTATTGCTGCACTATAAAAGGAGGTGTTCTCTTCTATTCCAAATCAAGCAAGGACGTGGGAAGCAAGGAGTTCAAGTCATAGGAGGCTTCCTAGCCTCCTCCAGCTAGTTTTTCTTCCTTTTCTTAAGTTCTAGTTCTAGTTTTAATATGCTTTTCCTTAGCTAACCTCTTAGATAGAGCTAGAGGTGAAATTTGTAGTTGGTTCCAATGCTTTAATTCTTTTATTTCAAGTACCCTTTTCTTAATTTTGGATTTTGAAGTTCTAGTTTGAATAAAGTTTGGATTTTTAGATGAATTATGAGAGTTTGTGTGCTCCGGACATGAGTTCCTTGCAATTCTCTGAAATTACCATGATTGGGTTGTTTGAATTTGAATTGTAGTAACCCTTGAGCATGCCATAGTCCATAGGCATGGCTTTTACTCCGAAGGCTATAAGTTCAAGTTCTATGTGCTCCATTAAAACTAGAAATCTGATTTCCAGATTTAAGTGGGACTATTTGTGCTTGAATGTTATATCTTCCAATTAGATGAGAGATAGGACTTTGATTCTAATTGTGTTGTACTTGGATGAATGGATTGGCATTGGACTACTACAAGTGGATCCTTGATGCTCTAGTTCTTCTTATGTTCAGATTTTCCTATTTCATGTGAAAAACTACTTTCTTAAACTTCTTAGATTCTAGTTATTAGAGTACTTGGAATTGTTTACCTCTTTCCCTGTGGATCGACCTCGGTCTTACCGAGATTTATTACTACATCGCAGCCTTACACTTGAGGCGAGCGAACAGCAGTGCAAAATTTTCTTAAGCAATTGGAAGTCGGTGCGGAATTTTTTCTATAAAAGGCCACCTCTCTTCTCTTCTAAAGAAATCAGTAGGACGTGGTGAGCAAAGAGATCAAGTCCTAGGAGGCTTCCTAGCCTTCTACTTTTAATTTTTCTTTCTTTTCTAAGTTCTAGTTTCCAGTTTTTCATGTTTTCTTCTAGTTAACTCTTAGCTAGAGCTGAGAGGTGAAACTTCTTAGTTCTTAATGATGTTTTGATTCTTTTGATTCGAACTATGGTTTAATTGTTGAACAATTCATTGGTAGTTTAAATAAAGTTGATAGTTTTAGAGAATTTGGAGATCTTATGTGCCATGTAAATGACTTCCTGTTGAGTTTCTATGATTAATCAGATTGGTATAATCTTAGATTTACCATGATTTTCAGATACGGTGAATGCTTCGAGTGCTCCATGAGTTGAAATGAATTGGATTTCTATTAAAACTACTTGATGAAAGTTCATATTCTGTTTTTTTGAATATAAGATAGATAGATTTTGTTTATTGATTGGTTTGATTTACATTCAAGTTGTAGTTTCAATCTAATCTAGTGACAGGGTTAGAGGAAGACTATGATTGTGAATTTACTTAATATGATGAAGGATTAGTCTGTATAATTCATAGAATTGAATTCCCTGCGACCGAATACTTGTGCTTTGATTAGGGAACTACATCAATAGATGATCTATCTAATTCATATTGTTTTATTATGATTTAACCACTCCACCATCTGCCTGGATAGAGACAAGACTTCGATTCTAGTTGTGTATTTAATCGAATCAATGAAATTAGGCATTGTTAATAACTATAAGTGGATCATGAATGCTCTAGTGTTTACTTTTCACCGTTTTCCCTTTAAAATTGAATTTATCCATCTTCAAGACCAATTTTAGATTATTTTAGATTAATTAATTCTAGAACGTATATAGCCTTAAAGTGTTTGGATCTATTTTTCATATTCCTTCCCCGTGGATCGACCTCGGTCTCACTGAGATTATTACTCATCGCGACCCTACACTTGGGGTTGTGAACAGTAACATGCGAAGCGGGAACACCCTGTTACCTTCACACACTTTAAGAACCCAACTAATGAAACGATGAAACTCTACTGGTTCTATTAGATAGTGTACAACTGGAAACAATGAAACTCCACTTTCAATTAAGACACCAAAGGGGTTACGTGAATGCATGAGATTAGTTCCACCTTTTAATTAATTCGATTTAGTATCCAATCGGTTTAATAATGCTCACACACATCAAGTCACCACCTCATCCCATTTAATGGTCCACCATGTACTAAGATAGTTGTCACCCTTTGCATAACTACCATTCATGGAGGGATGAATATACCTTAGTCGTGATGCTGAACATGGCTCTAATTCTTCATTATACACTTATAGATCCACCATAAGAACCAATCCAACCACTTGGATCCTCCATCATTCACAATAATCCATACACATGGATATTCCATATCAATTCAACAACTTAAACCACATGGGTTTCCATAATTCCAAAATATGTTTTGATAACACATATGATGAGTAGTTTCCTTGTGATGTGGCATTCAAAAATACATAAGTCCATCATCACACCATTCCATGAGTGTGCCATGTTCACCATCATAGGATATTCATCATTAAACATTCATCGTTTCCACATAGATCCATCATAAACATGATTCTACCATCTAATTCATGTTCATACTGTTAGTGTACTTTTCTGTGGCATACTAATGCACTTTATTTTTCAATCACGTGCGTCCATGTGTTGTAATGTCGGTTAAGCCTTGGCAAGCTGAAGACTGAAGATTAAAGTGGACAAGCATCATCAAGGAAGAAGAAATAGATAAAAGAGATGCCTTAGTGATCCTAACCCTTGTAACTAAAATAAACTAAACCTCTAGATGACTTAGACCACATTAGTAAACCTTTAGTCATTATTATTAGCCTTAGAACACATAGAAAAACATGATAAGTAGGCTAATAAAAGAGGTACAAACTACTGTAAATGAACCAGCCCAAACAACAATTTTCAAGTGGATTTCGATCTATCGAAGTTCAATCTTGATGAGACTTCAATCCATCGAAGACCAGTTCAATCCATTGGAAATTATTCTAGCAACATCGTTAACTCTTTGGAAAGTTTTTTAATCAATCGAACCCATCACTTATATCCATCAGAGTGGTAATTTTGATCCATCGAAGAAGATCCCGATCAATCAAACTGGATGTCCAGCAACTACATAAGCTCTCCGGACAGTTTTTTGATCAATTGGAGTAGGATCTTTGATCCATCGAAGATACCTTCGATCGATCGAAGGATATCTCTAATCCATCAAAGATATCTTCGATCAATAGAAGGGTATCTCTGATCCATCGAAGATAGACGAATTTACTTTTTTTTTTTTTACCATTGGAGATTTATTTATAAAAGCGGGGAGTTCATTTTTGGGCAATAAGAGAGGGAGTTTAGTGATTTAGAAGCCACCACTATTGCAAAACATTAAGAGCTCTAATCCTAAACCATTCAAGCCATCTTCCTTCTGATTTATCACAAGAATCGAGTATTCAAAGCTTATTTAGAAGATGAACTTATCCATCTTCATCTCCAGAGTTTAAAACTTAAACTAGATAGTTAAATCATTGTTTAAATTCTATAGAGAGATTCTTATAGGGGAGATTCTCTATGCAACCACTTCTCATTAGTTATAGAGATCTTAAACCTACCTCACAACACCTTGGGTATCTCTACAAAGCATCTCATGCAAGGTGTTTGATCATTAGAGTTGGAGCATTGGCGATGCATTGACAACAACATCAGGGGAGCAAAGGGGAGCTGATTGAAGCATGGGAGAGCTGAGATCAAGCAACCTAAGCACTACATCAATGTAGCTTAAATCCGACAAGTAAGGTTGTCAACTGTAGAGTCTAACATGGCTCTTTCCACATCGAGAATTGAGTATGAGAGTTTGAATTGCCAAACTCGATAGGTTTGGTTGTAGGACCTAGGCCCTTGTGAGAGGGCTGAACTAAGTCTTCGTGTGGAGCCTCCGGTGGTACTATATGTATATTGTATAAGTTGGGAGGAATCTTGTTAAACTTCTTAGTTTGGTAGAACCATTAAATACCTTAATAGGTTGGGAGCAACCTTGTCAAACTTCTTGGTTGGGTAGAACTATTAAACACCTCGGTAGGGTGGAATTGACTTAAAACACCTAGGTTGGGAGGAACCTAATTTAAACTCCCTAGTAAAATTTGGTGTGCTCAAGGGGTGAGTACTTGAACCGGGAGTGGAGCAGAAACGTAGTCGAATCACTACACATGCTTGTGTTTGTGGTGTATTTGAGCACATTGTTAATCTAACATTGTATGCTTAATTATGAATGCTTGATAGGAATGTATTGTAGGCATTAGATATGCACATTTAGAAACAAGATGTGTTTTCACTAATTGGTGTAGACTTGAGCTTATATGATCCATTCTCATATGTTCTACATAGGTTGCATAGATTAGGTGCTTGATTAAGTTAAATAATATATTAATTTATGCATGTTAGACTAGGTAGTTTAATTGCTTATTTATATACTAGTCTATGTGATTAGACCCACTTAGGCTTGGAAGCCAAACTGTTCTTGCTTACTTAACTTAAATTATAGATTACGTAGGCGAAAAGAATTTTAAAAAAAGGTCCTAATCACCCCCCTCCAGGACTTAGCCATTATTCTAGTAGCTTTGCGAAGCTTCCACGTATAGCGTAGGGTGTCGTGTTAGACGATCCGACGCAATTTCAATTGGTATAAGAGAGGGTTACTCTGATAAAGCAAGTATGAGTTTCTTTTGAAGGACTTAAATGTTTGGACTAGATCCAAAAGGAGCTCTAGCATAATGTCTACCCAAGAGGGAAATTTGAATAAAAAAGGTAAATTTAATGCTTTGGGTAATTTTCATGGAAACAAGAGAGGTTTTGAGCCTAATAAACATATTTGTGAGACCTCCTCATTTCCTTCGGTAATTATAAAGGACTCTTTCGTTTCAGGAAGAAAATCTAAATCCTCTCCCGTGTGCTATGCTTGTGGAGATGTCGGACACGTAAGGTTTGAATGCCTTATCTTCAAAGGCCGACGATCCACCTTAGTTACAAACCGGATAGTTAAATATATAGTGACTAAGAAAGTGACACACATAATGAAGAGTCCATCAAAGAGATCACCAGAGAAAAAGAGAAGTTTTCCATCCCCTCCTAAAATGACAAATCATATGAGGGAGTTGATTAAGAAGATTGCCATACTCAATGTAAAAAAAAAGACTATTTTGAGTAGTAGTAATACTAATGTATGTAGGCATCAAATAGTTAGATCCCCTATCGAACATAGATCTCCAACTAAGAGTGCACCTAAGATTGATACGTTCAATGAAGAAACACTCTCTCCCGAACATAGTCTGGGTCCTAGAAAATTCACACCCAAGGGGTTGTGAACTAAGTTAGGTGACCTTAAGAGGCCGTTTTGAGCTTATTGTTGAATTTGAGGAATTTAACCTCATTAAATTTGGATACAATAGGTAAATTTGAGGATTTTAGCCTCATTTGTGTACTTATAGGCATATTAGAGGATTCAAGCCTCATCAGCCTTCGATAGTTGAAGATTTTGTGTTTATTTTGGTATCTTTAAAATGGCGGATTGTCACCCTACTTAGATTAGCATAATCTTTTCTGAATATGTGCTTAATGTATGCTAATCTATGCCATGGTCATTTACAATTTATATTTATCTTAAAATGATTAATTATACATGATTACCTATGCTTAAATAAGTAAATTTTCTTGTTGATCATGTTCCACGCATGCTCCATGTTTTAATGTTCATGCACTCTTATACTCTCTTAATTAGCATGTGCTTATAGTTATAAATGAGACACTCTAATCTCTACTTCCCTTTACTTAATTGGTGTACCATTAAGGAAGAGAGATTGATTTATCAATTGTTGACAAAAAAGGGGAGAAAGATCAAGTCCCATCAAAACAAGTTGTGTTTTGTATTACATGGATTGATAGGTTATGGGAGAGCAATTCAAGAGGAGCATTGCTTGGTTACATGTCTTAGTGTTTTTCGAGTTGTAATATTTTAATTTGACATTTAATTTATTTTTTGCTTTGGTAGTGTCATTGGTATGGACCATGACACAGTCTAAGTTAGGTTTTTATCACATAATTGATAAATGGGAAGATTGTTGGTGCACTTTTCTGTGGCATATTAGCGTACCTTATTATCAATCACGTACGTCCATGTGTTATAATTTCGGTTGAGCCTTAGCAAGTTGAAGACCAAAGATTAAAGTGGGCAAGCATCATTAAAGAAGAAGAAACAAATAAAAGAGATGCCTTGGTGACCCTGACCTTTATAACTAAAACAACCTAAACCTCTAGATGACTTGGACCACATTGGTAAACCTTAGTCATCATCATTAGCCTTATAACACATAGAAAAACATGATAAGTTAAGCTAATAAAAGAGGTGCAACCAGTTGTAAATGAACCAGCTTAAACAATAGTTTTTTAGTGGACTTCGATCCATCGGAGTTCAGTCTTGATGGGACTTCGATCCATAAAAAATTGGTCGAGCAACATTGTGAACTCTCTAGACAATTTTTTGATCCATTGAACCTATCACTTCGATCCATCGGAGTGGCAATTTTGATCCATCGGAGAAGGTTTTGATCAATTGAATTGGATGTCCATCAACTGCATAAATTTTCTAGACAGTTTTCTGATCAATCGGAGCTGGATCTTCAATCCATCGAAGATACATTCGATCCATCGAAGGGTATTTTTGTTCCATCGAAGATATACGAATCTGCCTATTTTTTTACTATTGGAGATTTATCTATAAAAGTAGAGAGTTCATTTTTGGGTAATAAGAGAGGGAGTTTAGTGATTTAAAAGCCACTGCTATTGCAAAACATTAGGAGATCTAATTCTAACCCATTCAAGCCATATTTATTCTAATTCATCATAAGAATGGAACATTCAAAGCTCATTTAGAAGATGAACTTGTCCCTCTTGATCTCTAGAGCTTAAAACCTAAACTAGATAGTTAAATCATTGTCTAAACTTTATAGAGAGATCCTTGTAGGTGAGATTCTCTAGGCAACCACTATTTATTAGTTGTAGAGATCTCAAACCTACCCCCTAGCACCTTGGGCATCTCTACGGAGCATCTCATGCAAGATGTTTGATCGTTGGAGCTGGAGCATTGACGACGCATCAGCAACAACATTAGGGGAGCAAATGGGGGCTGAATGAAGCACATGAGAGATAAAATTAAGCAACTCAAGTGGAGCATCAATGAGGCTCAAATCTGATAAGTAAGGTTGTCAGTTGTAGAGTCCAACATGCTCTTTCCTCATGGAGGATTGAGTATGAGAGTTTTAATTACCAAACTCGATAGGTTCGATTGTAGGACTTAGGCCCTTTTGAGAGGGTTGAACTAAGTCTCTATATGGAGCCTCTGGCGGGAGTATACATATGTCGTATAAGTTGGGAGGAGCTTTATTAAACTCATTGGTTGGGTGGAATGATTAAAAGCTTTAATAAGTTGGGATGAACCTTGTCAAACTCCTTGGTTGGGTGGAACCATTAAACACCTTGGTAAGGTGGAGCCGGCTTAAAACACCTAGGTTGGGAGGAACCTGATTTAAACTCTATAGTGAAATCTGGTATGCTCAAGGGGTGAGTACTTGAACTGGAAGTGGAATAGACATGTAGTTGAACCACTATACATGCTTGTGTGTATGATGTATTTGAGCACATTGTTAATCTAGCATTGTATGCTTAATTTCTTAATTATAAATGCTTAACATGAATGTATGCTAGGCACTAGATAGGCATATTCACACATAAGATATTTTTTCACTAGTTGGTATAGACTTGAGCTTATATGATTCATTCTCATATAGTCTACATAGGTTGCATAAATTAGGTGATTGATTAAGTTAAATCATATGTTAACTATGCATGTTAGACTAGGTAGCTTAATTGCTTATTCATATACTAGTCAATGTGATTGGACCCACTTAGGCTTGAAAGCTGAAGTGTTCTTACTTACTTAGCTTAAATTGTAGATTAATTTAAGTACGTGAAAAGAATTTCAAAAAAGATCCTAATCACCTCCCTCTAGGACTTCACCATTATTCTAGTAGCTTTGTCAAGCTTCCTCGTATAGCGTAGGGTGTCGTGTTAGCTGATCTAACACAATTTCACATATGTCCAAGCATGTAATATTCTCACATTAATCTAAATGTCCAATAACACAACATCATATATTTTTCATGTTAAACACCATTAAACAACTCACAAACAACACATTAAGGAGGCTAACCTAATCTGCAATTTATGGGGTCCATATGGGCTAGACTAATGTGTGCATCTTTTAGTTTTGGCGGGTTACTTTGTCCCAATGGGTTAACTCGTTAATCTACATATTCCCATGAGATCCTTCATCCTAGGACATCAATCTATCCACCATAGGTTCACATGCCCACCCTAGATAGGGTTTCCATCGTCACATCTTCATAGTTTGTGAACCCATCAACACAAATTTAGGTTTAGGCCCATACTTGATTCAATTCTCCTTCACATCATATCCAATCATGAATTCATTCAATCACCATTAAATCTACACTAATTATTCACATTAAAATAGAAAATTAATGTAGGTTTTATAAATCAAAACAGTAAGTAATTAACAAGGAAAACAAAACTTGGGTTTAAGAGAAAACTAGCTAGATTTGCAAATAAGCCTAAAGAGATTCCTCACCTTTGCCTAACTGAAACCCTAGAAGGAATTAAAGGGAATGATGATACGTGTACACGTCCTAAGTTGGTGGAGACCACATGTGCAAAGTGGTGAGGGAGAACTCCAAGGGATGGATAGTCAAGGGTGGGCGTCCTCTCTCTCTCTCTCTCTCTCTCTCTCTCTCTCTCTCATTCTTCTTCTTCTTCTCTCTCTAGGACATTGGAGCTGGAAATAAGGTTGGGGATGTAAGGTTAGAAGGATATAAGGAAGAGAGGAGGCATGCGTATGGTGTATCAAGGGTTGGACGTCCACATTGTACAAGGAAGTATGTGCATCCCACTTTATGATATAGGGGATGATATGTTTGAAAATCCACTCCATTCATCTAACTTGGGATGGAAAATAAAGTCAGGATATGTAATTTCCTAAGTGGTCCACCTCTCATGATAGGTGATCTTGAAAAAGGCTTAATGTATGGTCATGGTGCATTGATCGGGTCCACTCTTTTCACCAAAACTTTATAGTCTCACTAGATAAGTCATCACTTAAAGTTTCATTCTTAAAGGACAAAGGGAACATAGGTAACTTAGGGCCCACTCAATGAAATTCACCCAAATTTATTAATTAGTAATTTAATGTGAATTTAATTTGAATTTCGGGGTTAGTTTTCTAATCGTGTCCCTTAGATGATTAATTCTTTGAATTTGCCTAAGATCTTTGGGATCTAAGATGTTCCCTAGATGGGGAATAAGTGATAGTTTTCCTTCATGATGGCCACCGAAATCAAGGGCTAAGGAGTTGATTTGCCAATTGGGCCATTTCTACTATGATGTAAGGGCTGACATTCGACGAGTACAATTCATTTATATTAGATGGGTATGGGATAAAATTTCGTGTCGAACTAAACATGGGAACCATGTGATCTAGAAATCAAGAATCCAGGCTAGTGGCATTTTCGTAATTATTTCTAATCTGAGTGTTTTAAAATTTTTAATGCTTCTACATGGTTCTAGGCATGTTTTTAAGCAATTCTTATAAAAGAATTCTTCTCTAATTCATTATGAATAAAAAGTTATTCACAAAATAAGTTAAAATTCTCAGTAATTGAGGAGAACATGCATAACAAGCAATATGATGAACTAAAGCTAATATGTAAATATCCAGGACGTTACACGCAGGATCACCTCTGTCATCACCATCTCATTCCTCGTCATTGTTGATACAAATTTATGCCTCTAACACTTCTCCCTTTTATGAATTGGAAGCCCTTAGACTTGTCCATGTTCTTCATCAGATGGCGATGTCCCCACTAGAAGTACCAGACATGGTAGTCCCGATCCTAGTCAATGAGTAAGTGGCCATCAAATCCTGTGATCCCTGCATGAAATAGCTCGTGGGGGAAGACAACCCAATTTTTTGGCTTAAGAGGGGTCATCAACGGCTCATAAGGATCGCTGGTAATTAATTGTTAAAAGAGGTGCTCCCTATAATACCATTTGGTAGCTCGTGGGGCCACCATGATCATACGTCAGAGGGAGGCCTTGAGAATAGCCCTCATGGCCAAGACATTAAAAGAAATGGACGAAAAGTACGATCGGGTCACAAGCTGCCAAAAGCAGGCAAGTGAGTAAGGGAAAGAAGGAATCTGATTGATCTTAAAGGCAAATCATGTACGCTATGATCATCGTGTCTAATTAGGATCTCCATACCACACTACTCCGAGAAGAAGAGCTAATGCAATTGTTGCATTTCTACAACCGCATGTATGAAGAGAGAAGCCCCAAGTTTACTACCCATGGGGCCCATTGAGGAAAATGATCAAAGAAGCATGCCTGCCAAGTCAGTCCAAGTACAATCATGTGCACATCTAAAGAAAGTAAAAGAGAGAGGACAAGCAAGCAAGTTTACCTCAATAAGCAGATGGAAGCCTATGATAGATTGATTATCATTCTAGCTAGCCTCATTCAGGCCATGAAAAAATAGTATATGAGCACCCTACCTCAGTTGAATGGGCGACAAAAAGAAAGGCTGACAAAGGTAGTGGCTATGCACTCTCTCGTTCACTATGTAGAACATTGTGTTCCTGAGAAAGTGCGAAAGCACTGCCCGAATCTGCCACTACCAAGACTCCTGAGTGAAGGAGCAAGTGGTAGCAAACTGGTCCTGAAGGAAAGCTAGCAAAAATGTATTGTTTAACCAGAGAAGACAAGGAGGGCAAGCACCCAGGTAGTGCTCAAAGTAGTTTGTGTCAGTAAGATCAGATCATCAAAATCCGGAAGCGCATGTCCCGTAACAAGAAGGCCAGTGTATACATGGATATCTAGAAGCGAGATGCCTCACTCTCTAAATGGTAGGTGGAAAGTGTTCATCTTCGCTCTCCACCTTTCCAACAATGATGTGATGAGTCCAGTACTCCTCGACAATATGTGAGCTCATAAAATCTCTCCAAAAGGAATCCAGCCGAGGATGGCCCACTCATGCTGGTCCAACAATTGTACCCATGCATTTAGCTTTAATCATACCCCATGAAGGTATAGCTTAGGTGTTGGTGGCTGCAAAATTGACTAGATGCTTAAGAGTAACAGTAGATCGCGATTTAGGAATCGGGTATAAATGTCACATAAATATTACCCTGGGGATCTCATTCATTATAATTAATCCATAAGACATTCATAAACATTCTCATCATATTGCCATGCACAAAAGAAAGTGAAGAATAAATTTAACAACCTTATATATACTTAAACAAACCCTAATTCGTACTTATAAAAATAGTAAACTTCCTGAAATAGAAAGTTATTAAAAGTAGTAAAATCCTAACTAAAGACTATTATTAAGTAGAGTTTTTCTAAAACTCGCAAAAGTAGGAACTTCTAAATAAACAAAACTTTAAAACTAAGAAAATACTACAAAAATCGAAATTACTAAAAATAAAATGTTTTTTTTTTCTTTCTAAAATCCTGATTTTGAGTTGTAACGGCGCGTTTTCTTGCAAAAACGGATTGACGCAACCCACGTTGTGGGTTGGTTGGACCCAAATGGTCTATTCTAGTCCAAATCCATAGGTTGTGTATCCCATAAAGATACTCGGATAAAAAGTTATGATCAATGTACAGTTCACCATCTTTTGGTCCATCCATTTGTAGAATGTGCTTGACCCTCATCCTTCATCAGGGGGTCTTTGTTCTACATCACCACACCATAGGAAATGTAGATGGTTGAGACTTTCTTGAGGCTATGAAAGTTTAAGATCGGGCTGATATTTGTGTTTCCACTTCATTACGGTGGAAATCACTTTATGAACACCTCGGGTGGCATGTAAGCTTCAAGGTTGCTCCGCAAAAATTTCAATGGTGGGTTTCTATCTCCTGTGTTTCCTATGGTGTCTCACTCGAGTCTTAGATCTCTCTCCTATTTGGCATCATATTTTAAAATGAGTTGGTAAAGTGGATGAAAAGAGCAAATATAACACAAAAATCACGGTGGGCGGCAACCCGATCGGCGTCAATCACTTGGCTGGTTAGGCCAATTTGCAGGAGTGTACAATGTAGTTGGTATATGCTACCATATGTGCGAAAGATGGTCCAATATATAAGCCGTCAATTGGGTAGATTTGATCATCTAGATGTTTTCTTTGAAAATCAAGCTAGACAACTTACTGGAATGGGGTTATATGATTTTGTATAATTTTTTTTTTTTCTAACCATGCATTTCAACACCCTGGCTGGCCAACATGACTAGTATGGACCTGATTCTTGGACCACGATATCTACATGCGGGACTCTTTCTTTAGTTATAGGCTGAATCTCATGTTTACGTGGTATGATGGCACCTTGGTTCTAACCAATGGCTCAGTGGTAGTAGGGCTGTCAACAGGCCAGGCCTGGGTAGGTCTTGGCCTGGATTTTGAACGGTTTCAGGTCGGATCATTGGGCCGGCCCTATTAAAAATTCTGTTTTTTCAGGCCTAAGCTGGACCATTGACACCCCTAAGTGGTAGACACTCGATTTCAGTAGTGACCCGTCCATTATTGAGGTCGGTACCGGTTGGTATTGTGGGCTCCACTGTGATCTATGTGTTTTATCCACCCTGTCCATCCATTTTAGCAGCTCATTTTAGGGCACCACGCGAAATAGTGGTGATTGAATGCCCACCATTAAAAACTTCTTGAGGGCAAAGTGATATTTGTGCTTTCCCTGGGTCTCTATGACCTAATCAACAGGTTAGATGGCAGATAAACATTATGGTGGGCCATAAGAAATTTTTAATGGTGGGCATTCAAGCACCATTGTTTCCTATGGTATGGTCCACTTGAGACTTGAATCTGCCTCATTTTTGTGCTAGTGCCATAAAATGAGCTGAAAAAATGGATGAACGGCGTGGATAAAACACAGACATCATGGTAGAGCCGATAGCACTGATCCGTACTTGAGGGCTCAGTACTGAATCCGAATCCCATGGTGTGTACTAGGGGTGAACGGGCCAGGTTGGGGCCCGACTGAGCTCTATCCAAGCCCAGCTGCAGTCTCCAATGTAGGCCCAAGATTGGCCTTGGCCTGTGACAGGCCTTAAATGTAGAGGTTAGCACAAGCCGAGCTGAGCCCTATTCGAGCTAGGCTCGCTCAATGACCACCCTAGCTCGTGTTCGGCTCAGCTCGGCCTTCGAGCTGGACTGACAAGTTGGAGATAGCTCGACCGAGCTTTCGAGCTGAGTTCGAGCCCAATTCGAGCTGAGTTCGAGCTTGAGGAATACAAAATTTTAAATAGACCCAGCCCAAATGCCGAGTTGAGTTCAAGCTAAAATTGTTTAAAATTGGGCCCAAATGCAGCTGAAAGCCCATTGACACCCCCACTTACTTTTATAAAAAGTTTCACTTCTCATTTCTTTGTTCACTTCCGATGTGGGAATAAGAAATATACTTTTACAAGCGAATCAGCCGCTGAATTGAGCTTTAATCGAGCCGAACTTCAAGCCGAGCAGAATCAAGCTTGGGTTAGCTCGAGCTCGGCTTGAAAATCATTTCGAGCTTGGAAAAATGGTGCGGCTTGGCATGTATCGAGCCGAATCAAGCTGATTCGAGCCGAGTCGAGCGTGCTCATGCTCAGCTCTACTTAAATGTTCGGCATGAGTCTAGCTTGCATGCTTATGTTAGGCCTGAGCTGGATTCCGGTCCACATGTTTATGCTGGGCCCAAGCCCGAGCCTGAGCTCGAATAAGAGATAACGAAGAGCGTGAGTTGGTGGATTGAAGCAGGGAGAAAGGGGAGGCAAGGGGTGGGTTATTGGATCTATAACAGCCATTAATCTTCTGACGCTTTCTGTCAAAAACCTTGGATGGAAATTCCAATGGCTTCAGCTTGTTAACTGGGTTCTTGCAACTTCTAGATCCAGAACTAGGGTAGAAAATGAGCCGAACAGATGTGGCAACCACAACCTGCAATAAGTCGAGAGAGAGAGAGAGAGAGAGAGAGAGAGAGAGTTGGTTGGAGGTAAGAGAGATGGTTACCATAATCTTTATATGAATAAAGTGTTGAAATATTTAGCGCCCGTTTGGATACTACCAAATAATTATAAATTACCTTTTCTACTTATAGTAGTAGATAAGTAACTTATTTTAGATAAGTTTGGTTTATGATTAGTAATAAGTAACTTTTTTACTTAAAAGTACATAATCACTTTAGTTAATTTTTTTAGCTTTTTAATTTTTTTTCGGAGAGAGGAAATAAAGGAAAAGCTAATAAGTATGTTGTTTGCCAAACATATTTATTTTCTCAATAAGTAGAAACTAAGATAAGCTACTTGTGGCATAAGTAACTTATCTTAATCAACTTACGATCCAAACAGGCCCTTAATTTCCAGCGTTCTTTTAGGCATCCCCATGCAAAGGAAGGGAAGCCCTATCAAATTGACGGTTTGGATTATTGAAAAAGAAAATCAAATCCATCGGCAATAGTATCGAAATATTGTAACACGTGGGAATATGATCGAGCAAATCTCAGATAGAATGCAAGCCCCAAATCAACCAACCAATGGTATCTGCATCATACGTGCACTTAAAACTCACTCTCAAGTGGCATTGGTAATTTAATAATGAGCTTTGCTCGTGTATAAGTTAGCTAATGCACATGCCACCACATATACAGCGTGGCAGACAGGTGAAGCATCCAATCCATCCATCATAAGGAAACCACTATGTAGAATTTTTACCTCAACAATCGGTCGGTCCAGTAGCTAGGTGGGCCACAATTAAGTTAACAAATTACACAGTTTGAAAAAATCAGTGCAAGTTTTCTGACTAGTCCACTTATTTCTAACATCATGGCACACCGGTAGCACCCACATGGTGACACTCATATGATGGATGGCTTGGATATTTCGCATGTGTGCCATGCTCGCATATATTTTGACTTGTACATTAGCTGACTCGCATGCACGCCAGCTTAGCAAAGGGTTAGTATGAGAATCTATTAGGAAGTAGGAGGAGGACAAACATTCTTTCCTTTTTTTTGTTTTTTTAATTTTGTTTTTTGTTTTTTTGGTTCTAACATCATTTCACCACAGAATTTATGAGATCCGCCAGATAAGTGGAAATTCACATCTTTACTCAAAGTGTAGGGTGGATCCAGTATAAACGTTTCTACTGTGTTGTAGAATAAAGTTGTACATCGAAGAAGTCTGAAGACACGCGACTTGCGAGTGCCTCTGAGTCCGTAAAGTCATGACCAAATCATTCGACTAACGAGCCTACTTGGTCGTGTCTTATATATCGCACAGACTTGCGATTTCCTATACACTCCCGATATGCGAGTAGGACTGGTCATTGGTCATCAAGTGGGAACATCTTCGTCATGTGAGCAGCTCTCGTAATGTGAGCAGCCCCCGTTATGCGAGTAGCCCCCATTATGCGAGCAGCCTTGGTCTCTGGTCGTTTGGCAGGGATGTCCCTCGTCTCATAGTACCAACAGCCCATATAAGTCGGTTTTGGCTTGTTTCTATTCATAGTTCCGTACCACGAGGGACTTCTACCAAGGGATGTGAACGGCTGGACATCTAGATTGGTTATGCCATCTTCTTATTTGAGGATTAAACAGGATAAGTTCCTTGTTCCCCAAATCAGTGATAATCTTAACAGTGTGCGTAACATAATGGATCACCCGGATTTGTATAAATGGATGGTCCCACAGATGATAAAGGTACACAATCTCTAAGCCTACGTTTCACACTTCATCTTACTATCAAGTTACCTTTGACTTAAGCTTTGGAGGGCCAACAGCCAAGCGCCGACCACCCTTAGTTTTCTTCTTTGGCTTTCAGGTTTGGAGGGGAGCTCACTTCGAGAAGGGCGTATACTTGGGAGGGACTTGTTACTAGAATTTGATGTTAACAAATTGGCTCTGCCTGTGGGAAACGAGTATTTAATTCGTTCTCATTACAAATTGTCACCTTCCACTATACCTCCTAAGAAAACGACTCATCCTTCCACCTCAAAGCAAACGTTACCACCACCAGATATCCCTGAGCTAATTCCCAACCTCCCTCAGGCTGCTTCAACAAGGATTTCTCCGGCAGAGCCCAACCTTCCAGCGCAGAATCCGTTCCAAGATATATCTGGCGGCTTCGACGGTATTATGCATTTTGTTGGGGATACACTCCTTACTCTCCAAGCTGGATTTCAAGCCCTATTTAATCGGTTTGATCAGCATTTTCCTGTATCGCATCAACCTCTAGAAGGACCGCCATTACAACCCGCGCCTGCAGCTTCTAGACATTCTCTAGATGAACCACAAGTTCAAGCCAACCCTCTTTCAAATCGTATTCCTCGCGGCAATCAAGTTCCTAATCAACGCCCATAATCTATCTGCTTCAGTATTTCCCGACAACTTCTACCTGAAGAACAACTTGATGTCGAGACATCCAGTTATACTCTGCCTTGGAAAGGGGATCTCAAGAAAATTGAAGATCGTTTCGCTGATATTGAACAACGATACCAGTCTAACCTCTCAACATCCACTCTGGCGACAATTCGACGATCTGAACTTCCTTTTACTCGCAAAGTAATGGAGGCTCCTCTGCCTAAAAAATATCGGACGCCCAACATTGTATCATATACCGGTATTAGCCATCCCCTTGAGCATCTGGAGATGTATAGATCCCTCATGGAGCTAGAAGGATATAGCTCGAAAATTATGTGTAGAGCCTTCTCAGCACGTACTTGGTTTCGTAGTCTGAAATCTTGATCCATTGAATTATTCTCTCAATTATCAAATCTTTTTCTTTCTCAGTTTATGGGAAACATCTGTACCAAAAAACCCGCGTCTCACCTGTCAGATTTGAAGCAGCAACATGGAGAGACAATTAAAAAATTCACCATTCGATTCACGACAGAAGCAGTCCAAACCGAGGGTTATATTGAAGATAAGGGTCTCACTGCCCTTATAGCGGGCATTACAAGCGAAAGATTTCGATTCGCCTTGGATAAAAACCCTTCTAAAATGATGATCAAGTTCCAGGCCAAAGCTCAAAAATATATTAACGCTGAAGAAGTAGCCTTGGCTCATCATGGTATTCAAGGAAAAAAGTGAAAGGCTGAAGATATTTCTCCAGCATATAAGAAGTACAAACGTGATCGACGCGATCGCTCTCCAAAGAAGTTTTATTCTGGAAAATATCGCCATTATACGCCTCTCAATCAGTCTCAAGAAAAGGTACTGATGGAGATCAAACATAAATCGTATGTTAAATGGCCTCCTAGAATCAAATCGGATTTTGAAAAAAGAGATAAAAGAAAGTTTTGTTACTTCTATAAAGATCATGGGCATAATACCAAAGATTGTATATCCCTTAAAGACCAGATTGAAGCCCTCATTCGAAAGGGGTATCTCCGAGACTATGTTGCGTGGTAAGATCGTTCGCCCAAACTACCTGATACCCCAGCGCGTCGTGACCATCAAAACTAGAGGAAGAAGTCACCGCAACATCGTCAATCACAGGAGGATGTCGAACCAGCAGGCGAAATCCGAACCATTGCAGGTGGCCCGGCTTGTGGGGGAGATTTACGAGCCTCTAGGAAAGCATATGCTCGACAGACGAGCCAGAAGCCTCAGCATATATATTGGTTGGAGAAAACACCCAGCGCGACGAGCTTGAGCCATCAACCAATCTCCTTCTCTCACGAAGATGTTGAAGGAATTCATTTTCCTCGTGAAGATTCCATTGTAGTGGCTTTAAATGTATCGAATTATTTAACTCACCGTATTATGTTGGATATAAATAGTTCTGCAGATGTCCTTTACCTTGAAGCTTTCAACAAGATGGCTCTCGCCAAAAGTTTACTCAAACCCGTCTCGACCCCCTTTGTCGGTTTTGGAGGTGAAGTGGTGGCACCAGAGGGGAGTATTGACCTTCCCATTACATTCGGAGAAGATCTGACTAAAGTCATGGTTTTCATCAACTTTCTTGTGGTCGATCGAAAGTCGGTATACAATGCAATCTTGGGACGACCCTCGCTCACCAAGATAGGGGCGGCTCTACACCCTCTCTACTTATGCATTAAATTTTCTACTCCGAGCGGAGTGGGAGTGGTTAGAGGGAATCAGAAGGAGGCTCGAGCATGTTATTAAATCACAGTACAAGATTGAAAAAATGTCCAAGCAGCTCCTACAATGACGATTTCAGGAGATTCAGTAAGTTCTCAAATGGCAACAAACCTGGACCCAAGGGAGAGTAAGTGTCAAGCAGGAACCCCCGGAGAAGAAACGGTCGAAATTCAGCTATATAAGGATGACCTTTCCAGAAAGGTCCATGTCGGATCGTCTCTAGATTCCTCCTTTCGGATCTGCCTGACCGACTTCCTGGTCGAATATCAAGATGTATTCACCTGATCTCATGAAGATATGCCAGGTATCAACCCCAACATCACTGTTCATCGCTTGAATGTCGATCCAAAAGTTAAACATATCCATCAATAGCGACAAGCGTTCACAGCTGAAAGACAGATATTGATTAAAGCTAAGGTCAGAAAATTATTGGCCGTCAACTTTGTCGAAGAGGTCGACTACCCAGAGTAGGTCGCGAACGTCGTCCTTGTGCGCAAGGCAAACGGTAAGTGGAGGATATGTCTAGATTACTTTGATTTGAACAAGGTGTGCCTAAAGGATAGCTTCCTGACTCCCTGCATCGATCAACTGGTCGATTCAACAGTAGGACATGCCTTGCTCAGCCTTATGGATGCTTATTCTGTTTACAACCAGATCATGATGCATCCACCTGATCGTCAAAGTACTGATTTTATTACTGATCGAGGTTTGTACTACTATAAAGTGATGCCTTTCGGCCTTAAGAATGTGGGGGGTCAACTATCAGCGTCTAGTCAACAAAACGTTTGATGCATAGATCGGTAGAAATATGGAGGTTTGCGTCAAAGATATGCTCGTAAAAAGTGTCACAGCTAATGATCATCTCGCGGATCTCCGAGAAGCTTTTGATCTAATGAGGAAGTATCAGATGAAGTTAAATTCAGAAAAATATGCTTTTGGGGTCTTTGCTGAAAAATTTCTCAGGTTCATGGTCGATCAACGAGGAATTGAAGCAAACCCTGAAAAGATTAAGGCTTTGATTGAGATGCAATCTCCATCCACTCTCAAAGAAGTTCAACGATTGGCTAGTCGAATCGCATCGTTAAATATGTTTATTTCGCGTGCCTTCGATAAATGCCTTCCCCTTTTTAAGCTCCTCCGTACAACTGCAAAAACCGACTGGGTGTGGACCCAACAATGTGAGGAAGCATTTCAACAACTAAAACAGTATATGAGCATGCCTCCCATCTTATCCAAGCCTGTTCCTCATGAGCAGCTTTTTATTTATTTATCTGTATTTTCCACGGCCGTTAGCGCCGCCTTAATAAGAGAAGACTCTGGGGTATAGAGGCCCGTTTATTATGTCAGTTGAGCAATGTTGGATGCTGAAACTCGATACTCTGATATGGAGAAACTCGCTCTAGCCTTAGTAACAGCAGCTCGAAAACTACGACTTTATTTTCAGGCTCATTCTATAATAGTACCTATGAATCATCATTTAAGGCAAGTCCTTCAAAGGCCTAAAGTCTCTGGACGGTTAATTAAATGGGCGATTGAGCATGGTGAACATGATATTACCTTTTGCTCGTGAATCGCCGTAAAGGCCCAAGCCATGGCCGATTTCACTGTCGAATTTACATGTTCGACCCCCATTGCTCCTATCTCCAGTAATGACTCAACGACTTATAAGCAGCCACCCTGGTCACTTTACGTAGATGGATCGTCATGCTCCACTGGTAGTGGAGCTGGTTTGATCCCTATCGCTCCTGATGGGTCACAATTCCAATATGCCTTCTGCTTCGATTTTCATGCTTCCAATAACGAAGCAGGATATGAGGCCTTAATCGTTGGTCTCGAGTTAGCAAATATGCTTGTAATAAAGAACCTGTTTATTCACAATGACTCTCAGCTCGTAGTCAATCGAGTGCTCGATGAATTCGAGGCAAAAGAAGAGTGGATGGCTTCGTACAAATCTCGAGTACTCATCTTGCTCACAAAATTGAGCAAATATGAAATAACTCATCTCCCTCGCGAGAAGAACAGGCTCGCAGATTCTCTAGCAAAGTTAGCTTCCACACCAGAGTCCGATCTAACATGAGCTGTTCCTATCGAGCGTCTCCATTCTCCGAGTATCGATCAAGTCGCTCCAAAGCAAGTTATTACATTGCATTTTTCTTCATGCTGGATGAATCCCATTATCATTTACCTCCAAAGTGGACAACTCCCAAATGACAAAAAATTTGCGCGACAAATTTGCTACTATGCTGCCAGGTACGTCTTACAAAATGGAAAATTATTGCGTAAAAGTTTTTCTTTGCCGTACTTAAGGTGTCTCCATCCAGAAGAAGCACACCGTGTTATAGATGAAATACACCAGGGGACTTGCGGTAATCATCCCAATGGACGGTCTTTAGCATATAAAAAATGAGGCAATGGTACTATTAGCCCATTATGAAGGCTGATGTGATCGAATTCTCCAAGACATGTGATAAATGTCAGTGATATTCTCCAGTCCCTCATGTACCATCTGAGCAAATGACGCCGATGGATGGTGTTAGTGCACTTTTCTGTGGCATACTAGTGCACCTTGTTTGTCAATCACTTACGTCAGTGAGTCTAGTGTGGTTTGAGCCTAATGAAGACGAAGACCGAAGACTCAAGTGGCCCCGCTGCATTAATGAAGAAGAATCAGGTAAGAGTGATGCCTTGGTGCCTTAACCTTGACCAAAACCCAACCCTTAACCTCTTTGAAGACCTTGACCATCTTAGGAAAACCTTTAGTCATCTTAGATTGGCCCTAGGTGTCCCAAAAGAGCACCAAAACCTTGGCCAAAGTGAGAGGGTTGGAGAATCCATGGGTCAGCAATCAGCTAAGCTGAACCTAGGACTGTCCGACCGGTCAAGACCGGTCGGCTGGACTGGTCCAACCGGTCAAGATCGGTCGGCCAGGGTGCCAGACCTCACAGCGGCTGGCTATGTTAAACAGGCTATAGGGCCGACTGGTCTTGACCGGTCGGTTGGGCTGGTCCAACCGATCAAGATCGGTCGGACAGACCCCCCCCTCCCCCCCCAGACAGTATGTCCTCTGTCTTGATCTGGCCGTTCGACCGATCGGAAGGAGCCATTTTTACCCGTTTTATGACCGTTGGAGCTCATTTTCTTTAAATATGGAGCCCGATTTTTGGGTATAGGAGAGAGGGTTTTGAGAGCCTATTCTCCACACCTTTTTACATCATATGAGCCCTCATAGAGGATGAGTTTCAAGTCATATCCCTTGTGTTTAATCACAAGTGAGGGCATTCAAATGCAAACTAAGAGATGACTTGATTCCTCTCTCAATTCTAGAGGTAAGACACTATACCATATAGGCATATCTCTTGTTCAAGACCTCTAGAAGACCCTCTAGGTGAATCTCCTAGTTAGAACAAGCTACATACCCCTTGTAGGAGATTCAACCATCCTCCTATCACCTTGAACATCTCAAAGGCATCACAAGCAAGGTGATTGATCAAGTGTGGCTGAGGCATTGGCGACGCAACGGTAACACGATCGTGGGAGCAAGGGAAGCTGATTGAAGCACGGGAGAGCGGAGATCAAGCAACCCGAACCGGCGCTAAACAAGGGGCTCATCCGGAAAGTAAGGTTGTCTTTATTGAGAGTCCATTCAGAGTTTGTTTGTCAAACTCGATCTAGGGATGTTAGCCGGGCCTAAACTAAGTCTCCAAGGGGGAGCCTCCGACACGGGAGTGAACGTGCGTCGGGTTGAGAGTTAGCCCTTTGTACAAAACTCTGGTTATGGTTGAGAAGTGAACCGATAAAACCTCCGTGTAAAGGTTGAGAGGTGAACCTTATTTAAAACCTCCGATAGTGAATGCCGGTGTGCTCAAAGGAGTTGAGTACTTGAACCGGGAGTAGAGTAAACCCAAAGTCGAACCACTATACATGCTTGTGTTTGTGATTGTATTGAGCACATTGATATTTTAGCATTGGATGTTTAAATGTTTAATTATGAATGCTTGATGGGAATGTATGCTAGGCACAAGATTGGCACATCCACACACAAGATGTACTTTCACTAGTTGTGTATACTTGAGCTCATTGAACCATTCTCTTAAGTCTACATAGATTGCATAGGTTAGGAGCTTGATTAGTTAAATCATTTATTTACCTATGCGTGCTTAGACTAGGATTGTTTATTACTTAACCATATGCTAGTCTTGTGAATGGACCCACTTTGGCTTGGAAGCCGAAGTGTTCTTACTTACTTAGTCTAATTTGTTGAATTGTGTAAGTGGGTAAAAAGAATTTTAAAAAGGTCCTAATCACCCCCTCATATAGGTTTAGCCATAATTCTAGTTGCTTTTAAGCTTTCGCTCATACGTAGGTGTCGTGTTATACTACCGACGTACTTTCAGATGGCCCTTGGCCTTTTGCTCAATGGAGAGTCGATATAATCGGACCACTGCCCACTGGAAAAGGCCAGAACATGTTCGCAATTGTGGCAGTCGATTACTTCACCAAATAGGTCGAGGCGGAACCTCTGGCCACCATCACCGAAAAATAATCTACTAAGTTCATATGGAAGAACATTATATGCTGCTATGGGTTCCCCCATTACATAATTTCTGACAACGGAAGACAGTTCGATAATGCCGCATTCTTTGAGTTTTGCGAGAAATGGAAGATACCTAATATTCAAACTTCCCCATATCATCCTCAGATTAATGGGCAGGTAGAAGCAGTTAATAAAATTATCAAGCACCATTTGAATACCAAACTTGATGAATGTAAGGGTATGTCGCCAGAACTCCTACTAGAATTTTTATGGGCTTATAGGATGACAACTCGCAATTCAACGGGAGAAACACCCTTCTCACTGGCATTCGGCACCGAAGCGGTCGTCCTAGTAAAAGTCGAGATACCTAATCATCGAGTAGAAGACTACGAGGCAGTCCGTAATGAGGAAAGTTTAAAACTCCACCTCGATCTCCTAAAAGAAAAAAGGGGATACATCTCGTCTTCGAGTAGCGGCTTATCAACAACGAATAACTCACTATCACAATTCGAAGGTTAAAACTAGAGCTTTTCAGCTTGGTGATTTGATGCTCAGGCAAAACATCGGAATGACCACTCGGTCGCTGGATCTTAACTAGGAAGGCCCGTATTGGGTCATCAAGTTTGTTCGACCAAGAACTTACTATTTTGAAGACATGCGAGGAAGACCCTTACGTCGCCCTTGGCACGTGGAACATTTACTTCGGTATTTCCCATAAACCATTCATAATGTGAATACCGGATTATATCTGAATAAAGACATTTTTTTTCTCATTCTAGCTGGTCAGCCATGAAATCCATAACTTGGTCGCTACTCTACTTGTTGGACTTGAATAGCCCTAAAGAGAATATAAACATTCTCTTGACTAAGTCTTTTGCTCTCAGTAGAGCCAAAGACTCAATTGATAGGTCAACCTATCTCTAAGCGGACATGGTCACCAAGACCTCCCTAATTAAGCCTAATTCATTTTCATGAGTTGAGTAAAACATTCAATAATCACGATTTCATTCCCATGAATCAAAGAAGAGATAACAAAACATCCTTTCATTCAACAACCATTTAGATTACAAAAAGAAGGAGAAGATACATTTGTTCAAAAAAGAGAGAAGGATTGTTGGGGTCCTAAAAGTAAGGATCTTCGTAACAATGATTACGAGTGCCCAAATCATCACTTGATTGGATTTAGGGCCAGTGCATCAGAAATCGCGTCAAAGGTCGCAACCACGCATCAGACTCAACAAAGATGGGAAATTGGGCCAGTGGTGGACCCCACCGGTCATCATGATCAGAACTTTTCAGATTTGGGAGGGTGACCTCAATTATGAAGAAATAGAGCCAGTGCATCGACATCCATCCCAAAGTGGGCCCCACAAGCCCTCCGGTTTGCAAAACCCAATTTTGTGAAACACGAGTACGTTGGCGCATCGAGAAAATCCACGTCCAGCGCATCATGAAATTCAGTCATTTTCAGAAAAAGAATTTCAGGACGCACTGCCTCCAACGCATCCAGAAATTCGTCCAGCGAATCAAGAAATTCGGACAGTTTCACGAAGTGAATTCCAAGACGCACTAACCCTCAGCGCGTCAAGAAATTCACCCAGCACATCAAGAAATGCAGGCAGTTTTACGGGATGAATTTCAGGATGCACTGCCCTCAGCGCATCCAATAATTCAGGAATTTCAGGACGCGCTGACCCTCAGCGCGTCCAATAAATCAGGCACTTTTAGCAATTTCAGGACGCACTGACAACCAGTGCGCCCTAAAAATCAGGATCCCAACTAAGACATTTTCAGACGCGCCGAGTGATTTTCTCGATGCACCGGCATGTTTTCTCAACGCGCTACACGTGTCGGCATCCCATTGGCCGACTTCGGCTATAAATACCCCTCCCACCACCTCATTTGCACGATTCAGAGAGAGAGAGAGAGCCGAACCCCTTCGCCGGAAAACCTTTTTCCGATCACCAGAACCCTTTTCCGATCACTGGAACCCCTCGTCGGAAATCGCATCTCCGACTATAACAGGTCCGGAGATGAAATAACTACAAATTGTACAAATATAACAGCGCATCACAAAAATCGTCCAGCGCATCAGTAAAATTACTCGCCTATAAAACGAAGCTATTTTCGGACGCACTGGCCTCAGCGCATCAAAAAACTACCTCCAGCGGATCAGAAAAATCAAACATCTTGAAACTTCACATTATCGGACGCACTGGCCCCAGTGCATCAGAAAAATAGCCCAGCGCATTGCAAAATAGCCCAGCGCATCAGTAAAATCAGTCGTCTACAAAACGAAGCTATTTTCGGACGCACTGGCCTCAGCGTGTCACAAAATTGCCCAGCGGATAAAAAAAATGAACATTCCAAAACGAAGTCATTTTCGGACGCACTGGCCCCAGCGCATTACAAAAATAGCCCAGCGCATCATGAAAATAGACCATTTTTAAGATTCAATTTTTGGACGCGCTGGCCCCAGTGCATCAGTAAAATCAGGCCAGCGGATCATAAAAATCAGCACTTTGAACGTTCATTTCAGCACCTTTAAACCTTCATTTTATGATGTTTTCGGGCCCTGTTTGGGCCTATTTTGGGTATTTCGAGCGTTCCGGATGCAACGGAGCAGTCAAATAACTCATCCGAGCCACCCAATGAGCAGAACGCAAGCCTTCGGAGTCTGATCCGATCCGACGAGATGAACGAAGTAACTTCTCAAAAGGAGGCCGCCAGTGCCCAGGACCATACTGATGTCCTATCATTACATATGCTATCTTAATAAGACCCGGATTCAGGTCCGGACTAAGCAAAGGGGACTATGGTTACCACGATAAACCATTCCAGGAGAGTTCTAAACTATCACACAACTTGTTAAAGACTGACACTTCAAGAACAGTCGATGCCCTACCCATCCAAACGGTATCCGCTGGTTGAGCTGCTCAGGTACACACAACTGTGGAATGGACTTCCCGAGGTCACCTATCCGTACATTGACAGGCGCGGGCCCAGAGTCGTCCTTCCCGGCCATAAACCCTGACAGTATCAACCCGGATTTTCGATCAAAACATGGGACATAGACATCTGACTCGTACGAAGATGGATCAGTCTATAAAAAAACACAACAAATACAGGTCTCCGCGACCATACAAATACAGGTCTCCACGACCATACAAATACAGGTCTCCGCGACCACACAAATATAGGTCTCTACGACCACATAAACACGGGTCTCCATGACCACGAACTCTGAGACCATAGTTCCCGCTGACTAGTCTTTTGCCTTTTAATCAAGGGTCATCGATCATTCGATGTAATTAAGGGCTCGTGCCAGATCACGGCCTGGAATGTATAAGATCTTAGGATCTCTGGAATAAAATTTGCCTTGCGATATCTCTTTTCTTGTGTACTCTTGTGAATGTTTGTGATTGTCTATGAATGTTTCTATTATTCAGAACCCCAGAGCAACAAAACACCACATTTCAAAAAATGTCCGTTGGGATCCATTTTCTAGTTCTAACAAGGATCAGCTCGCTGCCACTCAATCATCGCGTGGAGGAGGTGCTCGGGTTTCTGCTTCAAGTCCCGTCTTAGGAACTCCTATAGCTTTAGTAGCCTCCATGACTTCATTTTCAGCCGCTGCTCTTTCTTCAGCGGCGACGACGGCAGAAACATTGTCAAATTCCTCAATGTTGAATGTTGGAGAAATTTGTTGCATAAACCTGATCACAAACTCGCGACCAGCGATGTATACCTCGTACTGCTCGTCTTTGTAAAGTTTTGAAGTTCGAAACTCTAGAATTGCACGAGGACCTTCTTCGGACACCATCTTGACACTTCATCCCAATAGATGGAGTCGTCCTTCAACTGAGTAAGGGCCTTCTTCTCCTTCTCCAAGCCTTCGACAGCCTCCTTGAGGCGCGCTTTACACTCTGCGAGCTGCTTTTCAAGAGAGATCTTATCCTGACGGAAGATCTCTCTCTCTCTCTCTCTCTCTCTCTCTCTCTCTCTCCTTCTCGGCCTTCTCCTTTATCTCTGAAAGCCTCACGAAGTTGAGATCCAGAGACTGATTCCTTTCATCAAAGCTTGGATCTTGCTAATGAGGATCTTCTTCTCCTCATTCAGTTTGGCAATCAGAGTCTCGCAAGACTTTATTATTTGATCCCTGCTACAATCCGAAGATTGCACACCCAAGTGCAGGTAGCGAAGTAGTAAAATACTCGGTAAGACCGAGGTCGATCCGCAGGGATTGGGGTTAAGAACACTTAGAGGAATTAGTTTAGGTAAGTGAGATGAAATCTGGTTTATCCATGAGAGTGGAGCAAGTTGTGTGTGGTGAAGGACAAAAATAGAAAAGGGGCTAAGGCATCAGGGGTCCACCTTTGATTCATTCACAAGATTTGATTTATTGGTCCAACTATAACTCAACTGGAATTGAATAAAGATTCATTCCAACCGGAAGATAAAACAGTTAAACCATTTGCATATTTCATAAAAGATGGTGATCTGAACCGATTGATTTGACCATGAAGCACTCGTTAGTTGATCGCAGGGAATTCCAAGCATCCACTGTGCCCGGAGTCGATAATGGATCAAGGAATTGTACAGATCAACAACTTTGCCAACAAGTCAACCGATAAGATCACAATTCATACGATCAAATGCATACTTACAAGATAGGAGGCTTTGATTGACCGATCCAACCATTAAGATCTCGTCTATCGATCGCAGGGAATCCAAAGCATCCAATGTGCCCGGAGTCTACAATGGATCAAGGAATTTTACAGATCGATGACTTTACCTGCACTAGCTTGATGACCGTAGGGAATCCAAAGCATTCAACGTGCCCGGAGTCGACGATGGATCAAGAGACTTTATCGATCATGAACTAGCTAATTGGTGTGCAAGGGATCCCAAGCATCCAACGTGCCCGGAGTCGACGATGGATCAAGGGGCTTGCACAACAATAGCGTCCGCCGAGGTGGATAATCGAACCAATCAACCAAAGAAAACTCCAACATTCACACACCAATGTTGAACCAAAAGAACCAAAGCTTGCAAATTTCTTCAAAGGCTTCACCCCTAGCCTTAGCTAGAGGTTTAGCCAACCATGCTACAATGGAAGACTAAATTCTCTACAAAGGAAAAACTACACTACTCTACACTACAAATGAAAGAAAGAAAACTAAAGAAGAGAAGAGAGGAGTTGTAGAGAATGGGATTTGAGGGATTGAGGGATGATTGAAATGAGGAGGAGAGGCCTCTTTTTATAGCCTTATGAGGAGCTTCCAAGCCTCCTCCCAATCCTAGGTGGCACACCAAAAGTTTCTTTAGGTTTGGGAATGGAGTTAGGCTTGGAGTGCCCAAAGCAACTTTTGCTTTTAGGTTTGGGCTTGGAGTTAGGCTTGGATGGACATGTGGCAAGAAAAGTACTCCAAGCCTAGGTGTCACTCCAAGCCTAAAGCAAACTTTTCTTTTAGGTTTGGGCTTGGAGTGTGGCTTGGATGATGAGGTGGCATTCCATGCCTTACACATGTGTGGAGAGAGAGAGAGAGAGAGAGAGAGAGAGAGAGAGAGAGAGAGAGAGAGAGAGAGAGCTCCTCTCTTGCAGCCATGGTGGAGATGATGAGAAGAATCAAGGGGTCCACTGGATGGAGGAGAGCTAGCCGTTGGTGTGGTCCACCTTGGATTAAAGGACACATCCAGAAGATGGATGGTTGGGATGTAGAACTTCTGCTGCACATGTGGAGGTGGGCTGCTGGAGATGGAACGGTCCACCTACTGGATGTTGAAGGTGGTCCACCTAATGGACGGCTGGATGTGATGAAGCACTTTAAGGAGCAGCTGTGATGGCTGGACGGACGTCCACTGCTGGACGTTGCTGCTGGCTGCTGACGTCCAGCCCTGGACGGTGGAAATCAGCTGGAGCTTGGATGAGATTTGATCGTCCACCAGCTGGAGCAATGGACGGTGAAGCTTGGATGGACGGCTGATGCTCTGATGATCAGCTGGGGTCCACCACATCTGGATGTGAAATGGACGGTGGCTGATGATGATGCAGATGGTGAACGTCCACTGCTGCTTGGAATGGACGGTTGGAGATCTCCTTAGCTGTGGGCGTGTGAGGCATGCTTTGGTAGCTGCTGATGAGTTGCAACATGTGATGGACGGCTACATGTGCGACTTGACCAAAGTTCAGCTAGTTGATGATCTTTGGAAGCTGCACGTATATCAGATCCTGACCATTGATTTTTAGGTTGCATGTGTAGTAGACATCCATCAGCTCCTAGTTGCTGGACATGTGATCTGGACCAGCTTGGATGGATGGACAATCTTGCATGGCTGATGATGGACGGTGGATGTTCATGTGAGATGGGAGCTCATCTACCTTGCTGGTCTTTGGAGCTGGATCGCATGCGCTGCTCGTTGATCGCACGTGGCATGAGCTACACGTGAAGGAAAGACTCCTCCATGTTTGTTTATCCGTATGCGTGGAGATGAGAGGCACGCCGATGTGGTCTCGCATGTGTAGTGCTCACATATGTATATAACGCACATGGATCCCCCATCATTAGTGAATGCTTGATTTTGACCATCCAATGTATTCGGCCTTGATCTCCAAATTGTGTTGCTGTGATGAGGCCCTTTTTAGCCATCTTCATTCCATCTATACCATGGAAAATGGTCTGGCCTTCGATCTTCCTATCCTGATTTCCTTCAGGGCCACCAACGTACTTGATCTTGATCGCTTTTGGACCTTTAAACGCCCTGATTGGCTTAGATCTTGCCTAACCTCTCCTGAACACCTGAAGACAGAAAATTAACCTAATGAGGGATAATTAACCAGAAAAACAATGATAACGCCCTTAACAACCAGGGTTAATTATACAATATTAGGTACTTATCAATCCCTCCCATGGATCTCATTCTCTATGGCCTCTCTCTTCTTTTCTCCTTCATCAATGATGCGATGAGCAACGTCAATGTCACATCTCATCGGTAAAATGAGGTCTAAGCCCGGCTCGAAAATGAAGGAAATTGTTATTAAAAGTATAAAAGTTTCTTTAAAAGAACAGTAAAAATGATGGCGTGCTTCATGCTAACCTGGATCAGTCTCACTCCAATGTCCGTGGAGAGATCCTTTGGACTAGGCTTAAGAAGAGCATCGAAGGATTTGGGAGTGATGTTTTCAAAAATATACTAGCAAATAGGATGCAAGTGAGCCAGAATGGTATAGACCCCAGTCCCCGATGGCTGGACTACCACCATTTCAAAAGTGCTCGCCACGCGAGGAAAAGATAGTTCTTGAGCAAGAGCTGACTCTAGGGCAGGGGCTAACTCGCGAGCTGTAGTAGGCTCGCGACCCTCTTCACCTGAAGGGTGACTCGGCCCCGCCTCGTCGCCCCTTGGGAAGTTATCTACTATATAAATTACCGACTGGTTGTGAGGACCCTGAGGGGTTGTTGTCGTTTCCGCTTGGGAAGGATTGTGCGGCTGGGAGTTGTGAACAAGCTCATCTGCTCGCATAGGCGGGCTGAAGGGACCAGCTGTTGTCTTCTTCCACTTCTTCAAAGCAGCGCCCTTCAGACGGGGCGGCACCCCCAGCACTCTCCTCTTCTCTCCGACATTTACCATTGCCTCCTCTTGAGAAATAACACCAGAGGCAACTAGACAAGGAAGCAAGAGGGAGAGGTTGACGTTCCTATCGTCCTCCGAGAGCTTGAAGACTTTGACAATTTTCTTGTGGATTCCTCCTCGCAAGCTGGGTTTCTTCTCAGCAGGAATGCTTGCAAGATACAGGAAAAATTAACTCAGTAATAAAGATGGAATCCTGCCTATTTTCATAGAGGAGTAAAAATTCACCCACCCACGCAAATGAAGCGACTGACGTTATGTCCTCTGGGGTTGGACCCCACGTTAGATTCCCAGTTACCGGAGACATAAAACCACTGCCTCCTCCATCGGGGATAGTTCGAAGTGGGATTCCCCATGATGAAATTTTTTCGGTGCCAGTAACATAAGTAGTACCACTGCATGGGGCCTTTTTGAGTTGGTACATCTTCAAAAACTCATCGACGATCAAGTTCCCGTTCCCCGCTTGCTTCCAGAGAACATAAGCCCTTAATATAACCTTCCAGTCATTTACTATAAGTTGGCCGGGGGCAATTTTGTAGATACGGAGCACGTCCTGGACGAAAGGGTGAAGGGGGAGACGTACTCTAAGTCGGAAAAAATATTCATAAATAGCCACACAACCCGACGGTGGAGAATCTGGGATTTCTCCCTCTCTGGGCAGTCTAAGAACGACGGAGTCGGGAATCTGGTATCTTTCCCGTAAGCCAGATAGTTGTAATAACCCAAAAATTCTGGTGCTCGAGTAAATGCTTGAGTACATAGTCACACATGCCTACAAGTTCACACGTGTACGTAGAAAAGAATTTAAGATTTTATTTAAGATTCTATTTTGATTTTTTTTATTCACTACCAAACATTTACTTTATGTTGAAAACAATGGACCATCCGTAGGAGATCCCATAGGGGACCCTTTACAAAAGTGGCCTAGAATGATCCCATAAACATCGTAGAAAGATCGAATTTTGAAAACCTCACAGTTTCCAGATAATTACAAAAAATGCCATTAGTTAAACTTAATATCGAGCCACCATCTTTAAGTATTATGATTTTTGAGGATCACTTTCACGTAAAACTACACATACTAGTTTTAAGGCACATTTTATCCATACAAGTTGAATTTCAGCCGTTCGATCAAGCTACAAATGCCCTAATCAGAAATTGGGCCATAAGTGGGCCACCTTAACTCGGATCTGCCCCATCTTTCTCTCCAGCAGCTGAATTTGTATATTACACCTATGGGATGGAGAGGATACCATCGATCTACTGCAAGTGGACCCCACTTGTAAAGTAGAGTACAAAAATTACATTACGTGCGGCGCATGGAAACCGCGTTTGGTTGAGCATTTTCCCGACCCGACGCTGTTACAACGGAAGCTGCAACAGCGTCCGTCCGCTGTCGTTATGGGACCACTACATGCTCATTAGGGTGGGCCCCATTGATTAATCCACACCGCTCATCCGTCTCCTCATGGCCGGGAGAATGGTCTGTACATTTTTTTTTGTTAAAAGTCGTATATATAGCCCATACCAGACTGTTATTTCTAACCAAGGTAAACCAAGATCACCAAGATTTGGGTCCCTATCTTGCATGGGTGTCCAGGATTGATTGTACCAAGGTCGTGTGGACCCCACCTACCTTTCCAACGATTCCAGGTGGCGTAAGCTAGAAGAAAGAGGTAATCGAATCCTTCTTGGAATCGAAAACCTAACCAATCGCACATCGCATGTCCGAATGAAATCTCACTTGCTCACCTATAAAGCCGATCCTCTGTCTCTCCCTCCTTCAGAAAAACGTCTGAGAGAGAGAGAGAGGAAGATCCATCCACAGTAGTGGACCGTTGTGGCTGCTGGGAGACTCCTCCAGCAAACAAGAAGAAGAAAGAAAGAAAGAAGAAAGGGGGAAAGAAGAAGAAATTTTCTTTCTCTAACCAAGTCGACTCGCTTAGCCGACTCAGATTCGAGCTTGGGCTTATTTGGAGCTTAGGAAACAGTTATATAAGTGAGTGATTCTTCCCAAGGTTTTCTTCTTGATTTTTCTCAAATTTCCTTTCTTATTGAAATTCAAATCTGTGGTTAGGTTTTCCAATGTTAAATTATTCCATGTTGGTTGTAGGTGAAGTTAGGGTCCTAGATAGGAAATCCGTCCCTTAGTCGTACTCCAACTGATAATAGAATAACAGTAACATATCCTTTATTTGATTCTAACATCTCTGTGGATGATTTGATCTCATGTGTTACACTCTTAATTACAATAGCCTAATATGCTTCAGTTAACAATTAAGTTATGAATTGGACGCTAGAATTAACTAACCATGTGAACTGCATGCATAGTGTGCTTGGAATTGAACCATTAAATGCATTGCATGCATGGAAGGTGCTTTCATGATTCATGACACTCATATGCATTCTTTTATATATACTTTATTTGTTTTGGATGACGGAACGTGAGCATTGTTGATTTGACTCCCGGCGTGCATGGTTGATTTGCCGCCCCATTGTACTTTGGGTTAGGTGAGTATGGTTGAATACTTGCAATAGGTATCCTAACATCTAGGGGTAGAGGGATCTGTTCGTCGGGCATGGTTGATTTGCCCAAGGCATGGTTGATTTGCCTGGTTGGAGATGTTGAGCATGATTGATTTGCTCGGTTAAAGATGGGGGGCATGGTTGATTTGCCAATATATATATTTATTATATCATGTATTGGACATTTGCATCCGTGACATCATGATACTGACAAACATCATTCAAGAACAACACTCATAAAATTATTTAGATGGTACATGATGATACTTCTCCATATATAATTTTATGTAGGATCTTATCTTAAATTAGTTGGAATTTCCTTATGTTGAAAATGATCTCCCTGGGCTTTTAGCTCACCAAAATCACCTTAGATCCTACAGGTTTCCAAGGGGAAGGAGCAGTTGAAGTGGAATACTTGGACCTATATTTTTATTAGAAGCATTATCATAGATTAGGTTTTTGAATTTACCTTTCTTTAAAGTTGATGTAATAAGACTCCAGTAGAATTACTTGATTAGTAGGGTAGATGAAGTTTATTTAATTTGAATTATAATATTAGGATTAGACAATAATAAATAAAGTATTTTAGTCAGTTAATCTTGTGGTGAGTGGAATGGAGTTTCTCTAAATGTATGCTTAGATTAAATTCACACCCTGGAACTCAGGCTTTAGGTCATCATACTCGAGTCCCAAATTTCAGGGCGTGACAGTTGTTCCTCCATCATTATCGATGGATAACCAGAAGCAGAATATCTTCCCGCTGGCACCCTTGCATTATTTGACTCAGAAGATTCCGACGTATCGTCTCCTAGAGGAATGACCTCATTATCAGAGTCCTCCGCCATAGAAAGAAGATAGAAGAAAAGAAGGAAAGGAGGAGGAATACCTCAGTAAAGAGGTCACACCAGAGACAGATAGAAAAAGAAGGGAGGAATTTTTTTTATCTCCAGCAAAAACTTTGGAATGAAGGAACCTCCGCAGGCTCCAATATTTATAGGCAATCATTTCATTAAGATTTGATTGACACGCGGCGACCCTTCGTTTGGCATGACAGTCGAACGGGCACGAGCATTGACTCTTGAGACACATGGGGAGTGTCGCTTCATTTCTCTTGGTCGAAAAGTTACGGAAAGCTGGCGCTCATAAATGCGGGCTCAATCATATATGGCTTGTCCTTCGAAAAATGCATTAGGCGGTTACATGTACAGACAAGTCCTTCGCTTAGCTACTTAAACGCTAAGGACTTGGAGGGCATCTGTTGTAGAATAAAGTTGGTCATCAAAGAAGTCTGAAGACTCGCGACCCGCGAGCGCCTCTGACTCCGTAAAGTCGTGACCAAATCATTCGACCAGCGAGCCTACTTGGTCGCATCTTGTATATCGCACAGACCTGCGACTTCCTATACACTCCCGATATGCGAGTGGGACTGGTCGTTGGTCGTCGAGTGGGAACATCTCTATCATGTGAGCAGCTCCCATTATGTGAGTAGCCCTCATTATGCGAGCAGCCCTGGTCTCTGGTCTCTGGTCGTCTGACAGGGACGTCCCTCGTCTCATAGTACCAGCAGCCCATATTGGCTGGTTTTAGCTTGTTTTTATTTATAGTTCTGTATCATGAGGGGCCTCCACCAAGGGATGTGAACAGCTAGACATCTAGATTGGTTATTCCATCTTCTTATATGAGGATTAAACGGGATAAGCTCCTTATCCCCCAAATCAGTGATAATCTTAACAGTGTGCGTAATAGAATGGATCACCCGGATCTGTATAAATGGATGGCCCCACAGATGATAAAGGTACACAATCTCTAAGCTTACATTTCACACTTAATCTTACTATCAAGTCACCTTTGACTTAAGCTTTGGAGGGCTAACGGCCAAGCACCGGCCACCCTTAGTTTTCTTCTTTGGCTTTCAGGTTTGGAGGGGAGCTCACTTGGAGAAGGGCATATATTTGGGAGGGACCTGCTACTAGAATCTGACGTTAACATACAATAATCTTAACATATAACTTGATGTGTGGGGTCCATCATGATGTTCTATAATCTAATCTATTCATCATGTCTGCTCCTCATGTTCTCCTTTTTGCATAAAAAATCTGGCCGATCCAAAGCTCATGCAGGACTTCAAATTCATCAAGCCCAAGTCCGACCTAATCTAACTCAACATTTACTGAGCCCAAGCCTGACCTAGGCCAACGCTCAAATTCATCAAGCTTCAGCCCAACCTAACCCTGACCTATTTAGCTGTAAATGGGTTGGGCTTAAAAGACATGACTCAACTTAATAAGACCTTGCTCATGTTAAGAAGGCAATATGGGGCGAAAGATACACTCCTCCCCACATAACACCTCGAAACCCAATACTTGAGTATGGAAACCCCAATCCTGAGTTTGAGGGTCTTAACTAAATAATAGTTGGACATGGGCGGATTCCTCATGTGACCACATACTCAGATTAACAATCATCTCATAATTAACAATTAGAGTCACGTATAGTAACACAGCGGGTATTAAAAGATGAGCAATGATGACTAAATCATAGAATGCTAGGGCAAATATAAAAAAATATACTAAATCCAAATTCCCTCAGCTGAGGTCCATATAACCCCAATGAAAAAAGAATGTACGATATATAAGACTAAATAAAAAGAAAAAAGGGTCCATAACCACCAAAACCTTGCTAAGCTATACGAAAGTGCCATCGCTCCACTCTACTCTTAAATCACCTGTATATGTCAAATGGAAGGCGTCAATGGCCTTCATAGTGAAGAAATACCCTTAAGATTTTGCACACGACATGCTAACCAAGCATACAATTATTCATATCACTAAGTGCAATTGTAAGTAACCACAACATTCATACGATTCACACAAGTTTATCTTATTTAGATGCATGGATATGCGAAATGCATTCAACCTGGGGATGCACATCTAGCTGAAAGGGATGCTTATAATAATCTAGCCAGCTAGTAAAATACCATATGATGTGCATATACTTACTAGACACTCGGTAAAATCCATGTAGAAAGGACACCCATAGTAATTTGGTCACCGATAAAGTACACTAGGGTACGCCCATATAAACCATCCACCTGATAAATTCCATGCAAAAGGATACCTATAGTGGATGACAACATGTGCTAATAACTCAGAGTCACCCAATAAAATATACTAATGTATGCCCTATAGTAACTCGAGGAACCTCGTGTCTTACTTCAGCTACCTAATAAAATCTATGTGATATGTATGCATGATTAGTCCAAGCATTATTCGTCAGCTACCCAGTAACTCGACAACTCCATTCTTCCTTTGCTTCATCCATCATCTCTACTTCATCATAGCTTCATTGCTTCTCATGCGCGCTGTGTCATCATTCTGTCTTTGCCAATCCTAGAGAAGTTGCGCATAACTTCTCTGTAGGAACCACCTTGATGAGCATGTCCGCTGGATTCACGCTGGTGTGAATCTTCTCTAGAGTCACATCACCTTCCTTAAGCACCTGTCGGATAAAATGTTGACGAACATTAACATGTTTAGTACGAGAGTGATAAACTTAATTAGTTCTTATCCAAATTGATAGCACTGGACCTATCTCAATTAACCGACACAGCCTCCTGCTGAAGCCTTAACTGATTTATCATGCCCCTTAACCAAACAGCCTCCTTGAATGCTTCTTTCATCACCATATACTCCGCTTCAGTAGTGGAAAGATCTACCACTGATTGAAGCTTGGACATCCAACTAATCGCTCCACCTGCTAGCATAAACAAGTAATCAAAAGTCTATCTCCTACAATCCACATTTCCTGTGTAATCTGAATCAACGTACCCAACCAACTTATTCCCTGACTTCTCGAATATCAAGACGAAGTCTTGCGTACCTCGAATATATTGAAGTAGCCATTTCACAGCCTCCTAATATTGTTGCTTACCGAGGTTAGACATGAATTTGTTAACAACACCGACTGCATGTGAAATATTAGGTCTCGTATAGACCATATCATACATAAAGCTGCCTATTGCGCTTGAGTAAGGCACACCAGACATATCTCGCTTTTCTTTATCCGACTTAAAACATTATTCTGAAGAAAGCTTGGAGTGAGCCCCGTGGGGAATTTCATTGGCCTGGCCATGTTTATTCTAAACTTCACAAATACCTTCCCAATGTATTCAGCTTGAGACAACCATAACCTGCTCCTCTTCCTGTCTGTGTATATCAATGCCGAGAACTCTCTTTGTTGCCCCCAGATCCTTCATCTTGAATGTCCTTAAAAGTCGAGTCCTCAATACATTGATATCAGACATGCTATAAAAGGCAATAAACATGCCATCAAAGTAAATCACTAGTATGATGAACTTCCCATCACTCAGTATCTTGAAGTAGACACAGTGATCGTACTCACTCCTGGTAAATCCTTAACTCATTATGAAGGAATCAAACTTCTTGTACCACTGCCTAGGCGACTGTTTAAGATCATATAACGACTTGCTTAACATGTAAACCTTGTTCTTTGCCCCTTGTTCTGTATATCCTTTTGGTTGTATAATGTAAATCTGCTTATCTAATTCCCCATGCAGAAAAGCAATTTTTACATCCATCTGTTCAGCTCGGTCGTATTGGACAACCAGAGCCAACACGAACTTGATAGATACTTGCTTCACAACTAGTGCGAAGATCTTACTGAAGTCCACACATTCTCACTGAGCATATCCCTTCGCCACCAACCTTGCCTTATACCTATCCCGTTTCTTTCAAAAAATCCATTTTGCAACCTATCGCTTTTTGGCCTACGGGAAGTTCCACTAGTTCCCACGTCTCATTGTTGTACAGGGAATCCATCTCGTCCCGTATTATCGCCTTCCACTTTTCGGCATCTACATTATCAAGTGCCTCTCGAAAAGTAGACAGATCCCCCTAATCCGTAATAAAGGGTGAATGCAACGTTCAAGTCATCCCTATACCTTGTTAGTAACCTGCGATCTCTAGGCAGATTTCTTTGCACAGATGGCTGCTTCACCTTATCCTGTACCTCTTCTTGCATCTTAGTATCGGCCCATGTCTCATTTCTATCTATCTGGATGTCAACAACCTCTAATTTTTTTAGTTCCTTTGGCACATCCTTTTGGAACAAGGATAGCTCGTCAAATCTAACATCATGGCCAAAAGTTATTTTTTGTGTGATAGGGTTGTACAACCTATACCTCTTTACACCATCACCGTAGCCCACAAAGATATACTTCCTAGCTCTTTGGTCTAGCTTATCTCTCTCAACTGATGGTACATGAGAGTAAGTCTCACAATTAAAGACTCGCAAACTCGAGTAGTCAATTAAATGACCATTCCACACTTCTTCTGGAATCTTACAATCAATAGCTGTAGAAGGTGACCGATTTATTAGGTAATAAGCTGTGTTAACGGCCTCAGTCCATAACTCTTTGCCCAACCTAACATTACTTAACATGCACCGAGCTCTTTCCAAGAGAGTCTGATTCATCTGCTTTGCCACACCATTTGCTCTAGTGTGTGGCACGTTGTGTTGTGCCTTACGATCCCTCCATCCTTACAATACCGATTGAATTCCCCTAAAGTGAATTGCCCACCATTATCAATTTTTGACACTTTTACCTTTTGACTTGATTGATTTTCCACCATTGCCTTCTAATGCTTGAAGGTGGTGAAAATATCAAATTTATTTTTCAGAAAATAAACATGCACCATTCTACTATAGTCTTTAATAAATGACACAAACCATGATGACCCCCAATAGAAACAACGGGCAACGACCCCCACACATCTGAATGCGCATACTCCAACACCCATTTTCAAACATGTTTCCCCGATTTAAATGCTAACTTATTTATCATACATATAGTGATCGCATATATTAAAGTCTATACATTTAAAAACTGGAATCAGTGAACGATCAGAAAGTACCTTCATACTTTGCTCGTTCATGTGGCCTAAGCATGCATACTACATACATGTAGATGTGGAATCCGCTACAGTTGTTGCAACTCCAATTGATAAAGTACTTCTAGTTAAACTGTAAAGGTTTTCATGCCTATGTGCTTTCATAATAACGAGTGCCCCCTTTAAAACTATGCAATACTGATCATAACCAGTGAACTTGCACCCTATAACCTCGAGTGCACCAAGAGAAATCAGATTCTTCTTCAACCTGGGAACGTGCCTCACATCCATCAAGATTTGTTAAGATTTGTTCGATCCCATCGAACATCTTGATGCGCACCGATCCAATTTCCACAACTTTACTGGCCTAGTCATCGCCTAGAAACATCGAACCTCCCTCATATTCCTTATATGAAATAAAGGCACCCTGATCAGGGCATGTGATATGAAGCTCCTGAGTCCAAGAGCCACTCATCGCTGAGAAACCTTGACTTGGACACCATCAAGACGTCACATACATCATTAGAGCCCTCTGATGATTCTCTGGTATTGACCTCCCTTAAAGGTTCACCTATATTCTCTTTCTTCAATTTAGGATTCTTGCAATCCTGTTTCATGTGTCCCGACATACCAAAAGCCCAACACTTCAACTTGCCATTGCCCTTGGACTTCGATTTTGATTGCAACGATCCCTCACCCCGCTCATAATTTCTCCCCCTCATAACTAGTGTATCGGAAGAAGATCCCATGTCACCGCTTTCTTTTCTCATCAACTTCGACTAGAGGGTTGAGATGACGGTCTCAACGCTGATGGTCTTCCTGCCTACGCATAACGAGTCTTTAAATGACTTATACGAATTTGAAAGCGAATTCAATAGGATGCAGGCTTGATACTCGTCTTTCATCGGTTCATCTACTTCTAATAACCTGCAAAGCAGCTTGTTGAATTTGTTTATGTGGCCCTCAACATCCGTCCCCTCCACCATCTTTAGATTCAATAACTGCAGCATCATATACAAACGATTCTCTAATTTCTTCCATGTATCAGTTGCTATCTTCTTCCTCATGATGTTGTACAGGACTTCATCAGTCAGGCAAAACTGAATAGAGATTTTGGCCTTTTTGTTGAGTTTGTTCCATTTTTCTTCTGTCATAGACTTCAGTCGCTTTCTAAGGAGTGCCTCTTTAAGCCTTTGTTGAACGGGAATACTTTCCATCTCCACCTTCCACAGTTTGAAGTTGTTTTTGCCGGAATACTTCTCAATGTCGTACTTCATGCTGGATGCCATGATGCTCGTCTCAGATTCAATCTGCTACCCAAAGAATTGCTTTGATACCACTTGTTGGGAACCTTGCGGAAGCACAAAGGAGAATCAAACGAATAAACCTCATGACACACAAGCAATCACAGCGCAAAGACAATCTGATTTTACATAGAAAAACCCTTGTGGGAAAAATCCATGGTACAAAACGAGCTTCACCGTGATTTCCAAATGTTACAAGAGATGATCAACTCAAAACAAAACCTCAAGAGAAAATCCAAGCTCACTTTCTCTCACCGAAACTCTCACCAAACCCTAAATTACGTTTAGAAACGAATTAGTTACCCTAATTCCCGATTACACCTGCTTATATAGCCTATAATTGAAAATAAAAACAAAACAACGCAACTGCACAAAACAGAACAATAGCAACCGACGTTGTCGGGTGCCCGACCCGACGTCGTCGGGCATCTGAAGTCCACCAAAACTGTCTAGAGAGTTCTGCCCAAAAAACCGACAATATCAGGTGCCCAATCCTACAAGTTTGATTACCTGAACCTGTTCAAAATCATCCAGAGTCTAATATGCATTATATGGGTAATTTCAATCGCCCGACTAGTATTGCCGGTCGCCCGAAACCCCAAACTTGTCCAGATCGAAGGCTCCATTCAACAAAAGATGGGTGCAATTTCTGAGACGTCCATTGGGTAGGTCTTACTGTACATGTTTTTTTTCCCCTTAAAAATCAAGCTAGATAACTTATCTCAGGGGATTATATGATTTTGTTCAAGTTTTTTCAAGACGTGCATTTCAATTGCACGCTCTGGCCAACCTCACTAATCGCGGGTCTCTCCATCATTACACAAAAACTATTGTATAAAATTCCATACTTCATCTAAGCCCATGGAAGAAAATAGAAAGGGCTTGCTGCATCCTGACTTACTGCAATGCGATCCTGTGTCGTCTTCCAATGATCAAAACCGTTCATATGACAAGCCTCATGTTTTATCGTGTGAAGGCATCAAGAGTAAAGCTCCCAATTGGATTATTTAAGGCCTTTGCTTTTGGTACTTTTGCTTTGAACATGAATGGTTACCATAACCTTTATATAAAAAGCGTTGAAATATTCAATTTCAAAATTATCTTCGGCATCCCCCATCAAATATACAGAAAGGTCATTCAAAAAGAAAATCGAATCTATCAGCAATAGTCTCGTTATATCGTATTGGAGCAAATCTCAAACGTAATGCAAATCCCAAATCAACCAACCAATGGTATCTGCCTTATTAGTGCATATAAAACTCACTCTGCAATGACATTGGTTATATAATAGTGAGCTTCGCTCGTGTAGAAGTTAGTTAATGAACACGCCATTACAGTGCGTGGCACACAGCTGAAATATCTTAACCCTCCATCGTAAGCATACCACCATGTAGATTTCTTATGGCAAGAATCAGGTCCGTCCAGTAGCTAGGTAGGCCACAATTAACAAAAAAATTGTAAGGCTTTGAAAAACTCAGTCCAAAATTTCTAACCCGTTCACTTATTTCTAATGAGTGGATCTCCTTTATCTTTCAGCAGATGAAGTTCATATGATGGGTGGCTTGGATATTTCATTTATGTGCAATGCTTGCATATGTTTTGGCATGTGCATTAGCTGACTCGCAAGCACAAGGAGTTGCGAAGCTCATAATTCATAAACGTTAATATGGGAATCCATTAGCAAGTGCAAAATATGTTTAATGTATGAAGAATGACTAAATGAACCCTTTCTTGTTCTAACATTATTTTGCTACCGAATTTATGTGATCCGGCAAAACTCCCATGTATTTAGTTGCTATCGACTACAAACGTTTCTACAATAAACACACAAATTGACATGGACCACACTATAGGAACAGTTGGGGGGCCCATAATTTCTAATGATTTAATCTATCCATCATGCCGTGCCCCTGATGTTCCCCTAAACTCATGTGGGCCACACTATAGGAACAGTTGGGATGGGGCCAACCAGTATAAAAACCTTTCAGATTCTATGTGAGGCCCAAAGTGTTTTGTATTAGCCATCTAATCCATTCAAAAGATGCATCCTACTGGGACAAATAAACATTTGAAAAATCAGGCCATTCCGAAACTCAGGTGGGTCACAACATGATATTTTAGACATTTAAGGCATGATTTTAGATTGAGTGGCCCATTTGAGTTTTAATCAACATTCGTTTTGGGATCAAAGGAGAATAGGATGGGGTGCACATGATGGATGGATTGAATGTGTAGGGAAAAAAAAAATCACACTTGGGGCCTCAAATGTCAATTCATATTTCAAGCTTATCCTAGAAACATTTTTAATGGATCTAGCCTCTTCTTAACCCAGAGCATCCACCCACTACTCAAAATGATAAAGGGTACATCAATAATTTCACGTGGGAAGTATTACGAATTTCATTCTGCATAGAAGAATCCAAAAGTATATAAACCAAAAATCCACATCTATAATTCTACTTCTCCAAAATTAGTCGTAGGATATCTCCCCTCTTCTTGTCCTTTACCTTACAAAGAGAACTTCCATCTCTCTATATAAATAATAGTCTCCCACATTCTGCCCCTCAACTACATTTTCCTGCTTCTCCTATATTCAAAGCACACACTCACTTTCACTCAATCACAAACAATGGTATTAATCCCTCTTTTGTGAATAAGGATTTTGTTTCTTCCAAGTTTTGTACTAAAAATGATTTAGAGTTTAGGACATCCTTTATTCAAGAAAAAAATTCATACTTTCATTTATTCAATTATGTACTCGTCATTGTGGTCTTATTTGATACTATAAATATTTATTATTTCTATGACGAATTGGATTTTATATATTTTCACTAGTTCACAAGTGTTTAGATTTCAATTTCTTGAATTTTATCATTTAATATTTTTAGTTGAATTCTAACTATTCTACAAACTTCTAAAATCTTGCCAAATTTCTATTTTTATCAGAAAAGAAAAAAGAAATTGGTGTAGGTTTTATTTTCAAAGACATTAATGGATTCTCTCTTACTCAATTTTTTTTTTTCATAAACATTACAGGAGAAAAGCATGGAAATCTCCAAGGATAGTGAAAAGGGGGTTGTGTCAAGCACAATAGATGGTTTTGTTGATTACAAGGGTAACCCTGTTAATAAATTTAGGCATGGGGGAATTAAGGCAACCATCTTCGTTTTTGGTATGTATATGCATATACACATGCCATGCCTTCTATCTATCTGCGAAAACACATACGGGCGCACGCGCACACACGAAAAAAAAATCCTTTTAACTGATTCAGACTGGCATGATACCTAAACATTTTGATACCGCATTGGATATCCCTAGTATGACCCACCATGAAGATCATTTGGCGCAAACATCAGGCCGGTCTACTCAGAAGGAGGGGCGCACTGTTGGAATTAATGGACAATTGACTTTGTTCTAACTCAATGTAGAGGTTTGGCCCACCTAATGAGTGGTTCAGCTTAATTTTCAAGATAGGCGATCATCACAACAACACCTTTATATTGCATAGATGTCCTACACAAGTGGTATGTTGGTGGGAAATATGGGCTGCCATGCCAAGTGATCAGTTCTATTTCTAACTCAGGAGTCTAGTAATTCATCTAGTGTTTGATATATCTGTTTTAATGCCTCTTCCTTATCTTATACATGTGGTAAATGAGTAAAGTTATGGCGGCTCTGGAGAACATGGCAAACCTTGGGACGTCGGCAAATTTGATAACATATTTCTACTTGCACATGCATTACAGCATGTCAGAATCGGCCGACACATTGACCAACTATATGGGAACAACCTTCCTACTCTCTTTGGTGGGGGCCTTCATCTCTGATGCCTATCTCACGAGATCAAAGACCCTTCTTGTCTTTGGCTCCTTTGAATTATTGGTAAGTCATGCTCTCTGGTGAAATGCTTACAAAAGTTAATGCTTTCTCTCGAGTTCACCTATAGGCCTTGTTTGAAACCTTTTGGGAAAATATAATATGATAAAAATGCTGCCTAAAAATGTCTCATTATTATAATCATGTCAACAGAAGTATTAAGTTGCTGTAATAATTTTGACTATTTTTCCATTGTACTTCATCTCAAAAATTGGCTACTATTTTTGTAATATCAGATGGTGTGGTTTTTTTTTTTTTTTCACAATTACCTATCCCTGATAGGTTCCAAACAGGGGATACCTTCCTATTCAAGCATATGAATATTTCTTTGGTTAATTGTCAGGGCTTCTTGCTACTCACCATCCAAGCCCGCGTGAAGTCGCTTCAAGAGCCACCATGTGAAATATTCAATCCACTTGCAAACTGCCAACATGTTCGTGGAAGGAAGGCTGCTGTCCTTTTCTCTGGCCTCTATCTGATTGCATTGGGATCGGGAGGCCTAAAGGCAACCTTGCCAACCTTAGGCGCTGATCAGTTTGATGAGAATGATTCAAAGGAGCGCAGGCACATCTCTTCCTTCTTCAACTTCTTCCTATTTAGTCTCTGCGTAGGCTCTTCCATTGGTGTGACCTTCCTCGTCTGGCTTCAGGACAACAAGGGATGGGACATTGCTCTGTCCATTTCAACATCTTCCATCTTTCTTGGCCTCCTCATTGTTGCGTTGGGCTACACCAGGTATCGCAATAAGATACCAGAAGGAAGTCCCTTCACTAAGATCCTTCAGGTCCTCATAGCGGCCTTAAGGAACCGCAATCTTGACCTACCAGGCAATGAATCTCAGTTGTACGAAGAGAAGACCAGCAACAATTCAGATAAGGAGAGACTCTGCCACACACAACAATTTAGGTTCTTAGACAAGGCTGCAATCCTGCCCCAAAATGAAGAAGCTCTTGTAGGCGACATTAGTGAATGGAAGCTATGCACAGTCACTAGTGTTGAAGAGGTGAAGATCCTACTGAGGATGGTCCCCATCTTCGCGAGTACTTTGTTGATGAACACATGTCTTGCTCAGCTCCAGACATTTTCGATCCAACAAGGGATTACAATGGATAACAAGGTAGGGAGCCTCAAGATACCGGCCGCTTCATTACCCATCATTCCCATGACCTTTATCGTCATCCTCACACCCATCTATGATAGGGTGTTTGTTCCCTTTGCAAGAAAGCTAACAGGACTCGAAACTGGGATCACCCACCTACAACGTGTGGCAGTTGGATTAGTCCTGTCCATCTTTTCGATGGCCACGGCTGCGATTGTAGAATCAAAGCGTAAGGACATGGCAAAGGAACACGATCTCGTCTTTGCCAACCCATTGATGACTAAATTACCCATGAGTGTGTTCATGTTGAGCTTCCAGTTTTTTATATTTGGGATCGCAGATCTTTTCACCTTCGTGGGTTTACTTGAGTTCTTCTACAGCCAAGCTCCAACAGGGCTTCGATCGTTGGGCACTGCATTCGCTTGGTGCTCCATGGCTCTTGGGTATTTCTTCAGTTCCGTGTTAGTCAATATGGTCAATGCCGCGACGAAGAATTATACCAGCAGCAAAGGTTGGCTAAATGGGAACAACCTCAACACAAACCACCTCGATCTGTTCTACTGGTTGGTCGCTATCCTCAGTTTCCTCAACTTCCTCAACTACCTCTATTGGGCAAATTGGTACAAGTACAAGCAATCAGGGACGGGGTTAGTTGCTGATGTGAATGAGAATGAGGATCCGTCATTGTTAGAAGTGGATTGAAAATAGAATGCCAAAATGTTGAATTGATGTCAACGTTACTAATGACTTCAGATGTTATTTGGTTTTGTATTAGTCATTGTCTCTTTAAAATAATTATAATAAAGATTTATTAGCTCTATGCTCTTGAGATGAATTTAACAGTCTAAAGAAGCACTAGAGTGCCAAGGATCCACTTGTAGCTATCCTTGATGCATAATTCGCTTTGGTTTCTCAATTACATAACTAGAATTGAAATCAAATCCTATCTAGCTGGATTATGGAGCGGTTTAATTTAGCAAAACAATCTATCATATGTGTTGTGCATTAACATGATTCCCTCAATTCAAGTTAGGACTTGGGCACACTCAATTACATAGGCCAATCCTAGTTCCAATAGATTAAGATCACAATTATGATAATCATCAAACTCTGTCACTAGATTTAACTAATATCATAATTTGAACTTGATTCAAATCATATAAACAAATAACACATATTATAAAATTTTCATAAAAAGATAGAACTTTGGTTTGAAATTCCTACATGAAGATCCAAGTTCTAGAGTGTCTTGAATCCGATTCCTCGGAGCGTATAGGTCTAGATCTTTGTAAAACAACTAAGAACTAAGATAATTCTTCTAAACATCCATGAGTCATCATAAGATTAAGAAAAACTACTTAAAACTTCATTCAAACTTAACAAACCATTGTTCGACATGAAAATTAATCTATGAAACCATAAAAACAAACCAAAACATCTTAAATCAAATACAAGTTTCCCTTCTTAGCCCTAGCTAAGAGGTTTAGCCAACCATACTAAACGAAAAGATAAAAATTAAACTAAACATGTAGAACTAGAAAGAAAACTAAGTAGAAGGAGTTGAACTCCAAATTCGTCCTTCTTCACCTTCCAATGCAGTAGCTCTTCTCTAGGATTCCCTAAGAACGTAGTAAAGGTTCCCTTTTATAGCAAAAGATAGCCACCGACTTGGAATCTTCTGGAATTGCGTAACTTCTTATGCAGTTCCGCAAACAGGTCCGATTGATCGAAGCTCCTCTCCGATTGATTGGAATGTAGTCTCCGATTGATCGAACGATAATTGATGGATTGTAAAAGTGTCCAGAGAGTTGCTATTTTCCATCACCATCTCCGATTGATCGGACCTTACTCCGATTGATCAAAACACCTTGATCGATTGATTGAAATGCCTCCGATGGATCGAAAATCTGTCTAGAGAGTTATTCAAAAATTCAATTTTTCAGGTGAGTTCGATGGATGGTCCGATGGATCAGAGACCCATCGGAAAGTCCTCCGATTGATCGAAGACCTATCGGGGATCCATTGAAACTGCCTGTTTCTTCAATTTTTTCTGCTTTCTCTTTGGACTTTCTTCACTTGATTTCTTCCTCTCTTCCTTGATTCTTTAATGATCATTTGAGGTGCTCTTTATTTTTCAAAATGGTAGATCTCTCTCTCATCCTGCAATCACAAAACCATGCATTAGGTAAGTCTTTAAACATGTAAATCCTGCATAGTTAGTGATGAAATGGGGTTAGAATATGCACATTTAAGAACTCAACACACACCCCAACCAGCATTTTGCTAGTCCCGAGCAAAACATGTGCGAAACAAATTAATCCTTTATAACCCAACTCTCTCTTGGAAACTCCTTCTATAAACTCCAAAACATACAAGTATTAGGGACAATAAATGATAGAGATTGAAATCTTAAACCTCCCAAATACCGTAAGTGTTTCACATAGAATTCCCATTAATTGATTAATAAATAGAAGATCTAAAACAAATGTGGTCTAGTGTGCAAAGTGAATGCCCATTTCATGAACTTCAAGGATTATCTTCTTCATAGATCAATCAAACTGTAGATTCAAAGTGTGCAGATCAACAACAAGCCTCTAATAAGAACTTGCCTTACCGTTCCTTCGACGACTTTCATACTACTTTCTGTTTCCAGCTTAGGTTATGAGTAGACCTTCCCCTAGTTAGTTAGTAAGTAGCCCTTTTTGAAATTTCACAACAAATATTCAATAATAGCCAAATTTCTTTTCTTATACATTAGATAGGATTTTTAAAAATCCATATCTTTCATTTTTTTTTTTTTAAGAACAAGGATGGACAAAGTTCCCCGACTTAGTTCCTCAACACTTTAAATCTCAGTCTAATCGATCCATAAATCTAATAATCCCTTCAATTATGAAATTTGTGTAATGTGAACTAGACTCAAAGTGTCCAAAATTTCTATTAATCATTCAATATAGGAATTCATATAGAAATCTGCTATGTTTAAGAAAATTCAAGGATTTTCAAACTTCATTTATCTTCCTCTTATACTTGCAATATCTAAAGTGTACAGAAATTATGTTTTCCAAGAGAGTTTTGAAATTACAGAGATCGAAAAATTTCCTACATAATTGCTCGAAATGTACAAAATACTAGATGATGAATCTCACCCCCCAACCAAATCTTACATGGTCCTCAATGTAACAAGATATGAATGCAATAATAACATGAGAGCAATGATAAAAGCAAGGTAAGAGAGGAATGAGAGTACTTGAAAGAGAAAAAATTGGGATTCTACCTCCATGTAACGAACTTACTGAAAAATAAATAGAACAAAAGTTAAAATCCTAATCCTAATCTATGCTATACCTCCATCAGACTAGGAGATCAAGTATCCTGATACGCAGGATCAGTCAAAGGTATGGACATATCCTCTGAAGGAAAATTCTTAAAGAATGGCTTTAAACGCTGACCATTTACTTTAAAGATGTTACCATTCTTTGGATTCAACAACTCGATAGTCCCATATGGATAAACAATTTTGACAATAAAGGGACTAGTCCATCGAGACCTCAATTTTCTCATAAATAAATGTAGCCGAGAATTATACGAAAGGACCTTTTGATTGATCGTGAAAGTTTTACAAAGGATGTTCTTATCATGGAACACATTTGTCTTGTCCTTGTAAATTCTCGCATTCTCATTTGCCTCATTCTGGAGTTCTGCAAGTTCATTCAATTGAAGCTTGCGCAGCGAGCTCGCTTTGTTAGAATCGAAATTCATCTTCTTTATCGCCCAATATGCCCTATGTTCCAACTCCACAAGCAAGTGACAAGCTTTCCCATAGACAAGTTTATATGGTGACATTCCAATGGGGTCTTGAAAGCTGTACAGCAAGCCTAGAGTGCATCGGTAAGTTGAAGCGACCAATTCTTGAGATCGGGGTTTACTTTTTTCTCTAGAATGTGTTTGATTTCCCTGTTGGATACTTAGCTTGTCTACTTGTTTGTGGGTGATAGGGAGTGCTCACTTTATGAGTAACATCATATTGCTTCATTAATGCTTCAAATGGTTGGTTATAAAAGTGAGACCCTTCACTGATAATGACTCGAGGGGTTCTAAACCGGGAAAGAATGTTTTCTTTTAAGAATCGAATGACTGTTTTATGGTCATTGTTTCGGCATGGAATCGCCTCGACTCATTTTGAAACATAATCCACGATAAGCAAAACATACAAATTTCTAAAAGAAGATGAGAATGGACCCATGAAAGCGATACCCCAACAATAAAAAATTTTGATTAGTAAGATGGGATTGAGTGGCATCATATTTCGACGGGATATTCCTCCTAATTTTTGACAAGGCTCACACGCTTTATAAAACTCATGTGTATCTTTGAACATGGTGGGACAATAGAACCCATATTGCAGAATTTTGGCTGTGGTCTTCTTAGCTGAGAAGTGGCCACCACACTCTTGAGAATGAAAGAAGGAGATGACACTGTGTTGCCATGATTCGGCACACATCTCCTAATAATCTGATCGGGACAGTACTTCAATAAGTAGAGGTCGTCCCACAAAAATTTTCTACCTTGCTGAAGAACTTATCCTTATCCTGCTTTTTCCAATGTGTCGGAATTATATCTGTAGGAAGATAGTTAGCAATGTCTGCATACCATAGTAATTGGGATATTTTGAAAAGTTGTTCATCAGGGAACATGTCATTGATCGTAGTCGTCTCAGGAGAATCAGTGAGAACAAGTCTAGAGAGATGGTCAGCCATAACATTTTCTACTTCAAATTCTTAGAGTACGAGGATCCATCGCAACAAGCGCCGCTTAGCATCCTTCTTAGAAAGAAGGTACTTAAGTGCGGCATGATCGGTAAATATGATGATCTTGGATCCGATCAAGTAGGACCTAAACTTGTCCAAAGCAAATACTACGGCTAAGAGTTCCTTTTCCGTAGTGGTGTAATTTGCTTGAGCCGAGTTTAGAGTTCTACTTGCATAGTAGATAACATATGGCTTCTTCTCTTTTCTCTACCCTAACACTGCCCCAATAGCGTAATCACTGGCATCGTACATGGTCTCAAAAGGAAGGCTCCAATCAGGTGGTTGCATTATAGGAGCACATGTCAACATACCTTTAAGTTTGACGAAGGCATTTTGACATTCCTCATTCCACTCGAATGAGTTTTTCTTTTGGAGGAGGTTACATAAAGTATGAGAGAGGGTACTAAAGTCCTTGATAAACCTCCTATAGAATTCGATGTGTCCTAAGAAGGATCGCACCTCTCATATACTCTTAAGTGGTGGAAGGTTAAAAATAAGATCAATTTTAGCTTTGTCCACCTCGATTCCCTTGGCTGAAATAATGTGACCAAGGACTATTCCATTTTGAATCATAAAGTGGCATTTCTCCCAATTCAACACGAGGTTCTTCTCTTCACATCTTTTCAAAACAATCTTTAAGTGCACAAGACAATCATGAAAGTCACAGCCAAATACGGAGAAGTTGTCCATGAAAACTTCAACAATTTTTCCCACCATATATGAGAAGATACTCAACATGCAACACTGAAAAGTGGCAGGGGTATTGCACAGTCCAAATGGCATCCTTCGATAAGCAAAAGTGCCGAATGGACATGTGAATGTTGTCTTCTCTTGGTCCTCCAAGGTAATCTCTATTTGGTTGTACCCTGAATATCCATCGAGGAAGCAAAAGTGTGAATGACCCGCTAACCTTTCTAAGATTTGATCAACAAAGGGTAAAGGGAAGTGGTCTTTCCTTGTGACAGTATTTAGCTTTCGGTCGTTAATGCACATTCTTTAACCAGTAGTGACTCTGGTTGACATGATTTCATTGTTGGTATTAGCTACGATGGTTATTCCGAATTTCTTAGGCACGACTTAAGTTGGACTCACCCATTGACTATCGGATATTGGGTAGATGATACCCACATCCAATAGTTTTAACACCTCGGCCTTAACCACATCCTTCATATTTGGATTGAGGCGTCTTTGTGGTTGCCTAGATGTTTTCACATTCTCCTCAAGGTATATGTGATGAGTACAAATCAGGGGATCTATGCCTTTGAGATCTGTAATTGACCACCCGATGACATTCTTATGCTCTTTTAGAGTAGTAATCAACCTACTCTCTTAACCCTGATCAAAGTGGGAAGAAATCACTGCCGGATTCATCTTGACCTAAATATACGTATTTGAGATCTGTAAGCAATGGTTTTAGGTCGAGCTTTGGAGCCTTGATACTAGAAGGAAGAGGCTTGTTCTCAGTAAAAGGCAAAGGCTCAAATAGGTTCTTTCATCGGTTACTATCAAGTACGTGCACAGAGTCCAAAATAACATCCATCTCTCGTATCATGTCATCATCAATCTCATGAGAGTGGGCCAAACACGCCTCTAAGTGATTGGAGAAAAATATTAAGAGGGATGTATCTTCCACGAATGAGTCAATCAGATTTATTTCGTGGACCTTATTATCACCATCCCGTGGTTGTTTGCATAAATAAAAAATATTCAGCTCATGTTTTATATTTCTGAAGGACATTTGTATAAGCCTGTTTCTACAATTGATAATTGCATTTGAAGTGGCTAAGAAAGGCGGCCAAGTATGATAGGAATTTGAGCACCGGTACCAATCAAAGGATGTGTATCCAAGACAATAAAATCCACTGGATAATAGAATTTGTCGACTTGTACAGGCACATCTTCAATCATTCCTCTTGGTATACGAATGGATCGATCGGTAAGTTGGAGTGTGGTTTTGGTGGGTTTTAATTCACCTAAACTAAGTTGTTCGTATACCGAGTATGGGATGATGTTAACACTTGCTCCCAAATCGAGTAAAACTTGTTCAATCCGGTAGTCTCCTATGATGCATTAGATAGTAGGACTACCCGGATCCTTGTATTCTTAGGGCACCTCTTGTTTGATGATAACACTCAAGTTCTCAGTCAAAAGTACTTTATTGTGTATATTATGTTTCCTTTTGACCGTACAAAGTTCCTTTAAAATTTTTGCATATGATGGTATTTGTTTTATAGCATCCAGCAACGGGATGTTAATCTTCACTTGCTTAAAAACCTCTAAAATTTTCAGATTTTTGTCTAGAGGTTTGGGTAAAATCAACCTTTGGGAAAGGGAGCAACCGGCTTGTATTGCTTTTTCGGTTCTTCCTCATGTGGAGTGTTGTTAGAACTATCATCCTTGTTGGGAATTTTCGGGTCATTAGGATTTGGAGTCTTCACCAGATTAGATTTGTCAATTATTTTGCCGCTTCTCAAGGTGGTAATAGCTTTAATATATTCCATATGTTGGGAGGATGAGCTGGGATCTTGTATCTTGAATTGGGTTCTTGGGTTAAGGAGAGGTTGGGTAGGAAGTGTGCCTTTCTTCCTAACACTAAGATGAGATTTAACTATAGCCATTGAAGTTTTCAAATCAATGATGGCTTGCGATGTGTTTTGGTTGAATCTTAATTGTGCTTGGATGAACCCATCAATTTTCAGAGAATTAGTCTTGTTATATTTAGCTTGGACCGACACGAATGCACCCAACATCTCCTCAAGTGTAGCTTTTGGTGTGATTACTAGGGATGGCCCTGGTAAAGGTTAAGCTTGAGGGGTGTTATTTACATTTGCAGTTGGTCCATTCCTCCAACTGAAGTTGGGATTGTTCTTTCAACTTGAATTATATGTGTTTGAGTTCGGAGCACTAAATGGTCGTTGATAATTGTTTATGGCATTGGATTGTGTTCTTGTAAAACTTCTTAAAATGCAGGAATTGTAGGACAATCCTGTGTTTCATGTTGATTACCGGCACAAATTTCACAAGCATTATCAACAACTTCCATGAGTATTGTAAGTCCCTAGGTATACGGCATGAACAGACGGTACCCAAGACCCCCCAGCACAATGGTGTATCAGAGCATATGAATCGCACTATTGTAGAAAGAACCAGATGCATGTTATCCCATACGAAGTTGCCCAAGATGTTCTGGGGAGAAGCAATGCATACGGCAGTGTATTTGATAAACAGGTCTCCATCGGCCCTTTTGAATGGAGAAGTACCTAAGAAGGTGTGGACTGAACATGATCCTTTGTACAGTCATCTCAGGGTATTTGGATGCAGGGCATCCATTCACGTACCAAAGGACGAGAGGTCCAAGCTCGATACGAAAATCAGGTAGTATGTGTTCTTGGGGTACGGTGATGAGAAATTTGGCTTCAGGTTGTGGGATCCGACCGAGAAGAAGCTCGTTAGGAGCAGAGAAGTGGTTTTCTTTGAAGATCAGTGTATAGAAGACATTGGAAAGCAAAAGAAGACCCAACCTAGTTTAGGTGAGCTGGAAGATTTAGATCCTATTACTCCTCCCGTGATGCCTGATGACGAGGGAGTACAGCAAGGTGCAGAAGACGAGGGAGTTCCTACAAAAGATGGACTGGGGGAGTAGCCCCCACTTGATCCATCTGTTGAGCCACAGGTGAGGAGGACATTTAGGGATAGGCACCCGTCTAAGAAGTACTCGCCACATGAGTATATTATGCTTACTGATGGGGGAGAGCCAGAAGATTATTCTGAGGCCCTAGCTGACGAGTATAAGGGGGGAGTGGTTGAAAGCTATGTAAAAGGAGATGGAATCCTTACATAAGAATCACACCTGTGACATGATGAAGTTGCCTAAGGGCAAGAAAGCTCTGAACAACAAGTGGGTGTTTAGAAAAAAGATTGAGAAGAAGAATTCACAAATAAGGTTCAAGGCCAGACTCGTGGTGAAAGGTTTTGGTCAGAGGAAAGGTATAGACTTCGATGAGATATTCTACCAGTGGTGAAGATGACATCCATACGGATGTTGCTTGGGTTGGCGGCTAGCATGGATCTGGAGATAGAGCAGTTAGATGTTAAAAATGCTTTCTTCCATGGTGACCTGGGAGAAGAGATCTATATGTGCCAACCAGAGGGGTTCGAAGTCAAGGGTAAAGAGCATATGTTGTGTAGGCTTATGAAGAGCTTGTATAGGTCAAAACAAGCTCTTAGGCAATGGTATAAGAAGTTCGACTAGTTCATGTTGACACTTAGGTATGATAAAACGGAGTCGGACCACTGTGTGTTCACTCGCAGGTTCTCAGATGGAGATTTCTTAGTTCTGCTATTATATGTTAATGACATGCTCATCATGGTAAAAGACATCAAGAAGATTGACAGGCTGAAACAAGAGTTGGGTAAGTCGTTTACGATGAAAGACTTAGGCCCAGCCAGCCAGATCTTAGGAATGGAGATAACCCATGATAGAAGCAGCAGAAGGCTTTGGTTGTCATAGGAGAGATATATTGAGAAAGTCCTAAAGCGGTTCAATATGAATGCAACGAAGTCGGTCAGTACTCCACTGGATGGTCACTTCAAATTGAGCAACAAACAGTGTCCCAAGATGAAGACAGAGGTGAAAGAGATACAGAAGATACCCTACGCCTCTGCAGTATGAAGTTTGATGTATGCTATGGTGTGTACGAGCCAAGACATAGCATATGCAGTTGGTGTTGTCAGCTGGTATCTTGCCAATTCTGGCAAAGAACATTGGACAATAGTGAAGTGGATACTACGTATCTGAGAGGCTCATCCAGGTTGAGCCTATGCTATGGTGACGGGAAACCTGTGTTAGAGGGTTATACAAATACAGATATGACAGGTGACATATACTTTAGGAAGTCCACATTGGGGTTCATGTTCATGTTTGCTGGGGGAGCGGTCTCTTGGCAGAGCAAGCTACAGAAGTTTGTAGCATTGTCGACGACAGATACCGAGTACATTGCAGTCACAAAAGCATGCAAGGAGATGTTTTGGATGAAGAGGTTCCTACAGGAACTTAACCTGAAGCAGGAGAAGCACGTAGTCTATTGTGATAGCTAAAGTGCGATACACTTAAGCAAGAACCAAGTCAGCATTCCAAGTCGAAGCACATAGAGATTCGGTATCACTGGATCATGGATACTTTGGAACAGAAGGTGTTACTGAAATTACGTTGGTAGTCTAACACGACTCCTTCATATGTGCGGAAGCTTAAAGAGCAACTAGAATTATGGTTAAGTCCTATTGGGGGCGGGGGTCGTGATTAGGACCTTTTGAAATTCTTTTCGCCTACTTACACAATTTAACACTTTAAACTAAGTAAGCAAGAACACTTCGGCTTCTAAGCCTAAGTGGGTCCAATCACAAGACTAGCATACGGTTTAAGCAATAAACAACCTAGTCTTAACATGCATAGACAATCAAATGATTTTACTAATCAAGCTCCTAATCTATGCAACCTATGTAGACTTATGAGAATGGATCAATGAGCTCAAGTCTACACTACTTAGTGAAAGTACATCTTGTGTGTGAATGTGCCTATCTAGTGCTTAGCATACATTCCTATCAAGAATTCATAATTAAACAATTAAACTTACAATGCTAAGATATCAATATGCCCAATTCAATCACAAACACAAACATGTATAGTGGTTCGACTTTGGGTCTACTCCACTCCCGGTTCAAGTACTCAACTCCTTTGAGCATACATGCATTCACTATCGGAGGTTTTAAATAAGGTTTACCTCTTAACCTTTACATGGAGGTTTCACCGGTTCACTTCTCAACCATAACTTGAGTTTTGGACAAAGGGCTAACTCTCAACCCGAACGGAGTTTTGGACATAGGCTAACTCTCAACCCGACGCATGTTCACTCCCGTGTTGGAGGCTCCCCCTTGGAGATTTTGTTTAGGCCCGACAAATGGGCCAATGGGTGCCAAACAACCCCTAGTCTTTAGGCCGACAAACAGGTCAAGGAACTGCTAACGTCCCTAGTTCGAGTTTGAGAAACAAACTCCACACTTAATTCCCACAGGGAATTGAGCGGATGAACTCTCAACAAAGACAACCTTACTTATCGGATGAGCCCCTTGTTCAGCGCCGGTTCGGGTTACTTGATCTCCGCTCTCCCATGCTTCAATCAGCTTCCCTTGCTCCCCCGATCGTGTTGCCGTTGCGTCACCAATGCCTCAGCTACACTTGATCAATCACCTTGCTTGTGATGCCTTTGAGATGCCTAAGGTGATAGGAGGGTAGGCTTGAGAACTCTACAACTAATAGGAATGGGTTGCCTAGAGTTGCTCACCTACAATGATTTCATCTTAGAGATTTGGATAAGGATATGCCTATCAAGGAAGATCCAAACTCTAGAGATCAAGAGGGGATGAAGGTCATCTTCTTCATGAGCTTGGAATGCTCTAATCTTGTGTTAAAGCACAAGGAAGGTGCCTTACATAGGTTGGGAATGAGCCTCAAATGGTCTCCAACAATGGTGGCTTCACTCCTCTTAAAATTCCTCTTTTTTCCCCTCAAAACGAGCCTGTGGTCTAAACGGATAGAAAATTGGCAGATAATGGCTAGTTTCGACCTGTTCCGATTGGTCCTCGCCGGTCGGCCAATGGCTAGTGAAGACAGGTCCCAAGGGCTTGCACACTACTGCTGTCTAGACTGGAAGGTAGTCCGACTGGTCCTGACCGGTCGGTCCAGTCCAGCCGACGGGCCGTGACCAGTCGAACAGGCTTGGGTCCAGCCCATTTGGTTTGCTGACCCACTATATCACAACTCAACCTCTTAGGCCATGGTATGGGTGATCTTTTGGGACACCTAGGGCCAATCTATGATGATTAAAGGTTTCCTAATATGGTCAAGGTCATCAAAGAGGTTAAGGGTTAGGTTTTGGTCAAGGTTAAGGCACACCAAGGCATCACTTTTACCTGTTTCTTCTTCCTTGATGCAGCAGGGCCACTTGAGTCTTCGGTCTTCGTCTTCATTAAGCTCAGCCGACACTAGACTCACTGACCTAAGTGATTGACAAACAAGGTGCACTAGTATACCACAGAAAAGTGTACTAACAGTTACAGCTTGAGAAGGTCCACATGGACGATAACGGGTCAGAACTGATGACCAAGGCTTTGCTTAAGGGCAAATTTGAGGCTTGTAGAAGCCAGGCTGGCTTGAAGATGGTGAGCTGCTCCTGAGTCGAAAAGGGGGAGATTTGTTGTAGTTTTCCTCCTCGAGTGGACAGAGGAGAGATGGGTTTTTCTTGGTCATCGATCCGCCGGTGCCCCTTGGCCGACCGGCCGGACATGTTGCTGGAATTACCAAACTCACTGGACAGATTTCTGTCTAGTCCGACCGGTCGTCCGACCGGTAGGCAGATAGGTCTGAAATGTGATTTTTATCACAGCGACTCTCTGGACAGTTTTTGTGTGTGGCCAACTGGTCGACCGGTGGACAGTGCGTGCGGACTGCTTAATGTAGTTTCCTAATGGGACTCTAACTCATGCTATGGGCTATAAAATGAGCTCTAATTCAGGATTTAGGAATCCTATTAAGTATTTTACACGTCTAAGGTGAGAGGGAGAGAAAAAAGAGAAAGAGACAAAGAGAAAGAGGGAGATGAAGCTTGTTGGTAGAAGAGGCTTTGCTCGCAAAGGTGATTCACGGTGCAACGACGTCTCGGCTCTTCAACGTCCTCGTGCTCGGGTGAGATCTTTCAGTTTTTAGTCCTTTTATTGTTATTCATCCCTGCGTGGGTGAAGAAGGTTTGATCCAAGCGGTGTGTGCTTGTGATTGAGGTTGTAACGATTCCACTTCATAGTGAATTGTTGAACTAGACAAGGTCCCGTGGTTTTTACCTCTTTGAGGGTTTTCCACATAAAAATCTCTTACGTCGTGTGGTTGATGATTTGATTTAGTTTAGTACTTTATCATAACCCATAATTCTAATAGTTTGGGGGGCGAGATCCTAAGGTTTTATGAAATGCACCCAACACCAAGCGAATGCAGTGCCCAACGACCAAGCCCCCGTTGGAGATTGACTGTAGAAGAACTCAAGTAAACCCGCAAAGGTGAAAAGATCTGCGATCCCAAATATTAAAAACTGGAAGCTCAACATAAACACACTCATGGGTAATTTAGTTCTCATTGGCTTGGCAAGGACAAGATTGTGTTCCTTTGCCACGTCCTTACGCTTTGATTCTACAATTGCAGCCGTGGCCATGGAAAGTATGGACATGACTAATCCAACTGCCACACGTTGTAGGTGGGTGATCCGGTTTCAAGTCCCGTTAGCTTTCTTGCAAAGGGAACGAACACCCTATCATAGATGGGTGTGAGGATGACAATAAAGGTCATGGGAATGATGGGTAATGAAGCGGCTGGTATCTTGAGGACCTTGTTATCCATTGTAATCCCTTGTTGGATCGAAAATGTCTGGAGCTGAGCAAGACATGTGTTCATCAAACTCGTGAAGATGGGAACCATCCTCAGTAGGATCTTCACCTCTTCAACACTTGTGACTGTGCATAGCTTCCATTCACCCATGTCTCCTACAAGAACTTCTTCATTTTGGGGAAGGATTGCAGCTTGTGTAAGAACCTAAATTGTTGTGTGTGGCAGAGTCTCTCCTTATCTGAATTGTTGCTGGTGTCTCTTCGTACAACTGAGATTCATTGCTTTTTAGGTCAAGATTGTGGTTCCTAATGGCCCCTATGAGTACCTGAAGGATCTTAGTGAAGGACTTTGACGCAAGGAGGACGTGGTAGGTCGATCACCGTCTCCCTAACCGAGTGTTCTCGAATCCACGAGAAGAAAATAAAAGAAAAAATAAAAGGAAATAAATTCCGAATAATTGATTTATTGATAATTGAATGAATAAAAACGGAATTACAATGCATATAAATAGGAAACTAAACCCTAGGTAAAGTATCAAAATCCAACTCCAACTAAAACTCCTAGAAAACGTAACTTACTATAAATAGTAAACTTACTATTTATAGAAGTCGTTCAATCCTACTAGAACTCTTGGTTTTCGGCCAAAAATAGAAAGTTTTCAAACGGCCTCAACCACGCTGTTCTACGAAATATTCTAAGCCCTTTTCATGTTGGGCACTAACTCTAAAACCATATGGATGCAAAGTTATGATCGAATTAAAACTTACTATAAATAGTAAAAACGAAAATAAACTAGCCTAATGACCGTCGATACGGTCGAATCTCGCGATTCCGGCATGGGCAACCCGGCGTAGCGGGGTTGGTTGGCTAAAGTAGCTCGAGCTACCCCAAATTGATATATTATACGTCCCGTAACTCATTCCGGATTGTGAGATACGACCGATTCACGGTCCTGACGGTCCGGATCACTTTCGGCCCCGTCCGGTCTTCTTTTGGTCCATCTGGCCCATGAAATAGTCAGCAACCCGTCCTACATCAGTCTCCTCCACTTCGAAAGAACTCGACCCCGAGTTCTCGTCCAGCTTTGGTTCATGATATTCGTACAGATCTGCCACGTTGAAAGTCCTTGAAATCTCCATGTCATCTGGAAGATCAACAACGTAGGCATTGTCATTGATCTTGCGAATGATCGGTACCGGTCCAATCTTCTTGTGTTTCAACTTGTTGTAGGTCCCGGTAGGAAATCGCTCTTTACGTAGGTGGACCATCACCTGATCATCTATTTCGAATACTTTGGCGCGCCGATGCTTGTCGGCCGCTTCTTTGTACTTCTCGTTCGAAGCCTGTAATTTGTTGCGCACGTCTGCATGTATGTCCATGATTCGGTCTGCCATATGTTCAGCTGTAACGCTCATGCCCGGAAGCTTGGGCAGGGGAACCAAATCGAGTGTGTGACGAGGCACGCACCCATAAACAATCTGGAATGGAGACTTTCCTGTCGATCGGTTTACCATGTTGTTGAATGCAAACTCTGCTTGAGCCAGGGCCATGTCCCACTGCTTCGGTTTGTCACCTGAAAGGCAACGGATGAGATTTCCCAATGTGCGGTTGACGACCTCAGTCTGTCCATCTGTTTGTGGATGATAAGCACTGCTGAAGTGAAGTCGTGTACCGAACCGATTCCACAAGGCTCGCCAAAAGTGGCTAACGAACTTTGTGTCCCGGTCTGAAGTGATCGTCTTAGGAATACCATGTAGTCGCACAACCTCTCTGAAGAAAAGGTTCGCAACATGTATCGCATCAAAGGTCTTCTTGCACGGAATGAAGTGTGCCATCTTGGAGAATCGGTCTACCACCACGAACACTGAGTCCATGCCGCGTTGTGTTCGTGGGAGCCCTAATATAAAATCCATAGATAAATCCTCCCAAGGGGCATCTGGCACGGGTAATGGCGTGTAAAGACCTGTATTTTGAGATTGTCCCTTAGCGGTTTGACAAATATGACATTGTTGTACCGCCCTGCCAACATCACGAGCAAGTTGCGGCCAGTAATACCGCTCTTCCACCATCGCTCGAGTCTTATCTCGTCCTAGATGACCGCCGAGGCCACCGCCATGCAGCTCGATAATAATCTTGTCCCGTAACGAACTCTGCGGAATGCAAAGTCGATTTCCTTTGAAGAGGAAACCATCTTGAATTAGGAGATCACTCGGGTGACCCTCTTGGCACTTTTTCCATGCATCTGCAAAATCCTCGTCGTCGGCATAAAGTTCCTTGAGGCAGTCGAACCCGATCACCTCACTGCTTACTGTAATAAGAAGGGATGCACGTCGGCTTAGTGCATCTGCCACCTTGTTCTGCTGCCCTGATTTGTGTTTCAGAACGAACGTGAATTCCTGTAAAAACGAAATCCATCTAGCATGCATACGATTCACGTTAGTCTGAGTATTGATAAATTTTAAGGCCTGATGATCAGTGTACAGTATAAATTCCCTTTGAATAAGATAATGGCGCCAATGGCGCAGTGCTTGAACCACTGCATATAATTCAAGTTCATAGGTCGACCACTTCTGTCGTGCGTCGCTGAGTTTCTCACTGTAAAAGGCAACCGGCCTGCCCTCCTGAGAAAGGACTCCCCCAATGCCGACAATAGATGCGTCGCATTCTACCTCAAATAGCTTGTCGAAATTAGGGAGTACCAGAACCGGGGTAGTGGACAACCGATGTTTAATTTCTGCAAAGCTCTTCTCAGCCCCTTCGGTCCATTGAAACGGACCCTTCTTCATACAGTCGGTAATCGGCGCGACAATACTGCTGAAGTTCCGCACAAATCGACGATAGAAGGTCGCCAACCCATGAAAACTTCGTACCTCATGAATGTTTGTCGGAGTCGGCCAATCCCGAATAGCTCGTACCTTTTCTTCGTCCACTCGGATACCCGTGGACGACACGATGAACCCCAGAAACAATAATTGATCAGTTAAGAAGCTACACTTTTTCAGATTTAAGTATAGCTTGTTGTCGGCCAACACTTGTAGCACTTTTCTGATGTGGGTCATGTGCTCCGTTTCATCCTGACTGTATATTAGAATGTCGTCAAAGTAAACGACAACGAAACGACCAATGAACGGCTTCAACACTTGGTTCATTAAACGCATGAAGGTGCTTGGTGCGTTGGTCAAACCGAAGGGCATAACCAGCCACTCATATAGCCCTTCCTTGGTCTTGAAGGCCGTTTTCCACTCGTCACCTGGCCTAATACGGATTTGATGGTATCCACTCCGTAAGTCCAGTTTCGAGAACACCTTGGAGCCCTCGAGCATGTCCAGCATGTCATCCAACCGCGGTATTGGAAATCGATATTTAACTGTTATTTTATTGATCGCGCGGCTATCGATGCACATACGCCATGTTCCGTCCTTCTTTGGGGTAAGGAGTGCCGGAACGGCACACGGGCTCATGCTCTCTTTAATAAGACCCTTAAGGATCAGTTCCTCCACCTGTCCCTGTAGAATTTCACACTCTTTTGGACTCATCCGATAGTGCGGTCGGTTGGGTAGACTGGACCCTGGGATAAGGTCGATGTGATGTTGTATGTCTCGCATGGGAGGCAACTCATCTGGTAACTCTGCAGGCCAAGTACTTCGAAATTCTTCTAGCAGCGGTTTAAGGCGTTGAGGAATATTAGAGGATCCTGGCTCCTCGCCTTTTACCATAACCGCATAAATCTCTCCCGTTTCCTTTGATTCCTTAACAAACTCGCGAATGGTAAGGAGAGAGTTCCCCTCCACTTTAGAAGCTTCAGGGTGTTTGTCTGGTGTCATAGGGGCCAAAACAATTTTTCGACCATCCTTGGTGAACATGTATATGTTTTCCCGTCCACTGTGGGTCACATCTCGATCCGATTGCCATGGCCGCCCAAGTAACATGTGGCAGGCTTCCATGTCAACCACATCACAGAGGACCTCGTCCTTATAGCTTTTACCAATGGAAAACGAAATAATGCATTGATGAGTTACCTTGGTTTCGTTCACCTTCTTGATCCAGCCGATAGAGTAAGGGGTAGGGTGCTTCGTCATAGGCAGATGTAACTTATCCACCATAATTCTCGAGACAATATTTTCGCTACTCCCACTGTCTATGATCACGTCACAGACTTTGCCCTGCACGGTGCACTTTGTGCGAAAAATATTATGTCGTTGTGGGTGCACTTCCTTCCTGGGGGCGTAAAGTAGTCGTCTTACTACTAGCGATTCCCCATGATCTTCAGTCAGCCAATCGACATCTTCTGTGTCCCCCTCTTCGGCCTGTTCCAATTCAGGATTATCTTCTGTTGGCTCACCTTCCACGCCGCCTTCATTCGTAGTTAAGTGTGCTGCAGGGCGTTGAGGGCAAGCGTTCGACCAGTGACCTGGTTGGCCACAACGGAGACAATGGTCTGGTCTTGGCCGACCATATGGATTGGGGATCCTGCTGGAACCCGCTGTAGTGGGAGCTGTACGTTGAGGTCTTGAGGAACCGCTTCCCCAGTCCCGGTTCGTGACCGTAGGAGGTTGAGGACGCCCTCCTATAGGTTCCTTGCCTTTGGCCAACGTTGTATCTTGAGTGGGTCCGGTGTTGGGATTTCGTGTTGCCGGATAGGGTCGAGCAGGGGGCCGTGACAACTGTGTTTCTGCTCGAGTGGCCAATTGGTTGGCCTCACTCAACGTCCAAACGGGATGCATCTGGACTCGATCCTGGATTGCAAATCGCAACCCACCAATGAATCGTGATACTTGTTGTGCCTCTGATTCCGATAAATTATTCCGTGTAGCCAATCGTTGGAATTCTTCAAGATATTCGGCTACGGTTCTATTTCCCTGACGACAATTTTGGTATTGTTGGAACAAAATTTGTTCATAGTCGTTAGGGAGGAATCGAGCTCTAAGAAGTTGTCTCATCCGAGGCCATGTTCGGATGGGTGTCTTATTCTGACGGGTGCGGGAAACCTGTAGGTTTTCCCACCATGCTGAAGCACCGGATTTAAACTTATATGCAACTAGTTTTACCTTCTTGTCGTCCGGTACGTCCATATAGTCGAAGTATCGCTCGACCTCTGCCAGCCAGTCGAGGAACTCCTCTATTCGAAGTAGGCCATTAAAGCTGGGAAGATCAGCTTTGCCCCGATAATCTCGTTCTGCTCGTTCCACACGCTCATTCCCTAGCGCCGGTCGTCGTACGAACATGTCTTCGACCTCGTCATCGCTTGGTTCTGAATCGTCTGGCGTAACCCTACGGTTATCCACCTGGGGTGTTCTACGGGCAACAGGATTGTCCCGTATAACAACTGTTGGTGGTTGTTGGTCGCCTTGGGCTCGAAGAGGAGCTAGCGATGCTGCAATCTGGTCGAGGATCGCCTGTATACCTTGCAGGATCAACCGGTTCTCCCGTCGTGCTGCTTCGAATGCTGCCTCGAAGGCTGTCGCCGTTAGATAGTCCCTTGGAGCACCGTCCTTAGGATGAGAATCCAACCCTTCATTAGAGGCCATCGTCCTGAGGAAGAAACCTCGCTTTGATACCAATGACGCAAGGAGGACGTGGTAGGTCGATCACCGTCTCCCTAACCGAGTGTTCTCGAATCCACGAGAAGAAAATAAAAGAAAAAATAAAAGGAAATAAATTCCGAATAATTGATTTATTGATAATTGAATGAATAAAAACGGAATTACAATGCATATAAATAGGAAACTAAACCCTAGGTAAAGTATCAAAATCCAACTCCAACTAAAACTCCTAGAAAACGTAACTTACTATAAATAGTAAACTTACTATTTATAGAAGTCGTTCAATCCTACTAGAACTCTTGGTTTTCGGCCAAAAATAGAAAGTTTTCAAACGGCCTCAACCACGCTGTTCTACGAAATATTCTAAGCCCTTTTCATGTTGGGCACTAACTCTAAAACCATACGGATGCAAAGTTATGATCGAATTAAAACTTACTATAAATAGTAAAAACGAAAATAAACTAGCCTAATGACCGTCGATACGGTCGAATCTCGCGATTCCGGCATGGGCAACCCGGCGTAACGGGGTTGGTTGGCTAAAGTAGCTCGAGCTACCCCAAATTGATATATTATACGTCCCGTAACTCATTCCGGATTGTGAGATACGACCGATTCACGGTCCTGACGGTCCGGATCACTTTCGGCCCCGTCCGGTCTTCTTTTGGTCCATCTGGCCCATGAAATAGTCAGCAACCCGTCCTACATCAGACTTCCTGCTGGTATCTTATTGCGATAACTGTTGTAGACCAAGGCGGCAATGAGGAGTCCAAGAAAGATGGAAGATGTTGAAATGGAAAGAGCGACGTCCCATCCCTTGTTGTCCTGAAGCCAGACGTGGAAGATCACACCGATGGAAGAGCCGATGCACAGACTAAATAGGGAGAAATTGAAGGAAGAGATGAGCCTGCGCTCCTTTCTACCATTCTCATCGAACTGATCCGCGCCTAAGGTTGGTAAAGTTGCCTTCAGAACTCCTGATCCCAATGTAATCAGATAGAAGTCGGAGAAAAGGACAACGTCCTTCCACGAATATGTTGGCAGTTTGCAAGTGGATTGAATATTTCACATGGTGGCTCTTGAAGCGACTTCACGTGTGCTTGGATGGTTAGTAGCATGAAGCCCTGACATTAAAGACATTAAACCAAAGAAACATTCATATGCTTGAATAGGAAGGGTATCCTCTGTTTGGAGCCTATCAGGGATAGATACTGTGCAAAAAAAAAAAAAAAAAAAAAACTCACACACAGACATACTATTAGTGTGACATGTGTTCTCATATTACAAAAATGTCTGCAACAGTAGCCAATTTTTTAAATGAAGTACAGAAAAAGAACAGGAATCCCCTGTTGTTGGCTGCTAAACAGAAAATCTCTGTTTGGAGCCTTTTTATTGGTCTACGTCATCAAATTGTCTGCAACCTAGTCACATCCTCAATGCAACCTGATCACACCTCAATGCAACCTGATCACACTGACGCCATGTAGTGTGATGTGGACCAATGAAAAGGCTCCAAACAGGAAATCTCTATTTGGTAGCCAACAGAGGATCCAGACTCGTGGAAAAATAGTTACAATTATTACAGTGACTTAATACTTCTGTTGACATGATTATAATAATGATACATTTTTAGGTAGCATTTTTATCATATTATATTTTCCCAAAAGGCTCCAAATAAGGCCTATAGGTTAACTCGAGAGAAAGCATTAACTTTTGTAAGCATATCAGCAGAGAGCATGACTTACCAATAATTCAAAGGAGCCGAAGATAAGAAGGGTCTTTGATCTTGTGAGATAGGCATCAGAGATGAAGGCCCCTACCAAAGAGAGTAGGAAGGTTGTTCCCATATAACTGGTCAACGTGTCAACCGATTCTGACATGCTATAATGCATGTGTAAGTAGAAATATGTTACCAAATTTGTCGAAGTCCCAAGGTTTTGTTAGGAATAGAACGCCGGCAGTGGAAGCGAAAGCTGAACAACAATACAGCAGAATATTGCGATCAAACGAGAAACACAATGCAACCAATCACACAAACATTCAACCACAAGAGACAATCCGGTTTTACGTGGAAAAAAAATCCCTCAATGAGTAAAAACCACAATACAAAGAGATCCACTATGATTCAGAAGATTACAGAGATTGACAGCCCACAAGCAAGGAAACCCCAGAGAAAACCCAAGCTCCCTCTCTCTCAAAACACTCTCCCCTCTTCCTAACACACTTAAGAAACTTTGGACACCTTAGGATTGCTTCTAAGTCCAAATTCATGCCATATATAGCAAACAATCCCAATTTAGAAACAACTTACGTAGATCCGCATATCTGTATAAGAAAACGCGTACACAGTCAACCAGTCAGACCTAGTACAAAAACGATCCAGAAGAAAAAATACTAAATTCGCCACGCTGCCTCACCAGCGACCGGTCCGCTTGTCGGAGCCCCCTGCAGACCGGTCACCCGACCGGTCTGGGATGACAGAAAATTGTCTAGCAGCCTTGATGTGCATCTGGGCTAAGCACGCAGACAGGTCGTCCGACCGATCTGAGCACCCAAAACATGTAAAGATTGGCACACATCCGTGCTTTCATCCACATAAGTGCCCCCTTCATCACTTTACAACAACGATTGCGGCCGATGAACATGCACACTTTCACCTCGTGTGCACCAAGAGAGATCATATTCTTCTTCATCTTTGAGATATGCCTCACATCTTCCAGGACTCGTTCGATCCCATCGAATATCTTGATGTGCACCGTACCAATACCCATCACATTGTGAGCGTAGCCATCACCCACAAACACCGATCCACCATCATACTCCCTGTATGTCATGAATGAACTCCGGTCAGGACAAATGTGACATGAAGCACTTGAATTTAGGATCCATTTTCTAGTGTGAGATCCCTTGCTATATACAATCAGAACTTCACAAAGATCGCAACCGTCCTCTATGGTATTAGCTCCCTCTCTAGAAGAATTTTCATACTTCTTTTGCTTCAACTTGGGATTCTGACAATCCCCTCTCATGTGGCCTTCTTGACCACAATTCCAGCACCGCACCTTCAATTTTCCTTTGCCCTTGGCATTAGATCCCGATTTAGAATATCCCCCACCATGCTCAGAATTTCTTCCCCTCATAATCAATGCCTTTGAGGAAGAATAAGAACCCGCGTTACCGCTTTTCTTTCTCATTGCCTTCGACTGAAGGGCTGAGATAATGGTCTCAACGTTGATGGTCTCCCTCCCTGCGCACAAAGAGTCCCTAAATTACTCATATGGATTTGGAAGAGAATTTAGCAGGATGCATGCTTGATATTCATCTTTCATCGACACATCTATCTCCACCAACTTGCAAACCAGTCGATTGAACGTGTATAAGTGGTTCTCCACATCCGCCCCCTCCCCCATCCTCAAGGTGAACAACTGCATCAATAGATATATTCGGTTCTCTAGAGATTTCTTGGCATAGACATTCCCTAACTTTGTCATTGTATCAACCGCAGTCTTCTCCTTCAGGATCGATATTTTGGCCTTCTTATCGAGTTTCATCTACTTATCCTCTTTCATAGCCTTAAGTCGCTTTCCAAGAGCTTCATCAAGCCCTTGCTGTACTATGAGGGATTCAATCTTCACCTTCCATAGTTCGAAGTTATTTTTACCGGAGAACTTCTCTACTTCGAACCTTGTTCTTGATCCCATATTCTCGTCTTAGATCTGAATTCTACTCCATCCCAACTTTATCTCTAATACCACTTATTGGGAATAGAACACCAGCAACAGAAGCGAAAATCGAGCAACAACACAGTAGAATATTGCGATCAAACAAGAAACACAATGTAGCTAATTATACAAATATTCAACCACAAGAGATAATTCGATTTTACGTGGAAAAAAACCCCTCAGTGGGTAAAAAACTACGGCACAAAGCGATCCACTATGATTCAAAAGATTATAGAGATTGACAGCCCACAAGCAAGGAAAACCTAGAGAAAACCCAAGCTCTCTCTCTCAAAACACTCTCCCCTCTTCCTAACACACTTAGGAAACCTTGGACACCTTAGGATTTCTTCTAAGTTTGGATTTATGCCATAGTGTGGACGCTCGCCTTTCCGCACTCCCGATCCTCCCTTTCGAAAAGGAGTTGTGTGAATTGTCGTTTGCCATTGGCCTGCCTCTTTCTCAAGGGCTTTTTCGGTTGTCGTGTTATCGTTGGGTTAAACTGGATATTTTTGGATGAGTTCGTATAAGACCAGAGTCGCCACTAGCCAATTACTTCGAATCTACAGTCGGCTACACCTTGTAGAAATGTTAGAGAAGGGAATTTGAAGATTCCTTCCTCTAAAATGATTCTTTTTTATCTGCGGTCAAAGATTCGAGGTAAGGGATCACAGTTATAAGGTGAGAAGGTGTTAGGCATCCACTCTACCCGTATCGAAGTATGATTTTTACTTCACAGAATCGAACTAATACTTAAAAGTCTGAATTAATGCTCGTACATTCTCATGAATGATATGATGCATGTATATGGGTCTAAACAGTAAGAGTTTCTGATGGGCAGGTTCCAATCGGATAGGCAAGCCCAGAGCATACGCTCGAACTGACAGGTACTTTATGCGATATGCATGATATGTGTTTGATCGGTCAGAGTTTCTGATGGGTAAGTTCCGCGCGAGCCCGCAAACCTCAGAGCATACACTAAGACCTGATCAAGTGTTTATAGTGGAATGATAAGCAGGGGGGTTGGAAGAATAATAAATGTTGCACTTATGCTAGATGCAAATGAAATGATGCTGATATAAGAGTAGTTGGATGGACAGAAGTATCGCAAGGATTAGCTTCGAGTTGCTAAGATCGGGACTTGGGTGACTTGAGAGGCTTGAACCAGGGTCAGGCCAGGTTAGACCAGGGCTAGACTCTTTTCACTTGGGCTCTCCTTGGTGGAGGAATGGGCTAAAGGGATAGAGATGGACTCGGATTTTTGGATTTTCTTTGGGTGTTGAGGGATGTTAGAAACAAAAGAGGGGCAGGGTATTTATAGCTGCGGAGACTAGCAGCTTTGGTAAATATTTTTAGGCGGCCCCCTGCTTCAGCTTCGGAGCGTACAGACTCTGAACCTGAAGCAAAAAAGCTACAGGTTCGAGGTTCAGAGTTGCTTCGAAGCTGTGGCTCGGAACTAGGTGAGTTGACTGGGTTTGAAAGATAAACTACATGGTGAGTTGACTGGGTGAGAGGGCTGGACTAACCTAATGAGTTGACTCGGTGATTTGGCTTAGTGGATTGACTCAGCAAGTTTGACTTTTTAGGATTTTTGGACTGATTTTTCTTATGGAGTTTTTTAGGCTGATGTTTAGGGGTGAGTTAACTGGGTTTAGGCTTGAGTTGGGCAATGAATTGGGGCTTGTAAGGGTGAGTTTAACTGGATTTGGATATAGGATTTGGGGGTATGGACCTCCATCCATTCAACCATCTCAACCAGCCTTGTAGCCGAAGGTGGGGTGTCTACACATAGATATAGCAAACAATTCCAATTTAAAAACACCTTACGCAGATTCACGTATCTTCATAAGAAAATGCATACACTGTAAGGCCCGTACCCTTATTTTCCCTCTGTACGCTTAGTTTTCGGTGCCGGTACGTCTTGGATGGACCAAATTAGCGAGCCTTGATAGCGACCCTATTTTAGTACCGCATCGACCCAAGACCTATACCCCGGCGACCGTGTAGGCGCTGAGATTCCAACACCGCGTGGCATGCCCCATTGCGATACTCGGTGTGAAAGTTACGATCATTTGCGCAATTTGAGGAGGGTCACGCAATGCACATGTGGCGCGGGCCCCACTTGCACAAATTCCTAAAAAGTCTAATCAATCAATCAATCACTCTATCTATCAATCAATCAATCCCCCATCACCTTTTTTCATCAATCCATCACATGTTATGCTAAAAACTCCTAAAGTCAACACCTACCCTACCCTATAGCTATTAACCATCATTTCCCTCACTTTTTCCTTCCCTATCTACCCCTCTTTCCCTTTTTAATCCCTCCTCTATCCCCAAAATCTCTACCCATACAAAGGCCTTACGTAGGGGGGCCTTCTCATTTCCCATTTGCAGAGAGAGAGAGAGAGAAAGAGAGAGAGAGAGAGAGAGAGAGAGAGAGAGAGAGAGAGAGAGAGCTTAGGGAGTTGGGAGAGTTAGAGGAGTTAGGAGTGGAGAGGAGCTCATCCGAGTCGTCCGATCAATGACCCGACCTGATCCAACCGCCCATTCTTCAAGTGAGTGTAAGGGGGGACATAAACTCCCCTTTTCCTTGTTTTCCTTTCATTTTTTGGGCCCACAAGTGGGCCACGCTGTGGGACAACGTACCCTGGATACTATCACAAAGTGGACCACTATGTGTGACCGCTATAATATTTAGTTGCTACTCAACCTATTGGTTAGTTCACACAGATGTGTACGAAGGAGATACACAAATTTCAGCTTGATCTAAAGGTGTTTGGGCTCACCAATGAGGTGGCTGATCAGATGGTTGGAGTGGATTGTCCACACATGAGCCCCACTTGAATGAAAAAAAAAGAAAGAGAAGAAAAAAACAAGACTCACAGCGTCAGAGACGCTGGGAGTAACCAGCGTCCACGGACGCTGGACTCGTTGGGTTGCCTAGCAGGTGGCCCACTCGTGGGACCCATGTTGAACCTCCAATTTATACATTGTATAGGCCATTCCATCACATTATATGCATGGTTTGCATGTTTAAAAGGCCCATCTAATGCAGGTTTTGTGATTGTAGGAATGAGAGCAGACTTCACCTAATTGGAGACTAAAAGGAGACATTTAGGAACCTTGGATGAAGACCCAAGGTGGGCTAAAGGAAGAAGAAAGCAAAGAGAGAGGAAGGAGAGAAGAAAAGAAAGAAGAAAGAATGCAGAAAATGGGTCCGACCGATCAAGACTGGTCGGCCAAGAAGGCCCGACCGGTCATGACCGGTCGGCTGCACTCCCTGGACACTTAATAGACAGGCTAGACCGGTTAAGACCGGTCGGCCATGCAATTTCAGACTTCCAGATTTCAAACAGTAGGCTATTCCCGTTTTTGGATTTTAGGCCCAGTTTTTGGAGGCCATCTTGATGATATTTGGAAATCCAAAACATCCATGTCAAAGAGGAGCTCGACACCGAAATAACCCAAGTGGTTTCGTGTCGATCGGAGCTACGAATTGACCGTGGTGGCCAAAACAATGCGAACTGTCCAGAAAGTTCTAGATTCCGCCTACTACACTCTGGGCCGGTCCAGGTGGCCCATCATTAATGATATGAAGAATCTACTTTGACCATCTTCTAGACTACATCCATATATGAATAAGCATAAAGTTTCAGATAAAAAGGATGTGTGGTTTGATCGTACCGGTTGAGGAAAGATGGACCATCCAGAAAGATCCAACTGCACAGATTTTATAAAAGGCCTGAGTGTTCTAATTTTCGCACCTAATTTGGAATTATTTTGGACAATCTAATCCGTCTATCATGTAAAGGATGAAGTTTTCTACCAATATTCAAAATTTGAGATCAATCCGACCTCTATACACTCCGGAGCGTTGAAAGAAAGATGACTGGTTCTGAACATACCCGAATTGCGCGATTTTGAGAGGCGGTCGCTGATATGATTGGTGGGACCATTCAGAAGATAATCTTGGAAATCTAAATCATCTATGAAGAAGATCACATTACAAGGAAGCTACAAATCAAATTTGAAGGCAATCCGACCATTGCTTAAGCCTTACGAAGCGAGACAAAATCTATTATGTTGCGGTATTCTTGCTGTATTATAAAAGGAGGTGCTCTCTTCTATTCCAAATCAAGCAAGGACGTGGGAAGCAAGGAGTTCAAATCCTAGGAGTCCACCTAGCCTCCTACAGCTAGTTTTTCTTCCTTTTCTTAGTTCTAGTTCTAGTTTTAATATGCTTTTTCTTAGTTAACCTCTTAGCTACAGCTAGAGGTGAAATTTGTAGTTGGTTTCAATGCTTTAATTTTTTTTTTATTTCAAGTACCATTTTCTTAATTTTGGATTTTGAACTTCTAGTTTGAATAAAGTTTGGTTTTTTAGAAGTTTTGTGAGAGTTTGTGTGATCCGGACATGAGTTCCTTGCAATTCTTTGAGATTACCATAATTGGGTTGTTTGAATTTGAATTGTAGTAACCCTTGAGCATGCCATAGTCTCTTAGCATGGCTGTTACTCCGAAGGCTACAAGTTTAAGTTCTATGTGCTTCATTAGAACTGGAAATCTAATTTTCAGATTTAAGTGAGATTGTTGTGCTTGAATGTTATATCCTCCAATTAGATGAGAGATAGGACTTTGATTCTAATTGTGTTGTGCTTGGATGAATGGATTGGCATTGGACTACTACAAGTGGATCCTTGATGCTCTAGTTTTTCTTATTTTCAGATTTTCTTATTTCATGTGAAAAACTATTTTCCTAAACTTCTTAGATTCTAGTTATTAGAGTAGTTGGAATTGTTTACCTCTTTCCCTGTGGATCGACCTTGGTCTTACCGAGAATTATTACTACATCGTAGCCTTGCACTTGAGACAAGCGAACAACCCACCATGGTGTATATGTATTACCCACGCCGCCCATCCTGCTTTCCAGATCATTTTAGGCCATGGGCCCAGATCTGAGCCGGATCCATATAGTAGGTGGGCCACAACATAGGAAGCAGTAGGAGACAATGATGTCCATCGTTGGAACCATCTTAGGCTCACCATAATGTTTATCTTCCATCCACATGCTTGGATGAAAGAGAAAACACAAATGTTAGCTTGATTCAAAACTATTGTGACCCCAGGGGGTCCCACGCTGCAGACAGCGTGCGTGTGCACGCTGCCCAGCGGGTGGCCCACCCTGTGGGTCCCACCATGATGTACCTGTTTTATCCACGCTGCCCATCTGTTTTTCCATACCATTTTAGGACATGGCCCCAAAAATGAGGCAGATCCAAACGTCAGGTGGACCACACCCGCAGGGAACAGTGGTCATTGATGCCCACCATTGAAAACTTTCTTAGGGCCACTGTGATGATTATTTTTCATCCAACTAGAGGTTGTGGGCCCATCTTTGGGTTCCACCTTGAGGATGTATTGTGTATCATGCCATCCGTCTTGACCGATGCGTGGGGCTCAATTTGAGTGGGCTTCACTTAGAAAATGGTGGTGATTGAATACCTAACACTGAAACTTCCTAAGACCTACGATGATGTGTATTTGCTATCTGACCGGTGGGTGGGGCCAGCCATGGTCCCTCCTTTGATATATATGTTTTATCCATGTTGTACACCTATTTTATCAGCCTATTTTGTATGTGCAGGCCCAAGTATGGGGCCGATGTGGTCTCAAGTGGGCTATACTATGAAGACCTTTACATTCCCAATGGGGCCCACAGTCTGGGTCCCACTCTCTACATATATTGGGCCATTAAAGGCTAACATCATATTATATGTTTGATAACATGCTAGTATACTTAGCTTGATAGGTCACACTGATAATATGCTTAGTATAATGAATACCATGCTCATTCATATGCCTATACGCATCATTTATATGCCTGTTATGGATCACGATTAATCATAGCATATGCTATTTTGGCTTATTATACTTAGGGGACCCATGCGAGACAGGGTCGCCCCACATGATTGTGCAGCATGCGTAGGTTTGGTGCATGACTTGGATTGTATGATTCATGCATCTCGCATTATGTATGCCATGATCGCCTTCACACCCTTAGCAGTATCGGGGTGGTGGCCACCATAGTTACATCGTCATTGGCAGTAATGGACACCGGAAACATGTTCTAGCACGTGGGCGCTATGGATGTCCTTGGGTGAAAGTCCATAAACCCTGTGGTACCAGTAGGATGCTCCAACGTCGAGACCGAGTGGATAACATGAGCGCCCGAGTGCCAAATACTAGTAGGCCGCGTCTCCCACTTTGTCGAGGTCGGTTGGAAAGGGGTGTAACCTTATTCGCTCGAGTGTAGTGAGCTATAAGCTAGGTCGAGTCTGACCAGCTCATGAAAAGGGTCCGCTATCAGTGAGCCGGGTGGGCATTGGCATACTACTAACGAGGCAGATAGTGAGGTCTTTTTTTACTCGCTTGGTTATGTGTACGATGTGTGGCGGCCAGTATCAGAGTGTACTAGACCCCGGTAATGTCCCAAATGTGAACCATTTTGATATGTGGATTAGTTGAGGATTAACATGTTTGCATTGCATCTCTAGCATGTAACACTCGACCATGTAGGCTCTTGCATCGCATAGCCTTGGGATGGCTGATAGCATTCATGAGCTTGGTAACTTAGCCCTCTATCACTTTAGCTTACTCTGATATCTGTATACTTGTCATATGCATCACACAAGCACACACGCACTCTACTGAGCTTCGTAGGAAGCTTATGCGCATTTGTTTACGTTGCAGTAACTAGGGCACATCAGTAGCGTTTAGCTCGGTTCATGTACCTGATATTTTAGACTTTTGCTACATTTTGTACTTCCCTTTTTCAGCACTGTACTCAACAAACTATATAGTGGATATATGATGATGTTTTATGGTTTTGGTTATGCTTCTTTACAAAATATTTTTTCCTGAAAATCCTCCTGGTGGGATCCCAGGATTGGAACCTGGCATATGAGAGCTAGAAGCCGAGAATGGGGTACTACGGAGGCTGTTGGCACCAAGGTCGGCGATCGGGAATTTAGTGAGCCCAGTCCCCGGGTTTGGGGTGTGACATACACGCCAACCAGTCGCCTGACCAGTTGGACCTAGTACAAAAACAGTCCAGAAGAAAAAATACTAAATTCATTACGTTGCCTCACCACCGACCGGTCGCCCGACTGGTCGGAGCCCCCTGCAAACCAGTCGCCCGACCGGTCGGGGATGACAGAAAATTGTCCAGCAGCCTTGCTGTGCATCTGGGCCAAACACGCAAACCGGTTGTCCGACCGGTTTGATCACCCTTGGACAAGCATAGTTTGAAGGCTCCTCCAACAGGTTTGCCATGTTTTCCAAAGCCTTTACTCATTTACCCCATGTATAAGATAAGGAAGAGGCATTAAAACAGATATATCAAACGGTGGATTAATTACCAGACATCTTAGTTAGAAATAGAACTGATCACTTGGCATGCCAGCCCATATTTTCCACCAACATGCCACTTGTGTAGGACATCTATGCAATATAAAGGATAGGGGCTGTCATGATGATAGCCTATCTTGAAAATTATGCTGAACCACTCATTAGGTGGTCCACGCCTCTACATTGAGTTAGAACAAAGTCAACTGTCCATTAATTCCAACAGTGCGCCCTACCTGCTGTGCCGACCAGCCTGATGTCTGTGCCAGATGATCTTCATCTAGGGATATCCAATGTGGTATCAAGATGTTTAGGTACCATGCCAGTCTGAATCCGTTAAAAGGATTTTTTTTTTTTTTTTTTTTTCGTGTGTGTGTGTGTGTGTTCGCAGATAAATAGACGGCATGTGTATATGCATATACATGCCGAAAACGAAGATGGTTGCCTTAATTCCCCCGTGCCTGAATTTATTAACAGGGTTACCCTTGTAATCAACAAAACCATCTACTGCGTTTGACACAACCTCCTTTCCACTATCCTCGGAGATTTCCATGCTTTTCTCCTGTTATGTTTATGAAAAAAAAATGAGTAAGAGAGAATCCATTAATGTCTTTAAAAATAAAACCTATACCCATTTCTTTTTTCTTTTCTGATAAAATTAGAAATTTGGCAAGATTTTAGAAGTTCGTAAAATAGTCTTAGTTCCTAAAAATATTAAATGATAAAATTCAAGAAATTGCAATCCTAAACACTTGTGAAACAGTGAAAATATATAAAATCCAATTTGTCATAGAAATAATAAATACTTTAAAGTATCAAATAAGACCACATCACGGAGTTTGTAATTGAATAAATGAAATTATGAATTTTTTGTCTTGAATAAAAGATGTCCTAAACTCTTAAATCATTTTTAGTAAAAAACTTCGAAGAAACAAAATCCTCATTCACAAAAGAGGGATTGATACCATTGTTTGTGATTGAGTGAAAGTGAGTGTGTGCTTTGAATACAGGAGAAGCAGGAAATGTAGTTGAGGGACAGAATGTGGAGACTATTATTTATTATATAGAGAGGTGGATGTTCTCTTTGTAAGGTAAAGGACAAGAAGAGGGGAGATACCTAACGAATAATTTTGGAGAAGTAGAATTATAGATGTGGATTTTTGGGTCTATTTACTTTTGGATTCTTCTTTGCAGAATGAAATTCTTATTACTTCCAGGTGAAATTATTGATGTACCCTTTATCATTTTGAGTAGTGGGTGGATGCTCTGGTATGAGAAGAAGCTAGATCCATTACAAAGGTTAAACTTTATATATAAATTGACATTTGAGGCCCCAAGTGGTTTTTTTTCCTTCACATTCAATCCATCCATCATGTACACCCCCATCCGATTCTCCTTTGATCCCAAAACGCATGTTGATTAAAAATCAAATGGGCCACGCAATCTAAAATCATGCCTTAAATATCTAAAATGTCATGTTGTGACCCACCTCAGTTTTGGAATGGCCTGACTTTTCAAGTGGCCATTTATCCCAGTTGGATGCATTTTTTGAATGGATTAGACGGCGTATATAAAACACTTTGGGCCTCACATAGAATCTGAAAGGTTTTTATACTGGGCGGCCCCATCCCAACTGTTCCTATAGTGTGGCCCACATGAGTTTAGGGGAACATCAGGGGCACGGCATGATGGATAGATTAAATCGTTAGAACATCATTGTGGGCCCTCATATCAATTTTTATGTTTATTGTAGAGACGTTTGTATTCCTTCCACCATCAAAGAGGCCCTGATATTGCAAAGCCTCCATTATTTCCACTCTGATTCACCGGATCCCATAAATTCGGCAGCGAAATTATGTTAGAACAAGAAAGGGGTACTCGCTAGTAGATCCCCATATTAACGTTTATGAATTATGAGCTTTGCAACCCCTTGCACATGCCCAAAGATATATCTGAACGTTGCACACTTATGAAATATCCAACGGACCTGATTTTGGACTGACTCCATGATATTAGCAATAAGTGAACCGGTTAGAAATTTTGGACTGACTCCTTCAAAGCCTAACAATTTTTATGTTAATTGTCGCCTGCCTAGCTACTGGACGGACCTGATTCTTGCGATGAGAAATCTACATGGTGGTATGCTTATGATGGAGGGCTAAGATATTTCACCTTTGTGCCACGCTATCTGTAATGGCATATTCATTAACTAACTTCTACACGAGCGTAGCTCATTATTATATAACAAATGTCATTGCAGAGTGAGTTTTATATGCACGTATAATGCAGATACCATTGGTTGGTTGATTTGGGGGTTTGCATTCCATTTCATTTGGGTTTCCCTTTTCAATGACTTTTCTGTTTATTTTATAGGGATTCCTTTGGAGGGGAATGCCGAAGATAATTTTGAAATTGAATATTTCAATGCTTTGATTATATAAAGGTTATGGTAACCATTAATGTTCAAAACAAAAGTACCAAAATCAATGGTCTTAAATAATCCAATTGGGAGCTTTACTCTTGTTGCCTTCACGTGATAAAATATGAGGCTTGTCATACGAATGGTTTTGATCGTTGGAAGACGGCATAGGATCGTATTGCAACAAGTCACGATGCATCAAGCCTCTCTCTTTTCTTCCATGGCTTAGATGAAGTATGGAATTTTATACAATATTTTTTTGTGTATTGATGGAGACCACGCGACTAGTCAGGTTGGCCAGAGCGTGCAATTGAAATGCACGTCTAGAAAAAACTTGTACAAGACCATCTAATCCCGTTGGAGATAAGTTATCTAGCTTGATTTTAAAGGAAAAAAAAGAAAAAAAAGACATACAATATATATGTTGAGAAAACCTCACAGAAATACAAAGTTGAATCAAACAATCACCACACGCAAGCACACAATCAACCTCAGAGAACAATTCAAAATTTACATAGAAAACCCTTGCGGAAAAAAACCACAGCACAAGCGACAGTATCCACTATGAAACCTAAAAGATTACAGAGAATTGCAAGCAAGAAGCAAGAATCCCAAGATAAAACCCTTTTTCTCTCACTCCAAACTTTCTCTCTCCCCAATAGTGTAGAACACGTGTTACCCTTAACCCTAATCCTGTTTACACCCTTTATATAAGAGAAATATGAAATTAGAAACAATTAGGGCAAAACCACGCAAGTCCGTCTAACTATCGAGCTCTAGGTTCGGGCACCCGAGCCCATCGTCGGTCGTCCAACCGGCCCAGGTCGGGCCCCTAAAACCCCCCAAAAACGTCCAACGAGTTTTGGCATAAATCTAATTTTTTTACCGGCAGGGTCGGGTGCCCAACCCCCTGGTCGATCGCTCGAACCCCCTCAATTATAGGTGGTTTGAAGGCTCCACCAACAAACTCCACCGAGGATTCAAACCGAAATTCCTCTCTTGCTTCATTTGTCATCTTATCTTCAACCACAGATTCATCGATTTTCATGCACACTACATCTTCATTCTGTCTTCGTCAATCCCAGAGAAGTTGCGCAGAAATTGAACTTCTCTGTAGGAATCACCTTGGTGTTCGCTCGCCTCAAGTGTAAGGCTGCGATGTAGTAATAAAACTCGGTAAGACCGAGGTCGATCCACAGGGAATTAGAGACAGCTTCCAAACTATTCCAGCAACTCATTTTTGCAAGAAAATCAAATTTAATTGGGTAATTAAACTAAAACAATAACTTAATGGAAATTCAGTGATTTAAAGTACTAAGGCATTCAAGGATCCACTTGTAGCAATCACATGTCAATTCAGTCAATCCAAGTAGAGAACACAACTAGATTTGAAGTCCTATCTCTCATCTAGTTGGAAAATAAAGCATTCACACACATTCAATCCAAATCAAGTTGAACTTCCAAGTTCTAGTCTCACTCAATCAATGTAGAATTCAAAACCATAGCCTTCGGAGTAACAGCCATGCCTATGGACTATGGCCTACTCAAGGATTACTATAATTCGAATCTAAACAAGCATTATATGATAATCTCAGAGAATTGCAAGGAATTCATGTCCGGAGCATATGAACTCTCATAAAACATCTCAAACTACCACTTTAAGAACTAGAATATGAAAAATCCAAACTTGAATTAAAAAGTACTTGAATTAACTTGAATCAAACATGAAATTAGCTACAAGCTTCACCTCCCAGCCTTAGCTGAGAGATTCTAGCCGAGCATTGTCATACTACAACTAGAACCCGTAATAAAAGCATAAAAACTAGAAAAATTGGAAAATTGGAGAGTTGCAGAAGCTCCACGACAGCTTTCTCTCTCTAAAACCACGTCTCTTAGCTTCTATGATGCCCTAGGAAGAGCCCCTAGGTGTCCTTTTATAGTGTGGAAGCCCCTTGCGTCGGAAACATCTAGAAATTGCGCAAGGTTACGCACTGCGCAGAAAATCTCGGAGCTTCACGGAGAAGTTTTATTACACAGACGACCAGTCGCACGACCGGTCTGAGCCCTTGACGACCGGTCGCACGACCGGTCGCAAAACAGCACTTTTTAGTCCAGAGAGTTTTTTCCGAAATTCTGATTTAATGTTTTAATTCAATGACCGGTCGCACGACCGGTCTGGGCATCGGACGACCGGTCGCACGACCGGTCGTGAATGGTCCAGTGACCTTCTCTGAACTTTCTTCCTTCTGTGCATAATCGGACCGGTCGGACGACCAGTCCTGGTGATGGACGACCGGTCGCACGACTGGTCTTAACCTCTGTTTTCTGCTTTCTCCTTGGACTTCTTTCTTCCTTTCTTCTCCTCTCTTTCCACTTTCTTTGGTCCTTCTTTCTTCTTCATCCAATGGCTTCAAATGGCCCTTTTTAGTCTCCAATTTGGTGAAGTCTGCTCTCATTCCTGAAATCACAAAACATACATTAGATAGGCCTTTTAAGCATGAAAACCATGCATATAATGTGATGTACTGGGCAATGCAATGTATAAATTTGAGGTTCAACACACCGTCCAACCAGCTTTTTGCTAGTCCTAAGCAAAACATGCGTGAAACAATTTCAAACCTTCAAACCCAACTCTCTTTCAAAAACCATGCTTCTATCTATTCCTAGACATATATAAGTATAAAATTTGGAGAAACTAGGTGATAGAAATTGCAAACTTAAACTCTCGAAGCATAAGAAGTGTCTACATGAAATTTCCGCTGATTGATTGATAAATAGAAGGACTCGAACAATTTCAACCCAGTGTGCATAGTGAAAGTTCATCTCATGAGTCTCTGGGATTACCTTCTTCATAGATTAAGTAAACCAAGGATTTTAAGGTGCACAGAGCAACAACAAGCCTATGACAGGAATTTGCCTTACCGTCCTTCCGACGGCTTTCACACTACGTCCCATTTCCAGCTTTGGTTACGGTTCGACCATCCCCCGGTTGGTAATAGGTAGCCCTTTTCGAAATTTCCACTATTTTTCCTTCATTCCCGATTTCAGTCCTTTCTTTTCCTTTTTCTTTTAAATTAGATAGGATTTTTAAAAATCTATATCTTCATTATTTTCCCATGGACAAGGATGGACAAAATACCCCGACTTGGTTTCTCAACACCTTTAAATCAAAGTCTAGCTAATCCATAAATCACATAATCCTTTCAACCCATGAAAATCGTGTAATGTGAACTAGGTGTAAAAAGTGTTCAAATTTTGTATCAATCACAACAATAGGGGAACTAACATATAAAACCATTATGTTGGGAGAAATTCAAGACTACAACATCACACACTTCGTATCTCCTCTTCTTATACCCCTATCATCTCGAATGCATGGAAATAAGGTTTTCTAAAAGAGTTTTGAAATTTTAGAAAATTCGAAAAAAATTTGCGCTACGCATATATAAGGCTCGAAATGTTGCATCATGCTAGATGAAGGATCTCATCTCACCCCCCAACCAATTCTTGCATTGTCCTCAATGTAAAAAGATATGCAATTAGCATGAACATGAGAGCAATGGTAAAATATGAGAGAGTGAGAACAATAGTACCTGAGAGAGCGATCATGGAAGTATACAACTCAACAACTAAAACCTACTAAAACAATAAAACTAAATAAAACCTACTTATGCTATACCTCCATCAGACTAGGAGATCAATCATCCTGATACACAGGATCATTCAGAGTGATGGACATGTCCTCTGGATCAAATTTCTCAACAAATGGTTTAAGGTATTGTCCATTAACTTTAAAACAGTTACCATTCGCTGCATTCTCAATCTCAACAGCCCCATGAGGAAAAACTTCTTTGACAATGTATGGGCCGATCCATCGACATCGTAATTTTTCCTGGAAAAAGATGAAGTCGGGAATTATACAAGAGTACTTTTTGTCCTTCATGGAAAGATTTCCTGAAGATGTGCTTGTCATAGAAGGTCTTCATCTTACTCTTGTAAATTCTCGAGTTCTCATATGCATCATTTCGGATTTCATCAAGCTCATTTAATTGAAGTTTTCGAAGCGAGCTAGCCTTGTCAATGTCAAAATTTAAAGCCTGAATTGCCCAATAGGCTTTGTGTTCTATCTCCACAGGCAAGTGGCAATCTTTCCCATAGACAAGTCTATAAGGGGACATTCCAATGGGTGTCTTGTAGGCGGTACGGTGAGCCTAAAGTGCATCATCTATTCTTAGGGACCAATCTTTGCGATCCAGTCTCACCATCTTTTCCAAAATCTGCTTGATTTCCCTATTGGAGATTTCAGCTTGCCCACTTGTTTATGGGTGGTATGGGGTACTCACTTTATGCCTAATACCATATTTCTTCATCAAAGCTTCAAAAGGTCTATTGCAAAAGTGAGAACCACCATCACTAATGATGGCTCGAGGCGTCCCAAATCTAGAAAGTATGTTTTCTTTGAGGAACTTGAGAACCGTACGATGATCGTTGGTTCTACATGGGATAGCCTCTATCCATTTAGACAAATAGTCTACAGCAAGCAAAATATAGACATGTCTAAAAGATGAGGGAAATGGTCCCATGAAATCGATGCCCCAACAGTCAAAGACTTCAAGATGTTGAATTGGGGTGAGAGGCATCATATTTCGACGGGATAATCCTCCTAACTTTTGGCAACGCTCGCATGCTTTGCAGAATTCGTGGGTGTCCCTAAATAGCATGGGCCAATAAAAACCACACTGCAGAATTTTTGTAGTTGTTTTCTTGGCTGAAAAGTGACCCCCACATGCTTGATCATGACAAAAGGAGATGACAGAATTATGTTCATCATCAGGGACACATCTCCTTATAATTTGGTCTGGGCAATATTTAAACAATAGAGGTTCATCCCAGAAAAATCTGCGCACTTCCCTTAGAAATTTATGTTTGTCCTGCGTAGTCCAATGAATCGGTATCGCACCTGTGGAAAGATAATTGGCTATATCAGCGTACCATGGTGGATGCATAGCAACAAAGAGTTGCTCATCAGGGAATGAGTCCTCAATAGGTGACTCGTTAATGGAATTAGGTAGGACTAGGCGGGATAGATGATCCGCCACCACATTTTCTACCCCCTTCTTGTCTTTGATCTCCAAATCAAATTCTTGAAGGAGTAGGATCTATCTAAGCAAACGGGGCTTGGCATCCTTCTTAGAAAGAAGGTGTTTCAGCGCCGCATGATCTGTGTAAACAATTACTTTGGATCCTATTAAGCAAGGCCTGAATTTGTCCAAGGCAAAGATGACAGCTAGGAGCTCTTTCTCTGTAGTCGAATAATTAACTTGGGCAGGATTCAAGGTCCTACTTGCATAGTAGATAACATGGGGCTTCTTATCCTTCTTTTGGCCTAACACCGCCCCAATAGCATAATCGCTTGCATCGCACATCAACTCAAAAGGAATTGACCAATCTGGTGGTTGCATGATAGGAGCGGTTGTCAACATGTCTTTTAGCTTTGAAAAAGCTAATTGACATTCGGCACTCCACTCAAATTGGTTCTTCTTTTGTAGAAGGTTACATAAAGGCCTTGAGATATGACTAAAATCATTTATAAATCTTCTATAGAAACCGGCGTGTCCAAGGAAGGACCGCACATCGCGTATGCTTTTGGGTGGTGGTAGATTGGAAATTATGTCAATTTTTGCCCGGTCTACCTCTATTCCATTGGACGAGATGATATGTCCAAGGACTATTCCTCTTTGTACCATGAAATGGCACTTTTTCCAATTTAAGACGACTTTCTTCTCCTCACACCTCATGAAGACCAACTCCAAGTGCTTGAGACACTCATCAAACGTACAACCAAAAACAGAAAAGTCGTCCATGAATACCTCAAGAAACTCACCCACCATGTCCGAGAAAATACTCAACATGCATTGTTGGAATGTGACGGGTGCATTACATAACCCGAATGGCATTCTTCGGTAAGCGAAGGTGCGGAACGGGCATGTAAATGTTGTTTTCTCTTGGTCCTCCGGAGCTATCTCAATTTGGTTGTATCCGGAATAGCCATCTAGGAAGCAATAATAGGAATGGCCTGCTAACCTCTCTAAAATTTGATCTATAAATGGGAGAGGGAAGTGGTCTTTCCTAGTAACCGTGTTGAGCTTCCTATAATCAATGCACATACGCCAACCGGTGGTCACCCTAGTCGGTATAAGCTCGTTGTTGGCGTTTTCTATGATGGTAATACCGGATTTCTTGGGGACAACTTGGGTAGGATTCACCCATTGGCTATCTGAGATGGGGTAGATGATACCCACATCTAATAGCTTTAACACCTCGGCTTTGACAACCTCCATCATGTTTAGATTTATCCGTCTTTGAGGTTGTCGAGTCATTTTTGCATTTTCTTCAAGGTGTATACGGTGAGTGCAAACCAAATGATCTATCCCTTTGAGATCCGCTATTGTCCAACCTATGGCTTCCCTATGTTCTTTGAGTAACTCAATCAACTTGAGCTCTTGGTCTTTCTCTAGGTGGGAGGCAATGACAACTGGGAAAGTTTCCTCTTGACCCAAATATACATATTTAAGCTCAGATGGCAATGGTTTAAGGTGAAGCTTCGGTGGTTTGATGTTAGACGGTAGAGGCCTTAATGTGGTTGGTGGCAATTTTTCAAAATGGGGCCTCCACCAGCTAGTACCAACTATCGGTCTTTCTATATTCAATGCTTGCACAATTTCACTAATGATGGGGTCTTCGGAATCCATGAAATGTGCTAAGCATGTCTTCAAGCTTTCTAGTGGTTCAAGTTGGAGGACTTCTTCTTCTTCAAAAGATTCAAGCATGTTTACCTCGAAGAACTCATCATCATCGACATCCCTATGTCCTTTGCCCAAGTGAAACACATTCACCTCTAGTGTCATGTTTCCAAAAGATAGTTGCATCACCCCATTCCGGCAATTGATGACTGCGTTTGATGTGGCAAGGAATGGGCAGCCTAATATTACCGGTATTTGGGTGCTAGCATCCAAAACCGATTGTGTGTCCAAGACGATAAAATCTACCGGGTAGTAAAATTTGTCAACTTGGACTAGAACATCCTCAACTATCCCCCTCGGTACACGGATTGATCTATCAGCGAGTTGCAACGTGATTTTGGTGGGTTTTAATTCACCAAGACCCAATTGCTCATATACCGAGTATGGGATCAAGTTCACACTTGCCCCCAAATCTAGCAAGGCACGCTCAATCCGGTAGTCTCCAATGATACATGAGACGGTGGGACTACAGGGATCTTTGAATTTTGGGGGGGGTCTTTTGAGTGAGAATGGCACTCACTTGCTCAGTTAAGAAGGCCTTTTGCTGCACATTATATTTGCATTTTGTTGTGCATAGGTCCTTTAGAAACTTGGCATAAGAGGGAATTTGTTTGATGGCCTCAAGCAAAGGGATATTAATCTTGACTTGTCTAAAAATCTCTAGAATATCATGAGAGTTTGGAAGAGATTTTGGGGCAACCAATCTTGAAGGGAATGGTGCTACAAGCTTGTAAATGCGTTCCGGTTCTTGTGGGGCTAAGTTAGATCCATCCTCATCCTCAGAATTTACCGGATCATTAGGCTCATCGGCCTTCACCGGAATAGATTTGTCAATTTGTTTACCACTTCTAAGAGTGGTGATGGATTTGGCTTGCTCCATGTTTTGGTTGGAAGGATTAGGGATGCTTACTTCATGTACTTGCTTTGGATTGGGCTGAGGTTGGGCTGGAAAGGTCCCTTCCCCAGCATTCAAGCGTCCCTTAATCTCATCAACCGAGACTTTAAGCTCTTAGAACAATTGCTGATTCGTTTGATTGATTTGTGTTTACCCTTGTATAAACGCTTTCAAGGTATCCTCCATTGAGAATTGAGGTGGGGCCATATTTTGCATGAGTGGCCCTCTTTGAGAGTTGGTAGGATTGCCTGTAGGAGCATTCTTCCAACTAAAATTTGGGTGGTTCTTCCAACTCTCATTGTACGTATTATCCACCGGTCCATTGAACGGCCATTGAAACCCATATGTGGTGTTTGCATGTTCATGTAATACCTCTTGAAATGCAGGAATTGTGGGACAATCCTGCGTAGCGTGTAAATCGGTGAGGCAAATCCCACATATGGTTTCAACAGCTTCATTGGACTTTGGAACTCCACTTTTACTAAGTTCCATGGCCTCAACCTTCCTTGTGAGGTTGGCTATCCTTGCATTCACGTCGTCTTCCTCCTTAAGGACATAGATCCCTCCTTTCTCTTGAGTGGGCTTGGGGTTATTGGGTTTATCTGAGGTATCCCAAGATTGGGCATTTTCAGCCACCATGTCCACGTAACTCCAAGCCTCATCTGGATTTTTACTCATAAACTTGCCATTGCACATCATCTCCACAAATTGGCGCATATTGGAACTTAATCCATCATTGAAAAAATTTATAATTCGCCAACTCTTATAGCCATGATGTGGGCAAGCAAGTAGGAGATCCTTAAATCTCTCCCAACATTGAAAAAAAGATTCACCCTCTGTAGCTGAGAAATTAATTATGGCTCTTCGAAGGGTGTTCGTTTTATGAGCCGGGAAGAACTTTTTCAAGAATTCCCAGTTCATCTCAACCCATGACCCAATCGAATGTGGTCTAAGAGAGTGAAGCCAATCTTTGGCTCTTTCTTTCAATGAAAAGGGAAAAAGTTTAAGTCTGATGGTATCTTTGGAAACATTAGTGTAATGCAAGGTGGCCACCATTTCTTCGAATTCTTTCAAGTGTAAGTATGGGCGGTCAGAGTCTAGCCCATGGAACTTTGGTAAGAGTTGAATTACACCCAATTTTATGTTAAAGTTTCCACCGTTTGCTGGTAGAACCACGCAAGAGGGTGTAATTGCACGGGCGGGTTGTAGGTAGTCCCGTAGTGATCTCATTGGAGGAACATTATGTACCTCATTCTCTCCTACTCCTTCCTGATTTGCGTTTGTAGTTGGGGGGGAGGGTTCCTTAAAGGTGTTCCCCAAACTTTCACAATGCTCATGGTAATTTCGGACTCGTTTATGGACTGACAATGGTCCAACTAAACCACCTTCAGATTGGAGACGATTTGAGTGGTTACGTTCCCAACGGGACATAAACCACTCAACCAAAAACTGACTAAAACTAAATACTAAAAATCTAAAATATGAAATTAATCTTAAAAAATCTGCAAAAAGCTAAGTTAGAAAGGTATCACCTGATGCGCTTGAACTAGAGAAGAATTCCTACAAAACAGAATAATTTGTTAGTTCTACGAAAATCAGAAAACCTATCTACTTCTATTTCTACAGCCACTGAAACTATTTGAAAACCGTTATCTAAGTTCCCCGGTAGCGGCGCCAAAAACTTGTTCGCTCGCCTCAAGTGTAAGGCTGCGATGTAGTAATAAAACTCGGTAAGACCGAGGTCGATCCACAGGGAATTAGAGACAACTTCCAAACTATTCCAGCAACTCAGTTTTGTAAGAAAATCAAATTTAATTGGGTAATTAAACTAAAACAGTAACTTAACGAAATTCAGTGATTTAAAGTACTAAGGCATTCAAGGATCCACTTGTAACAATCCCATGTCAATTCAGTCAATCCAAGTAGAGAACACAACTAGATTTGAAGTCCTATCTCTCATCTAGTTGGAAAATAAAGCATTCACACACATTCAATCCAAATCAAGTTGAACTTCCAAGTTCTAGTCTCACTCAATCAATGTAGAATTCAAAACCATAGCCTTCGGAGTAACAGCCATGCCTATTGACTATCGCCTGCTCAAGGATTACTATAATTCGAATCTAAACAAGCATTATATGATAATCTCAGAGAATTGCAAGGAATTCATGTCCGGAGCACATGAACTCTCATAAAACATCTCAAACTACCACTTTAAGAACTAGAATATGAAAAATCCAAACTTGAATTAAAAAGTACTTGAATTAACTTGAATCAAACATGAAATTAGCTACAAGCTTCACCTCTCAGCCTTAGCTGAGAGATTCTAGCCGAGCATTGTCATACTACAACTAGAACTCATAATAAAAGCAAAAAAACTAGAAAAACCGAAAATTGGAGAGTTGCAGACACTCTACGACAGCTTTCTCTCTCTAAAACCACGTCTCTTAGCTTCTATGATGCCCTAGGAAGAGCCCCTAGGTGTCCTTTTATAGTGTGGAAGCCCCTTGCGTCAGAAACATCCAAAAATTGTGCAAGGTTACGCACTGCGCAGAAAATCTCGGAGCTTCACGGAGAAGTTTTATTACGCAGACGACCGGTCGTACGACCGGTCTGAGCCCTTGACGACCGGTCGCACGACCGGTCGCAAAACAACACTTTTTAGTCCAGAGAGTTTTTCTGAAATTCTGATTTAATGTTTTAATTCAATGACCAGTCGCACGACCGGTCTGGGCATCGGACGATCGGTCGTTAATGGTCCAGTGACCTTCTCTGAACTTTCTTCCTTCTGTGCATAATCGGATCGGTCAAACGACCGGTCCTGGCGATGGACGACCGGTCGCATGACCGGTCTTAACCTCTGTTTTTTGCTTTCTCCTTGGACTTTTTTCTTCCTTTCTTCTCCTCTCTTTCCACTTTCTTTGGTCCTTCTTTCTTCTTCATCCAATAGCTTCAAATGGCCCTTTTTAGTCTCTAATTTGGTGAAGTCCGCTCTCATTCCTGAAATCACAAAATATGCATTAGATAGGCCTTTTAAGCATGAAAACCGTGCATATAATGTGATGTACTGGGCAATGTAATGTATAAATTTGAGGTTCAACACTTGGTGAGCATGTACGTCGGATTTATGCTTGTGTGAATCTTGTCCAGAGTCATATCTCCTTACTAAAGCACATGTCGAATAAAATGGTGAAACACATTGATAAGAGTCACATCTCATTCCTCAAGCACATGTTAAATAAAATGTTGACGCACATCAATGTGTTTTGTACGAGAGTGATAAACAAAATTTTTAGCCAAATTTATAGCATTAGAGCTATCACAATTAACAGGCATGACTTCCTGCTGAATCCTTAATTGATTCATTATGCTCCTCAATCAAACTGCCTCCTTGAATGCTTCTGTCACTGCCATATACTCAGCTTTAGTAGTAGAAAGAGCCATCACAGACTAAAGCTTCGACATCCAACTAATCATCTACCCGCTAAGACAAACGAATACCCTGAAGTCGATCTCCTACCATCCACACAACTTGCGTAATCAGAATCCACAGACCCAACCAACTTATCCTCTGACCATTTGAATGTCAAGACGTAGTCTTGCATACCCCGAATGTATCGAAGTAGCTATTTCACTGCCTCCCAATGTTGCTTGCCAGGGTTTGCCATAAATCTGCTCACAACACCAATGGCCTGTGAAGTATCTGGCCTTGTACAGACCATATCAAACTGCCTATAGTACTAAAATAGGGCACATGAGACATAACATGCTTTTCTTCATCTTTTGTGTGTTGAGCTTTGAACTGTGCATAATCTAACCCCAATTCATCACACATTATGCATGACTTTTATGTTTAAAGACTTATCTAATGCATGCTTTTGTGATTGTAGGAGTGAAAGAGAGACTTCACCAAATTGATGATAAAAGACCTTCCTAATACATGTTGAAGATTAAAGGAAGAAAGACCAAGAATGGAAAAAAGAATCCATGAAAGATGGAATTGAAAAATGAAGAAAAACATTAAAGAAATCATGTTAAAAGATCTGAAATGGCCAGAAAAACCAAAGTACAGAGCTGTAGGGCTAGAAAAGTAATATGCAGAAAGTTATAATTTTAAAGATTGATCCAGAGATTGATCTAGTGATTGATCACAGCCTGTGCGATTGATCGACAAAGCCTATAAATCGATCAAAAGAATGCTGATTTTGGCAGATTTGTTGCTGGACAAAAGAGCGGACTTGCGATTGATCGCTTGACCACTTGTGATTCATCGTTCACACACAGAATTGCCGAAATTGTTGCTGGACAGAAAAGCGAATTTGTGATTGATCACCCAGCCACTTGCAATCATTTGGTCGAGCCATAAAAATTTTAGATTTTTGAAGATTTATTATTGGAACTCTCTAGACACTTTTTGGACCCAGCGATCAATCGCCCGACAACTTATGATTGATCACCCGACCGCCCAGATGTCCAGATTGTAGTTTTTATAGTTGGCCGAAAAGTCGATTGATTGCTCAGCCCAACCGATCAATCGCCCGTACCCAAAAACAGAAATTTCTAAGTTTGGCTTTCAATTTTCTCTGCGCAGTGCGTAAGTCCTACGCAAGTTCTCGAAGATTCTTCATTGGTGGGGCTTGAAAGCTATAAAAGGACACCTACACTTCATTCCTAAGGCATATTAGAAGAGATCTATTGTATTGGGAGATAAAGAAGGAAGGATTTGGAGTTCTACAATTTTCTCTCCTTAGTTTCTTTCTAGTTTTTCATGTTTAAAGTAGATTTTCTGTTTTCTTCTAGCATGGTAGGCTAGACCTCTTAGCTAGGGCTAAGAGGTGAAGCTTGTAATTGTTTTAGATGTTTTAATTCATTTTTAAGGTTTCATGAATTGATTTTAATGTTGAATAATGATTTGTTTAAGTTTGAATAAAGTACTAAGTTAGGTTTTCTTAATCTTATGATGACTCATGGATGTTTGGAATAATTATACTTAGTTAGTTGTTATGCAAGATCTAGACATGTACGCTTTGAGGAATCAACTTCAATACGCTATAGAACTTGATTCTTTATGTGGGAACTTCAAACCAAAGTTCTATATTTTCTGAGAAATTTGAGATGTATGTTGAATGCTAATGTGATTTGATTCAAGTTCAAATTTTGATGTTAGTTAAATCTAGTGATAAGATTCAATGTTTATCATAATTGTGATCTTAAACTGTTGGAACTAGGATTGGCCTATGCAATTGAGTGTGCTCAAGTCCTAACTTGAATTGAGGGAGGCATGTTAATAGATGTATAGCTTAGATTATTTTGATGATTTAACTACTCTATAATCTGACTAGATATGATTTGATTTCGATTCTAGTTGAGTAATTGAGAAACCGATACAAATTGAGTATCAAGGATATTTATAAGTGAATCCTTTGTGGTCTAGTGCTTCTTTAAATTATTAAACTCATCTTTTAATCTTCAGATTATATTATTCACATCATTCTCAAAATTACAGATTTAGTTTATTTTGATTCTATTTCAATTAGAGTTATTTGGAGATATTCTATAATTTCTAGTTAATCCCTATGGATCGACCTCGGTCTTATCGAGATTATTACTACATCGCAGCCTTGCACTTGAGGCGAGCGAACATGAGACATTGCTTTAAAGAAAGCTTGAAGTGAGCCACGTGGGGAACGTTAACCGGTTTGGACTTGTCCATCTCAAACTTTACTAACACATTCTCAAGGTATTTGGCTTGAGATAACCACAACCTACTCATCTTCATATCTCTATGAATATCAATACCAAGAACCCTTTTTGTAGCCCCCAGATCCTTCATCTCGAATGTCCCTAAGAGCTGAGTCTTCAATACATCGATGTCAGACAAGTTATGACTGACAATAAGCATGTCATTGACGTATCACATTAGTATGAGAAACTTTTCATCACTCAATGTTTTGAAGTAAACACAATTATCGTACTTGCTCCTGGAAAAGCCCTAACTTATTATGAAGGAATCAAACTTCTTGTCCCACTGTTTAGGCGACCGTTTGAGACCGTACAATGATTCCTCAACCTGCAAATATTGTTCTTGACCCTCTCATTGTATAACCTTCTGGTTGTGTCATGTAAATATGCTCATCTAATTCCTCATGCAGAAAAGTAGTCTTCACATCCATCTATTCCAGTTCGAGGTCGTATTGGGTAACCAGCGCCAACACGAACCTGATAGACACCTGCTACACAACTAGCGCAAAGATCTCACTAAAGTCCACACCTTCACGCTGAGCATATTCCTTCGCTACCAATCTAGCCTTATATCTATCATGTTTCTTCCTAAAAATTCACTTACACCCTATCGCTTTTCGGCCCACAAGAAGCTCCACTAGCTCCTAAGTTTCATTCTTGTACAGTGAGTCAATCTCGTCTTGCCATCGCCACATTCCACTTTTCAGCATCTACATCTTGTAGTGCCTCCTTAAAGTTAGATGGATCCCCCTCATCTGTAATAAGGGTGAATGCAACGTTCGAGTCATCTCTATACCTTGCCGGTAACCTGCGATCCCAGTGTGAATTTTTCGCACAATTGGCTGCTCCACCTGATCCTGTACCTCTAACTGTGTCTCAGTATCGACCCGTGTCTTATCTTTCTCAACCTGGATGTCAACAGCCTCTGATTTTTCTGATTCCTTTAACACATCCTTTCAGAACAAAGAATCCTCATCAAACCTAACATTACGACTTAGGGTGATTTTACGAGTAATAGGGTCGTATAGTCTGTAACCATTCACTTCATCACCATAGCCAATAAAGAAATGTTTTCTGGCCCTTTGGTCTAGCTTATCTCTTTCAACTGACGGTACATGAGAATAAGCTTTACAATCAAACACACGCAGACTTGAGTAGTCTAATGACCGCCCACTTCACACATCCTCTGGAATTTTACAATCTATAGCTGTAAAAGGGGATTGATTAATTAGGTAACAAGCCGTGTGAACGGCCTCATTCCATAGATCTTTACTTATCTCAGCATTATTGAGCATGCACCAGGCTCTTTCCAAAAGAGTACGGCTCATCCGCTTAGCCGCAGCATTCTGTTCCGGTGTGTGACGCACTGTGTTGTGCCTCACGATCCTTTCCTCTTTACAATATCGATTGAACTCCTCGAAAGTGGACTCTCCACCGTTATCGGTTCTCAGCAATTTCAATTTTTGTCCTGTCTGATTTTCCACCATCACTTTCTAATGCTTGAAAGTGGTGAAAATATTGGATTTATTTTTCAAAAAATAAACCCACACATTCCTATTGTAGTCATCAATAAAAGACATGAACTACAATGACTCTCCAATAGAAACAATGAGCGACGGCCCCCATACATCTGAGTGAACATACTCAAGCACACTTTTACAAACATGTTTCTCGGTTTTAAAAAATAGCCTGGACCGTTCACCATACATGCAATGCTCACATAAATTTAAGTCCATGCTCTTAAAATTAGGAATCAAGGAATGATCATAAAGTTCCATACCCTGCTCACTCATGTGGCCCAAGCACTACACCAAAATTGCAAAAAAATGATAGACCAAGTCAATCGTTAATAGAGATTAACGACGGACTTGGTCCGTCGCATAATCACTCGTTTTTTGCCGATCATTCAAAGATTGGAGTAAATTACTCGGGAAAGTACGACGAACTTAGTTCGTCGTTCAAGAAACGGCGTACATTATCCGTCGTAAAACTGAAAACAAGCGCCCCAGTCAGCGACGTCGTTCTAAAACTAACGACGAATTGGATCCGTCGGTAATATTAGGGATCTTCGAATATTATCAACGGATTTGGTCCGTCGTTAATTTTCAATTATTTAAAAAAAAAACACTGGCATGCATTTGTTGCATTTTGAATTTCTTACACCTGATATCATCAAAGCAGTAAGCTAATTCAATATTTTTCTTTTCTTTTCTTTTATTTTCTTTTCTTTTTTTCTGGCTAAAAGAGAGAGGGAGGGGGAGAGAGAGAGAGAGAGCTGACCTCCTTGAGCTGCAATTTCAGCAGCGGGAGGATGGTGGGGATCGAGTGATGAGGAGAGATGGAGAGAGTGGGAAAGGGATTATTAGGGTTGGGGAGATGAGAGGGAGATGGAGAAAGGGATTTGGGCAAAAGGAGATTTGGGGAAAGGGATTTGGCACTGTTTTCGGGTGCCAATTAGGGCTAGAGACGAACGGTCCCCCTTTTCTCGCTACTGAAGTGACGTAACCAAGTTTTGTGGGCCCCAACATGATGTGTGTTGTATCCACACTTTCCATCCATTTGGAGAGGTCATTTTAGGGCATGAGACAAAGAATGAGGCAGATCCAAAGCTCAGGTGGACCCCACCATAGAAAATAGTGAAGAGTGACGCCCACGGTTGAAAACTTTCCAGGGCCCACCATCATGTTTATTTGAGATCCAACCTGCTCATAAGTTCACAAAAACATGGAAGAAGGGAAAACACAAATATCAGCTTAATTGAAAACTTTTGTGATCCCTAAGAAATTTTTAAGGGTAAGCGTTCATTCTCCATTGTTTTCTATGGTAGGGTCAACTTGAGCTGGATCGGCCTCATTCTTTATCTCATTCCCTAACATGATCTCTCTAAATGGATGGACAGTGTGGATACAACACATACATCATGGTGGGGCCCACAAAACTTGGTGACGTCACTTTAGTAGCAAGATTAGGGCGTCTAGAACGGGAAATCGGATTACATACTGAGTTAGTGCGCTCTTATCATACTGAGTAAACTCAGTCAGGCGCACTGTAAATGTCTGTGGTTTATCCATGCCATCCATCTGTTTTTCTAGCTCATTTTAGGGGTTGAGCCCAAAATTGAAGCGTATCCAAAGCTCAAGTGTACCATACCAAAGGAAACATTGGGAATAATGATTTCCATCGTTGAAACCTTTATAGGATCCACAGTGATGTTTATTTGTCATCCAACTTGTTCATAAGATCACATAGATATGGATGAAGGGAAAACAGAAATGTCAGCTTGATCCAAAACTTTTGTAGCCTCTAAGAATTTTCCGACAATACACATTTAGTTCACACTGTTTCTTGTGGTGTGGTTCACTTGATCTTTGGATATATTTAGTTTTTGGTTTCAACCCCTAACATGATCTTTAGATACAACACATAAGTCACGATGGGTCCTATAGAGTTTACTCAGTACGAAGCGTGGTGAGTACCAATCCACTTTCGGGGAATGGGGAGCAGATTAGCCTTTACTCGGGTAACTCAGTGGGGTGCCACCCTAACCATGTAGGGCCACCCTGATATATTTTCTATGTATCCACACCGTTCATATGTTCTTTCCATATAATTTTAGGAAGTGCAGATCCAAATCACATGTGGACCATAACAATAGAAACGACTATGAATAACCATTAAAAACCTTTTGTGGGCCACAAAAGTTTTGGATCAATCTGATATTTCTAATTTCCCTTCATCCAGATCTTCTTCACATTATAACAGGCTGGATTGCAAATAAACATTGCTAAAACCTTTTGATGTGCCATTTCAAAATTTTAATGGTGAGACACTCAATTACCACTCTTTCCTATGGTGTGGTTCACATTAGATATGGATCTACACAATTTTTGTTACCCTGTCTTAAAATGGGTTGGAGAAACAGATGGATGACATGGATATGAAACACATCATTAAGGTGGGCCGCACAATAGGGGTAATAACCAGTAAACCCTTAATCTGATTTTTCTCTTCTTCAAAATGTTGATTCTTTTCAAGCTTCTTGGTTCTTTTTTTTTTTTTTTTCAAAATCTAATTTGTTTTTCCAAATTTAACAATTATATTCAAACTTCTTAATTTTTTTCAGACTTCTCACATTTTTTTTTCAAAATACAAAATCTCAATTTTCGTTTTAAATATAGCAATTTTTTTTCAAAATCTATTCTTTTTTCAAACTTACAAATTTATTCAAACTTCTCATTTTTTTTTCAAAATGCATATTTTTTATGAATGTCAGTTTCTTTTAAAATTTTGATTCGTATTTAAATCCTAATTTATTTTTCAAAATCTCTATTATTTTTAAATCTCAATTTTTTTAAACATTATTAATTTTTATTACAAATTTTTTCTAACTTATAAATTTTAGTCAAACTTCTCAATTTTCATTTTCAAAATTATAATTTTTTTAAACTTCTCAATTTTCTTTTTCAAAATCTCAAAATTTTCAAAATACAAAATCTCAATTTTTTTAAATCATAATTTTTTTTTTCAAGCGTATAAATTTTATACGAACTTCTCAATTTTTTTCAAAATGTCAATTTATTATTTAAGAATACCAATTTCTTTCAAAATTTTGGTTCTTTTTAAAATCCTAATTATTTTCCAAATCTAGTTTTTTTTTTCTTCTAAATCTCAATTTTTCCTAAACATTGTTAATTTTTCTTACAATTTTTTTCAAACTAATAGACTTTATTCGAACTTCTCAATTTCTTTTTCAAAATCACAATTTTTTTTTTTCAAAATGTTAATATTTTTTTTTTCACAAAATCTCATTTTTATCAAATTTTACAATTTTTTTCAAAACAAAAGTCAAAATCTCAATTTCTTTTTAAAAATCACAATTTCTTTCAAAATCTATTTTTTTAAACCTATAAATTTTATTCAAACTTCTCAATTTTTTTTTTCAAAATGCTGATCTTTTTAAGAATGTTGTTTTCTTTCAAAGTTTTAGTTCTATTTATAATCCTGATTAATTTCAAAATGTTGATTTTTTCTAAATCTCAATTTTTCATAAACATTGTTAATTTTTATTACAATTTTTTTCAAATTTATAAATTTTATTCAAACTTCTCATTTTTTTTTTCAAAATCATAATTTTTTTAAACTCCTCAATTTTCATTTTTATGTTTTTCTTCAAAATCATAATTTTTTTAAACTCCTCAATTTTCATTTTTAAAATGTCAATTTTTTTTTTCAAAATCTCATTTTTATCAAATTTCTCAAGTTTTTCAAAATATAAAATCTCGATATCTTTTTTAAAAATCACAAATTTTTTTCTAAATCTATTTTTTCGAACTTATAAACTTTATTTAAACTTCTGAAAAATTTTCAAAATGCCATTTTATTTTAAGAATGTCAATTTCTTTCAAAATTTTCGTTCTTTTTTAAATCCTAATTATTTTCAAAACTGAATTTTTTCTGTATCTTGATTTTTCTTAAACAATGTTAATTTTTATTGCATTTTTTTAAACTTATAAATTTTATTCAAACTACTAATTTTTTTTTTCAAAATCACAATTTTTTAATCTCCTCAATTTTTCTTTGAAAATGTCATTATTTTTGCAAAAAAAAAAAGAAATTCAATTTTTTAAATACAATCTCAATTGATTTTTAAAAATCCAATTTTTTTTCCAAAATCTATTTTTATCAAACTTATAAATTTTATTCGAACTTCCTATTTTATTTGAAAATGCTAGTTCTTAAAAAATGTCGACTTCCTTTAAAATTTTTTGTCATTTTTCTATCTTCGTTATTTTCAAAATCTTGATTTTTTCTAAATCCTAATTTTTCATAGACATTGTTTATTTTTATTAAACTTCTCATCATTTTTCTCAAAATCATTTTTTAAAAACTTTTCAATTTTCGTTTTCAAAAAATAAAATTTTTTAAATTGAAATTCTAATAAAAATCACTTAATTCATATTATATAATTTAGAATTTACGACGAGCAATAGCCGTCGCTAAATACAGGAAAGTCCGTCGGTAGAGACGGACCAAATCCGCCATATGTTACAACGGATCAAATCGGTCATTAATTTTCCATTATCGACGAATTTAGTTCGTCGCAAAATTTCCAAACAACCAAATCAGGACTTGTACCAATTCACGACGGTCTTTTCAATTTTTACGATGGACATAGTCCGTCGTTAAATCAAGCATATTTTGCAACGGACCAAGTCCGTCATTAAACCAAGCGTTTTTGTATCGTTTTTTTCACTGTTTTGGCGTAATGAAGTGTGTATGCCACATACGTGCAGATGTGGAATCAGCTATAGTAGTTGCGACAACACCTGATGAAACACAATCAACTTGTAAAGGTTTTCATGCCTCTATCCCTTCATAATGACTAGGGCCCCCTTTGAAAGCTTGCAACACCGATCAAATTCGATGAATTTACACCTCATCGTCTCGAGTGCACCTAAGAGAGATAAGACACTTCTTCAACTTAGGAACATGGCGCACTTCTGTCAAAATACGTTCGATCCCATCGAACATCTTCATACGCACTGTACCAACCCCCACAACTTTACAAGCGTAGCTATCGCCTAAGAACATTGAGCCGCCCTCATGTTCCCTGTAGGAATCAAAGGCACTCCGGTCAGGGCACATGTGATATGAAGCCCCGAAGTCTATGAGCCACTCATCATAGAGAAAACCTGACTTCGACACTGTCAGAACTTCACAAACATCATTGTCGCTACCCTCAAATACTTGTGCGGTATTGGCCTCCCTAGCAAAATCTTTCTTAATTTTGGGACTCTTACAGTCCTTCTTCATGTGCCCTGACTAGCCACAGCCCCAACACTTCAACTTTTCTTTGCCCTTGCCCTTGGTTTTGGATCTAAAACACAACAATCCATCACCCCGCTCTAAATTTCTTCCTCTCATAACCAGTACATCGAAGGAAACCTAGCGTCACCTTTCTTCTGTCTCATCTCCTTCGACTGGAGGGCTGAGACGACGGTCTCAACGTTGATAGTTTCTCTGCCTACACACAAAGAGTCTTTGATGGTCTCGTAAGAACTAGGAAGCGAGTTCAGCAGGATGAAGGCTTGATACTCATCCTTTCTTTCTTCACCAATATCCAGCAACTTGCAAATCAGCTAGTTGAACATCCTGATGTGGTCATCCAGATCGGCCCCTTCCGTCATCTTCAATGTGAAAAGCTGCATCATCAGATACATCTTGTTTTCCAAAGATTTCTTCGCATAAAAGCTCTCTAACTTGGCCCATGTATCTGCTGTAGTGTTCTCCCTCATGACGTGATAGAGAACGTCATCCATTAATCATAATTGTATAGAGGTTCTGGCCTTCTTGTTTATCTAGGTCCACTCATCTTCCTTCATAGCCTCCGTTTGTTTCCCAAGAGCGCCCTCTACACCTTGCTGAACTAGGATGAATTACATCTTCACCTTCCATAACTCGACGTTATTTTTGCCAGAGAATTTCTTAACGTCAAACTTTGTGCTTGATGCCATGTGTCGTCTCAGATTCAAATCCTGCTACACCCAACGATATCTCTGATACCACTTGTTGGGAAAACCTCGCGGAAACACAAAGTTGAATCAAACGATCACCACATGCAAGCACACAATCAACCTCAGAGAACAATCCAAATTTTACATGGAAAACGTTGCGAAAAAAAAAACCAGGGCACAAAGCGACAATATCCACTATGAAACTCAGAAGATTACAGAGAATTACAACCAAGAAGCAAGAATCCCAAGAGAAAACCCTTTTTCGCTCACCCAAAACTCTCTTTCTCTCCCCAATAGTGTAGAACACGTATTAGCCTTAACCCTAATCCCATTTACACCCTTTATATAAGAGAAATCCGAAATTAGAAACAATTAATGCAAAAACGCGCAAGTCCATCTAACTATCGGGCTCCAGGGTCAGGCACCTGAGCCCATCGTCGGTAGTCCGACAGGCCCAGGTCGGGCACTTGAAACCCCCCAAAAATGTCTAGCGAGTTTTGGCATAAATTTGAAATTTTCACTGGCAGTTACAAGTGGTTTGAAGGATCCACCAACAATATAAGACCTACCCAATGGATGTCTCAGAAATTGCACCCATCTTTCGCACATATGATGACATACATGAACTACATTGTACACACACGTGGGCTTATCAAAGACTGGGCGAGTGGTTAGGTAACTCCACCTGTCTCACCTTGAACCAAAACTAAGTAATAGAAGTTTGGAATATACAAATAAATATAACATATATACTATAACGTCCCAAACATTTCAATACTCAGGTATTGAATGTCCTTGGGTGTTATTATAATTTTTTTTTTTCAATTTAACTATGAGATTGCATGCTTGAGTCTAAGAACTCAAAAATCGTAAGTGGAACCTTAACTCCAAAAACCCTAATTAAGAGTCCTAACTCGACTAAACCAAAATTTACCCAAAATAATAATGTTTACTAAAAATAGTAGATCATATTTTAACCTTGCTTGATGATTCCTGACATGATAAGAAGCAAATCTTAAGAAGACATCACATGTTAAACTCTAAGATGAAAGTGTTACGTCTGACGTAAGACTTAGTAAAAATAGTTAGTTTTTTTTTTTTGTTGTAAAATTGCGATTTTGAAAGGGAATAAGTCATTTTCTCATGAAAAGGAGTGATGTGTCCCACTTATGTTGGGTCAATTGGTCCCCAATACCCTGTTCTAGTCAAAATTCATAGGTCGTGTGTTCCATAACTCATCCCGGATCAAAAGTTATGACTAGTTTACGATTTTCACTTTGAGCGGCCAATTCTCCCCATCAAGAATGAATTTGTTAGATCCAAATGTGCCTGAGGCCCAGTTAGATCATACCCTACATAGGTTTGCAGCCCGCTCTACCTTAGTTATCCAATAAAATTCATTTGATCGGTCCTTAAGACCTTGAAGTAGTGGAAAAAAAACCCATTTATGTGAAGAGGTGGTGCTTTATTGGTTCGACCGGCACATCTATCGGTTTGATCGACATGAGAAAACCCCAGAAAAAAAAAAAAAAAAAAAAAAAAAAAACAATGTGACCGAACTGTCGGTTCTTGTCTGTCCAACCGACAAGGTGGGTTAAGTCACAAAACGCTCACCCGTGAAACACCAAGTCATATAACTTTGATTTTATAGTGGATTCACTTTGTGCCGTGGTTTTTTTTTACTAGTGAGGGGTTATTCCACATTAAAATTGGATTGCCTTCCTGTGTGTGTTGATTTGCTTAATCATTGTGATTATCTTGTTTGATTTCTCACTTTAGCTGCGGCCGGTTTTCCCAATAGCAACCACCATAACCATATCTCTCATCAGAGGTTAGAATTACCAAACTTAAACCTGATCCAACTGCTATAGTCACGTGTTATAAAATAACAATGTAACTAGTTATATAATAAGCTTATAAAATTAAGGATGAAATTTCATTAGTGGCGGAGAGAAGCTTAGAGCTAATAAATCCTTATTATAATTATTTCAAAGAAACAGTGACTAATACAAAACCAAATAGCATTTATGATCATAAGTAATGCTAACATCAATGCAACATTTTGGCACTCTATTTCAAATCCCCTTGCGACGATGAGCAATCCTCACTATCGTTTGCATCAGCAACTAACCCCGTCCCTGATTTCTTGTACTGGTACCAATTTGCCCAGTAGAGGTAGTTGAGGAAGTTGAGGAAACTGAGGATAGCGACCAACCAGTAGAACAGATCGAGGTGGTTTGTGTTGAGGTTGTTCCCATTTAGCCAACCTTTGCTGCTTGTAGAATTTTTCGTTGCTGCATTGACCACATGGACTAACACAGAACTGAAGAAATACCCAAGAGCCATGGAGCACCAAGCAAATGCAGTGCCCAACGACCGAAGCCCTGTTGGAGCTTGACTGTAGAAGAACTCAAGTAAACCCACAAAGGTGAAAAGATCAGCAATCCCAAATATAAAAAACTGGAAGCTCAACATAAACACACTCATGGGTAATTTTGTCGTCATTGGGTTGGCAAGGACAAGACTGTGTTCCTTTGCCACATCCTTACGCTTTGATTCTACAATTGCAGCCGTGGCCATGGAAAGTATGGACAGGACTAATCCAACTGCCACACGTTGTAGGTGGGTGATCCCGGTTTCAAGTCCTGTTAGCTTTCTTGCAAAGGGAACGAACACCCTATCATAGATGGGTGTGAGGATGACAATAAAGGTCATGGGAATGATGGGTAATGAAGCAGCTGGTATCTTGAGGCTTCCTACCTTGTTATCCATTGTAATCCCTTGTTGGATCGAAAATGTCTGGAGCTGAGCAAGACATGTGTTCATCAACAAAGTACTCGCAAAGATGGGAACCATCCTCAGTAGGATCTTCACCTCTTCAACACTTGTGACTGTGCATAGTTTCCATTCACCCATGTCGCCTACAAGAGCTTCTTCATTCTGGGGAAGGATTGCAGCCTTGTCTAAGAACTTAAATTGTTGTGTGTGGCAGAGTCTCTCCTTGTCTGAATTGTTGCCGGTCTTCTCTTCGTACAACTGAGATTCATTGCTTGGAAGGTCAAGATTGCGGTTCCTCAAGGCCGCTATGAGGACCTGAAGGATCTTAGTGAAGGGACTTCCTGCTGGTATCTTATTACGATAACTGGTGTAGCCCAATGCGACAAAGAGGAGGCCAAGAAAGATGGAAGATGTTGAAATGGAAAGAGCGATGTCCCATCCCTTGTTGTCCTGAAGCCAGACGAGGAAGGTCACACCGATGGAAGAGCCTATGCAGAGACTAAATAGGAAGAAATTGAAGAAGGATGAGATGAGCCTGCGCTCCTTTGAATCATTCTCATCGAACTGATCGGCACCTAAGGTCGGCAAAGTTGCCTCCTGATCCCAATGCAATTAGATAGAGACCTGAGAAAAGGACAGCAGCCTTCCTTCCACGAACATGTTGGCAGTTGGCAAGTGGATTGAATATTTCACATGGTGGCTCTTGAAGCGACTTCACGCGTGCTTGGATGGTGAGTAGCATGAAGCCCTGACATTAACCAAAGAAACACTCGTATACTACAATAGGAAGAGTATCCCCTGTTTGGAACCAATGTCATTGTGATACAAGGTAAACGAAGGAAAGAAAAGAAAAGTAAAAACACCATCTGAGATGTGTGCTCTTATTAATAGGCACCAAAGGTTCCAAACAAGTTGTACATGTCAGAAGAAATCCAAATAGGGCCTATAGATTAACTTGGAAGATAGCTTCATGTTAACTTTTGTAAGCATGTCACCAAAGAGCACAACTTACCAATAATTCAAAGGATCCAAAGATAAGTAGAGTCTTTGATCTTGTGAGATAGGCATCGGAGATGAATGCCCCCACCAAAGAGAGTAGGAAGGTTGTTCCCATATAGTTGGTCAACATGTCGGCTGATTCTGACATGCTGTAATGCATGTGGAAGTAGAAATACGTGATCAAATTGGCTGATGTCCCAAGGTTAGCCATGTTCTCCAGAGCCACCGTAACTTTATTCATTTACCACATGTATAAGATAAGGAAGAGGCATTAAATCAGATAGATAAAACACTAGATTAATAACTAGACATTTGTGTTAGAAATAAGATAACCAAGAACCTGGAATGGCAGCCCATATTTCCCACCAGACTTGTTTAGGACATCTATGCAATACAAAGGATATATAGATCTAGTTGTGAAGATTGCTTATCTTGAAAATTAAGCTGAACCACTCATTAGGCTGGCTAGCCCCCCTGCTGAGCGGACCCGCCTAATGTTTGTGCCAGATGATCTTCAAGGTGGGTCATACTAGGGATATTCAATGACTATGTAGCATGCCATTCCGAATCAGTTAAAGGTTGATACATGAATGGACAAAAAATAGACACATCTCACACCTCACAAAGTGACTGTTCAATGGATTCTTCTTTAATTTGATTATAATGGATACTGTAATTTTAAATGAACTAGCTATATTTACACACGTATATATAATCAGAAAGATGTGTGTGGAAAAAGATTCTACAAGGTCGACCATACATCAGCCTACCTTAAGATCGAGTGGTGTGTGCTTTATATATGGTGGTGTCTGCCAGACATCTGAACTGTGCATCTGGTGAGTCCCATCCGTCAAGTTGATAGGGCGTCCCAAAAATCAGCAGTATTTAAACTCACATGGACCACATCATTTGAAATAGTGCAAAATCATTTTATATAATATAAAATTACATTGTGGGGTCCATATGAAATTTTTAACAGGCTGAAATTTGGTGGGAACCCTCATCCAGGTGGGATGTATACAATGGATGGGTTAGATATCTGAACCACAATCAGGAAGGTTTTAATGGGTGGGTGTCCACTCTCAACTTTTTATTGTCGTGTAGCCGATCAGATCTATGGATCAGGTTGGATTTTGGGCTCTAGCTCTATTAGGAGAGGCACGTCTGATGGATGTGGTGGATGTCCCAAATACATCATAGTGGGGCCCCAATTGCTTAACCATGCGGTTAGCTAGGTAACTTGGACTTACAGGATTTTTTTTCACACGTGCGCACACATGCATATTGTATTTATCTGCATGTATGGATAGATAGATAGATTGATAGACGGATAGAAGGCATGTGTATATGCATACACGTACCGAAAATGAAGATGGTTGCCTTAATTCCACCGTGCCTGAATTTGTTAACAGGATTTCCCTTGTAATCGATGAAACCATCTACTGGGTTTTACACCCCTTTTTCACAATCCTTGGATATTTCCATGCTTTTCTCCTGTAATGTTTTTGAAAAAAGTTAGTAAGAGATGATCCATTAGTGAATTTGAAAAAAAAACCTGCACCCTTTTTTTCTCCTTTTTTTAAAAAAATTGAAATTTGACAAGATTTAGATGTTCATGGAATAGTCATAGTAAAACTTAAAATATAAAATGATAAAATTCAAGAAATTGCAATCTAAACATTTATGAATTAATGAAAATAAATAAAATTGAATTCATCATAAAAGTAATAAATACTTGAAAGTATCAAATAACACCATTGTGATGAGTTGGTAAGTGAATAAATGAAATTATGAATTTTCTGCCTTAAATAAAACATGTCTTAAAATTTATATCATTTTTAGCACATAACATAGAAGAAACAAAACCCTCACTCCTAAAATATGGACCAATACCATTGTTTGTGATCGAGTGAAAAGTTGGAGTGTGTGTGCGCGGGGGCACGCTTTGAATTCAAGAGAAGCAGGAAAATGTAGTTGAGGGACTGCGTGGGGGACTCTTGTTTATATAGAGAGATGTAAGTTGTCTTTGCAAGGAGAAAGACAAGAAGAGGGGAGATACCATATGACTAATTTATGAGGAGTAGAATTATAGATCTGGATTTTTGGAATTATTTGCTTTTGGACTCTTCCATGCAAAAGGAAGTTTTTAATACATTTTAGGTGGAATTACTGATGTGCCCTTGATGGTTTTCAGTGGCGGGTTAATATTCTATGATATGAGAAGGGGCCAGATCAAATATAATTCTTCTTGTCCAAAATCTTAACATACAAATTGACATTTGAGGCCCAACGTGATGTTGCCTTTTTTATTTTATTTTATTATTTTATTATTTTTAGGTTCAATCCATCCATAATGAGCTCCCCATCCTATTCTTCTTGATCCCAAAAAGCATGTTGATCCAAAACTCAAATGGCCATGCACACTTGTAAAATCATGCCTTAAAATGTCTAAGATTACATGTTGTGGCTTACCTGAGATTTGGAATGGCCTAATTTTTCTGGTGTCCATTCATTATAATTAGATGAATCTTCTGAATCGATTAGATGGCGTATACTAAACACAGTGGGCCTCGCATTCAATCTAAAGGTTTTTTTACTGACCCTATCATAACCTGTCCTTGTAGTGTGGCCACATGACTCAATTTTTGTGCAAAAAGAATAAAATTAAATTATTAGAACATCATGGTGGACCCCACATGTCAATTCGTTTTAAACTTATTGTAGGAACTGTTTGTATTGAATCCACCATCCAGCCCACCCTAAATTGAGTAAAGAGGCCATGACATTGCAAAAACTCAATTAAAAACATGTGGGTTTCTTCTCTTATTTGGCGGATCACGTAAATTCGGTGGCGAAATAATGCTAATACATGAAAGGGGTGTTTTAGTCATACTACGAAAAAGAATGATAGAATGTTTGCCATTCTTCATTCATTAAGCATATTTTGTAATTTCTAATAGATTCCCAAATTAACGCTTCTGTATTATGAACTTCACAAAGCCCACGTGCGTCCGAGTCAGTTAACGCACACGTACACCAAAACCTATGTGAGTGTACCACACATATGAAATATCCAAGCCACCCATCATATGGACCTCACCATGTAGATACTACACTGCTGAAAGATAAAAGGTGATCCACTCGGTGTGCCATGATATTGGAAATAAGTGGACGGGTTAGAAAAATTTGAACTGATTTTTTCACGGCCTTACATTTTTTAAAGTTAATTGTGGCCCACCTAGCTACTGGACCGACCTGATTCTTGGTTTAAGATATCTACATAGTAATATCCTTAAGATGGATGGCTTGGATATTTCACCTGTGTGCCTGTCTATATGTGGTGGCATGTGGATTAGCTAACTTATACACGAGCAAGGGTTGTTATTATATAACCAATATCATTGCCGAGTGAGTTTTATATGCACGGATAATGCAGATACCATTGGTTGGTTGACTTGGGTCTTGTTTTCAACTTAAGATTTTCTCACATAAATCTATGCTTAATGCAATAATATATATCAAGACTATTTCATGTTGGAAATTCCGTCACCAAAAGTACCGAAGAGATTCAAACAATCAACACATGCCACACAAGTAATTAATCAACGCAAAGACAATCCATTTTTATATGGAAAACCCTTGCGAGAAAAAACCACGGCACAAAGCGACACCTCAATTATGAATATCAGAAGATTACAAAGCTAATCTACCCACAAGCAAATCTCAAAGATGAACAAGGCACTCTCAAACCTCATAATCTCTTCTCCAAGCCCTAAACTCATATTAGGACTCCTTGGTATTGATTAGGATGCTTCTAAGACGGATTATGAAGTGTATATATAGGCCTCCAACCCAAATTAGAAACAAATAGCGTGTGTTTGCGCAACTTTGCGTATACTCCTGATCGGTCGAACAGAGCAGAAAATAGTCCAGAGAGTTATTGCTTAAAAAAACAGACCTGTCCAGCCTCTATCTGACCGATCAGCCCCCACTGTCCAACCGGTCATGGCCGATCATGACAGTCCAGAGGAAAATCTGCCTTCCACCGTCCAAACTCAGATCGGTCAGACCAATCTGTCTGACCGGTCAGACACCCAAAATAGCACAATTTGGAGCCTCCTTCAAAAAACTTAATCGAGGCTTCAAAGTCAAATCATCTTTCCTTTGCTTCATCGATTAACTCATCTTCAAAAATAGTTTCGTCCGCTTCTCATGCACCACTGCATCTTCATTCGATCTTCGCCAATCACAGAGAAGTTGTGTAGAAGTTGAACTTCTCTGCAGGAACTACCTTGGTGAGCATATCTGCCGGATTCACGCTAGTGTGAATCTTCTCCAAAGTAACATCTCATTCCTCAAGTACCTGTTAGATAAAATGGTGACGCACATCAATGTGTCTAGTACGAGAGTGATAAACAAAATTTTTAGCCAAATTGATAGCACTAGAGCTGTCACAATTAACCGGCATGGCCTCTTGCTGAAGCCCCAGCCGATTTATCATTTCTTTCACTAAACAGCCTCCTTGAAAGCTTTTATCACCACCATATACTCAGCTTCAGTAGTGGAAAGAACCACCACAGATTGAAGCGTAGACATCCAACTAATCGCTCCACCCGCTAACACAAACGAATAACCTGAAGTTGACTTCCTACAATCCAAACTGTAAGTGTACATATTTGTCAATTAGCTTGTTGGTTAAGTTGTTAAGTTTGATCAGCCTAGTAGATACTGAAGAATGAAGCCTTGAAGATCTCCGCCGGTTTGACTTAGAAGATTCATGAAGATATCTTGCTCTAAACCAGCTCTAAACCAACTCTCTGGCCTCATATTTATGATTGTCCCAAAACCCTTTTGGTCCTTACTTGGCTTGAACCCTAAGACCTACTATTTTAACCATTAGGAATGACCTAGTTCCAAGTAATCAGCCTTGGAACCTCTTTGGTTAACAGCCCTTTGAAGAATCCTGAAAAACAAGTGAAAACGGATTTTCGATAGACCTCCGATATATCAGAAACTCAGTTCGATCAATTGAGGAAATCGTCCAACAAACATGTGTACTCTCTGGACATAAAATTCGATTTTTCGAAAAACCATTCGATATATTGGATTTAGGGTTTTCAATATATCAAAACCCCAAATCGATATATTGATGAAAACGTCCTGCAACCTTTCAATATTTATGCACATGTATATCGATATATCGAAATGGTATTTCGATATATCGGACATACCTTCCGATATATCGAAACCCTAATTTGATATATTGAACTGTTTGTTTTTCAAATCAACAATTCTTCTGAACAAAAATTTCAATCTATCGATTCCTTTTTTGAATCTATCAATTTAGCTGTTTTATTACTGTTTTCTAGTCGTTGTTTACAAACTTTATATCATACCTTTGCTAGATCTAGGTCTCCAACAAGTTGAGAATCCTCAATAGCTTGGTTAGGTTCTTTGCTACTCATCCCTCTTCCCTAAGCCTTGATTCCTTGTGTTCATTGTTCAATCTATGTTGATTTCAGCAACATTAATGAGCATTTATAGCTTGGATTGAAAAATGAACTCAAGCCCTCATTAATGGCTCTTGACCTAATCTTCATTTTCTATATTCTCTTGTCATTGTTGGGGCTCAAATTTACACCTATGGTAAAACAACATCCCGCGGTCCATCTACGACAATTTGAATCAATTTCGAGACCAGAAAAAACCCAAAAAATGCTAGTGTAACCCTAACCACTTGGTAGCGACCAAAATCTGTAAATAATATTTTGGAGCAGAACCGGACATGCGGATCACCGCCAAATGATCCAGAACGTCTTAAAACCCTTAACCTACAAGTTTCAGAGTCACGCGGTAAGTATCTTCACCTGCGCACCTCGAAATGCGTTTCACCCCTGTTGGGAATTGATTGAAAAGGGTCCATAAGCCTACAGCTACCATTTCAGAGTGGAACCGGACATCCGTACCACCACCAAATGATCCGTAGTGCCCCAAACCCTTAAATAGCAAGTCTGAAGTCCCTACGGCGCTTATTTCTATGTGTGTGCTCCCCTGAACAACGTTCCTATACGACGAGCTGACCCGAAGCTCCAACATAAAGAAAGAAGTACCAAAATTTGCAACACCTAGACCTCCACACCCCATCCTGTTCATTCAGGAGGTCCATCCTAGCCTAGAAGTGGCTTGGCGACAATGACCGCAATCCCATAAAAGGTAACTGTCCTCTGGAGGTCTCCAGTCGGAGCCTAAAATCCTGAAAAATTCTAAGTCTGGAAATTTTCTCTCCTTACAAAAGTGCAAAATCTAAAATTTGGCTAAGTAGTGGAAAAAATGTAAATTTCCAAGAGGGACATGCGCCCAGCCTTCCACCACATGCGCTCATAACATGAATTCGAAAGAAAGCAATCCGAACACTTCCCAGAAACCGCCCAAAAAATTTGTCGGAAATGACATGCGCCCGGCCTAAAAACACATGCGCCCAGCCTGAAATGACATGCGCCTAGACCATTGCACTCAACACTTTCACCCAGCACATGAGCCGGGAAAGGCTCTAGAAACACGTGCGCTGGGAAATACCCACCGGGTCGGACCTGAACCTGATTGCAATGCTATAAATAACAGGTCCCCTTGATGACATTAGGCGACATAATCCCCTTTTGACCTCAGAGCGACGCAAGAGGTACATGCGCCCGCTCCATCACCCCTCGCCGGAACAAAAATTGCACTACCGTCGAATAGTTTCTTCTGCCGGAGTCCCTTGCCAGAAAGAGATATCCTTCGTCGGAATCAAGTGCAAGGGGAAAAATCCTGAATTTCTATAAGTGTTGGGACCTTTTCCATTTCACAGAGGCACATACGCCCACCTCTGTTCGCCGGGAGTGTAAAAATGCACTAAGTGCAAAGTTCACATGCGCCCACTCCTTGGCAGGCCAGAAAACTCAAAAATCCACTAAATGTTGGAGCCACATGCGCCCACTACTAGGTCTCAGGCGCATGTGCAACAGGACATGCGCCCGGAACATTCTTCTTTCCTCCATCTTTCATGTGTGATGGACACATGCGCCCAGATAATGGTCACATGCGCTCACCATCACACACATGCACCCACCACCTTGTTTGAAGTGCCACATGCACCCATGCACACACCCCCATGCACTTGGACGCTGATGGGAGGGGTGGACCTTCCACCGTGAGGCCCGCCTTTGATCGGGATCGGATTTCGATTAAATCGTCTCTCTTAGATGCACCTCGGCGAGATCTATCCATCCCCCGGATCAGATTCTCCAATGGTCAATGATAAATGGCCAAAATCAGTGTTTTGATAGAAAAAAATGACCAACACTTAGCCAATTTGGCAACTCCAAAAATCCTCCCGAAAGAGCCAAAAACGGCCGAAACGGAGGAAAATCGGGCGGAATTGGACCGAGCCTGAGAGGGAAACTTTTTTTCTTTATGACATGATATACCATAATCATGCACCATGACGAGGTTACTTAATCTCAGGACCCTTGAATATCCTAATTAAGCAGTCAGCAGGTCCAGTACTTAGTCATTTTCAGCCTTGGGAAGTGCCCTGTCGACTTGGAAATCGACCTATGCTAAGCGAATCGAAATGTGATCGCATTATGATCCTCGTGGACATGATCTACCCCTGTTCAAAGATGGTCATTGATGATATTCACCAAATGCCCTGATCAAACCGCAAACAGGCCCACTACTTAGTCATTTTCAGCCTTGGGAAGTGCCCTGATGGCCCGAAAACCGACTGATGTCAAATGAAATCAATCGTGATCTCAAAGACGCTGAGGTAAAGTTAAAGCGCTCAGGCCATGAAATAGTTGAGTTAAACATCTACGGGGCACCGATCCCCATCATTCATAAGAAATTGGCATATAAGGGCATCCATCGGACCCGATATTTAGCCACTTGTAGGCATTGAAAACAACCGATCTAGCCCATTGTATTTGAATCCTTAAAGGACCTCGACTCGATATAGCCTATTCGATCTCAAATAGATCATCGAAAAATACTCAGAAGAAGGAGTGTTCTCGAAGACGAGTCGCCTGACTCCAGAAGAAACACATTTACTTTACTGTACAAAGCTTCATTCATCCCGGATAAAGGACCGACGCTAAACCTAAGGGATTATGGTTACCACAAGAAACCACAAACAAAAGAGTTCTAACAAATCTTAAAACATCCTGCTATGGATTGTCATTATGAAAAAGACAGTTGATGACCTACCCATCAATAACGGATCCGTCGGTTGAGCTGATAAGGCAGTTGAGGAGTGTTTTCCTAAGGTCACCCGTCATAAAAATACGAGCGCAGGCCTTGGGTTATGCGACCAACATTTTGATGCTCATGTATTCCGGAGACCAATGATCCAGAGTTGCACCACTCGATTAAAAACCTCGCTTAGGAAGTTGCGGAGTGCCTTCTTAAGGTCACCCGTCATAAAAATACGGGTACTGGCCTTGGGTCGTGCCGACCAACACTCGATGCTCATGTATTCTAGAGGCCAACGGCCCAGAGTTGCACCACTCGAATCCTGACAGTCCTTCAACCCGGACAATTCGAAAGAAAATGGCACATAGACATCCGACTTGTCTAAGAAATGTAGCTTAGTCCATAACAAGAAAATAAATAGGTCTATACGACCGTGAACTCAAGACCATAATCCCCGGTGGATTAGTTTTTTGTCTTCTAATCAAAAGTGATCAACCATTGATGTAATTAAAGGCTCGTGACCAGTATCACAACCTAGAATGTAAAAGATCTCAGAATCTCTGAAATAAAATTTGCCTTACGATACCTCTCTTGTATAGAGGCCATGAAATTAAAGAAAGGAGAGACGATCAACTCTAAAGACGTTGACACTGTTTGTGGAATTTGTGCCGAAAATTAACATACAACACAAGATTGTCCCACAATTTCAGCAGTCCAAGACATCTTACAAGAACAATCAAATGCCATAAACAGTTATCAACGGCAATTTGATGCTCCAAACTCAAACACGTTTAATTCTAGTTGGAAGAACCATCCCAACTTCAGTTGGAGGAATGGACCCATTGCGAATGCAAACAATATCCCTCAAGCTCAACCTTTACTAGGTCCATCCCTAGTCATTACACCAAAAGCTACATTAGAGGAGATGTTGGGTGCATTCGTATCGGTTCAAGCTGAATATAACAAGACTAATTCTCTGAAAATAGATGGGTTCATGCAAGAGCAATTGAAATTTAATCAAAGTTCAACTCAAGCCATCAATGACTTGAAAACTTCAATGGCTAGAGTTGAATCTCACCTCAGTGTTAGGGAGAAAGGCACACTTCCTGCCCAACCTCTTCCTAACCCAAGAACCCAATTTGAGATACAAGACGCAAGCTCATCCTCCCAACATACAGAGTATGTTCAAGCTATCACCACTTTGAGAAGTGGGAAAATAATTGATAAATCTAATCCGGTGAAGGCCCCAAAGCTTAAGGATCCGAAAAATTTCAAAGAGGATGATAGCTCAAACAACACTCCACAAGAAAAAGAACCGAAAAGGCAATACAAGCCAATTGCCCCATTTCCCCAAAGGTTGATTTCACCCAAACCTTTAGACAAAAACCTGAAAATTTTAGAGGTTTTCAAGAAGGTGAAGATCAACATTCTGTTGTTGGATGCCATAAAGCAAATACCATCCTATGCCAAATTTCTAAAGGAATTGTGCACAGTCAAAAGGAAACACAATGTTCACAATAAAGTACTTTTGACTGAGAATTAGAGTGCTATTATCAAACAAGAGGTGCCCCAAAAATACAAGGATCCGGGTAGTCCAACCATCTCATGCATCATAGGAGACTACCAGATTAAACAAGCCTTACTTGATTTAGGGGTAAGTGTTAACCTCATTCCGTACTCGGTTTATGAACAACTTGGGTTAGGTGAATTGAAACCCACCAAAACCACACTCAAACTTACTGATAGATTTATTCGTAAACCGAGAGGAGTGATTGAGGATGTTTTAATCCAAGTTGATAAATTCTACTACCCAGTAGACTTTATTGTCTTGGATACACATCCCGTGATAGGTACCGGCGCTCAAATTCCCGTCATACTTGGCCGCCCTTTTCTAGCTACTTCCAATGCGATTATCAATTATAGAAACGGGCTTGTACAAATGTCCTTTGGAAATATGACTCTCGAGCTGAATATATTTAACTTATGCAAACAACTACGGGAAGTTGATGATGAGATCTACGAGATAAATGTGATTGAATCATTCGTGGAGGATACATTCCCCCTAACATTATATTCCGACCCTTTGGAGGCATGTGCGACTCACTCTCATGAGATAAATGATGACACAATACAAGAGATGGATGCCATTTTAGATGTAATGCCAATGCTTGATAACAAAAGATGGATGGCACTATTTGAACCGTTACCCTTAAACGAGAATAAGCCCCTCCCATCCAATATCAAGGCACCAACACTCGACCTAAAACCATTACCAAGTGAGTTGAAATATATATATTTAGGTCGAGATGAGACATATCCAGTGGTGATCTCTTCCCACTTAGATGAGGAACAAGAGAGTAGGCTCATAGCCACTCTAATAGAGCATAAGAGTGCCATTGGATGGTCAATTGCGGATCTCAAAGGCATAGACCCACTGATTTGCACTCATCGCATACACCTTGAGGAGAATGCGAAGACATCTCGGCAACCATAAAGACTTCTCAATCCAAACATGAAGGATGTGGTTAAGGCCGAAGTGGTGAAATTATTGGATGTGGGTATCATTTACCCAATATCCGATAGTCAATGGGTGAGCCCAACTCAAGTGGTGCCTAAGAAATCCGGAATAACCATCGTAGCCAATGCCAATAATGAACTCGTACCAACCAAAGTCACTACCGGTTGGAGAATGTGCATTGACTACAGGAAGCTAAACATAGTTACGAGGAAAGACCACTTTCCCGTACCATTTGTTGATCAAATTTTAGAAAGGTTGGCGGGTCATTCCCATTTTTGCTTCCTTGATGGCTATTCAGGATACAACCAAATAGAGATCGCCCTAGAGGACCAAGAGAAAACAACATTCACATGTCCATTTGGTACTTTCACTTATCGAAGGATGCCATTTGGACTATGCAATGCCCCAGCCACTTTTCAGCGTTGTATGATGAGTATCTTTTCTGATATGGTGGAGACAATTCTTGAAGTCTTTATGGATGATTTCTCTATATTTGGTTGTAGCTTTAATGAGTGCCTTGTGCACTTGAAATCTGTGTTGAAAAGATGTGAAGAGAAGAACCTTGTGTTGAATTGGGAGAAATGTCACTTCATGGTTCAAAAGGGAATTGTACTTGGTCATATCGTCTCACAAAACGGAATCGAGGTGGACAAAGCGAAAATCAATCTTATCTCTAACCTTCCACCACCCAAGAGCATAAGAGATGTGCCATCCTTTTTGGGACACACCGGATTTTATAGACGGGTTCATAAAGGACTTCAGATCACTCTCTCGCCCTTTATGTAACCTACTTCAAAAGGAGAACTCATTCGAGTGGAATGAAGCTTGTCAAAATGCCTTTACCAAACTCAAAGGTATGTTAACATGTGCTCCTATAATGCAACCACCTGATTGGAGCCTTCCTTTTGGAATTATGTGTGATGCAAGCGAGTATGCTATTGGGGCTGTGCTAGGCCAAAGAAAAGAGAAGAAGCCATGTGTTATCTACTATGCAAGTAGAACCTTAAACTCAGCCCAAGCAAACTACACTACTACAGAAAGAGAACTTTTAGCTGTAGTTTTTGCCTTGGACAAGTTTAGGTCCTACTTGATTGGATCCAAGATCATCATTTTCACTGACCATGCCACGCTTAAGTACCTTCTCTCTAAGAAGGATGCTAAACCACGGTTGTTAAGATGGATCCTTCTACTCCAAGAATTTGACATAAAGATATGTGAAAAGAAAGGAGTAGAAAATGTAGTGGCTGACCATCTCTCTCGACTTGTTCTTACCGATTCCCCTGAGACAACCACAATCAATGACATGTTCCCTGATGAACAACTTTTTAAAGTCTCCCAATTGCCATGGTATGCGGACATTGCTAACTATCTTGCTACAGGTACGATTCCTACACATTGAAAAAAGCAAGATAAGGATAAGTTCTTCAATGAGGTGCGAAAATTTCTATGGGACGACCCATACTTATTCAAGTATTGTCCCGATCAAATCATAAGGACATGTGTGCCAGATGATGAACAACAAAGTATCATCTCCTTTTGTCATTCTCAGGCGTGTGGTGGCCATTTTTCGGCTAAGAAGACCACAGCCAAAATTCTGTAATGTGGGTTTTATTGGCCCACTATGTTCAAGGACACCCATAAGTTTTGTAAAGCATGTGAGCCTTGTCAGAAATTGAGAGGAATCTCCCGTAGAAATATGATGCCACTCAATCCCATCTTAATAATCGAAAATTTTTATTGTTGGGGCATCGATTTCATGGGTCCATTCCCATCTTCTTTTCGAAACGTATATATCTTGCTTGTCGTTGACTATGTGTCCAAATGGGTCGAGGCGATCCCATGCCGGAATAATGACCATAAAACAATCATTCGTTTCTTAAAAGAGAATATTCTTTCCCGGTTTGGAACACCTCGAGTCATCATAAGTGATGGAGGGTCTCACTTTTGTAATCGCACATTTAAAACCTTAATGAAGAAATATGGCGTAAATCACAAAGTGAGCACTTCCTATCACCCTCAAACAAGTGGACAAGCTGAGATATCCAATAGGAAAATTAAACATATTTTGGAGAAAACAATGAACCCGATCGCAAGGATTGGTCGCTTCGACATACCGATGCACTTTGGGCTTACCGTACCGCTTTTAAGACCCTATTGGAATGTCTCCCTATAAACTTGTCTATGGGAAGGCTTGTCACTTGCCTGTCGAGTTGGAACATCGGGCGTATTGGGTAATAAAGAAGATGAATTTTGATTCTGACAAGGCGAATTCGTTGCGCAAACTTCAACTAAATGAACTTGCGGAACTCCGGAACGAAGCTTATGAAAATGAGAGAATTTACATGGACAAGACGAAGGTGTTCCATGATAAGAACATTCTTCATAAGACATTCACGATTAATCAAAAAGTCCTTCTATATAATTCTCGCCTACATTTATTTCCGGGGAAATTGCGATCTCGATGGACCGATCCCTACATAGTACAAATGGTTTATCCATATGGGACCGTCGAGTTGTTGAATCCTAAGAACGGCAACATATTTAAGGTGAATGGTCAGCGATTAAAACCGTTCTTTGAGAAGTTTCCTTCAGAAGGTATGTCCATGCCTCTGACTGATCCTGTGTATCAGGATGTTTGATCTCCTAGTCTGATGGAGGTATAGAGTAGTTAGGATTAGGATTCTCTTGCTTTCGTTCATTGTTTTTCATAAGTTTGTTAGAAGGAGGTAGAATTCCACTTTTCATTCTCCCAGGTACTATCATCGCTCACTCCCCTTTATTTTCGAATTGCTCTCATGTTTTGCTCATTGCATATTTTTTGTTACATTGAGGACAATGCAAGATTTGGTTGGGGGGTGAGATGAGATTCTTCATCTAGCATGCTGCAACATTTCGAGCTGATATGTGCGATTTTTTTTTCGAATTTTCTAAAATTTTAAAACTCCTTTAGAAAACCTTATTTCTATGCATTCGAGATGATACGAGCATAAGAGGAGGAGATACGAAGTGTATGATATCACAAGTCTTAAATTTTTCTTAACATAACGGTTTTATATGTGGATTCCCCTATTTATGTGATTGATGGAAAATTTAAACACTTTTACACCTAGTTCACATTACACGATTTTAATAGGTTAAAAGAATTATGTGATTTGTGGATTAGCTAGACTTTGATTTAAGGTGTCGATAAACCAAGCCGGGGTACTTTGTTCATCCTTGTCCATGGGAAAATAATGAAAGATATGGATTTCTAAAAATCCTATCTAATTTAAAAGAAAAAGGAAAAGGAATGATGAAATTGGGAATGATGGAAAAATGGTGGAAATTCTGAAAAGGGCTGCCTATTACCAACCGGGGGATGGTCTACTCGTAACCAAAGCCGAAAATGGGACGTAGTGTGAAAGCCGTCGAAAGGACGGTAAAGTAAATTCCTGTCATTGGCTTGTTGTTGTTCTATACACCTTGAGATCTATAGTTTAGTTGATCTATGAAGAAGATAATCCTAGAAACTCATGAGATGAACTTTCACTATGCACACTAGGTTGAATTTGTTCGAGTTCTTCTATTTTTCAATCAATCAGAGGGAATCTCATATGGAAGCTTATCATGTTCTGAGAGTTTGAGGTTTCAACTTTTATCACCAAATTTTTTCAAATTTTATACTTGCATGTCTTGGAATGGATAGAAATATAGTTTCTGAAGGAGAGTTGGGTTTTGGAGGTTTGAACTTGTTTCACGCATGTTTTGCTCGGGACTAGCAAAAAGCTGGTTGGGGAGTTGTGTTGAACCTCCACTTTATACATTGCATAACCCATTACATCACATTATATGCATGGTGTTCATGTTTAAAAGGCTCATCTAATGCATGTTTTGTGATTGTAGGAATGAGAATGAACTTCGGCAATTGGAGACCAAAAAGCTATACTTGGGAGCTTTGGATGAAGACCCAAGGTGGGCCAAAGAAAGAAAAAAGCAAAGAGAGAAGAAAGAAAGAAGGAAATGAAGAAGAAAAGGGCTAAGACCAGTCCAGACCTGTCGGCCAGGAGGGCCACGACCGGTCTTGACAGGTCGGCCAAGGCCTGCCCACCTCCAGAAGCTCCCTGGACGCCTCACAGACATGTCTGACCGGTCGTGACCGGTCGGCCAGCCCAGTCCGACCGGTCCAGACCGGTCGACAAATGCAAAAATAGCCAGTTTCTATTATGGGCTCCGATTTTCTCTGCGCACTGCGTAACTTTACGCAATTTCTAGATGATTCCGACGCAGCAGAGCTTCCCCACTATAAAAGGACACCTAGGGATCGCTCCTAAGGCATCCTAGAATAGATTGAGCACGGTGGGGGACGGCGGAAGTCGATTTCGGAGTTCTACAACTACTCCTAGTTTGCTTTCTAGCTTTATGCTTTGTTTAGTTGTTTTCATGTTTCCTTGTATCATGAACGGCTAAACTTCTTAGCTAGGGTTAAGAGGTGAAGCTTGTAGTGAATCTAAGATGTTTCAATTCGTTTGATTGGTTTTAAGTTGGATTATTAATGAAGAACAATTGTTTGAAGTTTAAATAAAGTTCTAAGTAGTTTTTCTTAATCTTATGATGACTCATGGATGTTTGGAAGAATTACTTGAGCTCTTAATTGTTTTGAGCTAGTCTAGACCTGTATGATCCGAGGAATTGAAATACGCTCTAGATCTATGATCTTCATGTGGGAGCTTCATACCAAAAGTCTACTTTTTTGGAGATTCTTAAAGATGTGAGACTGTGTATGTGATTTGGATCAAGTTCAAATCATGATCTAGTTTTGTCTTGTGACAGGATTTAATGATAGTTATGATTGTGATCTTAACCTATTGGAATTGGGACTGACCTATGCAATTGAGTATGCATGTCATAGCTTGCATTGAGTGAATCATATACATGGATCATACATATGTCAGGTTGATTGTTCTAACTGCTCTATCATCCAACTAGATAGAACTTAATTTCAATTCTAGCTGAGAAAGTGAGAAACCACAGCGAATTGAGCATCAAGGATTGCTACAAGTGGATCCTTGAACCCCTAGTGCCTTTTATCAATTGTTTACCTTCAGTTTAATTCAAAGTTACTATTTACATCAATCTTCTACAAATCTGTTTGTTAGCCCTTCAGTAGAACTATTGGAAGTGTTTTGTGGATTCCTACATAAGTCCCTGTGGATCGACCTCGGTCTTACCGAGATTATTACTACATCGCAACCCTACACTTGGGGAAGCGAACACCCACCTAAAATGAACTTAAACCGTGCTTTGAGCTTTAACATGACTTCAGTAAAATCATCTCCTATCAATTTAGAAATCCAAACGGACCAAGTAGGGAACGACATCGGCATGTCCCGAAGATAACTAATGGACCTGATCAGGCAATGCCAAAGTCAGTAACGACTCGGTCATGACCGTACAACCAAACCCCAGAACCTTGAAAAACTCTTTGTACATAGCAACCGATGTGCGAAAAAAGGATAAAATAAACTCTCTCTATCTAAAAGAAATGCTCTATTTTATCACTTAGTCTCTTTGGATAATTTTGTGTTTCATATCTTTAAGATTAAGAAAAGTACAGTCGTTCTTGTACACAAAGTGGTCATAATGGTACAAAGAACAAATCTTTGACGAGTAATGTGATTTATGATTTATTGGGAAGGTGATCAAATGATCTTCCTAACGAACTTAAGTTTCCCCCAATCCGAGTTATAATGGGGAAGATTTGACCCGTTTATTAAAATCGTACATTTTGAAGTGACCAAAACTGTAAAACCTCTTATTACACTTTTTTGCTAGTCAAACGGGATCCAGTTGAAGTGATTTCAGTACCATTGAAAAGCTTATCAGAGGATCTTTTCAATGAAGCCAAGATCATCGAAAACGGACGCTCGATCGAATTACAGATGACCGATTTTTATACATCAAATGGTCGTACTTTCATCAAGCCAAATAAAGTCTGATCGAAGTGATATAGCCTTGTTAAGAAGCTTATCTGATTATCTTCATAACAAGACTAAGATTACCGAGAACGAGCGGACAATAAACAAGATACATGCATTTGAACAATTTACGAAAAAAAAAAACTAATATATAAATGTAGTCATTATGTTTCTTATATATATATATATTATCATTACCTTATATATAATATATATAATATATAAGTATAATAAAACTTACCTTCTCCAGTAGCCGCAGAATGCACAGTGTAATGGGCCCACATAAACTGTAGAAAATGAGGCGCCCACAACGTAACTCGAGAAAAGTCACAGCTGCCTTAAGATCTACGGCTGCCTGACGTCTGTATAAGCAGCTCGATCACCATTCACCGGAAAGGGGAGAGTAACGAGCCAAGGGAAAAACGAGTGAGAGTGGTCGTGAGAAATAAAGAGCAGAGAAGAAAAAGAGAGAGTTAGAGATTTAGAGAGAGTGAGGAAAAAATACAGAGAGAAATCGAGGGTGAGAATTCCTATGAAAGTGCTGGCCGAGGTACTTAAAAGCTTCCCAACATGCCGATATGTTGCCCAATATAGGAGACAAAAAGGTCTATTAAAGAAGTCACTGAAGCTAAGAATTTTTCTATCCTATTTAAATCACATTCTAATCTACACATTCCAAGCACATCAATCGCATTCACATTTCTTTCTGTCTCACTCTGTATTATTCTCTCTTCCATTTTCTTTTACTTTATTCGCCTGCTCAGGATCTTAAATCCTGAGAAGTAAGGTAAGTTTGCACTCCATCTTATTTACTGCATTTTCATTTTTATGCGCCTACCTGGGACTACTTGGCTCTGTGATGTAAGGCTAGATAGTTCTCTTTTTATTTCTGCATGATCAGCCCTTATGGGTTATGCGAAGCACAGTCAAATATAAAATGTCGAAATTCTATTGAATTTCCAAAATTTGCAAAATCTTGTAAAGTAGAGACACCCATATTTTGCGAGCGAAAAAGGGTGCCTAATCTCTTCCTTCTTCGTCACCGAGGCCCTTACTCAGAATCTACGGTCGCAGATCAATCACGGGAGTCCCTCAAGTTAGAGAATCTTGAGATTCCTCGACCCCTATGAGATCCTACGGTTTCTAGCCGGCTGTAAATCTTAAGCTTTATTTGGCTAGTGGTGATTCCAAACCAAATTCATTTTTACCAATAAATCAACATCGAAGTTAAGAGGTGAGAGCACCGCTAGTGCAGGTAAGGGGGGCGTTCGCGTATCCAAAGAATGAGACAAATCCAAAGCTCAAAGTAACATCGGGATAGTGACATGACATGAACGTTGAAACCTTACTATAGCCCACCATGATGTTTATTTGAGATCTAACCTGTTCATAAGTTCACAAAGACATGGAAGAAGGAAAAGCACTAATATAAGAGTCATCGAAAACTTTTGTAGCTCCAAGAAGTTTCCAATGGTAGGAGATCGATCCCCATTGTTTTCTTTGGTGGTGTCCACTTGAGCTTTGTATCTATCTCATTCTTTGGATCAAGTCCTAACATGATCTCTCCAAGGTGTGGATACAACACATACATCATGGTGGGGCCCACAGAAGTTGATGACGTCACTTCATTAGAGAGGTAGCTACTCGACCTGTCAGTAGCTAATCCGCGTCCGTGTGATTTGGGATTTGCAGATTTGCACAGTTCCTGGTGACGTCACAATGGTTTCCGGGCGCGGATTTCCTGCGAAAGCCTTGTGCAGGAATTTACTGTGCTGGGAACCAAGATGGGCCCACAGTAATGTTTTTTGATAAATCCACACCGTCCATACGTTTTGGGATGTTATTTTACAATATGAAAACAAAATTGAACCGGATCCAAGACTCAAGTGGGCCGAAAACGTGATATTTGAACGTCCACATTTGAAATATTTGTGGAGCCACAGGAGTTTCGAATCAGGATAATATTTATTTTTCCAGTTCATCTCAGTAGTAGTGACGTTGTTAACCGTATGGATGTCATATAAACATCACTGTGGACCCCAGGTAGGTTTCAACAGTAATAATTTACCTACCCACCTTTTCCTTTAGTGAGGCCCATTTAAGTCTTGGATCCGGTTCATTTTTGTTTTCATATCATAAAATGAGCTCCCAAAACGGATGGACGGTGTGGATTTATCAAAAAAATCACTGTGGCCCTACCGTGGTTCCCAGTGCAGGAAATTCCTGCACAAGGCTTTCGCAGGAAATCCCGCCCGTTCCTGGGGAACCAAGGTGGGCCCACAGTGATGTTTTTTTTGATAAATCCACACCGTCGGGAGATCATTTTACAATATGAAAACAAAAATAACCGGATCCAAGACTCAAGTGGGCTGAAAACGTGATATTTGAACGTCCACAGTTGAAATATTTGTGGAGCCACAAGAGTTTCGAATCAGGATAATATTTATTTTTCCAGTTCATCCCAGTAGTAGTGACGTTATTAACGGTATGGATGTCATATAAACATCACTGTGGACCCCAGGTAGGTTTGAACAGTAATAATTTACCTACCCACCTTTTCCTTTAGTGAGGCCCACTTAAGTCTTGGATCCGGTTCATTTTTGTTTTTATATCGTAAAATGAGCTCCCAAAACGGATGGACGGTGTGGATTTATCAAAACAACATCACTGTGGGCCCCACCGTGGTTCCCAGTGCAGGAAATTCCTGCGCAAGGCTTTACCAGGAAATCCGCGCCCGTTTTCTTATGTTGTAGTCCACCCAAAATTTTCATCTTCTTCAGTCTGTGGTAGCATAGTACAAAATAATATGACGAAACAGATGGACGGCATGGATTTACAAAGAACACATCCAGGTGGGCCCTAGGTTCAGGATCCCACCCACAACGCTGGTTCCGGGGTCTCACCCAAGTCGCGCCCGGCTGTGGGAGGGGTAGAGAAATAAGCACAGGAATCCTCCCGTATTCAACACAGGCGCAGCTGATCCGGACTCAGCAGGGAACGGCCAACATGCGATTCTCTTGTCTCAAAACGTTCATCCTTCTCAGAAAACCACCCTTTTCCACCCAAACCGCCATACGAAACTACTCCCATGACTGTTCTGATCAGCTTCCATCGATCCACTTTCTCTCTCTCATCCACGCCTCGAAAACCGCTTGCCATCTCAAGCAGACCCATGCCCAGATCATCCGACATGACCTCTCTCAGAACAGCAGAGTCATCTTCGGGCTCATCAATACCTTCTCTCTCTTCAAGTCGATTGACTACGCCCTCTCGATCTTCCGCCATTGCCGTGACCCTGATTGCTTCATCTTCAATTCGATGATTGACGGCCTCAATTATAATGGCCGTTTCGCGGACTCGATTTCCCATTTCTCCCTCATGCGACGCTTAAGCATCCGTACTAACTCTATTTCCTTCTGCTTGACACTCAAATCCGCCGAGTCATTGCTCGAATACGGCCTCGGTGGGGCGCTCCATGCCAGTATCATTAGGCTCGGGCTAGATCTGGACGGCATCCTCTGGAATGTATTGGCCGGTATGTATGTGACATTCGGGTTCTTGGACCATGCACTGCAGCTGTTCGAGGAAATTCCTGAGAACCTAAGCGTGCATTTGGGGAACCTTTTAATTAGTGAGTTTAGTTAAGTTGGGGATTTGGAAATGGCGAGCGAGTTTTTCGAGGCGATGCAAGAGAGGAACGAGTCTTCTTGTTCAACGATGGTTGTCGGGTTTTCAAGAAATGGAGACTATGAAAGAGCTTTGAGTACTTTCTTTGGGATGTTGGACGAGGACTTGAAACCTAATGATGATGCTGTGATTTCTGCACTATTGGCGTGTGCGAGGATGGGAGCTTTAGATGGTGGGATTCGGATTCATAACTATGTTTTGTCTTATCGGTTTCGGATAAACGGATCACTCGGCTCCGCTTTGGTTGATATGTATTCAATGTGTGGGTAGATTGAGTTCGCTAGTTGGGTTTTCTGTCAGATAGAAGAGAAGGATGTTAGTACATGGAGAGCCATGATATCAGGTTGGGCTATTCATGAATTTTGCGAAGAGGCCCTCCAATGTTTCGAAGACATGAAATCTGCAGGTATATATGAGCTCTACATTGAAGCAGTAGTCTTCTTAATGAAATTTTATTCATCTCTTCTTCCCCACTCTCCACCATGTGACAATGTGGTGAGTCTTAGCAAGATCTGGGATGTGCAGTTGGTTGGTGTATGTTCTCTAGGCCATTGCACTCATCAGGCAAGCCATGTGCAGTGATCTATGTGTTTGTCAAATGTGCACCATTGGTCAATCTTTTAATCCTCATGTCTTCGGGCACATGTGGCCCACCTGATGACTGTATCAGCATGATTTTTGAGTCAGGATGGATACTTGATAGGGCCCATGTGATGAACATCCTGAATTTTTGCACCAAATTGACACATGTTGGAAGGCTAGGGTCCAAAAACCCTGCACTCATGAGCCACCATTGCTTTTCCTGCACCCTGTACATTGTTAAGGAGATGAAACCTTCTATTTTTGTAGGTACACATCCAGATGAGACTGTGTTTCTGGAGGTCTTTAAGGTATGCTTGCAGTCTGGCCTAGTTGATCTAGGGTTAGAGGTTTTACAGAGCATGCTCTTAGATTACTCAATCACTCCAACAGTTGAGCATTATGCTTGCTTTGTTGATGTACTTGCTCGGGAGGGCCATCTAGAAGAAGCCCTCAATTTCATCAAAAGCATGCCGATCGAACCTGATTTTGTGATATGGGGCACATTCTTCTGCGCAATGGAAGAATTTGCATCAAATAGGTTCTCTTACATGTATACTGAGGCCAGGAAATGGGAAGATGTCATCATGAGGGTCAGAAACCGAACGAAGATTAGGAGTACAGAAAAGTCCCATGGGTGTAGTTTCATTGAGGTTGGAGGCAATGTTTATGGGTTTACAGCGGATGATCAGGCCCACGCACATCCAGAAGAAATAAACCAGAAATTAGATGGAGTGGGAATTCACAACGTGATGAAGGCGCTCATATTTGGGCTGGGCTGCACGTCGAGTCCCGCCATTATTAGGATAGTGATGGATTTGAGAGTGTGTGGAGATTGCCATTCATCGATGAAACTAGTAAGTGAGATCAGTGAGAGGGAGATTGTGTTGAGAGACATAGAGCGGTTCCATCATTTCAAGGACGGGGCTTGCACATGCAAGGAATATTACCGGTGATCGTGGTGCTCACAGGGACTACACATGTTGAGCGCATTACATTAGCATGGGATTGTTTTATTAACACTTATTTATGCTATAGTAGAAGATTTTAGTTATGAGATTGGAATGCTAAAAAAGGTACGTTGATTTGATTATACTAGAGAAGAATTTCTTTTGTGCTTAGATTTGATTATATTAATACTTGTTCCAAGCTGGCCTCGTTAGCATGCTTCAGCTTGAGGGGAGTGTTGGCATGTTAATAGTTGAATAAGGCTCATTAGGACCTATGGGGCCCATTCACATTATTACTATTATAGATAAGAATAGTGTTAGGGTTTCAATACACAAACTCTCAATTCACAAAAAAGGAGTCCCGCTTGTGTAGGCCATAAAGTTCTGTAGAAGCAATTGTTTTCACTAATGTCTTAGTGGGAATTGTTTATAATGAGACATTTGAATGTGAGGAATGCACTTTCATTTGAGCCATCTCCAAATAGTTGGGGCAAGGCTATGATGATGGTGATATTTCACAAACTTCAAAAGCATTTCATGGATATCTTGGCATTTTTTAATTGTTCTTTGATTGTGAGTGTTTTTTTTTTAAATACCCCTGGGAATGATCTTTATGCCAGTGGAGTTGAATCCTTGATTCAACAAATCATCCAGAGCATCATTTTTTTCCTGGATTTGTCTGAACTACGCTTCCAAGAAGAAGAAGAAGAAGAAGAAGAAGAAATTTTGTTTCAACTTGACTTGCTTGTTCATCATAGATGACTTCTCATTGATTTCTTTTCCCACAATGGCAAGTAGATCTCTTCTATTCATCTTTCAACTGCTTGTGAACAGATGGTGGCAACATTGGGTTGAATATGTGAACTAAGACATGGGCACATGGCAACTACCACAAACGGTGGACCATTTTATGGCTCGGTTGGTTTGAGTCCTCCTAAGAAGCCTTCTGCTATTGATAATTCTGATATGCGGTATCTGAGGATTCCAATGCTGCGATAGAGCTTCATGATGCTCTAACAGAAGGGCGCGGCTATATATTGCTACCTCAAGAAGTTTGGAGGCAACTATATGCTTGGTGAGTTCAAATGGAGAAATGCAAATCAGATGGCTTACAGCTGTTCTTTCCACTGTTTAATAGGGCAGTATTTTTTTGTTCCAATGAATTTATGGTCTGCCTTGCAATTTTATAAGTTTTCTCATGATACGTGAACTTGCTGCCTTTGATGCCATTTGGATAGTTATTATGTTCTGGCTCTGATTGATTCCAGTCAGGTTTCGGATAGTTATCAATATGCATAATGAAGTGCATATATGATTTCTTCCCTGAATTTGGTAGACATTCTACTTGTTCTTTTCCCTTACATATTATATATTTTTATTGTAAGAAATTTCAAATTTGAATCTTGCCACAACAAGATTACTTGATGCATGCTATATCTCCTGTTCATGCACTTGATCTCTTCTCAACAGTAGACAAATTACCCATTTGGGAACCCTACTACTGAATCAGTTACAGGTTTTCTTGCTTTCATGGTCTAGGAATGCTGATTATAGCATTTTATTCTCCATTAGTAGGAGATCAAAACAAAAATGAAGTGTTGTCAAACTGTTAGAGGAGAAATTCGAGTTGAGTTAATGGGGGAATTGATCCTGCTATCTGTTATAAGTGATTCATTGAAGTAGTAATTTGGTATCCTACTATATATCAAAGGCATTTTCTTTAAAGCCATGTCATATGTTCTGTCCTGATTATCTATGCTCCACAGCAGCAAATGATTTCAGATGATCTTTATGTTAATTGTGTAATCCGATGCAATAATATGCGTAAGAATTCTGTACTGTTTGATGCAATGGGGCATAGAGAAATGCTATTATGTTGTGCTTCATGAAGTTCTATTAGGTGTTGTTCCGCCACCACACTCATCGCATATGCTGATTGGGACCTTTGATCTGGTCGGATGCCACGCTGATGGGGCGCTCGTGAGCTAATCTCTGTCTTTAGGTATGGAGGAGGTCTAACAGTGACTAGGAAAATGATCAGTTCAGGTTTGTCACAGGCGGAGTTGTCTGTAGAGGTCTACCCTCTATGCCTTCAGCTACTTGTGATGCCCAAAGGAGACCGTGAGGTTGTCAGAATAAGCAAAAAAGGTGGTTACACAGTTGATTCTGACCTTTTTTTATTCCTTGACAACGAACATTTTGAACTGTTTTTATCCTGTTGGTTCTTCTCCTCATGGTGGCTCAATATCTTTGAATGCCTGAATTTTGGTTTGCTCAATCTTTCTGAAGTCTCTCATTGCAAGATTGTATGGTTTATGTTATAAATGCAATTTTTCTATAATTTGACCAGTAGATGACTTCTATCTTTGAAAAGCTGTTGTGCCTTTTTGTTGCCATCTAACAAAAGCTTTTTAAATTTGGACCATTTTATGATAGGCTGTTCTCGACTCAAATAGATATATTCATTGTGCATAGAAATAGTTCTTTCTCTGAAGCCTTCAAACTGTATTTTGCAGGAAACAGTTGGAGAACTTCATAGGAAGGCTTGTGAGGTTTTTGATCTCATCTTGGAGCAAGTATGAACTCATTTTCCTAGTGATCTTTCATTACTAAATGTTTTATATCAAACTTTTAATGTGTAAGCTTTTTTACTGTTTTTACTATTACAGTTTGCATTTGGGACTACTATGGTCATCAGAAATATGCTTTGATGAACAACATGTCTAAAACACTCGAGGATGCAAATATACAAATGGACCAGGATGTAAGTCTTTAACTTCAGTTTCTATCTCCTTTGGTCATATTTGGAAATTTATTCTACCAGTGCAAATAATTGAAGCTAATTAAAAAAACAGGCCTTCATATGATATGATATTTTGATATTAGTTTTTGGTGTAGAGAAAGGTGCACACTAATCCACTAATCATCATCTTAGATTTTTTTTTACCCCAGCAATTTGGGATCTGCCTTTAAATGATCGATTGGCAAAAGTTGTATGACTGGCTGCCCACACGATGTCAGCCTTCCTCTCTTACTTGGGCTCTTGGAATTGGCCATGTTGGAGGCTCACATTTAATCTCATTATCTCAGAAATTGCTTTTTGTGTTCTCTCTTGAAATATAGAAGTATGGATACTTCATATCAAATTTGAGTCAAAGAAGTATGAAGTTCCTACTTCATATCAATTTTTTTTCTTATTATTTATCATATTTTAAAACAAAAATAGAAGTATTGTGGAGTTTACGCGACATGCAAGCTACTTATGCTACACGCTATAGAAGGTTGAACGCTACGCAACATGCTACAGCTATTTAAAATGCCGATGCCAAGAAGCAATTGTGAGAATGACTATCTGATGAGGACACAAGACCATTTAAAGTCTATCAGCGAAGAAAGTGCACGCCACAAGCATCTTCCTTGTGGCTAAGCGACTATTGGGGAGCATTCAAGACCCTACATACGTGATTTGACACATTGAAGGCCCCACATTGGGAGGACATGTGCAATTCAATGGCCTGTACATACACCAGAGTTTGCTAGATACTTTCGGGAGGATTTCCATCAAGAGATAAACTGGCAGAATCCCTTGGGAATGGTTGTAATTTACTAACTCAGATAATTTATATGAACTTGATCACGTTTTTCTCCTTATTCTGATGTTATCATGGGATCAGGAAAACCAACATCGAAGATACAATCTGTTACTCATAGATTCATCTTGATTCGTATACATGACCAGGAGGAAGAGGATTCATTTACTATGCATATACCATTCTTTACACAGTTAAAGTTGTAGATTTTCCATCCTGACTGGAGAAGATGCAGAGCCATAAACAAAATGGGACATCGTACTCCTGACCATCCTATTATTGCGGCCATCATCATAGAACGTAAACATAGACAAAATGGGCTGTTCTGACTCATGGCAGGGTTATCGATCCCTTCCAGGTTCATATAAAATTGGTTACACCATATATATGGCTCCTGACTTTCTACTATCATTCCGTGAATACAATTATCCAAATTTGAAGGATAACCCAAATACCCGAAGTCATAAATGTGTGTGTGTGCGTGTGTATGCGCGCGTGCAAAAAAGAATATTTTTTGTTTTTTGAACTGTATGCAAAAAATTCCATCAAACCATTCAAACAAAAGAATATTGGTGGCTAAATGCGAATAGAGCATGTAACTTAACAAAGGGTCTGGTTTTTTCAGGGCATGTGTAAATATCTTGTATTTAATTCGTTCTAACTTCAGAACTACATCATAGCAACTAGCTGTACCTCATAGAGGTAATTCGATCTTTTCAGCATTATACTATATAAGGTGTATTTTGTCCTATTCTTGTTGGCAGTTTTGTATATTTTTCTTCCATATCAAATGGAACGTTACCCTCAATGGATTTTTAATGTGGTACCTGTACAGGTTCTGATCCACATTTCTTCTTCTTGATGGAAGAAGAATCAAGCACAATATATTGCTTTGTAATTTCAACAGTGGACCTTTTAGCTTTTTTTCCTTTATAGTCCATAACATGAATCCATATGCAGTGCAGGGACTAGGTGCTAGTTCAAAAACAGTACATCTCCCATTCTTCTTGATGTACCATTCATTGAGGGCATTATGTGTTACCAACCTTTAGACATAATACATTCTTGTGGTTGTTTCCTTCCTCAAATTTCTGGTTTGAGTTTTTGAGATGTTGTTTTTCCATTTGTGTATGATTGCACTGGATTTAGTTGGATTTTTGTTTTGAAATAGAAATCTGAACTAGTGGAAACGTTTAGGAAATTCAAAATTTTTGGGAAAAGTTCTCAAGAAGAAAAAATAGACATTTTAGGAGTGGTAGAGACGTTGGGGGCTGAAACTGCACAAATAGCAATCTGAAATTCTAGACGGTCCAGATTGTCCAAAAATCACTCAGCAAGAATATCATGATGACAGATACCCTGAGGCCATTAAAAGTTTCCCTGAAGTTTACACAGCTGAAATAGCTGACCCCAAAGCTAAGATTTGCAATCAATGACCCATGACAGCTCCTGGATGTCCCAGAAATCCCAAGGCGCTTCCACACTTTAAAAAGTTGTCCAAAAACCTAAAATTGGCCTTTGTTGTGTGAGCCCTGAATCGGGCAAGCAAGCCAGGTCGTGCGAGCAAGGTTGTGTGATCCATCCTAGTCACACGAACTGCCTTAGTTGCGTGACTGGGAAGTTGCAGTGGTCCCCCCCGCCCCCCCCCCCCCCAAAAAAAAAATCCTCTGACCATTGTTACTGCTCCAGATTACGGCCCAGGGCTTTTGCATGACTTGTTTGATGTTTTCCCATAAATACTCTCAAATTTCTAGTGTAAGTTAAGGGTCTGTTTGCATTGATGGAAAGGAAATATTATTTCCCATGGAATTCACTTTACGTTGTTTGTCAAGCCTTTCTTTGTGGGAAACACCATTTCCCACATTTTATCTTTGTTGGAAACTAAACAATCTTATTTTCTCACCTTTATCCCTAAGAAAAGCCCTAAGAAAGGCTTTTCTTGCAATGGAAGGATAATGGATTTCTCAAGGATGAAGCCCAAATGCCCCACCTCCTATCATCAATTGCCTCACATGTGCCAAATGAGCCATTGTCCATCTTCCGTTATGCCCCACACGTGCCACATCTGCCGATGTGCCATGTGTCACCATCCATGTTCTCCTGCACCCCACGTGTTAAGCGTCCTACACATGTTAATGTACTATATGTGATACCAACCATCTTCTCTTGTGCCCCACGTGTTGATGTGCTACATGTACCACCATTAGTCTTCACCTGCGCCCCACGCATGCGAGGCACTCCACACACTCCAATGCGCCACATGTGCCATTGTCCATCTTCAACCACTCCAAATATGCCACTTGTGCCAATGTTGCCAATGTGCGTAAGTGCTACCATCTAGCTTCAAGTCCCATGTGTCAAATGTGTCCCATGTATCATGTGTGCTACAATTCAGCTTCAAGCACCCACATATGCCGCGTATGCCACATGCCACTATGCATTTTTAGGCATCTAACATATTCCACATGCTAGTGACTACTTAGATTTTTTTTTCCCAGACAACAAATATATCCTAAATTTTTAGGAAAATCTTGTTGAAAAACGAACTAGGAAAACACTATTTCCTTTCCCCTAGTTTCCTGAAAATAAGAAACACTATTTCCTTTCCCCCAGTTTCCTGAAAATGCGAAACACTATTTCCTTTCCTATGCTTTCCATGAATCTAAACAGGCCCTAAAGAACCAACACTGCCAGAGTGGGGATTTGAAGACTCAAACATTTTTCTACAACTCGAGTTTAATAACAAATTCACACGACCGGATCTCTGTGCATTTGAATCTTTGCAGTAGATTTGTGTCAGGGACTTATGAAGGGGAAATTGAATCTAGAGACCCAACATTAGTGGAAGGTGGCTTTGTTTCTGTCTTTGTTACAATTTCTGTGAACATAGGAAAGTAGGAAACAACAGATTTCCCACATAAACAAGGTGGATCCAACTCATAGGAATTTTGGCAATATCTTAAATGAATGTGGGGCATCAATATACCCTCAAATCTTGAGTCTCTGCTCTGGGGCTCAGAATAAAGTTGTGGAAAGGAAGCACAGACATAGAGCTGAAATCACACTTTCATTGATGTTTACTGTTATGTTCTTCTAATGCTTCCAGACTACACTGTTAAAAAAAGACCTAAGCATCCAATCTGCAATGTGTCACAGAATACCTACTGTGCTACTTCAGGATATGTTTCTACCATAAAACTTGACATTACATACTGTGCTCGCATAGGTGATAAGTGATCACATAGGATTGCTTATGCTCGCACCATTTTTTTTTTTTTTTTTGAAAAAAATAAAAAGAAAAAAATTTAAAAAAAAATGGAAAGTATGTGATGGCATATGCGATCATGCGATCGCATTATGGCATATGCGATCGCTTTATGCGACATGCAATGGCATACCGTTCATATGGCATATGTGACCATCGCATATGCTATATGAATGACATTATGCGATTATGCGATCGTTTTTTACCACAGTGCTGCTATCTGTTTGTTTTCCATTCATTGGTATAAGTCCTAGAAAGTTCATGCAGATGGTTCCAGACTCCATCTTTTTATAATGCAAAGATTTAGACCATGCATAAGAAATTTAGTGTCATAAGTTTAGCATATCATTTAGTAAGTTACAAACATTAATGGTGTTCATAAAATAGAGGACTACTGAAGAATATATATAAAACTAGCCAGTTCTATTTATTGATATGTCATCTGATGAATGAACATGAACAGACCCATCGATTTACGGTATCAAAATCACACGAAATTAATTATGTTATTGGTTGAGATCCCACAAACTGCGAAAGACAAAAATGGTGCTCATAAAACATACCAGGACTACTGATGAATTAAAAACCGACATCAATAATCACGATATAATCCATACATATGGGATCAAAACTAGCCAATTTTATATTTATTTAGATGTTATCTGATGAATGAACATGAACAAAACCATCAATTTACAAGATTAAAATCCCAGGAAACTAATAGATTATGGTATTTGTTGAGATAGCACATGACTTGTCATTTTCAACTCGACACTAAATCAATCCAAAGTCAAAATAGCCTCCAAGAGGTGAAACAAGTACAGATGCACGCAACAACCAGATCCAACATATGAAACTCAATCCACATAATTTTTTGCAAGGCATCCAAACAGATAAAACTCAATATATTGATCATCTTCAAATACAGCAATCAGAAGGCGAATACGTTAAAAAAATAAATTCCCAGAACTTTATTTTTAGTTAATGCATAATAGGTATATAAATTTCGGTTGCCTACATTTCAAGCATCATATGATGCACAATCAAGATGTGGGCCCCAGAATATGGTGGGGCCCAAAAAATTATTATCAAGCGTCATGTAATTCCTCATTATTTTGAATTTTGTAAAATATGGTGGCCCCAAAAAAATATTACAGTTCAATCAGCATGTGGGCCCACTAAAAGAAGGTCCAAACGAGACATGGGCCCATGATTGTGGCCCCACAATTATGATATCTAGTCCAATCCGATTTTGGGCTAAAAAAGGTCCAATCAGATGTACGGATTCTATGATCAGAAGGAGAATAAAAAAAAAAAAAAGAAATATTCAAAAATTTGAGCTGTGGTCCCCACCCTGATGTGTCTGTTTCATCCATGCCGTCCATCCATTTTTCCATATCTTTTTTGGGCATGATCCAAAAAATGACGTAGATCCAATTCGTAGGACCACACCACAGAAAATAGTGATATTTGAACGCCCACCATTAGGGTTGCACATTAATTCGATCAATTCAATTTTGGATGAAATTGAAATTGAATTTATCCTAAATTTTCGAAATTGAAATTTAATTGATCTTAATTTTGAAATTCTGAATTGAAATTGAATTGATGCCCAATTTTTTTGGAATTGATATAAGATTGAATTGATAAATATTTCAATTCAATTCAACTTTCCACATATTGCGAATTGAAAACCTATAGGTTTTGTAGGTTTGGATTTTATAGTACCTCAAATAGTAATATTAATATAAATACTTCTGAAAATATATGTATAATAACTAGTCCATACATGGTTTTGCTCTTCCAGAGAACTTATTGCAACATCACTTGCGTATGCATCATCTAACGTGAGTGTAGAAATCTTATGATCAATCCCCCTTTCAAGAAGACACCGATAAATAGCATTAGCGATGAGCACTCCACTATGATTGTAGTTCATCAGTTCTCAAAAACAAATCCCTACATCAAAGACCCCAACTCTACATCGATTACTTAATACCCCAAACACTAATATATTCTAATTAAATCCAATGCAATGGACTCGGATTGCGTCCTACCCCCTCTCGGATTGCCATTCCACTTTCAACCATCCATTTGATTTTTTTTTTTTTTTTTTTTGGGGGGGGGGGGGGGGGGGGGGGGATGAAATTACAATTTTACCCTAATCATGTCTTGGCCCTCTTGGGCGAGATCGGATTGCATACTAAGTTACTCAATACGCTTTTATCATACTAAGTAAAACTCAGTTGGGCATGTTGTGAATGTATTTGGTTCATCCACACCGTCCACTCATTTTAGGGGTTGAGCTTAAAATTGAAGCATATCCAAAGCTCGAGTGGACCATGCCACAGGAAACGGTGGGAATAATGATTTCCACCGTTGAAACCTTCCTAGGGCCCTTAGTGACATTTATTTGTCATCCAACTTGTTCGTAAGATCACAAAGACATGGATGAATGGAAAACACAAATATCAGCTTGATTTAAAACTTACGTGGCCTACAATAATTTTTCAATGTTAGAGGTTCAATTCACACCATTTCTTGTGGTGTGTACCACTTGAGCTTTGTATATGCTTCAATTTTGGGTTGGAACCATAAAATTATCTTCTAAAATAGATGAACGGAGTGGAGAAAATGAATAAATCACCGTGGGCCCCATAGAGTTTACTCAGTATGCTAAGTGTATTGAGTTACTCAGTACGCGCAAATCTGCAGAAGGGGAGGTTTCAGAGCTCTGTGGAACCCACCATCATTTATGTGTTTTATCTAGGCCATCCATCCATTTTTTTTCCATCTTATTATAAGACATTAGCCTAAAAATGAGACATATCCAAATCTCAAGTGGACCACACCATAGGAAAGCAGTGGGATTGGCGCTTACCATTGAAAACTTTTTGGGGCCTCAGAAGTTTGTTATCAAGCTGATATTTGTTTTTCCCTTCCTCTGGGTCTATGTGACCTTAACAATAGGTTGGATGGCAAATAAACATTACAATGGGCCCTAAGAAGAATTTAATGATGGACGTTTAATCCCCACTGTTATGCTTTGGTGTGGTCAACCTGAGATTTATATCTAAGTTTTGGGATTTTGCCTTAAATTCAGATTAAATTCAGATTTATGGCCCCACTATGATGTATCTATTTCATCAATGCCATTATATATATATATATATATATATATATATATATATATATATATATATATATACACACACACACACACACACACACACACACAAGTTGACCTCATGATAACTTCCCATGAAATCTGTTAAAACTGAAAATGCCACAGACATTTTCTATATATTGTTGCTCTGGGGTTCTGAGTAATGGGAAACATTCATAGACAATCACAAGCATTCACAAAAGTACACAAGAGAAGAGATATCGCAAGGCAAATTTTATTCCAGAGATTTTGAGATCTTGTACATTATAGGCCGTGATCTGGCACAAGTCCTTAATTATATCGAATGATCGATGACACTTGATTAAAAGGAAAAAGACTAAGTCAGTGAGGACCATGGTCTTTGAGTTCGCGGTCATAGAGACCTTTGTTTGTTTTGTTATGAAATGGGCCATCTGTGTATGAGTCGGATGTTTATGTCCCATATTTTGACCGAAAATCCGGGCTGAGATTGTCAAGGTTTCTAACTAAGAGGGTACAACTCTGGGCTTGCACCTGTTATATTTGGACAGACGACCTTGGGAAGACCGGTCTACAGTTGTATGTACTTGAGTAGCCCAACCGACAGATGTCGTTTGGATGGGTAGGGCATCGACCGTTTTCGAGATGTCAATCTTTAACAAGTATTGTGTAATAGTTTGGAACTCTATTGGTCTAGTTTATCGTGTTAACCATAGTCCCGTTTGCTTAATCCGAACCTTAATCCGGGCCATATTCTGATAGTACATGTAAATAATGATATATTTGTATAATTTTGGATGCTGGCAGTCTCATTCTGGTAGCTCATTGTGTTCATTGTTCTGTTAATGCAAAGATTTGTCAATTACCATGGTTAGTGTGTCGTCGAGTCCCCTTGCGGCTGAAGACAGTTTTCCTTGCGGCTGAAGACAGAAGCGTTTCAAAGATCAAGCCAGCTTCAAGCCTCTCCACCCAAACCTTTGATCCCAAAACCTCCTATAGATGGCCCAAATCCTTTCTAGGCACACCCTTAGCACCATCTATAGCCCACCTTCCATTAAGATCAGCAATGGATAGGTTCTTGGTAGCAGAAGTTGCTTTAAAATTGAAAAAATACAAGTCTGCTCTCTCCGATACATACCCGATCCATCGGAGAATATTCCGATAGATGTCCGATCAATCGGACAATGTGTCCGATCCATCGGAAAATAGTCCAGTTATATTGCAAACTCTCTGGACACTTTTCCGAGCCATCGGAGGTATGTCCGATCCATCGGACAGTGTGTTCCGATCAATCGGACAGTATGTCCGATCAATCGTACAATTGTCCAGCAAATATATGAAAAATTCTCTGGACTCTTTTACGATCAATCGGAGGTCTGTCCGATCTATCGGAAAGGGTGCTCCGATCCATCGGACACACATACGATCCATCGGAGGAATTTCCAGAAAAAACTACATCAACTCTCTGGAAGAAATTTCGATCAATCGGACCATCTGTCCGATCAATCGGACAGGGTATTCCGATCAATCGGAACTAAGTCCGATCAATCGGAGAACCTGTTTTTGAGCAAAATTCAAATTTGGCTAAATCTTATATCCGATCGATCGGAACCTATCGAGCTGACCGTTTTCTGACCGTTGAATGTCATAATCTATTTATAGAACTCGGTTGGATCTTGCCCAAAACACCTTGAGCAACATCTAGGGTTTGTGTGAGCCTTCTTCTTGAGATCCCCTTCTTCCAAACCCTTTAATTTGTTGAGTTCATACTTCAATCCATGTTGATCTGACCAACATTGATTAAGCATTCAAAGCTTGGATTGAATCATGAACTCAACCCCTCTTTAATGGCATCTTGACCTACCTCTCATAGACTTTCTCTTGTCATCAATGCCATTGATGGTGGTTTAAGTAGAAGCTTTCCTCATATAAAAGCCATATCCCAAAATAGCCTCAACCTAACCTCAATCCCTCACCTTGGAATCTACAATGGGTCATCCGGAGCAAGGTTGCTGATCGAGGGAGCTGAAGAAGACGTCTTCCGTACAAGCCGAAGCTTCTTCAACAAAGGCATCATCAAGGGACTCAATCAGCTAAGTATATTTAGTCTTTCGAGTCCAAGAAACCTCCTCAAGTTGAGATTTGGGTTTCAGAGTTTGAAGACCCAAACTCGGTAGAGTCCTTGCGTAGGACAAGTCCTTGAGTAGGACAAGCCCTTGTGTAGGACTAAGTGGTCATGGATTAGTCCTATGGAAGGATGAATCCATGTGTTGAGTCGTAAGTCCTTTTGTAGGCTGTTAAGGTTTATGGTTAACCTCATTTAAAACCATAGTGATAGTGAAATCCGGCCACTCAAGGAGTGAGTGGATCAGCCGGGAGTGGAGTAGGTACATAACCGAACCACTATAAAAATCTCTTGTTATGTGGTGAATGGATGAACTGATTTATTTCTTTCTCATGTTCTTTTATTGATTTATATCCTGCATATCTTGTGTTTGATAAAAGTGCTCTAAGAATACCTTGTATTGAGAAATTTAAAAAGTGTCTTATTCACCCCCCTCTAGGACAAGGTAACTTGTTTCTTGCTTCTACAACAGCGGTAATCAAACTTATACCGCATTTTCAATTGGTATTAGAGTGGGTTCCTCCTCAAAGGCGTAACCGCCCGGAGTGTGATCCGTCTCTAGAAGCTTGAAATCATGTCAAAAGGGGATTCTAGTATGGTTTCCAAACCTCCATATTTTGATGGATCAAACTACGCATATTGGAAAGCAAGAATGAGAGTTTTCTTGCAATCATTGGATCATGCAACATGGAGGTCTGTGGAAATCAAATATGAAATACCTCTTTTGAGCACAACCACAGAGGGGGTCACCACCACCACAGTCAAACCTGATGACTTATGGACTGATCTTGAAAAACTGAGATACATTAGCAATGCAAAGGCACTCAATGCTATCTTTTGTGCCGTTTCAGCGGATGAGTTCAAAAGAATTTGTAATTGCACAACATCCAAGGAAGCTTGGGACATCCTTGAAACTACTCATGAAGGAACCAGTACAGTCAAGAGGTCAAAACTTCAGCTCTTGACAACTGAGTTTGAGAATATGAAAATGGAAGAACATGAGAACTTCATGGACTTTTACACCCGGCTGAGTGATGTCACCAATGCTATGTAGGGATTGGGGGAGAGAATTTCGGATCTGCGCATTTGTAGGAAAATTCTAAGATCCTTACCCGAACGATTCTCCTCCAAGGTCATAACTATTGAGGAATGTAGAGATATTGATACTATGAAAATAGAAGATTTACTAGGATCTCTACAGACCTATGAACTTCATTTCAAGAAATCCCCAAAAAGTAGAAACACCGTGCTGAAAACTTCACACACTACACAAGAATCTGAAGTTGATAGTGATGAAGAATTGGATATGAATGAAATGGCTCTTATGGCCAAGAAATTTAGAAAATTCTTCAAAAACAAAGGAAAGAGGGTTGACAAGAATAGCAAATCTTTTGACAAAAAGCGCTATACAGGAAAATCTTACAACAAGCCAAAAGATCCTAAGTGCTACAACTGTGGTCGCTATGGCATATTGCCTCTGAATGCCAAGCTCCTGCCAAAGAAAAATTTAAAAAGAAAGCTATGGCAGCCACATGGGACAACCTTGGGAGTACTGATTCAGAAACAGAAGAAGATCAAAGTGATGAGAGAGGATCAGTTAAAATTCTGATGGCCTCTATCTCTGAGATTGTCCCAGACTTACAAGGCGAAAGAGACAATGATGATCATGAGCAATCAGAACACAATGTGACATCCTCCGATGATGACGAGGATGCTAATGAAGGTTTGCAAGTTGCCTATGATGAGCTATTCCGTCAAAGCATCCTTCTTACCAAGAAGTTGAGCCAAGCTAATATTGATAACAACAAATTGGCTGATGAAATGCAAGAAGTAAAGAGAGAAAACCACGGATTTTACCATCAGATCTGTGAATTGGAAAAGAAAAACAAAGCAGCTTAAGACAAAATTAATACCCTAGAAGATGAGCTGAAAAAGGCAAAATCTATAAATCAGTGTTTAGTCTTGCAGCTTAATCAAGAAAGTCAACTCAATGAAAGATTTGCCCAAAGTAGAGAAAAACTTGGTGATTGAAAAAGTTTTCCGGTGATCGGAAAGGTTTTCCAGCGAGAATCCCAAATACTCGAAGCATAATCGCTCTCTCTCTCTCTCTCTCTCTCTCTCTCTCTCTGAAAACGTTCAAATGAATAGTCGGATGGGGTATTTGTACCCGTGAATACCGGAGATTGGCCAATGAGGAGCTGCCACGTATGACGCACTCTAAAATGGGCTAAAACTAGTCTCAACGCACCCTAAAATTAATGATTTTTCGGGTGCACTGACCTCCTACACTGTAATTGGGCGCATGAGTAAGTACAGGAGTGCGTGTTCACATGTGAGAAATTAAATTCTAACCCATTTTGTTCACACACATACACACACGTATACATTTTTATACGTGTCCAGACAACTTGTCAGGCCTCTGAAAAACTTAGCGTACGTAGTTAAGTCAGTAAACTGACCATTAGAATGAGTTATCGTTGCTAGATTGGAATATCTAACCGTCCACTTCAATTTCGATTACGTGACCAACGTAAAACCGCTGTACGATCTCCACATCGTCCTTTACACGTGTCTATCCCTAAATATGATCTGTACACTTTGTCCATCACCACACATATGCTTAAATCATCTATTTCCCAGCCCTTTGAACCCGCTAAGGTGTGTTTACAACACCCTAGAGTTTAGAACATTTAAATTATAATTTACTTAATTATTTAATAATTTAAATGACTTTTTTATATTGATAAATTAATAATAAATCATCCGTAAGGAATTAGGGTAGGCTCCCTTTATTAAAGTTGCTCAAAATAAACCCTAGAATAGTGTAGAAGTGTTGGATTCTACAAAACTTACAAATTTATAATAATTACGAAAATGCAATCAGTTAAACTTAAGTTACATCACCATTTTTAAGTATAATGATTTCTGACATTCAATTTCATACAAAATTTAATATATGAGTTTTATAGCATATTTTACCCGTACATGTCAAATTTCAGCCGTCCAATCATCCCACAAATGCCCTAATCAGAAATTGGGCCATAAGTGGCCCACCTCAATTCGGATCTTCCTTATTTTTCTTTTCAACGATTAATTTTATGTTGTCCACCTATTGGACGGATAAAATGGTCCAAATCCAACTGGGGTGGACCCCACTCGTAAGGACAGTAGGTTTTATCGCATGTACGTGCAACGCACATTATATTTATATATATATAAAAAAGAAAGTTGATACGAATTCTTCTCCACAAGCTACATAACAGCGGACGTCGCTGTCGTCTCAGACATCTCACAACGTCCATCACAGTGGGCCCCAATGAGAAATCCAGCTCGTTCATCAGAACTGGACCCCATTCAAACTCTGTCCGTCTAAATCCTGTGACCGCTCGTCACTTGTGTAGCCCACTTCAACCCACCGTTCAAACCCAAGATTGTCAAGATTCGAGTTCTTGCTGTGCATGGACGTTCAGGATCGACTACATCACGGTCGTGTGGACCCCACCCATCTTTGCAACGGATTCCCTAGGGCATGTGTGGCAAGAAAATAAGAACCCAATCCAACTTGGATTCGGAACCTCTAACCATCCCACTTCAATTGCAAGTGCTTCTTGTTTGGCTATAAAAGCCAACCGTCCGTTCTTCCACCTTTCAAAAAAACATCAGAGAGAGAGAGAGAAAACATGTGTGTGTGAGAGAGAGAGGAGAGAGAGGTAACGTGAGAGAGAGCATCTCCCACACCGCTGCTGTTACTGTTGTTGCTGGGGGCAACATCCCAGTAAAAAAAAAAGGAATGAAGAAGAGATTGATGCCACAAAGCTTGTGTACGCAAGAAACTGAAGGTTGGATGTGGTATGTGTGGTGGTTTTTGATAAACAAGATTTACGTCATAGTCCGCAGCACATGGAGGAGATGGAGCGAATGTCGATAGTTCTCATAATGTCTTCGAAAATTGGGAAGCTGGATTTGTTTTGCAAAAAAATGGATTGCTGAGATGCATTCAAGGTCCACCATGTTGTTTTCTTGTCATAAGATATCGAAGAAGGTGGAAGGTTGTTGGGCATATGATCGCAAGTCGGGTTTCTCATTATTATTTTTTTACGAAGATTATGATCTAAGTCATAGGGTTGAAGAACAAGAAGAAGGAGAAAAGAAGAAAGAGAAAGAAGGAAGAAAGAAAGAAGAAGGAAGAAAGAAGAAGAAGAAAGAGAAGAAGAAAGAAGGAAGAAGAAGAAAAGAGGAAAGAGAAAGAAAGAAGAAAATCGAGTCGACTCGCTGAGCCAACTCAGATTCAAGTTTGGGCTTGTTTGGAGCCTAGAGATCGTCATATGAGTGAGTGATTCATCTCACATAACTTTCTTCGTTAATTTTTCTTTAGTGTTTTCCTTTGTTTACGTTCAATTTATAAAGTCTCATTCTCTAGTTAGGATTTTAGGCATGCTTTTACGCTTTCTTCCGTGTCATGAAATCCTAGGTAAGGGATCCATCCATCTCCTATCCCTGTATCCTTGAAAGTTCTCATGTCAATAATTATCTTTTCTTTATTGAATTAATTTTCTCAAGTTTTTCTTTTTAATGCACATGTCAGAATTCTACAACAATTCGATTTAGGTTTCTTACATGTGATGTCACCAACATGCAACCCTAGATACACAGTATTTCAAGATTCCACGTGACGTCATTCTCAAACTTCTTAATAAACAACCACTTAGGATTAGATAATATATAATACATAACTCTTGGAACAATCTTAGCTCGTCAACACAATAAACCTTACACGACGATCTTCTCAAATTCCTCGATTGACAATAACTAAAGCAAGATAAAGAATTACCTAATGAAGTTAATGCATGCATAGCGTGAATTGATTGAATTATGATATGCATTGTATGCTTGAAGAGTGCTTCCATAACTCATGACATACGCATTCATTATACACTGCGACAGAACAGGAGCATGGTTGATTTGACTCCTGGCGTGCATGGTTGATTTGCCGCCTTGCTATACCGGTTAGGTGAGCATGGTTGATTTGTGACAGGTTCCTAATGTTCAGTGGCAGCGAGTTCTGGTCGTTTCACTTATTGAGCATGGTTGATTTGCTCAGTTGGATCAGTGGTGCATGGTTGATTTGCCCACTGGTGTGCATGGTTGATTTACCGCCTCGTTATACCGGTTAGGTGAGCATGGTTGATTAGCGACAGGTTCCTAATGTCCAGTGGCAGCGAGTTCCTAGACGTTTATTCCTCTCACACGTATCATGACATACATGACATTATGATAATCATGTTCTATTGATAATAAATCATAAAGTGCATCAATCATAACCTTATCCTCGTATATTTCATACAATTCTATCCGTTGATGATTCACGTCCTATCTTTTATTAACTGGAATATTACCTGTGATGGAAATGACCTCACTGGGCTTTTAGCTCACCAAAATCACCACAGTTTTTGCAGGTTTTCAGGAAGAACAAGACATAGGCAAAGGAGAGTATTCAGGGGGTCTCATCCTTCTCGAGCGTCAATCGTGCTAGATTTATTTTATTTTGTAAAATTGAATGTAATAAGACATTAGTGAAAAAGAAATTTTATATTTGGGGATTTATTTTAGATATATAATGTGTGGGATGGAATCTCAAGGAATCTATGCTCGAATTTTCAATTCACACCCTGGAACTCGGGATTTGGGTTGTTATACTCGAGTCTCGAATTTCAGGGCATGACATACACACCTTAAAAATACTTAGTTTGAGTGCTGATTTTTCGGGTGCGCTGGACCTCAATGCAGCCTTAAATTCATCTCCTGATTTTTACTAAATTTGTGGGTGCGTTGGACCTCAATGCACCCTTAAATTACTTGTGTGATTTCCACTGAATTTATGGGTGCGTTGGACCTCAGTGCACCCTGAAAAATGATTTTATAAATTAAGTAATTTAAGGGTGTGTCAGGCTTGATTTTTCAGGTGTGCTAACGGACTCTTCTTTTGTCTGTTTTGATTGGGTCATTTAAATGATGGATTTGTAGGGCCCCTTGGTTGATAAATAGTCATGCACTGGATATGATAATTCATGATGATGGTTATGCCCTGATTTCGGGTGTTTTCGATCATGATGGTTTGTGGGGCCCACCTAGCGTCTTTTACTGAAAAATGGCTAAGGGTGAGTATCCTAAAATTCTAGTTGAATTTCAGGGTGCGCTGGCCTATGATTTTATGGATGCGCCAACCTGTAAAATATCGTAAATTTTAGTCTTTTATATGTGTTGAGGGGTGTTTTGTGGGGTTCTCTCGAGGTGTGTGGGTAGTTGGGTACACGGATATTTGTTTTGAGGACCCCAATATTTTGGGACCCCAACAGATGCCCCTCTGGTGCGTTGTGATGGACTCGTGATCATCTAGTGCAACGTATCGGATTCTCAGGTCTCTGCTATAAATAGGGAAGTTTGACCATTTTAGTTATTTCACTTGCATTTTCATTTATTCTCGCTCCCACCAGCGCATCCATATATTCGCCAACGCACCCAAAAATTATCTCCAGCATACCCAAATATTGTCGCACGCACCCGAATATTTAAGGTATTGATTTTTCTGGGGGCGCTACCCCTTACGCACCCAAATTTTGGGACTTTGTAATTTTTGGGAATTTCAGGGTGTGTCTAGCCTGACGCACCCATGTTCAGGACTTAATGATTTATTTTATTTTATTTTAGGAGTGCATCGAGCTTGATTTACCCAAGTTTCGGACTTTATCAAATTCTGCATTTTTAAGGGTGCGTCGGACCTGACGCACCCAATTTCCTGGGCTTAGCAAATTTTCATGATTTTTGGGATTTTTTGGGTGCGTCGGGCCTAACGCACCCTGATCCCAGGACTTAGCAAATTTTCATGGTTTTGGGGATTTTTTGGGTGTGTTGGGCCCGACGCACCCTGATCCTAGGAATTAGTAAAATTTTGGATTTTAAGGGTTTTTATGCATAATTAGCTTAATGGTATCTATCGTACTTGTGTTTTGGCTGGGCAAAGCTACTCCCATGGTAATAGGGATTGTTATTTTGAAGGGTACGGGATCCCGTACTTCCACCCTAAGTTTTCATATGCACGATTGTTATTCGGAGGAGGTGTCAGACCTCGTACTCTTAAAAAACTCCTGGGCTATGTCGAGCTGAATATGATATCTTCTTGTAGTCCTAGTGATTAATTTAAATAGAGGTTTAGCATACCCATGTATGTTTTTCTTTGTTTTGATTTGGGCCTGAGCTTCTGTACGCTTTTGCAGATTATAATGACTGGTGGTTCTTCGAAAAGTGATCCTTCGAAGGCTGGTCCTTTCGGCTCGTCATTGACTCCGTCCAAGTGTAAGCGGGCCACACCTAAGAAAGTCAGCATGCCATCTGATCAAAATCCGCAATGGTTCCTTCCACCAGAGACCTTCAATTTTGACGAGCGTATCTTAACACCGCCAAAGTACATACAGTGGAAGATTCTTTGTGATAGAGCTATGTCACCTCTTCCGGATAGGAGTACACAAGAAGAGTGGGACGCTTGGTATGCCTCACTGAGTGGTTTTCGTATTGATGAGGCCGTGGGGTCTGAAGAGGGTGAGGCGAGCCCATCTGTTCCTGTCCAATCTGCTAAACTCGGTTGCCTTAGAATAGCTAGTAAAGGTGCCAAGCAAGTGTACTTGGAGAAACAAGCTAAGTCTAAGTCTGATAAGATGAAGATCCTTTGGTCCACTATTAAGCTGACAGTATCGCCTCTTTCGATACAGAATCCTTATACAAGGTAATATATCAGATATCCTAAAAGTTTTCAACGACAATGCTCCTTTCCAAGCATCGAGCCCTTTGATATGCGCCACGCCAATTCTTTTTTTAGTGTGAAGACTTAGACATCCATCCCGGCACCGTTCCTCAACTGTTCTGTCTGAGAATGGTCAACGTCAGATTGTTCTTGGTAAGAAAGATATGATTTTCTTGGAACCAAACCAAGATCCCCATCAGCCCTTCCCAACACACTATTTCAAGACTCTTCGTCAGAGGTTCGTCATTTAGGAGATATAGAGGTTTGGCTATCAGGTGCGTTTCGGACTCAAGGACATCCGAATCCTCAACCCGGTTATGAAGCTTGGGCGAACCGAATTTTAGCACAACATAAGGATACTCTGCGGATGGTAGGTCTTTTCAAGGCTATTGAGGCGACGTCAAGCCATTTTTATTGTGAGCCATGGCTTTCCAAATGATCCTTAACTACTGGTGTTCCATCACCAATTTTTTCCATCTGCCGTATGGGGAAATGAGCATCTCTTTCTAGGATTTAAACCGAATCGCAGGTCTTCCAATACTTGGGAGGATCTATGACGAATGGGTCCTTAGCGATGATGAGCTATCAAGGAAGAAGAAGGGCGTCGACAATGGTTTTTCTTTTCTGTGGCTTGTAACGAGCTTTTTGCGCAGCTTTCCCAATTTTGGGGCTTCAAGGACAAGCTCCCTTTTGAGGATTGGCTAATCTATTTCAGCCATGGCTTAGAGTAAGTATCTTGTTGTAAATTATGTTCCAGCATTTCGTTTCGTCTTTCCTTCTATTAATAGTCTCTCTCTTCTTTCAGCTTGGATTACGCACTCTACAACGAGGGTCGTGGAGACAAGGATTTCTTGAAGAATAGGATGAAGGAGAAATTTCCTAGACTGAACAAGCTATCTCCAACGTGTGAGCTGGCTGATTTCTTGGCTTATTGGCTAAGCTGTGTAGCCCTGCCTAGTTCCAAATAGGCCGATAGTGTAAGGGTGTCTTATTTTATTGTTGCGGGAGCCTTGGCGAATGGTCATCGGTTCATGATAGCCCCAGTGGTTTCGTGTTCTCTCTACCGGGCCTTCGGTTGTGTCATCAGTAACAAGGATCATGCCGCTTTCAGGATGAATCCTGCTTATTTCGGGTGGCATTATCTATCCGGGTGGCTTGGAGTGTACTTTCTCTGGGTGTACGGAATAAAATTTGGGGGTTATGTTCAGGAAGGAGTGATTCCGCTGTACTTTTTTCAGAAGCAGAAGATGGTTGGGCAGAACCTGACAATCGTTAAGATGAAGATCTCTCGGTTTGACGAGGTCTATTTCTTTCACTTTTTGGGCAGTAGAAGCAAGGATCCGATATTGTGCGATGATGACGACAGTATTGATTACTACGAGTGCTCATTCTTGATAGCAATTCGCTCGTCATCGCTTCCTTTACGCGAAGGGTTAGAGTTTTAGGGAGAGCTGTACTATCCTAATCGCTTTGCTCGTCAATTCGGCTACGACCAAGAGGTACCTGAGACACTGGAACCGGTAATGCATGAACAACGACTGTATGGTGTTGGGCCGGTTCACTGGAAATGGATGTGGCGACAACTCTTACTAACTGGAACCGGTTGCTCCTTTATTATTCCTGGAATGAAGTATACCACCGGAGGTTACTATGGATGGATGAGATGGTGGGCCCACCAATATTTGCTAGTTCAGAACAATCTTCACGTGAGTGAGCCTATCTTTATTACACCTCCGATCATCAGTCCTGTTCCTGCTGACAAACTTGGGTATGTGTCGGAACATCTCCATCAACTCGCCACGCCGGGTACACGAAAACTCACAACTTCTTTGAATATGGTAATTGACCATGAGAAGCCCGAGCATACACTTGAAGGTTAGATCGCTTATGGGGAAGGGAACATAACACAAGATGGGACAGACTTCTCGCCTCTCGGGCCTATTGACGAGGTATGAAGAGGAGATGACGTTCCAAGTGGTAATGATGACGATAATGATGATGATGATGATGATGATGTTGATGATGGTGATGATGGCGATGATGATCATGATGGTGATGATGGTGATAATGGTGATGATGGCGATGATAATCATGATGGTGATGATGGCGATGATGATCATGGTGGCGATGATGATGAGGGTGGACATGGTGGCGATGATGAAGAGGGTGATGATGTAGATGTGGGCAATGTCACAGCGTGAACCCCGTCGATGAGTGGTTAGAGGAGCCAAGGGAGTTTGTCCAAATGTTCTGTTCTTGGAGAGAGTGATGACAAATTATCACCTAGGCGATCCGGACCTCGAGTAAAAACTGCCCCTTGCCCCATTGTCACCTATGGGGGCAAAAAGATTAGTGAAATGCGGAAATTGTAGGACGCCGAGCTGCGACGAAGTCAACTTTCCAAAGCAGCTGGTAATGCTTTGACTGACGATGCAGGTGAAGTCAGGGAAGAAGGGAGTTAAGTTCTCAAGCTAATCTGAGCAGAGATCGCAATACCGGGGAAGGTAACGATGGTGAGCTGATATATGATAGATCTGTCCCTGAAGTAGATGTAGAAGCCATCTTTATGGATCTGGATGATGGGGCACAAGCTGAAGCTCTCCCTCCTTCTAATCTTCCTGTGGCTGAAGTTGAAGCCAATCAAAGTTTCGTTCCTGAGACAACTGTTGCCATCGCAGTGGAGGGGGCTATACCTCCCTTGAGCCTTCCCCATACCGAAGATACCATGGTCGAGGATGTTGGTCTATCTTCTCAAGAGGTTGTGGCTTCTAATGCTGAGCCGAGCGCACCCGAACCTACTGTAAAAGCACCTTGTGCTGTTGAGTCGGTTTTAATTGCTGGTATCAATAAAGTCGTAATACTTTCTCATCATGAAGCATCTGAACCATCGATTGATAAAATAGTTGAGCATGCCCCAGAACTACCAATGCCTGTTGGTTCAACTAGTGTACTGTCTGTTGACACTTCTGAAGTTACTAGTATATTACTTGTCCTTATTATTTTTCTGCTTTTCTTCTTGTTGTGGTTTCCATATATTAATTTTTTATCAATATCTTTGCCAGCGACGGCTCCTGTTAGCACTCCTGCCCCTATCGTCTTACCTGAGACATTCATCTCTTCACTCCGAGGCATGTCAAAGATTAAGGCGGGTGTCCTGAAGTCTCTTCTAACTGCCATTATTGATTCTTTGAAGAATGGAGATGAGTAGTCGGTTCTAGACGAGGGAATGAAGGCGCTCGAAACTCATGCTAAGTGGCTTGGGATTGACGTCTCTGTGATGAGCAATCATGTAGCCCTATTCAAGGAGGAGCTCGCACAGGTTAATGACGCTAGACATCTCAAAGCTTATCCTTCCGTCGAGGAGAAACACGGCCAGTTGCAATCCCTTCTTCCATAGCTCGACTCACAGGAGGCACAAGTGACCGTAATGATGCAAAATTAGCACGCTGCTAGCATTGGGCGTCAAGGGGTTGCGGATCGACTAGCAAATCATAGAGTGGTTACAGGCGGAACGTTTAGTTGTTCATCTCAATCTTACAAAATTTAGCAACCAAGAGACTCGTCTGCAGTCATCTGTTGAGCAGCAAGAGGCAGAACGCAATACTACACGAGCTCAAGTTGTGAAATTGAGGCAATTTCTTCAAAACATCCCTGACCCTGCTCAGGTCTTGGCTGAGGTAGAAGCAGCGTAGAAGGTGGCTCAAGAATCTGCAATTGATTTGTTAGAGCAATGTATAAAAAATTTAAATGCTTAGAACATGTAATGATTTTGTTATTGACATGTTTATTTTTGTATCTTTTTAAGGCATGCTGTGATGTGATGTTGTAACGATATGTATGTTATTTGTGTGATTCCCATTATGTTTGCGGTTTATTTGACATATCTTTCATTTTGGATTTCGAACTTAAATCAGACTAAACCATTTTAATTAAGAAGAAACATCCCCCTGTTAGGACTAAAACCTACACTCATGGAAAAATGAAGAGTCTCAATTTAGAGCTCGTCTTTCCATTTAAATTCTTGATAGTTTTGAAAAGATAGAGTCGTATTCTTGACATGTCCTAGGTCTTAGCAACTTTCCTAATACCCGCATAAACACAAAATTGATGATTAGTGCTTAAAATTGCTACTATTCTCTGTTGTATTGTCTCATTTCTTTTGGTATCCTGTTTATTACACTTGCCCTTTAATGGGGCATTTACAAATCACAATGATAAATAAGTGTAAGGTATAATATCTTTTCAGAAACCGACCATTCACCAGGGAGCTGATGCCTTACCCTTTACAATCGACTACCTGGTAGGCTCCGTTAGAATATAACTCGTCAATGATGCACACTGGGTCCCATTTTGGGTCGAATTTGCTTTTCCGGCCTTGAGCCAGTGTTGGTCGTTTCATCATCAGTACCAAATCACCTTTTTTGAACAATCTGCCACAAACTCATTTATCATATGCAGTTGAAATTTACTTCTGATACATTTCAAGGCGGCGAGCCTTTTGTCATATAGAGCATTAAGCTCGGCCATTCTGGTCTTGGTGTTGTGTTCAGATGTTAGGGAGTGCCGGAGTGCGAGCCGTAGCGACTCGACTTGTATTTCCATCAGGGATAGGGCTGTAAATGGTCGGGTTAGAGGCGGGTTTAGCCAAAACTAGACCCGCCCATTTATTAAATGGGTATGGGTCCAAATTTTAGAACCAGACCCTTTTATTGTAATATACAGAATAAATTTTAGGTGTATAAATTTTTTTTTTAGAAAATTAAGATAAAATCTGACCATTGAGTGGATCATATGACACTTGAACATAAATATAGATCAATTTGTTTTATGAAATACAGATCTAAACCGTGGATCGTACATCCATGTCATATAAAACGTAAACCTACAGTCGGATTGTCAATTCGAGTGCTATAAATGGTCCGATTGATGGACGGATGACTTAAATCCTCTAAATTGACTATCTTAAAGAATGATCCATCCAATGTGTGCTGATCATCTTGTAAATCGTATTATAACGTTCAAAATGGTATAAGTATGATAATTTTTCCTAAGTAGAACTTGAGATGTGAGGCCGGATATATGGATGGCCATAATTTATTGAAGATATTAACGATCTAGTAATCTGATTTGTGTAAAATTACTTTCATATGATTCATCTTAAGTAGACCCAGCATGCTATCTAATTTGATCATATCATATATATACTTAGATCTTTCTAATCATGTGCACGTGTATATTGCACCATCATGACCACCCATTACCTCACCTATCATACATAGTTGACCATTGCCATTATTTTTCCATGTACATGTATATCATAGTCTATGATTCTGTGTGGTTAGAATTTAATATTTCATAACCATGTATAACATATAAGGTTGGCACACACACAAACATGTATATACTCCCACCCATGATGTTGAGAGAGTACCTTTGATAGGTGTGCCCTCATGGCTATGAACGGTAATACATCATATCTCGTTATCCCAGTATCTTTTGAGAGTGAAACAAATTTTAATAGGATGTGCTTAGTTTTAAGGAGCAGATAAATGTTTTAGATGATGATGACCACCTATGTGGGACCCACTTTGAGAGTGGCACATGTACGTACTCTAAGCTACACTCTTAAATAAGAAATTTTCTTAAAATCCCTCTCATAACCTTTTTTTCTTAAATCTCTTCCATTTACTTCAAAAGAGTACATGCATTTACATGTGTTTAACATATATTTTTTTCATGCATGTGTTTAATGTAAGAAGACTTTGTTTCATCTATATGAAGCAATGCCAAGTCTCTTTTCGTAAACACTTACACTTTAAATAGAGAGAGAGAGAGAGAGAGAGAGAGAGAGAGAGAGAGAGTTCTGTGAGCTTATCTTCTGATCCAAACCATTTATCAAGTGAGTACTCTAAGACTATATCTCTTAGATATTTTTGATCAAATCCAAGTGGTCCCCACAAAGTATAAAACTAAGATGAATTATGAGTTGACCATTAGTCATCATGAGTGGGCCCCACATGGTACTCCACACGCTGCCTCACGTGGGCAAACGCATGGGCCCCTTATGCGGACATAATGAATGGCAAGAATGGGCCCTACTCTTTTATAAGGTTTTGTACATGTGGGTTTTTCTGTTTAGATTTGAATTTTTATTTATTTTATTTGTTGTTATCATGTTTAACAATATAAATGAATCAATTAGTTTAGAGATCTTATCATTAGACTTATGGTGGGCCTATATATATAAAAAAAAAACTAACATCTTTCTAAAAAGGGCCCTACCTTAAGATCTTGTCATTAGAAACATGACAAATGAGTTTTAGATGAAAGATCCATCTTTGACAAGTAATATAGCGGTGAGCCCCACCAACATTAAAGGCATCTTTAAGTGGGCCCCACTTCATTTATTCGAATGAACGATGGATCTTATTCAACAAAGTATAGATCTTTATTGAAAGTCTTATAAATCTTTATCTTCGTTTGTTAATCAAGATCCTTAATCTAATCTTAGATTTAAATCACTAAAGTTTAAATAAAAGATAAAAATGATGATATGGATTGTTAAATCAATGATCAAGTCCAATCCAACCGTTGATCAAGAGTCTACTAAACCAATTAACGAATTAAATTTGGGAATAATAAGATCCACCCGACCCAGATCTAGATTGGATCATCTGATCAAGGATCAACTAGGGTCGTTGGACCAAAATTGTGAAAAATAAGAAAATGAACGATCGGATCGGATGGATCTTAACACATAATTGTTATAAAGGTTGATCTTGACCTTAGACCCACTTAAATCATGATTTAAACTCATGATTCTTGAGATATTAGTAAGATTTGACTAGTGAATGGACCCGATTATTCACTTGAGGTCGCAAGTGGACCATCTTAAAACCAATATGATCTGATATTGATCTTGATTATCAGATCATGAATCAATTTCATCTAAACCATATAAAATGTGTGTAAACCCTTGGATTAGTAATTCAACTAGTCATAACCGTCCATCAAGTGGCGAATTCATCAAAATGGAAGATTAAGTATATAGGAACCTATATCCAACCGACTATATCTTAAATGAACGATTCTAATTAAAGTTTAACGGTCGGATCGAAAGGATCTCTGGTTTATATGAAAATAAAGCCAAAATGAATGGTTAAGATTGGTAGATCATGAACTAAATGTGAAATATGACTAAACCAAAGGTGTGGATCGTTAGCTTGATGATCTAATTGTCAAATCAACGGTCATAATTGTGTATTAACGGATAATAATTGATTATATCATGAAATTAAGTATGAAAGTAACCCTATTCGCATAACATTTAAAAGGGAACCCAACGAGAACGAAAACCAAGAACCCGTCAACTAGTCACAGAGGATTGTATCCAAGGAGCTCAAGCAGAATAAAACTTTTGAGTAAGTAACACTACACCAGGATGGTATTTCCAGCATGCATTCATTATGCATTCATGAATCTTATAATATAAACTGCTTATTTGATATATGTCATTATCTAAAATGTGATGTTGAAGTTGAACACCAGACAACTTGGGGATAGAAATCCCTTAAATTCTCGGGCAGAGTTCCCAACCGGAACTCGAGTTGGTACCAATAGGGCCTCCTCCCAAGGCTGCGGCTCAGGGCTGGAGAAGGAGTATAGTCAGCTCTAGAATAGACTACTCATCGTTGAATGGGTGTTGGCAGGCCGGAAGCTGTGCGCAGCCATGGCCCTGGTGATTCCTGAGTATGGAGTTGTTTATATGATAGATGGCATATTTTATTGTTATTTTGGTAAACATGATATGTATTGAATCATGCAAATTATTATTACTTATTGGGCTTCTAGCTCACGATGTTGTATATGGAAACCATCCAGGAAAAGACATAGTGGAGGCGTTTCTACGAAGATGACTTCGACAGAATAACTGGTGGAGGAGCCAGAAGGAAATAAGAGAATTTAGTCTTTATATCTATGAAGTTATTTATGTTTTGAGTGATTTAGTTCGGACATAAGCCTTAGGGCGATTTGATACTTTGAGACAATTAATAATTAGTTATATGCTATGATGATAATTAAACTTTTATTTTAGTGGGTGAATGTGTTACGGTTTACTTTTAGCATAATATGATAGCTACTACCTCGAACTCGATACCCGAATTGATGGAATTCGGATATCCAAGGTTGGGGTGTTACATTTACTAAATGGGCAGGTCTGGGTCGGGTCCAGGTTAACCCATCAAACCCATTTATAAATGGGTCTGGGTCTGGGTCTAATAGAGGGAGATCCACCTAGACCCATTTATAAATTGGTCGGGTCTAATGGGTCTGGGTCTAGATCTAGTATGCAAGCATTTTTATAAATGGGTCCCTTGAAACATAGACCAAACCCACCCACTTATTAAATGGGTTTGGGTTAGGTCAGTCGAGCCAAATATAAAGGAAACTAGACCCAGACCCATTTAGCAAATGGGTCTGTTCTTGGACCCAGACCCGTACTATTTAACAAATGAGTCGGGTTTAAATGGGTTGGGTCTGGGTACCCCATCAGGTCAGCTGACCCATTTACAGCCCTAATCAAGACCACAACTTTGATAACATACACCAGCGAGTAAAGTGTAGCTTGGGTGGCTGTATAGTGTGTGGTCTAATATGCCCATAGTGCTTCGGGCAATCGTTTATCCCAATCTCTCTTATTCTTTGCTATCGTTTTCTTCAAAATTTTCACAATAGTCTTGTTAAAGGCTTCGACCAATCTATTCGCAGGGGTATAGTAAGGCATCGAATAACAATGCTTGATGTTGAACTTCGTGCACAATTTGTCGATAGTGGTGTTCTTAAAGGGCGTTCCGTTGTCGGTGGTGATCTTCTTGGGGATACCATGTCGGTATAATATGGTGTGACAGATGAAACCTTTGACATGCTTGGCTTTCACGTTCCTGAGGGCCATCGCTTCAGCCAATTTGGAGAAATAATCGTTGCACTTAAGATGTACTGATGTCCCTGGGAAGAGGTTGGACTAATTGGCCCAATCAGCAAAAGGCTAGGACATTACGAATTGGTGCAACTCCTCTAGCGGCGAATGTATGATATTCGCATAGATTTGATATTGGTGGCATTTCTTGACATATTCTATTGCATCTTTCATCATTGTAGGCCAATAGTACCCCATATGTCGAACACAGTGATGTAAGTTCTTCTCCTTGGTAAGCACTGTATTCTCCGCCGTGAGCTTCTTTTAATGTGTGCTTCATCTTGGTTTAGGCATCGCAATAATACCCCTTCACATGAACGCTTGTAAAGAATGTCACTCTGTAGTATAAATGAACCGGCGTGCCTTCTGACTTGGGTGCGCATCTTGAGATCTTCCAGCAGAAATTCGTATTTCAGATAGTTGATAAACGACCTTCTCCAATTATCTTCTTCTGTAATCTTGAAACAACAGATGGGGTTTGCACTTGATTCACCACCGTAAGTGCAACTGTTGATAGGATTCTCCTTTCTTCAATTGTCACTTAGAGTGGGATGCCCCAGGGATTAGCCAGAGCAACGACCAGATTGGCGAGTGCGTCGGCTTGTACATTCTCCTGCCTTGGTATGTACAAAATGTTACTGTTCCAAAATTGATCGAACAATGATTGTGCTTAGTGGCAGAAAGGTGATAATTCAGGCTTGTGAACCTCATATTCTGTCGTCAGCTGTTCGATGACCAGCCTAGAGTCACCGTAGATTTGTATGGCTTTGATATGCATTTATAGGGATTGCTGTAGTCCAATGATGAGGGCTTGATATTCTGCTTCGTTATTAGTACAGGCCAGCACGATCGTAAATGAATAGGGCAACAAATCCCCTTGTGGGCTAACAAATATAACTCTTGCTCCTGCTCTTGTTGATCTGGAGGCACCGTTGAAGTACATTTGCCAAAGTCGCACTTCCCCAATAAACATGACTTGGTCATCTGGAAGGTCACATTCCATTTCTTCGCTGCTTGGGACTGGATGTGCAATGAGGAAGTCCGCGACCGCTTGTCCTTTAATAGCTCGGGCTGTGACATATGTGATGTTGAATTCTGAGAGGAGGGCCCACTTAGCCAGTCACCTAGACAATATAGGCCGGTTCATGAGAAACTTGATTAGATCCGCCTTGGATATTGTTCGCTCGCCTCAAGTGCAAGGCTGCGATGTAGTAATAATCTCGGTAAGATCGAGGTCGATCCACAGGAAGTTAGAAAACCAATTCTAAACTATTCCAACAACTTGAATTGAAACAATTTGGAGTTTTGAATTAAGAGAACTAACTTAAAACCGTAACTTAGAAAAATCAGTAGTTTAAAGGAACTAAGGCTTTCAAGGATCCACTTGTAGCAATCCCATGTCAATCCAATCAATCCAAGGATAAAACACAACTAGATTCGAAGTTCTATCTCTCATCTAGTTGGAAGATAAAGCATTTAAAACGCGTTTAATTCCACTTAAGTTGAACTTCCAAGTTCTAGTCCTATTCAATCCTATAGCATTCAAAATCATAGCCTTCGGAGTAACAGCCATGCCTATGGACTATGGCATGCTCAATGGTTACTATAATTCAAATCTAATCAAGCCAAATATGATAATCTTAGAGAATTGCAAGGAATCCATGTCTGAAGCACATGAACTCTCATAAGACTTCTAAAAATATCAACGTTATTTGAACTGGAATATTCAAAATCCAAACTTAAAGTGAAAGTACTTGAATTAAACTGAATTAAACATGAAATTAGCTACAAGATTCACCTCTCAGCCCTAGCTAAGAGGTTCTAGCCGAGCATTGTGAAAGTACGTTGGTAGTCTAACACGACACCTTCGTATGTGCGGAAGCTTAGAGAGCAACTAGAATTATGGCTAAGACCTATAGGAGGGGGTGATAAGGACCTTTTTGAAATTCTTTTCGCCTACTTACACAATTTAACAAATTAAACTAAGTAAGCAAGAACACTTTGGCTTCCAAGCCTAAGTGGGTCCAATCACAAGACTAGCATAAGGTTTAAGCAATAAACAACCTATTCTAAGCATGCATAGATAATCAAATGATATAACTAATCAGGCTCCTAATCTATGCAACCTATGTAGACTTATGAGAATGAATCAATGGGCTCAAGTCTATACAACTAGTGAAAGTACATCTTGTGTGTGGATGTGCCTATCTAGTGCCTAGCATACATTCCTATCAAGCATTCATAATTAAACAATTAAACATCCAATGCTAAGATATCAATGTGCTCAATTCAATCACAAACACAAGCATGTATAGTAGTTCGAATTTGGGTCTACTCCACTCCCGGTTCAAGTACTCAACTCCTTTGAGCACACCGGCATTCACTATCGGAGATTTTAAATGAGGTTCACCTCTTAACCTTTACACGAAGGTTTTACCGGTTCATGTCTCAACCATAACCAGAGTTTTGGACAAAGGCTAACTCTCAACTCGATGCATGTTCACTCTCGTTTCAAAGGCTCCCCCTTGGAGACTTTGTTTAGGCCCAGCAAACGGGCCAAGGAGTGCCAAACAACCCCTAGTCTTTAGGCCGACAAACGGGCCAAGGAACGGCCAACGTCCCTAGTTCGAGTTTGACAAACAAACTCTACACTCAACTCTCAAAGGGAATTGAGTGGATGGACTCTCAATAAAGACAACCTTACTTGTTGGATGAGCCCCTTGTTTAACGCTGGTTCGGGTTGCTTGATCTCCGCTCTCCCGTGCTTCAATCTGCTTCTCTTGCTTCCACAATCGAGTTGCTGTTGCGTCGCCAATGCCTCAGCTACACTTGATCAATCACCTTACTTGTGATGCCTTTAAAATGCCCAAGGTGATAGGAGGGTAGGTTTGAGAACTCTACAACTAATGGGAATGGGTTGCCTAGAGTTTCTCTCCTACAACGATCTCATCTTAGAGTTTTGGACAAGGATATGCCTATCAAGGAAGGTCCAAACTTTAGAGATTAAGAGGGGATGAAGGTCATCTTCTTCACGAGCTTGGAATGCTCCAATCTTGTGTTAAAGCACAAGGAAGATGCCTTGCATATGTTGGGAATGAGACTCAAATGGTCTCCAACAATGGTGGCTTCACTCCTCTCAAAATCGCTCTTCTTACTCCTCAATTTGAGCCAAGCCCTTTTATAGAAAAATGTGCAACAAATTTAAAATGGGCAAAAAATGGCTAGTGCTGACCGGTCGTGACCGGTCGGCCAGGGGTCCACGACCGGTCTTGACCGGTCGGCCATAGGCCAAAACTGGACAGGGGCTTTGCTGCCTGCAGGAGGGTCTGCCCAACCGGTCAAGACCGGTCTGACCAGCCCAGCCGACTGGTCAAGACCGGTTGGCCCAATGGCCTGAGAACACAACAAGCTGCTGTTTGGTTTGGCAGTCAATCCGACCGGTCTTGACTGGTTAGACCAGTCCATCCGACAGGTCTTGACGGGTTGGACAGGCCTGGGTTCAGCCAACAGTTTACTAACCCATCTATTTCACACCCCACTCACATTGGCCTAGGTATGGATGATCTTTTAGGACATTTAGGGCCAATCTATGATGACTAAAGGTTTCATAATATGGTCAAGGTTATCAAGGAGGTTAAGGGTTAGGTTTTGGTTAAGGCACATCAAGGCATCACTTTTACCTGTTTCTTCTTCCTTGATACAGCAGGGCCACTTGATTCTTCGGTCTTCGTCTTCATTAAGCTCAACCGACACTAAGTGATTGAAAAACAACGTGCACTAGTATGCCATGAAAAAGTGCAGTAACACATTGTCATACTACAACTAGAATAAAAAAGAAAAACTAAATAAAAGCATGAAAAACTAGAAAAATCGGAATCGACGGAGTTGTGACGCTCCACGGTGCTCTCCTTCACTTCCCACAACCTCCAATCTCTTCTAGGATACCTTTAGACAAAGCCCTAAGTCCCTTTTTATAGAATAGTGCAGAAGATTCCAGATTGCACAAGAAATCACGGAGCTGCGTAGAGAAAATCAGAGCTTGTAGGACAAGCTCTGTTACGCATACGATTGGTCGGACGACCGGTCTGAGCTCCTGGACGACCAGTCAAACGACCAATAGTAAAACAGCAAAAGCAGTCCAGCAAGCTTTTTGGACTTTTGACCACTCTCTGTTGAGTGTTCGATCGATCTGATGACCGATCTGAGTGATGTGCGACCGGTCTGACGACCGGTCTATCTTGGTCCAGTGATATGTACATGAATGGGGTTCACTGTTGAATTGCAGACCGGTCGGACGACCGATCATGTGCCTTGGCTGACCGGTCCTCAATGCAGAGTGTTGCCTTTCTTCCTTCTTTCTTCCATATCTCTCTTGCTTCTTTCTCCCATCCTTTGGCACTTAGTTCTTTGATCTTCAATGCATGCAAGGTGACTCTTTTAACCATGAATTGGTGAAATCTCCCTCTCATTCCTACAATCACAAAAACATGTATTAGATTTGTCTTTAAACATGAAAACCATATACATAATGTGATGTAATGGGTCAGCAAATGTATAAATTGGAGGCTCAACACACCCCCCCAACCAGCATTTTGCTAGTCCCGAGCAAAACATGTGTGAAACAAGTTCAAATCTTCAAAATCCAACTCTCTTTCAGAAACTATGCTTCTATCCATTCCAAGACATACACGTGTAAAAATCAGAAAAATTTGGTGATAGAAGTTGAAGCCTTAAACTCTCAAAACATAATAAGTGTTCATATGAAATTCCCGCTGATTGATTGATAATTAGAAAAAATTGAACAATTTTAACGTAGTGTGCATAGTGAATGTTCATCTCATGAGTTTCTGGGATTATCTTCTTCATAGATCAACTAGACTATGGATCTAAAAGTATACAGATCAACAACAAGCCTATGACAAGAATTTTCCTTACCGTCCTTCTGATGGCTTTCACACTACGTCCCATTTCCTACTTTGGTTACGGGTAGACCATCCCCCGGTTGGTAATAAGTAGCCATTTTCAGAATTTTCCACCACATGCTCAAACATTCCCATATTTTCATCCTTCCTTTCCATTTTTATATACATTAGATAGGATTTTTAGAAATCCATATCTTTCGTTCTTTTCCCATGGACAAGGATGGACAAAGTACCCCGGCTTGGTTCCTCAACACCTCAAATCTAAACCTAGCCAATCCATAAATCTACATAATCCTTTCAAAATGTGAGAATCGTGTAAAGTGAACTAGATGTAAAAGTGTTTTAATTTTTCTATCAGTCAAATTAATAGGGGAATCCAATTAGAAAACCATCATGTTACAAGTCCTTTAAGAGTTTCAAAATCATCTTACTACATCTTTCTTCCTTTCATACTTGCGATATCCCAAGTGCATATAAACATGATTTTCCAAAGGAGTTTTGAATTTTCAGAAAAATTGAAAAATTTTCAACAAATAATGCTTAAAATGTAATGCTCGAAATGTCCACAAACTGTTAGATGAGGAATCTCATCTCACCCCCAACCAAATCTTGCATTATCCTCAATGTAAAAAGATATGCGATGAGCATGAACATGGAGCAATGGTAAAATAAAAGAGAGTGAGAACGATAGTACATGAGAGAGTCGATCATGTAAGTGTACAACTCCAATATCAAAATCTACTAAAGCAAGTAAAACTAAAACAGAAAAACAACTAAAGCTAATCCTACACTATACCTTTGTCAGACTAGGAGATCAATTGTTCTGATACACAGGATCATTCAGAGTGATGGACATGTCCTCTGAATCAAATTTCTCAACGAATGGTTTAAGGCGTTGTCCATTCATTTTAAAACAGTTACCATTCGCCGCATTCTCTACCTCAACAGCCCCATGGGGAAAAACTTCTTTAACAATATATGGGCTAGTCCATCGAGATCGTAATTTTTTCGGAAAGAGATGAAGTCGAGAATTATACAAGAGCACTTTCTGACCTTCATGAAAAGATTTCCTGAAGATGTGCTTGTCATGAAAGGCCTTCATCCTACTCTTGTAAATCCTCGAGTTCTCGTAAGCATCATTCCGGATCTCGTCAAGCTCATTCATTTGGAGTTTGCGAAACGAGCTAGCCTTGTCAACATTAACGTTCAATGCCCAAATCGCCCAATAGGCTTCGTGTTCAATCTCCACAGGAAAGTGACAAGCTTTCCCATAGACAAGTCTATATGAGGACATTCCAATGAGGGTCTTGTAAGCGGTACGGTGAGCCCAAAGTGCATCGTCTAATCTAAGCGACCAATCTTTGCGATCCAGTCTCACCGTCTTTTTCAAAATTTGTTTGATTTCCCGATTGGAAATTTCAGCTTGCCCACTTGTCTGTGGGTGGTATGGGGTACTCACATTATGCCTAATGCCATATTTCTTCATTAAAGCTTCGAAGGGCCTATTGCAAAAGTGAGAACCACCATCACTAATGATGGCTCAAGGCGTTCCAAATCTGGAAAGTATGTTTTCTTTAAGGAACTTTAGAACCATACGATGATTGTTGGTTCTACATGAAATAGCCTCTATCCATTTAGACACATAGTCTACGGCAAGCAATATATAGACATGTCCAAAAGATGAGGGGAATGGTCCCATGAAATCGATGCCCCAACAGTCAAATACTTCAAGATGTTGAATTGGGGTAAGAGGCATAATGTTCCGACGGGACAATCCTCCTAGCTTTTGACAGTGCTCGCATGCTTTGCAAAACTCATGGGTGTCCTTAAATAGAGTTGGCCAATAAAAACCGCACTGCAGAATTTTTGCAGTGGTTTTCTTGGCGAAAAAATAACCCCCACATGCTTGATCATGGCAAAAGGAGATGATAGAATTATGTTCATCATCAGGGACACATCTCCTAATAATTTGATCTGGGTAATATTTAAAAAGTAAATGTTCATCCAAGAAAAATCTACGCACTTCCCTTAGAAATTTTCGTTTATCCTACGCAGTCCAATGAGTCGGCATCGCACCTGTGGAAAGATAGTTTGCAATATCAGCATACCACAGTGGATGTGTAGCAACAAAGAGTTGCTCATCAGGGAATGAGTCCTCAATATATGACTCATCAATAGAACTTGGTAAAACTAGGCGGGATAGATGATCTGCCACCACGTTCTCTACTCCTTTCTTGTCCTTGATTTCTAAGTCGAATTCTTGAAGGAGTAGGATCCATCTAAGAAAACGGGGCTTAGTGTCCTTCTTAGAAAGAAGGTATTTCAGCGCCGCATGATCTGTGTAAACTATAACCTTGGATCCTATCAAGTATGCCTGAAATTTGTCCAAGGCAAAAACAATAGCTAGGAGCTCCTTCTCCGTAGTCAAGTAATTGACTTGGGTGGGGTTCAGGGTCCTACTTGCATAGTAGATAACGTGGGGCTTTTTGTCCTTCCTTTGTCCTAACACCGCCCCAATGGCATAATCACTTGCATCGCACATCAACTCAAAAGGAATGGACCAATCCAGTGGTTGCATAATAGGAGCGGTTATCAACATGTCTTTTAGCTTTGAAAAAGCTAATTGACAATCGACACTCCACTCGAATTGGTTCTCCTTTTGGAGAAGGTTGCATAAAGGCCTAGAAATATGACTGAAATCCTTAATGAACCTTTTATAAAAATCGGCGTGTCCAAGGAAGGACCGCACATCGCGTATGCTCTTAGGTGGTGGTAGGTTGGAAATAATATCAATTTTAGCCTGGTCTACCTTTATTCCATTGGACTAGATGATATGTCCAAGGAGTACTCTTTGTACCATAAAATGGCACTTCTTCCAGTTTAAGACAAGGTTCTTCTCCTCACACCTTGTCAAGACCAACTTCAAGTGATTGAGGCACTCTTCAAACGTACAAAAAAAAAAAAATCATCCATGAATACCTCGAGAAATTCACCCACCATGTCTGAGAAAATATTCAACATGCATCATTGGAATGTGGCGGGTGCATTATATAGCCCAAATGGCATTCTTCGATATGCGAAGGTGCCAAACGTGCATGTAAAGGTGGTCTTCTCTTGGTCTTCTGGGGCTATCTCAATTTGATTGTAACCGGAATAGCCATCTAGGAAGCAATAATAAGAGTGATCCACTAACCTCTTCAAAATTTAATCTATGAATGGGAGAGGGAAGTGGTCCTTCCTAGTGACCGTGTTTAGCTTTCGATAATCAATGCACATACGTGTTGAGCTCTTAATTGTGCATATTCTAACTCCAATTCATCACTCATTATGCATGGTTTTCATGATTTAAAGACTAATCTAATGCATGGATTTGTAATTGTAGGAATGAGAGGGAGACTTCACTAATTTATAGTTAAAAGAGTCACTTTGTATGCATTGAAGATAATATAACAAGTGCAAAAGGTGGAGGAAAGAAGAAGAAAGAAAGAGAAGAAAATATGAAAAAACTGTCTCAAGACCTGTCCCAAGACCGGTTGCCAAATAAGTCTACATAGCTAGACCGGTCACCCGACCGATCGCCAGACAGTTCGTTAAGAGTCTAGAGAAACATAGCTTGCTGGATTATTTTTTAGTTTCTTAGACTGGTCGTCCGACCAGTCACCAGACCGGTCTAAGGTGATCCAGAAACTCCAATTTTCAAGGCCAAGTTTCCAAATTGCGAAAGGACTTTGCAGATTCTCAAAGTTTCCAAGTTGGTACGGGATTTCTCTTATAAAAGGCCACCTCCAGCTCTCTTCTTAAGGCATCTAGCAACATGGGGAGCAAAGAGATCAAGACCTAGGAAGCTTCCTAGCCTCCTACAACTAGTTTTCTTCTTCTTCTAGTTCTAGTTTTAGTTTTGTTTTTATGCTTTTCATTAGCTAACCTCTTAGCTATAGGTGAAACTTATAGTTTACCTAGATGTTTTAATTCGTTTTATTGGTTTCAAGTTGGATTTATTGAAGAACAATGGTTTTGGAAGTTTGAATAAAGTTCTAAGTAGTTTTTCTTAATCTTATGATGGCTCATGGATGTTTGGAAGAATTGCTTTAGTTCTTAATCGTTTTGCATGACTCTAGACCTGTACGCTCCGAGAAATCGGATTCAATACGCTTTAGACTTGGATCATCATATGGGAACTTCAAACCAAAGTTCTACCTTTTTGTTCTAAATTCTGAATATTGTGTTGATTGTTCATATGATTTGAATGAAGTTCAAACCATAATGTAGTTAAGTCTTGTGACAGGGTTTGATGATTATTATGGTTATGATCTTAATCAATTGGAACTAGGATTGACCTAAGCAATTAAGTGTGCTCAAGTCCTAACTTGAATTGAGGGAATCATGTTGATGAACAAGACATGTGTTGGATTGTTTTGATAATATAACCGCTCTATCATCCTGCTAGATAGGATTTGATTTCGATTCTAGTTGAGTAAGTGAGAAACCACCGCGAATTATACATCTAAGAAGAGCTATACGTGGATCCTTAACGCACTAGTTATCTTTTCATCATCAGATTTTTTTTGTTTCATGTTCAAAATTGATTTCACAAACCTCTTAAGATTCTAGTTATTAGGATAGTTTGAATTGTTTATTACTTCCTTCCCTATGGATCGACCTTGGTCTTACCGAGATTATTACTGCATCGTAACCCTACACTTGGGGAAGCTAACAAGTTTTTGGCGCCGTTGCCGGGGAAGAGGTTAAATGGTTCTAATTGTTCTAATAGCTATAGAGTAGTCTTAGTTAGGTAGGATTTTTAGTTTTTTCTAGAAGTAGTTTTCTGATTTTTTCTAGATTACTAACAATTTTCTGTTTTTGTGTTTTGTAGGAACTTAGTTGCTAACATAGTTCTCACTTCCACGGGTAACATCTCCTAATCTCCCTTTCTTCTTTTTATTTTTCTTCCTAAATTGGGATTATTTCAACTTCTTATAATTTCATTATGAATGATTGGATAGGTGGATTGTCTAAATACCTTTTGGAAGATGAGAGGTCGGATCATGAAATCAAAGCTCATTATGATTAGAACCATTACAAGCATGTATACTTTTCTATGACTCAATCTAAATCTAATACTCCCCCACATAAGACATTGCGGGATTACTGGAATGAAAACAATGTATATAACTCTTCACTGGGAAAGACAATAGGAGAGTATCGAAAAGAAATGAATAATGTTCCACTGGTTAGGACATTGTATGATTACTTGTATGGCTACACATATCAACAATCCTATAATGGCCCAACATATGACATGTATAATCCTAATAGGTGGGAGCATCAAAATTTCGATTTGGGAGACGAGCCAACCATGGATGGCAACAATTATCCTCAAGAGTTTCTTTCTCATGAGCCACAACCGACACGAACTCTTAAAGATACGCTGCGAGAGTTTATGGAAATAACTGAGCAATGCTTACAAAACCTCTCGTCAACCTATTAAAATCCTGAAACTAATATTGGGAACACTGAATCATTCCCCAACAAGGAGGAGGATGAGGATATCCAAGCCTAACCCTTTTCCGATTTAATGACTAAACTTTTAAGGGATGTAGATCTCAGTGATCCCAACATTACCATCGATTATGGTGAATCAACTATCTCTTTTAGCTATTTCGATTTAAATGATGAAGAGATTTCAAGGACGGTTGATGAACTCGAGGAATCAACAAAATCTGAAAGTGATAGTTTGATTGCCTACAATGAGGGTTTGAAGGACGATTGTGAGTCCATGATTTCTTCTTCCAAAGGGCCGAATGTTTATGAGTCACCGGAAGATATTCTTGCTAGAGAGGTGGCCGAAATTGATATTTTTGAGTCCCTCCACCAACAACACATGCCGGATTCTATTGTGGAAGAACTCCCTTGGGTTGAAAATTCTGTTTCTTTGGATGACGGGGTGGCACAATCTAAAATTTCAAAAGATCAACCAATGCTAAATGATGTGCTTACCACTGAATCTGAAAATTTTTCTTCGGAAGACCTCCCATCTATAGAAAAGGAATTCCTTGCCCTTGAAACAGAATTTCCTCAATCACTTAGGGAGAACGAGGACCCTTCATCTGACTCTCTCGATTTCCTAGAGGAATGCATGACCCAACCCTATGATCTGGATGATGAGATGATTAAGGAGTTGGATAGTTTGTTAGACACGGTGTCGGTGCCTGAAGAACACCATTCCACTGATTTACACTCTTTACCATTGTTTATGGAAGCACTGTGCAATTCTAAATTTGTGGAGGAGGAAACCCAAACTAAAGAATACTTAATGAATGTCTCTCCACCATTATGGGTTCTTCAGCCCATTGAAAATTCTAATTGGGAGGACCCATTTTTAATCAATTACAACCCAATTCAGAACTTGAAGAGATATCATTTCGCTGCTCTTATCTGCTCCTTACATGCGTATGGTGCACACTATGATTGGACCTTAATGAAAAAACGCACCCATGTATATATTCGAGCAGGACTTTGGATGGTCATCATGAGAAACCTATTGAAATTCATGAAGATCCTGCTCAAATTTGATCATGTAGTCGATCAGACTAATCAAAGGTAGGTAGGTAGGTTAGGATTTATTTTCTGTATTTATGATTGAATAAGTCTCATCTAGACAATGGAAGATGCTAAAATTTATCAACTTGCTACCTCAGGTACTATCATTCTCACTCTCCTTTGTTTTATGTCATTGCTCTCATGTCATGCACATCGCATATCTTTGTACATTGAGGACAATGTAAGATTTTGATTGGGGGGTGAGAGATTCCTTAGATGAATCCACTAGCTTTCATGACATTTCGAGCAATTATGTAGAAACTTTTTTATTTTTCTGAAAATGCAAAACTCTTTTGGAAAACCGTGTTTATATACACTTGGGATGTTTTAAGTATGAAAGGAAGAAATATGTAGTGAGATGATTTTGAAACTCTTAAATGACTTGTAACATGATGGTTTTTTAATTGGATTCCCCTATTGATTTGATTGATAGAAAAATTGAAACACTTTTACATCTAGTTCACCTTACACGATTCTTATGTTTTGAAAGGATTATGTAGATTTGTGGATTGGCTAGGTTTAGATTTAAGGTGTTGAGAAACCTAGCCGGGGTACTTTGTCCATCCTTGTCCATGGGAAAATAACGAAAGACATGGATTTTTAAAAATCCTGTTGTTGGAACCGAAAATGTAGCAAGGTCATTTTCTAAATAGTGTTTATTGTGTATTGTTGCTCTGGGGTTCTGAGTAATAGAAACATTCATAGACAATCACAAGCATTTACAAAAGATACATACGAAGAGATATCGCAAGGCGAATTTTATTCCAGAGATTCTGAGATCTTGTACATTCCAGGCCGTGATCTGGCACGGGCCCTTAATTACATCGAATGATCGATGACCCTTGATTAGAAGGCAGAAGACTAGTCAGCAGGGACCATGGTCTTAGAGCTTGTGGCCGTAGAGACCTGTATTTGTTTTGCTAAGCACCGAACCACCTTTGTGTTAGTCAGATGTCTATGTCCCATATTTTGGCCGGAGATCCGGGCAGAGACTATCAGGGTTTATGACTGAGATGGGCGACTCTGGGCCCGCGCCTGTCAACGTAGGGACAGGTGACCTCAGGAAGTCTATTCTACAGTTGTGTGTACCTGCGCAGCCCAACCGGCGGATACCGTTTTGATGGGTAGGGCATCGACCGTTGTGTTGCGGCAGTCGGGAGCAATTGGTTTGTAGAGGATCGAAACTCTTTGGCATGGTTTATCATGGTAACCATGGCCCTGCTTGTCTAGCTTTTGACACAAATCGGATCATGCCTTTACAGTAAACATAAATTACAGCATATTCACGTAGCTCTGGATGTTGGCAGCTCCTTTCCGGGAAGTCACTTCGTTCATTATATCGAATCGGGTCAAACCTCGAAGAAGCTCGGCTCTACTCATTTTAAAGTCTTCGAAACGTTCGTTCGACTGTTTCATTGCATCCAGAATGCTTGAAATACCGAAGACAGGCTCAAACGGACCTTAAAAATACTTAAAATTGAGCCTGGTGCACCTGCAAACATGTTCTGCAATTGGCTGATTTTTGGGTGCGTGAGACTTAATTTACGGGTGCGTGAGGCTCCACGCACCTTTCAATTAAGTGTTGATTTCATGGTGAATTTAGGGGTGCGTGGGTCTATATACAGGATGCGTGGGGTCAATTTCACAAGATCTTATTCTTGCTGAATTTACGGACGCGTGGGATTGAATTAATGGATGCGTGGGGCACTTTTGGATGCGTGGGATCCTTTTACGGGTGCGTGACCAAATTTATGGGATTCAGACCTGTAGTGGTGTATCTGCGATCGGAAAGGGGATTTCGATGGTCGGAAAAGGTGTTCCGGCGAGGATTCCGGCAAGGACTCTCTCTCTCTCTCTTTCTTGAATCCTCTCAAATGAACGGGATGAGGGGGTATTTATAGGCGAAGTCGGCCAATAGCAGATCGCCACGTGCCACGCACCTGTCAAATGTTCCCAACGCACCTGTTTATTGATGTGTGAATGCCCGAAATCATACTCGATTTTTTCGGGTGTGTAGGGCTTAATCGACGGGCGCGTGGGGCTCCACGCACCTGAAATTCGTTGTTTTGACAATCTTTGGATTTTAAAGGTGCGTTGACTTATTTTCAAGGTGCGTGGGGTGTCTACAAGCCTCCGTAAAATGAAAGATCAATGTGCTGCTTTTAAGGGTGTGTTGGGTGCGTGGGGTGTCCGAATTTTCAGGGTGCGTGGACAGGTATATGTGGGCTCCACTGATTGGGTTTTGATTTTTGGAGGGTTTGTGGGGCCCGTTTCGTTGCGCAAACACTGGCACTGTTCACCATAAATAGTAATGAAGTTGCGGGTTCACTTCCAGGTAGTTTCGAACATGATGATCGGTAGGGCCCACTAGAGAACTGGGCTAAATCAGGAAGTCCTACATATTTCTGTTTTGCGTGCACCGGAAGGCGTTTCTGCGTGATTTCTTCAGAGGTTCGTGGCTATTTTCCCCCTTTTTAGATGGTCCTCACTATTTGGGACCCCAACACCTGTCTAATGTATATGAAAAGGAAAGGAAGGATGAAAACATGGGAGTGATTGAAAATATGGTGGAAAATTCCAATAAGGGCTACCTATTACCAACCAGGGGATGGTCTACCCGTAACCAAAGCCAGGAAATGGGACGTAATGTGAAAGTCGTCGGAAAGACGGTAAGGCAAATTCTTGTCGTAGGCTTGTTGTTGATCTGTACACCTTAGATCCCTAATTTAATTGATCTATGAAGAAGATAACCCCGAAAATTCATGAGATGAACATTCACTATGCACATTAGGTTAAATTTGTTCGGATCCTTCTATTTATCAATCAATCAGCGGGAATTATACATGAACACTTCTTATGTTTTTGGAAGTTTAAGGTCTCAACTTCTATTACTCAATTTTGCTGATTTTTGTACTTGCATGTCATGGAATGTATAGAAACATAGTTTCCGAAGAAGAGTTGGGTTTTAGAGAATGAAACTTGTTTCACACATGTTTTGCTCGGGACTAGCAAATGTTGGTTGGGGTGTGTGTTGAGCTTTTAATTGTGCATATTCTAACCTAAATTCATCACTCATTATGCATGGTTTTCATGATTTAAAGACTAATCTAATGCATGGATTTGTGATTGTAAGAATGAGAGGGAGACTTCACTAATTCATAGTTAAAAGAGTCACTTTGTATGCATTGAAGATCAATATAACGAGTGCCAAAAGGTGGAGGAAAGAAGAAGAAAGAAAGAGAAGAAAATATGAAAAAAATTGTCCCAAGACTTGTTCCAAGATCGGTCGACAGACAGGTCGTTAAGAGTCCAGAGAAACATAGCTTGTTGGACTGTTTTTTGGTTTCTTAGACCGGTCTAAGGTGATCTAGAAACTCCGATTTTTAAGGCCAAGTTTCCAAATTGCGAAAGGACTCTGCGGATTCTCTAAGTTTCCAAGTCGGTGCGGGATTTTTCTTATAAAAGGCCACCTCCACTCTCTTCCTAAGGAATCTAGCAACGTGGAGAGCAAAGAGATCAAGACCTAGGAAACTTCCTAGCCTTCTACAACTAGTTTTCTTCTTCTTTTAGTTCTAGTTTTAGTTTTGTTTTTATACTTTTCATTAGCTAACCTCTTAGCTAGAGCTAAGAGGTGAAACTTATAGTTTACCTAGATGTTTTAATTCGTTTTATTGGTTTCAAGTTGGATTTATTGAAGAACAATGGTTTTTAGAAGTTTGAATAAAGTTCTAAGTAGTTTTTCTTAATCTCATGATGGCTCATGGATGTTTGGAAGAATTCCTTTAGTTCTTAATCGTTTTGCATGACTCTAGACCTGTACGCTCCGAGGAATTGGATTCAATATGCTCTAGACTTGGATCATCATATGGGAACTTCAAACCAAAGTTCTACCTTTTTGTTCTAAATTCTGAATATTGTGTTGATTGTTCATATGATTTGAATGAAGTTCAAACCATAATATAGTTAAGTCTTGTGACAGGGTTTAATGATTATTATGGTTATGATCTTAGTCTATTGGAACTAGGATTGACCTATGCAATTGAGTGTGCTCAAGTCCTAGCTTGAATTGAGGGAATCATGTTGATAAACAGCACATGTGTTGGATTGCTTTGATAATATAACCACTCTATCATCCGGCTAGATAGGATTTGATTTCGATTCTAGTTGAGTAAGTGAGAAATCATAGCGAATTATGCATCTAAGGAGAGCTACAAGTGGATCCTTGCTACTCTAGTTATCTTTTCATTATTAGATTTTTCTGTTTCATGTTCAAAATCGATTTCACAAGCCTCTTAAGATTCTAGTTATTAGAATAGTTCAAATTGTTTACTTTCTTCCCTGTGGATCGACCTCGGTCTTACCGAGATTATTACTACAACGTAACCCTACACTTAGGGAAGCGAACAATAAGCGAACCGGTGGTCACTCTAGTCGGTATAAAGCTCATTGTTGGCATTTTTTACGATAGTAATACTGGCCTTCTTAGGGACAAATTGGGTAGGACTCACCCATTGGCTATCCGAGATGGGGTAAATGATACCCACATCTAGTAGCTTTGACACCTCGGCTTTGACAACCTCCATCATATTTGGATTTAACCTTCTTTAAGGTTGTCTAGTCGTTTTCACGTTCTCTTCGAGGTGAATACGGTGAGTACATACTGAAGGGTCTATCCCTTGAGGTTTGTTATTGTCCAACCTATGGCTCCCCTATGTTCTTTGAGTAGCTCAATCAACTTGAGCTCCTAGTTTATTCCTAGGTGAGAGCCAATGACAACCGGGAACGTTTCTTCTTAACCCAAATATACATATTTTAGCTCGGATGACAATGGTTTAAGGTCAAGCTTCGGTGGTTTGATGTTAGATGGTAGAGGCCTTGATGTGGTTGGTGGCAATCTTTCAAAATGAGGCCTCCACCGGCTAGTACTAACTACCGGTTTTTCAATGTTCAATGCTTGCACAATTTCACTAATAATGGGGGCTTTGGAATCCTTGAAATGTGCCAAGCATGTCTCCAAGCTTTCTAGTGGTTCAAGTTGGAGGAGTTCTTCTTCTTTAAAAGATTCGAGCATGTTTACCTTGAAGAGTTCATCATCATCATTCCTATGCCTTTTGCCCAAATGGAACACATTCACCTCCAATGTCATGTTTCCAAAGGACAATTGCATTACCCCATTCCGGCAATTGATAATTGCGTTTGATGTAGCAAGGAACGGGTGGCCTAAAATCACCAGTATTTGAGTGCTAGCATTTATAACTGGTTGCTTGTCCAAGACGATAAAATCCACCAGGTAGTAGAATTTGTCAACTTGGACTAGAACACAATCAACTATCCGTCTTGGTACACGGATAGATCTATCAACGAGTTGTAATATGGTTTTGATGGGTTTTAATTCACCAAGAACCAATTGCTCGTTTACCGAGTATGGGATTAAATTTACGCTTGCCCCCAAGTCTAGCAATGCACGTTTAATCCGGTAGTCACCAATGATGCATGAAATTGTGGGGCTACTAGGATCCTTGAATTTTTTTTTTTTTTGGGGGGGGGGGGGGGGTGGTCTTTTGAGTGAGAATGGTACTCACTTGCTCATTCAAAAAGGCCTTTTGTTGCACATTTATTTGCGTTTGGTTGTGCATAAGTCCTTTAGAAACTTGGCATAAGAGGGGATTTGTTTGATGGCATCAAGCAATGGAATGTTTATCTTGACTTGTCTGAAAATCTCTAAAATATCATGAGAGTTTGGGAGAGATTTTGGAGCAACTAATCTCGAAGGGAATGGTGTTACAAGCTTATAAACGTGTTTCGTTTCTTGTGGGGCTGAGTTAGATCCGTCCTCATCCTTAGAATTTACCGGATCATTAGGCTTGTCGGCCTTCACCGGAATAGATTTGTCAATTTTCTTACCACTTCTAAGAGTGGTGACAAATTTGTCTTGCTCCACATGTTGGTTGGGGAGATTAGGGATGCTTACTTCATGTACTTACTTTGGATTGAGCTGAAGTTGGGCCGGAAAGGTCCCTTCCCTAGCATCCAAGTGTCCCTTAATCTCATCAACCGAGACTTTAAGCTCTTAGAACATTTGTTGATTTGATTGATTGATTTGCGTTTGCCCTTGCATAAACGCCTTTAGAGTATCCTCCATTGAGAATTAAGGTGGGGCCATATTTTGCATGGGTGGCCCTCCTTGAGAGTTAGTAGGATTTTCCTTGGGATTATTCTTCCAACTGAAATTTGGGTGGTTCTTCCAAGTAGAGTTATACGTGTTACCCACTGGTCCATTAAAAGGCCATTGATAACCATATGTGGCATTTGCATGTTCTTGTAACACCTCTTCAAAACGCAGGAATTATAAGACAATCTTGCATAGCGTGTATATTAGTGGCAAAAATTTCACATATGTTTTCCATGGCTTCCGTGGACTTAGAAGTTCCATTCTTGCTAAGTTCCATAGCCTCGACCTTCCTTGTGAGGCTAGCTATCTTTACATTCACATCATCTTCTTCTTTAAGAATATAGATGCCTCATTTCTCCTTTTGTTGAGAGGCTTGAGATTATTAGATTTGTTTGAGGTATCCCATGATTGGGCATTCTCGGCCAACATGTCCAAGTAACTCTAAGCTTCATCTGGATTTTTGCTCATAAACTTGCCATTGCACATCATTTCTATGAATTGGCGTATGCTGGAACTTAATCCATCATTGAAGAAGTTTATAATTCGCCAGCTTTCGTAGCCGTGATGTGGGCAAGCAAGTAGGAGGTTCTTAAACCTTTCCCAACATTGGAAGAATGACTCATTCTCTTTAACCGAAAAGCTCATTATGGCTCTTCGAAGGGTGTTTGTTTTATGAGCCGGGAAGAACTTTTTTAAGAATTCCCGGGTCATCTCATTCTATGACCCTATCAAGTGTGGTTTAAGAGAGTGGAGCCAACTCTTGGCTCTTTCTTTCAATGAAAAGGAAAAAAGTTTAAGTTTAATGGCATCTTCTAAAACATTAGTGTATTGTAAAGTAGCCACCACTTCTTCAAATTCCTTTAAATATAGGTATGGGCTCTCAGAGTCTAGCCCATGGAACTTTGGCAAAAGTTGAATCACACCCGGCTTTATATCAATGTTTCCGTAAGACTATGCACGAGGGTGTAGTTGTACGGGCTGATTGTAGGTAGTCCCGTAAAGATCTCATTGGAGGAATATTGTGTACCTCATTCTCTCCTACTCCCTCTTGATTTGCGTTTGTGGTTGAAGTAGGGGGGGGGGGGGGATTCCTTAAAGGTGTTTAATCCATACTCCCCAAACTACCACAAAGCTCTTGATATTTTGGAACTCGTCTATGGACTGATAATGGTCCAACTAGACCACCTTCGGATTGGAGATGATTGGTGTGGTCACGTTCCCAACGGGACATAAACCACACAACTAAGATCTAAACTAATCCTAAGTCCTAAACAGAATTTAACAAAAATCTAAAAATCTGCAAAAAGTACTAAGTTAGAATGATATTACCCGATTCGCTTGAACTATGGAAGAGTTCCTACAAAACAAAACAACTTGTTAGTCTTAAAAAATCAGAAAAACTTATCTACTTCTACTTCTACAGCCATTAAAACAAGCTAGAACCGTTTATCTAAATTCCCCGGCAACGACGCCAAAAACTTGTTCGCTCACCTCAAGTGCAAGGCTGCGATGTAGTAATAATCTCGGTAAGACCGAGGTCATTTCACAAGGAATTAGAAAACTAATTTTAAACTATTCCAGCAACTTGAATTGAAACAATTTGGAGTTTTGAATTAGGAGAACTAACTTAAAATAGTAACTTAGAAAAATCAGTAGTTTAAAAGGAACTAAGGCTTTCAAGGATCCACTTGTAGCAATCCCATGTCAATCCAATCAATCCAAGCATAAAACACAACTAGATTCGAAGTTCTATCTCTCATCTAGTTGGAAGATAAAGCATTTAAAACACATTTAATCCCACTTAAGTTAAACTTCCAAGTTCTAGTCTTATTCAATCCTATAGCATTCAAAATCATAGCCTTCAGAGTAACAGCCATGCCTATGGACTATGGCATGCTCAAGGGTTACCATAATTTGAATCTAATCAAGCCAATTATGATAATCTTAGAGAATTGCAAGGAATCTATGTCCGAAGCACATGAACTCTCATAAGACTTTTAAAAATATCAACTTTATTTGAATTGGAATATTCAAAATCCAAACTTAAAGTGAAAGTACTTAAATTAAACTGAATTAAACATGAAATTAGCTACAAGCTTCACCTCTCAGCCCTAGCTGAGAGATTCTAGCCGAGAATTGTCATACTACAACTAGAATAAAAAAGAAAAACTAAATAAAAGCATGAAAAACTAGAAAAATCGAAATCGACGGAGTCATGAACGCTCCACGGTGCTCTCCTTCACTTCCCATGACCTCCAATCTCTTCTAGGATACCTTTAGATGAAGCCCTAGGTCCCCTTTTATAGAATAGTACCAAAGATTCCAGATTGCACAAGAAATCACGGAGCTGCGTAGAGAAAATCGGAGCTTGTAGGACAAGCTCTGTTACGTAGACGACCGGTCGGATGACCGGTCTGAGCTCCTGGAAGACTGGTCGGATGACCAATCGGACGACCAATCGTAAAATAACAAAAACAGTCCAGCAAGCTTTTTAGACTTTTGACCCCTCTCTGTTGAGTGTTTGACCGATCTAACGACCGGTCTAAGTGATGTGCGATTATCTTGGTCCAGTGATATGTACAGGAATGGGGTTCACTGTTGAATTGCAGACCGGTCCTCAGTGTAGAGTGTTGCATTTCTTCCTTCTTTCTTCCATATCTCTCTTGCTTCTTTCTCCCATCCTTTGGCACTTAGTTCTTTGATCTTCAATGCATACAAGGTGACTCTTTTAACCATGAATTGGTGAAATCTCCCTCTCATTCCTACAATCACAAAAACATGTATTAGATTAGTCTTTAAACATGAAAACCATGCATATAATGTGATGTAATGGGTCAGAAAATGTATAAATTGGAGGCTCAATAGATATCAAAGTTATTTGGTGCGAGAGACAATAATGCCTGAGTTTCTTCACGTCGAAAACTAGTGCAAGGCATATCTTCTTGATGGCAAATAATTGGACTCAGCCCATACCATTGTGCGACTTAGATATTATAGCGCATTCTCCTTCTCTTCTTCATTTTTCTGAGCTAGGGGCGCCCCCAATGAATTATCACCCACTGCGATGTATAGAATCAATGGCTTTCCTTTGATTGGTGCCACGAGGGCTGGAGACTTCCCAAGCATGTCCTTTATTGAATCGAAAGCCTTCTAACAGGTGTCATCTCATTCAAATTTGACATCTTCATATTGAGACATGAAAACAGTTGACAACGGCCGGCCATATTCGAAATGAACCTTCTCAGGTATGCCACACGGCCTTGAAAACTCTTCAACTGTTTCAAATTCTTCCATGGCAGAATCTCTCTGATGGCCTTAATCTTCATAGGGTTGATCTGAAATTGCGTCGGGTGGTCTAACACGACACCCTAAGCATACACGTGCGGAAGCTTAAGGAGCAACTAGAATTATGGCTAAACCTATAGGAGGGGGGTGATTAGGACTTATTTGAAATTCTTTTCGCCTACTTACACAATTTAACAAATTAAACTACGTAAGCGATTAACACTTTGGCTTCCAAGCCTAAGTGGGTCCAATCAAAAGACTAGCAAATGATAAGTGCAATCAGCGACCTAGTCTAAACAATTCATGTGGACTATAGAGGATGGATCAAGAAATGCTCTAGTCAACATGAGGTAGTGAAAGTACATCTTGTGAGTGTGGATGTGCCTATCAAGTGCCTAGCATACATAATTAAATGATTAAACACAATGCATAAAGAGAAATGTGCTCAAGAACAATCACAAACACAAGGATGTATAGTGGTTCGACTAATTGTCTACTCCACTCCCGGTTCAAGTACTCAACCCCTTTGAGCACACCAGCATTCACTGGGGAGTTTAAATCTGGTTCCTCCCAACCAAGGTGTTTTAACTCGGATCCACCCAACCGGGGAGTTTACAGGTTCCTCCCAACCTACACGTTTGCACCCGTGTTGGTGGCTCCCCCTTGGAGACTTTGTTTAGGCCCGACTAACAGGCCAAGGATCGGCTAATGACCCTAGTTTGAGTTTGTCTAACAAACTTTACACTCAACTCCCACAGGGAATTGAGTGGATGGACTCCTAACAAGACAACCTTACTTGCCTGATTGAGCCCCTTTGTAGCGCCGCTTTGGGTTGCTTCTTCTCGCTCTCACGTGCTTGAATCAGCTCCCCTTGTGCTCCTCCAATCTTTGACGCCGCTGCTTTGCCAAGGCTTCAGCTCCAAGATCAGCTACCTTGCATGTAATGCTCCAATGGAGATGCCCAAGGTGCTAGGGAATGGTGAAACCTCTACAAATGGTAGGAAATGGGTTTCCTAGAGGAATACACCTATATGGACTCCTAGGTAGTGTTTAGACAAGGGATTTAACTATTATCAAGGTGTCTCAACCCTAGGAATCAGGAGGGAACAAGTACATTCTCAAGATGCCATTGAATGGCCCAAGCTTGTGATGAAAACACAAGGAGAATGGTTTGCTATGGGTTTTGGATAGAGCGTCTGATGGTCTCTAGCAATTGTGGCTTCTACTCCTCAAAATCCCCTCCCCTGGCTCAAAAATAAATCCTCCTTTTTAAATAGATTTTCTTCCAAAGGTAAAAAAAATGGGCAGATTCTCACATCTCCGATTGATCGGAAAAAGGTCCGATTGATCGGAGACATGTCCGATTGATCGGAAATCAGTCTAGTGGATTCTTTGGAAGATATTTTGATTGATCGAAACATGGTCCGATTGATCGAACTGACCCCTTTCGATGGATCGGAAGACTGTTCGATTGATCGAAAATATGTCCAGTGGATTTTCAAAGTTGTTGGAAAAATTTTCGATTGATAGGAGCTTCTGTCCGATGGATTAGAGTCCTATCGGAGCCAATGTCCGATTGATCGGGGATCAATCGGAAACTGTTGTTTGAGCTATTTTGATTGCAGCAGCTTCCACCTCTTTAATTAGTCTAACTTATTATGTTTCTCATGGAGTTCTAAGACTAATGATGATGACTAAGGGTATACCTAGTTGGTCCAAATCATCTAAGAGATTATGGGTTAGGTTTTGGTCAAGGTTAAGGCACACCAAGGCATCACTTTTACCTGTTTCTTCTTCCTTGATGCAGCAGGGCCACTTGAGTCTTCGGTCTTCGTCTTCAATAAGCTCAACTGACATTAGACCCACTGACCTAAGTGATTGACAAACAAGGTGCACTAGTATGCTATAGAAAAGTGCACTAACTATACCCTGTGCCTGACAACAAAGCCCAAAATTTTGCCGGACGAGACCCCAAATGCGCACTTTAGCGTATTCATATGGAGGCTTTTCTTGCACAATCGCTGAAACACTTACCTTAGATGTTCCCTATGTTGTTCATGATTGGCCGACCTCACAACCAAATCGTCCACATAACATTCAATGTGCTCGTGCATAATATCCTGGAATATAACGTGCATTGCGTGCTGATACGTTGCCCCAACATTCTTTAACCCGAAGGGCATCACACGGTAACAATATATGTCAAGAGTTGTGTATAAGGCTGTAGCTTATTCATCCTCTGGTGCCTTGCGGATCTTATTATACCCTGAGTAACCACCCATAAAGGACACCACTAAGTATCCCGTGGTGCTATCGATCAACAACTCCATAATGGGTAAAGGGAAGTCATCTTTGGGACAGCCTTCGTTGAGTTTCCAGAAATCAACGCAAACTTGGATCTGCCCACTCTTTGTTTTGACTGACACAATGTTTGAGATCCACCGTAGATATTTCACCTCTTGGACGAACCCAGCCTGGATTAGTTTCTTGATTTCTTCTTCAGTCTTGGGCACCATGTCAGGGTGGAATCGTCGTTGCGGTTGCTTCACTAGCTTCTTCTCATTCATGATACTCAGCTTTTGCAAGGCAATCATCGGGCTGAGCCCTGGTATTTCTGAATATGTCCAAACAAAAACATCTTTATTCTTCCTTAATAGTTATATATATTTCTCCCTTTTATCTTTCGGAACGTTCTTGCTTAGATATATGTTCTTGGGTTCTTCGAGAGTACCCAAATTCACTTCTTCAACCTCATTAATTGTTGGTTGGGAGCACTCGAGAATGGATTGATTCTTTCTATCTTGGGCAACGACATATTAAAGCTAGATTTTAAGTACACTCATGTGCTAATTTGAGACCAATTCTAGCACAAACTGTCCCAGCTAACCTAAATGTTTCGGTACCAGATAAAATTTCTTTGTCTATTGCCGAGGCTGATTCATTGAACGAGTCATGATTTCTTTCGGAATAGTATGAGGTGTTTTACCCTTCTTCCTGAATTCTTTAATCATATATTTTATTTCCTGCCTTTTTTTTTCGCTGTATCAGGCTTCTCTATAATTTTGCTATCATCAACCAAATCGTAGTACTGAGCATAGGCTAGAAATGATTCGGCTATTGTATATGGCTTCGGATCTGCCACTACCCTATATTGAACCCGTTTCTGTTGTACTTAAAGCACTAATGATAAGTGGAAGGGATGACACCGTTCCGATGAAGCCAAGGCCTCCCTAAGAGAAGGTTGTATGTCATCACCGCGTCGATCACCTGACATGTTACTTTCGTTCTCAATTCTTCAATTTCCAACATTACCGTGATTGCCCTGAGGGTACGTTGGCTGTCTTGATTAAATCCTTGAATTACCATGATGCTTGGGCGTAATGCTGATTGCCTGTAGCCTAGTGCTGCATTGTCTTCAATCGCATAATGTTTATGGCAGATCCGTCATCCAACATACACATCTTAACCTTCGTATACTTAATAGTCCCTGTAACCATCAGCGGGCGGTTATGATCTGTTAATTCAATCGTGCGGTCTTCTTCATAAAACGTGATTGCTGACAAGTGATCAACTTGCATGACCTGTTGCACTAGCGCATACCCTTCCCAAAATGTATCTGGATCATTCATCTCTGCCTCGATCTCTATCATCATGACTTCTCTGACCTCATTGTCTAGCAAGGCATTGATAAACATTTCTCTGTATACCTTAGAGAGACATAAGACATCATATTTACTTAGGCGGGCGGGGACATTCCACAGATGTGACACAACATTGTATGCTACTAGTGTTGTTTCTGGTCTTGGGTTCGGTTGACTGGGTGCGGCTTCGACAACTTTCTCCTTCAGTTTCTGTATACGGAGTCTTTCTTGTGGCCTGTCAGGATGACATCTTCTCGCATTGGATCATCTGACCTCGAAGGAGTGCGTTCAGGCATCTGCCTTCCTGATCATAAGGTGACAGCGTCAACTTCTCCCTCAGCTGACGGCGAGGTGCCTTCAGATGGTGCTTGTTCTACAAATGATACCCTCGTGCAACGTGCCATGATCATCATTGGTTGTCTTTGCCCTTGTGCTGCTCCTTTCTTTTCTCTCCCTCCTTTCTTCCTTTAATTGATGAGCCTTTGTCTATTCTCAAGCCTTTTCTTGCTACTGACTAGGGTCCATGGTTCTTTATGTTCGGGGAACGGGATATTTGAGCGAACATTTTCTTTCGTAGGGACTGCTGATACTGTCCCAGATGCTTCTTTTCGAGTCACTTCGGATGGTTTCATGCTGATAACCCCTTGGTTGATCAACCCTTCTATCCTTCCTTTTAACGAGAAACAATCCTCTGTCTTGTGACTTACGCATCGGTGATATTTGCAGTATTGAGGATCCTCCACTCACCCTACTTCGTGCAGGACACACCAGTTTTAGCAAGCGTATCAAGCCTTCTTCGATCAATTGTTCCATAATGGGTACTAAGTCGACCATGTCGAAAATGTATGGGCCATTGGCCCTATCTCTTTCAGCTATCAACACTCGTCGCGGCAAGTGAGGTCTCTTCCCCTTATCTTGGGTGACTATCGCTTTCGTCTCTGTCTTACGGTCCTTAGCAGGGCATTTTCGGTCATTCTGGTCTCTATCTTTATCGACCTGATGAGTTTCCACCACCCTTCCTACTACTCTTTTGTCTTCCGGGCCTGAAGTTTACCCGGGAAGCTGCTTCCTCTACTAGATGTGCTTTTGTGGCCAAATAATGAAAGGAATGGAAAGTATTACCTGACAATCCGTACGAGATCATCGGGTCCAGGGCCCTCAGGCACATTTTCATCTGCTCTCCTTGGACTGCCATGGTTCCCCATCGATTAATAAACTTTTCAACCGATTCTCCCTGTCTTTGTCGGACCAGTGTTAGATCTGTCAGTGAAATTTCTCTCTATAGCAAAGAACTTCGAAATGAAGCTATCTTGCATCTGTTCCCATGTTCTTATAGAGCCGACCGGCAGTGACATGTACCATTGGAAGGCCTTCCCTTTCAAGGTTGATCCAAACAATCGCATGCAATATTGTAGGCCTGTAGACCAATTGCGTAATGTGCTCAAGAAATGGGTAATGTGCTCTTCCGGTGATCCTCGACGGTCAAACTTTCTGAAGTTTAGGCATCTGAAGTTGGTTCAAAATGGCACCTCTTCCACTTCTGGTGGGTAAGGGACCCGATACTTGTAGCTACCGCTCTTTTCTTTCTCTTTTTCTTGTTGCATTAGGTGTGTGATCGTTTGAGATAGTTCTTCTCGTGTTATTTGTGATGAGGAAATTGGCGCGCGCTCAGTTGAGATAATGAAATTGTGGTTTTACCGCTAGTAGAAATACTTGGAGATATGCCTAAAGTCCTAAAGGGGGGTGAATGGGACTTTTTAAATATCCTTACTAATTTTAAAAACACAATTGCATTCACACTTCACTTAACAATTACGTACTAGCAAGTGAAGACAATTGATCAAATAGTTGATAAGCATGATTGTACTAATCATTCAAATATGGCATATGACCATTTTAACAATTAATAGATAAGCATTCAGATAAGCATTAATAGACAAGACATAATAATGGACAAAATGCATTCGCCACATTACGCAAGATGTATAGTGGTTCGACGATGAGTCTACTCCACTCCTGGTTCAAGTGCTCAACTCTTTTTAGCACACCGGCATTCACTATCCAAGGTTTTAAATGAGGTTCACCTCTCAACCTTTACAACCTATACAAGGACTAATCCTACACAAGGACCATACACGTATTCTCCTGTGTCAGAGGCCTATGCAAGGACTTTCAAGTCCTACACAAGGACACACATGTCCTACTCAAGGACAACACTGAGATTGGGTCACAATCTCTATACTCCAATCTCAACAAGAAGGGGGAATCAAACAGTGGACTCTATAATCTTAACCACTTATAAGAAGCTTCGTCTTGCATGAATGGTCTCTTCTTCAGCTCTCTCGATCAGCAACCTTGCATTAATTGATGGCTTGTAGGTTCCAAGGTGAGGGATTAGGGTTTGAAGAACCTTTTATGGGATATGGCTTTTATATGAAGGATGGGTTCTACCTAAACCACCATTAATGGCATTGATGACAAGGGTATGACTATTTAGAGTAGGTCAAGAAGCCATTAAAGAGGGGTTGAGTTCATGATTCAATCCAAGCTTTGAATGCTCTTCAATGTTGGTCAAATCAACATAGATTGAAGTATGAACTCAACAAATCTAAGGTAATGAGAGATAGAAATTAAGAAGAAGAAGCCCAAAAAAATCCTAGATGATGCTCAAGGTCAGGCTCCTAAGATCCAAGCAAGATGGCGATATAGAGAGTTTCACAACAGATAGAAAATGGTCATCTCGATAGGATCGGAAAGAGTTCCGATTGATCGGACATAAAAATTAGTAAGTTTTTTATTTTGCTGAAATAGGTTCTCCGATTGATCGGAAGGCCATCTCTGATTGATTGGAGATAGTGTCCAATTGATAAAAAAATGTGTCCAGATGGATGTTGAAATTTGCTGGACGTTTTTTCGATTGATTGAATGTTACTCCTATTGATCGGAGACACCTAGTCCGATTGATCGGAATCATCTCCGATTGATTTGAATAATGTCCAGAGAAGTTGAAGTTTTTGCTGGACGTTTGTTCGATTGATCGAGCATATACTCTGATCTATCAGACATCAATCGAAACTAATTATGATGGATCGGGTCCCATCGGAAAATGCAGTTAGGCTATTTTACTTGTTTTTCATCAACTGCTTAGACAATCGATTCCATGGCTGATCAACATGGAAGATGGACTATAGAGAGGGCTACTAGGATGTTCCTAAGTGGGTGTGGCCATCTATAGATGAGGGTTTAGGGATAAATGGTTTAGAGAAAAGGATTGAAGCCGGTCTGAATTTGCGATCTTCTTTAATAGCATTTGTCGGAGATGTCCTAGGTCTTCAATCTTCAGCAGCAAGTGGTTTTACAGAATTGACGACATACTAAACACGGTAATTGACAAATCTTGCATTAACAATCTCTCCTTTTGTCAATTATGGGACAAAATCAATATCCTATAGGTCATGGTCTATACCAATGACTTACCTAAACACCAAAACCCAAAAAAAAAATTACATTGAACATGTCATAAGAAATAAATTGCATTACACAAAGACATGACACAATACATACAAAATGTGCAGACTCAATGTACAGACTTGGCTTCACAAAGCTCCCCCTAAATCGCTGCACACAAAAGATCAACAACAATAAATAATACGGACCTTTTGGTGGGATAACTTCTCCCCCTTTTTTCAGTCATTGATAAAGGTTAGTAACAATTTAGCGCAGAAAATATGTCACAGACTGCAACGAAAGGGAAGAATATACATGAAGTGCAGAGGGAGAAAGTAAGCCAAACACAGATGGTCATAAGAGGATATGTAATCATTTATCAATAAGCACAGAGGGCATATAGCCCAAGCAACCAACCTCCCCTACTGTTATGTATATCATGACCAACAGACATCTCTATATATACAAACCAAAATGGGGCAAGTAGCCCGATAAAGTGTAATCCAATAAGCACAAGTATATATAGGCACATATATATGCAGTTATGAAAGAGAATAGGCTAGAAAATAGATAAGCATTGAAGCATAACTATCTATCCTCAAGGTTAGTGATATTCAAAATGATGTGAGAGAGGAACAACAGATCACTAAAATATCCAAAAAAATGATATCCATGTCAGCACTAGGCATATATATAATAGAAAGTTAACCGGTTAAAGCCCCTAGATTGTTTGGCAAGGTTGTCAAAAAGATACTCTCGACCATGCACATAATACACTACCCTAGCCACCTATAAAAGGAACTACTGGGTGGGGCTCGAGACATCATCACAGTGGCAACAGAGTGTTGAGGTGAGGTGATGCACCGCATCCTGGACTAACTGAACCATGCTCTCTAGTCTCGCCATCCTCTCTCCATGCTGAGCCAAGGTTTGCTCCACACGATCAAGTTGTGTTCTGATTTGCTCCAAGTGGGCGAGAGGAGGCAGTGGGGTAGAAGTGGCCTTAGATTGAAGACGTCTCTTCACAGAGCGTCGAGCAGGAGTCAGCATTGGGGCTGAGGATTCGCCATGAGCTATGGAAGTCACGGGTGTGGGAGTATGCAAGAAATCATGATCTTCAATGTCGTCTTCTTTTGACAGCTGCTTCTTGATGTTGAGGTCTTGAAACTTACGGCGTGGGACAGGATGAACCACAACATTCGTAAATCCACAGTCTTGGGCCAGCAGAGTAATAATCCATCCAAATGGAATCGTATTTTGGGAGTTATGTAGAGTATCCAGAATGTTATGCAGGATGATGGATGGCAGACACAAGCGAGTCCCATGGGCAACATGATAAAGCATGTTGGCCATATGTGCTATCAGGTCGGATTTGTTGGTGCTTCGAGGGTAAACATTTGTGCTAAAGATTTGATGTAGAACTCAGAAGCGATTGGACATTTCTGATGCATGTAGGGCGCTCCCATCTACCCATTCAGGATTGGGACCCCGGCATAAATACCAAGTCCAATCAGTTCTAAGAGTAGGATCTAAGAGATTATCATTAGGCTGTGGATCAAGGACATGGGAATATCAATCAGATCAGTAATTCTTTTTGCCGTGACCTTCACAACACGCCCGCCAACAATAACTTCACAGGACGGAGGACTTCCAACAAGATTTATGATTTTAAAGAGAAATACATAGACCACCTCCGGGTGTGCGACGCCCCCAAACCTCAAAACACCTTCCCAGCGAATTCTTTTAAGTAATGCTGGGATCCCAAAGGGCTCAACACACGATACGACCACTTCTCTCTCATAGACGATCATGCGGGATTGTAGGCGAGAAAGGGTAAAGTCAACATTTGGTGCCGCTAGACTCCCAGAGGTATTTGTGGGTGCGGAAGGGGGTGGAGAGCCCTGGGAAGGTAGAGAAGTTAGAAGCTTCTTTGACCGAGTGGTGGTGGATGGCCCGGCATCCATTTTGGTCTTACGCTTGGGGTCTTTCGACTTGGTTTTCAAGGATGGAATGGTAATGGAAGCAACAAAAACCCAGGGAAAGGTAGGAAATTAAGGACCCTAACAGAAAAGACTCATAAACCCAACAAAAATAAACAAATAGAGAAGTAGGTAGGAGAAATCAAGATGGGGGACTAAGGAACCCTTACCAAAGAGTGTTAGGAGACCACGCAAGATGCAAATGGGAGCTCCACTGGACTTTCATTGCACCGGACAGACCTCAGGAGAAAACCCTAGTAGAGGGTTTTTGAAGAAAACAGCAAAAAAGAAAAAAAAGAAAAAATGAAGGAGACGGCTGTTTTAAAAGGCCCTGCCTAATATTTCCATGTTCCGATCAATCAGAAATCCTTCCAGCAGGATTTCAATAGGTTCATTTTTATAGCTTGTTTCAAATGATGATTTAGACCATTTTATGCTAAAATAAAGCATTTATGCTGGAAATCATGAACACACATTCGAAATATGAGGCCAATACCTTGATTTACCTATATGCACACAAAGCTGGTAAGCTGGATTAAGCACACCCTACACCAATGGACTTCTGAAGGCTCGCAAAGTGAATTGAGTCCAAAGGTTTTGTTAGGATATCGGCTAGTTGATTCTCTATAGGCACATGTTGAAGAGATATGATATGATCTTCGACTAGTTCCTGAATAAAATGGTGCTTAATATCGATGTGTTTAGTGCACGAGTGCTGAACAAGATTTTTTGAAATATTTATGGCACTAGTATTGTTGCAAAATAGTGTCATTGTGCCTTGGTTAATCCCATAATCTGTCAAGGTTTGTTTCATCCATAATAATTGTGCACAACAACTTCCGACAGCAATATACTCTGCCTCAGCCGTGGACAGAGAGATGGAGTTCTATTTTTTATTGTGCCATACAATTAGACAGTTTCCAACATAGAAACATCCACCACTAGTTGACTTACGATCATCAATGTTACCTACCCAATCAGCATCTGAATACCCCGCAATGTATGTAGATGAATCAAATGGGTACCAAAGATCGAATTCAGTGGTGCATCCTACAAATCGGATGATACGCTTAATAGCAGTGAGGTGAGATTCTTTAGGATCAACTTGAAATCGAGCACATGCACCTATACTAAATGCAATGTCTGGTTTGCTAGCAGTGAGATAGAGAAGACTACCAATCATGCTTATGTAAAGGTGTTGATCTACACTTTTCCCTGCTAGATCTTTAGATAGTTTAATAGTGGTGCTCATAGGTGTAGTGTGTGATCGACCAGATTCTAAGCCAAATGTCTTAATAAGGTCTCTAGTATTCTTTGTTTAGGTAATAAATATACCTGATGCAAGTTGTCTTACTTGTAAGCCTAGAAACATGTTAAGTTCTCCTACCATACTCATTTCAAATTCTGATGTCATTAATGTAGTAAAGGAAATAGACATTTTATCACATGTGGATCCAAAAACTATGTCATCCACATAAATTTGGGCAATCAAGACGAAATTCTTGGCTTCTCTTATAAAGAGAGTTTTGTCAACACTCCCCCTAACAAAATCATGGTCTACAAGAAATTGAGTTAGACATTCATACCAAGCACAGGGAGCTTACTTGAGGTAGTAAAAAGCCTTTTTCAATCGATATACCTTGTGAGGATATTTAAGATCAATAAATCCTTTTGGTTGTTCAACATATTCTTCCTCATCTAGAATTCCATTCAAGAAGGCACTTTTGACATCCATTTGGAACAGTTTGAATTTTAATGCACAAGCAACAGCTATAAGAATTCTAATAGACTCGAGTCTAACAACAGGGGCAAATGTTTCGTCAAAATCAATACCTTCAATTTGGGAATACCCCTGAACAACTAACCAAGCCTTATTTCAAATTACATTCCCAGATTTATCGGATTTATTTTTAAAAATGCATTTGGTTCCAATAACATTTTTCCTTTTAGGCTTGTCGACTAGATACCAAACCTCATTTCTAATGAATTGTTGAAGCTCTTCTTGCATAGCAAGTATCCAGAACTCATCGTTTAGGGCATCATCAACATTTTTAGGTTTTATTTTAGAAGTGAAACACAGGTGGCTGTTGATAGCCTCCAACTAGCTCCTGGTTTTGATAACAGTGTTAAGATCCCCAATGATTTGATTGAGGGAGTGATCCTTGACAACTTGTACATCACTAGGAGTAGTGGTGGCATTTGGAGATGATGGTTGTTTATCAGATTTGCCTATCTCGCATATACCCTCATCTTCTTCTTCATCACCTAGAGACACTGAATCATCTAATTGGTCATCTACGGTCACATTGATTGATTCTTGAACAGTTGAGGTTCGATTGTTGTAGACATGAAAGGCTCTACTATTTAATGAGTACCATAAGAAGATACCCTCATCACTTTTGAGTCAAACTTTCCCAAGCTTTCACGGTCTCTTAGAATATAACATGGGCTACTAAAGACCTTGAAATGTTTCACATTTGGTGTCTTTCCACACCACAATTCATAAGCAGTTTTGTTTAGACCTACCCTCAGATAAACTCGATTTATAATATAGCAGGCAGTGTTTACTGCTTCGGCCCACAAATTTTTCGCAAGGTTCTTATTATTAAGCATAGCTGTGGCCATATCCAATAACACTCGATTTTTCCTTTCAGCAACCCCATTTTGTTGAGGTGTTTTGGGTGCTAAAAACTCATAACGAATACCCAATTCATCACATAGATCTTTGAAACGATGATCTTCAAATTCACCTCCGTGATCACTCCTGACTCTGACTACCATGTATCCTTTCTCATTATGAAGTCGCTTCACTAATTTTTGGAATTCTTCAAAAGTGTCAAATTTTTCTCTTAAAAAGGCGACCCATGTGAATCTAGAGTAATCATCGACGACTACAAAGAAGTATCATTTTTTGCCTTGGCTAAGAACCCTGGTAGGACCAACTAGGTCCATGTGTAGCAGTTTAAAAGGTTTTGATGTAACTAGGATTGAGGTCCTCTTGTGTGCAACCTTGATTTGTTTACCTTTTTGTGAAGCGATGCACATCACTTTAGGTCTTTTGCCTATCTTAGGCAATCCTCTCACCAAATTTTTCTGACTTAGTTTAGATAGATTTTTATAATGAACATGACCGAGTCGATGGTGCCACAATTCTATTTCATCTTTAAGGGCCATGTGACACATGGTGGGAGAGCTTAGGTTGTTATGGCTTTCAATAACATAACAGTTGTCTCCTGTGCGTAGACCTTTCATAACAAGTTTTCCTGTGGAGTTCAGTATCTTGCACAGATCTTTCAAGAAACTGACTGAGTTCTCACCATCACAAATTTGTGAGATACTCAGAAGATTATGTTTAAGCCCATTGACATAAAGTACATTTTCTATTTTGGGCAATCCTGGCCCTGTGATGGTTCCTTTACCAATGATTTTAGCCATGCTCCCATCACCAACCCACCATCGAATTCGTCATATGCACAAAATTGAGATCTATCACCTGTCATGTATCTAGAGCAACCACTATCCAAGTATCATCTAGGGTTATTCCCAGCTTTTAAGGCAGTATGAATGACCAAGCATTTGTTCTTAACAACCCATTGAGTTGTTGTCCTTTTATGAGTGGTATCTTATAGTGTGATTCTCTAGTTTTCTTGGGAGAAGCTGATTTTTCTTTTTCATGTAGGAGAATAGCAGTTTTTAAATTCAACATTTTAACTTGCTCCAACAATACATCCATTCTCTTATCCTTCCTAGGAAGTGTGGGATAATTCCTTCTCATGTTTCCTCTTTTTGGTGAAGTATGCATAAGGGGATTCCAACTAGATTGCACATTTTTCCTAGTCAGTATAAATTTACCTTTCAAGTTTTTGACCGGATTTTTAAAAGCCATGCATTTAAATTTTAGGTGGCCAATGTCACCACAAGCATGGAAAATAGGAGATGCTTTGGTTTTACTCCCCGATGCACCATGATCTTTTCTTACCATAGGTTAGACAGAGATAGTTTTGAAATGTGACTGTCATAGTCCAAACTCTTCTATCTACAGGTGATCTTACAATACCCAAGAGTTTTTCAAGGCTTTTTTCTCCTTGGACAAAACATTTTCTAAAGTCAACAACTTGACATTTAAAACGATCAATTTCAGTGTTTGTCTCTTTAAGTTCTTTCTCTAGTCTAGCATGCTTATCTAGAGTTTCACCGCTCATGAACTTTTTCTTTTCTTGTTCAAGCTCATCATTCTTCTTTTTCAGTTCTTCTAAGTCTTGTCCCATCTTTTAATTTTTAATTTTCAATCCATCAAGACTCTTTGTTAACTTATCATTCTTAGCCTTCATTTGGCCCAACCTTTCAATGGTATTCATATTTTCAATATCTAGTTGGTTATATACCTCCTGAAGGTCTTCATCATCATCCTCATCATCACTTAAAGAATCATTTTTAGTGTTAGAGGATTCATGATTATCAATGTCTCCGATGATCCTTGTAAGGGGCTCAATTTGAGGCTCTATTTCAGTGATGGAGGCCATTAAAATTTTGATTGAGCCATGTTCCTCATCACTTTGGGATGTGTTTGATTCTGATTCAGAGTCTTCAGTATCATCCCATGTGGTCACCATTGCCTTTTTCTTGACCTTTTTATCGGTGCACTCGAAGGCAATGTGACCATATCCTCTACAATTGTAACATTGATGATCTTTTGACTTCTTACAAAATTTACCTTTGTTGTTATTAAAGTAAAAAGGTTTACCCTTCTGATAGGGTTTCTTTCTAGAAGTATTTCCTCTAGTTTTGAAGAATTTTTGAAATTTCTTGGCCATAAGTTCCATTTCTTCCATATCTAGATCTTCTTCACTCTCATGTTCAGAGTCTCGTTTCTTATGAGAGGATTTCAGGGTTGTACCTTTGGATTTGGTGGGAGTTTTGAAATGTAACTCATGGGTTTGAAGGGACCCTAGCAATTCTTCAACCTTCATGGTATCTAGGTCCCGGCATTTCTCTAAAGTAATGACTTTGGTAGAGAATCGTTCCGGTAGGGATCTCAGAATTTTCCTACATAGTCTATTTTTCAGAACAGGTTCCCCTAAACCACACATGTCATTTGTGATTTTCTTCAGTTTGGTAAAGAAGTCCATAAATGTTTCACCTCCATCTTTTGTTTTCAAATTGTGTAGTGAGGTGCTGAAGTTTTGAGCATTTGATAATGCTTGTTCCTTCATGTGTAACTTTAAGAATATCCCGTGCTTGCTTATTGGTTAGGCAATTTTGAATGCGATCAAATTCATCTCTAAAAACTGAGCAAAAAATAGCATTCAGGCCTTTAGCATTATGAACACGTTGAGCTTTATCATAGTCTGTCCACATAGCCTTCTCTCTTAGTCTGAGGACAGCCAGTTCACCTTCCTTCCTTATAATATCCATTGGGGGTTTATATCCAATATCAACCATGTCCCTTACATCAGAATTGATGGATTCCAAAAAGATGCGCATTCGGGCTTTCCAATATGGATAGTTTGACCCATTAAAGAAGGGAGGCTTAGTGACGAATGTGGAGTCCTTTCTAGACATATTTTTCAAGTTCTCTCAAGATCATACTTCGAGTTTTTATAACTGAGTAGAGTAACTCACTCTGATACCAATTGAAATTGCGGTTTTACCGCGAGTAGAGATACTTAGAGATATGCCTAAAGTCCTAGGGGAGGGGGCTGGGTGAATGGGACTTTTTAAATATCCTTGCTAATTTTAAAAACACAATTGCATTCATACTTCAATTAATAATTATGTACTAGCAAGTGAAGACAATTGATCAAACAGTTGATAGGCATGATTGTACTAATCATTCAAATATGGCATATGACCATTTTTCAATCAATAGATAAGCATTCAGATAAGCATTAATAGACAAGACATAATAATGGATAAAATGCATTCACCACATTATGCAAGATGTATAGTGGTTTGTCGATGAGTCTACTCCACTCCCAGTTTAAGTGCTCAACTCCTTTGAGCACACCGGCATTCACTATTTGAGGTTTTAAATGAGGTTCACCTCTTAACCTTTACGACCTACACAAGGACTAATCCTACACAAGGACCACACACGTATTCTCCCATGTCGGAGGCCTACACAAGGACTTCCAAGTCCTACACAAGGACACACATGTCCTACTCAAGGACAACACGGAGATTGGGTCACAATCTCTAGACTCCAATCTCAACAAGAAGATGGAATCAAATAGTGGACTCTATAAGCTTAACCACTTACAAGAGATGAGCCCCAATTAAGCGCCGTTATTTGAAGAAGCTTCGTCTTGCATGAATGGTCTCTTCTTCAGCTTCATCGATCAGCAACCTTGCATTAATTGATGGCTTATAGCTTCCAAGGTGAGGGATTAGGGTTTGGAGAACCTTCTATGGGATATGACTTTTATATGAAGGATGGGTTCTACCTAAACCACCATTATAATGGCATTGATGATAAGGGTATAACTATTTGGAGTAGGTCAAGAAGCAATTAAAGAGAGGTTAAGTTCATGATTCAATCTAAGCTTTGAATGCTCTTTAATGTTGGTCAAATCAACATGGATTAAAGTATGAACTCAACAAATGTAAGGGAATGAGAGATAGAAATCAAGAGGAAGTAGCCCAAACAAACCCTAGATGATGCTCAAGGTCAAGTCTCCTAAGATCCAAGTAAGATGGCTATATAGAGAGTTTCATAACGGATAGAAAAAGGTCATCTCGATAGGATCGGAAAGAGTTCCGATCGATCGGACATAAAAATCAGTAAGTTTTTTATTGTGTTGAAACAAGTTCTTTTATTGATCGGACATGGTTCCGATTGATCGGAAGGCCATCTCTAATTGATCGGAGATAGTGTCCAATTGATAAAAAATGTGTCTAGATGGATGTTGAAATTTGCTGGACATTTTTTCAATTTATCGGATGTTACTCCGATTGATTGGAGAGACCTAGTCCGATTGATCGGAATCATCTCCAATTGATCTGAATAATGTCTAGAGAAGTTGAAGTTTTTACTGGACGTTTGTTTGATTGATCGGGCATATACTCCAATCAATCGACCATCAATCGGAACTAATTCTGATGGATCGGGAACCCATCGGAAAATGCAGTTAGGCTATTTTACTTGTTTTTCATCAACTACTTAGACAATCGATTCCATGGTTGATCAACATGGAAAAGGGACTATAGAGAGGGCTACTAGGATGTTCCTAAGGGGGTGTGGCCATCTATAGATGAGGGTTTTGGGATAAATGGTTTAAAGAAAAGGATTGAAGCTTGTCTGAATTTGCAATCTTCTTGAATAGCATTTGTCGAAGATGTCCCAGGTCTTCAATCTTCAGTAGCAAATGGTTTATAGACTTGATGACATACTATACACGGTAATTAACAAATCTTACATTAACAGATAACTCTAGACTAGACGAGCAATTTTGGTTCAGCCGGACCCTCTGCTGCCCCTTGGGACTCCTCAGTTGACTAGCGAGTAGGAAGTATCACACTCTGGGTGGCATTCTGTGCAATCAGGGTCGTTATGGCTTCTTGGATGTTCCTCAGCTGATTGGCCATTTCATGTTTGACTTGGACCAGCTTATCGATCTAATTTTGAATTGGGGGTAGCTCCCCTTCCACTTCATATGGTCCTTCTTCTTCTTCGGCTACTTGAACCATTACCACTTACATTGGCTGGAGCTTCTGAGCTGGCCTCTGTCTTGATTTGAGAACTGCCGTGGGCTTGGAATTCTGCATGGGCGCGGGTTTAATCAGTTTTTACGAGATGCGATTAACCTTGGACAGTGGTGGGAACTGTTCGGTCGTCAACACAAGAATTGAAGGGTTGGCTGATATGATATGGCTGCTGATAAGGGTCTCCTGCTCATGTTTTAGCTATCATTGTCTCCTGATCATGCGACTCGGTTTTGCGATGCTCGTCCTTTTGTGCGTGGTCTTAACATATACTCTCTTCAGCTCTTGTTTCTGTAGACGAGTGAGGACTAGCTGCCATTCTGGTTTGGGTGCAGCTGCTACAGTTGTTGCATAGTGAGGGAAGTTACACCCTCCCATAGAAAGGAAAGCGTATGAACTGACAGTTATTTTTGCCATTTCTCCTATCTTTGTTAATTTCTTGTTAATTATGTGGTGTCATACACTCATTAGAACAGTTCATAAATGCGGTTGGGAGTGAATCCATCGATCGCAGTGCATAAATTAACGGAAATAAGCAAGGAAGAGATAAACACGTGTAGTTGTGGAAGTTTGTGAGTTTGAGAATCTTTGATTTAATGTCTGTTATAGCAGATAATCGATGGTCAAAGATATCCAAGACTCAAGACCCACGAGCGTCTTTTTGGCTTCAGTGTTCAACCCACGAGCCCTTATGGTCGAAGCTCGCATATCATAAAAGTATGGTATACACTTCCGAATATGTGAGCATGCATGGTCGCTGGTCATCGGATGAGGGCATCCTCATAATTCGCTTGCCTTTACTCCTTGGTTATAAAACAAAGGTTCCGCATGTGAGCAACTCGGCTCGTGGTCGTTGAAAGGGATCGTATTTTTGCATTCGAGCAGCTCGGCTCGTGGTTGTGAAACGAGGTTATCCTCAAGTCCGAGCATCCTCTGCCTTTTTAGTACCAGCAGCCCATATAGGCCGGTTTGGGCTTGTTTCTATTCATAGTTCCGAACATCTCCATCCAGAGACGTAATCGGCTAGACGTCTAGAGTGGTTAGGTCATCCCTTTACCTAAGGATTAACAAGATAAGCACCTTATCTCCTGGAATCAGCAGATATCTTAACGGCTTGCGTAACAGACTAGATCACCCAGATCTATATAAATAGATGGCCCCACAGATGATAAAGGTACACAATCTCTAAACTCATTTCCTACCTCCTACTTTACTATCATATCCCATCTGACTTAAGCTTTGGAGGGCCAATGGCTGAACGCCGGCCACCTTTAGTTTTGTCCTTTATTCTTTCAGGTTTGGAAGGAAGCTTGTTCGAAGGAAGGTGAATGTCTGGAGGATCCTGTTACTAAATTAGACGTTAACAGATCGGCGCCGTCTGTGGGAACGCTTTTAGAATTTCTCATTGCTAATTGTTATCTCCCACTATGCCTCCCAAAAAGACGGTTCATCCTTCCACTTCAAGGCAGATGTTACCTCCTCCTGACATCCCTAAACTAGCATCCAACCTCCCTCAGACCGCATCCACGGGCATTCCTCCGATAGAGTCCAACTTGTCGTCATAGAACCTGTTTCACGATGTATCTGGCGGTCACAATGACATTATGCGCTTCGTCGAAGACACACTTCTTACTCTTCAGGCTGGGCTTCAAACCTTATCTAATCGGTTTGATTAGAACTTTCCTAAACCATAGCAACCTCCAAAAGGGCCACCATTACGATCTGCACCATTAGCCTCCAGACATTCTGTAGGTGAACCTCAGATCCAACAAAATCCTCCTTCAAATGAAATGCCGCTCGGCAATCAACTCCATACCTCCTCCACAGTCTATACACTCCAGCACCTCCCAGCAACAACAATCTCAGGGGTCTGCTGTCGAAACTTCGAGTTACACCTTACCATGGGAAGGAGATCTCAAGAGAATCGAGGATCACTTCGCCGATATGGAGCAATGGTATCGGTCTAACCTCCCGCCTATTGCTCTTGTATCAATCCATCGATTTGAATCTCCCTTCACTCGAGAAGTTATAGAGGCCCCTTTGCCCAAGAAGTACCGAACACCTATCATTGTCCCGTATACGGGCACCGGCGATCCTCTCGAACATCTGAAGACGTATAAGTCTCTTATGGAGCTAGAGGGATATGGTTTAGAAATTATGTGTAGGGCTTTCTCCTTAACTCTAAAGGATGCAACACATACATGGTTTCGAGACTTAAAACCTCAATCTATTGGATCCTTCTCCCAATTATCAGATGTCTTCCTCTCTCAGTTCATGGGAAGCATCTGCACCGAAAAGCCGGCATCTCATTTAACGGATCTAAAGCAACAACATGGGGAAACAATTAAGGAGTTCACAGTTCGGTTCACTACAGAGGCTGTCCGCCCTTATAGCTGGAATTACAAGCGAAAGATTTCGGTTCGCCCTGGACAAGAAATATCAGCGTGATCGACGGGACCGTTTCCCTAAGAAGCCCTATTCTGGTAAATATCATAATTATACACCTCTCAACCAATCTCCTAAGAAATTATTAATGAAGATTAAGCACAAATCTTATGCTATTTCCAAAAGGATCATGGGCATAACACCCAAGATTGTATATCATTGAAAGATCACATTGAAGCTCTAATTCGGAAGGGCCATCTTCGGGATTACATTGTGCGACAAGATCGGTCACCTAAGAGAATTGAGGCCCCATAACGAAGGAAAAAGTCACCTCAACATCATCCTCCGCAAGAAGATACGGAACCTACTCGTGAGATCCGGACCATTTCTGGAGGTCCAGCTTGTGGGGGAGATTCTCAAGCGTCAAGAAAAGCATTTGCTCTCAAGGCGTCCCAGAAGCCCCAACACATTTATTGGCTGGAAAAATCATCTGATACATCAGATCCTAGCCACCATCCGATCTCCTTTTCTCTTGAAGATGCTGAAAGAATTCATTTCCCTCACGAGGATTCCATCGTCGTCGCGTTAAGGGTATCAAATTATTTAACTCATCATATTATGTTGGATACAGGTAGCTCCGCTGATGTTCCTTACTTGGAAGCATTCAATAAGATGACACTCACTAGAAGTCTACTCAAACCTATCTCCACTCCTCCCGTCGGCTTCAGGGGCGAAGTTGTAACACTGGAAAGAAGCATCGACCTTCCTGTCACATTCGGAGAAAGTCCGGCCAAAACCACAGTCTTCGTTAATTTTCTCGTGGTGGATCGAAGATCAGCGTACAACGCTATTTTGGGTCGACCTTCGCTCACCAAGTTAGGAGCATCTTTACACCCCTTATACTTGTGCATTAAATTCCCAACTCCGAGTGGAATTGGGGTTGTATGAGGAAATCAGAAGGAAGCCCGAGCATGCTACCAAATCGTCGTACGAGACTGAAAGCATGCCTAAGTAGTCCCTATTATGACGATTACAGGAGACCCATCAGATCTCCCGATAGTTACAATGTTGGACCCAAGAGAGAACGCTCATCAATCAGGTACCCTGGGGGAAGAGACAATCGGAATCCACTTATCTGAAAATAATTCGTCCAAGAAGATTCACATTGGATCTTCTTTAAACGATATCTTTCGTGAAAACCTGACTCATATTCTCACCGAATATCAAGATGTATTTGCTTGGTCTCATAGAGACATGCCAGGTATCGACCCCAGTGTCATAGTTCATCGTCTGAATGTTGATCTAAAGCACAAACTTGTTCATCAGCCTCGATGAGCGGTCATCGCAGAAAGGCAAATGGTGATTAAGACTGAGGTAAAAAAGTTGTTGGCTGCCAATTTCGTTGAGGAAGTTGATTATCTAGAATGGGTCGTGAACGTGGTCCATTTTTGAAAAACTAATGGCAAGTGGAGAATGTGAGAGGACTACTTCGATCTAAACAAGGCATGCCCAAAGGATAGTTTCCCGACTCCCCACGTCAACCAATTGCTTGATTCAACAGCAGGGCATGCCCTGCTCAGTTTTATAGATGCCTACTTTGGTTATAACCAAATCATGATGCATCCACCCAATAGTCAGCACATTGCCTTTATCACTGATCGAGGCCTGTATTGCTATAAGGTAATGCATTTTGGCCTCAAGAATGCAGGAGCCACCTATCAACGTTTGGTCAATAAAATGTTCGCTACGTAAATCGGTAAGAATATGAAAGTTTATGTCGACGACATGCTCGTGAAAAGCGTCGCAGCAAATGATCATCTCACAGATCTCCGAAAAGCCTTCGACCTGATGAGGAAGTATTGAATGAAGTTAAATCCAGAAAAATGTGCTTTCGGGGTCTCCGCCAAAAGTTTCTTGGGTTCATGGTTGGCCAACGAGGAATCGAGGCGAACCCCGAGAAAATAAAAGCCTTGATTGAAATGAAGTCTCCGTCCACTCTTAAAGATGTCCAACGATTGGCTGGTCGCATTGCATCATTGAACAGGTTTATTTCATGTACCTCTGATAAGTGTCTTCCTTTCTTTAAGCTTCTTCGAGCTACCGCAAAAATCGACTGGGCATGGACTCAACAGTGTGAAGAAGTATTTCAACAACTGAAGCAATACATGAGCATGCCCCCGATCTTATCAAAACCTGTTTTACACGAGTAGCTCCTTCTTTATTTATCTGTCTTCTACGGCCGTTAGCGCCGCATTAATAAGAGAAGATTCCGGGGTCCAAAGGCCCATTTATTATATTAGTCGAGCGATGGTGGATGCCGAAACTTGATATTTTAATATGGAGAAATTATCTCTCGCCTTAGCGACTGCCGCTCGAAAATTATGACTATATTTCCAACCCATTCTATATTGGTACCTACGAATCACCCATTAAGACAAGTCCTTCAAAAACCTGAGGTTTTAGGACGATTGACTAAATGGGCAATTAAGATCAGTGAGCACAATATTTCGTTTTGTCCAAGAACCGCCATTAAGGGTCAAGCCGTGGCTGATTTCATTGCTGAATTCACGTATTCCTCCTCCAGCGATGACCCTGTGACCAGCGACCAGACCTCCTGGTCACTCTTTGTGGATGGGTCTTCATGAGCCACCGGTAGTGGAGCCGGCTTAATCTTACTTGCTCCTGACGGGTCGTATTTTCAATATACTTTACAATTTGACATTCATGTCTCTGACAATGAAGAAGATTATGAAGCTTTGATCATCGGCCTCAAACTAGCGAATGTGCTCGCGATACAGAATTTATTTATTCATAGTGACTCTTAGCTCATAGTCAACCAAGTGCTCGGTGAATTCGAGGCAAAAGAAGAACGAATGGCTTCATGCAAATCCCGAGCACTTATCCTACTCGCAAAGCTAAACAAATATGAAATAATTCACATCCCTCGTGAGAAGAATGAGCTCGCAGATTCCCTGGCCAAATTAGCTTCCGCACCAGAATCTGATTTAACACGATCTGTCTCTATCGAGCACCTTCATACTCCTAGTATTGGTCTATCCGCCCCAGAGCTAGTAGTCATAATGCATTCCTCCCCATGTTGGATGGACCCTATTATCCTTTACCTCAGAGACGGTCAACTCCCAGATGATAAAAAATATGCGCGACAAATTCATCACCGTGCTGCCAGGTACACCTTACAAAATGGAACTTTACTACGTAAAAGCTTTACTTTACCATACTTAAGGTGTCTTCATCCAGAAGAGGCACTTCGCGTTCTTGATGAAATATACCAGGGGGCATGTGGTAACCATTCTAAGGGATGATCGTTAGCATATAAAGCAATGAGGCAAGGGTACTACTGGCACACCATGAAGGCGGACGCAATCGAATTTTCCAAAAAATACAACAAATGTTAGCGATACTCTCTAATACCCCATGTACCATCCGAGTAGATGACGCCGATGGATGGCCCTTGGCCCTTCGCCCAATGGGGAGTTAATATCATCGGACCATTACCCACCGGGAAAGGCCAGAATAGATTTGCAATTGTAGCAGTCGATTATTTTACCAAATGGGTCGAGGCAGAACCTTTAACCACAATCACCAAGAAGCAGACTACTAGGTTCATGTGGAGAAACATCATATGCCATTATGGGCTCCCCCACACCATAATCACCGACAACAGAAAGCATTTCGACAACGTTGCATTCTCGGAGTTTTGTGAAAAATGGAAGATACGGATTGTCCGAACCTCCCCATATCATCCCCAAGCTAGTGGACAAGTTGAAGCAGTCAATAAGATCATCAAACATCATCTGAAGACCAAACTCGATGAATGTAAAGGCATGCGGCCAGAGCTTCTACCCGAAGTCTTATGGGCCTACAGAACGACAACTCGCACCTCAACCGGAGAAACTCCTTTCTCTTTGGCATTCGGCACTGAAGCAGTTGTCCCCATCAAAATCCAAGTACCCTTGTATCGAATCGAGCAATACGACTCCACAAGTAATCAAGAAGGGCTGAGGCTTCATCTCGACCTCTTGGAGGAAAGAAGGGACACATCCCGACTTTGAGCAGCAGCTTACCAACAACGTATAGCTCGCTATCATAACGCAAAAGTCCGACCCAGAGCTTTCCAGCTCGGCAATTTGGTCCTTAGATAAAATCTCAAAACACCTGCTCGTTCGTTGGATCCGAATTGGGAAGGCCCTTACCGAGTTATCAAAATTGTGAGACCAGGTACATATTATCTCGAAGATATGCAAGGAAGACCCCTACGTTGCCCTTGGCATGTAGAGCGTCTACTCCGATATTTTCCTTAACTCGATGTAAATCTGAACGATATTCAAATAAAGATGGATTTTCTTTTGGTCGCTACTCCATTAGTTGGACCCGAATAGCCCCGAAGGGAATATATGCATTCCCTTAGCCAAATCTTCTGCTCTCGGCAAAGTAAAAGCCTCAATCGATAGATCGGTCTATCTTTATGAGGACATGGTCACCAAGACCCCCGGATTGAGCCTAACTCATTATTTCATGAGTTAAGTACTTAGGCATTCAACATACGACCATAAAAAAATTCAACATACGAACCATCCACTTATGTGAAGCCACAGTATCAAAAAAGATATATTCATTCTATTGGATAAAATTTTGATCGTTTTACAACAGGAGCCATAAAATTGTACATGAGAAAAAAAAAGAGACGATCATCTTTAGGCATCACTTTGGGGAGGAGCACCGCTCTCGACCTCGGGGCCTGCTTCCGGGACCCCTACAGCTTAGGTAGTCTCAGTCACTTCGTTCTCAGCAGCCGCCCTCTCCTTAGCAGCTACGATGGCCGAGACCTTTTCGAATTCCCCCATATCAAATGATGGAGACATTCGTTGCACTACTCTTAGTGCGAAGTTGCAACCAGCGTCGCACGACTCGTATCGCTCGTCGTCGTATAACTGAGAAGTGCGAAACTACATAATAGCCTGGGGCCCCTCCTCAGACAGCAGCTTGACGTAGGCCACCCTTTCCTCCTCCCAGTGGATGGAATCGTCTCGGAGCTGTGCAAGGGCGGACTGCTCTTTCTCCAGTGCTTCACTGACCTCTTTTATTCGCGATCTGCTCTCAGCGAGCTGCTCCTCCTAGAGAGATCTTATCTTGGTGAAAGATCTCTCTCTCTTTCTTTATCTTCTCTTTCATCTCTGCGAGCCTTGCGAAGTTTTGTCCAAGGCCTGATACCTGTCGGTTAGGACTTGGACCTTTTCGATGAGGATCTTCCTCTCCTAAGTCATCTTCGCGATTAAGGTCTTGCGAGATTTAATGACCTAGTCCCTCTCGTAGATCGCCTTCTCTAGGGCAACCCTCTTCCCCTCAACCTCATCTATAATACGGTGGACGGCGAGGATGTCACGCCTCGTCCGTATGATTAGATCCAGTCCCTGTTCAAGGAGAAGAAGGATTATCAGATGTTCACTTGAAAACCAACAAAGAAAGCAAGAAACAAGTTAAAATCAGAGTATTTTTACCTGGACCATCCTCTCTCCTGCGTCCAGAGAGAGCTCTTCGGGACTTGGTTCGAGGAAAGTGCTGAAGGTCTGGGGGGAGATGTTGTCAAAGAGGAATTTGTAGATTGGGTGAAGATGGCTTGGAACAGTAAACGTCCCAACTCCGAAAGGCTGGGCTACGACTAGCCTAGCAGGGCTCGCACCTTGAGCAACAGGTTGCACGCGAGTGGGAATCAACTCGTGACCAACTTCAGGCTCGTGAGGTTCTTCGGTCAGGGGACAACTTGGCCCCACCTCATCATTTCTTGGGGAATTATCAGCAATATCGATGATGGGCGGCTAGGGAGGAACCACCGGAGTAGCTGTCGCAGGCTCAGGAAGAATCTCGCGCGGTTGGGAGCTTTAGGCAGGCTCACCCAATCGATTAGACGGGTGAGATGGACCGGCAGACGTCCTCTTTTGTCTCTTCGAGCCGGTGCCCTTTAGGCGAGGCAGCAACCCCCTCTTCTCTCCCACATTCGCCATGGCAGCCTCTTCTTGAGATATCAACCCAGCAGTAGCGAGTCGAGAGAGTGATAGACAGGCCTCGATATTCCTGTCACGAGTTGTTAACTTGTAAATTTTTACAATCTTCTCGTTGATTCCTCCCTTCAAGCTCGATTTTTCCCCGATCGGAATACCTGTGAATACGAGCAGAGGTCAAGTTGATTAAAGTTCAAAATCATGATAGAAATTGGGGCAGAGTGAAGCTTCACCCACCTTCGCCAAAGAAGTGGCTCACATTATGGCCCCCAGGGGTGGATCTCGTCTCAGATTCCTAGTTCCTAGAGGCAAAAAACCAGCGTTTCCTCCATCCGGGATAATTCGAAGTAGGTTTTCCCAAGACAAAATTATCCGGTGCCAGTAACATAGATAATATCAGCCTTCGCTGGAGGGAGCTTTCTTGAGCTGAAACATTCTTAGGAACTCCTCGGCAGTCAAATCTCCATTGCCAGCTTGCTTCCATAGAATGAAAGAACTAAGGACCACCCTCCAACCATTGACAATAAGTTGCCCTGGGGCAATTTTTTAGGTATGGAGTATGTCGTGAATAAAGGGGTGAAGGGGAAGACTCACACCAAGGATGAAAAAGTAATCATACAAGGCTATGCAACTGGGGGGTGGGGAATCTAGAGTCTCTCCCTCTCCAGGCAACCAAAAATTGATGGAGTCGGGAACCTGATATTTTTCTCTTAACTCATTTAGTCACTCCTCTGTCATTATTGAGGGATATCCGGAGGCAGAGTACCTCCCTGCCGGGACTCTCACATTGTTGGAGGAAGAAGAGTCCGGAGTTGCATCTCCCAGAGGGACGGTTTCCTCATCAGAATCTCTCACCATTGTTTCTTAAGATAGAATAGAAAGAGTATAATACTTGAGGGAAATGGGGAACGGAGTTACACCAGAGAAAGATTGGGACACCAGAGGGAAAATGGATGCAAGGAGAGAAGAAGAATTTTCAAAGCCCTCCGATGAAATTTTGAAATCTTCGTAGGCTCCATATATTTATAAGCAATCATTCCTCAAGATTTGCTGACACACGGCGACCATTCGTTCGGCGCGACAGTCGAACGAGCATGATCATTAATTTCGAAGATATGTGGCGGGTGCCTTTTCATTTCCTCTCTACCGAAAAACTACGGAAAGCTGGCGCTCATAAATGACGGCCCAATCATATATGGTTTCCCCTCCAAGAAACGTATTAGGCGGTTAAGCATGCTAATGAGCAAGTCCTTCCCTTAGACTTCTTGATAGCAAGGACTTGGGGGCATCTGTTATAGTAGATAATCAGTGGTGAAAGATATCCCAGACTCAAGACCCGCAAGTGTCTTTTTGGCTTCAGTGTTCAACCCACGAGCCCTTATGGTCGAAGCTCGCGTATCATAAAAGTACGGTATACACTTCTAAATATGCGAGCAGGCTTAGTCGCTGGTCATTGGATGAGGGCATCCTCATAATTCGCTTGCCTTTACTCCTTGGTTATAAAACAAGGTTCCACATACGAGCAGCTCAGCTCGTGGTCGTCAAAAGGGATCATATTTTCACATGCGAGCAGCTCGGCTCGTGGTCGTTAAAAGGGATCGTATTTCCGCATGCAAGTAGCTTGGCTCGTGGTTGTGAAACGAGGTTATCCTCGAGTCCGAGCATCCTCCGCCTTTTTAGTACCAGCAGCCCGTATAGGCCGGTTTGGGCTTGTTTCTATTCATAGTTCTGAACATCTCCATCCAGAGACGTAATCGGCTAGACGTCTAGAGTGGTTAAGTCATCCCTTTACCTAAGGATTAACAAGATAAGCACTTATCTCTTGGAATCAACAGATATCTTAACGTCTTACGTAACAGACTAGATCACCCGGATCTATATAAATAGATGGCCCCATAGATGATAAAGGTACACAATCTCTAAACTCATTTCTTACCTCCTACTTTACTATCATATCCCATCTGACTTAAGCTTCGGAGGGCCAACGGCTGAACACCGGCCACCCTTAGTTTTGTTCTTTATTCTTTTAGGTTTTGAAAGAAGCTTGTTCGAAGGAAGGTGAACGTCTGGAGGATCCTGTTACTAAATTAGACGTTAACAATGTCTATTTCCTTGAAGATGAAGGGAAGAACGTTCCCGTTGAGAGTCGCCAGTTTTGCGCCCGTGGGTGTCGAAACATTATGCCTTGCGATAACATTCTCATGTATACATTCGTATCTGCAAATGATTGATCTTAGAATGTTTCTATACTCAAAACTAACCAGAGATTCTGGGTTCGATTCCCCAGTAGAGTCGCCAGTTTGTTAAAACTGAAAATGCTATAAGGACATTTTTTGTGTATTGTTGCTCTGGAGTTCTAAGTAATGGGAAACATTCATAGACAATCACAAGTATTCAAAAAAGTACACAAGAAAAGAAATATCACAAGAAAAATTTTATTCCAGAGATTTTGAGATCTTATACATTCTAGGTCGTGATCTGGCACATGCCCTTAATTATATCAAATGATCAATAACCCTTGATTAAAAGGCAAAAGACTAAGTTAGTGCAGACCATGGTCTTTGAGTTTGGGATCATAGAGACCTTTGTTTGTTTTGTTATGGACTGAGCCATCCGTGTATGAGTCAGATGTCTATGTCCCATATTTTGACTGGAGATCCAAGCTAAGACTGTCAAGGTTTCTAATTGAGAGGGTGTGACTCTGGGCTTTCATCTGTTATGTTTGGACAAGCAACCTCGGGAAGACCAGTCTATAGTTGTATGCACTAGAGTAGCCCAACCGACGGATGTCATTTGGATGGGTAGGGCATCGATCATTTTTGAGATGTCAATCCCTAACAAGTATTGTGTAATAGTTTGGAACTCTTTTAGTCTGGTTTATCGTGTTAACCATAGTCTCATTTGCTTAATCTGAACCTTAATCTGGGCCATATTCTGACAGTACATGTAAATAATGACACATTTGTATATTTTGGATGCTGGCAGTCTCATTCCGGTAGCTCGTTGTGTTCATCGTGCTAGATTAGATCAAATTTTGAAAGCTTGTATTCTGCTCATTGGGTGTCCCAGAAGGACTATTTGACTGTTCCGTTGCATCCAGAACGCTTGACATACCCAAAATAGGCCTAAATATGACCTAAAATGCTCAAAATAAAGTCCAGCGTGCCCAAAAATAGAATATGAAGTTGGCTGATTTTTAGGGTGCGCTGGACACTGACGCACCTAGAAATTTATTTATCAGACTGCTAAATTTATGAGTGTACTAGACTGCAATGCATACCAAAATTACTTATCTGGTTTTGTTGAATTTATGGGTGTGCTAGACATCAGTGCATCCTGAAATTACTTCGCCTTTATTTGTTGAATTTATGGGTGCACTGGACATCAGTGCACCCTGAAATTACTTGGTCTGATTTGTTGAATTTATGGGTGCGCTGGACATTAGTGCACCCTAAAATTACTTCGTCTTATTCACTGAATTTATGGGTGCGCTCCCACACTTGTGGATTTTAGAGTTTGGACCTACGGTGGTCGGAGTGATCTTTCGGTGAAAGGTTTCGGTGATCGAAAAAGTTTTTCGGTGATCGAAAAGGTTTTTCGGTGAGAATCCCAAATACCTGGACGATAATTGCTCTCTCTCTCTCTCTCTCTCTCTCTCTCTCTCTCTGAAAACGTAGAAATGAATAGTCGAACGGGGTATTTATACCCGTGAATACCGGAGATCGGCAAATGAGGAACTGCCACGTATGACGCACCCTAAAATGGGCTAAAACTAGCCTCAACGCACCTTAAAATTAATGATTTTTTGGGTGCACTGACCTCCGACGCACCCTAAAAATACTTAGTTGGAGTGTTGATTTTTTAGGTGTGTCAGACCTCAATGCACTCTTAAATTCATCTCCTTATTTTTACTAACTTTATGGGTGCGCTGGACCTTAGTGCACCCTTAAATTACTTGTCTGATTTCCATTGAATTTATGGGTGCGTTGGGCCTCAATGAAAACTAAAAAATGATTTTATAAATTAAGTAATTTAAGGGTGCGTCAACCTGATTTTTCAGGTGCACCGATAGGCTCTTCTTTTGTCTGTTTTGATTAGGTCCTTTAAATGATGGATTTGTGGGGCCCCTTTGGTAATGAATGGTCATGCACTGGATATGATAATTTATGATGATGGTTATGCCTTGATTTTGGATGTTTTCGATCATGATGGTTTGTGGGGCCCACCTAGCGTCTTTTACTAAAAAATGACTAAGGGTGAGTATCCTAAAATTCTGGTTGAATTTCAGGGTGCACTGGCCTACGAATTTATGGATACGCTGACCTACAAAACATCATAAATCTAAGTCTTTTATGTGCGTTGAGGGGTGTTGGGGTTCTCTCGAGGTTTGTGGGTAGTTGGGTACACGGATGTTTTTTTTAGAACCCCAATATTTTGGGACCCTAACAAGGTCGAGCTGTGTGGGCTCCATTGTAACGCCCCAGATTTTTACTAACTTAGGAATCAAAAGTCCTTGGGCGTTACATTCGATTTGTCGATTACAATGCGTGCCCGCATGTGTATTCGCACTTATTTGGGACCAAAACAATTGATTTTGCCCAAGGAATGGAAGGAATTAGTTCAGGAGATGGAAAATCTCATAGTTGGAAGGAGCTTTTCGACGATCGGATCGATTCGGGTATGTCGTTATATCCGTAGAGTCTAAGTAAAAGCTTTAATTACTAATCTACTCATAAATCAACATACCTATCATGAATATTTTACCGGTATTTGGTGTTTTAGCCTAATTTTGATATTTCAGATTTTTTAAATGGTTTAGATTTGACACAAAACTCTCTTTTAAAAGTCGAACTTTTTGAAAAATGTCAAAAATCCATGATTTGCACTTGGAGTGAAAAATTAAGATCTTCATTATTAAGAATTCAATTTTTTAGTATTTTTTTATTGAATCCAAATGGGGGGTACTTCCTAGGGCTGTTCAAAAAATCGACCAAACTAATAAAACCAACCTAACCGGTCGGTTTTCCATTCTATTTCGGGTTTTTTTATATTAAAATTGAGAATGTCGGTTCGGTTATCAGTTTGTGAAAATTATAAACCGCTTTCAACCGAACCGAACCAACTATATATATTTGAATTATATTTAGTAATGTTACCCCTACCGTATGGCCCACCTTAATAATATCTTATACATTCACGCCATCCAATCATTTTCTCAACCCATTTTAGGATGTATTCAGGTCTAAATCTAAGGTGGACCATGTTGTGGAATAAAGTTGGTGGTCAAAGAAGTCTAAAGACCGGCGACCCGCGAGCGCCTCCGACTCCGCAAAGTCGCGACCAAATCATCCGACTAACAAGCCTACCTGGTCGCATCTCGTATATCGCATAGACCTGTGACCCTGTACATTCCTAATACGCGAGTAGGGCTGGTCACTGGTCGTAGGTTGGGAACATCGTCGTCATACGAGTAACACTGCTCCTAGTCATTGAAAGGAGATACCCCCGTTATGCAAGCAACCTTGGTCTTTGGTCGTTTGGTGTGGACGCTCCTCGTTTCATAGTCTCGGCAGCCCATACAGGCCAGTTTTTGGCCTAGTTCTGTTTGTAGCTCCGAACCGCAGGGGATCTCCATCAAGGAACGTAATCAACTAAATGTCTAAATGATTGGGTCATCCCCTTACCTAAGGATTAATAGGATAAGCATCTTATCCCCTGAAATCAGTAGTAGCTAGTGTAACAGACTGAATCACCCAGATCTGCATAAATACATGGCCCCGTAGATGGTAAAGATATGAAAAATACAATCTCTAAATTCATGTTTCACGTTTCACACTTCATCCTACAATCAAGTCACATCTGACTTAAGCTTCGGAGGGCCAACGGCCAAGCGCCGGCTACCCTTAGTTTTCTTCTTTGGTTTTCAGGTGAGGAGGAAGGTCTTCTTCGAGAGGGATTTGCATTCAATGCGAGAAGGAAACCGGTTACTAGAATTTGTCATCAACAGATTGGCATCGTCTGTGGGAACCTACTATTCAATTCATTCTCACCTCCAATTCTCGTCTCTCATTATGCCTCCTAAGAAGACGACCCATACTTCCACTTCAAGACAGACATTTGCCTCCAGCAGAAGCACCTAAGCTAAATCCGAATCCTCCTCTGACTACAGCGGGGGTTCCCCTGGGGCAACCCGATCCACCCGCTTCTACACCACCAAATCCATTTCAGGACATAGCCGATGGCTTTGACGGTATTATGCGCTTTGTTGGAGATACGCTCCTGACTCTCCAAGATGGGTTTCAAACCCTTTCTAATCGGTTTGATCAACTCCTCCCTCAACCACAGCAAGCTCCGGAATGATCACCATTACAGCCTGCACCCGCAGCTTCTAAGCATTCCTCAGGTGAACCACAAGCTCAGCGAAATCCTCCTACAAATCGAATTCCCCGCGGCAATGAAAATCCAGTCCAACGCCCACAATCTATCTGCTATAACACCTCTCGGCAATGCCAACTTAAAGAACCTCATGTCGAAACATCAAGTTATACTTTGCCCTGGTAAGGAGATCTCAGGAGAATCGAAGATCATTTTACCGATATGGAACATCAATATCAATCCAACCTTCCGTCTTCTACTCTTGCAACGATCCATCGAGCTGAACCTCCTTTTACTCGCGAGGTAATGGACGCCCTTCTACCTAAAAAGTATCGAACGCCTAGCATCGTTCCATACCCGGTATCGGTGATTCCCTCAAGCATCTGGAGACGTACAGATCTCTCATGGAGTTAGAAGGGTATAGTTCAGAAATTATGTGCAGGGCTTTTTCATTAACTCTAAAAGACGCGGCACGTACATGGTTTCATGGCATAAAGCCTTGATTTGTAGAATCTTTTTCTCAATTATCGGATCTCTTCCTCTCTCAGTTCATGGGAAGTATCCGCACCAAAAAGCCTGCATCTCATCTATCAGATCTAAAGCAGCAACATGGAGAAACAATTAAGGAGTTCACAGTTCAGTTTACAACAGAAGCCGTTCAAACTGAAGGCTATACCGAAGAGAAAGGCCTCACTGCCCTTATAGTAGGAATCACAAGCGAGAAATTCTAGTTCACCTTGGATAAATTTTTTTCTAAAACCATGACTTAATTCCAGTCCAAAGCTCAAAAATACATTAATGCTGAAGAAGTCGCTTTGGCTCGTCATGGTATACAAGGGAAGAAACGTAAATCTAAGGAGATCTCTTCATCCGATAGGAAGTATCGCGTGATCGGCGGGATCGTTCTCCTAAGAAGCCTTACTCCGGTAAGTATCGTAACTATACTCCTCTCAATCAGTCTCCCGAAAAGGTGCTAATGGAGATCAAATATAAGCCTTATGTTAAATGGCCTCCAAGGATTAAATCAGATCCCGAAAAAAGAGACAAGAGGAAGTTCTACTACTTCCATAAAGATCATGGGCATAATACCCAAGATTTCATATCTTTAAAAGATCAGATTGAAACTCTCATTCGGAAGGGACATCTCCAGGATTACGTCGCACGACAAGATCAGTCATCCAAAAGAACCGATACCTCATCACATCAAGTACAAAGAAAAAAGTCGCTGCAACATCATCCTTCACAGGAAGACGCTGAACCTGCAGGTGAGATTCGAAACATTGCTGGTGGTCCAGCTTACGGAGGAGATTCTCAAGCCTCAAGGAAAGCATATGCTCGTAAGGTGTGTCAGAAACCTCAACATATTTATTAGCTGAAAAAATCGTTTGATTCGCCAAATGTCAGCCATCTTCCGATTTCTTTCTCTCTTGAAGATGCTGAAGGAATTCATTTTCCTCATGAGGACTCCATCGTGGTCATGTTAAAGGTATCAAATTATTTAACTCATCGCATTATGTTGGATACAGGTAGCTCTGCAGACGTCCTTTATCTTAAAGCTTTCAACAAAATGGCACTTGCCAGAAACTTACTCAAACCTATCTCCACCCCCTTCGTTGGCTTTGGGGGCGAAGTCGTAACACCTGAAGGGAGTATCGACCTTCCTATCACCTTCGGAGAAAGTCCAGCCAAAATCACTGTGTTCATCAACTTCCTAGTGGTCGATCGGAAATCAGCATAGCCCGCTATCACAATGCAAAGGTTAAACCCAGAGCTTTTCAGCTCGATGATTTGGTGCTCAGACAAAGTCTCAGAACACCTGCTCGTTCGCTCGATCGAAATTAGGAAGGCCCCTTGTTAACGTTTGATTTTGGTAACAGGTTCCTCCAAACGATTCACCTTCCTTCAGGCAAGCTCCCCTTCAGACCTAAAAGCCAAAGAAGAAAGCTAAGGGTGGCCGGTGTTCGGCCGTTAGCCCTCCGAAGCTTAAGTCAGATGGGATTCGATAGTAAGATGAAATGTGGGACATGGGCTTACAGATTGTGTACCTTTATCATCTGTGGGACCATTTATTTATATAGATCCGGGTGATCCAGTCTGTTACGCAAGCTGTTAAGATCACTGTTGATTTGAGGGGATAAGGAGCTTATCTTATTAATCCTTAGATAAGAAGATGGTATAACCACTTTAGACATCTAACTAATTACGTTCCTCGATGGGGACCCCCCGTGGTCCGGGACTATGAATAAAAACAAGCCAAAGCCGGCCTATACGGGCTGTTGGTGCTATGAGACGAGGGACGTCCCCAGCAAATGAGCAGGGCTACTCGGATTTAGGAATATCCTCGTTAGATGACCAGGGAGCAGAGCTGCTTGGATAGCGAAGGCATCCCCACCCGACGACCAGCGACCAGGGTGCAGAGCTGCTCAGATAGCAGAGTATATATGGACGCGTCTACGCGATATGCAAGCTACGACCATAAGGGCTTATTGGTCGAATGATTGGGTCGTGTCCTTATGGAATCAAAAGGCGCTCACGGGTCTTGAGTCTTCACTTCTTCGACAACCAACTTTATCTTATAACAGATGCCCCCAAGTCCTTGGCGTTGAGGAGTCTAAGCGAAGAACTTGCTTGCCTGCACATGTAACCGCCTAATGCATTTTTTTGGAGGAGATGCCGTACATGATTAAGCCCTCATTTATGAGTGCCAGCGTTCCGCAGCTTTTCGGCTAGGAGGAAATGAAGCAGGCGCCCGCCACAGGTCTCCGAAATTAATGATCGTGCCCGTTCGACTGTCATGCCAAACGAATGGTCGCCGCGTGTCGCCCAAATCTTAAAGGAATGATTGCTTATAAACATACGAAGCCTGCAGAGATTTCTTCATTTCGAAGTTTCATCGGAGGATTTCAAAAGTTCTTCTTCTCTCCTTGTTTCTGTCTCCTTCTAGTGTCCCTGTCTCTCTCTAGCGTAACTTCCATTTTCTTTTTTCTTTGAGGTATTCTTCTTTCTCTGTTCTCTTCTTTGAATGGCAATGGTGAGAGATTCCGATGATGAGGTTGTCCCTTTGGGGGACGCAACTCCGGATTCTTCTTCTTCAAACAACGCGAGAGTCCCTGCGGGGAGATACTCCGTGTCCGGGTATCCTTCGGTGATGATGGAGGAACTATTAACTGAGTTAAGGGAAAGATATCGGATCCCTGACTACATCATTCTCTGGTTACCTAGAGAGGGAGAGACTCTGGATTCCCCACCTCCGGGCTGTGTAGCCTATACGATTATTTTTTTTTATTCTTGGTGTGCGTCTTCCCCTTCACCCCTCTATCTGAAATGTACTTTGTATTTACAAAATTGCCCCTGGACAACTCATTGTAAATGGCTGGAGGGTTGTTCTGAGTGCTTTCGTTCTCTGGAAGCAAGTCGAAAATGGAGATTTAACTGCCAAAGAGTTCCTTAGAATGTTCCAACTCAGGAAGGTTTCTTCTAGTGAGGGTTGGTATTATCTGTGCTACTGGCACCAGGATAATTACATTTTGGGGAAACCCACTTCGAATTACCCTGGATGGAGGAAACGGTGGTTTTATGCTTCCAAAAATTACGAAAATGAGGTAGGATCCACCCCTAGGGGCCATAATGTGAGTCGCTTCTTTGGTGAAGGTGGGTGAATCTTCATTTTACCGCAATTTTTGTAGTAGTCTTAATCTCCTATTTACTTGGCTTTGCTCGTATTCGCAGGTATTTCGACTAGAGGAAAGCCGAGCTTGAAAAGGGGGGATTAACGAGAAGATTGTTAAAATCTACAAGCTGTCGGTTAGTGACAGGGATATCAAGTCCACCCTCTCACTCCCACGACTTGCTACTTTCGGACTGATATCTCAGGAGGAAGTAACCATGGCGAACGCTGGTGAGAAGAGAGGATTGCTGCCCCGCTTGAGGGGTACCGGCTTGAAGAGACAGAAGAAGACGACGGCCGGTCCATCTCACCCATCTGGTCTGTCGGGTGAGCTTGCCCGAGGCTCGCAACCATGCGACCCCCTTCCCGAATCTACGACGGATGTTTCAATGGTTCCTCTAGAGCCGCTGGTTATTGATATTGTTGATAACTCACCGAGAAGCGAAGGGGCAAGGCCAAGTCGCCCCTCGAGTGAAGAGCATTGCGAGCCTGAAGTTGCTCGCGAGTTGATCTCTGCTCGTGAATCATCTGTTGCTCAAGATGCGAGCACTGCTGGGTTGGTCATGGCTCAGCCTTTTGGTGTTGGGACATTCAATGTCCCGAGTCACTTGCATTCGATTTGCAAGTTTATCTTCGACAACATCACCCCCACAGACTTTCGGTACTCTTCTTGAGCCTAGTCCCGAGGATCTTTCCTTAGATTCGGGGGTGAGGATGATCCAGGTAAAAGTACTTCAAATTCGACTTGTTTCTTACTGAAAATGCAGGTATAAGTTTGATTACCGCTGTTGTAGAAGCAAGAAACAAGTTATCTTGTCCTAGAGGGGGGTGAATAGGACACTTTTTAAATTTCTCAATACAAAGTATTCTTAGAGCACTTTCATCAAACACCAGATATGCAAAGTATAAATCAATAGAAGCACATGTGAAAGAAGTAAATCAGTTCATCCAGTCACCACACAACAAGGGATTTTTATAGTGGTTCGGTTATGTACCTACTCCACTCCCGGCTGATCCACTCACTCCTTGAGTGGCCGAATTTCACTATCACTATGGTTTTAAATGAGGTTAACCATAAACCTTAACAGCCTACAAAAGGACTTACGACTCAACACATGGATTCATCCTTCCATAGGACTAATCCATGACCACTTAGTCCTACACAAGGGCTTGTCCTACTCAAGGACTTGTCCTACGCAAGGACTCTACCGAGTTTGGGTCTTCAAACTCTGAAACCCAAATCTCAACTTGAGGAGGTTTCTTGGACTCGAAAGACTAAATATACTTAGCTGATTGAGTCCCTTGATGATGCCTTTGTTGAAGAAGCTTCGGCTTGTACGGAAGACGTCTTCTTCAGCTCCCTCGATCAGCAACCTTGCTCCGGATGACCCATTGTAGATTCCAAGGTGAGGGATTGAGGATAGGTTGAGGCTATTTTGTGATATGGCTTTTTATATGAGGAAAGCTTCTACCTAAACCACCATTAATGGCATTGATGACAAGAGAATGTCTATGAGAGGTAGGTCAAGATGCCATTAAAGAGGAGTTGAGTTCATGTTTCAATCCAAGCTTTGAATGCTTAGTCAATGTTGGTCAGATCAACATGGATTGAAGAATGAACTCAACAAATCTAAGGGTTTGGAAGAAGGGGATCTCAAGAAGAAGGCTCACTCAAACCCTAGATGATGCTCAAGGTGTCTTGGGCAAGATCCAACCGAGTTCTATAAATAGATTATGCCATTCAACGGTCAGAAAACGGTCAGCTCGATAGGTTCCGATCGATCGGACATAAGTTTTAGTTCAAATTTGAATTTTGCTTGAAAACAGGTTCTCCGATTGATCGGACTTAGTTCCGATTGATCGGAATACCCTGTCCGATTGATCGGATAGGTGGTCCGATTGATCGGAATTTCTTCCAGAGAGTTGATGCAATTTTTCTGGAAATTCCTCCGATGGATCGTATCTATGTCGGATGGATCGGAGAGCCCTGTCCGATGGATCGGACAGACCTCCGATTGATCGTAAAAGAGTCCAGAGAGTTTTTCATATATTTGCTGGACAATTGTACGATTGATCGGACATAGTGTCCGATTGATCGGAATACACTTTCCAATGGATCGGACAGCCCTCCGATGGCTCGGAAAAGTGTCCAGAGAGTTTACAATGTAACTGGACTATCTATCGGAATATTCTCCGATGGATCGGGTATGTATCGGAGAGAGCAGACTTATATATTTTCAATTTTAAAGAAACTTCTGCTACCAAGAACCTATCCATTGCTGATCTTAATGGAAGGTGGGTTATAGATGGTGCTAAGGATGTGCCTAGAAAGGTTTTGGGCCATCTATAGAAGTTTTTGGGATCAAAGGTTTGGGTGGAGAGGCTTGAAGCTGACTTGATCTTCGAGAAGCTTCTGTCTTCAGCCGCAAGGAAAACTGTCTTCAGCCGCCAGGGACTCGACGACACACTAACCATGGTAATTGACAAATCTTTGCATTAACAATCTCCCCCTTTGTCAATTACCAGACAAAACCAAACCTATGCAAGTCTTGGTCCATACCACAGACTTATCCTAGACACCAAAAACCAAAATACATCATGTCGAGGAAAATAAAAACTTTATACATAGACATGACTCATTACATACAAAATGTACAGACTCAATGTACAAACTAGGCTTCACTTGAACTCCCCCTTAGTCCCTGCACACAAAAGATCAACAAAAAGATAACCTGGATCTTTTGGTGGGATAAATTCTCCCCCTTTTTGTCAGTGATTGACAAAGGTTAGTAAAATGAGAATGCAGCGCATATGTCATAGACGCAAGGAGGAAAATAAACATTATCGAGCCGAGAGAGGAAGCCAACACACACATGGTCATGCAAGGATATACAAGTATATGACAGTAAGCACAGAGGACTTATAGCCCAGGCAACCAACCTCCCCTCCTGAAATGTATATCATGACCAACAAACCATATATACAAAATCCAAAAGAGGGCAAGAAGCCCACCAAGAATAAGCAATTTTGCACAATTATATGTATATATGCAGAAGATAGCCAAAAAGAATGATCATCAGATATAATAGCATAACAAGAAAGGCATAATGATCATCATAATATCCAAATACAGAGCATCCAGAATATCCAAAAAAAATATCCAAAAACATATCCAAAAAGTATAACCATCCGTCAATCCAAAAAGGTGTCAAAGAAAAGATGCATCAATCAATACAACTATCAATGTCGCTCCAAAAAGATATCTGCGACGACTAGACACTAGAGACCCTAACTGAAAAGATAGACAGCTATGGAGCAGGTGTTGAGCTATTAATTGTGCATATTTTAACCCCAATTCATCACTCATTATGCATGGTTTTCATAATTTAAAGACTAATCAAATACATGTTTTGTGGTTGTAGGAATGAGAGTTACTTTACCCAATTGATGACCAAAAGAAGCTGATTTAGAACCTTGGATGAAGACCCAAGGAGGGCTGAAGGAAGAAGGAAGCAAAGAAAGAAGCAAAGAAAGAAGAAAATAGAAGAAAGAAAGGAAGAAAACAACAAGAAAAAGAGACCGACCGGTCTTGACCGGTCGGCCAAGGAAGCCCGACTGGTCTTGACCGGTCGGCCATGCTTGCTGGAGTAATGCCAAAGAGGGCCTGACCGGTCATGACCGGTCGGCCATGCAAGTTTCAGATTCCAGTTTCTAAAACAGCAATGTATTCCCGCACCTGGTTTTTCGGACCCATTTTTTGGGCCGATCTTGATGATATTTGGAAATCCAACACATCCATGTCGAAGAGGAGCTCGACGCCGAACTAACCCAAGTGGTTTCGTGTCGATCGGAGCTACGGATTGATCGTGGTGGCCAAAACAATACGAACTGTCCAGAAAGTTTCAGATTTCACTGTTCCACTCTGGGCCGGTCCAGGTGGCCCATCATTGATGATATGAAGAATCTACTTTGACCATCTTTTAGATCACATCCATATATGAATAACCACAAAAGTTTCAGATCAAAAGGGTGTGTGGTTTGATCGTACCGGTTGAAGAAAGATGGACCATCCAGAAAGCTCCAACTGCGCAGAGTTTATAAAAGCCCTAATTGTTCTAATTTTCGGACCACATTCTGAGATCTTTTTGGACAATCTAATCCATCTATCATATAGAGGAGGAAGTTTTCTACTCATGTTCAAAATTTGAGATCAATCCGACCTCTGTACACTCCGGAGCGTTGAAAGCAAGATGACTGGTTCTGAAGGTACCCGAAGTGCGCAATTTTGAGAGGCGGTCGGTGATGTGATTGGTGGGCCCATTCAGAGGACAATCTTGGAAATCTAAATCATCTATGAGGAAGATCACATTACAAGGAAGCTACAAATCAAATTTGAAGGCAATCCGACCATTGGTTAAGCCGTACCAAGCGAAACAAATTCTGCTATGTTGCTGTACTATTGCTGCACTATAAACGGAGGTGCTCTCTTCTATTCCAGGGCAACCAAGGACGTGGGGAGCAAGGAGTTCAAGTCATAGGAGGCTTCCTAGCCTCCTCCAGCTAGTTTTTCTTCCTTTTCTTAGTTCTAGTTCTAGTTTTTAATATGCTTTTTATTAGCTAATCTCTTAGCTAGAGCTAAGAGGTGAACCTTATAGTTTTCTTAGATTGTTTAATTCGTTTTATTGGTTTTTAGTTTGGAATTCATGATTATGAACTAAGGTTTGAAGTTTATACAAGTTTTTAAGTAATTTTTCTTAGTCTTGTGATGACTCATGGATGTTTGGATGAATTACTTATCTTCTTAATTCGTTTGCAACAGTCTAGACCTGTATGATCCGAGGAATCGGAGTGCGCTCTAGTAATAAGCTCTTCATGAAGGGACTTCCTACCAAAGTTCTATTTTTCTGTTTTTCTGAATATGTATGGATTGTGCATGTGATTTGAATCTAGTTTAAATCATGATCTAGCCTTGTCTTGTGAGAGGACTTGAGGATGGTTATGATTGTGAACTGGACCTTTTGGAAAGGGGAATGACCTATGCAATTGAGCATGCTCAGCTCAGCCTTCATTGAGTGAATCCTATGCATAAAACTTATATATGAGAAACTGTTTGGTTTAACAGCTCTATCATCCGACTAGATAGACAGGAATGTCGATTCTAGTTGAGAAAGTAAGAAACCATAGCGAATTATGCATCTAAGAAGAGCTATAAGTGGATCCTTGATGCTCTAGTTATCTTTTCATTATTAGATTTTTTATTTTATGTTAAAAATCAATTTCACAAACCTCTTTGATTCTAGTTATTAGGATAGTTAGAATTGTTTACTTCCTTCCCTGTGGATCGACCTCGGTCTTACCGAGATTATTACTACATCGCAGCCTTGCACTTGAGGCGGGCGAACAGCAGGGCCAGTGACGTCATCGCGACGGCATGATAAAGCTGATGTGAGGCTCTGGACAGCAGCATGAATGGACTGTATCAAGCTCTCGAGTCGCGACAGCCACTCACCATGCTGGGCAAGGGCACCCTCCACTCGATCTAGTTGAGCAGTGATCTGCTCCGTGCTGGGAGGAGGAGGTGCTGAAGAGGCGTCGGACTGAAGGCGCCGCTTGACTGAGCGACGAGCTGGGGCAGGAGTCGGTGATGGAGCGGAAGACCCACTGTGGGTGTCAGCCGACACCTGTGTGGGAGTGTGCGAGAAATCCCGATCTTCTACATCATCCTCTTTTGGAAGGGTCATCTTCTTGATATTGAGGTCCCTGAATGTGCGGCGAGGAATAGGGTGGACCACAATATCTGTAAACCCGTACTCGTGCCCTAATCTGGTAATGAGCCACCCGAACGGAATGGTGTTGCGGTTGTGTGGCAGAGCGTCCAGAATATGATGCAAAATGATGGATGGGAGACACAGGCGCGTCCCATGACCAATGTGATACAGCAGATTGACCATATTGGCAAGTAAGGTCGGACTTGTTGGTACTGCAGGGGTAGACATTGGTGCTGAAGATCTGGTGGAGCACTCGAAACCTATTAAACATTTCAGATGCCCGTAGTGCACTACCGTCGATCCACTCCGGATTTGGACCCCGACATAAGTAGCGAGTCCAATCAGCCCTAAGAGAAGTATCAAGCAGATTGTCATTGGGTTGCGGGGCTGTGGACACAGGAACACCAATCACGGCGGCTATAGTGTGGGCTGTGACCTGGACGACCCGGCCGCCGACAATAACTTCACATGAGGGAGGGTTTCCAACAGGGTTGATGATTTTAGATAGAAATGTATATACCACCTCGGGATGGGCTACGTCGCCAAAACGAAGTACATCATCCCACCCAATCTGTGCAAGAAGAGCGGGAATGCCAAAGGGCTCCACACAGGACTCAGTGACCACTCTCTCATAGATAATGGTGCGAGATTGAAACCGAGAGAGAGAGGCTGGACTCTCAGGCTGGGCAGGGGGTGCAGCAGGTGGAGGAGAGCCCTGAGAGGGTCGAGAAGTTTGCAACTTCTTGGTCCTGGCAGTGGTGGATGGCCCAGCAGCCATCTTGGACTTGCCTTTCGGATCTTTAGGCATGATGTAGCAAGCTTGGAAAGAGGATTTAACCAATGTAGATACCAAGATGGACGGAAAACACTTCAAATCCCTAGAAATGATGATCTGATAGAGGAGAGGGACAGAAGAAACCGATCGGATAGCCAAAGAAAATCAAACTGACAGCTTGAAGGATCTTACCGAGGAGACACAAAGACCTGTTGGGGCTGCAAATGAGGATCCAGGGAAACCCAGCTGAGCTATAGACCGATCGGATGGAGATGCCCTAGCAAAAGGGGCTGAGAGAAGAGAGGAAGAGGGCAGAAATGAAGACCAAATGAATAGGGCTCGCGTATTTGACTGTTGATCTGCCGATATTTCCGATTGATCGGACGATGTGTCCGATCCATCGGAAATGCCCCCAGTGAGATTTCAATACTAAACATTTTCTCCCTTCAGCAAATGATTTCCACCTAATTTTATAAGAGTGTGAGCATGACAATATCAATAATCACCAAAAAAAATGAGGCTAATTCCTCAGATATACCTATGTGCACATGGGTGTCCATTTTGCTAGAATGAGCACACACCGATAGACTTCCGAAGGTGTTCAAACCTTGTGGAATCTAACGGCTTAGTAAGGATGTCGGCCAATTGCCGCTCAGTTTGAATGTATTCAAGATTAATCAGTTTTTCCTCAACGAGTTCTCTTATAAAGTGATGCCGGATGTCGATATGCTTGGTTCGAGAATGTTGAACCGAATTTTTTGAGATATTAATGGCGCTTGTGTTGTTACAAAAAAGCGTCATTTCATCCTGATTAAGACCATAATCCTTCAACATCTGCTTCATCCAAAGTAGTTGAGCACAGCAACTTCCGGCAGCAATATATTCAGCTTCAGCGATGGACAAAGAGATGGAGTTTTGCTTTTTGCTATGCCAAGCAACTAAGCAATTTCCGACGTAAAAACAGCCACCGCTAGTGGATTTTCTGTCATCCATATTTCCAGCCCAATCGGCATCGGAGTACCCCGCAATGATGGTTGAGGTGTCAAAGGGGTACCACAAGCCATAATCAGTGGTGCAGGCCACATATCTAATCACTCGTTTTACAGCAATGAGGTGTGATTCCTTAGGATCGGCTTGAAATCTAGCACATGCCCCTACACTAAAGGCGATATCGGGTCTACTAGCTGTGAGGTAGAGAAGACTCCCAATGATACTTCTATATAAATGTTGATCAACACTAGTGCCAGATAAGTCTTTGGAAAGTTTAATGGTGGTGGCCATAGGCGTGGTGTGTGATCGACCCGAGTCTAGCCCAAATCTCTTGACCAAGTCTTTTGCATACTTAGTTTGGTTGATAAAGATTCCATTTTTCAGCTGTTTAACTTGCAATCCTAGGAAAAAAATTTAGTTCGCCAACCAAACTCATCTCAAATTCAGATTTCATTAGTTCAGCAAATAAGCCAGAGAATTCTTCACAGTTAGACCCAAATACAATATCATCTACATAAATCTGAGCAATGAGAAAGGAATCAGCCGTCCTTTTAACAAATAGGGTTTTATCAACACTCCCCCTAACAAACTGGTGAGCAATAAGAAATTGAGTAAGACGTTCATACCATGCTCGGGGGGCTTGTTTTAACCCATAGAGAGCCTTTTTCAATCGGTAGACTCTTTGAGGGTAACTAGGGTCCACGAACCCTTTTGGTTGTTCAACATAAACCTCCTCATCAAGTATACCATTTAGAAAGGCACTCTTCACGTCCATTTGAAATAGTTTGAATTTAAGAGCACATGCTATGGACATGAGAATTCGAATGGATTCGAGTCTAGCTACCGGGGCAAAAGTTTCATCAAAATCAATTCCCTCAATTTGAGAGTACCCTTGAGCTACGAGACGTGCTTTGTTTCGAATCACATTGCCAGATTCATCTGTTTTATTTTTGAAGATCCATTTGGTTCCAATGACATTTTTCTCATTTGGTCTTTCAACTAGAAACCAAACATCATTTCGGGTAAACTGTTGAAGTTCCTCTTGCATAGCAAGTATCCAAAACTCATCATTGAGAGCTTCATTTATATTTTTTGGTTCAATTTTTGAAGTGAAGCACACATGACTGTTGATGGCCTTAAGTTGTCGTCTAGTCTTGACTCCAACATCCGGATCTCCAATGATTTGATTGAGGGGATGATCCTTGATATGTGGAGCATTTCCCGAAGCTATTGAGGCATTGGGAGTGGGAGATTTTTCATCAGGTTTACCTATGTGGCACGGTTCTCCCACTTCATCATCATCAAGTCTTGTGTCTTCCTTGGATTGATCATCAATGACAACATTTATGGATTCTTGAGTTGTTTTAGTCCTTGTGTTGTACACTCTATAGGCCCGACTATCAGAAGCATATCCTAGAAATATTCCCTCATCGCTCTTAGAGTCAAATTTTCCTAAATTTTCTCTATCTCGAAGGATGTGACATTTGCTACCAAAGACCCTAAAGTACTTGATGTTTGGGACTTTTCCATTCCACAGCTCATATGGGGTCTTATCTAGGCCGGCTCTCAAATAAACTCGGTTAATGATGTGACAAGCTGTATTCACTGCTTCGGCCCACAGATTTTGAGCTATATTTTTGCTGTTCATCATGACTGTGGCCATTTCGAGTAGAACTCTGTTTTTCCTTTCTGCTACTCCATTTTGTTGTGGAGTTTTTGGGGCTGAGAATTCATGTTTGATTCCTAAATTTTCACAGAATAGTTCAAAGCACCCATCCTCAAATTCCCCTCCATGATCACTCCTAATACGTTTTACTGTGCATTCTTTTTCATTGTGGAGTCGTTTCATGAGTTTCTCAAACTCCTTGAATGTATCCAACTTTTCTTTCAAAAATACAACCCATGTATAGCGGGAATAGTCGTCAACAATAACGAAGAAATACCTCTTACCTCCTTGACTCATTACTCTTGTGGGGCCTACAAGATCCATGTGGAGTAGATCAAGGGGTTTTGATGTAGCGATGATGGATGTCTTCTTATGTGCAACTTTAATTTGTTTACCTTTCAAGCATTCAGCACATACTTCTTTTGGTTTCTTCCCAATCTTTGGTAATCCTCTCACCAATTTCTTCCTACTCAGCCTAGCAAGGTTCCTGTAATGGACATGACCAAGCCGTTGATGCCATAATTCAGTATCATCATTAATAGCCATGTGGCATACGGCAGATGGTCCCTCATCACCCTTGTTTTCAATCACATAGCAGTTATCTCCAGTGCGAAACCCTTTTAATATTAATTTTCCAGTTTGGTCCATAATTTCGCACATTTCTTTGGAGAATTTCACGGAATGCTGTTCATCACATATTTGAGAGATGCTTAACAGATTATGTTTCAAACCGTCAACACATAGAACATCCTCAATTTTGGGCAATCCTGGCCCGGTGATGGTTCCTTTTCCAACAATCTTGGCAATACTCCCATCTCCAAAGGTAACAGACCCACCATCAAATTCAGCATAATCACAAAACTGAGTCTTGTCACCTGTCATGTGTCGGGAGCATCCACTATCAAGATACCACCTAGTGTTTCTTCCGGCTCTAAGGGCTGTATGAATAACTAAGCATTTGTTCTTTACTACCCATTTAGAGACTATCCTTTTTGGAGAACTAGGTTTCTTGGTTGATTCTAGGGATGTCATTGTTTGGGCATAAGTTGTTGAGGCTTTCTCTTTCATCAGCTCCATGGTTCTTTTGTTCAACTGTTTTACCATTTCTAGGAGCTCTTCCATTCTTTTGTCTTTCTTTGGTGGAGTGGGATAATTTTTCCTCATGTTTGGAGTTTGTTTAGGAGGACTCCACATCTGATTCATCCTTTTACCGGTAGGTACAAATTTACCTTTCAAGTTCCGAACCGGATTCTTAAGGACCAAGCATTCAAACTTTAAATGACCAACATCTCCGCATGCATGACATATAGGTGAATTTCTCTTAGTAGTGCTTCCTGATGCATTCCTGATCTTTTTAGGTTCTGGGTTACTAACCTTAGTTGGCTCATTATAGCCTAGCCCTCTTGTGTTCCTACAAGGTTTACCTGACTTAAGGATATCATCAAGTTTTTCTCTACTTTGGGCAAATCTTTCATTGAGTTGACTTTCTTGATTAAGCTGCAAGACTAAACACTGATTTGTAGATTTTGCCTTTTTCAGCTCATCTTCTAGGGTATTAATTTTGTCTTGAGCTGCTTTGTTTTTCTTTTCTAATTCACAGATTTGATGGTAAAATCCGTGGTTCTCTCTCTTCACTTCTTGCATTTCATCGGCCAATTTGTTGTTTTCAATATTAGCTTGGCTCAACTTCTTGGTAAGAAGGATGCTTTGACGGAATAGCTCATCATAGGCAACTTGCAAACCTTCATTATCATCCTCGTCATCATCGGAGGATGTCACATTGTGTTCTGATTGCTCATGATCATCATTGTCTCTTTCGCCTTGTAAGTCTGGGACAATCTCAGAGATAGAGGCCATCAGAATTTTAACTGATCCTCTCTCATCACTTTGATCTTCTTCTGTTTCTGAATCAGTACTCCCAAGGTTGTCCCATGTGGCTGCCATAGCTTTCTTTTTAAATTTTTCTTTGGCAGGAGCTTGGCATTCAGAGGCAATATGACCATAGCGACCACAGTTGTAGCACTTGGGATCTTTTGGCTTGTTGTAAGATTTCCCTGTATAGCGCTTTTTGTCAAAAGATTTGCTATTCTTGTCAACCCTCTTTCCTTTGTTTTTGAAGAATTTTCTAAACTTCTTGGCCATAAGAGCCATTTCATTCATATCCAATTCTTCATCACTATCAACTTCAGATTCTTGTGTAGTGTGTGAAGTTTTTAGCACGGTGTTTCTACTTTTGGGGGATTTCTTGAAATGAAGTTCATGGGTCTGTAGAGATCCTAATAAATCTTCTCTTTTCATAGTATCAATATCTCTACATTCCTCAATAGTTATGACCTTGGAAGAGAATCGTTCGGGTAAGGATCTTAGAATTTTCCTACAAATGCGCGGGTCCGAAATTCTCTCCCCCAATCCCCACATAGCATTGGTGACATCACTCAACCGGGTGTAAAAGTCCATGAAGTTCTCATGTTCTTCCATTTTCATATTTTCAAACTGAGTTGTCAATAGCTGAAGCTTTGACCTCTTGACTGTACTAGTCCCTTCATGTGTAGTTTCAAGGATGTCCCAAGCTTCTTTGGACGTTGTGCAATTACAAATTCTTTTGAACTCATCCGCTGAGACGGCACAAAAAATAGCATTGAGTGCCTTTGCATTGCTAATGTATCTCAGTTTTTCAAGATCAGTCCATAAGTCATCAGGTTTGACTGTGGTGGTGGTGACACCCTCTATGGTAGTGTTCAAAAGGGGTATTTCATATTTGATTTCCACAGACCTCCATGTAGCATGATCCAATGATTGCAAGAAAACTCTCATTCTTGCTTTCCAATATGCGTAGTTTGATCCATCAAAATATGGAGGTTTGGAAACCATACTAGAATCCCCTTTTGACATGATTTCAAGCTTCTAGAGACGGATCACACTCCGGGCGGTTACGCCTTTGAGGAGGAACCCGCTCTGATACCAATTGAAAATGCGGTATAAGTTTGATTACCGCTGTTGTAGAAGCAAGAAACAAGTTATCTTGTCCTAGAGGGGGGTGAATAGGACATGTTCGCTTCCCCAAGTGTAGGGTTGCGATGTAGTAATAAACTCGGTAATACCGAGGTCGATCCACAAGGACTTATGTAGGATGTCACAAACTCATCCACAAGTTTCTATTGAAGCTAACAATCAAAGTTTGAATAGAATGTGTGTGATTAACAGTTTAAGCTAAATTGAATGTAAACAAGTATAAGAAGGCACTAGGGGTTCGAGGATCCACTTGTAGCAATCCTCGATGTTCAATCCGCTGTGGTTTCCCATTCTCTCAACTAGAATCACCAGTCAGGTCTATCTAGTCGGATGATAGAACTGTTAAACCAGAAGTCTGTAACATGTAAGTTCTGTGCATAAAGTTCACTCAACTCTAGGCTGATCTGAGCATGCTCATTGCATAGGTCATTCACCTTTTCTATAGGTCCAATTCCCAATCATAACCATCCTCAAGTCTTCTCACAAGACAAGGCTAGATCATGATTTGAACTGGATTCAAATTATATGCACAGTCCATACATATTCCAGATAATCAATCAAAACTAGAACTTTGGTATGAAGCCCCTTTATGAAGAGCTTGGTACTAGAGCGCACTCCAATTCCTCGGATCATACAGGTCTAGACCGTTGCAAACAAATTAAGCAGATAAGTAATTCATCCAAACATCCATGAGTCATCACAAGACTAAGAGAAATTACTTAAAAACTTGTATAAACTTCAAACCTTAGTTCATAATCCTTAATTCCAAACTGAAAACCACTTAACTACGAATTAAAACATCTTGGATACACTACAAGCTTCACCTCTTAGCCCTAGCTAAGAGGTTTAGCTGCTCATGATCCAAGGAAACATGAAACAACTACAAAAAGCATGAAAACAGCAAAGCAAACCAAAAGGAGTTGTGAAACTCCAATCTTCACTTCCACAGCCTCCAACCTCGCTTGAACCCTTCTAGGATGCCCTAGGAACGATCCCTAGGTGTCCTCTTATAGTCTGGAGGCTCCACGACTTCGGAAGAATTGAGAAAGTGCGTAACACTTACGCAGCGCAGAGAATTTCGGGAAGAAATTAGAAAGTTCTAACTCAGTACGCATGGCCGACCGGTCAAGACCGGTCGGCCTCAAGTAAAAATACTCCAGCAGGTATGCCCGACCGGTCAAGACCGGTCGGGCCTCGTAGAACATCAGTCCAGCAAGCCTATCCGACCGGTCAAGACCGGTCGGATGTTTTTATCCACATTACAGCAGCAATGACCGACCGGTCTTGACCGACCGGTCGGTCCTTTTCAATGAAGTTCCAGCACATATGTCCGACCGGTCAAGACCGGTCGGACGTCTTCAGTAGGAGCCTAATCTGCATGGCTGACCGGTCACTGACCGGTCTGGCTTCCTTGGCCGACCGGTCACGACCGTCAGTCCTCTTTTCTTCTTGTATTTTTCCTTTCTTTCTTCTGCTTTCTTTTCTTCTTTAGTCCTCAAACGTTCTTCATTAGAATAGTTCCAAATGAGCTCATTATATCTTCAATTGAGTAGAGTCCACCCTCAATCCTGTAGTCACAAAACATGCATTAAATTAGCTTACAAACCATACAAACCTTGCACAATGAGTGATGAATTGGGGTTAGAATATGCATAATTAAGAGCTCAACACACCCCCCAACCAGCATTTTGTTAGTCCCGAGCAAAACATGCGTGAAGCTAATCTCATTCTTCAAAACTCAACTCTCTTTCAGAAACCCTCCTTCTATTCATTCTAAGGTTCATAAGTGTAAGATTCAGAAAGATTAGGTGTCAAAGGTTGGAACCGTAAATCCTCAAGACATAATAGGCATTCATATGAGATTCCCGCTGATTGTTTGATAAATAGAAGGACCTGAACAAATTCAACCTAGTGTGGGTAGTGAAAATTCATCTCACGAGTTTCTAGGATTATCTTCTTCATAGATCAGGTAGACTATAGAACTCAAGGTACGTAGAGCCACATCAGGTCCATGACAGGAATTTGCCTTACCGTCCTTCCGACGACTTTCACACTACGTCCCATTTCCGGCTTTGGTTACGGGTAGACCATCCCCCGGTTGGTAGTAGGTAGCCCTAATCGGAATTTCCACCATTTTTCACATTCCCAATTTCATCCTTACTTTTCCTTTTTCTTTTAAATTAGATAGGATTTTTAAAAATCCATATCTTTCATTATTTTCCCATGGACAAGGATGGACAAAGTACCCTCGGCCTGATTTCTCAATACCTTAATTCAAAGTCTAGCTAATCCATAAGTCACATAATCCCTTCAACTCATGAAAATCGTGTAATGTGAACTAGGTGTAAAAGTGTTCAGATTTTCTATCAATCACAAAAATAGGGGAGTTCACATATAAAACCATTATGCTATGAGAGATTGCAGACATCCAGCCCCATACACTTCATATCTCCTCCTCTTATGCTCATATCAACTTGAATGCATAAAACCGGTGTTTTCCAAAAGAGTTTCGAATTTTTGAAAAATCGAAAAAATTTCCACATGATTGCTTGAAATGTTGCAAATCGCTGGATTCATCCAAGTGATCCTACACCCCCCAACCAAATCTTGCATTGTCCTCAATGTAAAAGATGTACAATGAGCAAAACATGAGAGCAATTTGAAAATAAAAGGGAGTGAGGAATGATAGTACCTGAGAGAGTGAAAAATGGAGATCTTCCTCCTTCTAACAACCCTATGAAAACGAAAACAAAAGCAGCAAAATCCTAATCCTAACTACTCTATACCTCCATCAGACTAGGAGATCAATCATCCTGATACACAGGATCATTCAGAGGTATGGACATACCTTCTGAAGGGAAGTTCTCAAAGAACGGCTTTAATCGCTGCCCATTTGCTTTAAAAATGTTGCCGTTCCTTGGATTTAACAGCTCGACAGTCCCATATGGATAGACAGTTTTCATAATGTAGGGACCGGTCCACCGAGATCTCAATTTTCCCGGAAATAGATGTAAGCGAGAATTATACATGAGGACTTTTTGATTTATCGTGAATGTCTTGCGAAGAATATTCTTATCATGGAATATCTTCGTCTTGTCCTTGTAAATTCTCGCATTCTCATAAGCTTCATTCCGGATTTCTGCAAGTTCATTCAATTGTAGTTTGCGTAGAGAGCTTGCCTTGTCAGAATTGAAATTCATCTTCTTAATAGCCCAATATGCCTTATGTTCCAACTCCACAGGTAAGTGACAAGCCTTCCCATAGACAAGTCTATAGGGAGACATTCTAATAGGGGTTTTAAAGGCAGTACGGTAAGCCCACAGCGCATCAGTAAGCCGAAGTGACCAATCCTTGCGATCGGGATTCACCGTTTTCTCTAAAATATGTTTAATCTCCCTATTGGATTGTTAAACCTCAAATTTATACATTGCATTGCCCATTACACTACATAATTTGCATGATTTTCATGGTTTAAAGGCTCACCTAACATGTGTTTTGTGATTGTAGAGATAAGAGTGGATTTCATCAAATTGGAGCCAAAAGTTTATGTTTGAAGACATTGGATGAAGTCCTAAGATGGACCAAGGAAAGAAGAAGAAAGAGAGAGGAAAGAGAATGAAGAAAAGAAGAAAAAGATGAAGAAATATAAGGCTGACCGGTCGTCCGACCGGTCAGCCACATCAAAGGAATCAAGTAGAAGAGAGGCCGACCGGTCGGCCATGCACACTGTATGAAGGCTTCGCAAGTTGAAGATAGGCCGACCGGTCACGACCGGTCGGCCATGTATACTGGATCAAGGCAAAAAGAGCCCGACCGGTCATGACCGGTCGGGCATGCACGCTGGAACAATGGACAGTCCACACCGACCGGTCATGACCGGTCGGCTGTGCTCTCTGGAGTATTTGAAAAGCCAGGCCGACCGGTCATGACCGGTCGGCTGTGCTCTCTGGAGTATTTGAAAAGCCAGGCCGACCGGTCACGACCGGTCGGCCCTGCGTAAGAAGAATCCTTTCTAATTCGGGACTCCGAAAATTGCTGCGCAAGGCGTAGGATTTCGCAGAATCCGACGCAAGGGAGGATTGTTGCTATAAAAGGCCACCTAGGGGCTCTCCCTAAGGTATCAGAGAAGAGAAGGAACGTGAGTTTGGAGGCTGAAGGCGACTGTGGAGCGTCTGCAACATCTATCTTCGGGTTTTTCTAGTTTTATGCTTTATTTTTGAGTTTTTAGTTGTAGCATGACTATGCTCGGCTAAAACCTCTCAGCTAAGGCTGAGAGGTGAAGCTTGTAGCCAGTTCTATGTTAATTTCAGTTTGATTTAAGTATTTTTCAATTCAAAGTTGATTTTTCTTATGTTTCAGTCCAATAGGTGGTAGTTTGAGATGTCTTATCTGAGTTTATGTGCTCCGGACATAAATTCCTTTTAATTCTCTGAGATTATCACAGGTTGCTTGTTCAGATTCGAATTATAGTAATCCTTGAGCAGGCCATAGTCCATAGGCATGGCTGTTACTCCGCAGGCTATGAATTTGAATTCTACATTGATTGAATGGACTTGAACTTGGAAGTTCAACTTGAATTGGATGAATGTGTGTGAATGCTTTATTTTCCAACTAGATGAGAGATAGGACTTCAAATCTAGTTGTGTTCTCTACTTGGATTGACTGAATTAACATAGGATTGCTACAAGTGGATCCTTGAAAGCCTTAGTACATTATATCTCTGATATTTCATTAAGTTATTGTTTTAATTAAACATTCCATTAAATTTGAATTTACTCTATTAAACTGAGTTGCTGGAGTAATTAGGAAGCTGTTACTCTTTCCCTGTGGATCGACCTCGGTCTTACCGAGATTTATTACTACATCGCAGCCTTACACTTGAGGCGAGCGAACAAGTTTTTGGCGCCGCTGCCGGGGAAATTAGATAACGGTTTTCAAATAATTTCAGTGGCTGTAGAAGTAGAAATAGTTAGGATTTTTTATTTTCTTAGAACTAACAAGTTTTTCTGTTTTGTAGGAGTTTTTCTCTAGTTCAAGCACATTAGGTGATACCCTTCTAACTTAGCTTCTGCAGAATTTTCTTTCAGTTTCATATTTTAGTTTTCTAGAATAGAAGTAGTTTCAGTTTCTGGTTGAGTGGTTTATGTCCCGTTGGGAACGTAACCATTCAAATCGTCTCCAATCTGAAGGTGGTTTAGTTGGACCTTTGTCAGTCCATAGACGAGTCCGGAATTATCAAGAGCATTGTGAAAGTTTGGGGAGTATGGATCAAACACCCTTAAGGAATCCTCCCCCCCTACTCCAACCACAAACGCAAATCAGGAAGGAGTAGGAGAGAATGAGGTACATAACGTTCCTCCAATGAGATCACTACGGGATTACCTACAACCTGCTCGTACAATTACACCTTCTTGCATAGTTCTACCAGCTAACGGTGGGACCCTTGACATAAAACCAGGAGTAATCCAACTTTTACCTAAATTCCATGGGCTAGACTCTGACCGCCCATACTTACACTTGCAAGAATTCGAAGAAGTGTTGGCCACCTTGCATTATCCCAATGTTTCTGGGGATACAATCAGACTTAAACTTTTTCCCTTCACTTTGAAAGAAAGAGCCAAAGATTGGCTTCATTCTCTTAGACCATATTCGATTGAGTCATGGGTTGAGATGAACCGGGAATTCTTGAAAAAGTTCTTCCCGACTCATAAAACAAACACTCTTCGAAGGGCCATAATGAATTTCTCAGCTAAAGAGGGTGAATCATTCTTTCAATGTTGGGAAAGATTTAAGGAACTCCTGCTTGCTTGCCCACATCATGGCTATGAGAGTTGGCGAATTATAAAATTTTTCAATGATGGATTAAGTTCTAATATGCGCCAATTCGTGGAAATGATGTGCAATGGCGAGTTTATGAGTAAAAATCCAGATGATGCTTGGAGTTACTTGGACATTTTGGCTGAAAACGCCCAATCTTGGGATACCTCGGATAAACCCAAGAACCCCAAGCCTACTCAAGAGAAAGGAGGGATTTATGTCCTTAAAGAGGAAGACGACGTAAATACAAGGATAGCCAACCTCACAAGGAAGGTTGAGGCCATGGAACTTAGCAAAAATGGAGTTTCCAAGTCCAAGGAAGCTGTTGAAACCACATGTGGGATTTGTCTCACCGACTTACACACCACGCAAGATTGTCCCACAATTCCTGCATTTAAGGAAGTGCTGCAAGAGACAGCCAATGCCACATATGGTTATCAACGTCCCTTCAATGGACCGGTAGGTAATACGTACAATGAGAGTTGGAAGAACCACCCGAATTTCAGTTGGAAGAATGCCCCAACAGGCAATCCTACCAACTCTCAAAGAGGGCCACCCATGCAAAATATGGCCCCACCTCAATTCTCATTGGAGGATACCTTGAGAGCATTTATGCAAGGGCAAGCGCAAATAAATGAATCAAATCAGCAATTGTTCCAAGAGCTGAAAGTCTCGGTTGATGAGATTAAGGGACGCTTGAATGCTAGGGAAGGGACCTTTCCAGCCCAACCTCAGCCCAATCCTAAGCAAGTACATGAAGTAAGCATCCCTAATCCTTCCAACCAAAACATGGAGCAAGCTAAATCCATTACCACCCTTAGAAGTGGTAAACAAATTGACAAAACTATTCCAGTGAAGGCCGATGAGCCTAATGATCCGGTAAGTTCTGAGGATGAAAATGGATCTAACTTAGCCCCACAACAACCAGAACGCATTTACCAGCCCATAGCGCCATTCCCATCGAGATTGGTTGCCCCAAAATCTCTCCCAAATTCTCAAGATATTCTAGAAATTTTCAGACAAGTCAAGATCAATATCCCTTTGCTTGATGCCATCAAACAAATTCCCTCTTATGCCAAGTTTCTAAAAGACCTATGCACAACAAAACGCAAATATAATGTGCAGCAAAAGGCCTTCTTAACTGAGCAAGTTAGTGCCATCCTCACTCAAAAGACTCCCCCAAAATTCAAAGATCCCGGTAGTCCCACAGTCTCATGTATCATTGGAGACTACCGGATTGAACGTGCCTTGTTAGACTTGGGGGCGAGTGTAAACTTGATCCCATACTCAGTATATGAGCAATTGGGCCTTGGTGAATTAAAACCCACCAAAAACCACATTGTAACTCGCTGATAGATCTATCCGTGTACCAAGGGGGATAGTTGAGGATGTTCTAGTCCAAGTTGACAAATTCTACTACCCGGTAGATTTTATAGTCTTGGACACACAACCGGTTTTGGATGCTAGCACCCAAATACCGGTGATATTAGGCCGCCCATTCCTTGCCACATCAAACGCAATCATCAATTGCCGGAATGGGGTGATGCAAATATCTTTTGGAAACATGACACTAGAGGTAAATGTGTTTCATTTGGGCAAAAGACATAGGGATGTCGATGATGATGAGTTCTTCGATGTGAACATGCTCGAAACTTTTGAAGAAGAAAAACTCCTCCAACTTGAACCACTAGAAAGCTTGGAGACATGCTTAGCACATATCATGGATTCCGAAGATCCCATCAGTAGTGAGATTGTGCAGGCATTAAACATAGAAAGACCGGTAGTTGATACTAGCCGGTGGAGGCACCACTTTGAAAAATTGCCACCAACCACATCAAGGCCTCTATCGTCTAGCATCAAACCACCGAAGCTTGACCTCAAACCATTGCCATCAGAGCTTAAATATGTATATTTGGGTCAAGACGAAACTTTCCCAGTTGTCATTGCCTCCCACCTAGAAAAAGACCAAGAGCTCAAGTTGATTGAGTTACTCAAAAAACACCGGGAAGCCATAGGTTGGACAATAGCGGATCTCAAAGGGATAGATCCTTCGGTTTGCACTCACCGTATACACCTTGAAGAAAACGCAAAAACGACTAGATAACCTCAAAGACGGTTAAATCCAAACATGATGGAGGTTGTCAAGCCGAGGTGTTAAAGCTATTGGATGTGGGTATCATCTACCCCATCTCAGATAGCCAATGGGTGAGTCCTACCCAAGTTGTCCCCAAGAAATTCGGTATTACCATCATTGAAAACGCCAACAACGAGCTTATACCGACTAGGGTGACCACCGGTTGGCGTATGTGCATTGATTATAGGAAGCTCAATACGGTCACTAGGAAAGACCACTTCCCTCTCCCATTTATGGATCAAATCTTGGAGAGGTTGGCAGGCCATCCCTATTATTGCTTCCTAGATGGCTATTCCGGATACAACCAAATTGAGATAGCTCCGGAAGACCAAGAGAAAACCACATTTACATGCCCGTTTGGTACCTTCGCTTACCGAAGGATGCCATTCGGGTTATGCAATGCACCCGCCACATTCCAACGATGCATGTTGAGTATTTTCTCGGACATGGTGGGTGAGTTTCTTGAGGTGTTCATGGATGACTTTTCTGTTTTTGGTTGTACTTTTGATGAGTGTCTCGAACACTTGAAGTTGGTCTTGAGGAGGTGTGAGGAAAAACAACTTGTATTAAACTGGGAAAAATGCCATTTCATGGTACAAAGAGGAATAGTCCTTGGACACATCATCTCGTCCAATGGAATAGAAGTAGACCAGGCGAAAATTGATATAATTTCCAATCTACCACCACCCAAAAGCATACGCGATGTGCGGTCCTTCCTTGGACACGCCGGTTTCTATCGAAGGTTTATAAAGGACTTTAGTCACATCTCAAGGCCTTTATGCAACCTTCTACAAAAGGAAAACCAATTTGAGTGGAGTGCCGAATGTCAATTAGCTTTTTCAAAGCTAAAAGACATGTTAACAACCGCTCCTATCATGCAACCACCAGATTGGTCCACTCCTTTTGAGTTGATGTGCGATGCAAGCGATTTTGCTATTGGGGCGGTGTTAGGCCAAAAGAAGGATAAAAAGCCCCATGTCATCTACTACGTAAGTAGGACCTTGAATCCTGCCCAAGTTAACTATTCGACTACGGAGAAAGAGCTCCTAGCTGTCATTTTTGCCTTGGACAAATTCATGCCATATTTAATAGGATCCAAAGTTATTGTTTATACAGATCATGCGGCGCTGAAATACCTTCTTTCCAAGAAGGATGCTAAGCCCCGTTTGCTAAGATGGATCCTACTCCTTCAAGAATTCGATTTGGAGATCAAAGATAAGAAGGGCGTAGAAAATGTGGTGGCGGATCATTTATCCCGTCTAGTCCTACCAAATTCCATTGACGAGTCACCTATTGAGGACTCATTCCCTGATGAGCAACTCTTTGTTGCTATGCATCCACCATGGTACGCTGATATAGCCAATTATCTTTCCACAGGTGCAATGCCGACTCATTGGACTGCGCAAGACAAACGTAAATTTCTAAGGGAAGTGCGCAGATTTTTCTGGGATGAACCTCTATTGTTTAAATATTGCCCAGACCAAATTATAAGGAGATGCGTCCCCGATGATGAACACAATTCAGTCATCTCCTTTTGTCATGATCAAGCATGTGGGGGTCATTTTTCAGCCAAGAAAACAACTGCAAAAATTCTGCAGTGTGGTTTTTATTGGCCCACGTTATTTAAGGACACCCACGAATTTTGCAAAGCTTGCGAGCGCTGCCAGAAGTTAGGAGGATTATCCCGTCGAAATATGATGCCCCTCACCCCAATTCAACATCTTGAAGTCTTTGACTGTTGGGGCATCGATTTCATGGGACCATTCCCCTCATCTTTTGGACATGTCTATATTCTGCTTTCCGTAGACTATGTGTCTAAATGGATAGAGGCTATCCCATGTAGAACCAACGATCATCGTACGATTCTCAAGTTTCTCAAAGAAAATATACTTTCTAGATTTGGGACACCTCGAGCCATTATTAGTGATGGTGGTTCTCACTTTTGCAATAGACCTTTTGAAACTTTGATGAAGAAATATGGTATTAGGCACAAAATGAGTACCCCATACCACCCACAAACAAGTGGACAAGCTGAAATCTCCAATAGGGAAATCAAGCAGATTTTAGAAAAGACGGTGAGACCGGATCGCAAGGATTGGTCCCTACGATTAGATGATGCACTTTGGGCTCACCGTACTGCCTACAAGACACCCATTGGAATGTCCCCTTATAGACTTGTCTATGGGAAAGCTTGCCACTTGCCTGTGGAGATAGAACACAAAGCCTATTGGGCAATTCGGGCCCTGAATTTCGACATAGACAAAGCTAGCTCGCTTCGCAAACTTCAATTAAATGAGCTTGATGAGATCCGGAATGATGCATATGAGAATTCGAGAATTTACAAGAGCAAGATGAAGGCCTTTCATGACAAGCACATTTTAAGGAAATCTTTCCATGAAGGACAGAAAGTGCTCTTGTATAATGCCCGACTTCATCTTTTTCCGAGAAAATTACGATCTCGATGGACCGGCCCATATATTGTTAAAGAAGTTTTTCCTCATGGGGCTGTTGAGATTGAGAATGCAGCGAATGGTGACTGTTTCAAAGTTAATGGACAACGCCTTAAACCATTTGTTGAGAAATTTGATTCAGAGGACATGTCCATCTCCCTGAATGATCCTGTCTATCAGGATGATTGATCTCCTAGTCTGATGGAGGTATAGCATAGGTAGGTTTAGTTTTGTTTTACTGTTTTAGTAGGATTTAGTTGTTGGAATTACAGACCTCCATGATCGCTCTCTCAGGTACTATTGATTCTCACTCTCTCATATTTTACCATTGTTCTCATGTTCATGCTAACTAACTATCTTTTTACATTGAGGACAATGCAAGATTTGGTTGGGGGGTGAGATGAGATCCCTCATCTAGCATATTGCAACATTTCGAGCTTCATATACACAAATTTTTTTCGAATTTTCTAACATCTCAAAACTCTTTTAGAAAATTTTGTTTCTATACATTTAAGAGGCTAGGGGTAGAAGAGGAGGAGAAACGAAGTGTGTGATGTTGTAGTCTTGAATTTCTTCCAACATAATGGCTTTATATGTTAATTCCCCTATTGTTGTGATTGATAGAAAATTTGAACACCTTTACACCAAGTTCACATTACACGATTTTCATGAGTGACAGGTTTATGTGATTTGTGGATTAGCTAGACTTTGGTTTATAGGTGTTGAGCAGCCAAGCCGGGGTATTTTGTCCATCCTTGTCCATGGGAAAATAATGAAAGATATGGATTTCTACAAATCCTATCTAAGTTAAAAGAAAAAGGAAAGAAAGGATGAAATCGGGAAGGAAAGAAAAATGGTGGAAAATTCCGAAAAGGGCTACCTATTACCAACCGGGGGATGGTCGAACCGTAACCAAAGCCGGAAATGGGACGTAGTGTGAAAGTCGTCGGAAGGACGGTAAGGCAAATTCCTGTCATAGGCTTGCTGTTGCTCTGTGCACCTTGGAATCCCTGGTCTACTTAATCTATGAAGAAGATGGTTCCAGGAACTCATGAGATGAACTTTCACTATGCACACTAGGTTGAATTTGTTCGAATTTTTCTATTTATCAATCAGTCAGCGGGGATTTCATATAAACACTTCTTATGTTTTGAGAGTCCAAGGTTCAGCTTCTAACACCTAATTTTTCCAAATTTTACACTTATACATCTTGAAATGGATAGAAACATGATTTCTGGAAGAGAATTGGATTTGGAGGTTTGAAACTGTTTCACGCATATTTTGCTCGGGACTAGCAAAAAGCTGGTTGGGAGGTGTGTTGAACCTCAAATTTATACATTGCATTGCCCATTACACTACATAATTTGCATGATTTTCATGGTTTAAAGGCTCACCTAACATGTGTTTTGTGATTGTAGAGATAAGAGTGGATTTCATCAAATTGGAGCCAAAAGTTTATGTTTGAAGACATTGGATGAAGTCCTAAGATGGACCAAGGAAAGAAGAAGAAAGAGAGAGGAAAGAGAATGAAGAAAAGAAGAAAAAGATGAAGAAATATAAGGCTGACCGGTCGTCCGACCGGTCAGCCACATCAAAGGAATCAAGTAGAAGAGAGGCCGACCGGTCGTGACCGGTCGGCCATGCACACTGTATGAAGGCTTCGCAAGTTGAAGATAGGCTGACCGGTCACGACCGGTCGGCCATGTATACTGGATCAAGGCACGCTGGAACAATGGACAGTCCACACCGACCGGTCATGACCGGTCGGCTGTGCTCTCTGGAGTATTTGAAAAGCCAGGCCGACCGGTCACGACCGGTCGGCCCTGCGTAAGAAGAATCCTTTCTAATTCGGGACTCCGAAAATTGCTGCGCAAGGCGTAGGATTTCGCAGAATCCGACGCAAGGGAGGATTGTTGCTATAAAAGGCCACCTAGGGGCTCTCCCTAAGGTATCAGAGAAGAGAAGGAACGTGAGTTTGGAGGCTGAAGGCGACTGTGGAGCGTTTGCAACATCTATCTTCGGGTTTTTCTAGTTTTATGCTTTATTTTTGAGTTTTTAGTTGTAGCATGACTATGCTCGGCTAAAACCTCTCAGCTAAGGCTGAGAGGTGAAGCTTGTAGCCAGTTCTATGTTAATTTCAGTTTGATTTAAGTATTTTTCAATTCAAAGTTGATTTTTCTTATGTTTCAGTCCAATAGGTGGTAGTTTGAGATGTCTTATCTGAGTTTATGTGCTCCGGACATAAATTCCTTTTAATTCTCTGAGATTATCACAGGTTGCTTGTTCAGATTCGAATTATAGTAATCCTTGAGCAGGCCATAGTCCATAGGCATGGCTGTTACTCCGCAGGCTATGAATTTGAATTCTACATTGATTGAATGGACTTGAACTTGGAAGTTCAACTTGAATTGGATGAATGTGTGTGAATGCTTTATTTTCCAACTAGATGAGAGATAGGACTTCAAATCTAGTTGTGTTCTCTACGTGGATTGACTGAATTAACATAGGATTGCTACAAGTGGATCCTTGAAAGCCTTAGTACATTATATCTCTGATTTTTCATTAAGTTATTGTTTTAATTAAACATTCCATTAAATTTGAATTTACTCTATTAAACTGAGTTGCTGGAGTAATTAGGAAGCTGTTACTCTTTCCCTGTGGATCGACCTCGGTCTTACCGAGATTTATTACTACATCGCAGCCTTACACTTGAGGCGAGCGAACATGGATATCTCAGCTTGTCCACTAGTTTGTGGGTGATAGGGAGTGCTCACTTTATGCGTTACGCCATATTTCTTCATTAATGCTTCAAAAGGGCGATTGCAAAAGTGAGACCCTCCATCACTTATGATGACTCGAGGCGTACCAAACCGGGAAAGAATGTTTTCTTTTAAGAATCGAATGACCGTTTTATGGTCATTATTCCGGCAAGGGATGGCCTCGACCCATTTGGAAACATAATCAACGGCAAGCAAGATGTATTGGTTTCCAAAAGAAGATGGGAATGGGCCCATGAAATCAATGCCCCAACAATAAAAAATTTCGACAATTAAGATGGGATTGAGTGGCATCATATTTCTACGGGAGATTCCTCCTAATTTCTGACAAGGTTCGCAAGCTTTGCAAAACTCATGTGTGTCTTTGAACATGGTGGGCCAATAAAACCCACATTGTAGAATTTTCGCTGTGGTCTTTTTAGCCGAAAAATGGCCACCACATGCTTGAGAATGACAGAAGGAGATGATACTTTGTTGCTCATCATCTGGGACACATCTCCTTATGATTTGATCGGGACAATACTTGAACAAGTATGGGTCGTCCCATAGAAATTTTCGTACCTCTAAGAAGATCTATCCTTATCTTGCTTTTTCCAATATGTAGGAATTGTACCTGTAGCAAGATAATTAGCAATGTCCGCATACCATGGTAATTGGGAAACAGCAAAAAGTTGTTCATCAGGGAACATGTCATTGATTGCAGTCGTTTCAGGGGAATCAGTGAGGACCAGTCGAGAGAGGTGGTCAGCTACTACATTCTCTACTCCTTTCTTATCACGTATTTCTAAGTTGAATTCTTGGAGTAGGAGGATCCATCTTAATAACCGTGGTTTAGCATCCTTCTTAGAGAGAAGATACTTAAGCGCGGCATGGTCGGTGAATACGATGATCTTGGATCCAATCAAGTAGGATCTAAACTTCTCCAAGGCAAAAACTACTGCTAAAAGTTCCTTTTCAGTAGTGGTGTAGTTTGCCTGGGCTAAGTTTAGGGTTCTACTTGCATAGTAGATGACACACGGCTTTTTATCTTTTCTTTGGCCTAACACAGCCCCAATAGCATAGTCGCTAGCATCGCACATAATTTCAAAAGGAAGGCTCCAATCAGGTGGTTGCATTATTGGGGCGCATGTCAACATACCTTTAAGGGTGGTGAATGCCTGTTGACATTCTTCATTCCACTCGAATGAATTTTCCTTTTGAAGTAGGTTACATAAAGGGCGAGAGAGTGAACTGAAATCCTTTATAAACCTTCTGTAAAATCCTGCGTGTCCTAAAAAGGACCGTATATCTCGTATGCTTTTGGGTGGTGGTAGGTTAGAGATAAGATCAATTTTCGCCTTGTCCACCTCAATTCCATTTTGTGAAACGATGTGACCAAGTACAATTCCCTTTTGAACCATGAAGTGACACTTTTCCCAATTGAGCACAAGGTTCTTCTCTTCACATCTTTTTAGCACAGATTTCAAGTGCTTAAGGCACTCATCAAAGTTACAACCAAATACAGAAAAATCATCCATGAAGACTTCGAGAATGGTCCCCACCATGTCAGAAAAGATGCTCATCATACAACGCTGAAAGGTGGCAGGGGCATTACATAGTCCAAACGGCATTCGTCGATAAGCGAAAGTACCGAATGGACATGTGAATGTAGTCTTTTCTTGATCTTCACGGGCAATTTCTATTTGGTTGTACCCTGAATAGCCATCAAGGAAGCAAAAGTGGGAATGGCCCGCCAACCGTTCTAAAATCTGATCAACAAACGGTAGGAGAAAGTGGTCTTTCCTCGTGACAGTGTTTAGCTTCCTGTAGTCAATGCACATTCTCCAACCGGTAGTGACTCTAGTTAGCACGAGTTCGTTATTGGCATTGGCTACGATGGTTATTCCGGATTTCTTAGGCACCACTTGAGTTGGGCTCACCCATTGGCTATCAGATATTGGGTAAATGATACCTACATCCAATAGTTTCACCACTTCGGCCTTAACCACATCCTTCATATTTGGATTTAGTCGTCTTTGTGGTTGCCGGGATGTCTTTGCATTTTCCTCAAGGTGTATGCGGTGAATGCAAATCAGTGGGTCTATGCCTTTGAGATCCGCAATTGTCCATCCGATGGCACTCTTGTGCTCTAATAGAGTGGCTATTAGCCTACTCTCTTGTTCCTCATCCAAGTGGGAAGAAATCACCACTGGATAAGTCTCCTCTCGACCTAAATAAACATATTTTAGCTCACTTGGCAATGGTTTTAGGTCGAGTTTTGGTGCCTTAATGTTGGATGGGAGGGCCTTGTTCTCATTTATAGGCAAAGGTTCAATTGGGGCCCTCCATCTTTTATTTTCACGCACCTGCATCACATCTAGAATGGCATCCATCTCTTGTGTTGTATCATCATTCATATCATGGAGATGGGCCACACATGCCTCCAAAGGGTCGGAAAATAGTGACAATGGGATTGTATCTTCCACGAATGATTCGATCATGTTTAATTCGTGGATATCATCATCAACTTCCCGCGGTTGTTTGCATAACTCAAATATGTTAAGCTCAAGGGTCATATTTCCAAAGGACATTTGTACAAGTCCGTTTCTACAATTGATAATGGCATTTGAGGTAGCTAGAAACGGTCGTCCAAGTATGACGGGAATTTGAGTACCGGTGCCTATCACAGGATGTGTGTCCAAGACAATAAAATCTACTGGGTAGTAGAATTTATCAACTTGGACTAGAACATCCTCTACCATTCCTCTCGGTATCCGAATGGATCTATCAGCAAGTTGGAGTATGGTTTTGGTGGGTTTCAATTCACCTAACCCAAGTTGTTCATAGACCGAGTATGGAATGAGATTCACACTTGCCCCTAAGTCGAGTAGGGCTTGTTTAATCTGGTAGTCTCCTATGATGCATGATATGGTTGGACTACCCGGATCTTTGTATTTTTGGGGCACCTCTTGTTTGATGATGGCACTCAAATTCTCAGCCAAAAGCACTTTGTTGTGAACGTTATGTTTCCTTTTGATTGTACACAATTCCTTTAAAAATTTGGCATAAGATGGTATTTGTTTTATTGCATCCAACAGCGGAATGTTGATCTTCACCTGCTTGAAAACTTCCAGAATTTCCAGATTTTTATCTAAAGGTTTAGGTGAAATCAACCTTTGTGGAAATGGGGCAACCGGCTTGTATTGTCTTTCTGGTTCTTTCTCTTGTGGAATATTGTTTGGGATATCATCCTCTTTGGGAATTTCCGGATCCTTAGGCTTGGGGGCCTTCACCGGATTGGATTTATCAATTTCTTTCCCACTTCTCAAAGTGGTGATAGCTTGGACATGTTCTGTATGGTGGGAGGATGAGCTTGCATCTTGTATCTCATATTGGGTCCTTGGGTTAGGAAGAGGTTGGGCAGGGAGTGTGCCCTTCTCTCTAACACTAAGGTGAGCTTCAACTCTAGCCAAAGATGTTTTCAATTCATTGATGGCTTGGTTTGAGTTTTGATTGAATTTCAATTGCTCTTGCATGAACCCATCTATTTTTAGAGAGTTTGTCTTGTTATACTCATTCTGGACCGATACAAATGCACCCAACATCTCTTCTAGTGATACTTTTGGAGTGTTGTTTGCATTTGCATTGGGCCCATTCTTCCAACTGAAGTTGGGATGGTTCTTCCAATTAGGATTATACGTGTTTGAGTTTGGAGTACCGTATTGTTGCTGATAACTGTTTATGGCATTTGTTTGTTCTTGTAGGATGCCTTGGACTGCTGAAATTGTGGGACAATCTGGTGTAGCATGTTGATTTCCAGCACAAATTCCACAAACAGTTTCAACCTCAGTGGAGTTGATTGTTTCTCCTTTCCTTAATTCAATGGCTTCAACCTTTCTTGTAAGGCTAGCCAACCGTGCACTTATGCTATCTTCTTCTAATAGGACATACATTCCTCCCTTTTCCTTTTGTTGGCCAATCTTGGAATTTGTTGGTTTAGGTGTGTCCCAAGATTGTGCACTTTCAGCCAATTCTTCCAGATAATCCCATGCTTCATCAGCTTCCTTATTCATGAACTCCCCATTACACATCATCTCTATAAATTGGCGCATGGATGGAATCAGTCCTTCATAGAAAAAACTTATAATCCGCCAATTTTCATAGCCATGATGTGGGCATGCGTTTAATAGGTCCTTGAATCTCTCCCAACATTCGGAAAAGGTTTCATCCTCCTTTTGGGCAAAGTTCATGATAAGGCGCTTAAGCATGTTCGTTTTGTGAGTAGGGAAGAATTTTTTTATAAATTCTCTGTGCATATCATTCCATGACCCAATTGATCTTGGCCTCAATGCATAAAGCCAACCCTTGGCTTTATCCTTAAGAGTGAAAGGGAAGAATTTAAGTCTTACTACATCTTCAGTCACATTTGCAAAGTGCATGGTGGTGATTACCTCATCAAACTCCCTAAGGTGTTGATAGGCACTTTCACTGTCTAAACCATGGAATTTAGGGAGAAGATTGATCACTCCCGGTTTCAAATCCACATTCCCTGCATTTGGTGGGAAAACTATGCATGAGGGAGTGCTCGTTCTTGCAGGTTGCAAGAAATCACGTAAAGTCCTAGGTCGGGGAACATTCTCAACCACATTCTCCCCTGTTTCAGATTGATTTTGAACCGGGTTAGGTTGATTTGCAGCCATATTTTCAGATAAAATTGGAGAATCTAGCTGTCTCCTAGCACGTGGCTCTCTATCAATCCCTTCTACTATCCCCCCTTCACTTATGAGTCGGTTATTGGAATCCCGAGCCCAATGTGGCATGCAAAACCAAAAATAAGAAACAAAAAGAAAGGAGAATTCTTCCTCCCTTTTCTTTACTCTTCTCTAAGACCGAAGCACAAGGTGTCTTGCAATGGCTAGGCCAGAAGCAAGGATAAAGACCGATTTCTCCTGGTCAATAGGGGTTCAGAGAACTCCCCACCCACTCTTTGAATCTTTTGAGAAAAAGTGCAGAAAAAGGAAAAAAAAAAGAAGTAGAGATGAGAAAAGAAATCTCTGAGCACAAGGTGATCCAAGGCGGCTGAGCCGACCAATAGGAATCCAGGTGGCGAAAAGGCCGACCTTTTAGAGATCCAAAAGGAGTCTCCACCCACTCTACAAGAGATGAATAAAATAGGAATGAATAGGAGAAGAAGAAGAGTAAGGTTTTAGAAGGATAGAACCTGATTTGCACTTGAAAATCCTTGAATCTTCTTCAACTTCCTAGAAATCCCTGAAAATAAATCAAATCAACAAACTAAGTTAGTCTAAAAATCTAAAAAAAAAAAATCCTAAATAGATAGTAATTTCAGAAATCTATGAAAACCGTCAAAATCCCCGACAACGGCGCCAAAAACTTGTTCGCTTCCCCAAGTGTAGGGTTGCGATGTAGTAATAAACTCGGTAATACCGAGGTCGATCCACAAGGACTTATGTAGGATGTCACAAACTCATCCACAAGTTTCTATTGAAGCTAACAATCAAAGTTTGAATAGAATGTGTGTGATTAACAGTTTAAGCTAAATTGAATGTAAACAAGTATAAGAAGGCACTAGGGGTTCGAGGATCCACTTGTAGCAATCCTCGATGTTCAATCCGCTGTGGTTTCCCATTCTCTCAATTAGAATCACCAGTCAGGTCTATCTAGTCGGATGATAGAACTGTTAAACCAGAAGTCTGTAACATGTAAGTTCTGTGCATAAAGTTCACTCAACTCTAGGCTGATCTGAGCATGCTCATTGCATAGGTCATTCACCTTTTCTATAGGTCCAATTCCCAATCATAACCATCCTCAAGTCTTCTCACAAGACAAGGCTAGATCATGATTTGAACTGGATTCAAATTATATGCACAGTCCATACATATTCCAGATAATCAATCAAAACTAGAACTTTGGTATGAAGCCCCTTTATGAAGAGCTTGGTACTAGAGCGCACTCCAATTCCTCGGATCATACAGGTCTAGACCGTTGCAAACAAATTAAGCAGATAAGTAATTCATCCAAACATCCATGAGTCATCACAAGACTAAGAGAAATTACTTAAAAACTTGTATAAACTTCAAGCCTTAGTTCATAATCCTTAATTCCAAACTGAAAACCACTTAACTACGAATTAAAACATCTTGGATACACTACAAGCTTCACCTCTTAGCCCTAGCTAAGAGGTTTAGCTGCTCATGATCCAAGGAAACATGAAACAACTACAAAAAGCATGAAAACAGTAAAGCAAACCAAAAGGAGTTGTGAAACTCCAATCTTCACTTCCACAGCCTCCAACCTCGCTTGAACCCTTCTAGGATGCCCTAGGAACGATCCCTAGGTGTCCTCTTATAGTCTGGAGGCTCCACGACTTCGGAAGAATCGAGAAAGTGCGTAACACTTACGCAGCGCAGAGAATTTCGGGAAGAAATTAGAAAGTTCTAACTCAGTACGCATGCGACCGGTCAGACCGGTCGGCCTCAAGTAAAAATACTCCAGCAGGTATGCCCGACCGGTCAAGACCGGTCGGGCCTCGTAGAACATCAGTCCAGCAAGCCTATCCGACCGGTCAAGACCGGTCGGATGTTTTTATCCACATTACAGCAGCAATGACCGACCGGTCTTGACCGGTCGGTCCTTTTCAATGAAGTTCCAGCACATATGTCCGACCGGTCAAGACCGGTCGGACGTCTTCAGTAGGAGCCTAATCTGCATGGCTGACCGGTCACTGACCGGTCTGGCTTCCTTGGCCGACCGGTCAGCCCTCTTTTCTTCTTGTATTTTTCCTTTCTTTCTTCTGCTTTCTTTTCTTCTTTAGTCCTCAAACGTTCTTCATTAGAATAGTTCCAAATGAGCTCATTATATCTTCAATTGAGTAGAGTCCACCCTCAATCCTGTAGTCACAAAACATGCATTGAATTAGCTTACAAACCATACAAACCTTGCACAATGAGTGATGAATTGGGGTTAGAATATGCATAATTAAGAGCTCAACAAGACACTTTTTAAATTTCTCAATACAAAGTATTCTTAGAGCCACTTTCATCAAACACCAGATATGCAAAGTATAAATCAATAGAAGCACATGTGAAAGAAGTAAATCAGTTCATCCAGTCACCACACAACAAGGGATTTTTATAGTGGTTCGGTTATGTACCTACTCCACTCCCGGCTGATCCACTCACTCCTTGAGTGGCCGGATTTCACTATCACTATGGTTTTAAATGAGGTTAACCATAAACCTTAACAGCCTACAAAAGGACTTACGACTCAACACATGGATTCATCCTTCCATAGGACTAATCCATGACCACTTAGTCCTACACAAGGGCTTGTCCTACTCAAGGACTCTACCGAGTTTGGGTCTTCAAACTCTGAAACCCAAATCTCAACTTGAGGAGGTTTCTTGGACTCGAAAGACTAAATATACTTAGCTGATTGAGTCCCTTGATGATGCCTTTGTTGAAGAAGCTTCGGCTTGTACGGAAGACGTCTTCTTCAGCTCCCTCGATCAGCAACCTTGCTCCGGATGACCCATTGTAGATTCCAAGGTGAGGGATTGAGGATAAGTTGAGGCTATTTTGTGATATGGCTTTTTATATGAGGAAAGCTTCTACCTAAACCACCATTAATGGCATTGATGACAAGAGAATGTCTATGAGAGGTAGGTCAAGATGCCATTAAAGAGGAGTTGAGTTCATGTTTCAATCCAAGCTTTGAATGCTTAGTCAATGTTGGTCAGATCAACATGGATTGAAGAATGAACTCAACAAATCTAAGGGTTTGGAAGAAGGGGATCTCAAGAAGAAGGCTCACTCAAACCCTAGATGATGCTCAAGGTGTCTTGGGCAAGATCCAACCGAGTTCTATAAATAGATTATGCCATTCAACGGTCAGAAAACGGTCATCTTGATAGGTTCCGATCGATCGGACATAAGTTTTAGTTCAAATTTGAATTTTGCTTGAAAACAGGTTCTCCGATTGATCGGACTTAGTTCCGATTGATCGGAATACCCTGTCCGATTGATCGGATAGGTGGTCCGATTGATCGGAATTTCTTCCAGAGAGTTGATGCAATTTTTCTGGAAATTCCTCCGATGGATCGTATCTATGTCCGATGGATCGGAGAGCCCTGTCCGATGGATCGGACAGACCTCCGATTGATCGTAAAAGAGTCCAGAGAGTTTTTCATATATTTGCTGGACAATTGTACGATTGATCGGACATAGTGTCCGATTGATCGGAATACACTTTCCGATGGATCGGACAGCCCTCCGATGGCTCGGAAAAGTGTCCAGAGAGTTTACAATGTAACTGGACTATTTTCCGATGGATCGGACACATTGTCCGATTGATCGGACATCTATCGGAATATTCTCCGATGGATCGGGTATGTATCGGAGAGAGCAGACTTATATATTTTCAATTTTAAAGAAACTTCTGCTACCAAGAACCTATCCATTGATGATCTTAATGGAAGGTGGGTTATAGATGGTGCTAAGGATGTGCCTAGAAAGGTTTTGGGCCATCTATAAAAGTTTTTGGGATCAAAGGTTTGGGTGGAGAGGCTTGAAGCTGACTTGATCTTCAAGAAGCTTCTGTCTTCAACCGCAAGGAAAACTGTCTTCAGCCGCCAGGGACTCGACGACACACTAACCATGGTAATTGACAAATCTTTGCATTAACACTTACTTCCTCCCCTTTTTGTGATCATTTGATAACCCTTTTACTCCTCGAATAGGGACTAGACCTCATTATACGGATGAGACATGACATCATCGCTGCTCGCCGTATCATAGATGAGGCTGAGGAGAAGAGGCCCGCACTGGAGAAGGCGGTCCAAGGGAGAGACCAAGTCATCAAATCTCGTGAGACTATTATCGCGAAGATGAATAAGGATAGAAAAATCCTCATCGAGAAGATCCAGGTCTTGACCAACGGGTATCAGACCTTGGATACAAACTTCACAAGGCTTGTGGAGATGAGGAGAAGATAGAGAAAGAGAGAGATTTTCTGCCAAGATAAAATCTCTCTAGAGGAGCAACTCGCTGAGAGCAGGTCGCGGCTAAAAGAAGTCAGCAACAGCTTGGAGAAAGAACAGTCCATCCTCGCGCAGCTCAAAGATGATTCCATCCATTGGGAGGAGGAGAGAGTGGCCTATGTCAAGATGCTATCTGAAGAGAGACCTTGAGCTGTCATGGAGTTCCGTACTTCGCAGTTGTATGATGACGAGCGGTATGAGTCATACGATGCTGGTCGCGACTTTACCTTGAGAGTAGTGCAACGGATGCCTCCATCTTTCAATATGGAGGAATTTGAGAAGGTCGTGGCCATCGTCGCTGCTGAAGAGAAAGCAACCGCTGAGAATGAAGTTACAGAAGCTACCTAAACTGCAAGGGTTTCGGAGTTGGGCCCTAAGGTCGAGAGTAGGGTTCCTCCTTCCAGCGACGTGCGAGGATGATCGTCTCTTCTCTTTTCTTTTTCCTTCTTTTGTTGATTTTGGTTGCTCCTTGATTGTAAAACTGATCTTGATACCTTCCTTAATAAAATGAATCATATTTGATATTTTGGCTTCTTTTAGTGATAGATCATTTGTATGTCGAATGCACAAATGCTCAACTCATGAAAAATGAGTTGGGCTCAATCCGAGGGTCTTGGTGACCATGTCCATGTAGAGATAGACTAATCTATCGATTGAAGCTTTGGCTCTACAGTAAGCAGAAGATTTGGTCAAGTGAATGTTTGTCTTCTCTTCAGGGCTGTTCTGGTCCAAAGCGGAGCAGCTGACCAAATTATAAAATCTATAGCCGATTAGCTGTAATGAAAGAAATGATCTTTATTCGAACGCGATCCACGTATTTAATACATGATTGTTTTATGGAAAGTATTGGAGTAGATGCTCCACATGCCAAGGGCGACAGAGTGGTCTTTCTCACATGCCTTTTAGATAATATGTACCTGGTCGCATAATTTTGATAACCTGTTAGGGGCCTTCCCAATTTAGATCCAACGAACGAGCAGGTGTTCCAAGATTTTATCTAAGCACCAAATCGCCAAGCTGAAAAGCTCTAGGTTTGACCTTTGTGTTACTGTAGCGAGCTATACGCTCTTGATAAGCTGTTGCTCGAAGTCGGGATGCATATCTTCTTTCTTCTAAAAGGTCGAGATGAAGCCCCAGACCCTCTTGGTTGCTCGTTGGGTAGTACCACTCGATTCGTTACGAGGGTACTTCAACTTCGACGGTAACAACTGTTTTGGTGCCGAAGGCCAAAGAGAAAGGGGTTTCTCCAGTTGACATGCGAGTTGTCGTTCTGTAGGCCCATAAGACTTCAGGTAGAAGATCCGGCCACATACCTTTACATTCATCAAGTTTAGTTCTCAGATGATGTTTGATAATCTTATTGACTGCTTCAACTTGTCCATTAGCCTGAGGGTGATATGGGAAAGTTCGAATACTTAGTATTTTCTATTTCTCACAAAATTTCGAGAACGCAACGCTGTTCACTTCCCCAAGTGTAGGGTTGCGATGTAGTAATAATCTCGGTAAGACCAAGGTCGATCCACAGGGAAGGAAGTAAGCAATTCCAACTATCCTAATAACTATAATCTTAAGAGGTTTGTGAAATCGGTTTAGAACATGAAACAAAAAAATCTGATAATGAAGAGATAACTAGAGCATCAAGGATCCACTTATAGCTCTCCTTAAATGCATAATTCGCTATGGTTTCTCACTTTCTCAACTAGAATTGAAATTAAGTCCTATCTAGCTGGATGATAGAGCGGTTGTATTATCAAATCAATCTGTCATATGTGTTGTTCATCAACATGATTCCCTCAATTCAAGTTAGGACTTGAGCACACTCAATTGCATAGGTCAATCCTAATTCCAATAGATTAAGATCATAACCATAATAATCATCAAACCTTGTCACAAGACTTGACTACATTATGACTTAAACTTCATTCAAATCATATGAACAATCAACATAATATTTAGATTTTAGAACAAAAATGTAGAACTTTGGTTTGAAGCTCCCACATGAGGATCAAAGGTCTAGAGCGTATTGAATCCGATTCCTCGGAGCATACAGGTCTAGAATCATTCAAGAACAATTAAGAACTCAAGCAATTCTTCCAAACATCCATGAGCCATCATAAGATTACGAGAAAAACTACTTAGAACTTGCTTCAAACTTCAAACCATTATTCTTCACTAATAATCCAAACTTGAAACTAATAAAAATGAATTAAACAATCTAAGAAAACGATAAGGCTCACCTCTTGGCTCTAGCTAAGAGATTAGCTAATGAAAAGCATATTAAAAACAAAACTAGAACTAGAACTAGTAGAAGAATAAGAAAACTAATTGTAAGAGGCTAGGAAGCCTCCTAAGTCTTGAATCCTTTGCTCCCCACGTTGCTAGATGGCTAGGAAGAGGCTGTAGGTGTCCTTTTATAGATTGGTACGGAAGATTCCAGATTGTGCAAAAAATTACGCAATTGCGCAGAGAAAATCAGAGCTTCACGGACAAGCTCTGTTACGCTACCGACCGGTCGGACGACCGATCTGAGCCCCTGGACGACCGGTCATAAAACATAACAAACAGTCCAGCAAGCTATGTTTCTTTGGACTCATCTCGACCTGTCTGGCGACCGGTCTAGCTGTGGAGACCCGTCTGGCGACTAGTCTTGGGACAGGTCTTGGGACAAGTGTAGACACCCCACCTTCGGCTACAATGTTGGTAGAGATAGCTAGATGAATGGAGGACCATACCCCCAAATCCCAAGTCCAAACTCAGCCAAACTCACCCTTGTAAGCCCCAATCCATAGCCCAACTCAAGCCTAAACCCAGCCAACTCGCCCCTAAACATCAGCCTGAAAAACCCCCATAAGAAAAGCCAGTCAAAAAAACCTAAAAAAGTCAAACTCACTGAGTCAACCCACTGAGTCAACCTGCTGAGTCAACTCGCTGAGTCAAATCACTGAGTCAACCCGTCGAGTCAAACCACCGAGTCAACCCGCCGAGTCAAATCACCGAGTCGACCCGCTGAGTCAACCCACCGAGTCAACCCACTGAGTCCAAACAGCAGCCCTGAGGCATGACCGTACCACGCGCTGGAACCCGAGGAGAATCTGTACGGGGGCCGCCCAAAATTATTTACGGGTTCTGCCACTCTCCAACGCTATAAATACCCCCCTCCCCTTCTCATTTCAGCATCCAATCCCTCCGAAGCCATCCAGCCTGAGTGCGATCTGTCCCTCTACCCCTTAGCCCATTCCTCCACCAAGGAGAGCCCGAGTGAGGAGATCCTAGCCCTGGTCTAGCCCAGCCTGACCACTGGTCCAAGTCTCCTAAGCCATCCAAGTCTTGATCCAGCCACTCAAAGCCAACCCTTGCGACACCTACGTCCATCCAGCTACTCTTTTTCCAGCATCATCTCATTTGCATCTAGCATAAGTGCAATATTTACTTTTCTTCCAACCCCCTGCTTCAGTGCAAGCACTTTGATTATTCAAATACACAGCATGCATCTCGCATAAAGCACCTGTCAGTTCGAGCGTATGCTCTGGGCTTGCCTGTTAATGGAAACCTGCCCATCAGAAACTCTTACTGTTCAGACCGGCATTCATACATTAGTCACTATAAGTACTTTAATCATTCAAACACACAGCATGCATCTCGCATAAAGCACCTGTCAGTTCGAGCGTATGCTCTGGGCTTGCCTGTTAATGGAAACCTGCCCATCAGAAACTCTTACTGTTCAGACCTGCATCCATGCATCATGTCATCTATGAGAATATACGAGGATTAAAACAGACTTTCAAGTATTAGTTCGATTATGTGAAGTAGAGACCGTACTTCGGTACGGACAGTGTGTGGGGTGCTTAACCTCTTCCCACCCTGTAACTGTGATCCCTTACCTCGAATCTCTGGCCATAGATCAAAAGGAGTCATTTTAGAGGAAGGAATCTTCGGATCCCCTTCTCTAACGTTTCTACGGAGTCTAGCCGACTGGAGATTCGAAGTAACTGGCTAGTGGCGACTCTGGTCTTATATAAACTCATTTAAACACATCCAGCTTAAACACGACTACCAAACAAAGCCCTCAAGAACGAGTCAAGCCAGTGGCACAAACGGCGATTCGCACGCACGCACCTCTTCTTCTTTTCCCGAAAGGAAAGGGATGAACGTCATGTGGGAGCGCGGAATGGCGAGGGTCCACAGAATGACGACTCCACTGGGGATAAGCTAGTCCCACTAGTCGTGATTCGACTTGAAAAACAGAATCCTTCCAGTACTTGAAAGTCACTAATCCTCATACAATCTCATCTGCATAGCATTCTACCCAAAACAAAGAAAAAAAAAGAAAATCTCAAAACCCCCCAAAAAAAAAGAGAGTAGAGTATAGTCCTCACCATTGCGCCTCCTCGGGCTCAACGTGTTCAGAAACAACTTTTTTTTCCGCAGCATAATCCACACTCGGGCTCAGCAAGTCATTCTGACCACGAAGAAGAAACTCATCTCTTCCCTGCTCTCGAAATGACCGAAGCGCAACCTCCAGCGCAACAGCCAATTGAGCATACACCAATCATGCAAGAATTGACACAAGGAATGAAAGCAATGCAAGAAATGCTCTTGCAATTCATGCAAGCACAAGCTACCACAACAGCCAACAATCAGGTTGGCCCAGTTCAACAATCTCAGCAACCATGCCAGGTCCTTCCGGCCTCCAGTTCAAATCAAGCACAACCATCGGAGTCTGCCCAAGACCACCGACAGTAGCCGCCTCAGCCCTTCACTATGGGGCATCCTCCTCAGTACCTTCCCGCGACGACAAGGCCGTCTCAGAGCACTCCTGTCGCAGGGACTTCCAGTCAATCTTACAAATAATAGTCTCAGTAGATTCCAGCATTTCCCCGCCGATGGGACCCCTTTTCAATTTCAGCACATCCTCACCAATGGGATTTCAATTCAATTTCCAGCAACAGGGACAGCACTGGCGAATGCCCACAATGGGGGTCAGTGTCAAGCCCACATCAATCAGCGGACAATGGCGAATACCCAACAAGGGGGTCACTTCCCAGCATCTCAGCCTCCTGCAAACAAGAGCACTTTTCAATTCCAGCACATCCCCACCGATGGGATTCTAGTTAATTTTCAGCAATCTTCAATTCAGCAAACTCCAGTTAATTTCCAGCAATCTCCAATTCAACCTTCGGTACAGTCTCCAGTTCAGCTACAATCCTTTCAAGCACAAGTTCATCAGAATCCAGTTCAGTCATCAAATCAATTTCAGCAACCCGCAGTTGCTTTTCAGCAAGCCCATAGGGTCGAAGACATCGACCACTATGCTGAAGAAGAACGTGCCTTACTCCAAGAGGCACCAGTTCGCTCGAACAGATCACTCAGGACTGGACGAGTTGCGGGAGCAGTTCCAGATCTTGCAAAAATCAGCTTTAGCGGCAACAAGGAATAGATCTACCTTTGACCAAGTTCAGAAACTTGTGTCCTTTCCCAGATGCTCAAGTACCTCAAAACTTTGAGGTACCAAAATTCAAAAGATACGATGGCAGCGGTTGTCCCACAGCACATCTTAAGGCCTTCTGTGGAGAGCTGAGTGCAATCTCAGGAAATGAAGGCTCCCTCATTCGCTTGTTCCAAAAATCCCTGAAAGGCAATGCCCTAGATTGGTACACCTCATTGGACTGCCACCGCATCAGGACATGGGAACAACTTTCCCAGGCTTTCGTCGACAGATTCGTGTACAATCTCAACATGGCACCCAGAAGAGCCGACCTCGCGGCTCTCAGGCAAAGGAGTGATGAAACACTATCAGCTTATGTGAGACGTTGGCGAGATATGGCAGCCAGAATGTGGACACCTATCGACGACGAAGAAAAAATTTCCATGATTGTTCATTCAACATATCCAGGCATATCCGGATATCTCATCTCGCATCCATACGCGAATTTCTCACAGTTGATCCGTGCTGGAGAGCAAGTCGAAGCAGGAATCCGTGCCAGGACAATCTCCCCATGGCCTCATCAAGCCACTCTAGTCAAGAGGAACAGAGTGGAGGGAAGACCCATCGGATATGGGAATGGAAACCGCAGCTGTTCTCCTCCCCGCCCGACAGAGGTAAACAACATTAGCACCACTGCTCAGGGTAATCAACATGCTCCCCCACAGGGACGTCAACAGTATCAGCAGAATCAAGCTCAGCACCAACCTCAGCGGTATCAGCTGCAATCAAATCCTCAATCACAGCCACAACCACCTCGTCAACAGCAGTAATTCAGAGGGAACAGTCAATACTCATACCAGAATAGGCAGAATTATAGGGAGTTCAGGAAATTCACTCCACTCACTCAACCACTTAGTCAAGTCATGACTATGCTGGTACAGAAGCAGTTACTTACTCTAATGGCACCCAGGCCTCCTCCTCATCCTCTGCCTCTGAACTACAGAGAAAATGAGTATTGTGCCTACCATCAAGGACGTGGCCACACCACTGATCGATGCTTTACTTTGAAGAATGCCATACAAGATCTGATCGACGACCGAAAGATCGTCATCTCAGTCCCCGGAACTCCTGCAGCAGCTTCCACCAACATTATTCAGAATCCTCTACCTCAACATCCAACGGATCCCAGTTCATCTAGTGGCCCCACCGTCAACAGCATAGAAGAAGGAGAGCGCCTCGATCGCTTCTTCCCCCCTATCCAGTCCATTTATGCCTACACTTATGGGCCAACAAATCCTCCTCCGATCCTGCAAGGGGTAAGTCCCTTTCCTCCTCCAGTCCTCGAGCCAATAATACTCCAAGGAACACTTCCATATGATGTGCCAGTGGTGCAAGGGGCATCTTACAGCCCTTCATGTTGGGAGCCAGTCATTCTGGAAGGAGCACAATCATACATCGAGCCCACATACGAACCTGTCATCTTGCAAGGGGCAATTTCAGCACAGGAACAATACAATTTGCCATGGAGAAACCATACTCATTAGCAGCAAGAGCCCATTGTCTTAGAAGGAGCTCGTCTAGTTAAACCAGTCATATTGCAAGGGGCAAATCCCGGAGGCGTGTCAATCACACTACGACAACTGGGACAAACAGAGAAACCTCCTGCCATATCAAGAGGACCAGTATTCATTCAATGGGAGCCTCCTGCTCCAGGAACGGTCAAGCCAGGACTGCAACCTTATGTGATCTATGAAGACAAGCCTCAATATTACTCCTTCAGCACAGGCAACAATGTAGTTCTCAAGGCAAAAGCTCCGTACGAGGAAGATCTGGTACTCACACTAGCACCGTCGCAAGAACCGGTGGTCCTAGAAGGCAAAGGTGAGGAAAATTATAAAGAGGTCCCATGGCACTATCCAGAATGTGCGGAAGTGGGAAACATGAATCCCAATGGACGTTGCATCCGAAGAGATAATCAGAACAGAGGAGATCCCAAGGGCGCTGTTCACTCCCCAAGTGTAGGGTTGCGAAGTAGTAATAATTCGGAAAGACCGAGTATCGTTCCCACAGAGATTTATGAATGGGTATTCTCAGATTTTGTCTAAAACGACTAGTGATTAAGATCCTATTAAGAACTAAAACTGAAAAATAGCAAGTTGGGTTTAAACAGTGAATGGTTAAGGTAATTTCAATCTAAAAAGGCACTAGAGCGCCAAGGATCCACTTTTGATAAGTTTCAATGCATCAACACAACTAGGTCTCTCACAACTCAATCGGAATCGAATTCATATCTCTATCCGATTGGAATATAAAGCGGTTAAATCAACAATTATCCAAAATAAGTGCTTATTCATTGATTTGATTCCCACAACCATGCTCAAGCCTTGGGCACACTCAATTGTGTAGGCCAAGCCTCTTTCCAATCTAGTTGATATTCATAACCATAGCTTTCACCAAATCCTGTCACTAGACTTGATTACAACTCATGATTAGAACTCTAATTAAATCAAAATCAATCAATAAACAACTATTCCAGATTATACAACAAAAGATAAGAACTATAGTTGAATGAGTTCCCACATGAAAATCAGGCCATTGTACACAAGGCAATCAAAGCGTCTACCATGCCCGGAGTCGATGGTAGATCAATGAACTACACAAGCATAAACAATGCTCAAAGCTAAGATACTAAGCTAGGATCACTAAGAATCACATGAGCCCGGAGTCATCAAGAGATCAAAGTAGAAACCAAAATAGTACTTGATTCAAACTTACATTAACTAAAATTCATCAATTAAATCATAAAAAGGAAACCTAGGTTGCATCAATCCATCAAAAACGAATCAAAAGCTTCACCTCTTAGCCCTAGCTAAGAGGTTTTAGTTCATCTCTAACATCCTTGAACTAGAAGCCTCTAAAAACATAAAAAATAACTAAAACAGGAAGAAAACTAGAAATTCGAAGTAGAATCCGTCTCCTAAGCAATCCCCACGTTCTAGCCTCCTTTGGTATGAAGGGAAGACGTCCTTTTATAGCTTGGAGGTGTCCTTTACGCAAGAAAGTTCCAGATTTTGCGTAAACTTACGCAATTACGCAGAGAATTTTGGAATCCTGAAATAGAAACTTTTCGTTTTCACATGGCCGACCGGTCTGGACCGGTCGGACTGGCTTGGCCGACCGGTCTTGACCGGTCGGTCCCATGAATCCCTTAGTCCAGCAGCTATGCCCAATCGGTCAAGACCGGTCGGGCTCTGTTCTCTTGGAAGGTAGATGGTTGGCCGACCGGTCTTGACCGGTCTGGCTGCCTTGGCCGACCAGTCTTGACCGGTCTGGCTGCTTTTTTCTTCTTTATTTCTTTATTTCTTTCTTCTTTTCTCTTCTTTCCTTGCTTTCTTCTCTTTGATCTTCCTTCATGCTTGATCCAATGGTCTTCAACGCTCATAAAAGGCTCCATTTAGTCTTCAATTTGTGAAATCTCCCTCTTGTTCCTACAATCACAAATCATGCCTTAGAATAGTCCTTTAAACATGTAAACCGTGCATAATGAGTGATGAATTGGGGTTAGAATATGCACAATTAAGAGCTCAACACGCGCTCTCAGGCCTCGGGAACAAAAATGAAGCCGCATACGATGTGGCGACTCAGCTCAAGTCAATCCCTACTCAAATCTCAGTATGGGAGTTACTCTGCACATCTCGCATACACCGAGAAATGTTTGCCAAAACCTTGAACGATACTCACGTCTCCTCCGATACGGCACCAGAGATGATAGCATTGATGATTGGACAACTCCTGGCCTCGCGCTCCATCACCTTCACAGATAATGAGTTGTTACCAGAAGGACGCGATCATGGACGATCCCTCAACATAGCCTTACGATACAAAGACCTCTGTGTCCCGCTGGTCCTTATCGATAATGGCTCAAGCTTAAACGTCTGCCCACTTAAGACTGCAGAACGTCTGGGAATCACTCCTTCTTCATTCCGACCCAGCATCATATGCGTCAGAGCATTCGACAACACCCGCCGATCAATGGAAGGGGAGGTCAACATAGAGGTACAGATAGGTCCGAAAATCTCCACTATCACATTCCAATTTCTTGATATATCAGCCTCTTTCAACATGTTGCTCAGACGACCTTGGCTGCACAAGGTGGGAGCTGTGCCATCAACCCTGCATCAACGAGTGAAATACATCTGTGGAAATCAAGTGATCTCTATCCATGCAGAGAAGTAGCTCATCATTCCTTCCAATGCTGCTGCCACTGAACCAGACATCCCTGTCATCGATATCCAGCATTCTGAAGAGGACGTCCCATTTCATAGTTTCTAATTCGAGACTGTGAACTCTATCACCAATCCAGAACCGATAAGGGTGGACTGTGTCTTTTCACCAGCAGAACGTCTGAGCCTCAGATACTGAATAAAGAATCATTTCAAGTTCAGAAAGATACCACTGGTATATAACCAATGCAAATGGGGACTCGGATACAGGGCAATCTTCATGGACAAAAGAAGGAAGAAATTTCGGTGCTCACCCATCCAATTCGTCAAGACAGGAGAACCTTGCAAAGATCCAGGAGGGAATCAACTGACTACACTACACAAAGGCCTCCCGATGAGCCTAGTTTGGGCCACATGGCCCCCCATTCGATGGGATCAGATTCACGAACCGTCTAAGCCTCCAGAGGAAGAAGGAAATGATGAAGATGAAGAAGGAAGTCAAATACAGCACCTTCAGGACCAGGTTACTCTGATACCAGCTCCCAACCAGGGGGCACAACCTGCCCACTTCAGCATCAATCAACCAGGGGCACAACCTGCCCACTTCAGCATCAATCAACCAGGGGCACAACCTGCCCACTTCAATCAGCCAGGGGCACCACTTGCCCATCTCAACATCAATCAGCAAGGGGCATGACCAACCCATTTCTGCAGAATCAATACCATCAATCATCAGCCAAGGGCAGAAGCAGCCCATCCATTGGACCAAGAAAGGGAAATGGCCAGCCCTGGATTAGTCCGATGTCCAGATTCTAAACTCATGTCTAGCCGTAGAACCAGACGAACTGCAATGCGAGGTAAGTGATCCGGGAGGGACTGAGTACGACTCAGATCTCGAACCCGACCAGCGAGAAATCATGGTCATTGGGCCAGACTGTGATTCTTCGCCCGAATCATCAACCCCCACCTCTTCAGGGGAGGAAATGTGGTGTCCTGAATGGTCATCCGTTCCCCTAACTTTTGAATCAGCCAAAGAGCCATCTGAGGGCTCTGGCTTCAAAAAAAATGCCTGTTTAAGCAGCGATCAGAACTTTGGAACAAGCTGGGATCAATCATGTTCTGCAATGCCCGCTTGTTCAAAGTCCCGTGAATTTCAAAAACCCAAAAAAATAAAAAACTTTCAAAAGCCAAAAACGTCTAGCATTTCCATTTCAGAAAATTCTCAAAAACCAAAAAACATTTCTTTTCCTGCATTCAATAGTGTGCCAAGTTCGTCTAAAGAGTCACATGAGTTTGAAGTCGAATCATATGACTTTGACATCGAATTAGACTTCGAGCTCATGGGTCTGGACGAAGCTCAGGATGAGGAAGATGATGATCCGGCTCTTGAACTAGAGGATCTCCTCAAAAAGTTTGAATCAAAAGCAATGTTGTAGCCGATGATTTTGAGATAGTAAACTTGGGGACACCTGAGATCCCTAGGGAAGTACGCATAGGAAAATCGTCGCCACCTGAGATGAAACAGAGAATGATAGAGTTCCTAGCTCTAAGATTGTCCAACTTCGCGTTCTCATATGAAGACATGCCGGGGCTCGATGAAGAGCTCGTTGTACACCATCTACCAACCAAGGCAGATATGAAGCCAGTGAAACAGAAACTTCGAAGAATGAAGCCAGAATGGGCTCTGAAAGTCCGAGATGAAGTCATCAAGCAGTACAATGCGGGATTCTTGGTAGTCTCCAACTACCCTGAATGGCTCGCCAACATCGTACTAGTACCGAAGAAGGACGGCAAGGTTCGAATGTGCATTGACTTCCGAGATCTCAACAAGGCCAGTCCTAAAGACGACTTCCCTTTGCCACATATCGACACTCTAGTCGACAACACTGCTGGATACAAGGTCTTCTCATTCATGGACGGGTTCTCAGGATACAATCAGATCAAGATGGCCGTCGAAGATCGTGAGAAGACATTGTTTATCACTCCCTGGGGAACTTTCTGCTACAGGGTAATGCCGTTCGGTCTGAAGAACGCAGGAGCAACATATTAGCGAGCCATGACAGCACTATTCCACGACATGATGAACAAAGAGCTTGAAGTATATGTGGACCATATGATCGTCAAATCTCGCACAATTGAAGAGCACTTTGAAGATCTGAAGAAATTATTCAACAGATTAGAAAAGTACAAGCTCCATCTCAACCCTCAGAAATGTGTCTTCAGTGCAATGGGAGGCAAGCTCCTCGGCTTTATGGTGAGCGAGGATGGCATCAGGGTCGACGAGACCAAAACCAGAGAAATCATCGAGATGCCCCCTCCTAGAACAGAGAAAGAAATTCGTGGCTTTCTCGGCAGAATTCAATACATCAGTCGCTTCATCGCACAGCTCACACCTATTTGTGAGCCCATTTTCAAGCTCCTTCGGAAGAAGGTTCCAAAAGAATGGAATGATGATTGCCAAGTCGCCTTCAATCGCATCAAGAAGTATCTCATGAATCCTCCAGTCCTAGTGCCACCCACTCCCGGACGACCACTATTGTTATACAACTCAGTAGCAGCAGAAGCCATTGGCTGTGTCCTCGGCCAGCACGACGAGACCTAGAAGAAGGAACAAGCAATATATTATTTGAGCCGAAAGTTCACCGACTACGAGACCAGGTATTCCCCAATCGAGAAGACCTGCCTCGCCCTAGTCTGGGCAACTCAGTGACTCCGTCAATACATGATTGCATTCCCTATTCTCCTCCTTGCTCACATGGATCCGCTCAAGTACTTGTTCGAGAAACCGACATTCACTGGAAGGATAGCTAAATGGCAGCTACTCCTGTCTGAATTCGACATCACGTATGTCACTCAGAAGGCAATCAAGGGACAGGCCCTCGCCGATCATCTTGCGGCCCACTCCCTCCTGGATTATCAACCGCTCAAGACATTCTTCCCTGATGAAGATCTCTTGCTTATCGAAGGCGAAGAAAAGAAGAAGAAAGATGAGTGGACATTATTCTTCGACAGCGCAGCAAATTCTAAAGGGAGTGGTATTGGAGCAATCCTCTACTCTCCAGATGATGTCCCTATTCCTATCTCAAGGCGCATAGCATTCGAGTGCACCAACAACATGGAAGAGTACAAAGCATGCATCGCTGGCTTAAGGGAAGCCATAACCCTGGGCGTCAAGAAGCTACGAGTATTTGGAGACTCACAGCTTATCATCAATCAGACCAATGGTGAATGAAAGACCAAGGACGAGAAGTTAATACCATATCATGTGTATCTTGAAAATCTGATCGAAGAATTCAAAGAAATTACCTTCTCATACATGCTCAGAGCCAAGAACCAGTTTGCAGATGCTCTCGCCACACTTGCATCAATGCTCGAGATACAAAAAGGAGCTTCAGAATGGGAGCTCACAGTCGAAATTCAAGATGAACCTGCTTTCTGCCTGCAACTAGAAGAAGTTGAAGCTGTCCCTGACAAACCCTGGTATACTGACATCAAGCAATATCTCGAAACCCAGGAGTATCCAGAGTCAGCAACAGCAACAAATCGCCGAACCATCCAGCGATTGGCCGGCCAGTTCACCATCAGTGGCGAAATTCTTTACAAACAATCCTATAATCACATCCTCCTTCGATGCGTCGATGAAATAGAAGATGCAAAGATCATGAAAGAAATACACGAAGGAATCTGTGGCCCACACATGAGCGGGCACATGATGGCAAAGAAGATTTTACAACTCAGCTACTATTAGCTCACCATGAAGACAGACTGCTGCCAGCAAGTCAGAAAATGCTTCAAATGCCAGGAGCATGCGAATCAAATCCATGCCCCTTCATCAGAATTATACAACCTGACCACCCCCTGGCCCTTTTCCATGTGGGGACTCGACATCATCGGCAAGATTAGTCCCAAAGCATGAAACGGTCACGAGTACATACTTGTGGCAATCGACTACACCAAGTCGGTAGAAGCAGCCTCCTACACCACCATTGCAACATCCCAGGTGATCAAATTCATGAAGAACAACATCATATGCCGGTATGGAATCCCTAATGCTATCATCACAGATAATGAGACCCCGTTTGTCAACAAGAAGATGGATGACTTTCTCAGCAAGTTCAAGATTCAACGTCATCGATCAAGCCCCTACCGTCCTCAGATGAAAGGTGGGGTGGAAGCTGCAAATAAGACAATCGTCAGGATACTCGAGAAAATGGTCGTGACCTATCGGGATTGGTCAGATATGCTCCCATATGCACTTTGGGCTTATCGAACGTCTGTACGGTCTGCTACGGGCGTTACTCCTTTCGTGCTTACTTATGGAATGGAAGCAGTTCTGCCAGTCGAGGTGGAAATACCATCACTACGAGTGTTACTTGAAAGCGGAGTTGAAGAAGGAGAATGGCAACGGGCCAGATTCGATCAGTTGCAGCTAGCGGATGAAAAGCACATGCGTGCGCTAAGTCATTCTCAGTGTTACCAGAAAAGGATCGCTCGGGCTTATAACAAGAGAGTCTGAAAAAGAAGTTTCAAGGTAGGCGACAAGGTCATGAAGAAGATTCTATCGTTGCACCTTTCGGATCCTAGAGGAAAGTTCAAACCCTCGTGGGACGGGCCGCTGATCATCAGAGAAGTACTTCCCGGAGGCGCCCTCAAACTCACCAGCATGAGAGGGGTGGATCTTCCTGAGCCAATCAACGCCGATAAAGTGAAGATCTTTCACGGGTAAGTCGTTCTGACCTTATCAAGAGTTACTTTAATAGAACTGAAGTCAAGAGGTCAAAGCTAAGACCTCTGAGAAATCATTTCCGTCCACCAACAAGTGTTTCAAATAAGGAGATTCAAAAGAAAAAGAAAAAATATATATACAAAAAAAAAAGAAAAGGAAAAAAGAATACAAAAGAAAAAAAAAGAGAAAAAGGAAAAGGGAAGCCAAAGCAAGGCACTCGAGAAAAAATCAACCCAAGAAGAAACACAGTCATTCATCCACCATCTCAGAAAGGTCGGTAGCAAAGACCGACAGCTCTATCATCGTAACCTAGGATAAGGGTTGAAAGACTGCCATCGGCTGGCAACGACGGATTCCCGACCTCTAGCCGTAGTAGTATCCAAGGAACCAGAAAAAAAAAATCTCACCATCAATTTCACAAATTCATCCTTAGTGGTCCGAAGACCTAAAACTACACTGGGATTAACTTCTCGGGGGCTTTCTTTCCTAACCTGTTCCGGACATGGCTGACACTTGATCGTACGGGTGGCCGGAATCTTTTAAACAGGTAAAGGCTGAGGCGGGCAGAACCCCGCAATCCTGTTCGTGTTGAACGCACCGTGATAGACAACCTTGATTTGGAAGTCGCTGTTGAGTCTGACAGATGTTCCCTGTTCCTGAAACTCATGAAGGGGATTAAGCCTGTTGGGAGGTGGAGCGCACCCTCACGGAATTGTGAGCAACTTAAGGCCCCAAACTGGATTGATAAAGGGAAATGTGAGGATGTGGCTCATTTTGTGGCCGAAAGAGTCCGTCGGACAATACGTGGTCTATGTGCATTACACATGAGGAACAGGCAACTTTGTGGGTGTGTTGACTGAAAACCCTCAACAATCTCCTCATCCAAAGATGTAAAACTACGGCACTTAACTGTGTGAGACTCAGGTGCCTTACCAGCAGTAGAAGCTAGAAATGGATGAAAATTCCATGCCTTTTCACTGCATTTCAGAAAAATCATAAAATACCAAAACATTACAAAATCATCTTTCAAAATCACAAAAATATTTCTCTTGCTTTCAAAGAAAATATTTCAAAAATCACAAAAATATTTCCTTGCTTTCAATAACCGATCTCTATCCTGACTACTCAGGTAAAGATTCGGACCAAATATTTACAAAAAAGTCACAAAAATTGTCACTATCCCCCAGCACTATACTTCAGGAGTCTTGAACTCCACTCTCTTCACAATTTGGGATGACGGATCCAATCGCCTGCAAATTGGAATCTTGACCAAAACTGGCGACTAAGCACCGTCTCAATCGCATTTATGCCCAGAAGAACATCTTGAAGTCGGATAACATCCTCGTACATTCTCATTAGCAAAGAAATAGCATCTTGGGATGATGGACCTAATCGATCACAGGTCAGGATCTTGACCAACCCGCTAACCGAACGCTCGTATAAAAAAAGAAAAAACCCTAGGGGAGCACAACCCTACAAGCAATAAGCTCAAAATTCTCTACATTTCCAACAAAAGCAAAACCATCAAACTAAAAGAGAATGAGCCAAGCCATGCATTCATCATGCATCTCCATGCATCAGCACCCATCGCATCAATCACCATATTTACCTGCTTTCAAAATAAAAGCCGGTTAGCCAAAGACCCCACAGGCATCCCTAGTGGAGGCGCATGCAAACCAGATTTCCATTTCAAAAAGACAAAAAAAAAATTCTATTTGCAAATAAAAACCCCACGGAGTATCACTCCCCAGAGTGGGTATCTTTTTAAAAATCTAAAAATATTTTCCCAGTAGAGCATTCTGCCTCCAAAACACCAGGAGATCTTCCATATCTCTAGGTAGGAGCAAACGCAAAAATCAAATAAGACCCGATGCCTCGCGGTTTCCCCGGAGACCATCGGATCCAATGCACTCAAGGTACGGTCGAACTGAACTCCAGTGTCAGTACGGTCGTACCACGTGCCAAGATACGAAAAGATGAAAGCCAAAAGGCTCAGTCAAAGAAACCATTTGAGCAGGTGGAAATGATGAATTGTAACCCAAGTATCAAAATCAGCAGATTGGGTGGAAAGAGTTCACCAGCACATACCTAGGCGTGGATGCCTGAAGTAGCTTGACTGAGTCCAAGTCGGCATAGTAGAATCTCGTAAGACTGCATGACGCAGGGCATCTAACCACTTTGACAGTTAAGCAAAACAAGTACTCCTGGAGTGATCTGGGAAAACATCAAACATCACAATCAGTCTCAAGGTCAGTATCCTCGTAAGACTACGGACGCAGAGGCTCTGTTGTACCTTTCCAATGTTAGTACCGATCGGGAATGGAAGGGTTGCAATTGGGTACGCAGGTTGCAGCGCATGCAGGGACAATCACAACGTTTTCTCCAAACTCCCGCGGTATGTGCGAGTTATCAATCTCCAAACAATTAACTGACTCAGATACAAAGGACAACAAAGATTCTAGACCACAATCTAGAAAAGAATGAATTGCAAACCAAGCATCAAAACCAGCAGATCGGGTGGAAAAAGACCACCCGCACATACCTAGGCGTGGATGCCTAAAGTACCTTGACTGAGTCCAAGTCGGCGTAGTAGAATCTCGTAAGACTACATGACGCAGGGCATCTAACCACTTTGATAGTCAAGCGAAACAAGTACTCCTGGAGTGATCCGAGAAAACATCAAACATCACAATCAATCACAGGGTCAGTATCCTCGTAAGACTACGGACGTAGAGGCTCTACTGTACCTTTCCGATGTTAGTATCGATCGGGAACGGAAGGGTTGGATTGGTTACCCAGGTTGCAGCAAACTGCAGGGACAATCGCAATGTTTTCTCCAAACTTCCGCGGTATGTGCGAGTGATCGATTTCCAAACGATCAACTGGCACAGATGCAAAGGCAAGCAAGGATTTCAGACCATGATCTATGAATGACCGGGTCAGAAGTGGGGTGTCCACTCGCTTTGGCATTTGGTTGCACGCAACCTCTGCAAAAGAGGGGCATCTGTAGACACCCCACCTTCGGCTACAATGTTGGTAGAGATAGCTGGATGAATGGAGGACCATACCCCCAAATCCCAAGTCCAAACTCAGCCAAACTCACCCTTGTAAGCCCCAATCCATACCCCAACTCAAGCCTGAACCCAGCCAACTCGCCCCTAAACATCAGCCTGAAAAACCTCCCATAAGAAAAGCCAGTCAAAAAATCCTAAAAAAGTTAAACTCACTGAGTCAACCCACGGAGTCAACCCGCTGAGTCAAATCACCGAGTTAACCCACTGAGTCAACCCGTCGAGTCAAACGACTAAGTCAACCCACCGAGTCAAATCACCGAGTCGACCTGCCGAGTCAACCCACCGAGTCAACCCACTGAGTCCAAACAGCAGCCCTGAGGCATGACTGTACCATGCGTTGGAACCCGAGGAGCGTCCGTACCATGCGTTGGAACCCGAGGAGTGACCGTACCATGCGTTGGAACCCGAGGAGCGTTGGAACTCGAGGAGCGTCAAAATTATTTACGGGTTCTGCCACTCTCCAACGCTATAAATACCCCCCTCCCCTTCTCATTTCGGCATCCAATCCCTCTGAAGCCATCCAGCCCGAGTGTGATATGTCCCTCTACCCCTTAGCCCATTCCTCCACCAAGGAGAGCCCGAGTGAGGAGATCCTAGCCCTGGTCCAGCCCAGCCTGACCACTGGTCCAAGTCTCCCAAGCCATACAAGTCTTGATCTAGCCACTCGAAGCCAACCCTTGCGACACCTCCGTCCATCCAGCTACTCTTTTTCCAGCATCATCTCATTTGCATCTAGCATAAGTGCAACATTTACTTTTCTTCCAACCCCCCTGCTTCACTGCAAGCACTTTGATTATTCAAATACACAGCATGCATCTCGCATAAAGCACCTGTCAGTTCGAGCATATGCTCTGGGCTTGCCTGTTAATGGAAACCTGCCCATCAGAAACTCTTACTGTTCAGACCGGCATTCATACATTAGTCACTATAAGCACTTTGATTATTCAAGCACACAGCATCCATTTCGCATAAAGCACCTGTCAGTTCGAGCGTATGCTCTGGGCTTGCCTGTTAATGGAAACATGCCCATCAGAAACTCTTACTGTTCAGACCTACATCCATGCATCATGTCATCTATGAGAATATACGAGGATTAAAACAGACTTTCAAGTATTAGTTCGATTATGTGAAGTAGAGACCGTACTTCGGTACGGGCAGTGTGTGGGGTGCTTAACCTCTTCCCACCCTGTAACTGTGATCCCTTACCTCGAATCTCTGGCCCCAGATCAAAAGGAGTCATTTTAGAGGAAGGAATCTTCGGATCCCCTTCTCTAACGTTTCTACGGGGTCTAGCCGACTGTAGATTCGAAGTAACTGGCTAGTGGCGACTCTAGTCTTATATAAACTCATTTAAACACATCCAGCTTAAACACGACTACCAAACAAAGCCCTCGAGAATGAGGCAAGCCAGTGGCACAAACGGCGATTCGCACGCATGCACCTCTTCTTATTTTCCCGAAAGGAAAGGGACGAACGTCGTGTGGGAGCGCGGAACGGCGAGGGTCCACAACAAGTCTTGAGATAGGTCTTGGGATATTTTCTTCTTTTTCTCTTCTTTCTTTTTTCTTCCTTCCTCCACCTTTTTGCACTTGTTCTATTGATCTTCAATGCATATAAAGTGACTCTTTTAACTATGAATTAATGAAGTCTCCCTCTCATTCCTACCATCACAAATCCATGCATTAGATTAGTCTTTAAATCATGAAAACCATGCATAATGAGTGATGAATTGGGGTTAGAATATGCACAATTAAGAGCTCAACACACCCCCCAACCAGCATTTTGCTAGTCCCGAGCAAAACATGCGTGAAATAAGTTTCATTCTCCAAAACCCAACTCTTCTTCGGAAACTATGTTTCTATACATTCCAAGACATGTAATTATAAAAATCAGCAAAACTGAGTGATAGAAGTTGAGACCTTAAACTTCCAAAAACATAACAAGTGTTCATATGGAATTCCTGCTGATTGATTGATAAATAGAAGGATCTAAACAAATTAACCTAGTGTGCTCAGTGAATGCGCATCTCATGGATTTCTGGGGTTACCCTCTTCATGAATTAGCTAAGGTATGGATTCAATGGTGTATAGATCAACAACAAGCCTATGACAAGAATTTGCCTTACCGTCCTTCCGACGGCTTTCACACAACATCCCATTTTCGACTTTGGTTACGGGTAGACCATCCCCCGGTTGGTAATAGGTAGCCCTTTTCGGAATTTTCCACCATATTTTCCATCGTTCCCATATTTTCATCCTTCTTTTCCCGTTTTCTTTTTCATTAGATAGGATTTTTAGAAATCCATATCTTTCGTTCTTTTCGCATGGACAAGGATGGACAAAGTACCCCGGCTTGGTTTCTCAACACCTCAAATCTAAACCTAGCCAATCCACAAATCTACATAATCCTTTCAAAACATAAGAATTGTGTAAAGTGAACTAGGTGTAAAAAGTGTTTCAATTTTTCTATCAATCAAATCAATAGGGGAATCCAATTAGAAAACCATCATGTTACAAGTCCTTTAAGAGTTTTAAAATCATCTCACTACATCTTTCTTCCTTTCATACTTACGACATCCCAAGTGCATATAAACGCGGTTTTTCAAAGGAGTTTTGAATTTTCAAAAAAATCAAAAAATTTCTACATAATTGCTTGAAATGTCACAAAAGCTAGTAGATTCATCTAAGGAATCTCTCACCCCCTAACCAAAATCTTACATTGTCCTCAATGTAATATGATATGCAATATGCATGACATGAGAGTAATGATATAAAACAAAGGAGAGTGGGAACGAGAGTACCTGAGGTAGCAAGTTGATCAATTCTAGCATCTTCCATTGTCTTGATGAGACTTATCAATCTTAAATGCAGAAAGAAATCCTAACCTACCTACCTACCTTTGATTAGTCTGATCGACTACATGATCAAATTTGAGCAGGATCTTCATAAATTGCAATAGGTTTCTCATGAGGACCATCCAAAGTCCTGCTTGAATGTATGCATGGGTGAGTTTCTTCATTAAGGTCCAATCATAGTGTGCACCACACGCATATAAAGAGGAGATAGGAGCAGCGAAAAGATATCTCCTCAAGTTCTGAATTGGGTTGTAATTGATTAAAAACGGGTCCTCCCAATCAGAATTTTCAATGGGCTGAAGAACCCATGATGGTGGAGAAATATTTATTAAGTATTCTTTAGCTTGGGTTGTCTCCTCCACAAATTCAAATTGCACGATGTTTTCACAAATAATGGTAAAGAGTGAAAATCAATGCAATGGTGTTCTTCAAGCACCAACACCGTGTCTAACAAACTATCCAACTCCATAATCATCGCATCATCAAGATCATAGTGTTGGGTCATGCATTCCTCTAGGAAATCGAGAGAGTCGAATGAAGGGTCCTTGTTCTCCATAAGTGATTGAGGAAAGTCTGTTTCAATGGCAAGGAATTCCTCCTCTATAGAGGAGAGGTCTTCCAAAGAAAAATTTTCAGATTCAGTGGTAAGCACATCATCTAACATTGGTTGATCTAAAATTTCAGATTGTACCAGCACATCATCTAAAGAAATAGAATTTTCAATCAAAGGGAGATCTTCCACAATAGAATTGGTCATGTTATGTCGGTGGGAGGACTCAAAGAGATCCACTTCGGCCATCTCTCCAGCAAGAATATCTTCTGGCAACTCATAATCATTCGGCCCTTCAAAAGAAGAAATCATGGACTCACAATCATCCATCAAACCCCCATTGTAGGCAATTAAACTATCACTTTCAGATTTTATAGATTCCTCGGGTTCGTCAACCGTCCTTAAAATCTCTTCATCATTCAAATCGGAATAGTTAAAAGAGATAGTTGATTCACCATAATCTATGGTAATATTGGGATCATTGAGATCTACATCCCCTAAAGTTTAGATATCAAATCGGAAGAGGGTTGGGCTTGTATAGCCTCATCCTCCTCCTTGTTGGGGAATGATTCGGTGTTCCCAATGTTGGGTTCAGGATTTTGAGATGGCGAGAGGTTTGTATGCATTGCTAGTTATTTCCATAAACTCTCGCAGTGTATCCTCAAGAGTTCGTGTCAGTTGCGGCTCATGAGAAAGAAACTCTTGAGGATAATTGTTGGCATTCATGGTTGGCTCGTCTCCCAAATTGAAAATTTGATGTTCCCACCTATTAGATCATGCATGTTATATGTTGTGCTATTAGATGGTTGTTGATATGTGTAGCCAAACAAGTGATCATACATTGTCCTAACTGGTGGAACATTATTCATCTCTTTTCGATACTCTCCCATTGTCTTACTCGGTGAAAAATTATGCACATTGTTCTTATTCCGGTAATCTTGTAATGTCTTAATTGGGGGAGTATTAGAAGTAGATTGAGTCTTAGGAAAATATTCATGCTTGTAATGGTTCCAATCATAATGATTTTTTACTTGGTTCGACCTCTCTTCTTCTAAAAGGTATTTAGACAATCCACCCGTCCAATCATTCATGATGAAATTATAAGAAGTTGAAAATACCTTAATCTAGGAAGAAAAATAGAAAGAAGAAAGGAAGATGCTACCCGTGAAGGTGAGAACTATGTCAACAACTAAGTTCCTACAAAACACAAAAACAGAATATTGTTAGTAATCTAGAAAAAAAAATCAGAAAACTTACTTCTAGAAAAACTGAAAATCCTACCTAACTAAGACTACTCTATAGCTACTAGAACAATTAGAACCGTTTAACCTCTTCCCCGGCAACGGCGCTAAAAACTTGCTCGCTTCCCCAAGTGTAGGGTTGCGATGTAGTAATAATCTCGGTAAGACCGAGGTCGATCCACAAGGAAGGAAGTAAACAATTCCAACTATCCTAATAACTAGAATCTTAAGAGGTTTGTGAAATCGGTTTTGAACATGAAATAGAAAAATCTGATAATGAAGAGATAACTAGAGCATTAAGGATCCACTTATAGCTCTCCTTAGATGCATAATTCGCTATGGTTTCTCACTTTCTCAACTAGAATCGAAATTAAGTCCTATCTAGCCGGATGATAGAGCGGTTATATTATCAAATCAATCTGTCATATGTGTTATTCATCAACATGATTCCCTCAATTCAAGTTAGGACTTGAGCACACTCAATTGCATAGGTCAATCCTAATTCCAATAGATTAAGATCATAATCATAATAATCATCAAACCTTGTCACAAGACTTGACTACATTATGACTTGAACTTTATTCAAATCATATGAATAATCAACACAACATTCAGATTTTAGAACAAAAATGTAGAACTTTGGTTTGAAGCTCCCACATGAGGATCAAAGGTCTAGAGCGTATTGAATCCGATTCCTCGGAGCATACAGGTCTAGAATCATTCGAGAACAATTAAGAACTCAAGCAATTCTTCCAAACATCCATGAGCCATCATAAGATTACGAGAAAAACTACTTAGAACTTTATTCAAACTTCAAACCATTATTCTTCACTAATAATCCAAACTTGAAACTAATAAAAATGAATTAAACAATCTAAGAAAACGATAAGGCTCACCTCTTAGCTCTAGCTAAGAGATTAGCTAATGAAAAGCATATTAAAAACAAAACTAGAACTAGAACTAGAACTAATAGAAGAAGAAGAAAACTAATTGTAAGAGGCTAGGAAGCCTCCTAAGTCTTGAATCCTTTGCTCCCCACGTTGCTAAATGGCCTAGGAAGAGGCTGTAGGTGTTCTTTTATAGATTGGCGCGGAAGAGTCCAGATTACGCAAGAAATCAAGCAATTGTGCAGAGAAAATCGGAGCTTCACGGACAAGCTCTGTTACACTATCGACCAGTCGGACGACCGGTCTGAGCCCCTAGACGACCGGTCGTAAAACATAAAAACAGTCCAGCAAGCTATGTTTCTCTGGACTCATCTCAACCTGTCTAGCGACCGGTCTGGCTGTGTAGACCTGTCTGGCGACCGATCTGGCGACCTGTCTTGGGACAGGTCTTGGGATATTTTCTTCTTTTTCTCTTCTTTCTTTTTTCTTCTTTCCTCCACCTTTTTGCACTTGTTCTATTGATCTTCAATGCATATAAAGTAACTCTTTTAACTATGAATTAGTGAAGTCTCTCTCTCATTCCTACAATTACAAATCAATGCATTAGATTAGTCTTTAAATCATGAAAACCATGCATAATGAGAGATGAATTGGGGTTAGAATATGCACAATTAAGAGCTCAACAAGTGTTGTCAAATTGTTTTCCATTGTCAGTGATTATAGTATGGGGGAGCTTGTAACGGCATATGATGTTTCTCCATATGAATTTAGTAATCTATCTTTCGATGGTTGTGGCTAACGGTTCTGCCTCGTCCCATTTGGTGAAGTAGTCAACTGCTACAATTACTAACCTGTTTTGGCCTTTCCCGGTGGGTAATAGGTCCAATTATATCGACTCCCCATTGGGCAAAGGGCCAGGGGCCATCCATCGGCGTCATTTGCTCGGATAGTACGTGAGGGATTGGAGAATATCGCTGGCATTTGTCACATTTCTTGGAGAATTCGATTACATCCGCCTTCATGGTGGGCCAGTAGTACCCTTGCCTTATTGCTTTATATGCTAAAAATTGTACCCTGGGATGGTTACCGCATGCCCCTTGGTGTATTTCATCAAGAACACGGTGTGCCTCTTCTGGATAGAGACACCTTAAGTATGGTAAAGTAAAGCTTTTACTTAATAAAATTCTGTTTTGTAAGGTGTACTTGGCAACATGGTAACGAATTTGTCGCACAGATTTTTATCATCTGGGAGTTGTCCACTTTTGAGGTAAATGACGATGGGATCCATCCAGCATGGAGGTAAATGCACTGCGACTACGTGCTCTGGAGCGACTTGATCAATACTCGAAGTATGGAGATGCTCGACAGAAACAGATCGCATTAAATTAGACTCTAGGTGTGGAAGCTAACTTTGCTAGAGAATCGCGTTAAATCATTTGCCGTCTGAACGAATGATGCCAATGGATGATCCCTGGCCTTTTGCTCAGTGGGGAGTCGACATAATTGGACCACTTCCCACTGAAAAGGTCAGAACAGGTTCGCAATCATAGCTGTTGATTATTTCACTAAATGGGTGGAAGCAGAGCCTTTAACTACCATCACTGAAAAACAAACTACCAGATTCATATGGAGAAACATTATATGCTTATACGGACTTCCCCATACCATAATTTCTGACAATGGTAAATAGTTCGATAATGCTGCATTCTCCGAGTTTTGCGAAAAATGAAAAATACGCAATATTCGAACTTCGCCGTATCATCCCCAAGCTAATGGTCAAGTAGAGGTGGTTAACAAAATTATTAAACATCATTTGAAGACCAAACTCGATGAGTGGAAGGGTATGTGGCCAGAACTCCTACCAGAAGTTTTATGGGTTTATCGGACTACAACTCGCAATTCAACAGGAGAAACACCTTTCTCATTAGCATTTGGAGCCGAAGCAGTGGTCCCAGTAGAAACCGAGATACCAAATCATCGAATACAAAACTATGAAGTAGCTCACAATGTGGAAGGTTTAAAACTCTACCTCGATCTTCTAGAAGAAAAAGAGAGATACAGCTCGCATTCGAGCAGCAGCCTGCCAGCAACGAATAGCTTGCTATCATAATTCGAAAGTAAAATCCCGAGCTTTTCAGCTCGATGATTTGGTGCTTAGGCAGAATATTGGGACGATTGTTCGGTCGCTTGATCCTAACTGGGAAGGCCCATATCGGGTTATCAAGATTGTTCGACCAGGTACTTAGTATCTCGAAGATATGCGAGGAAGACCCTTACATCGCCTTTGGCTCGTAGAGCATCTACTTCGCTATTTCCCATAACCCGATGTAAATTCAAATAATATTCGAATAAAGATGGATTCTCTTTCTTTCGAATGGCCAACTAATTCACAAATTTGGTTGCTACTCCATTTGCTGGACTTGAATAGCCCTGAAGAGAATATGAACATTCTCTTGACCAAATCTTCTGCTCTCGGCAAAGTCAAAGACTCAATTGATAGGTCAACCTATCTCTAAGCGGACGCGGTCACTTAGACCCCCCTAATTGAGCCTAATTCATGAAAATGAATTAAGTGAAGCATCTAAACAGTTCTTAATTCTTGCGCGTGAACAAAAGAGGTAAACAAAACACCTTTCTTCATTAATGATCCTTCGAATTATAAAAGGGGGGAAGATACATTTGTTTCAAGTCAAAAGAGGAGAAGGGGAGAAACTCAAAAATCATTCATTCTTCATCCGGAGGAGCTTCTCGGCTCTCTGCCTTAGGTCCCGCTTCAGGGGCTCGCATAGCGTCCATAGCCTCCGTGACTTCGTTCTCGGCCGCAGCTCGCTCTCTAGCAGCGACCTCGAAAGCAACTCTATCAAATTCCTCCACGTTGAAAGATGGAGAAATTTGTTGCATAACTCTGACCACAAAATCGCAACCAACAATGTATGCTTCATATCATTCGCCCTCGTAGAGTTCAGAAGTCCGGAACTCTAGGACAACGCGAGGACCTTCTTCGGCTACCATTTTGACGTAGGCCGTCCTCTCCTCATCCCAATGAATGGAGTCATCCTTCAGTTGGGTAAGGGTCTTTTCAACATATTCGATGTGAGCTTTATAATCCCCAAGCTGCTCCTCGAGAAAGATCTTGTCTTGACGGAAGATCTCCTTCTCCTTCTCGCTCTTTGTATGTACCTCTGAGAGCCTCGCAAAATTAAGATCCAATGACTGATATCGATCAGTCAGAGCTTGGATCTTGGCAATAAGGATTTTCTTCTCCTCATTTAACTTGGCGATCAGGGTTTCATGGGACTTTATTAGACGATCCCTCCCTTGGATTCTTGCCCTCCATCGCTAGTCTTTTCTTCTCCCCTTCAACGATGATTCAGCAGGTAGCATCGATGTCACGCCTCATCCGCAGCGTGAGATCCAGACCCTGCTCAAAGAACCAGGAGTATTGTCATTCAAGATATGAGATCTTCAAAAAAAATTGGGGGGGGGGGGGGGGGGGGGGGGTGCATCGTTACTTGGATTAGTCTCACTCCGATGTCTGTGGAGAGACTCTCTAGACTAGGCTCTGGGAGAGCCCCGAAGGAGTTAGGGGTAATGTTCTCAAAAATAAACTTGTAAATTGGATGCAAATGTGCAAGAATGGCGTAGAGTCCAGTTCCCGAAGGTTGAGTTACGACCATCTCAGAAGAACTCGTCTCGCGAGCAGCAGGAGGCCTCGGAGTAGAAGCAGCCGACTCGCGAGCTATATTGGGCTCTCATCCCCTCTCATTCGAAGGGTGACTTGGCCCTACTTCATCGCCTCTTGGCAAGTTATCAATAATATCCATTATTGGATGGCCGCGGGGACCAGCCGAAGGAGTCGCAGCTGCTTCTGCTTGGGGAGCACTATGTGGCTGCGAGCAGGCTCCTCTGCTCGCGCAAGCGTGGTGGAAGGACCAGCCACTGCTTTCTTTTGCCTCTTCGAAGTAGTGTCCTTCAGACGGGGCAGAACTCCCAGCGCTCCCCTCTTATCCTACGTTTGTCATCGTCCCCTCCTGAGGGATAAGGCCAGCAGCAGAAAGACAGGGAAGAGTTAGCGTGACGTTGACTTTGCGGGCTTCTTCCGAAAGTTTGTAGACTTTAACGAGCTTTTCATTAAGTCCTCCTCACAAGGTCGATTTCTTCCCAACGAGAATGCCTGCGAGGCATAAAGAAGAGCAGGTTAGTCAGTAACAAAGATTAAATTCTACTTATCCTCGAACAAAGGGGCAAAACTCAACCCACCTTTGCAAAAGAAATGGCTGACGTTGTGGCCTCTAAGATCGGATCCCACATCGGACTCCCAGTTACCAGAGGCAGAAAACCATTTTCTCCTCCACCCGGGATAATTTGAAGTAGGAGCCCCCAAGAGAAAGTTATCACTGTGCCAAAAGCAGAGATAGTACCAACCCTCACTGGATGGGACTTTTTTTAATTGATACATTCTCAAAAATTCATCAGCAGTTAGGTCCCCATTTCCCGCCTGCTTCTAGAGGACGAACGCACTCATGACCACCCTCCAGCCATTTACTATGAGTTGGTCGGGGGCAATTTTATAGACACGGAGAATGCTTCGGATGAAGGGATGGATGGGAAGGCGTACACTGAGCCGAAAAAAATACTCATACATAGCAACATAGCCCAGTGGTGGAGAATCGGCGGTTTCTCCTCTCCCTGATAGCCTAAAAATGACGGAATCAGAAATCTGGTACCTTTCCCATAAGCTTGAAAGTTGTTCCTCCGTCATTATTGATGGGTAACCATCAGCGGAATACCTTTCCGCTAGCACTCTAGCGTTATTCGATTCAGATAAATCAGGAGTATCATCTCCCAAAGGAACGGCTTCCTCGTCGGAGTTCTCCGCCATAGCAAAGAAAAAAAAAGAGAGATAAAAGAAAAGAGAAAGAAGAAGAAATACCTCTATGGAGAGGTTACGCCAAATACAGGAAGAAGAGAAAAATGAGGGTTTCTGATATTCTCCAGCAGAATTTCAAAAATGAAGTAACCTCCGCAAACTCCGATATTTATAGGCAATCATTTCGTCCGGATTTGGGTGACACGCGGCGACCATCCATTTGGCACAACAATCGAACGGGCATGAGCATTAAATTTTGACACACATGGCGAGCGTCGCTTCATCTCTCTTAGCCGAAAAGCTGAGAAAAGCAGGCGCTCATAAATGCAGGGTCAGTCATGTATGGCTTCTCCTCCAATAGGCAGTTACATATACAGACAAATCCTTTGGCGTAGTTCCTCAACGCGAAGGATTTGGGGGGCATCTGTTGTAGAATAAAGTTGGTCATCGAAGGAGTATGAGCAATATGCGATCAGCAGGCGCCTTTCTATAAAAGTCGTGACCAGAATACTTGATTACGAGCCTTCCTTGCTCATAGTTTGTATGTCATCTCAAACCTTCGACCACACCACCCAAACGCATGTGAGCATCCCAGCTCGTGGTCGTTAAATGAGGCCATCTCTGCATGCGAGAAGCCCAGCTCGTGGTCGTTAAATGAGGTCATCTCCGCATGCAAGCAACTCGACTCGCGGTCGTTAAACGAGGTTACCTTCGAGCCCAAACATGCATCGTTTTATAGTACCAGCAGCCCGTATAGATCGATTTTGGCTTGTCTCTATTCATAGCTCCGAACCATGGGGGATATCTATCAAGAGACGTAATCAGGTGGACATCTAGAGTAGTTAGGTCATTCCCTTATCCCCTAAATCAGAGGCAATCTTAAACAGCTTGCGTGATAGATTGGATCATCCGGATCTGCATAAATAGATGGTTCCATGAATGATAAAGGTACATAATCTCTAAGCCTACATTTCACACTTCATTTTGTCAAGTTACCTCTAACTTAAGCTTCGGAGGGCCAACGGCCAAGCGCTGGCCACTCTTAGTTTTCTTCTTTGGCTTTCAGGTTTGGAGAGGAGCTCACTTCGAGAAGGGCGTATACTTGGGTCTGTTCTAGAATAAAGTTGGTTGTCGAAGGGGTATGAGTAATATGCGATCAGCAAGCGCCTTTCTATAAAAGTCGTGACCAGAATACCAGATTACGAACCTTCCCTGCTCATACCTCATATACCATCTCAAACCTCCGACCACACCACCTATACAAATGCGAGCATCTCGGCTCGTGGTCGAGGCCATCTCCGAATGCGAGCATCTCGGCTCGTGGTCGTTAAACGAGGCCATCTACGAATGCGAGTAGCTTGGCTCATGGTCATTAAACAAGGTTACCTTCGAACCCAAGTATTTGTCGTCTTATAGTACCAGTAGCCCATATAGACCGATTTTGGCTTGTCTCTATTCATATAGCCCCGAACTAAGCCCCGAACTATGGGGGATATCTACCAAAAGACGTAATCAGATGGACATCTAGAGTGATCAGGTCATTTCCTTATCCCCTGAAATCAGCGGTAATCTTAACAACTTGTGTGATAGAATGGATCACCTATATCTATATAAATAGATGGTTCCAGATGATAAAGGGACACACTCTCAAAAACCTTCGTTTCACACTTCATCTTACGATCAAATCATCTCTGACTTAAGCTTCGGAGGGTCAACGGCCAAGCACCGGCCACCCTTAGTTTTCTTCTTTGGCTTTCAAGTTTGGAGGGGAGTTCATTTTGAAGAGGCATATAATCTGAAAGAACCTGTTACCAGGATCTGACGCCAACAGTAATTATCACATTTTTGTCCATTATTCATTTGCTGGGTTCTTCTAGATTTCTTTGGGGTGTCCTTAAGAAGAAAAGAATATTCCAAATATTTTACGGACTTGATTACGTAAATAGCCAATTCATCATCATCATCATCATCATCATCATCTAAACCTTATCCCAATTAACTGGGTTCAGCTATATGAATCCTGTTCTGTGATTCCACTCTACCATAAATAAGTGGCTGATTAGTGAACATTAATCCACGTAAAAAATCCAATGGTCTGAACTTACCAAATTCTGTCCATTAATCAGACATTAGGATTGCTCAGGCAATATAATTTTTGAAAGATTACCCGTTCACAATAATTTTTCCAATTTGATTGGTTAGAACTGAGTATTGAGTAGTATATGCCACATGTAGAAGTTCTAAATGTCAAGGGTCACACTCTGCCTATCGAATAACTCCCGTTTTTACAATCACTTCTCCACTCCCCTCTCCCACATCTTGAAACTACTTTCTACGTACTCATTGCACATGCTACTTTTCTAGTATATTGTAAACCATGAAATTAATGCCGCACTAGAAAACTCTTTTCATTATGTTCATAGGGAAGCAAGCAAGGTGACCAACTCTCTTTCTAGGAATGGATTATTGAAACAGTTGTGAACTGCTAGCAATGGGGGTTTCTATCCCTTGTAAAATTCGCTGGTTTCTATATCCTTATCAGTCTTGTTCGTCAATGATCATCAGAAAACATTTAATCGGTGACCATTAGGTTTTCTTTCTTTCCAAGTTACCTCCCTCTGGTGCTTGTTTGCTGGTGGATATTCATTCTTGAGGGTGGATCCTGTGTGTGTCCAGTGGCAAATAAATGGTATCAACCCTAAAGATTGTATGGCAAATGTGTCACAATCAATCTGGACTGACCGTCTAATAAGCCATATCATGGATGTGGCTCAATGTTCAGCTATTGGATGTTTCTAAAGTGTGGCCCAATGTTCAGCTATTGGATGTTTCTAAGTACCATTCATGGACCCTTTTATGCACTTTTACGTACTCCTCGTGACTAGCCAAAAATGGTTGATGGATTAGAGAGCTGGGAGTTCTTATTAGTTGGATTTTAATTCCAATTGTCAGTTTGGGGGACAGCTGAAAGAATTCCAACTCTTTTTCATAAAATTATAGAAGCAATTTTTCAGGGAATGATTTTTGGACAACATTTTCTTTATTTCCTGAAAAACAGACCAATGGTCTCGATTCAATGCACAGTTAGGGCCTACCTGAAGAGGAGTGGCCTGATTCTTGGGTTGAGAGAACGCTCATGGTAGGACCCACCTGGCAAATGGTTTGTATTGCCTCTAGGCCTATAACATAGGCATGCATGCAGTGGGCCCATTTGGCAGCCATTAATTTTTATTTTTTATGAAAAGGAAGTTTTGGTTCATTACAGGAAATGATTCTTGGGTCAATAATCCACTTCCAAGTCGGTCAAATACAGAAAGTGAAACTCAATTTTGCTGCACTTTGTGGATGAGCTCCCTTATCAAATTGCCTAGTTCCTACTAATGAATCGAACATCTGGTGTCAGATGTATTCAGTCAACACCAAAGCACAGGGAACTATTCCAAACTGACCTTTTCCTTATTTCTAATAGTCAGTACTGAATGTTCAAGTTTGTAAGTGGTGGCGGCTTTTGGGTGTGCTAAAAGAGGCTTTCTGGTGGAGGGTAGTAGTTCAAAAATATGGTACTGCTAAAAGAGGATGGAACACAGGCATTTATCATAGGGTCCCTGGGTGGGGGATGGATGGTTTGGTTCTGTTAGATGGCTTCAAGCTCTCAGTCAAAAATGGCAAATCCATCCTCTTCTCGGAGGATGAGTGGCTTGGCAGATGTCTTATGGCTGTGAAGTTTCCAAGATTTTATTGATTGATGCACAAAAGGCATACCTCCGTGGAAAGCTTCAATCCCCTCCTAGGGTGTCAGCATTTATGTGGCTCACAATAGGTAGAAAATCTTAACAGTGGACAAGCTTCTGCACCGTAGAATGGCTCTCCCAAATAGGTGCTTTATGTGCAAAGAAAATGGAAAGAACAGTCCCCACCTGGTCCTGCATTGTCCAATAGCATCTGAGATTTGGAATTTCTTCCTTACTGAGTTTAAAATCTCTCAGCCTAGCAGTTCTATGATGGAGGGACATTTCATCAGTTGGGGCAGCAGCCCATTCAGAGGGAAGAGGAAATATGGAACATTGTTTTTCGCCATTTTCTGCGATATCTGGAAAGAAAGGAATAACATAATCTTCAACTACATCTAGATTCCCATCAAAGCACTCATAGAAAATAATTAAAGGATCAATCACTGAATGGGCCTCATGATCACCAAGTTAGGTGGGATGACAACCTCAGATAACGGCAATGAATAGTCTAGTCTAATCGCTTCCAAAAAAAAAAAAAAGAAAAAGAAAAGAATAGTCCAGTCTTTTCGCATATTTTGTGGGATCATTATCCAGTTTTAAACACTGTTTAAACTGACAATCCCTGAATTCACTATGTTGTCCTTTTTGCTTACCTGATGATACTACTTGCTTTGCTAGTAGTAGGTTGACGAGACAGGAATTCATATACGGCATATGAGAAATGCTATTATGTAGCTCATGCCGTGCAAGTTACAAAGTTCTATATGTAGTTCCAGCTTCAGGCTACATATGGAAACATGTGTGGTTATCGAGGCTGTTGATCCAGTGCGCTGCTGCGTGGATAGGCTATATACCGAATGCCATAGCATGACTATGAACATCCAGTTTTGTGAGTATTTGCTGGTTGATTGTGGACTGTTGCTCTGTTTTGAGCTAACCATTCCTTTTGTGGGACCCACCCAATGAATGCTCCAGTTCCTACTCACAAATGCTTGGTGTGGCCACGTACCAGTGCATGTAGTCTTACGAGAACTCGTGAAATGTAATATACTGAGTAGATTCTGTTAGGTGTCTGTATCAGCGCATTGGAAAATTCTTTTCTATCCAACTCCTAAATAATGCGATAGCCGGATGGATTGCACAGGTTGCTTTTTTACTTGCCGGATTCGAGTTGAACTGACTGATATACGCGTCAAATTCTACAGGAACTGAATTTTTCCGAGGATCAAATACAATCTTCAGAAGCGCTTCTGGAGATGAGCCAGGGTAAGTGGGAGGGCTACCTCAGATCAGAACTATACACCCCTGAAATGGTCAGCTTCATCGATCGAACCCAGCCCAATTTCTCTGCTCCATCTGGGGAATCACTCAGGCAGGTGGAGTTACGAATGATGGAATTCTCTTGAGGCTGCCTGAAAAGCTGAGGATGGGGGACCCATCGCTGCATCAGAACGAAGCCAAGGGATTTTCACGCCAAAACTCCCAGAATCTAGCCAACTCAGTTCAAGACCAAGATATGCCCACTCTCCCACAATGGGATTTACTTCACAGGCATAGGCAGGGGCTTCAAAGGAAGTCTGGTAAGAGCAGGCTGCAGTTTGTGACGACAGGGGATAATGAGATGGAAGACGAGTTCTCCCCTCGAGAAGAAACCCACAGGCACCTTCAGGAAGTAAACGCCCGGGCCTTGTCATCCTCTACCATCTCTATAGGGATCTTCACTCATGCAACACCAATCAAATGTCTCCTCACGGGTGTGCTTGGATGCAGTCTGGTGATTTCACACCGGATCTGTATAGACGATTCTTCAACGACAGTTTTGCAGCATTCATTGAGAACAGGGTGGCAGATAAAGAGGCTGAATGATACTGCCCATCTCCGGCTTCTCTAGGCAGGGACGGGAGAAACGGGAGAAGTAGAGAAGCCTGAGAGGATGCCATTTTTGGATACCATGGCTCGATTTACAATTCATCTGAATGATTGGGATCATTGATTGGTTTCACCTGGCAGATCTTCGTAGTCCGCATTCTCCTTCCAGCCAATATTCCAGTGCTAAAGAGGCCAGCATCTGATCCATAGAGGCCGTATTGGCCTGTAAAATGCGTCATTTAACTAGAAATGGGCTGATTCCTGACTTGGGTCCCCCTTTCTCTTTCAGAAAGAGACGATTTTATCTGAGTGCTGGTGATGCAAACTTCATTCAGTCATCAATAAGGCCTTTCATGATCAAAGGGATGGAGAAAGCGATAGAATTCGAGACGGGTCTGGTTTGGTGTATGTATTTTCAAGCTCCAATTCCTTAGAAAAAAGATGCAGGAATTGGGAGGAGTTGTTTTCTTGTGATTCTTTTGTTGAGGCATTTCTGTAGAACTGAAGATTTTTTTGACTTATTTTTGTACTTTTGGTAAATAACTTCAAATGCCATTTCTCACAGTTGGAGGAATGTGGGTGGTTTGAATTGATATTTGAGAACACTTGCAGGTTGTTTTAGCAGTAATAAGAAGATTTATGGAGGCAAATCCAGTCTTTTTTTCTCTTTTAAAATCCAATTATTTTCTGTTTTCGAGCCTTTAGTGATAAGACCAATGTATTCCGTAACAGTAACAGTGGTTGTAACAGCCACCACCGTTGCCTTTACGATACAGGCTATAATAGCGTTACAGCTCCCCTAACGGCTGTAATGGTCTCTCTCTCTCTCTCTCTCTCTCTCTCTCTCATTAAAAAAAAAAAACCCGAAAATCCTCTATCAGCCCCATAATGGATCGTTACAGCCTTTACCGGAGGTGTAACGGACCATTATGGCCTTTACAAAGAGCGCAATGGACGGTAACAAGATGGACCATTATGGCCTTTACAAATAGCGCAATCGACCGCGGCCATTACAACCCCATGATATGTAACAGTTGCCTCTGTTACTTTTATGTATGGCCTTTACAGCCACTCAACGGTTGTTATGGCACACCATGGATAAGACAGATTCAAGCTGGAGCTGTGGGTTTGGACCAGCGGACCATGTGCTGATGGGGTATGCATGTCCATGATCCAAATTGCTCCTCAGACAGGGCCCAACAGAATGCTGTGCATAGCTCTAAAACTTGCTGGGTCAACTCAAAACTCAGCGGAATCAACTTGACTGGGTGAGATTTTGAGAAACCCTGTCCCGAACTTGGGAAGATTTGTGCCAGCGTGCTGACGCGAGTCCATGATCTGAGCTGCTCATCACACAGGGCCAAACCAGATGCAGGGCACAGAAAATAGGCCAGCCAGCTTGTGTGGTGAGCTGTGAATATGCATTGAATGTGAATTATTGGTCATTACATAAATACTGTTTATTACATGTGTGGCCCACCTGATGAGATCACCATGAATATTGGCATCTCCAAACTAAGCCTGCATGATGAGCGGCTCGGATGTTATGTATGTGCCCTCTCATTAGCACTTGTGAACCGTGGGTCCCGTCAGTGGGGCCCTTGGCATGAGGTACGACATGACATATTCTCAAGGCATCGGAATGGTGTGACATGGTGTTGTGCTAGCATACTGGGATGGGCCTGGGTTTTCAGAATACAGACAATGTGGGCCCCGAAACATCTGATCAATGGCATTGATCGTACACACGTGAGCCATCAGCCGCCTGTTTGCACTCAGCAGTGTTTGATTTGCTTATGCATAGGATTTAGTACACGTGCAACTGATTTGATGGGCCACCTGATATGTCGGAAACTGCCAGGTGGAAGGATCCCAACCCTTCAACATAGCAGCCCACTCAATCAACCATTAATTAGGGCTGTCAATCGGCCGGGCTTGGTGTTGGGCTTTAGGGACTGGCCCACTAGGTTTTCCAAGGAAATATTGGGTTGGGCGTTGAGGACTGGGCCCATTGAAAGCCCCTACCTCCAACAACAGCAACGGTTAAGCATTGGGATATTCCAAGCTGGTGGACTTCCCAGAAATCCGCTAATCAGTAGTAGGTCCCATCAGATCAACGGTCCAGATCAGTGGACCACGTCCCCCACACGTGCGGATCCCTCTTTACTGAAGAGAGAGGAGGTGGGATAGGGTTCTCAATGGGCAGGCCTGAGGTAGGTCTCCGCCCCGGCCCATTGACACCCCTAGATATAAATTCATAAGAAAACAGAAGATACAAGAATGATCAAAGATGTTTCCAATCTGCTCCTCCAAAACAGCATTCTCGATAAAATCAAATACAAACATTTCCGCGGCCTTCTCTCAATGCGTTGACAAAAGCAGCATCTACTCATGGAATTCCGTAATTACAGACCACGCCAGTAGTGATTCCCCTCTCAAAGCTCTCCAGGCCTTCTCCTCCCTCCGCTCCCACCTCTCCCCCAACCACTTCCCCTTTCCCCCTGCCATCAAATCCGCGACTGCCCTCTCCAACCTCTGCTACGGCAGCCAGCTCCACCAGCTCGCGCTTGTCTCCGGGTTCCAATTGGATGTAGCTGTGTCATCTGCGTTCGTGGTTATATACTCCAAATGCGGAGAATTGGGGGATGCACGGAAAGTGTTTGATGAGATGCCACACAGGAATGTGGTCTCCTGGACATCAATGATTGTTGGGTATGTTCAGAATGGAGCTGTGGATGAGGGGGAGAGGGAGACGGCAGTTGAGATCGATGGAGTTACAGTGTTGGCAGTTCTCTGGGCTCGTTCGAGGGTTTCAGAGAGGTGGGCAACAAGAGGGGTTCATGGATTTCTGGTGAAGAGGGGGTTTGAGGGGGACTTGGAGGTGAGGAATACATTGATGAATGCTTATGCAAAGTGCGGGGAGTTGGCAATTGCAAGGAAGGTATTCGATAGAATGGCTGACAGAGATGTTGTGTCTTGGACTACTATGATTTCACTGTATGTACAAAATGGGCAGTCGACAGAGGCATTCTATTTGTCTACACAGGTTACAAGATGGAGTTGTGACCTACAATACGGTCACGCTCTCAGCTTGGTTGTCAGCATGTATGCATTCAGGGGCATTGCATTTTGGCATGTCCATACATGGACAGGTGAGATTTCTAAAAGTTTGAACCACAAGACAATTATCTTACCTGAAATTATTTAATTATCTTACCTGTAATTTTGTTTTATTGTGCTAATTGTCACACCAATGCAAAATTTCTGCAGGTGATCAGGAAGCATATGGAGGGCTCTCTTTGTTTGGAATTGATCAATATGTATAGTAAGTGTGGTGAATTGAGTATGGTAAAAAGTGTATTTGACCTGACGAAGAAGAAGACCCTGAAGATTTGGACTGCGATAATTGGTGGTTATGGAATGGACGGTCACGGTCAAGAAGCTCTCAAATTGTTCTCTGAAATGCAAAGGGCAGGTGTACCACCTGACCACATCAGGTATCCGTCCTTTCTCCCTGCAGCCATGCAGGACTAATCAAGGAAGGGCGGCATTGGTTTAATGCGGTGACCAAAGATTTTGATATTGATCCAGGGTCATCCCATTATGGATGCATGATTTACCTTCTTGGCCGTGCCGGTTTACTCAGCGATGCATTCAATCTCACCAAGAAAATTAAAAAGGCGGATGCGGATGATCCAATCATTTGGGGAGGTTTACTTGCTGCTTGTAAAACTCATGAGAACGTTGAGCTTGGTGAGTTTTCTGCAAATAAATTGATAAAGTCGAATACGTATAATGTTGGGGCCTATGTTTCACTTTCAAATATCTACGCGGAGGCTGGATGATGGGAGATGTTGAGAGATTGAGAGCACTAATGAAATCGAGAGGGCTGGTTAAGACTCGCAGAACTAGTAGGTTACAAGGTCATTTTACAAAGGAAATTTAGCTGTACAGAGATACACGAAGCATCATGATCAAGAAAAGAAAGAAACTATTCTTCATGAAGGCGTGGAGGTAAGGATTACTACTTTTTTTTTTTTTGTTACCTGATCAACTAGTCCCACTCTTCATGTGCAGCATGCATGTAATCCATCAAATTCTGATTTTTAATATAATCCCTCAAATTCTGATTTTCCCTTCCATTTACGGCAGCGTTCCTCCAAAATTCTGATTTTTTTCCAAATTATGTTCCATTTTAGGGTGAAATAACTAAAATGCTAGAGATTTGTGGGGCTCCCATGACATTAGTATGACATCCAAACAGGATTGTACTCAACCATGATAAACTAAAATCAAGGCTATACAATAATCAGGCCTGCCACACCATAAAAAAAAACGAATGCCACCCAAATATATCAAAACTTCATGGACTCACATGCATCCCACAATTCTCAACTTCAGCACTTCTTAAGAAAAAGGGAATTTTGGTCATTCACACGGAAAATCAGAATTTCTTATTTTAAACCCGTATTATAGTGGGAAATAAAAGAGAGATATAAGTGTTTAAACACGTATGATAGTTCACCATTCTAAAAACGGTGGTGATACTCCAATCATGCGCATGGCATTGTTATGCGGCAATCCATACCGTCCACATCACCGACCCAATTGTTGATGAAGCATTACTAGACAGCTGGACTGCCAAGATGTGAATGACCATCTGACTTTGCACTTGGAATTTGTACCGCTCACCAGTTTACTTTTAATCAGCCATTTGATCAACCATCAATTGGATGGTTGTTAGGATTCTAGATATATGAACTATACAATGTGGCCCACAAGTTGGACAGTCTGGATTAAGCCCCTCATTTGAGGGGGAAAAAAAGAAAAACCTGATAAAGTAGACTCGAGCCATTGAGAGTGACTGGGACTCTTATGGCTGTCCCACCACCATGAATAAGAAGCAGCCTTGCTATTCTCCATCTTTCCCATTTCTGAAGAGAAAAGCCTTCAAAAATAAATCATACAAACTCCTCTATAGAGAGTCTGTTGGAATCGGTGACTCAAAATCTATGTTGGACAGGGCCTTCGGGCGCCCGACCACGGCCTGATTTTGGCAAAGAACTCTCTGGATGTTTTTGAGGGGGTTCGGGCGCCCGACCCGGCGACCGACCATGTTGGTGTTCTGACGTAGTTTTGCATAAGAGGGTTCTAATTCGGATTTGTTGCCTATTTAAGTGGGTATAATTGATATTAGAGTTGTATCCCAAGGAGTCTAAGGTTTCATAAGTGTATTAGGAAGAGAGGAGAGAGTTCTGTGAGAGAGAGAGCTTGGGTTTTCTTTTGGGTGGCTTGCTTGTGGGCTGTTCATCTCCGTAAACCTCTCTCCTCTCTCTCCAAGTCCCCAGAGATACCCACACGCTACTTGACGCAGCACGTAGCAACCTTGATGAATAAGCAGTAACATCAGGGTGACCTATTCATCAGGTGGGCCACACACGTACAATGAAACGTGGTGGACAGTTTACCAGCTCTACTTGAACCGTCCTTTTTTTCTTTTTTTTTCGTATGGGGGTGTGGCCTACATGATAGGTGGATCATCCTGATTTTTGCATATATTCATCTTCTCAGTGCAGGACCCTTATGTAAGGGTCAGATGTCCCACAGCCAGTTTGGCACGTGCTGAGTGCAAAGATGCGTGTGGGGGCGAGCAAACATCTACTCTAAATATGCATTTCTCTAAAGCATGAGTTCAGGCCCTTTTATAAAAAACCGTTGCCCCATCTTTTTGGAGACCATCCATTTGCCAAAAGAGGTTTGGTGGCTTTTATCTTCTAAATCTGGAGTCCATTTCAATGATCCAGACCGACTACATGATGGGCCATGACTTCCATGGCGAGTGACGGAAAAAACTACTACAACGGAAAATTTTACTCTTAGATTTGGTGATCATGCATGCCCATAAAACCGTTCAGAAGGTGGGATACTTCTTAGATTGCCTATGGCCTAGCAATGCACTTGATGATCCTAACCACCCGATCTGTTGCCTAATCTTCTATGGCTATAAATAGTCCCTATTGTGTTTCTGAAAAAAATGGAAATTAGTAGGGCTGCACTTCTGCCCCGTTAACCCGCCCAACCGGCCCGACCCGACCCGGTAGTAACCCGATCCATCCCGACCCGATTGGGAAAACGGTTTGGTCCCGAGTAGATGCGGCTAGACCGTTTTTAATTTAGGTACGGTTTAGGGTACATGCTAAACCTGCCCGACCCGACCCGTACCCCAACCCGTTTCTACCCGACCCGTTCCACCCGACCTGAATCGCCCCGTTTATACTAGTTTATTGCTTTTAGAAATATCTATTTAGCATTATCAATAGGTTGAATGATCAATAAACATTAGGGTAGACTCTAAAATCTTTTAATGGTTTGAGTTCAATGACCACTGATTTTTGTGGTGTGGTCTACCTAAAGCTTTTATCTGCTTCTTTTTTGGGACTATCTTATAATAATCTGGAAATGTAGATGGACGGGATGAATTTACAATATATACATTGAGGTGAGCCTTATGATTAGGGTCTCACCTACATGGCTGGTTTCAGGTCTCACCGACTCTCACCCAAGCTACGCTCATCTCACACTCACAAGGAGCATATTAGGTGACATCCAGGATCCACCAAGGTAGGTGGCCCTTGATTATGTGTCTTAAATCCACACCATCCAGCTATTTTGAAAGATCATTTTAGGATATGATACCAAAAATGAAGCTGACTTAAATCTTAGGTGGACCACACCATAGAAACATAGTCCTAACCCGACCCGACCCGACCCGGTTTAACATATAGGGTAGGGTAGGGTAGGGTAGGGTAGGGTAGGGTTAGGGTTGACCCTTTTACAAGTAGGGTAGGGTTAGGGTTGGGTCAGCTCAACCCGGTCACGACCCGAACTGAAACCTGAACCTTTAAATATATTTAGGTTCGGTCCAGGGTTAGGTCCAACCCGACCCTAAACCGACCCGTGTGCAGGCCTAGAAATTAGGTTATTTTATTCGTGACATTTTTGGAAGATGGCCCAATCGAGAGGTGGGAAATCAAGTGAGTGGTCCGGATCAATGATCACATGCTCAGTTTGAGCAATGGATGGGACTGATGCTGTTGAAACCGGAGTATCCAAATGTTATAGGTCACCACTCGGATGATCCTATTTATCAATCAGTTGCCTTAACGTGTCCCTCAACAAGGACCTCCAAGAGGCCATTGATCGGAGGTTTGAGGCCATATGATTAATATGAATTTGATGCTGGCCATGTCTTGGACGGTCTGGATGGATGAAAATGTCATGGTGGTGAACAAGTTCACCCTCGTGGTGAACGTTAGAACAACCCTGCGTGATTCGCTCATTTTGAAATTCAATTTGTAGCTATTGGGCGAGGCCATGGGAGTTGCTTCTCGGTTTCAAATTCGGTAACCAGAACTGGCTGTGCCACTCAATTCAAACAAAACAGCTAAGACCCAAAGCGCCAAGTTACGCAGATATGTTGGAATCAATCATATATGACCAAGATTGACAAGATCAAATAACATCAGTTGCCTATTCAACCACTTGCACAATATTGTTTAAGATAATCAGGCGATTGAGGGTGAGGTTTGTCCTCTAAAGAAGGGTTATAATTCTGTTTTCCATATAAAAAAGACTTTTCAATATAAATAAAACGAAAAGGAAACACTTACAGTCGACTGTGAAGAACAACTGTAAAACTCATTTTTGGATCAAGAACTTGCTTGATATTAAACTAAATCCAGCGTACAAGTGTAGAATTGAATTAAAGCTAAGCTAATAACTATTGAGTTACTCCTACTGGTTAAACTAAAAAACGTGAAGTCGTACAAGTGTAGAATTGGATTACAACTAAAGCTAATAACTATTGAGTTACTCCTAATGGTTAAACTAAGAAACGTGAAGAGTTAATTACACCAAGGAATGTAAAAAAACAGATTACACTAAGGAACGTAAGAGTAATTTGAATGATAGATTGATTTGATTTGGTTTGATTGGTATAAGACGCCTATCTCTGTTACTTTTCTCTATTATTTATAAGCTTCACCATACATACGTCTTAATGGTCATAGCGACTGCTTTGACACAATCTAGCTATCCATATCCTTTCTCCTATGTTTGTCACTTGTTCTGATAACTACCTTCGGGCCCCATTCGACCATGTTCACTCAGCCACCCTTACTTTGTGAATGTCTTAGCATCGTTTTATCAACGCCATTTGTATTACCGCAAAACTTACTTTAGTTATCTCCGCAGATCTTATTTACACCAAGCAACTCTCGTAGAATTACTTGTGTCCTTTTCTAATTGACTCTCCTAGGAACGACCAGAAATAGGGTACAACAAATGTATTCACAACATCCAACCCATCCATCATGATTTTTATCTTGACTCTACATAGGTTGGATAGAAAGGGTTGGAATGGTTTGTATTCTACAAATCCAAGACGGTATTACCCCAGTCCTAATAAGTTGTTGTGTTCCCTTTCAACACGTTCCATTTTTTATGGCCCACATGAGTTCAGGTTAATTTGTGAGGGCTGGAGGTTTTCTGAGGTAATGCATTTAATTGACGGATTGGATTCCGTGAAAAGGCGTTACGAGTGCTCACATCTGAGCAATACCACTTTAGGGCTAAGATGATGCTGATTCCTAATACTTTAGTTATATTTGAAACAGGAATGAAAAAAGTGACTTATTGAAATTATGTAGTATATTCACCAAAGTTGGAATTTAATATTCCTAGTTAATACATATACCAAATCACAATTACCATGGACTCCATGTGAATTAGAATCCTTGGTGATGTTTGTCATTATTATAGACAACCCACCCCATACCGTCAAATTGGTAAGGTTGGATGGCTAAGATAGACGAAGACCCATATCAAAACCCTAATCAAATCCCATCACCATAAGCCTAACCCTAACTTAACCCTAAACTCATGCCAAGAACCCAAACTCATCGCTAAACCCATGCCAAGAACCCTAACTCAGCATCTAAACCCTAACTCAATCTTAAAACCTAACGCAGCCTTAAGGGCTATTAACCCTAGAGCTCAACTCAACCAAACTCAACCCAATTAGCTAAGCCAATCCAATTCTCAAAACTCTAAAACCCAAAAAAAACAAGACCAATTAACTCTTTAAGTTGACTCTCCCAGTTAACCCACTCGGTCAACCAACCCAGCGCCACAACTCAGTCAACTCACACTTAAGCCTTAGATCTGATACAAAGCTTCTGTCCCCCCATGCGTTGGATCTGCCGTATTTTTGGGTTCATACCCTAAAACGATCTTTCGAAATGGATGGACGGCGTGAATAGAAGCCATACATCAAGTGGCGCCCCGCATTGCGCTGCCTGTACAGAGTACGTCCAGTGGGCGCAGGACGGATTCCGCGTTGGTTACTTATTCCGTACGCAATCCGACAAGGTAGAGAGCGGATTATGTGAGACCCCGGCCTCAGCCAAGACGGTGCGGCCCTTAACACGGGGTTACCGTTGTGCCCACCTTGATGTAAGAATTATGTATCCACGTCGTGCATTCATTTTTCCAGATGATTTTAGGTCACTAAATAAAAAACGAAGCAGACTTAATTATCAGGTGGACCCTACCATAAGAAGCAGTGGTGATTGACCATCCTACAATGGTTATTAAAAACTTCAAAAGGTGTACCTTATGTTTCTGCAATGTTTATTTATCATCCAATCTGTTGATGAGGTGACATAAGCATGGATTAAGGTAAAAACTAAACATCGGCTTGTTCCAAAAAACATTTGCCCATTAATAGTCAATCACCAATGTTTCTTATGGTATGGTCCACCTGATAATTGGATATGACTCATTTTTGGAGTGATGTCCTAAAATGATCTGGAAAAGTGGATGAATGGCGTGGATGCATAATTCTTACATCAAGGTGAGCCCCACGGTATGCTAGCGATAAGGGCTGCACCGTCTTTGGTGAGACGCCGGAACCGGATAGCGATCGATCACGCCTCCAAAACCCCAGCTGCCTTTTTCCTTCGGCTCTTGTACTTGTGGCACGTTGGGCACATGTGGCACGTGGGATGCAGCCCAAGCACCTTTGACCGGAAGGGGATTGGATGGTGTACCCTGCACCGTACACAGACGTGGGCGCCGGTCTCAAGCACCGAGATTGTACGAATGGTTCGAAGAAGAAGATTAGAGCTGTGTATCCCACGATGATGTATTCAGTATATCCACACCATCCATCCATTTGGAGAGAACATTTTAGGGCATGATTCCTAAAATGGGTCATAAACAATAATCAAGTGGACCATATCAGACTGATCCAAAACTTCTGGGACCCAAGAAGGTTTTACGGGTACAAGTTCAATCTCACCGGATCTTTGGATCTGTCTTATTTTTTGGCTCAAGCCTAATAATGATTTCTAAAAATGGACGAACGGTTTGGATGTAACACGTACCTTATAGTGGGACCTACGGAACATGACGACGTTACTGACCAGCGGCTTCACTGGTGTAGGGTACACCAGCCGCATCCCATTTGCACTTTTTTCCTTCATTAATACGAGAGAGATGTCCGTTGTCAGCTGAACGCAGCTCTCTCTCTCTCTCTCTCTCTCCCTCTCTCCCCTTGGCGTAAAACACAAACATCGTGTTTCCATGACTGTGTGGCCCACCTTGATGCATATGTGGTAAATCTATACCGTCCACATGTTTTTTAAGATAATTTAATGTTATAGTAAAAAAAATAAGCCATCCAAATCTCAAGTGGACCACACAAGAAGTTTTCAATGGTACACACTCAATCTCCACTTTTTTCTGTGGTGTGGTCCAGTGTATCTTTGGATCTACTTTAATTTTCTTTTCTTTTTTTGGCTCATGCCATAAAATAACCTCAAAAAATGGATGGACGGTTTGGATGTAATACATACGTGATGGTGGGACCACAGAACTTACTGACGTCAACAGTCCACCGAGCTCCATGCACACCACACAATCCGTTACTACAGCGTGGAATTTCTCAGTTTTGAACAGGGAGGAGCTCCTTTTCCAAATTCCAATTGGGTTTTCCCTTTTCTGAGGTACGAACTACAGTAGTAAGAAAGCTCGTCGGGCCGGTTATAACAACAACTGCCCAGGTCAGAACCTTTTTCCGCAGGATACAGACTTCCTCCGTTTGGATTCTAAGTTGGACCTAGACACCTAGCAGTCCAGAATGGGTTCAGAGGAGATGACGCGAGACGCAAAGCGAGGGAGACTCGGAGATTTTGCAGCAAAAGCGCATGGGCCCCATCGAAACGAGCACGACTTCGATGCAACAGAGAATTAGGGAAGTGGATGAGACGCTGACCAAAGGGCTTGACCATTAAAAATCTTTTGTGGGCTACAGAAGGTAAGAAAACATTACGGTGGACCCTAAGAAGTTTTTAATAGTGGACATTCAACAACTACTGTTTCATGTAGTTTAGTTCACCTACGTTGGGATATACATTTCATACATCAAGGTGGGCCCTATGATTGGGGTGGCACCCACAACGATTGGTTCCGGGATATGGCATGTGCAATCTTTTGGAAAACGTGGGAAAATGAATTTTATTACCAGAGTCGTACGTTGCTTTTATGGAATTTCATTTTCACATGTGTAAGGAGACTGGAGCCGTACGTGCAAGTCTCCCAAGAATTTTTTTTAACATCGAAACCGTCCGTTTGTAAGATAAGTGTCACGGTACCCAAAATGTAAAATGACACAGAAACTAGGGTGAAGTCCCGGTCTGTAGCTTCGTCGGAATCTCCCGAACCTTTAAAGCATAAAGCACTTTCTTTTGCATTTTCTTTTACATGATGATCTACCTTGCATAATGATTGTTTGCTTTTGGTTTGCCTTTTCCAATGTCCTGAATAATCAGGGCCTTTCGATCCTCATCAAGGACTGTTGTGCAATTCTGCATGGTTTGTGGGGCTCAAGGTATTTCAAAACAGTTACGTATTGGCCGATACATAATGGAAATGGTAATGACCGTTACGCGTTACGGGGTTGAAACGGGCCGTAACGACCTCGTATCGGACCGTAAAGGCCCGTAATGATCCTAAAATAGTTTTTTTTTTTTAAATAAAAAAGGGTTGTATCAGCCAATACGGGGTTCGTAACGGCCGTTATGGCCCGTATCGTAACGGTAACGGTGGTGGCCGTTACGGCCCGTATCGTAACAGTAACGGTGGTGGCCGTTACGGCCACCGTTACTGTTATGGGACACCTTGGTGGGGTTGTGCTGCACATCGATTCGATCAATTCGATTTTGGATGAAATTGAAATTGAATTGATCTTAAATTTTCAAAATTGAAATTGAATTGATCTTAATTTTGAAATTTCGAATTGAAATTGAATTGACCCAATTTTTTTGGAATTGAATTGATGAATTTGTCGATTCAATTCGATTCGAATTTTCACACATTGCAAATTAAAAACTTATAGGTTTGTAAGGTTGGATTTTATAGTACTTCAAATAGTAATATTAGTAGAAATACTTCTAAAAACATATGCATAATAACTATTCCATACATGAAAATTAGAAAGATCGTATTGATCCAAAGCTTTTGAGGCTCGAAATTTTTTTTAATGGTTATTCATCACTCTTTTTCTTGGTATGGTTCACCTGAGATTTGATCTTCTTATAATTTTGGATCATGTCCTAAAATGAGACGTAAAATTAGATGGACGTAATGGATATACAAAAAATACATCAAGGTAAGCCCCAGACGGTAGGTGTAACACCCACTAAGTTGTAACACTTAATTCACTCTTGGGCAAACTTTAGAGATTGCATACTAAGTTAGTGCACTTTTGTCATACTGATTAAACTTAATTGGGCCTACTTTGAATACATTTGGTTTACCACATCATCCATTCGTTTTACCTGCTCATTTTAGTTGTTGAGCCCAAAATTGAAGCATATCCAAAACTTGGGTGGACTATGCCACATGAAACAGTGGGAATAATAATTTCCACCGTTGAAACCTTCCTAGCTAGGGTCCACGATAATGTTTATTTGTCATCCAACCTATTTGTAAGATCAGGTAGACATGTATGAAATTATAAATGAAAAGCACAAATATCAGCTTGATTCAAAACTTTAGTAGCCTACAATAAGTTTTCAATGGTAGAGGTTCAATTCACATTGTTTCCTATTGTGTGCCACTTGAGCTTTGTATACATTTCAATTTTGGGCTCGAGCCATAAAATATCTTTTAAGGTGGATGAACAGAGTGGATAAAACGAATAAATCACTGTGGGCCTCACAGAGTTTACTCAGTATGCCAAGTGCATTGAGTTACTAAGTACGCAATCTGATTCGTCTTGGACTCTTGAGTGGGCACGGATATGCAGAAGGGTGGTTTCAAAGCTCTATGGGCCCCGCCATGGTGTATGTGCTTTATCTAGGCCTTTCATCTATTTTTCCATCTGATTCTAAGACTTTATCCCAAAAAATAAGATATATCCAAATCTCAAGTGGACCACACCATAAGAAAATAGTGGGGGATTGACGCTTATTACTGAAAACTTTTTGCGGGCTTAGAAGTTTGGTATCAAGCTAATATTTTTTTCCCCTTCCTCTAGGTCTATGTGACCTTATCAATAAGTTGGATGGCAAATAAACATTACAATGGGCCCTATGAAGAATTTAATGGTAGACGTTCAATTCCCATTGTTTATAGACGGCATAGATAAAACAAACTATGATGTACCGTCCATTAATATATATATATATATATATATATATATATATATATATATTCAATTTGATCAATTGAATATCAACTTGATTTTCGATTTGATCAGAATTGAAAATTGAAATTGAATTAAAATTGAATTTTAAAAAAAAAATTGAATTGAATTGATCTTGGAGAACAATTCGATTTGATTCAATCGATAAATTGATCATAAATTGAATTGTGTGCAGCCCTTGCTCTGCTCAGAACAAATCAGTCCAATTTATTCTTTGGTCTGAATATTCAAAGCGATCCAATTTTATTATTTTGGTCTGAATATTCAAAGAGAGTTTATAACTTACAAGAAAAGTTGCACTTACCAAAAGTTGGGATGGGAACCCACTTTTAGTTTTGCGTGTTTATATGTAATTTAATCCGTCAGAGTCGATGATAAAAATTAATAATTAGAGCAGCTTTGTGCAAAATTATATATTACTTCCGTCCACAGGGCCACCTCATGCGTGAATAGTATATCAATGCCGTCCAACTATTTTTTTCATATTATTTTAGGGTCTCCTTCCAGAAAAGAAGTAGATATAAATTTCAAGCAGACCACACCACAGCAAATAGTGTTAACCTTTTTGTGTGCCACACAAGTTTTGGATCAAGCTGATATTTATTTTCCCCGTCATCATGGTCAAAGTTCCCTTACCAATAAGCTGGATGGTCAACAAACATTTCGGTGAATCCTTGAAAGTTTTTAACAGTTGGCATCCAACTATTACTGTTTCTTGTGGTGTGGTCCACCTGCAATCTATATCTTCTTCAGTTTTGGTACCAACCCCCAAAATAAGCACATATGGATAATGTGGCAGAGTTATGTACAAATGGACAGTTTCTTACCATTATTTGAAGACCACTCATCACATGGATTGATGACTTGTGATTTCCGGTTGCCTTTAGCCTAAGAAGCCCGTGAATACCTGCAACAGGATCTTCAAAGGACCATGGGGTCCATCGCTTTGTATACAATTGATCCAAGCCAATCATCCACTTTGTATGCTCACTTTAAGACACGAATCAAAAGAATGAATTACATATGAATTGCAAGTGGGCTTGAGGAAAGTTCTAATGGTGGACAATGTTTTAACCATAAAAATATATTTATCTTCTGTCGTTAACTTGAGCATTGAATCTGCTACATTTTCCTTGTGAGACAAATACTATGGCATGCCTCATCTAGCTTACTAGCTAATGATGTAGAGTGGAAGGGGCGGTTGATACTTCCCACCGTGACCTACCTTGCTTGGGATGGACGGTATCACAAGGGGATCTGTGGGCCTCAACTTGATATACGAGATTTATCCAATCCGTCCATCCATTTTGAAATATTATTTTAGGGCGTGATCTCCTTGTGACCATCACATTCTCTGCGTGGGCCTCACCATAGTATTTTAAGAGCATAAAAATGATCACATCTGTTGTAATCATCATCCGTATCAGATGAGCAGCCTTACGGCATTCTCCTCGTCTTTAGAATCTAGCAAGCGATATGACTTATGAATAGTATCGAAAAAGCATACTGACTTACAAACTGTCATTGCGGCACTTCTGAATTCCCTTATAAGCAAGAAGTTTGCCAGCTTCTCAAGAGTTCTATTTAATTCCTTGAGATCTCCATGAATCTGAACGATGTCCCCACCCATTTCGTATCCCCTACTGCACAACTGCTTGAGTTGACTCTTTAGTTCCATTAGACACCTCATGAGATATTCCAAAGGAGACAAAATTTCTTCTTCCCTACTTTCGTTTTACATGGTTTGATGACCACTCAAACTCACCATTTTATACCAGTCAGCAAAGCCTTTTATTCTGGAACTATACTCCTCCAAGGCATTTTCCCTACCGTCATTTTTCCTGCAGTCAGTCTTTGTTTCCTTCTTCTTTTGCACATACCTCTCCTTGTCCTTCTGCTTCTTTTGCTCATACCTCTCCTTGTCATTCTGCTTCTTTTGCAACCTTTTGAGTAGATCTTTCAGATAAACTGGGCGTGGAGAATTTTCCTTGCCGTCATTTTCCCTGCCAACTTTCTTCATTTCAAAGAAGGTGCGGAAGAAATTGGGACGTGGGGAGTTGATCCCTATTTTGGAAAAAGTGCGGAAGAATTTAGGATGTGCTGAAGTGACAGTAGACTTTGCTTTCACCATTTCAGAGGAAGTGCATAAGAAGTTGGGACGTGGGGAGTTGATCCCCATTTTGGAGGAAGTGCGAAAGAAGGAGGGCCACATCATATCAACAAACCGGATTGGTTTGAGAGAGGAGAAGAAGGAGAGAGATGCCTTCAAAAGGTTTGATGCTTTGGGACGGAGAGAGTTTTCTGTTGTAGAGACGAGGAGAGGAGGAGAAGTAGAAAATATCCTTACAAAGGTTTGACACTCGCCGGATTGGTTACTGCCCAACCGGAAGGGGCGGTTGATACTTCCCACCGTGACCAAGCTTACTAGCTAATGATGTAGAGTGGAAGGGGCGGTTGATACTTCCCACCGTGATCTAGCTCGAGACGGACGGTATCACAAGGGGATCCGTGGGCCTCGATATACAAGATTTATCCAATCGTCCATCCATTTTGAAATATTAATTTAGGGCGTGAACTAAAAAATGATGTAGATCGACGAGTGGACCTCAACATAGGAAGCCATGGTGACAATGGGCCTGCTGTTGAAACCTTTTCAGGGCCCACCTTTAATTTTTTCTATCATCCAACCGCATTATAAGGTTACATAGACCTGGATGAATCATCCCCACTGTCTTCGATGGTGAGGTCCACTTGAGCATTAAATATGATTCAGTTTTGGGCTCGTTACATAGAATGGATTTTAAAAATGGATGGACGGTGTGGATAAAAAACATACATCACAGTGAGCCCTCAGATCCCTTGACAAGACCATCTTTCGCTAGCTTGGGCACCCCAGAATAACTATACTTTCTATCGTTTTACCGGCATGGCCCACTTCCATGAGATCTTGACCGTTCACAGGGACAAATTCACTTCGAAAGGATTAGATCCCGACGCTTGTCGGACGGTTATGATTTTCTTGTCGATGTGATTTGTCCTGCAAATCTTCTATGCATGTGGACCCCACCTAATGACTGGCTCAGGTTGCGTTTTTGCATGTCTTCTGTAAGGTACCTGTTTCTGCACGTCTTGACCCTACAATGGAATGCCCAAATTGTGTTCCCATTGAAGATGGACCACTTCATGGAATTCACAAGAATATCTTAACCGTTTGATTTCACGATGGATCTGGACTACGCACCATTTACTTCTCCCCCGTCCGTTTGATGTGAAGGACTGACGGTGGATTGGAAATACACACATCAATGTGGGCCCACAGCTATGATGGATTTGAAATCCACCAAAAATTCAGCCGAATTCATCATTAGCATTGGAATACGTGATTCATTTATTGTCAAACAAAGGATGGAATTGGCATCGGACGGAATGCAATTCCATACCACTTAATCCCATCTATTACCGCTGCCCAAACAATCCCTTATAAAATGAATGGACAGAGTCGATAAACAGATACATCACTGTGGGACCCTCCACAGCTCGACGTACTAAGGAAGGACGCAATCAACTCCACACGCGTGGAATTTGGTACGTGTTATGATGGAACTTCTGACTTCTAAATTACTGCAATTTAGGACTTCTCCTCCTCTCCCCGTCTCCACAACAGAAAACTCCCTCCCTCCCAAAGCATCAAACATTTTTAAGGCTTCTCTCCTTCTCCTCCTCTCAAACCATTGATATGATGTGGCCCACCTTCTTCCTCACTTCCTCCAAAATGAGGATCAACTCCCCACATCCCAACTGCTTCAGCACCTTCTCCAAACTTTGGAATGCCGCAAGGAAAAATGCCGGCAAGGAATTATTCACGCCTAGCTTTATCTGAAAAATCTACGCGAGATGTTCGAAATTAAAGAACCAGAAGGACATTGAGAGAGATGAGCAGAAGAAGCAAAAGGACAGGGAGAGGTATTTGCAAAAGAGGAGGAAGGACTACAGGGAATATCCCTTGGAGGAGATGCATAGTTCAGGGAATTTTAGCTTGACTGACTGGTATAAGAATTTTAGCTTGACTGACTGGTATAAAAGGGTGTATTTGAATGGTCAGCAAACTATGCAAAACAGATGCAGGGAACCGGTACCTACATTGGAAGACCTCACAAGAAGTCTAATGGAACTAAATAAGCAACTCAAGCAGTTAAGCAGTAAGGGTTACGAAATGGGTGGGGACCCCATTAAGATTCATAGAGATCTCAAGATACTAAACAAAACTCTAGGGAAGCTGGCAAACTTCTTGCTTGTGAGGGATTTCCGAAATGCTGTAATCACAGTTCATAAGCCGATAAAAAAATTTGATTTTGTTCATCCGTCGTTCCACGCGCTAGAATCTGAAGATGAAAAGAATAGTGTAAGGCTGCTCATAGCAAATGATCTGAAATAGATGATGAACACAGCGGATGTAATCATCTTTAGGCTCTTAAAATCCTATGGTGAGTAAAAATTATTCTATTTTTTTTCTTTTTTATTTGTTTTTTTAATTCTGATTATGTTTTTTTTTTGTTCCATAAGATCAACTGTGGCAGAGGTATTAAAAGACGGGGTTGTTGTCCTAGACATTTTGCCGATCAAGCAAAGGTTTTCAGGTGCTCATTAAAGCACACGATTGCTACACAACTTCTGCCATGTAGCATTTATTTTCATGTTTGATTTAGGGGTTGGTTTGTTTCCCTCTGTTTCTGTTTGTTTTTTCGTATACTGCAGTTTGTTTAGGGGTTAGTTTGTTTCCTCTGCTTCTGTTTTTTTTTTTTTTCGTATATTACAGTTTGTTTAGGGGTTAGTTTGTATCCTTTGCTTCCGTTTTTTTTTTTCGTATACTGTAGTTTGTTTCATCTGCTTTTGTTTTTTTATTTTCGTATACTTCAATGGTTTCTATTATTTCATATACTCTCTCTCGCTCTCTCTCTCTCTCTCTCTCGGTATTCTCTCTCTCTCTCTCTCTCTCTCTCTCGGGGTATTTTTGGTGATAGCATTGTTTAAAAAATCGGTGCAATGAAAGTATTATATATTATGACTCCCTCCTTAAAGTACATATGCCAAAGATGTATGGAAATCAAGACCGTTGACATACCGGCCCATTACATAGATAGGTAATATCAAAAAAGAAATAAAAAGTGGGGTTGTTCAAAGAACTGACCAAATCGATAAAACCGACCGAACTGGTCGGTTTCGGTCAGTTTTCCATTCTATTTCGAGTCGATTCGGTTTTTTTTATATTAAAGCCGAGAACGTCGGTTCAGTTGTTGGTTTGTGAAAATTATAAACCGCTTTCAATCGAACCCAACTGACTATATATATATTTGAATTATATTTATTGATGTTAGCCCTACCATATGGCCCACCTTGATAATATCTTATTCATCCATGCCATCCAATCGTTTTCTCAACCCATTTTATGATGTGATTTGTTGGACGGTTATGATTTTCTTGTCAATGTGATTTGTCCTGCGAATCTTTTGTGTGGACCCCACCTAATGACTGGCTCAAGTTGCGTTTCTGCACGTCTTGACCCTTCAGTGGAATGCCCAAATTGCGTTCTCATTGAAGATGGACCACTTCATGGAATTCACAAGGATATCTTAACTGTTTGATTTCAAGATGGATCTGGACTACGCACCATTTACTTCTCCCCCGTCCGTTTAATGTGAAGGACTGATGGTTAAAGATCATTCGATTGGGTAGGTAACCTACAGAGCTTGAAAACTTTAGATAAACTAGATGTATGTAATCTTGGGTCAACCCGATTATCGCATGATCTTTATTTATCAAAGGTACAATCTCTTTGACCCTAATTGTCATGACTGATTAAGGTAGATGGTGCCATACTTTGCCAGAGCATGGGATATCATATTGTTGAGCTCTTAAATGTGCATATTCTAACCCCATTTTATCACTAACTATGCTTGAAATACATGATTAAAGACCCAACTAATGCATAGTTTTGTGGATATAGGAATGAGAGAAACAACTAAACAAAGCATAAAATTAGAAAAACAAACTAGGAGGAGTTGTAGAACTCCAAATCCGACTTCCGCCGTCTCCCACCGTGCTTAATCTCTTCTAGGATGCCTTAGGAAGAAGCCCTAGGTCCCCTTTTATAGAATAGTGCGAAAAGTTTCAGATTGCGCAAGAAATCCCAGACTACGCAGAGAAAATCGGAGCTTGTGGAACACGCCCTATTACGTAGACGACCGGTCGCACGACCGGTCTGAGCTCCTGAACGACCAGTCACATGATCGGTCTCAAAAGTGAAAAAACTGTCCAGAGACTTTTTCATAAATTTGGATCATGAACGGCTAAACCTCTTAGCTAGGGCTAAGAGGTGAAGCTTGTAGTGAATTTAAGATGTTTCAATTCGTTGATTTGGTTTCAAGTTGATTTATTAGTGAAGAATAATGGTTTGAAGTTTAAATAAAGTTCTAAGTAGTTTTTCTTAATCTTATGATGGCTCATGGATGTTTAGAAGAATTGCTTGAGTTCTTAATTATTTTGAGCTAGTCTAGACCTGTATGATCCGAGGAATTGGATTCAATACGCTCTAGATCTATGATCTTCATGTGGGAGCTTCATACCAGAAGTCTATTTTACTGGAAATTCTGGATTATGTAAGATTGTGTATGTGGTTTGGATCAAGTTCAAATCATGATCTAGTTTTATCTTGTGACATGATTTAATGATGATTATGGTTGTGATCTTAACCTATTGGAATTGGGACTGACCTATGCAATTGAGTGTGCTCAAGTCCTAGCTCGAATTGAGAGAATCATGTACATGAGTCATGCATATGATAGATTGTTTGTTTTAACTGCTCTATCATCCAACTAGATAGAACTTAATTTTGATTCTAGTTGAGAAAGTGAGAAACCACAGTGAATTGACTATCAAGGATTGCTACAAGTGGATCCTTGAACCCCTAGTGCCTTTTATTAATTGATTACCTTCAGTTTAGTTCAAAATTGTTATCTCCATCAATAACTAAAATTCTGGTAGTTAGCTCTTCAGTAGAAACCATTAGAAGTGTTTTGTGAATTCCTACACAAGTCCCTGTGGATCGACCTCGATCTTACCGAGATTATTACTACATCGCAACCCTACACTTGGCACCGTTGCCGGGGACTTTGACGGTTTTAACAGAATTTCTGAAGATAGTTTCTATTGAAATTTTAGGAATAATACTAACTTAGTTTATTTTATTTTGATTTTTTCTTTTGTAGGGATTTTTAGGAAATTGAAGAAGAAGTTAGGGATCTTAAGTTCTCAAATCAGGTTTTATCTTTCTAACCTTACTCTTCTTCCCCTATTCATCCCTAGCATATTCATGTCTTGTAGAGTGGGTGGAGACTCCTTGGATCTCTGATAGGTTGGCCTTGTGCCGCCTTGATTCCTATTGATCAGCATTACCGTTTTGGATCATCTTGTGCTCAGAGATTTCTCTTCTCAACTCTATTCCTCTTTCTTTTTTTTCTGCACTTTTCTCAAAAGATTCAAAGAGTGGGTGGGGAGTTCTCTAAACCCCTATTGACCAGGAGAAATTGGTCTCTATCTTTGCTTCTGGGTCAGCCATTGCAAGACACCTTGTGCTTTGGTCTTAGAGAGAAGTAAATGAATGAAGGAAGAATTCTTTTTTTTCTTATTTCATTCTTTTAGGATTTGCATGCCACATTGGGCTCGGGATTCTAATAATCGACTCATTAGTGAAGGGGGAATAGTTGAAGGAATTGATAGAGAGCCACGTGCTAAGAAACATTTAAATTCTTCAATTTTGTCTGAAAGTATGGCTGCAAATCAACCCAACCCTATGGCCAATCAAAATCTGGGCCAAAACCAAACCGAAACGGGGGAAAATGTGGTTGAGAATGTTTCCCGACCTAGAACACTACGTGATTACTTGCAACCAGCAAGAGCGAGCACTCCCTCATGCATAATTTTTCCACAAAATACAGGGAACATAGATTTGAAATCGGGAGTAATCCAACTCCTCCCGAGATTCCATGGACTAGACAATGAAAGTGCATATCAACACCTTAAGGAATTTGATGAGGTGATAGCCACCATGCACTTTGCAAATGTAACTGATGATGTGGTGAGACTTAAATTATTTCCTTTTACCCTTAAAGATAAAGCTAAAGGTTGGCTTTATGCATTAAGGCCACGATCAATTGGCACATGGACTGAGATGTCTAGGGAGTTCATTAAAAAGTTCTTCCCTACTCACAAAATGAACATGTTGAGGCGCCTTATCATGAATTTTACCCAAAAGGAGGATGAGACTTTCTTCCAATGTTGGGAGAGGTTTGAGGACTTATTAAATGCATGCCCACATCATGGCTACGAAATTTGGCGGGTTATAAGCTTTTTCTATAAAGGACTGACTTCACCCATGCGCCAATTCGTAGAGATGATGTGTAATGGAGAATTCATGAATAAGGAAGCTGAGGAAGCATGGGACTATTTTGATGAATTGGCCGAGAATGCACAGTCTTGGGATACATTTAGACCAACAAATTCCAAGACTAGCCAACAAAAGGAAAAATGAGAAATTTATGTCCTCTCAGAAGAAGATAACATAAGTGCACATGTGGCTAGCCTCACAAGAAAAGTCGAGGCCATTGAATTAAAGAAAGGAGAGACAATCAACTCAAAAGACGTTGAAACTGTTTGTGGAATCTGTGCCAGAAATCAACATGCAACACAAGATTGTTCCACAATTTTAGTAGTCCAAGATATCTTACAAGAACAATCAAATGCCATAAACAGTTATCAATGACAATTTAGTGCTCCAAACTCAAACACGTATAATTCTAATTGGAAGAACCATCCCAACTTCAGTTGGAGGAATGGACCCACTGCAAATGCAAACAATGCTCCTCAAGGTTAACCTTTACTAGGTCCATCCCTAGCCATTACACCAAAAGCTACGCTAGAGGAGATGTTGGGTGCATTTGTATCGGTTCAAGCTGAATATAACAAGACTAATTCTCTAAAAATTGATGGGTTCATGCAAGAGCAATTGAAATTTAATCAAAATTCAACTCAAGCCATCAATGACCTAAACACCTCAATGGCTAGAGTTGAATCGCACCCCAGTGTTAGGGAGAAAGGCACACTTCCTGCCCAACCTCTTCCTAACCCAAGGACCCAATTTGAGATACAAGACGCAAGCTCATCCTCCCAACATACGGAGCATGTTCAAGCTATCACCACTTTGAGAAGTGGAAAAACAATCGATAAATCTCATCCGGTGAAGGCCCTAAAGCCTAATGATTCGAAAATTCCCAAAGAGGATGATAGCCCGAACAACACTCCACAAGAGAAAGAACCGGAAAGGCAATACAAGCTGGTTGTCCCATTTCCCCAAAGGTTGATTTCACCCAAATCTTTAGACAAAAACCTGGAAATTTTAGAGGTTTTTAAGCAAGTGAAGATCAACATCCCGTTGTTGGATGCCATAAAGCAAATACCATCCTATGCCAAATTTCTAAAGGAATTGTGTACAGTCAAAAGGAAACACAATGTTCACAACAAAGTATTTTTTACTGAGAATTTGAGTGCTATTATCAAACAAGAGGTGCCCCAAAAATATAAGGATCCGGGTAGTCCAACCATCTCATGCATCATAAGAGACTACCGGATAAAACAAGCCTTACTTGATTTAAGGGTAAGGGTCAACCTCATCCAATACTCAGTTTATGAACAACTTGGGTTAGGTGAATTGAAACCCACCAAACCACACTCCAACTTGCTGATTGTTGGAACTAGAAAATGGACCGCGAGGAAATTTCCTTGAAAATGGTGTTTTGTTGCTCTGGGGTTCTGAGTAATGGAAACATTCATAGACAATCACAAGCATTCACAAAAAGGTACACAAGAAGAGATATCGAAAGGCGAATTTTATTCCAGAGATCCTGAGATCTTGTACATTCCAGGCCGTGATCTGGCACAAGCCCTTAATTACATCAATGGATGATCACCCTTGATTAAAAGGCAAAAGTAAATGAATGCATGCATCATAGATAAGTTAAATAAAGCATTAAGAGAGCATGAATGTAAATGAAATAAATCACAAACAACATAAAGATTTTTACGTGGAAACCCTTGCGGGAGAAAACCATGGCACAAAGCGACAAGATTCCACTATGAATGTAGATATACAATAGATGGAATGTTAGAAAGAAAGAACGGATAGATCGAGCAAGTAATTTAAATCATCAGGGATTATAGTCTTGAGTTCATGGTCGTATAGACCTATTTATTTTGTTATGTACTGAACCATCTTTGTATTAGTCAGATGTCTATGTCCCATGTTTTGGCCGGAGATTCGGGCAGAGACTGTTAGGGTTTTTACTGAGAGGGTACGACTCTGGGTCTGCAGCTATCATGTGTGAACAGGCGACCTCGGGAAGACCGATCCGCAATTGTGTGTACCTTGAGCAGCCTAACCGACGGATGCCGTTTGGATGGGTAGGGCATCGACTGTTGTGTTGTGGCAGTTCATAGCAATTGCTTTGTAGAGAATCGAAACTCTTTGATATGGTTTATCGTGATAACTATAGTCCCGTTTGTCTAGCTTTTGACCCAAATCGGATCACATCTTTACAGTAGATATATATGATGACACATTTACATAGTTCTGGATGTTGGCGGCTTCTTTTCGAGAAGTCATTTCATTCAACGCGTTAAATCAGGTCGAGCCTCGAAGATGCACGATTCTACTCGTCTAGGAATCTCAGAATATCCGTTTGACCATTTCATTGCGTCCGGAATGCTCGAAATACCCAAAATAGGCTCAAACGGAACTTGAAAACACTTAAAATTGAGTCTGGAGCACTCATAAACATTTTGGTAATTGGCTGATTTTTTGGGTGCGTGGGACTTAATTTATGGGTGCGTGGGACTCCAACGCACCTATAAATTGAAGTTCTGGATTTTTGATGAAGTTAGGGGTGCGTGGGGCATTTTTCAGGTGCGTGGGACCGAATTTGCAAATCTGAGTTTCGTCGAATTTATGGACGCGTGGGACCCGAATTTATGGACATGTGGGCCATTTTTCGGGTGCGTGGGAGTCCGATGGACTTGTTTGTTTTGTTGAATTAATGGACGCGTGGGCCATTTTTCGGGTGCGTGGGACCATTTAATAGATGCATGGCCACACTTATGATTTTTTTAGGATTCAAACTTGCGGTGGAGAATATCGGCGATCGGAAAGGTATTCCGGCGACCGGGAGGGGTTTCCAGCGATCGAAAAAGTATTCCGGCGAGGGTTTCCGGTAGGAATTTCGAATTCCCAGAGGGCGGCAGCTCTCTCTCTTTCTCTGAATCGTCGAAATGAATTGTTGGAAGGGGTATTTATAGCCGAAGACACCGAATTTTCGCCAATGAAGGACTGCCACGTGCCACGCGCCCCTAAAATATACTCCACGCACCTTTTAATTAGCGTGCGGAGGTCCGACACACCCAGAAATGATTTCTGAAAATATCTGATTTTTTGGGTGCGTAGGACTTATTTTACGGATGCGTGGGACTCAACGCACCTTTAAATTAAGTGGCTGATTTTTAGTCAAATTAATGGATGCGTGGGGCATTTTTCGGGTGCGTGGGACTCTGAAATGCCTTTAAATGAATTTTCGTTTTTGCTGATTTTTCGGGCGCGTGGGGTACCCGAATTTATGGGTGCGTGGAGACGTAAATAGGAACTCCGCCGTTTGGGTTTTGAATTTTGGGGGGTTTGTGGGGCCCGTTTGATCGTGAGATCGCATTCATTGTTCACCATAAATGATAATGAAGTTATGGGTCCAATTCCGGACGGTTCTGATCACGGTGATCGGTGGGGCCCGCTAGAGATTTCAGCCAAAATTGGTTAAGGGAATTTTATAAATCTCCGTTTTGCGTGCACCGAAAGGCGTTTTGCATGATTCCTTCGGAGGTATATGGCTATTTTGCTTGTTTTAAGGGCCCCTACCTTTTGGGACCCCAACACTGATAGATCTATTCGTATACCAAGAGGAGTGATTGAGGATGTCTTAGTCCAAGTGGATAAATTCTACTACCCAGTAGACTTTATTGTCTTGGATACACATCCCGTGATAGGTATCGATGCTCAAATTCCCGTCATACTCGGCCGCCCTTTTCTAGCTACTTCAAATGCGATTATCAATTGTAGAAACGGGCTTGTACAAATGTCCCTTGGAAATATAACACTTGAACTGAATATATTTGATTTATGCAAACAACTACGGGAAGTTGATGATGAGATTCATGAGATAAATTTGATTGAATCATTCATGGAGGATACATTCCCCTTGACATTATATTCCGACCCTTTGGAGGCATGTGTGGTCCACTCTCATGAAATAAATGATGACACAATACGAGAGATGGATGTCATTTTAGATGTGATGCCGGTACTTGATAACAAAAGATGGAGGGCACTATTTGAACCGTTACCCTTAAATGAGAACAAGCCCCTCCCATCTAATATCAAGGCACCAATACTCGACCTAAAACCATTACCAAGTGAGTTGAAATATGTATATTTAGGTTGAGATGAGACATCCGGTGGTGATTTCTTCCCACTTGGATGAGGAACAAGAGAGTAGGCTAATAGCCACTCTAATAGAGCATAAGAGTGCCATTGGATGGTCGATTACGGATCTCAAAGGCATAGACCCACTGATTTATACTTATCGCATACACCTTGAGGAGAATGCGAAGACATCTAGGCATCCACAAAGACGACTCAATCCAAACATGAAGGATGTGGTTAGGGCCGAAGTGGTGAAACTATTGGATGTGGGTATCATTTACCCAATATCCGATAGTCAATGGGTGAGCCCAACTCAAATGGTGCCTAAGAAATCTGGAATAACCATCATAGCTAATGTTAATAATGAACTCGTTGCAATCAGAGTCACTACCGGTTGGAGAATGTGAATTGACTACAGGAGGCTAAACATAGTTACGAGGAAAGACCACTTCTCCCTACCGTTTGTTGATCAAATTTTAGAAAGGTTGGCGGGTCATTCCCATTTTTGCTTCCTTGATGGCTATTCAGGGTACAACCAAATAGAGATCGCCCTAGAGGACCAAGAGAAAACAACATTCACATGTCCATTCGGTACTTTCGCCTATCGAAGGATGCCATTTAGACTATGTAATGCCCCTGCCACTTTTCAACGTTGTATGTTGAGTATTTTTTTTGATATGGTGGGGATAATTCTTGAAGTCTTCATGGATGATTTCTCGGTATTTGGTTATAGCTTTGATGAGTGCCTTATGCACTTGAAATCTATGTTGAAAAGATATGAAGAGAAGAACCTTGTGTTGAATTGGGAGAAATGTCACTTCATGGTTCAAAAGGGAATTGTACTTGGTCACATCGTCTCACAAAACGGAATCGAGGTAGACAAAGCGAAAATCGATCTTATCTCTAACCTTCCACCACCCAAGAGCATACGAGATGTGCGGTCCTTTTTGGGACATGCCGGATTTTATAGACGGTTCATAAAGGACTTTAGTTCACTCTCTTGTCCTTTATGTAACCTACTTCAAAAGGAGAACTCATTCGAGTGGAATGAAGATTGTCAAAATGCATTTACCAAACTCAAAGGTATGTTGACCTGTGCTCCCATAATGCAACCACCTGATTAGAGCCTTCCTTTTGAAATTATGTGCGATGCAAGCGACTATGCTATTGGGGCTGTGCTAGGCCAAAAAAAAGAGAAGAAGCCATGTGTTGTCTACTATGCAAGTAGAACCTTAAACTTAGCCCAAGCAAACTACACTACTACAGAAAAAGAACTTTTAGCCGTAGTTTTTGCCTTGGATAAGTTTAGGTCCTACTTGATTGGATCCAAGATCATCATATTCACGGATCATGTCGCGCTTAAGTACCTTCTTTCTAAGAAGGATGCTAAGCCACGTTTGTTAAGATGGATCCTCCTACTCCAAGAATTTGACATAGAAATACGTGATAAGAAAGGAGTAGAAAATGTAGTGGCTGACCATCTCTCTTGACTTGTTCTCACCGATTCCCCTGAGATGATCGCGATCAATGACAGGTTCCCTGATGAACAACTTTTTAAAGTCTCCCAATTGCCATGGTATGCGGACATTGTTAACTATCTTGCTACAGGTACAACTCCAACAAATTGGAAAAAGCAAGATAAAGATAAGTTCTTCAACGAGGTGAGGAAATTCATATGGGACGATCCTTACTTATTCAAGTATTGTCCCTATCAAATTATAAGGAGATGTGTACCGGATGATGAGCAACACAGTATCATCTCCTTTTGTCATTCTTAGGCATGTGGTGGCCACATTTCTGCTAAGAAGACCACAACCAAAATTCTACAATGTGGGTTTTATTGGCCCACCATGTTCAAGGACACCCATGAGTTTTGTAAAACATGTAAGCCTTGTCAAAAATTGGGAGGAATCTCCCGTAGAAATATGATGCCACTCAATCCCATCTTACCAATCAAAAATTTTTATTGTTGGGGCATCGATTTTATGGGTCCATTCTCATCTTCTTTTAAAAACTTATATATCTTGCTTACCGTCGACTATGTGTCCAAATGAGTAGAGGCGATTCCATGCCGGAATAATGATCATAAAACAGTCATTCGTTTCTTAAAATAGAATATTCTTTCCCGGTTTGGAACACCTCGAGTCATCATAAGTGATGGAGGGTCTCACTTTTGTAATCGCCCATTTGAAGCCTTAATGAAGAAATATAGTGTAAATCATAAAGTGAGCACTCCCTATCACCCACAAACAAGTGGAGAAGCTGAGATATCTAATAGAGAGATTAAACATATTTTCGAGAAGCGGTGTGAAATTGCGTCGGGTAGTCTAACACGACACCCTATACATACACGTGCGGAAGCTTAAAGAGCAATTAGAATTATGGCTAAACCTAAGAGGGGTGATTAGGACTTGTTTAAAATTCTTTTCCCCTACTTACACAATTTAACAAATTAAACTAAGTAAGCTAGAACACTTTGGCTTCCAAGCCTAAGTGGGTCCAATCACAAGACTAGCATATGGTTAATCAATAAACATCCTAGTCTAAAGCATGCATAGGTAATCAAATGATTTAACCAATCAAGCTCCTAACCTATGCAACCTATGTAGACTTATGAGAATAGATCAATGAGCTCAAGTCTACACTACTAGTGAAAGTACATCTTGTGTGTGGATGTGCCTATTTAGTGCCTAGCATACATTTTAATTAAGCATTCATAATTAAATAATTAAACACAATGCATAATAAGAAATGTGCTCAATTACAATCATAAATACAAGCATGTATAGTGGTTCGACTACTTGTCTACTCCACTCCCGGTTCAAGTACTCAACCCCTTTGAGCACACCGGCATTCACTGGGGAGTTTAAATCTAGTTCCTCCCAACTAAGGTGTTTTAAATCGGATCCACCCAACCGGGGAGTTTATAGGTTCCTCCCAACCTACATGTTTACACCCGTGTTGGTGGCTCCCCCTTAGAGACTTTGTTTAGGCCCGACAAACGTGCCAAGGAACGGCTAACGTCCCTAGATTTTAGGCCCAACTAATAGGCCAAGGATCGGCTAACGACCCTAGTTCGAGTTTGTCAAACAAACTCTACACCCAACTCCCACAGGGAATTGAGTGGATGGACTCCTAACAAGACAACCTTACTTGTCGGATTGAGCCCCTTTGTAGCACCCCTTTGGGTTGCTTCTTCTCGCTCTCCCGTGCTTGAATCAGCTCCCCTTGTGCTCCCCCGATCTTTGATGCCGCTGCTTTGCCAAGGCTTCAACTCGAAGATCAGCTACCTTGCATGTGATACTCCATTGGAGATGTCCAAGGTGCTAGGGAATGGTTGAATCTCCTACATGGGGTATGTAGCTTGTCCTAACTAGGAGATTCACCTAGAGAGTCTTCTAGAGGAATTGAACATGAGATATAACAATGTGGTATAGTGTCTCACCTCTAGAATTGAGAGAGGAATCAAGTCATCTCTATGTTTGCATTTGAATGCCCTCGCTTGTGATTTAAACACAAGGGATATGACTTGAATCTCCTCCTCTTTGAGGCCCCATATGATGTACAAAAGGTATGGCAAATAGGCTCTTAAAACCCTCTCTTAATGCCCAAGAACCGAGCTCAATATTTATAAAGTTCGAGCTCCAACGGTAAAAAGGGGCAGATTCACGCATCTCCGATTGATCGGAAGAAGGTCCGATTGATCGGAGACCAGTCCGATTGATCAGAGACATGTCTGATTGATCGGAATTTAGTCCAGAGAATTCTCTGGAGGATATTCCGATTGATCGGAACATGGTCCGATCAATCGGACTGACCCCTTCCGATGGATTGGAAGACTGTCTGATTGATTGGAAATATGTCCAGTGGATTTTTAAGGTTGCTGGAATAATTTCTGATTGATCGGAACTTCTGTCCGATTGATCGGAGTCCTATCGGAGCCAACGTCCGATTGATCGGAGATCAATTAGAAACTTCTATTTGAGCTGTTTTGTTTACAGCAGCTTCCACCTCTTTAATTAGTCTAACTTATCATGCTTTTCATGGAGTTCTAAGACTAATGATGACGACTAATGGTATTCCTAGTTGGTGCAAGTCATCTAAGAGGTAAAGGGTTAGGTTTTGGTCAAGGTTAAGGCACACCAAGGCATCGCTTTTACCTGTATCTTCTTCCTTGATGCAGCAGGGCCACTTGAGTCTTCGGTCTTCGTCTTCATTAAGCTCAATCGACACTAGACTCACTGACGTAAGTGATTGACAAACAAGGTGCACTAGTATGCCACAGAAAAGTGCACTAACACGGTGAACCCCGATCGCAAGGATTGGTCGCTTTGACTAACCGATGCACTCTGAGCTTACCGTACTACTTTCAAGACCCCCATTGGAATGTCTCCCTATAGACTTGTCTATGGGAAGCTTGTCACTTGCCCGTGGAATTGGAACATAGGGCTTATTGGGCAATAAAGAAGATGAATTTTGATTTTGACAAAGCTAGCTCATTACGCAAACTTCAATTGAATGAACTTGAGGAACTCCGGAACGAGGCATATGAAAATGTGAGAATTTACAAGGACAAGACGAAGGTGTTCCATGATAAGAACATTCTTTATAAGACCTTCATGATTAATCAAAAAGTCCTTATGTATAATTCTCGCTTACATTTATTTTCGGGGAAATTGAGATCTCGATGGACCGGTCCCTACATTGTCCAAACTGTCTACCCATATGGGACCGTCAAGTTATTGAATCCAAGGAATGGCAACACCTTTAAGGCGAATGGTTAGTGATTAAAGTCGTTCTTTGAGAAGTTTTCTTCAGAAGGTATGTCCATACCTCTAACTGATCCTGTGTATCAGGATGGTTGATCTCCTAGTCTGATGGAGGTATAGAGTAGTTATGATTAGGATTTTGTTGCTTTTGTTTACTTGTTCATAGGTTTGTTAGAAGGAGGTAGAATTTCACTTTTTATTCTCTTAGGTACTATCATTGCTCACTCCCCTTTATTTTTGAATTGCTCTCATGTTTTGCTCATTGCATATCTTTTACATTGAGGACAATGCAAGATTTGGTTGGCGGGTGTACGATCACTAGGATGAATCCAGTGTTTTGTAACATCTTGAGCAATTATGTAGGAACTTTTTTAATTTTTTCTACAAATTCAAAACTCGTCTAAAAAACTTTATTTCTATGCATTTTGGATTGTGTGAGTATAAGAGAAAGGAAAGGTAAAGTGAGTGAAGTTGAATACCTTGAGCAATCTCTAAGATACTAGTTTTATATGTGAATCCCCCTATTTTTATGATTGATAGAATTTCCAAACACTCTTACACCTAGTTCACATTACACGATTCTCATGCTTTGAAAGGGTTATGTAGAACTGTGACTTGGTTAAGTTTGGATTTAAGGTGTTGAGAAACCAAGTCGGGGTACTTTGTCCATCCTTGTCCATGGGAAAATAACGAAAGATATGGATTTCTAAAAAATCCTATCTAATGAAAAAGAAAACGGAAAGGAAGGATGAAAATATGGGAATGATGGAGAATATGGTGGAAAATTTTGAAAAGGGCTACCTATTACCAACCAGGGGATGGTCTACCTGTAACCAAAGCCAGAAATGAGACGTAGTGTGAAAGCCGTCGGAAGGACGGGTAAGGCAAATTCCTATCATAGGCTTGTTGTTGATCTATACACCATTGAATTCATACCTTAAGTAATTCACAAGGAAGGTAACCCCGAAAATCCATGAGATGAACATTCACCGAGCACACTAGGATAAATTGTTTGGATTCTTCTATTTATCAATCAATCAGCGGGAATTTCATATAAGTACTTGTTATGTTATGAGAAGGTTAAGGTCTCAACTTCTATCACTAAGTTTTCCTGATTCTTGCACTCGCATATCATTAAGTATATAGAAACATGGTTTCCGAAGGAGAGTTGGGTTCTAAAGAATGAAATTGGTTTCACGCATGTTTTGCTTGGGACTAGCAAAATGCTGGTTGGGGGGGGGGGGGGGGGGGGGGGGTGTTGAGCTCTTAAATGTGCATATTCTAACCCCATTTTATCACTAACAATGGTTGAAATACATGATTAAAGACCCAACTAATGCATGGTTTTGTGGATATAGGAATGAGAGAGAGGACTCACCAATTGAAGGCATAAAGGCGCTATTTACAAGCATTGAAGATCACAAGACCAAGCGTCAAAGGATAAAAGAAAGAAGCAAAGGAGAGAAGAAAGCAAGCAGAAGGATACACTGAAGACCGATCGTCCATAGCCCAGGACCGGTTGTCAGACCGGTCCGAACAACAGAAGGGGGCCCTTTGTAAATCTCACTGGACATATCAGGACCGGTCGTGCGATCGGTCGTCCACTGCTCAGACTGGTCGTGCGACCGATCCTTGAATTAAAAATCTAAGTTCGAATTTATGAAAAAGTCTCCGGACAGTTTTTTCACTTTTGAGACCGGTCGTGCGACCGGTCGTCTGCGTAACAGGGCGTGTTCCACAAGCTCTTATTTTCTCTGCACAGTTCGGGATTTCTTGCGCAATCTGAAACTCTCAGCACTATTCTATAAAAGGGGACCTAGGGCTTTTTCCTAAGGCATCTTAGAAGAGATTAAGCACGGTGGGAGATGGCGGAAGTCGGATTTGGAGTTCTACAACTCCTCCTAGTTTGTTTTTCTAGTTTTATGCTTTGTTTAGTTGTTTCATGTTCCCTTGGATCATGAACGGCTAAACCTCTTAGCTAGGGCTAAGAGGTGAAGTTTGTAGTGAATCTAAGATGTTTCAATTCGTTGATTTGATTTCAAGTTGATTTATTAGTGAAGAACAATGGTTTGAAGTTTAAATAAAGTTCCAAGTAGTTTTTCTTAATCTTATGATGGCTCATAGATGTTTAGAAGAATTGCTTGAGTTCTTAATTGTTTTGATCTAGTCTAGACCTATATGATCCGAGGAATTGGATTCAATACGTTCTAGATCTATGATCTTCATGTGGGAGCTTCATACTAGAAGTCTATTTTTCTGAAAATTCTGGATTATGTAAGATTGTGTATGTGGTTTGGATCAAGTTCAAATCATGATCTAGTTTTATCTTGTGACAAGATTTAATGATGATTATGGTTGTTTTTGGGGCTCAAATTCGCACCCATTGTAAAACAGTATTTAGCAATCCATCTACGATGATTTGGACTAATTTCGAGATCTAAAATACTCAGAAAACGCCAGTGCAACCCTAACATGCACGATCGTGACCGAAACCTACAAATGTCATTTCAGGGAAAAATCGGACATGCGGATCACCGCCAAATGATCCGAAACGCCTTAAAACCCTTAACCTGCAAGTTTTAAAGCCGCGCGATGCATATCCTTACCTACGCGCACCAAAACGCGTTCTACCCCTGTTCGGAGCTGACCCAAAGGGCTCGAAAGCCTACAGGTACCATTTTGGAGTGGAATCATACATGCGGATGGCCACCAAATGATCCGGAATGCCCGAAAAACCTTAACTAGCAAGTTTGAAGTCCTTGCGGTGTATATTTCTACGTGCGCACTTCCTGGAACAATATTCTTATGCAAATAGCCAGTCGAGAGGGTCCAAATTGGTAAGGAACTACCAAAATTCACAGCAGATGACCATTAATACCCCATCCCGTTCATTTAGGAGGTCGATCATGGCCTAAAAGCGGCTTGGCATCAGTGACTTCGATCTCCGAAAAGGTAGCGCCCCTCTGGAGGTCGCCCGTCGGAGACTAAAACTTGAAATATTCTAAGTGATGGAACATGCATTTGCTCTCTCTCTCCACATACGGATGCCATGAGAAGACATGCATTTGCCCTCTCACCACATGCGCATGAGAGCACTCTCTCTCCCTTTTTCATATTTTCAAATTTCAAAAATATCAAAAATCATAAAATATGTGCTAAGTGTGAGCACATGGGCGCACCATAGAAGCCACATGCGCCCACACCAAGTACATGCGCCTGGTGCATAAGCACATATGCCTACACACCATGGCATGCGCCTGCCACAAGCACATGCACCTACACACTCCTCTACATGCGTATGCCCTTCCTTTTGCAGACAACATGCGCCCGGTACCCAATACCTGATTAACATACTATAAATAGCCCCTCCACTCGATAAGATAGGGACGAGATCATCACTCCCAGAGCACTCTTCTTGCCGAGGTGAAAAATTCATTTTCGGAATCCTCACCGGATGCCCTCGCCAGAAAGGGATTTCTCTCACCGGAGCAAAATCCCCAAAGTCACATAGTGGCATGCTGTTGGGGTCCCAAATAATGAGAATTCTTAAAAAGAGCAAAATAGCCATATACCTCTGAAGGAATCACGCAAAGCGCCTTCCGGTACACGCGAAACGGAAGTATACGGGATTTCCTTAACTTAGCCAAAATCCTCTAGTGGGCCCCACCGATCACTGTGTTCGGAACCACCCGGAAGCGGACCCGCAACTCCATTACTATTTATGATGAACAGTGCAAGTGATTGCACAACGAAACGGGCTCCACAAACCCTCCAAAAATCAAAACCCAATCGGTGGAGCCCACATTTACGTGTCCGACGCACCCCGAAAAATAAAGCGCCCCACGCATCCAACGCACCCTTAAAAAGCAGCACGATGGACCACCATTTACGAAGGCACGCGGGTACCCAACGCACCTTGAAGAATCATCAACGCACCTTCAGACCATGGCTGGTTAAAAAATAGGGTTCCATGTGCGTGGAGCCTCACGCACTCGGCAATTAAGCCTCACGCACCCGAAAAGATCCGGTATATTTTCAGGCATTCGCACATCAATAAACAGGTGCGTTTGGACATTTTGACAGATGCGTGACACGTGGCAGCCTCTCATTGACCAATCACACCTATAAATACCCCCTCATCCCACTCATTACGCGACGACTAAAAAGAGAGAGAGAGAGAGCTGCCTGCTGCCGGAAACCCAAGAATCCTCGCCGGAATCCTCGACGGAACACCTTTTCGATCACCGGAAACCCCTTTCTGACCACAGGTACCACTACAGGTCTAAATCACATACATTTGGTAATGCACCTGTGAAAGGAACCCACGCATCCAAAAGGACCCCACGCGTCCGTCAATTCGGCCCCACGCGCCCGTAAAATCAGCAAGAATCAAATTTTTGAAAAGGGACCCACGCATCCTGAATGCAGTTTTACGCACCCTTAAATTCATGATAAAATCGACATTGAATTATTAGATGCGTGGAGTCTCACGCACCCGGCAATTAAGTCTCACGCACCCAAGAATTGGCCAATTACAGAACACGTTTGCAGGTGCGCCGGGCTCAATTTTAAGTGTTTTCAAGGTCCGTTTGAGCCTATTTCAGGTATTTCGAGCGTTCCGGACGCAATGGAATAGTCGAACAAACTTTTCGAGGACCCTAAAAATGAGTAGAATTGAGCGTCTTCGAGGCTTAACCCGACTCGATGCGATGAACGAAGTGACTTCCCGGAAAGGAGCCGCCAACATCCAGAGCTATGCAAATATGCTGTCATTTACATTTACTATAAAGGCATGATCCGATTTGTGTCAAAAGCTAGACAAGCAGGGCTATGGTTACCACGATAAACCACACCAAAGAGTCTCGATTCTCTACAAATCAATTGCTCTCGACTGCCACGACACAACAGTCGATGCCCTACCCATCTAAACGGTATCCGCCGGTTGGGCTGCGCAGGTACACACAACTGTAGAATGGACTTCCCGAGGTCACCTGTCCCTACATTGACAGGCGCGGGCCCAGAGTCGTCCATCTCAGTCATAAACCCTGACAGTCTCAGCCCGGGTCTCTGGCCAAAATATGGGACATAGACATCTGACTAATACAAAGGTGGTTCAGTACACAGCAAAACAAATACAGTTCTCTACGACCACAAGCTCTAAGACCATAGTCCCTACCGACTACTCTTTTGCCTTCTAATCAAGGGTCATCGATCATTCGATGTAATTAAAGGCTCGTGCCAGATCACGGCTTGGAATGTACAAGATCTCAGAATCTCTGGAATAAAATTCGCCTTGCGATATCTCTTCTCTTGTGTACTTTTGTGAATGCTTGTGATTGTCTATGAATGTTTCTATTACTCAGAACCCCAGAGCAACAAAACACCACATTCCAGAGAATGTTCCCCGCTGCTCATTTCCCTAGTTCCAACAAACTGGCGACTCTGCTGGGGATCGAACCCAGAATCTTTGGTTAAGTCTAAGTATAGAAACATTCTAAGATCAATTACCTGTAAACGCGAATTTACGCATAGGAAAAGTTACCGTGAGGCGTAATGTTTCGGCGCCCCTTGGGCGTCAAAGTGGTGACTCTCAACGGGAACGTTCTTCCCTTCATCTCTAAGGCAATAGGCATTTAGAGGGTTCTCGAACCCGCAAATTTCCACAACTACACCTATTTCGTCATCTTCTTGCTTATTCTGACAGGTTTATGCACTGCGATCGATGGGCTCATGCTCCCGGCCGCACTTGTGAACTGTTCTAACATTTTTTATGACACTACAGAATTAGCAAGATACTAGGACAGACGAAAGAAATGGCATGCTCAACGAACAGTTTGTGCACCTTCCTTTCCACTGGAGGCTTCATCTTCCCTCGCTTCATCCCGGCCACGACAGCAGCTTCTAATTCAGGATGGCAGTTGGTCGAAACGCGCCGACAAAAGAAAGAGCAGAAGAAAGTAGCCAGCTTAGCAGCATATAAGAAGGTGGATGTCGCAAGACCTCGCCCTGCAACCAAGAGACAATGGCAGCCAAAGCAGGGGCAGAAGACCCTTATAGGCAGGAGGGTTGCGCCGGTGGAGCCCATAATGCCTGCAATGATGATTGAGCAATTCCTGCCGTTGCCCAAGACCTCTCGTACCCCACAAAGGACCATTGGGCTCATGAATGGAAAGCCCAAGCCCACGACGATCCTCATACCAAGACAAGGACCGGTCCGGAAAATCCAGTTGGCGCAAGTAGTAATGGTCCAGGTGGCCGCAGAGGCAGAGGAAGAATCGTATGAGACGGAAGAGTTACCTCCTTTACAAGATCAGATTGACAGGTTGGTTGAAGCTAACCGCGAGACAAATGAGCGAATGAAGGCTATCCAGGAGACCTTGACTACTCTGATAGCGCAGAATGCTACCAGAAGTGCCGCACCACCCACCCGCCAATCGGCGGAGGAATCTCAGGGTGCAAGCAGACGGTCCGGTTGATCTTGAGCCACCCGTCCAACCCAGAGTCATGCCAGCAGGACGCGCGCTGCTTTCCACATCTCACGTATCACGAGAAGAGTTGTCCCAAACGATAGCCCATATGATGCAACAGGAAAAAGAGAAAGAGAGGAAAGGTAGCTACAAATATCGGGTCCCATACCCGCCAGAAGTAGAGGAGGTACCATTTCCGACCAACTTTAGATGCCCAGACTTTGGAAGTTCGACGGCAGAGGGTTGCCAGAGGAGCACAGCACCCACTTCTTGACCACATTGGGAAACTGGTCTGCAGTCCCGCAGTATTGTATGCGGCTATTTGGATCTACCCTAACAGGGAAAGCCTTCCAATGGTATATGTCACTACTAGCCGGCTCTGTGAGAACATGGGAGCAGATGCAAGATGCCTTCATCTCAAAATTCTTCGCAACAGAGAGGGAGATCTCGTTAACGGATCTTGCAATGGTCAGACAGAGAAATGGTGAGCCAGTTGAGAAGTTCATCGACCGATGGGGAACCACAGCAGCTCAATGTCGGGAATTACCCAGCGAAGGTGAGCAGATGAAGATGTGCCTAAGGGCCCTAGACCCGATGATCTCGTATGGCTTGTCAGGCAACACCTTCAACTCCTTTCGCGAACTAGCAACGAAAGCGCACTTGGTAGAGGAAGCAGCATCTCGAGTAAGCTTCAGGCCTGAGAGACAGAAAAAAGAGAGACAGGAAGAGTGGTGGAGACCCACCAGGTCGACAGGAGCAGGGACCCGAAAGACCGAAAGCGTCCCGCTACCAATCATGGGACAGAGATGAAGGCGGCAGATATACAAGATAAAGGTAAAAAGCCCTATGTACCCAAACGTGTATCTATAGCCGAAAGAGAAAAGGCGAACGGCCCATATACATTCGACATGGCCGATTTAGTTCCGATCATGGAACAGTTAATTGAAGAGGGCTTGATACGCCTACTAGAGCCGATTCGTCCGCACGAGGTCGGACGAACGAACGACCCTAAATACTGATACTGCAAATATCACCGGTGCATCAGCCATCAGACAGAAGATTGCTTCTCCTTAAAGGGGAAAATACAGCAATTGATCAATCAAGGGGTCATCAGCATGAAGGTGCCTGAGATAGTGAAGGAGGCAGTCGGGGCAGTTTCAACAGTCCCGATAGAAGGTGAAACCGGCCGATCAACCCCGTTCCCTAAGCTGAAGGAACCACGGACTCCAGTCAGTAGCAAGAAAAGACTTGAGAATAGACAAAGACTCGTGAAGCGAAAGAAGAACAGAGGAAAAGGCAGAAGAGAGAGGTCGCAGGGGTAGGGACGACTCATGACGAGCATGGCCCGCTGCCGAATGGTGTCGTTCACCGAACAAGCATCACCTGAGGAAACACCGCAAGTAGTAGAGAGGGAAGTTGACGTAGTCATCCTACGGTCAGGAAGGCAAATGCCTGACCGTACTCTTCCAAGACCAGACAACCCGATGCCGGAAGACGGTGCCCCTGACAGGTCACAGGAAAGACCTCGCACACAAAAGTTAAAAGAAAAGGTCGTCGAAGCTACGACCCATCAGCCAAACCCTAGGCCAGTGGCATACGACATCGTGTCGCACCTACGAAAGGTTCCCGCCCGCCTGAGCATATACGATGCCCTATGCCTCTCAAAAGTATACAGGAAAATGTTAATCAGTGCCTTACTTGACAATAAAGTCAGGGAGGTCACGATAATAGAGATAGAAGAAGAAATGAAAAATTCAGATAAATTTTGGGAAGGGTATATGCCGGTGTCACAAGTCATGCCTGTCGACCACCCTTCGACCATCACTTTCTCAGAAGAAGACCGCACGATAGAATTAATAGACCACAATCACCCACTAATGGTCACAGGAATAATTAGGGATACCGAGATTAAGAGATATATGCTGGACGATGGGTCGGCTGTAAATATCATGCCCTTGAAAACATTACAGAGGTTAGGTTACAGGCAATCGGTGGTACGCCCGAGTTTTATGATGATTCAAGGTTTTAATCAAGACAGTCAGTGTACGCTCGGATCAATTACGGTAATGATAGAGATCGAAGGACTGACAATGAAAGCGACATGTCAGGTGATCGATGCAGTGACAACGTACAACCTCCATTTAGGAAGGCCTTGGCTCCATCAAAATCGCATAATCCCCTCGACATATCACCAGTGTTTTAAATACAGCAGAGACGGAGTCTAATACAGGGTAACGGCGGATCCAAAGCCATACACGACAGCCGAGTCATTTTTAGCCGATGCAAAGTACTACAACTCAGGCGACGACAATGAAACCAGCGAAAGGACCGAGGTATCGGAGAAGGGGCAAAGGGTGAAAACTCGAATAGAGAAGCTCGCGCAGGGAAGTGAACCTCAAACTGCCACCCAGGGGAGATCCCGAGACCCGCTAGAAAGTCACTCTCGACCAACCACGAAGAAGTTTTATGTGATACCGCAACATTTGCGTCAGCCAGGGCAGTCTGTGTTGAAATTGATCTCAGATCAAGACATGAGCGTGCTCAAGTCCAGCTTCAACGTACCGGTACCCAAGATAGGAAGAACCAAACCATTTCCAAAAGCTCCGAGCCAGTTCATCGTGCCATCAAGAGACGTCACTCAGAAAGACATCAAGTTTCACTCAGGGCCAAGCCGGCCAGCACCGTCAGAAGAAAGAGGAGAAGGAAGGGGGCTCGCCCAGCCTCGACCAATAGAAGAGAAGAGGTATAGCAGAGCCAGCCGAAAGATCATGAAGAATATGGGATTCCCCGACCAAAGTATAGACACAGAGAAGAGGTTACTGGCTCCATTTGAAGAATATAAGCGAGTCTCCCGAAATGGAGAGGGTCTAGGGGCTAGGGTAAGTGTAAACATGGTAACCCTCGGCCCGGCAGAAGAAACCCAGTCATAGGAGCCTATCGATGTAGTCCAGCCAAGTGTCGCACCCGTACAACTAGAAGATGGTGGACAACCGACGATCGACGAACTCGAGGAAATAAACCTGGGCACCCCCGAAGAGCTCAGGAATACGTACTTGAGCAGAAACATCCCGGAAGGTGAAAGTGAGAGATACCTGCAGCTGTTAAAGGAGAATAAAGATATCCTTGCCTGGACATATTCAGAAATGCCCGGGCTCAGCCCGACGATCGCCATGCACAAACTAAGTATCATGAAGGAAAAGAAGCCAGTAAAATGTTGAACCTCCAATTTATACATTGCATTGCCCATTACACTACATAGTTTGCATGATTTTCATGGTTTAAAGGCCCACCTAACACGTGTTTCTGTGATTGTAGGGATGAGAGTGGATTTCATCAAATTGGAGCCAAAAGAATGTATTTGAAGACATTGCATGAAGTCCTAAGATGGATCAAAGAAAGAAGAAGAAAAAGGGAGAAAAGAGAATGAAGAAAAGAAGAAAAAGTGGAAGAAAAACCAAGGCTGACCGGTCGTCCGACCGGTCAGCCACATAAAAGATGTAAATGGAAGGAGGCCGACCGCGGCCAGGAAGGCTGGACACATTGCATTGGGGCCGACCGGTCACGACCGGTCGGCCATAGGCACTGGATGAAGGATAAAAAGCCCGACCGGTCATGACCGGTCGGGCATGCACGCTGGAACAATGGACAATCCACGCCGACCGGTCATGACCGGTCGGCTGAGCTCTCTGGAGTATTTGAAAAGCCAGGCCGACCGGTCACGACCGGTCGGCCCTGCGTAAGAAGGAGTCCTTTCTAATTCGGGACTCCGAAAATTGCTGCTCAAGGCGTAGGATTTCGCAGAATCCGACGCAAGGGAGGATTATTGCTATAAAAGGCCACCTAGGGGCTCTCCCTAAGATATCAGAGAAGAGAAGGAACGTGAGTTTGGAGGCTGAAGGCGACTGTGGAGCGTCTGCAACATCTATTTTCGGGTTTTTCTAGTTTTATGCTTTATTTTTGAGTTTTTAGTTGTAGCATGACTATGCTCGGCTAAAACCTCTCAGCTAAGGCTGAGAGGTGAAGCTTGTAGCCAGTTCTATGTTAATTTCAGTTTGATTCAAGTATTTTTTAATTCAAGGTTAGAATTTTCTTATGTTCAGTCCAAAAGATGGTAGTTTGAGATGTCTTATCTGAGTTCATGTGCTCCAGACATGAATTCCTTTTAATTCTCTGAGATTATCACAGGTTGCTTGTTTAGATTCGAATTATAGTAATCCTTGAGCAGGCCATAGTCCATAGGCATGGCTGTTACTCCGCAGGCTATGAATTTGAATTTTACATTGATTGAATGGACTTGAACTTGGAAGTTCAACTTGAATTGGATGAATGTGTGTGAATGCTTTACTTTCCAACTAGATGAGAGATAGGACTTCAACTCTAGTTGTGTTCTCTACTTGGATTGACTGAATTGACATAGGATTGCTACAAGTGGATCCTTGGAAGCCTTAGTACATTATATCTCTGATTTTTCATTAAGTTACCTGTTTTAATTAAATATCCCATTGAAATTGAATTTATTTTATTAAACTGAGTTGCTGGAGTATTTAGGAAGCTGTTACTCTTTCCCTGAGGATCGACCTCGGTCTTACCGAGTTTTATTACTACATCGCAGCCTTACACTTGAGGCGAGCGAACATAAAACAACCGCAACGACGATTTCATCCGGACATTATACCAAAGATTAAGGAAGAAGTCAAGAGACTAATTCAGGCCGGGTTCGTTCGAGAGGTGAAGTACCCCCGGTGGATCTCAAACATCGTGCCGGTCAAGAAGAAGAGCGGACAAATCCGAATATGTGTTGATTTTCGAAACCTAAATGAAGCCTGCCCTAAAGACGATTTTCCCCTCCCAATTCCTGAGCTGCTGATTGACAGCACGACGGGGTATGTAGTGATGTCTTTCATGGACGGGTATTCGGGATACAATCAAATTCGCATGGCCCCAGAAGACGAAGAAGCCACGGCTTTCCGCACAACTCTCGGCATCTACTGCTACCGCGTAATGCCCTTCGGATTAAAGAACGCAGGGGGCAACCTACCAGCGCGCAATGCACGTCATATTCCAGGACATGATGCATAAATACGTTGAATGCTATGTGGATGATTTAGTAGTAAGGTCGACCGATCATGAGCAGCACAAGGAGCACCTAAGGCAAGTGTTCCAACGGTTGCGTAAGAAGAGCCTCCGCATGAATCCGCTAAAATGCGCGTTCGGAGTTGCATCCGGCAAATTCTTAGGTTTCATGGTCAGACACAGGGGTATAGAAATCGACCCTGCAAAAATTAAGGCCATCATAGAAATGCCGCCTCCAAAGAACCTGAAGCAGTTGAAAAGCTTCCAGGGCCGCGTAGCATACCTGAGAAGATTCATTTCGAACCTAGCTGGTCGTTGTCAGCCGTTCTCCCGACTCAACAAGAAAAATGTCAAGTTCGAATGGGACGCCTCCTGTCAGAAAGCCTTTGATTCACTAAAAGAAATGCTCGGGAATTCGCCGGTCCTTGCCGCCCCAATTAAGGGCAAACCGCTGATTCTATACATTGCAGTGGGTGATAACTCGCTAGGGGCGCTCCTGGCACAGAAGAACGAAGGAGGCAAGGAGAACGCACTGTATTATTTAAGTCGCACATTAGTAGGGGCCGAGTTTAACTACTCAACGATCGAGAAGATATGTCTGGCCCTCATCTTCGCCGTGAAGAAACTTAGGCATTACTGCCTCTCACATCAAATAACGTTGATATCCAAGGCTGACCCGATCAAATTTCTCATGAATCGGCCCATGTTGTCCGGGCGCTTAGCAAAATGGGCCCTTCTCCTTTCGGAATTCGATATCACTTACGTCCCGGCCCGAGCCGTTAAAGGGCAAGCGATTGCAGATTTCCTCGCTGCGCACCCCGTCCCAAGCAATGAAGAAATGGAATGCGATCTCCCAGACGACCAAGTCATGATGATTGGAGAACAGCGACTCTGGCAAATGTACTTCGACGGAGCCTCTAGGTCCACAGGGGCAGGAGCAGGAGTTATATTTATTAGCCCGCAGGGAGATCTGCTGCCCTATTCGTTCAAGATCGTGCCAACCTGTACCAACAATGAAGCAGAATACCAAGCCCTCATTATCGGGCTACAGCTCACCCTCGAGATGTGTATCAAGGTAATACAGATCTACGGTGACTCCAGGTTAGTCATTAGACAGCTAACGACGGAATATGAGGTTCGCAAGCCCGAGTTGTCTCCCTTCTGCCACCAAGCGCAATTGTTGTTCGACCAATTTCGCAATGGCAACATTTCACATATACCAAGGCAAGAGAACATACAGGCCGACGCGTTGGCCAGCCTGGCCGCTGCCCTGGCTAATCCCGGAGGTAGCCCACTTCAAGTAACAATCGAAGAAAGAAGGATCTTACCGACTACCCTATCGTGCAGCGACGAATCGAGCGTGAATCCCATCTGTTGCTTCGAAATCACAGAAGAAAATGACTGGAAAAGACCATTCGTCGACTACTTGAAATACAGATTTTTACCGAGCCCAAGATGCGCACTCAGGTCAGGAGACGCGCCGGTTCATTTATAATACAAAGTGACACCCTTTACAAGCGCTCGTATGAGGGAGTGCTGCTACGCTGCCTAGACCAGGATGAGGCATACGCCATGCTAAAAGAAGCTCAAGGAGGGGAGTACGGTGCTCACCAGGGGGGCAATAAGTTACATCACCGCGTCCGACACATGGGGTACTATTGGCCCACAATGACGAAAGACGCGATGGACTACGTCAGGAAGTGTCATCAATGCCAGATACATGCAGATATAATACACTCGCCACCAGAAGAGTTACATCAATCAGTAATATCTTGGCCTTTCGCCGCCTGGGGCATGGACGTGATAGGGCCGATCAACCCGCCATCCTCTCAGGGGCACCAGTACATTCTTGCTGCGACCGATTATTTCTCTAAATGGGCTGAAGCCATTGCCTTAAGAAACGTGAAAGCCAGACACGTCGAAAGTTTCATCCGTCATGCCATATTATACCGGCACGGTATCCCTGAAAGAATCACCACCGACAACGGGACACCCTTCAAGAATGTCACTATCGACAGGCTATGCGCAAAGTTTAAGATTAAGCACTACTATTCGTCACCTTACTACCCTCCCGCGAACGGGTTAGCCGAGGTATTCAACAAGACTATCGTGAAAATCCTGAAGAAGACGGCGGCAGAAAATAAGAAGGACTGGGACAGGCGATTACCCGAGGCACTATGGGCATACAGGACCACGTACCGCACAGCCACCTGAGCCACACCCTACTCGTTGGTGTACGGCGCGGAAGCCATGATCCCGATGAAAATACAGATGGAGTCACTACGGGTTGCGCTCCAACACTCCTTGACGACTGAGTACAATGATAAAATCAGAATGGTCGAGCTTGACGACCTGGATGAAAAGAGACTCGCCGCTCAGCAAAGGCTTGAAATGTATAAAAAACAAATCTCAGCTTCATACGATAAACGAGTCCGGGGAAGGTCATTTAAAAGAGGCGACCTGGTGCTAATGATGAAACGTCTGGCACCAGCACAAGGCCCAAGGAGTAAATTCGATCCAAAATGGGATCCAGTGTGCATTATCGATGAAGTGTACTCCAATGGAGCCTATCGAGTAATAGATTGCAAAGGACAGGGCATCAGTACACTGGTGAATGGAAGGTTCTTGAAAAGATATTATGCCTGATGAAAGTCCATCATTATATTTTGTAAACGCCCCATTAGAGGGATGATGTAATGAAGAAAATACCAAGAGAAATGATACCATATAGGGTTCGGAGCAAAGTACTAATTATCTGCCTTTTCTTCCACAAGTATCAGAAAGTCGTCAAGGCTCAGGATACGCCGGGAATGACACCCCGCTCTTCAGGGCCATCAAGAAAGGGGGGTAAGCCCTTAATAGAGGCTCGATCACCACCCCTATTCGTACAAGCACAGGTTTGGGTCCTAACAGGGGGACGCTCTTCCCAAATGACTCAATCAATTCGCATGCAAAGCTCAAAATTTGTAAATAAATTAGCAATACAACATGAACCTAAAACTGCGGTAGTATACATATTGACACAGTATTTGTTACAACGTGTTCTAAAAATTTTGTTTTACGATTGGAGGTCATTACAGCTCAACTGTTTAAAGTTTTCAAACATTGGTCTAACAAGTTTGCTGCAGACTCCTCGACCGCCTTCCGTGCCGTTTCAGCTTCAGCTAGAACTAGAGCAGGATCAGGAATGTCCCTGAGAGACTGCTCCAACTCCGCAACTTGGGCTTTCACGACGTCGCGTTCCGCCTCCTGCTGATCAAGGGAAGATTGCAAACGAGTCCTCTAACTGCTAAGCTTGGATAGTTTAAGGTGGACGATCGAGCGTTCGGCTTGCAGCCGAGCCACCTCGTTGTCTATCTCTGCCAAACGAGCGGTGGCCTCTTGACATCCATCATCAACAATCTGTCAGTCCTTCTTCACTGCGGCCACCCCTGCCTCGTGTAACTCCAGTTTCGGGAGAAGAGACCGCAACTGACCACGCTTTTCCTCAGTGGAAGGGTTGACTTGGAGACTTTTTGCCTCACGTTCTCGGGCCACCCGTTCCTTAAACAGAGTCACTTGACTGACTACGGAGGACAAGTCAATCCCAAGCCAGGCAGCGTTAAGTCCTAATGCCTGCAACGCCTCATCTAAGATGGGCCATTCCTCCTCATGTCTTAAAGAGTCGGCGATGTCAGACAGAAGGCCTTTGAGAAGGTTTGCCTTGGTCCTTGATAGGCCCCGAAGGGATGAGACGAATGATTCTGGCAACGCCATAGGCGCTGAGGCATCAACGGAAGCAGCTGCTGGCACAGAGAGTAAAAACCGTTAATACAGGAAAATCATCATCAGGAAGGAAGCAGTCAAGACGATAGAAGCAAGTGATATACCGGCAACATCATGAATGCCAACGGTAAGGGCGCTGGACGAAGCGGCAGGCACAGGTGACGCTGGGGCCGGCTCCGTTGTTCCCTCAGTCAATGGTTCGGGCAATTTCGAAGAGGATATCACCACGACCTTGGGAATATTGGCATCAGGCGCCGGCCCAGCAACAGAAGGGATTGTGATGGCAGGCACGGCTGGCAACAACGTGGCGACGGGCGAAGCTTCAATGGTAGATTCAATTAATGACGGTCCAGCGGAAGGAAGAGCCCCCACAACAGGTTCGAGCGCGCTCGACTCAATAGTAGGAACCGCTACCCCTTCCACGGTGGCGATGGTCACCTCCGGAACCCCACTTTGAGCTTCAGCGTCCGCCACAGAAGGATTGGGGGGAAGGGCAGACTCAGCAGGTTCTTCATCATCCAGGTCCATGAAGACCGCCCCCACGTCCTCTTCAGGGACAGACCTATCATAAATAGGCTCACTCTCATTGCTCCCCCGGGTAGGGCAGCCCTCGCTCAGGATGGCTTGAGAGCTCAACTCGCCCTCTTCCCTGGCTTCTCCCGTGGTGACGATCGGAGCATCGTCAGCTTCTTTTGAAAGCTGCTCCCGCAGGCGCTCGGCTCTGCGCAGTTTCCACAAATCCTTTATTTTCTTGCCACCACAGACTACAGGAAGACGGGGAGCAGTCTTCACCCGAGGGCCAGTGCGCTCAACCCCTACACCCTCATCGCCCTCATCACTGTCATCACCAATGTTATCACCATCATCACTGTCAGAGCCTCCGCCTCCACTACCTCCCGCATCATCATCACCTCCGCCAGCTCCGCCTATAGCATCATCGCCGTCCCTACCACCATCGCCTTCCGCAGCAACATCATCTTCCTCACCCCCTGCCTCGGCCATACCATCATCACCATCGTTGCCTTCTTCACCATCATCGCCTTCTTCACCATCGTCACCCTCATCTTCCCCTCTCAGAATGCTGCCCTCGGCAGGTAACTCATCGATAGGCCAAGAGATGGGAACTCTGGTCCCACTGCTGTCACATTCCTCTCCCCATGGGCGATCCAGCCTTCCAGGGTGTGCTCCGGCTTCTCATGATCGATCACCACATTCAAGGAAGTTTGCAACCTCTCTGTGCCTGGGACCGCGGGTTGATGAAGATTCTCCGATACATAGCTGAGCCCGTTGGCAGGAGTAGGTGTAACAATGGGGGGGGGGGGGGGGGGTGACGAAGACGGGCTCGGTAACGAGTATTTTATTCCGCACCAGCGCATATTGGCGGGCCCACCACCTCATCCACCCAAAGGTGGCCCCGGCAAAACACTGCGTCCCCGGGATCACGAAGGAACAGCCGGTTCCGGTCAACAGAAGTTGCCGCCACATCCACTTCCAGTGAATAGGCCCAACACCGTATGCCCGCTGCTCGCGCGTCATTGGCTCTAAGGTCGCTGGCACTCCCTGATCATACCCGAATTGGCGGGCAAAACGATTCAGATAATAAGGCTCCCTCCAGAACTCCAGCCCTTCGCGGAGTGGCAGTGACGAAGGACGAATCGCGATCAGGAAGGAACGCTCGTAATAATCAATGCTATCGTCATCCATGCACAGGACCGACTCTTCGCTACGGGTACCAGAGAAGTGATAAAAGTATATGTCATCAAGCCCCGTGATCCTATCCTCGATGGTGTTTAAGTTATGGCTGATCATCCTCTTCTTCTGGAAAAAGTGTAGCGGGAGCTTCCCCTCTCTGATGTAATCTCCGCACCGTACGCCGTAGACCCAGGGGAAGTATACTCTGAGCCAACCGGAGAAAAAGTGCCATCCGCAGTAAGCGGAGTTCATCCCATAGGCAGCTCGCTCCTTGTTGCTGATGATGTAGCCGAATGCCCGGTATATCGAACATAAGACTACTGGAGCCAGCGCGTACCGATGACCGTTTGCTAGAGCCCCTGCGACGGCGAAACAAGATACCCTGATATTATCCGCCTGCTTAGAGCTCGGGAGCGCCACGCAACTAAGCCAATATGCTAGGAAGCCGGCCAGCTTGCAGGAGGGGGAGAGCTTGTTGAGGCGCAGGAAGTTTTCCCTCATCCGTTTCTCTAAAAGCGCCTTATCACCACGACCTTCGTTGAAGGCCGCATAATCAAAGCTGAAGAAGGGAAAGGACGAGGCGTTAGCAAAAAGAAAGAAGCGTGACAGAGCAGTAAGGCACAATTCATTACAGAACACTTACTTCAAGCCGTGGCTGAGATAGACCAGCCAGTCCTCGAACAGGAGCTTATCTTTGAGACCCCAAAATTAGGGTAATTCGGCAAACAACTCATAGCAGGCCTCGGAGAAGAAGCCTTCATTAGTGCCTTTCTTCTTTCGCGACAGCTCATCGTCGCTTGGGACCCATTCGTCGTAGATCCTCCCGCGAATTGGGAGGCCTGCGATTCTGTTGAGATCCCAGAGCGAGATGCTTATCTCGCCGCACGGCATGTGAAAGGAATTGGTGATGGAGCACCAGTGGTTGAGGAAGCCCTTGTATACCCAGGGCTCTCGGCAAAAGTAGCTTGATGTCGCTTCAATCGCCTTGTACAAACCCACCGCCTGTAAGGTTGCCCTGTGCTGCTCTAGGATCCGGTTCGCCCACGCCTCATAGCCCGGATGAAGGACCAGATGGCCGCGAGTCCGGAACGCCCCGGACAACCAGACTTCGGCATCCCCCAGATGGTGAAACCTCTGGCAGAGAGTCTCGAAGTAATGCCTGGGAAAGGGCTAGTGGGGGTTGTGATTCGGCCCCAGGAAGATCATATCCTTCACACCCAGGACCAACTGCTGCTTCCCGTTCTTGGAGAGAGAACAACTGAGGAACGGCGCCGGGCCGGATGTCCAAGCATCGGCGCTGTAGAAGGAGTTGTTCCTACAGATGTCGGACAGTTCGATGCTCGGGAGGGACCGCTGCCGCTGATAACTCTTCGAGTAATGAATGTACTCCCGAGTGTAGGGGTTCCTCACGACGAGTGGCGCAGTGACAAGCTTGACACTAGACCAGGCCACCTTCATTTTGTCCGATCTAGACTTGGCCTGGTTCTCCAAGTACACTTGCTTGGCGCCTTTGCCAGCCCTCTTCGGGCGACCGCGCCTGGTGGCCTGGGTAGGGATCGACGGACTCGCCTCGCCCTCTTCAGAACCCGTTGTCCCGTCACTCCGGAAACCCCGGAGAGGAGCTTACTAGGCATCCCATTGCTCCTGCGTGCCCCTGTCTGGAGGGGGCGGCACGATCCTATCGCAAAGGATCTTTTTCTGTATATCATTCGATAATGTGAGGATGCGCTCATAAAAGTTGAACATTTTCGGAGGGAGAAACCACTATGGATTTTCAGCAGACGGTCTGACGACCTGCTTGGCAGCAGCGCGCTTACGCTTGGAAGGAGTCTGGGGAGGACCCGAAGGACCGGCCTGTGAAGGATCGCTAGCCATTGTAACCTGCAAACGGTATGCAGAAAACTCAGGTACAAAGTAAAGGGGAGATGTTCGCACAAAGTCGATCAAACATCCATAAAAGCCAAAGGGGACACAAAGCAGCAAATGAACAAAGTACAAGTGCCAACCCAGGCCATTGCGGAACGCACTAGAAACCAATGGAAGAAGAAATGAAATGAACAACATCCACAACCACAACATCATCGTCACAAAACATACAAGCAAGGAAAGACAGAAGTAAAGCGAAAAGTATAAATTAGCATTCATCAACCATAAGGGCCATTCCAAATGTCTAAATTGTTAATATCAATTGTTTAAATGATCGAACAACAACAGTCAATGTAAAACGACTCAAAATTACGGGGACCCTTCCCCGAAGCCAGAAAGCAAGGATCTCAGTCCTGCGTCAGCGGGAGAACCCGAGCCTTCAACTCATCGACTTTCGCCCGGACCTGGCCTTCCTTGAAGATCAAGTCCACTAGGATGGAAATGCACTGTTGCACGAGATCGAAATTCAGGTGCTCAGCGTTGGCATAGTTCCTTATGATCAAAACGTTGACCGCTAGGTCGTCATGTTCTCGTATGGCCTCCCTGACCATCCTCCAGATGCCAGCACGGAGATCCGGATACTCGGCCTCCGCCAAAGGGACAAGCCAAGCTAGAAATCGCCTACTCTCCCTCTTCTCCTCCTTCAGGAAGTTGAGTCGCTTCGACAGGGATAGGAAAGTGATAAGTACCTAATATTGTATAATTAACCCTGGTTGTTAAGATCAATATCATTATTTTTCTGGTTAATTATCCCTCATAAGGTTAATTTTCTGTCCTCAGGTGTTCAGAAGAGGTTGCGCAAGATCCAAGCCAATCAAAGCGATTAAAGGCCCAAAAGAAAGCAAGATCAACCATCAGGGCAGCTTGAAAGGAAATCAGACCGTAAAAATCGAAGGATGGATCATGTTCTATGGTGGACCGCATCACAACCGTTCATTTGAAAATCTAGGGGTTGGATGTCCTCATCACCATCATTCCATGGTCCATCACATCCATCATGTGGGCCAGCAATAGGAGAACAGATCTAGCCGTCCAGGGAAGCTGCAACACATCATCCATCCATATTAGCCATCCAACGGTCCTTCAGCTCCACGCGTGCATCACCATGGTCAGGGTTGGACATCCAAGCCTCAGCAATAGCTGCCCTTTCAATCCAGCCGTTCATCAAGTGGAGCCACCTGACAAGTGTAATCAGCACACGTATGCAAGCAGAAGCCCAAGGGCAGTCCATCCATGCCACACTTCTAATAGCTGGACATCTTTCAGCTCCATCAACGTCCAGCGTCACCGCCCCTGTACGAATCAGCATGATGAAGGCCATCAAGGCCAGCATCAAGTGGACCGTTTATCAGCAGTCCAGCTCAGCACACGTGCTGATCATGGACCCATCTCCAAACCTCCAGCAGTGCTGCAATTTTCATCAGCGTCCAAACAGTGGACCCCATTTAGATCAGACGTCCACCTATGTCAGCAGCCATCCACCATCTTCAATTTCCAACAGTCCATCACAACAGCAGTGGACGTCAGTCCAGCTGAAACTAGCTCAGCCGTTCATCAAGTGGGCCGTTCACTCTCCAACACAGCAGCCAAAATCTCCAGCCGTCCATCAGGTGGATCACCAGTCTTCACACGTGCAGGGCTGGATGATCAGCAACAACCACACGTGCAGCATCCATCAGCAGTTGTCCATCAAAATGGGCCCCACTCCAACGCACCAGCAGCACTCCTCACATGTGTTGCCAACCACACGTGCAACATCCCCACACGTGCAGCAGTAATGCTGCAGCTGGACCGTCCACATCTCCAGCTTCCAACCCGTCCAGCAAGTAGGCCCCACTCAGGAGTTTTCAACCGTCCACACAGAGCATCAGCACCGTCCAGCAAGGTGGACTCCATTTCCAGCCGTCCACTCCCTCCAATCACCAGCCGTCCATCCTCCATCACCACATGTCCAGCAGTGGACGTCCAACTCCATCAGCTCCTCACCTGCTGCACATCAATGCCGTCCATCAAGCAGGTGGACCCACCGTCATCAGCTACTGTCCAGCAACAGCAGCAGCTGCCAAGACAGCAACCGTCCATCAATGTGGAGTTGATGAATGTCCAGCAATGGACAGTTTTCTCCATTCCACCGTCCATCAAGATGGGCTCCATCTTCAACATCCAGCGGGTGGACAGCTCCATCTTCTTCTCACATGTGCACCAGGTGGACCACTCCATCTTGTGAACATGTCTCCAGCAAAAGTGGGCCCCATCTCCAGCTAACATGCAACAAGAGAGGAGCTCTCTCTCTCTCTCTCTCTCTCTCTCTCTCTCTCTCTATCTCTCTCTCTCTCCCCACACATGTGTAAGGCATGGAATGCCACCTCATCATCCAAGCCTCACTCCAAGCCCAAACCTAAAAGAAAAGTTGCTTTAGGCTTGGAGTGACACCTAGGCTTGGAGTACTCTTCTTGCCACATGTCCATCCAAGCCTAACTCCATTCCCAAACCTAAAGAAACTTTTGGTGTGCCACCTAGGATTGGGAGGAGGCTTGGAAGCTTCTCATGAGGCTATAAAAGGAGGCCTCTCCCTCTCAATCCCTCAATCCCTCTCATCCCTCAAATCCCACAATCCAAGTCTTCTTTTCTTTTCTTCTTTTTCTTTGTAGAAGTAGAGTAGTATTCTCTTTTGTAGAGAATTTAGTCTTCCATTGTAGCATGGTTGGCTAAACCTCTAGCTAAGGCTAGGGGTGAAGCCTTTGAAGAAATTTGCAAGATATAGTTCTTTTGGTTCAACATTGTGTGGTGTAAATGTGGGAGTTCTCTTTGGTTGATTGGTTTGGTTATCCACCTCGGCGGACGCTATTGTTGTGCAAGCCCCTTGATCCATCGTCGACTCCGGGCACGTTGGATGCTTGGGATCCCTTGCACACCAATTAGCTAGTTCATGATTGATAAAGTCCCTTGATCCATCGTCGACTCCGGGCACGTTGGATGCTTTGGATTCCCTACGGTCATCGAGCTAGTGCAGGTAAAGTCATCGATCTGTAAAATCCCTTGATCCATTGTAGACTCCGGGCACATTGGATGCTTTGGATTCCCTGCGATCGATGGACGAGATCTTAACGGTTGGATCGGTCAATCAAAGCCTCCTATCTTGTAAGTGTGCATTTGATCGTATGAATTGTGATCTTATTGGTTGACTTGTTGGCAAAGTTGTTGATCTGTACAATTCCTTGATCCATTGTCGACTCCGGGCACAGTGGATGCTTGGAATTCCCTGCGATCAACTAACGAGTGCTTCATGGTCAAATCAATCGGTTCAGATCACCATCTTTTATGAAATATGCAAATGTTTTAACTGTTTTATCTTCCGATTGGAATGAATCTTTATTCAATTCCAGTTGAGTTATAGTTGGACCAATAAATCAAATCTTATGAATGAATCAAAGGTGGATCCCTGATGCCTTAGCCCCTTTTCTATCCTTGTCCTTCACCACACACAACTTGCTCCACTCACGTGGATAAACCAAATTTCATCTCACTCACCTAAACTAATTCCTCTAAGTGTTCTTAACCCCAATCCCTATGGATCGACCTCGGTCTTACCGAGTATTTTACTACTTCGCTACCTGCACTTGGGTGTGCAATCTTCGGATTGTAGCAGAAAGAAGCAGCCAGAGAAGGCTCCGCCGCCTCCAGGACCGCCAATTCTTCCAAAAGGGAAGAATCGTCGATGAAGCTAGAAATGGCCTCCTTACGCTCGTCAGAGATGGAGACCATCGCCGAGACATTCTGGATAGCTCGAAGAATGGGGCTGGATTCCGCGCCGAGATGAGTCAAGGCTTCGGCCACCTCATCGCATTGACCAGCGAGAGATGACCAAGTCTCAGGATGGTCCAGAGCATTTAGAAGCCGCCTTAGGCAGTCTCGGGCCGCACGGAGGGAAGCGCGAGTTACGACCATCGTCTGCTAAGAAACAAGGCTGATGAACTAATACGGCAGTCCGACAAAAAGAGAGAAAACAGGAGGCAGCAAAAGCTAGTCGAGTGAAGTCAAAAAGGTAGGAAGACATACTAAGGTACACTCGAAACATTACTTAAGGTAACCGCAGGCATTACCTTCAAAAAAACTGATGCGATCCAGAAAGCTCGAAAGTCTATGAGACCTTACGCCTCTTCAAAGATAAATACCATATGTGCCCGAATACGAGGCAGAGGTTAAGGGGCTCATACACTTAAGTATCTAGTCTCGCAAAAGATCATTGCGATATATAAAAAAAACACACAAAATCGACGCACCCTGAAAATTTTACAAATCCTGTAAGCTGGGCGGGTGTGTCTCCACGCACCCCGAAAATTGAAAGGATGTCAAGATCACATTTCTGGGTACGTAAGACCCCACGCACCCTTAAACCTATCCAAACCCCAATTTTCGGGTGTGTGAAGGGCAATCCCTCAACAAAATCGACGAAGGGTGCATGAGGTCCCACGCACCCCATCAAAATAGGTTTTTCGACCAAGTTCATTGGCTGGGTGCGTGAGCCCCAACGCATCCTTAAAAGACGACTCGAATCCAATTTCATGGTGCGTGAAGTACCAGGACTTGCCCAGTTTGACGAAGGGTGCGTAGACCCCCACGCACCCAAAAATTCAGGAACTCCGCAAAAAATCCAAAATTACAGGTGCGTACCACCCTACGCATCCAAAAGGGGGCATCCAAAAATCCAAGTTCGAAATTACAGGGTGCGTAAGCACCCCACGCACCCTAAAGTCATTCCTACCTCGAATAAACAGGTGCGTGCGAAATAAAAAGATGTGTTGGGGACAATTGTTGGGTGCGTTGGAGAATAAAAGGGTGCGTAAGCTCGACGGGGGATATTGTTCGCTCGCCTCAAGTGTAAGGCTGCGATGTAGTAATAAATCTCGGTAAGACCGAGGTCGATCCACAGGGAATTAGAAACAATCTCCAAACTACTCCAGCAACTCAGTTTTTGGAAGAAAATCAGATTAATTGAGTAATTAACTAAAACAGTAACTTTAATAGAAAATCAGTAATTCAAAGTACTAAGGCATTCAAGGATCCACTTGTAGCAATCCCATGTCAATTCAATCAACCCAAGTAGAGAACACAACTAGATTTGAAGTCCTATCTCTCATCTAGTTGGAAAATAAAGCATTCACACACATTCAATCCAAATCAAGTTGAACTTCCAAGTTCTAGTCCCATTCAATCAATGTAGAATTCAAAACCATAGCCTGCGGAGTAACAGCCATGCCTATGGACTATGGCCTGCTCAAGGGTTACTATAATTTGAATCTAAACAAGCATTATATGATAATCTCAGAGAATTGCAAGGAACTCATGTCCAGAGCACATGAACTCTCATAAAACATCTCAAACTACCACTTTTGGAAGCTAGAACATGAGAAAAATCCAAACTTGAATTAAAAAGTACTTGAATTAAACTGAAACCAACATGGAATTAACTACAAGCTTCACCTCTCAGCCTTAGCTGAGAGGTTCTAGCCGAGCATAGTCATGCTACAACTAAAAACTCTTAATGAAAGCATAAAACTAGAAAAATCAGAAATAGGAGAGTTGCATACGCTCCACGACAGCTTCCCCTCCTTAGAACCACGTTCCTTAACTTCTCTGATGACCTAGGAAGAGCCCCTAGGTGTCCTTTTATAGTAAGAAAGCTCCCTTGCGTCGAAAACATCCAGAATATGCGAAAGGTTACGCAGTGCGCAGCAGTTTTCGGAGTCCCGATTTAGAAAGGACTTTGTTTACGCAGAGCGGACCGGTCTAGACCGGTCGGACTGGCATTTTAAATAGTCCAGAGAGTGCAGCCGACCAGTCAAGACCAGTCGGGCTTTGTTTTGGAAACATCCAGCGTGCATAGCCGACCGGTCAAGACCGGTCGATCTGTCTTTTGCCTTGTCCAGTGCACATGGCCGACCGGTCAAGACCGGTCAGTCTACTCTTCACTTTGATCAGCAAACATGGCCGACCGGTCAAGACTGGTCTGGCTCCTCTGGCCGACCGGTCAAGACCGGTCGGACCCTCTTCACTTTGTTCTTCTTTCTTTCTTTTCTCCTCTTTTTTCCTTCTTTCTCTTCTCCTTGCTTTCTTCTTTCTTCAGTCCTCTTTCGTCCTTCATCCAATAGCTCCAAATGCTTTCTTTTAATCCCTAATTGAATGAAGTCTGCTCTCATCCCCTATAATCACAAAACATGTGTTAGATGGGCCCTTAAATCATGAAAATTGTGCAAACCATGTCATGTAATGGGCAATGCAATGTATAAATTGGAGGTTCAACACACCCCCCAACCAGGTTTTTACTAGTCCCCAGCAAAACATGCGTGAAACAATTTCAAACCTCCAATCCCAACTCTCCTTCAGAACCCATGATTCTATCCATTCCAAGGTGTAGAAGTATAAAATTTGAAAAAATTAGGTGATAGAAGCTGAGCCTTGGACTCTCAAAACATAAAAGGTGTCTACATGAAATTCCCGCTGATTGATTGATAAATAGAAGAACTCGAACAAATTCAACCTAGTGTGCATAGTGAAAGTTCATCTCATGAGTTCCTGGAATCATCTTCTTCATAGATTAAGTAAACCAAGGATCTTAAGGTGCACAGAGCAACAACAAGCCTATGACAAGAATTTGCCTTACCGTCCTTCCGACGGCCTTCACACTACGTCCCATTTCCGGCTTTGGTTATGGTTCGACCATCCCCCGGTTGGTAATAGGTAGCCCTTTTCGGAATTTCCACCATTTTTCTTTCCTTCCCGATTTCATCCTTTCTTTCTTTTTCTTTTAAATTAGATAGGATTTTTAGAAATCCATATCTTCTATTATTTTCCCATGGACAAGGATGGACAAAATACCCCGGCTTGGCTGCTCAACACCTTTAAATCAAAGTCTAGCTAATCCACAAATCACATAAACCTGTCAACTCATGAAAATCGTGTAATGTGAACTTGGTGTAAAGGTGTTCAAATTTTCTATCAATCACAACAATAGGGGAACTAACATACAAACCCTTATGTCAGAAGAAATTCAACACCTACAACATCACACACTTCGTATCTCCTCTTCTTATACTCATAGCATCTCGAATGTATAGAACCAAGATTTTCTAAAAGAGTTTTGAAATTTTAGAAAATTCAAAAAAAAAAATTCGCATGTGAGGCTCGAAATGTTGCAACATGCTAGATGAGGAATCTCATCTCACCCCCCAACCAAATCTTGCATTGTCCTCAATGTAAAAAGATATGCAATTAGCATGAACATGAGAGCAATGGTAAAATATGAGAGAGAGAGAATCAATAGTACCTGAGAGAGCGATCATGGAAGTCTCCAACCCAACAACTAAAACCTACTAAAACAGTAAAACGAAAGAAAACCTACTTGTGCTATACCTCCATCAGACTAGGAGATCAATCATCCTGATAGACAGGATCATTCAGAGTGATGGACATGTCCTCTGAATCAAATTTCTCAACAAATGGTTTAAGGCGTTGTCCATTAACTTTAAAACAGTTACCATTTGCTGCATTTTCAATCTCAACAGCCCCATGAGGAAAAATTTCTTTGATAATATATGGGCCGGTCCATCGAGATAGTAATTTTCCCGAAAAAAAGGTGAAGTCGGGAATTATACAAGAGTACTTTTTGTCCTTCATGGAAGGATTTCCTGAAGATGTGCTTGTCATGGAAAGCCTTCATCTTACTCTTGTAAATTCTCGAGTTCTCATATGCATCGTTCCGTATTTCATCAAGCTCATTTAATTGAAGTTTGCGAAGCGAACTAGCCTTGTCCATGTCAAAATTTAAAGCCCAAATTGCCCAATAGGCTTTGTGTTCTATCTCCACAGGCAAGTGGCAAGCTTTCCCATAGACAAGTTTATAAGGGGACATTTCAATGGGTGTCTTGTAGGCGGTACGGTGAGCCCAAAGTGCATCATCTAATCTTAGGGACCAATCCTTGCGATCCAGTCTCACCGTCTTTTCCAAAATCTGCTTGATTTCCCTATTGGAGATTTCAGCTTGCCCACTTGTTTGTGGGTGGTATGGGGTACTCACTTTGTGCCTAATACCATATTTCTTCATTAAAGTTTCGAAAGGTCTATTGCAAAAGTGAGAACCACCATCACTAATGATGGCCCGAGGCGTCCCAAATCTAGAAAGTATGTTTTCTTTGAGGAACTTGAGAACCGTACGATGATCGTTGGTTCTACATGGGATAGCCTCTATCCATTTAGACACATAGTCTACGGCAAGCAAAATATAGACATGTCCAAAAGATGAGGGGAATGGTCCCATGAAATCGATGCCCCAACAGTCAAAGACTTCAAGATGTTGAATTGGGGTGAGAGGCATCATATTTCGACGGGATAATCCTCCTAACTTCTGGCAGCGCTCGCACGCTTTGCAAAACTCGTGGGTGTCCTTAAATAACGTGGGCCAATAAAAACCACACTGCAGAATTTTCGCAGTTGTTTTCTTGGCCGAAAAATGACCCCCACATGCTTGATCATGACAAAAGGAGATGAATGAATTATGTTCATCATCTGGGACGCATCTCCTTATAATTTGGTCTGGGCAATATTTAAACAATAGAGGTTCATCCCATAAAAATCTGCGCACTTCCCTTAGAAATTTACGTTTATCCTGCGCAGTCCAATGAATCGGCATCGTACCTGTGGAAAGATAATTAGATATATCAGCGTACCATGGTGGATGCATAGCAACAAAGAGTTGCTCATCAGGGAATGAGTCCTCAATAGGTGACTCGTCAATGGAATTTGGTAGGACTAGGCGGGATAGATGATCCGCCACCACATTTTCCACCCCCTTCTTGTCTTTGATCTCCAAGTCGAATTCTTGAAGGAGTAGGATCCATCTAAGCAAACGGGGCTTAGAATCCTTCTTAGAAAGAAGGTATTTCAGCGCCGCATGATCCGTATAAACAATGACTTTGGATCCTATTAAGTATGGCCTGAATTTGTCCAAGGCAAAAATGACAGCTAGGAGCTCTTTCTCCGTAGTCGAATAATTAACTTGGGCGGGATTCAAGGTCCTACTTGCGTAGTAGATAACATGGGGCTTCTTATCCTTCTTTTGGCCTAACACCGCCCCAATAGCAAAATCGCTCGCATCGCACATCAACTCAAAAGGAATGGACCAATCTGGTGGTTGCATGATAGGAGCGGTTGTCAACATGTCTTTTAGCTTTGAAAAAGCTAATTGACATTCGGCACTCCACTCAAATTGGTTCTCCTTTTGTAGAAGGTTGCATAAAGGCCTTGAGATATGACTAAAATCCTTTATAAACCTTCTATAGAAACCGACGTGTCCAAGGAAGGACCGCACATCGCGTATGCTTTTGGGTGGTGGTAGATTGGAAATTATGTCAATTTTTGCCCGGTCTACCTCTATTCCATTGGACGAGATGGTATGTCCAACGACTATTCCTCTTTGTACCATGAAATGGCACTTTTCCCAGTTTAATACAAGTTGCTTCTCCTCACACCTCATCAAGACCAACTTCAAGTGGTTGAGACACTCATCAAATGTACTACCAAAAATAGAAAAGTCATCCATGAATACCTCAAGAAACTCACCCACCATGTCCGAGAAAATACTCAACATGCATCGTTGGAATGTGGCGGGTGCATTACATAACTCGAATGGCATCCTTCGGTAAGCGAAGGTGCCAAACGGGCATGTAAATGTGGTTTTCTCTTGGTCTTCCGGAGCTATCTCAATTTGGTTGTATCCGGAATAACCTATCTAGGAAGCAATAATAGGAATGGCCTGCCAACCTCTCCAAAATTTGATCCATAAATGGGAGAGGGAAGTGGTCTTTCCTAGTAACCGTGTTGAGCTTCCTATAATCAATACACATACGCCAACCGGTGGTCACCTTAGTTGGTATAAGCTGATTGTTGGTGTTTTCAATGATGGTAATACCGGATTTCTTGGGGACAACTTGGGTAGGACTCACCCATTGGCTATCTGAGATAGGGTAGATAATACCCACATCCAATAGCTTTAACACCTCGGCTTTGACAACCTCCATCATGTTTGGATTTAGCCGTCTTTGAGGTTGTCTAGTCATTTTTGCATTTTCTTCAAGGTGTATTCGGTGAGTGCAAACTGAAGGATCTATCCCTTTGAGATCCACTATTGTCCAACCTATGGCTTCCCTATGTTCTTTGAGTAACTCAATCAACTTGAGCTCTTGGTCTTTCTCAAGGTGGGAGGCAATGACAACTGGGAACGTTTCCTCTTGACCTAAATATACGTATTTAAGCTCGGATGGCAATGGTTTGAGGTCAAGCTTCGGTGGTTTGTTGTTAGACGGTAGAGGCCTTGATGTGGTTGGTGGCAATTTTTCAAAATGGGGCCTCCACCGGCTAGTACCAACTACCGATCTTTCTATATTCAATGCTTGCACAATTTCACTAATGATGGGGTCTTCAGAATCCATGAAATGTGCTAAGCATGTCTCCAAGCTTTCTAGTGGTTCAAGTTGGAGGAGTTCTTCTTCTTCAAAAGTTTCAAGCATGTTTACTTCGAAGAACTCATCATCATTGATATCCCTATGTCTTTTGCCCAAGTGAAACACATTCACCTCTAGTGTCATGTTTCCAAAAGATAGTTGCATCACTCCATTCCGACAATTGATGATTGCGTTTGATGTGGCAAGGAATGGGCGGCCTAATATCACTGGTATTTGGGTGCTAGCATCCAAAACCGGTTGTGTGTCCATGATGATAAAATCTACCGGGTAGTAGAATTCGTCAACTTAGACTAGAACATCCTCAACTATCCCCCTCGGCACACGGATAGATCTATCAGCGAGTTGCAACGTAGTTTTGGTGGGTTTTAATTCACCAAGACCCAATTGCTCATATACCGAGTATGGGATCAAGTTCACACTCGCCCCCAAATCTAACAAGGCACGTTCAATCCGGTAGTCTCTAATGATACATGAGACGGTGGGACTACCGGGATCTTTGAATTTTGGGGGGGGTCTTTTGAGTGAGGATGGCACTCACTTGCTCAGTTAAGAAGGCCTTTTGCTGCACATTATATTTACGTTTTGTTGTGCATAGGTCTTTTAGAAACTTGGCATAAGAGGGGATTTGTTTGATGGCATCAAGCAAAGGGATATTAATCTTGACTTGTCTAAAAATCTCTAGAATATCATGAGAATTTGGGAGAGATTTTGGGGCAACCAATCTTGAAGGGAATGGTGCCACGGGCTTGTAAATGCATTCCGGTTGTTGTGGGGCTAAGTTAGATTCATCTTCATCCTCAGAATTTACCAGATCATTGACCGGAATAGTTTTTTCAATTTGTTTACCACTTCTAAGGGTGGTGATGGATTTGGCTTGCTCCATGTTTTGGTTGGAAGGATTAGGGGTGCTCACTTCATGTACTTGCTTTGGATTGGGCTGAGGTTGGGCCGGAAAGGTCCATTCCCTAGCATTCAAGCGTCCCTTACTCTCATCAACCGAGGCTTTAAGCTCTTAGAACATTTGCTGATTCGATTGATTGATTTGCGTTTGCCCTTGTATAAATGCCTTCAAGGTATCCTCCATTGAGAATTGAGGTGGGGCCATATTTTGCATGGGTGGCCCTCTTTGAGAATTGGTAGGATTGCCTGTAGGAGCATTCTTCCAACTAAAATTTAGGTGGTTCTTCCAACTCTCATTATACGTATTACCTACCGGTCCATTGAAAGGCCGTTGATAACCATATGTGGCATTGTCGTGTTCATGTAATACCTCTTGAAATGCAGGAATTGTGGGACAATCTTGCGTAGCATGTAAATCGGTGAGGCAAATCCCACATATGGTTTCAACAGCTTCATTGGACTTGGGAACTCCACTTTTACTAAGTTCCATGGCTTCAACCTTCCTTGTGAGGTTGGCTATCCTTGCATTCACATCGTCTTCCTCCTTAAGGACATAGATCCCTCCTTTCTCTTGAGTGGGTTTGGAGTTATTTGGTTTATCCGATGTATCCCAAGATTGGGCATTTTCAGCCAACATGTCCAAGTAACTCCAAGCCTCATCTGGATTTTTACTCATAAACTCACCATTGCACATCATCTCCACAAATTGGCGCATATTGGAACTTAATCCATCATTAAAAAAGTTTATGATTCGCCAACTCTCATATCCATGATGTGGGCAAGCAAGCAGGAGATCTTTAAATCTTTTCTAACATTGAAAGAAAGATTCACCTTCTTTAGCCGAGAAATTCATTATGGCCCTTCGAAGGGTGTTCGTTTTATGAGCCGGGAAGAACTATTTTAAGAATTCCCGGTTCATCTCAACCCATGACCCAATCGAATGTGGTCTGAGAGAGTGAAGCCAATCTTTGGCTCTTTCTTTCAAAGTGAAAGGAAAAAGTTTAAGTCTGATAGTATCCTCGGAAACATTGGTGTAATGTAAGGTGGCCAACACTTCTTTGAATTCTTTCAAGTGTAAGTATGGGCGGTCAGAATCTAGCCCATGGAACTTTGGTAAGAGTTGAATTACACCCGGTTTTATGTCAAAGTTTCCACCGTTTGTTGGTAGAACCACGCAAGAGGGTGTAATTGTTCGGGCAGGTTGTAGGTAGTCCCGTAGTGATCTCATTGGAGGAACATTATATACCTCATTCTCTCCTACTCCTTCCTGATTTGCGTTTGTAGTTGGAGTAGGGGGGGGAGGATTCCTTAAAGGTGTTCGTTCCATATTCCTCAAACTTTCACAATGCTCTTGGTAATTTCGGACTCAGTCTATGGACTGACAATGATCCAACTAGACCACCTTCAGATTGGAGACGATTTGAGTGATTACGTTCCCAACGGGACATAAACCACTCAACCAAAAATCAAAACTAATCCTAACCTAGAACACTGAAGTCTGAAATTAATATGAAAAAACTAAGTTAGAAAGGTATCACCTAATGTGCTTGAACTTAGAGAAGAATTCCTACAAAACAGAAAAATTTGTTAGTTCTAAGAAAATCAGAAAAACCTATCTACTTCTACTTCTACAGCTACTGAACTATTTGAAAACCGTTATCTAAGCATGTCTCCAAGCTTTCTAGTGGTTCAAGTTGGAGGAGTTCTTCTTCTTCAAAAGTTTCAAGCATGTTTACTTCGAAGAACTCATCATCATCGACATCCCTATGTCTTTTGCCCAAGTGAAACACATTCACCTCTAGTGTCATGTTTCCAAAAGATAGTTGCATCACTCCATTCCGGCAATTGATGATTGCGTTTGATGTGGCAAGGAATGGGCGGCCTAATATCACCGGTATTTGGGTGCTAGCATCCAAAACCAGTTGTGTGTCCAAGACGATAAAATCTACCGGGTAGTAGAATTCGTCAACTTGGACTAGAACATCCTCAACTATCCCCCTCGGCACACAGATAGATCTATCAGCGAGTTACAACGTGGTTTTGGTGGGTTTTAATTCACCAAGACCCAATTGCTCATATACCGAGTATGGGATCAAGTTCACACTCGCCCCCAAATCTAACAAGGCACGTTCAATCCGGTAGTCTCCAATGATACATGAGACGGTGGGACTACAGGGATCTTTGAATTTTGGGGGGGTCTTTTGAGTGAGGATGGCACTCACTTGCTCAGTTAAGAGGGCCTTTTGCTGCACATTATATTTACGTTTTGTTGTGCATAGGTCTTTTAGAAACTTGGCATAAGAGGGGATTTGTTTAATGGCATCAAGCAAAGGGATATTAATCTTGACTTGTCTAAAAATCTCTAGAATATCATGAGAATTTGGGAGAGATTTTGGGGCAACCAATCTTGATGGGAATGGTGCCACGGGCTTGTAAATGCGTTCCGGTTGTTGTGGGGCTAAGTTAGATCCATCTTCATCCTCAGAATTTACCGGATCATTAGGCACATCGGCCTTCACCGGAATAGTTTTGTCAATTTGTTTACCACTTCTAAGGGTGGTGATGGATTTGGCTTACTCCATGTTTTTGTTGGAAGGATTAGGAGTGCTCACTTGATGTACTTGCTTTGGATTGGGCTGAGGTTGGGCCGGAAAGGTCCCTTCCCTAGCATTCAAGCGTCCCTTAGTCTCATCAATCGAGGCTTTAAGCTCTTAGAACATTTGCTGATTCGATTGATTGATTTGCGTTTGCCCTTGTATAAACGCCTTCAAGGTATCCTCCATTGAGAATTGAGGTGGGGCCATATTTTGCATGGGTGGCCCTCTTTGAGAATTGGTAGGATTGCCCGTAGGAGCATTCTTCCAACTAAAATTTGGGTGGTTCTTCCAACTCTCATTATACATATTACCTACCGGTCCATTGAAAGGCCGTTGATAACCATATGTGGCATTGGCGTGTTCATGTAATACCTCTTGAAATGCAGGAATTGTGGGACAATCTTGCGTAGCATGTAAATCGGTGAGGCAAATCCCACATATGGTTTCAACAGCTTCATTGGACTTGGGAACTCCACTTTTACTAAGTTCCATGGCTTCAACCTTCCTTGTGAGGTTGGCTATCCTTGCATTCACATCGTCTTCCTCCTTAAGGACATAGATCCCTCCTTTCTCTTGAGTGGGTTTGGAGTTATTTGGTTTATCCGATGTATCCCAAGATTGGGCATTTTCAGCCAACATGTCCAAGTAACTCCAAGCCTCATCTGGATTTTTACTCATAAACTCACCATTGCACATCATCTCCACAAATTGGCGCATATTGGAACTTAATCCATCATTAAAAAAGTTTATGATTCGCCAACTCTCATATCCATGATGTGGGCAAGCAAGCAGGAGATCTTTAAATCTTTTCTAACATTGAAAGAAAGATTCACCTTCTTTAGCCGAGAAATTCATTATGGCCCTTCGAAGGGTGTTCGTTTTATGAGCCGGGAAGAACTATTTTAAGAATTCCCGGTTCATCTCAACCCATGACCCAATCGAATGTGGTCTGAGAGAGTGAAGCCAATCTTTGGCTCTTTCTTTCAAAGTGAAAGGAAAAAGTTTAAGTCTGATAGTATCCTCGGAAACATTGGTGTAATGTAAGGTGGCCAACACTTCTTCGAATTCTTTCAAGTGTAAGTATGGGCGGTCAGAATCTAGCCCATGGAACTTTGGTAAGAGTTGAATTACACCCGGTTTTATGTCAAAGTTTCCACCGTTTGTTGGTAGAACCACGCAAGAGGGTGTAATTGTTCGGGCAGGTTGTAGGTAGTCCCGTAGTGATCTCATTGGAGGAACATTATATACCTCATTCTCTCCTACTTATGCTATACCTCCATCAGACTAGGAGATCAATCATCCTGATAGACAGGATCATTCAGAGTGATGGACATGTCCTCTGAATCAAATTTCTCAACAAATGGTTTAAGGCGTTGTCCATTAACTTTAAAACAGTTACCATTTCCTACATTTTCAATCTCAACAGCCCCATGAGGAAAAATTTCTTTGATAATATATGGGCCGGTCCATCGAGATCGTAATTTTCTCAGAAAAAAGGTGAAGTCGGGAATTATATAAGAGTACTTTCTGTCCTTCATGGAAGGATTTCCTGAAGATGTGCTTGTCATGGAAAGCCTTCATCTTACTCTTGTAAATTCTTGAGTTCTCATATGCATCGTTCCGTATTTCATCAAGCTCATTTAATTGAAGTTTGCAAAGCGAACTAGCCTTGTCCATGTCAAAATTTAAAGCCCGAATTGCCCAATAGGCTTTGTGTTCTATCTCCACAGGCAAGTGGCAAGCTTTCCCATAGACAAGTCTATAAGGGGACATTCCAATGGGTGTCTTGTAGGCGGTGCGGTGAGCCCAAAGTGCATCATCTAATCTTAGGGACCAATCCTTGCGATCCGGTCTCACCGTCTTTTCCAAAATCTGCTTGATTTCCCTATTAGAGATTTCAGCTTGCCCACTTGTTTGTGGGTGGTATGGGGTACTCACTTTGTGCCTAATACCATATTTCTTCATTAAAGTTTCGAAAGGTCTATTGCAAAAGTGAGAACCACCATCACTAATGATGGCCCGAGGCGTTCCAAATTTAGAAAGTATGTTTTCTTTGAGGAACTTGAGAACCGTACGATGATCGTTGGTTCTACATGGGATAGCCTCTATCCATTTAGACACATAGTCTACAGCAAGCAAAATATAAACATGTCCAAAAGATGAGGGGAATGGTCCCATGAAATCGATGCCCCAACAGTCAAAGACTTCAAGATGTTGAATTGGGGTGAGAGGCATCATATTTCGACGGGATAATCCTCCTAACTTCTGCAGCGCTCGCACGCTTTGCAAAACTCGTGGGTGTCCTTAAATAAAGTGGGCCAATAAAAACCACACTGCAGAATTTTCGCAGTTGTTTTCTTGGCCGAAAAATGACCCCCACATGCTTGATCATGACAAAAGGAGATGACTGAATTATGTTCATCATCGGGGACGCATCTCCTTATAATTTGGTCTGGGCAATATTTAAACAATAGAGGTTCATCCCAGAAAAATCTGCGCACTTCCCTTAGAAATTTACGTTTGTCCTGCGCAGTCCAATGAATCGGCATCGCACCTGTGGAAAGATAATTGGCTATATCAGCGTACCATGGTGGATGCATAGCAACAAAGAGTTGCTCATCAGGGAATGAGTCCTCAATAGGTGACTCGTCAATGGAATTTGGTAGGACTAGGCGGGATAGATGATCCGCCACCACATTTTCTACCCCCTTCTTGTCTTTGATCTCCAAGTCGAATTCTTGAAGGAGTAGGATCCATCTAAGCAAACGGGGCTTAGCATCCTTCTTAGAAAGAATGTATTTCAGCGCCGCATGATCCGTATAAACAATGACTTTGGATCCTATTAAGTATGGCCTGAATTTGTCCAAGGCAAAAATGACAGCTAGGAGCTCTTTCTCCGTAGTCGAATAATTAACTTGGGCGGGATTCAAGGTCCTACTTGCGTAGTAGATAACATGGGGCTTCTTATCCTTCTTTTGGCCTAACACCGCCCCAATAGCAAAATCGCTCGCATCGCACATCAACTCAAAAGGAATGGACCAATCTGGTGGTTGCATGATAGGAGCGGTTGTCAACATGTCTTTTAGCTTTGAAAAAGCTAATTGACATTCGACACTCCACTTAAATTGGTTCTCCTTTTGTAGAAGGTTGCATAAAGGCCTTGAGATATGACTAAAATCCTTTATAAACCTTCTATAGAAACCGGCGTGTCCAAGGAAGGACCGCACATCGCGTATGCTTTTGGGTGGTGGTAGATTGAAAATTATGTCAATTTTTGCCCGGTCTACCTCTATTCCATTGGACGAGATGGTATGTCCAAGGACTATTCCTCTTTGTACCATGAAATGACACTTTTCCCAGTTTAATACAAGTTGCTTCTCCTCACACCTCATCAAGACCAACTTCAAGTGGTTGAGACACTCATCAAATGTACTACCAAAAATAGAAAAGTCATCCATGAATACCTCAAGAAACTCACCCACCATGTCCGAGAAAATACTCAACATGCATCGTTGGAATGTGGCGGGTGCATTACATAACCCGAATGGCATCCTTCGGTAAGCGAAGGTGAAAAACGTGCATGTAAATGTGGTTTTCTCTTGGTCTTCCGGAGCTATCTCAATTTGGTTGTATCCGGAATAACCATCTAGGAAGCAATAATAGGAATGGCCTGCCAACCTCTCCAAAATTTGATCCATAAATGGGAGAGGGAAGTGGTCTTTCCTAGTAACCGTGTTGAGCTTCCTATAATCAATGCACATACGCCAACCGGTGGTCACCTTAGTTGGTATAAGCTGATTGTTGGTGTTTTCAATGATGGTAATACCGGATTTCTTGGGGACAACTTGGGTAGGACTCACCCATTGGCTATCTGAGATAGGGTAGATAATACCCACATCCAATAGCTTTAACACCTCGGCTTTGACAACCTCCATCATGTTTGGATTTAGCCGTCTTTGAGGTTATCTAGTCATTTTTGCATTTTCTTCAAGGTGTATTCGGTGAGTGCAAACCAAAGGATCTATCCCTTTGAGATCCGCTATTGTCCAACCTATGGCTTCCCTATGTTCTTTGAGTAACTCAATCAACTTGAGCTCTTGGTCTTTCTCAAGGTGGGAGGCAATGACAACTGGGAACGTTTCCTCTTGACCTAAATATACGTATTTAAGCTCGGATGGCAATGGTTTGAGGTCAAGCTTCAGTGGTTTGATGTTAGACGGTAGAGGCCTTGATGTGGTTGGTGGCAATTTTTCAAAATGGGGCCTCCACCAGCTAGTACCAACTACCGGTCTTTCCATATTCAATGCTTGCACAATTTCACTAATGATGGGGTCTTCAGAATCCATGAAATGTGCTAAGCATGTCTCCAAGCTTTCTAGTGGTTCAAGTTGGAGGAGTTCTTCTTCTTCAAAAGTTTCAAGCATGTTTACTTCGAAGAACTCATCATCATCGACATCCCTATGTCTTTTGCCCAAGTGAAACACATTCACCTCTAGTGTCATGTTTCCAAAAGATAGTTGCATCACTCCATTCCGGCAATTGATGATTGCGTTTGATGTGGCAAGGAATGGGCGGCCTAATATCACCGGTATTTGGGTGCTAGCATCCAAAACCGGTTGTGTGTCCAAGACGATAAAATCTACCGGGTAGTAGAATTCGTCAACTTGGACTAGAACATCCTCAACTATCCCCCTCGGCACACAGATAGATCTATCAGCGAGTTACAACGTGGTTTTGGTGGGTTTTAATTCACCAAGACCCAATTGCTCATATACCGAGTATGGGATCAAGTTCACACTCGCCCCCAAATCTAACAAGGCACGTTCAATCCGGTAGTCTCCAATGATACATGAGACGGTGGGACTACAGGGATCTTTGAATTTTGGGGGGGTCTTTTGAGTGAGGATGGCACTCACTTGCTCAGTTAAGAGGGCCTTTTGCTGCACATTATATTTACGTTTTGTTGTGCATAGGTCTTCTAGAAACTTGGCATAAGAGGGGATTTGTTTAATGGCATCAAGCAAAGGGATATTAATCTTGACTTGTCTAAAAATCTCTAGAATATCATGAGAATTTGGGAGAGATTTTGGGGCAACCAATCTTGATGGGAATGGTGCCACGGGCTTGTAAATGCGTTCCGGTTGTTGTGGGGCTAAGTTAGATCCATCTTCATCCTCAGAATTTACCGGATCATTAGGCACATCGGCCTTCACCGGAATAGTTTTGTCAATTTGTTTACCACTTCTAAGGGTGGTGATGGATTTGGCTTACTCCATGTTTTTGTTGGAAGGATTAGGAGTGCTCACTTGATGTACTTGCTTTGGATTGGGCTGAGGTTGGGCCGGAAAGGTCCCTTCCCTAGCATTCAAGCGTCCCTTAGTCTCATCAATCGAGGCTTTAAGCTCTTAGAACATTTGCTGATTCGATTGATTGATTTGCGTTTGCCCTTGTATAAACGCCTTCAAGGTATCCTCCATTGAGAATTGAGGTGGGGCCATATTTTGCATGGGTGGCCCTCTTTGAGAATTGGTAGGATTGCCCGTAGGAGCATTCTTCCAACTAAAATTTGGGTGGTTCTTCCAACTCTCATTATACATATTACCTACCGGTCCATTGAAAGGCCGTTGATAACCATATGTGGCATTGGCGTGTTCATGTAATACCTCTTGAAATGCAGGAATTGTGGGACAATCTTGCGTAGCATGTAAATCGGTGAGGCAAATCCCACATATGGTTTCAACAGCTTCATTGGACTTGGGAACTCCACTTTTACTAAGTTCCATGGCTTCAACCTTCCTTGTGAGGTTGGCTATCCTTGCATTCACATCGTCTTCCTCCTTAAGGACATAGATCCCTCCTTTCTCTTGAGTGGGTTTGGAGTTATTAGGTTTATCCGATGTATCCCAAGATTGGGCATTTTCAGCCAACATGTCCAAGTAACTCCAAGCCTCATCTGAATTTTTACTCATAAACTCACCATTGCACATCATCTCCACAAATTGGCGCATATTGGAACTTAATCCATCATTAAAAAAGTTTATGATTCGCCAACTCTCATATCCATGATGTGGGCAAGCAAGTAGGAGATCTTTAAATCTTTCCCAACATTGAAAGAAAGATTCACCTTCTTTAGCCGAGAAATTCATTATGGCCCTTCGAAGGGTGTTTGTTTTATGAGCCGGGAAGAACTTTTTCAAGAATTCCCGGTTCATCTCAACCCATGACCCAATCGAATGTGGTCTGAGAGAGTGAAGCCAATCTTTGGCTCTTTCTTTCAAAGTGAAAGGAAACATTTTTAAGTCTGATAGTATCCTCAGAAACATTGGTGTAATGTAAGGTGGCCAACATTTCTTCGAATTCTTTCAAGTGTAAGTACGGGCGGTCAGAATTTAGCCCATGGAACTTTGGTAAGAGTTGAATTACACCCGGTTTTATGTCAAAGTTTCCACCGTTTGCTGGTAGAACCACGCAAGAGGGTGTAATTGTTCGGGCAGGTTGTAGGTAGTCCCGTAGTGATCTCATTGGAGGAACATTATGTACCTCATTCTCTCCTATTCCTTCCTGATTTGCGTTTGTAGTTGGAGTAGGGGAGGATTCCTTAAAGATGTTCGTTCCATATTCCTCAAACTTTCACAATGCTCTTGGTAATTTCGGACTCGTCTATGGACTGACAATGGTCCAACTAGACCACCTTCAGATTGGAGACGATTTGAGTGATTACGTTCCCAACGGGACATAAACCACTCAACCAAAAATCAAAACTAATCCTAACCTAGAAAACTGAAGTCTGAAATTAATATGAAAAAACTAAGTTAGAAAGGTATCACCTGATGTGCTTGAACTTAGAGAAGAATTCCTACAAAACAGAAAAATTTGTTAGTTCTAAGAAAATCAGAAAAACCTATCTACTTCTACTTCTACAGCTACTGAACTATTTGAAAACCGTTATCTATTTCCCCGGCAGCGGGGCCAAAAACTTGTTCGCTCGCCTCAAGTGTAAGGCTGCGATGTAGTAATAAATCTCGGTAAGACCGAGGTCGATCCACAGGGAATTAGAAACAATCTCCAAACTACTCCAGAAACTCAGTATTTGAAAGAAAATCATATTAATTGAGTAATTAACTAAAACAGTAACTTTAATAGAAAATCAGTAATTCAAAGTACTGAGGCATTCAAGGATCCACTTGTAGCAATCCCATGTCAATTCAATCAACCCAAGTAGAGAACACAACTAGATTTGAAGTCCTATCTCTCATCTAGTTGGAAAATAAAGCATTCACACACATTCAATCCAAATCAAGTTGAACTTTCAAGTTCTAGTCCCTTTCAATCAATGTAGAATTCAAAACCATAGCCTATGGAGTAACAGCCATGCCTATGGACTATGGCCTGCTCAAGGGTTACTATAATTCGAATCTAAACAAGCATTATATGATAATCTCAGAGAATTGCAAGGAACTCATGTCCGGAGCACATGAACTCTCATAAAACATCTCAAACTACCACTTTTGGAAGCTAGAACATGAGAAAAATCCAAACTTGAATTAAAAAGTACTTAAATTAAACTGAAACCAACATGGAATTAACTACAAGCTTTACCTCTCAGCCTTAGCTGAGAGGTTCTAGCCGAGCATAGTCATGCTACAACTAAAAACTCTTAATGAAAGCATAAAACTAGAAAAATAAAAAATAGGAGAGTTGCAGACGCTCCACGACAGCTTCCCCTCCTTAGAACCACGTTCCTTAGCTTCTCTGATGACCTAGGAAGAGTCCCTAGGTGTCCTTTTATAGTAAGAAAGCTCCCTTGCGTCGGAAACATCCAGAATCTGCGAAAGGTTACGCAGTGCGCAGCAGTTTTCGGAGTCCCGATTTAGAAAGGACTTTGTTTACGCAGGGCCGACCGGTCTAGACCGGTCGGGCTTTGTTTTGGAAACATCCAGCATGTATAGCCGACCGGTCAAGACTGGTCGGTCTGTCTTTTGCCTTGTCCAGTTGTTGGGACTAGAAAATGGATCACAAGGGACATTTTCCTAAAATGTCGGGTTTTGCTGCTCTGGGGGGGGGGGGGGGGGGGGGGGGGGGGGGGGGGCTCTGAGTAATGAAAACATTCATAGACAATCGCAAGCATTCACAAAGTGCACAAAAGAAGAGATATCGCAAGGCGAATTTTATTCCAGAGATTTTGAGATCTTGTACATCCCAGGCCGTGGTCTGGCACGGGCCCTTAATTACATCGAATGATCGATGACCCTTGATTAGAAGGTAAAAGACTAGACAGCAGGGACTATGGCCTTAGAGTTTGTGGTCATGGGACCTATATATTTGCTCTGTTGTGTACAAAACCACCTTTGTATTAGTCGGATGTCTATGTCCCATATTTTAACAGGATACCCGGGTTGAAATTGTCAGGGTTTATTACTGAGATGGACGACTCTGGGCCCGCGCCTGTCAATGTAGGGACAGGTGACCTCGGGAAGTCCATTCTACAGTTGTGTGCACCTGCGCAGTTCAACCGGCGGATATTGTCTAGATGGGTAGGGCATCGACTATTGTGTTGTGGCAGTTGAGTAACTGGTTTGTAGAGAATCGAAGTTCTTTGGCCATGGTTCATTGTAGTAATCAAGGCCCTGCTGGTCTAGCTTTTGGCACAAATCGGATCATGCCTTTACAGTGAATATAAATGTCAGCATATTTTCATGGCCTTGGATGTTGGGGACTCCTTTCCGGGAAGTTACTCCATTCATCGCGTCGAACCGAGTTAAGTCTCGAAGATGCTCGACTCCGCTCATTTAGAGTTCTCGAAACGTTCGTTTGGCCTTTCCATTGCGTCCAGAATGCTTGAAATACCCAAGACAGGCTCCAACGGACCTTGAAAATACTCAGAATTGAGCCTGGTGCACCTGCTGACACATTCTGCAATTGCCTGATTTTTTGGGTGCGTGAGACTTGATTTACAGCTGCGTGAGGCTCCATGCACCTGTCAATTCAATGTCGATTTTAAGACGAATTTAGGGGTGCGTTGGTGTATATTCAGGATGCGTGGGTCCGTTTTTACCAACTTTGATTCTGGCTGAATTTACAGACGCGTGGGGCTGAATTGACGGATGCGTGGGGTACTTTTGGATGCGTGAGGTCCCTTTTACAGATGCGTTATTAAGTACATAAAATTCAGACATGTAGTAGCGTCTGTGCCTGGAAATAGGATTCCGGTGAACGGAAAGGTGTTCCGGAGAGGATTTCGGCGGGTTTTTTGGGTTTCCGGCAGTGGCGGCTCTCTCTCTCCTTTTCTGTCGTGTGTAAATGAGCCGGACGAGGGGTATTTATAGGTGAACTCGGCCAATAGGAAGCTGCCACGTATCACGCATCTGTCAAATGCCCGCAACGCACCTGTTTATTTGATTGCAAGTGTCCGAAAATCATATGGGTGCGTGGGGTTTAATTGCCGGGTGCGTGAGGCTCCAAGCACCTGTTAATTCAATGTCGATTTCAAGACGAATTTAGGGGTGCGTTGGTCGGTTTTCAAGGTGCGTTGAGTGCGTGGACCTTCGCAAATGGCGGGCCAACGTGCAGTTTTTAAGGGTGCGTTGGATGCGTGAGGTGCTCGGATTTCAGGGTGCGTTGGACACGTAAATGTGGGCTCCACCGACTGGATTTTGATTTTCGGAGGGTTTGCGGGGCCAGTTTCATTGCGCAATCACTTGCACTGTTCATCATAAATAGTGACGGAGTTGCGGGTCCATTTCCGGGCGGTTCCGAACATGGTGATCGACGGGGCCCACTAGGGAATTTGGCTAAGTCTAGGGAAGTCGCGTACGCTTCTGTTTTGCGTGCGCCGGGAGGCATTCTTCGTGTGATTCCTTCAGAGTTATATGGTTATTTGACTTATTTTATGAATGTCCACTATTTGGGACCCCAACAGATGCCCCTCCGGTGGGTCGCGGCGGGTGCACGATCGGCTGGTGCGACGCACCGGACTTCCCGGGTCCCACTATAAATAGACGAGACGGCTCATTCTCGTATTTCACTGTTCTTTACCAGACATTTTCATATCAAGCCCACGCACCCTTTTATTCTCCAACGCATCCAACAACTGTCTCCAACTCGTCTATTTAATCCGTACGCACCCACTTATTCAAGGTAGAAGTGATTTCAGGGGTGAGTTGGACGCACACGCACCCTATATTTTGGATTTGGAACTTTGAATATTCCTCTTTTTGGATGCGTAGGGTGTTACGCACCTGTAAATCTTTTGAATTTTGTGGACATCCCGAGTTTTTGGGTGCGTGGAGGGGTCTACGCACCCTTCGTCAACTCTAAGCAAGCCTTGGTGCTTCAGGCACCATGAAATTGGGTTTGAGTTGATTTTTTAAGGGTGCGTTGGGAGCGTACGCACCCAGCTGATGAACTTGGCCGACAAGGATGTATTTATTGGGTGCGTGAGGCCTCAAGCACCCTTCGTCGATTTGGTTCGAGATATTGCCCTTCACGCACCCGAAAATCGGGGTTGCATAAGTTTAAGGGTGCGTTGGGTCTCACGCACCTAGAAATATGATTTTGTCATCCTCTCGAATTTCAGGGTGCGTGGAGACTCACGCATCCGGCGTACAAGACTGGTAAAAATTTATTTTAAGTAATCTTCTGCGAAGCTAGATATTTAAGTGTATGAGCCCCTTAACCTCTGCCTCGTATTTGGGCGCACATATTCGGATTTTGAAGAGGCGTAGGGTCTCATAGACTTTCGAGCTTTCTAGATCGCATTAGTTTTTTGGAGGAAATACCTACGATGACCTTAAGTAATGTTTCGAGCGTACCTGAGCATATCTTCTTGCCCCTTCTCTCTCTCCTCTTTCTTTTTTTGACTTCACTCGATTAGTTTTTTTTTCTGCTTCCTTTTTTTTCTTTCTCTTTTGTCGGAGTGCTGTATCGGTTCATCAGCCTTATTTCCTGACAGACGATGGTCGTAACACACGCTTCCCTCTGTGAGGCCCGCGACTGCCTGAGGCGACTTCTAACTGCTCTAGACTACCCCGAGGCTTGGTCATCTCTTGCTGGTCAATGCGACGAGGTGGCCGAAGCCTTGACTCATCTCGGCGTTGAATCCCGCCCCATTCTTCGAGCTATTCAGAATGTCTCGGCGATGGCCTCCATCTCAGACGAGCGTAAGGAGGACCATCTCTAGCTTCATCGGTGATTCTTCCCTTTTGGAGGAATTGGCGGTCCTGGAGGCGGCGGAGCCTTCTTTGGCTGCTTCTTTCCTATCCCTGTCGAAACGTCTCAGCTTCCTGAAGGAGGAGAAGAGGGAGAGCAGGCGGTTTCTAGCTTGGCTTGTCCCATTGGCGGAGGACGAGTACCCGGATCGCCGCGCCGGCATCTGGAGAATGGTCAGGGAGGCCATGCGAGAACATGACGACCTGGCGATCGACGTCTCGATCATAAGGAACTATGCGAACGCCGAGCACCTGAATTTCGATCTCGTGCAACAGTGTATTTCCATTTTGGTGGACTTGATTTTCAAAGAAGGCCAGGTCTGGGCGAAGGTTGATGAGTTGAAGGCTCGGGTTCTTCTACTGACGCAGGACTGAGGCCCTTGCTCTCTGGTTTTGGGGAGGGATCCCCACAATTTTGAGTCGTCTTACATTGACTGTTGTTGTTTGATCATTTGGAACAATTGTTATTAACAATTTTAGCCATGTGGAATGGCCCTTATGGTTGATGAATACTAATTTATACTTTTCGCTTCACTTTCTGTCTTTTCCTGCTTGCATGTTCTGTGACGATGATGTTGCGGTTGTGAATGTTGTTCGTTTCATTTCTTCTTCCATTGGTTTCGAGTGTGTTCCGCAGTGGCTTATGTTGGCGCTTGTGCTTTGTTCATTTGCTGCTTTGTGTCCCTTTGTCTTTTATGAATGGTTTGATCGATTTTGTGCAAATATTTCCCCTTTACTTTATACTTGAGTCTTGCATACTGTTTGTAGGTTACAATGGCCAGTGATCCCTCATGGGCCGGTCCTTTGGGTCCTCCCCAGACTCCCTCCAAGCGTAAGCGTGCTGCTGCCAAGCAGGTCGTCAGACCGTCCGCTGAAAATCCACAATGGTTTCTCCCTCCAGAAACGTTCAACTTTTATGAATGCATTCTCACCTTATCGAAGGATATACAGAAGAAGATCCTTTGCGATAGGATCGTGCCGCCTCCTCCAGACAGGGGCACATAGGAGCAATGGGATGTATGGTACGCTCCTCTCCGGGGTTTCCGGAGTGACGGGGCAACGGGTTCTGAAGAGGGTGAGGCGAGTCCGTCGATCCCCACCCAGTCTACCAGGCGCGGTCGCCCGAAGAGGGCTGGCAAAGGTGCCAAGCAAGTGTACTTGAGAACCAGACCAAGTCTAGATCGGACAAGATGTAGGTGGCCTGGTCTAGTGCCAAGCTTGTCACTGCGCCACTCGTCGTGAGGAATCCCTACACTCGGGAGTATATTCGTTATGCGAAGAGTTATCAACGGCAGCGGTCTCTCCCGAGCATCGAACCATCCGACATCTGCAGGAACAACTCCTTCTACGGCGTCGAAGTTTGGACATCCGGCCCGGCGTCATTCCTCAGCTGTTCTCTCTCCAAGAATGGGAAGCAGCAGTTGGTCCTGGGCGTAAAGGATATGATTTTCCTAGAGCCGAATCACAATCCCCATCAGCCCTTCCCCAGGCATTATTTCGAGACTCTCCGCCAGAGGTTTCACCATCTGGGGGATGCCGAAGTTTGGTTGTCCGGGGCGTTCCGGACTCGCGGCCATCTGGTCTTTCATCAGGGCTACGAGGCGTGGGCGAACCGGATCTTGGAACAACATAGGGCGACCTTACGGGCGGTGGGTCTGTACAAGGCGATCGAAGCGACATCAAGCTACTTTTGCCGAGAGCCCTGGGTATACAAGGGCTTCCTCAACCACTGGTGCTCCATCACCAATTCCTTTCACATGCCGTGCGGCGAGATGAGCATCTCGCTCTGGGATCTCAATAGGATCGTGGGCCTCCCCATTCGCGGGAGGATTTATGATGAATGGGTCCCAAGCGACGACGAGCTGTCGCGAAAGAAGAAAGGCATCAATGAGGGCTTCTTCTTTGAGGCCTGCTACGAGCTGTTTGCCGAACTACCCCAATTTGGAGTCTCAAAGATAAGCTCCTGTTCGAGGACTGGCTGGTCTATTTCAGCCAAGGTTTGAAGTAAGCTTTCTGTAATGAATTGTGCCTTACTGTTCTGTCACGCTTCTTTCTTTCTGCTAACGCTTCGTCCTTTCCCTTCTTCAGCTTGGACTATGCGGCCTTCGACGAAGGTCGTGGTGACAAGGCGCTTTTAGAGAAACGGATGAGGGAAAATTTCCCGCGCCCCAACAAGCTCTCCCCCTCCTGCGAGCTAGCCGGCTTCCTCGCATATTGGCTCAGTTGCGTGGCACTTCCGAGCTCCAAGCAGGTGGATAATATCAGAGTGTCTTGGTTCGCCGTCGCAGGGGCCCTGGCGAACGGTCACCGGTATGCGCTGGCTCCGGTGGTCTTATGTTCTATATACTGAGCATTCGGTTATGTCATCAGCAACAAGGAGCGCGCTGCTTATGGGATGAACTCTGCTTACTGTGGATGGCACTTTTTCTCTGGTTGGCTCGGGGTATACTTCCCCTGGGTCTATGGCGTAAGGCGCAGAGATTACATCAGGGAGGGGAAGCTCCCGCTGCACTTTTTCCAGAAGAAGAGGATGATCAGCCATAACTTAAACACTATCGAGGATAGGATCGCGGGGCTCGATGACGTATACTTCTATCACTTCTCTGGTACCCGTAGCGAAGAGCCGGTCCTGTGCACGGATGACGACAGTATCGATTATTACGAGCGTTCCTTCCTGATCGCGATTCGTCCTTCGTCACTGTCGCTCCGCGAAGGGCTGGAGTTCTGGAGGGAGCCTTATTATCCAAATCATTTTGCTCGCCAATTCGGGTATGATCAGGGAGTGCCAGCGACCCTAGAACCAGTGACGCGTGAGCAGCGGGCGTACGGTGTTGGGCCTATTCACTGGAAATGGATGTGGCGGCAACTTCTGCTGATCGAAACCGGCTGTTCCTTCGTGATCCCGGGGACGCAGTGTTTTGTCGGGGCCACCTTTGGGTGGATGAGGTGGTGGGCCCACCAATACGCGCTGGTGCGGAATAGAATGCTCGTTACCGAGCCCGTCTTCGTCACGCCCCCCATCGTTACGCCTACTCCTGCCAACGGGCTTGGCTATGTATCGGAGAATCTTCATCAACCTGCAGTGCCAGGCACGGAGAGATTGCAAACCTCATTGAACGTGGTGATCGATCACGAAAAGCCGGAGCACACCCTGGAAGGCTGGATCGCCTATAGGGAGAGGAATGTGACAGCGGTGGAGCCAGAGTTCCCGTCTCTCGGCCCTATCGATGAGTTGCCTGCCGGGGGCGATGCTCTGAGAGGGGGTGATGACGGTGATGATGCTGATGAAGGCGACGATGATGATGATGGCATGGCTGAGGTAGGGGTTGAGGAAGATGACGCTGCCGCGGAAGGCGATGGGGGTGATAGGGACGGCGATGATGCTATAGGCGGAGCTGGCGGAGGCTCTGATGGTGATGATGGTGATAATAATGGTGATGACGGTGGTGATGGTGGTGGTGAGGGTGATGAGGGCGTATGGGTCGAGCGCGCCGGCCCTCGGGTGAAGACTGCTCCTCGTCTTCCCGTCGTTTGTGGCGGCAAGAAAATAAAGGATTTGTGGAAACTGCGTAGGGCCGAGCGCCTGCAGGAGTAGCTTTCGAAGGAGGCTGGTGACACTCCAGTCATTAACACGGGAGACGTCAGGGAAGAGGGCGAGCTAAGCTCTCAAGCCAACCTGAGCGAAGGCTGCCCTCCCCGGGGGAGCAATGAGAATGAGCCCATTTATGATAGGCCTGTCCCTGAAGATGACGTGGGGGCGATCTTCATGGATTTGGATGATGAGGCGCCTGTCGAGTCCGTCCTTCCCCCCAATCCTTCTGTGGCGGATGCTGAAGCTCAAAGCGGGGTGCCGGAAGCGATCGTCGCCGTTGTGGAAGGGGTAGCGGTTCCTACTATTGAGTTGAGCGCGCTCGATCCTGTTGTGGGGGCTCCTCCTTCTGCTGAACCGTTGTTAATTGAATCTGCTATTGGAGTTCCGCCCGTCGCCACGTCGTTGCTAGTCGAGCCTGCCACCGCAATTCCTCCTGTTGCTAGGCCAGCGCCTGATGCCGACATTCCCGAGGTCGTGGTGATATCCTCCCCGGAATTGCCTGAGCCATTGACTGAGGGGACGACGACGTCGGCCCCTGCGTCACCTGTGCCTACCACTTCATCCAGCGTCGTTGCCGTTGGCATTCCTGATGTTGTTGGTATGTCATTTGCTTTTACTGTCTTGACTGCTTCCTTTCTGACGATGATTTTTTCTGTACTAACGCTTTTCACTTTCCATACCAGTGGCTGCTCCTGCTAATGCCTCAGCGCCTGTGGCGTTGCCAGAGTCATTCGTCTCATCCCTTCGGGGTCTGTCGAGGACCAAGTCAAACCTTCTCAAGGGTCTTCTGTCTGACATCGCCGACTCTTTAAGACGTGAGGAGGAATGGCCTATCTTAGACGAGGCGTTGCAGGCACTAGGGCTTAACGTTGCCTGGCTTGGGATTGACTTGTCTTCCGTAATCGGTCAAGTGACTCTATTTAAGGAACGAGTGGCCCGAGAACACGAGGCGAAAAGCCTCCAAATTGACCCTTCTACTGAGGAAAAGCGCGGTCACTTACGGTCCCTTCTCCCGAAACTGGAGTTACACGAGGCTGGGGTGGTCGCAGCGAAGAAGGACTGGCAGATTGTTGACGATAGGTGTCAAGAGGCTACCGCTCGTTTGGCAGAGATAGACGATGGAGTGGCTCGACTGCAAGCCGAACGCTGGATCGTCCATCTTAAACTATCCAAGCTCAGCGGTCAGAGGACTCGTTTGCAATCTTCCCTTGATCAGCGGGAGGCGGAGCGCGACGTCGTGAAAGCCCAAGTTGCGGAGTTGGATCAGTCTCTCAGGAACATTCCTGACCCTGCTCTGGTTCTAGCTGAAGTCGAGGCGACACGGAAGGCGGTCGAGGAGTCTGCAGCCAACTTGTTAGACCAATGTTTGAAAACTTTAAAAAATTGAGCTGTAGTGACCTCCATTTGTACTTATAGAACACGTTGTAACAAATATTGTGTTGATATGTATACTACTCTGATTTTAGGTTCATGTTACGCTACTAAGTTATTTGTAATTTTGAGCTTTTAAATGCGAATTGACTGAGTCATCTGGGAAGAGCGTCCCCCTGTTAGGACCCAAACCTGTGCTTGTACGAACAGGGATGTGATCGAGCCTCTACCAAGGGCTTACCCCCTTTCTTAATGGCCTTGAAGAGTGGGATGTCATTCCTGACGTATTCTGAGCCTTGACGACTTCCTGATACCTGTAGTAGAAAAGGTAGATAATTAGTATTTTGCTCTGAACCTCATGCGGTATCATTTCTCTTCGTATTTCCTATATTACATCGTCCCTCTAATGAGGCATTTACAAAATATGATGATAGACTTCCATCAAGTATAATATCTTTTCAAGAACCGACTATTCACCAGCGTACTGACGCCCTGTCCTTTGCAGTCTATTACCCGAGAGGCTCCATTAGAGTACACCTCATCAATAATGCACACTGGATCCCATTTTGGATCGAATTTACTTTTTGGGCCTTGCACCGGTGCTGGACGTTTCATCATTAGCACCAGGTCGCCTCTCTTAAATGACCTTCCCCGGACTCGTTTATCGTACGATGCTAAGATTTGTTTTTGATACATTTCAAGCCTTTACTGAGCGGCGAGTCTCTTTTCATCCAGGTCGTCAAGCTCGACTATTCTGATTTTATCGTTGTACTCGGTTGTCAAGGAGTGTCGAAGCGCAACCCGTAGCGACTCCACCTGTATTTCCATCGGGATCACGGCTTCTGTGCCGTACACTAATGAGTAGGGTGTGGCTCGGGTGGCTGTGCGGTACGTGGTCCTGTATGCCTATAGTGCTTCGGGTAATCGTCTGTCCCAGTCCTTCTTATTTTCTGCCACCGTCTTCTTCAGGATTTTTACGATAGTCTTGTTGAACGCTTCGGCTAACCCGTTCGCGGGAGGGTAGTAGGGTGACGAATAGCAATGCTTGATCTTGAACTTCGCGCATAGCTTATCGATAGTGGTATTTTTTAAGGGTGTCCCGTTGTCGGTGGTGATTCTTTCAGGGATACCGTGCCGGTATAATATGGAATGACGGATGAAACTTTCGACGTGTCTGGCTGTCACGTTTCTTAAGGCAACGGCTTCTACCCATTTAGAGAAATAATCGGTCGCAGCAAGGATGTACTGGTGCCCCTGAGAGGATGGCTGGTTGATCGGCCCTATCACGTCCATGCCCCAGGCGGCGAAAGGCCAAGATATCATCGATTGATGTAACTCTTCTGGTGGTGAGTGTATTATATCTGCATGTATCTGGCATTGATGACACTTCCTGACGTAGTCTATTGTGTCTTTCATCATTGTGGGCCAATAGTACCCCATATGTCGGACACGGTGATGTAAGTTCCTACCCCCTTGGTGAGCACCGCACTCCCCTCCGTGAGCTTCTTTTAGCATTGCGTATGCCTCATCCTGATCCAGGCAGCGTAGCAGCACTCCCTCATACGAGCGCTTGTAAAGGGTGTCACTCTGCATTATAAATGAACCGGCGCGCCTCCTGACCTGAGTACGCATCTTGGGTTCTTCCTGTAAAAATCTGTACTTCAAGTAGTCGACGAATGGTCTCTTCCAGTCATTTTCTTCTGTGATTTCGAAGCAGCAGATGGGATTCACGCTCGATTCGTCGCTGCGCAGTAGGGTAGTTGGTTAGATCCTTCTTTCTTCGATCGTTACTTGAAGTGGGCTACCTCCGGGATTAGCCAAGGCAGCGGCCAGGCTAGCTAACGCGTCGGCCTGTATGTTCTCTTGCCTTGGTATGTGTGAAATGCTGCCATTGCGAAACTGGTCAAACAACGATTGCGCTTGGTGGCAGAAGGGCGACAACTCGGGCTTGCGAACCTCATACTCCGTCGTTAGCTATCTGATGACTAGCCTGGAGTCGCCGTAGATCCGTATTGCCTTGATACGCATCTCGAGGGCGAGCTGTAGTCTGATAATAAGGGCTTGGTATTCTGCTTCGTTGTTGGTACAAGCCGGCACGATCGTAAATGCATAGGGCAGTAGATCTCCCTGCGGGCTAATAAATATAACTCCTGCTCCTGCCCCTATGGACCTAGCGGCTCCGTCGAAGTACATTTGCCAGGGTCGCGGTTCTTCGATCATCATAACCTGGTCATCTGGGAGATCGCATTCCATTTCTTCGTTGCTTGGAACGGGGTGAGCAGCGAGGAAATCCGCAATCGCTTGTCCTTTAACGGCTCGGGCCGGGACGTAAGTGATATCGAATTCTGAAAGGAGAAGGCCCATTTTGCTAAGCGCCCGGACAACATGGGCCGATTCATGAGAAATTTGATCGGATCAGCCTTGGATATCAACGTTATTTGATGTGAGAGGCAATAATGCCTAAGTTTCTTCACGGCGAAGATGAGGGCTAGACATATCTTCTCGATCACTGAGTAGCTAAACTCGGCCCCCACCAATGTGCGACTTAAATAATACAGTGCGTTCTCCTTGCCTTCTTCGTTCTTCTGTGCCAGGAGCGCCCCTAGCGAGTTATCACCCGCTGCAATGTATAGAATCAGCGGTTTGCCTTTGATTGGGGCAGCAAGGACTGGCGAATTCCCGAGCATTTCTTTTAGTGAATCAAAGGCTTTCTGACAGGCGGCGTCCCATTCGAACTTGACATTCTTCTTGTTGAGTCGGGAGAACGGCTGACAACGACCAGCTAGGTTTGAGATGAATCTCCTCAGGTATGCTACGCGGCCCTAGAAGCTTTTCAGCTGCTTCAGGTTCTTTAGAGGCGACATTTCTATGATGGCCTTAATTTTTGCGGGATCGATTTCTATGCCCCTATGTCTGACCACGAAACCCAAAAATTTGCCGGATGCAACTCCGAACGCGCATTTTAGCGGATTCATGCGGAGACTCTTCTTACGCAATCGTTGGAACACTTGCCTTAAGTGCTCCCTGTGCTGCTCGTGATCTGTCGACCTGACGACTAAATCATCTACATAGCATTCAACATGCTTATGCATCATGTCCTGGAATATGACGTGCATTGCTCGCTGGTAGGTTGCCCCTGCATTTTTTAATCCGAAGGGCATTACGCGGTAGCAGTAGATGCCGAGAGTTGTGCGGAAAGTCGTGGCTTCTTCGTCTTCTGGTGCCATGCGAATTTGATTGTATCCCGAATATCCGTCCATGAAAGACATCACTGCATACCCCGTCGTGCTGTCAATCAACATCTCAGGAATCGGGAGGGGAAAATCGTCCTTACGGCAGGCTTCATTTAGGTTTCAAAAATCAACACATATCCGGATTTGTCCGCTCTTCTTCTTGACTGGCACAACGTTTGAGATCCAGCGGGGGTACTTCACCTCTCGAATGAACCCAGCCTGAATCAGTCTCTTGACCTCTTCCTCAATCTTTGGTATAATTTCTGGGTGAAACCGTCGTTGCAGTTATTTTACCGGCTTCTTATCCTTCATGATACTCAGTTTGTGCATGGCGATCGTCGGGCTGAGCCCGGGCATTTCTGAATACGTCCAGGCAAAGATATCTTTATTCTCCTTTAGCAGTTGCAGGTATCTCTCCTTCTCTCCTTCTGGGATGTTTCTGCTCAAGTATGTATTCCTGGGCTCTTCGGGGGTGCCCAGGTTTATCTCCTCGAGTTCGTCGATTGTTAGCTGTCCACCATCTTCTAGTTGCACAGGTGCGATACTTGGCTGGACCACATCGCTAGGCTCCTGCGACTAGGTTTCTTCTGCCGGGCCAATGGTTACCATGATTACACTTGCCCTAGCCCCTAGGCCTTCTCCATTGCGGTAGACTCGCCTATGTTCTTCAAATGGAGCCAGTAACCTCCTCTCTGTGTCTATGCTTTGGTCGGGGAATCCCATATTCTTCATGATCTTTCGGCTGGCTCTGTTATATCTCTTCTCTTCTATTGGTCGAGGCTAGGCGAGCCCCCTTCCTTCCCCTCTTCCTTCCGATGGTGCTGGCCGGCTCGGCCCTGAGTGAAACTTGATGTCTTTCTGGGTGACATCTCTTGACGGCACGATGAACTAGCTTGGAGCTTTCGGAAAGGGTTTGGTTCTTCCTATCTTGGGTACCGGTACATTGAAGCTGGACTTGAGCATGCTCATGTCTTGATCTGAGATCAATTTTAACACAGACTGCCCTGGCTGACGTAAATGTTGCGGTATCACATAAAACTTCTTCGTGGTTGGCCGAGAGTGACTTTCCAGCAGATGTCGGGATCTCCCCTGGGTAGCAGTTTAAGGCTCGCTTCCCCGCGTGAACTTCTCTATTCGAGGTTTTGCCCCTTGCCCCTTCTTCGATACCTCGGTCCTTTCGCTGGTTTCACTGTCGTCGGCCGAGTTGTAGTACTTCGCATCGGCTAAAAATGACTCGGCTATTGTGTATGCCTTTGGATCCGCTGTTACCCTGTAGTGGACTCCGTCTCTGCTGTATTTAAAACACTGGTGATATGTCGAGGGGATTATGCGATTTTGGTGGAGCCAAGGCCTTCCTAAAAGGAGGTTGTATGTTGTCACTGCATCGATCACCTGGCATGTCACTTTCGTGGTCAGTCTTTCGATTTCTAACATTACCGTAATTGATCCGAGCGTACGCTGACTGTCTTGATTGAAACCTTGAATCATCATAAAACTCGGGCGTAACGCCGATTGCATGTAACCTAGCGTCTGCAATGTCCTCAAGGGCATGATATTTACAGGTGACCCGTCATCCAGCATACATCTCTTGATCTCGGTGTCCCTGATTATTCCTGTGACCATTAGCGGACGGTTGTGGTCTGTTGATTCTATCGTGTGGTCTTCTTCTGAGAACGTGATGGTCGAAGGGTGATTGACAGGCATAACTTGCGACATCGGCATATACCCCTCCCAAAATTTATCTGAATTTTTCATTTCTTCTTCTATCTTTATTATCATGACCTCCCTGACTTCATTGTCAAGCAATGCATTGATTAACATTTCCCTGTATACTTTTGAGAGGCAGAGGGCATCGTATATGCTCAGGCGGGCGGGAACCTTTCGTAGGTGTGACACAATGTCGTATGCCATTGGCCTAGGGTTTGGTTGACTGGTCGCAGCTTCGACGACTTTTTCCTTCGACTTTTGCATGCGAATTCTTTCCTGTAATCTGTCAGGGGTACCGTCTTCTGGTATCGGGTTGTCTGGTCTGGGGAGAGTACGGTCAGGCATTTGCTTTCCTGACCGTAGGATGACTGTGTCAACTTCCCTCTCCACTACTTACGGCGTTTCTTCGGGTGATGCTTGTTCGGCGAACGACACCATTCCGTAGCGGGCCATGCTCATCATGAGTTGCCCTTGCCCCTGTGACTTCGCTCCTCTGTTCTTCTTTCACTTCACGAGTCTTTGTCTGTTCTCAAGTCTTTTCTTGCTACTGACTGGGGTCCATGGTTCCTTTGGCTTAGGGAGCAGGGTTGATCGGCCGGTTCCACCTTCTATCAGGACTATTGAAATTGCCCCGACTGCCTCCTTCACTGTCTCAGGTACCTTCATGCTGATGACCCCCTGATTGATCAATCGCTATATTCTTCCCTTTAAGGAAAAGCAATCTTCCGTCTGATGGCTGATGCACCGGTGATATTTGCAGTATTTAGGGTCGTTCGTTCGTCCGACCTCGTGGGGGTGAATCGGCTCTGGTAGGCGTACCAGGCCCTCTTCGATTAACTGTTCCATGATCAGAACTAAATCGGCCATGTCGAATGTGTATGGGCCGTTCGCCTTTTCTCTTTCGGCTATAGATACGCGTTTGGGTACATAGGGCCTTTTGCCTTTATTTGGTACCTCTGTCGTCTTCACCTCTGTCCCATGATTCGTAGCGGGGCGTTTCCGGTCTTTCGAGTCCCTGCTCCTGTCGACTTGGTGGGTCTCCACCACTCTTCCTGTCTCCCTCTTCTGTCTCTCGGGCCTGAAGCTTACTCGAGATGCTGCTTCCTCTACTAAGTGTGCTTTGGTGGCTAATTCGCGAAAGGAGTTGAAGGTGTTGCCTGACAGGCCATACGAGATCATCGGGTCTAGGGCTCTTAGACACATCTTCATCTGCTCGCCCTCACTGGGTAATTCTCGGCATTGAGCCGCTGTGGTTCCCCACCGGTCGATGAACTTCTCAACTGGCTCACCATTTCTCTGTCTGACCATTGCAAGATCCGTTAACGAGATCTCTCTCTCTGTTGCGAAGAATTTTGAGATGAAGGCATCTTGCATTTGCTCCCATGTTCTCACAGAGCCAGCTAGTAGTGACATGTACCATTGGAAAGCTTTCCCTGTTAGGGTAGATCCAAATAGCCGCATGCGGTATTGCGGGACTGCAGACCAGTTTCCCAATGTAGTCAGGAAGTGGGTGATGTGCTCCTCTAGCGACCCTCTGCCGTCGAACTTTCCAAAGTTCGGGCATCTAAAGTTGGCCGGAAATGGTACCTCCTCTACTTCTGGTGGGTATGGGACCCGATATTTGTAGCTACCTTTCCTCTCTTTCTCCTTTTCCTGTTGCATCATATGGGCTATCGTTTGAGATAGCTCTTCTCGTGATACGTGAGATGTGGAGAGTAGTGCGCGTCCTACTGGTATGACTCTAGGTTGGATGGGCGGCTCCTGCTCCACCGGACCTTCTGCTGCACCTTGAGATTCCTCCGCCGACTGACGAGTGGGTGGTGCTGCACTTCTGGCGGCATTTTGTGCTATCAGAGTGGTCAAGGCCTCCTGGATGGCCTTCATTCGCTCATTTGTCTCACGATTAGCCTCCACCAACCTGTCGATCTGATCTTGTAACGGAAGTAACTCTTCCGTCTCATATGGTTCTTCCTCTGCCTCTGCGGCCACCTGCACCATCACTAGCGCCAACTGGATTTTTCGGGCCGGTCCTTGTCTTAGTATGAGGATCGTCGTGGACTTGGGCTTTTCATTTACGAGCCCGGTGGTTCTTTGTGGGGTGCGAGAGGTTTTGGGCAACTGCGGGAACTGCTCAATTATTATTGCGGGCTTTGCCGGCGCAACCCTCCTGCCTGTAGGGGTCTTCTGCCCCCGTTTTGGCTGCCATTATCTCTTGTTTGCAGGGCTAGGTCTTGTGACATCCATCTTCTGATATGCTGTTAAACTGGCTGCTTTCTTCTGCTCTTTCTTTTGTCGGCGTGTTTCGACCAACTGCCATCCTGAATTAGAGGCAGTTGTCGTGGTCAGGATGAAGCGAGGGAAGCTGAAGCCTCTGGTGGCAAGGAAAGTGCACAAACTGTTTATTGAGCATGCCATTTCTTTTGTCTGTCCTAGTACCTTGCTAATTCTGTAGTGTCATAAAAATCGTCAGAACAGTTCACAAGTGCGGTCGGGAGTATGAGCCCATCGATCGCAGTGCATAAACTGGCAGAAATATGCAAGACGGCGACAAATACGTGTAGTTGTGAAAATTTATGGGTTCGAAAACCTCTTTTTTTTTTAATATCTATTGCCTTAGAGATGAAGGGAAGAACGTTCCCGTTGAGAGTCGCCAGTTTGACGCCCGAGGGGCGTCGAAACATTACGCCTCGCGGTAACTTTTCCTATGCGTGAATTCGTGTTTGCAGGTAATTGATCTTAGAGTGTTTCTATGCTCAGACATAACCAGAGATTCTGGGTTTGAGACCTCCCCAGTGGAGTCGCCAGTTTGTTAGGACTAGAAAATGGATCACAAGGGACATTTTCCTGAAATGTCGGGTTTTGCTGCTCTGGGGGGGGGGGGGGGGGGGGGGGGGGGGGGGGTTCTGAGTAATGAAAACATTCATAGACAATCGCAAGCATTCAAAAAGTATACAAAAGAAGAGATATCGCAAGGTGAATTTTATTCCAGAGATTCTGAGATCTTGTACATCCCAGGACGTGGTCTTTTTACATCGAATGATCGATGACCCTTGATTAGAAGGCAAAAGACTAGCCAGCAGGGACTATGGCCTTAGAGTTTGTGGTCATGGGACCTATATATTTTATTTGCTGTGTACTGAACCTATATATTAGTCGGATGTCTATGTCCCATATTTTAACAGGATACCCGGGTTGAAATTGTCAGGGTTTATTACTGAGATGGATGACTCTGGGCCCACGCCTGTCAATGTAGGGACAGGTGACCTCGGGAAGTCCATTCTACAATTGTGTGTACCTGCGCAGTCCAACCGGCGGATATTGTCTAGATGGGTAGGGCATCGACTGTTGTGTTGTGGCAGTTGAGTAACTGGTTTGTAGAGAATCGAAGTTCTTTGGCCATGGTTCATTATGGTAATCAAGGCCCTGCTGGTCTAGCTTTTGGCACAAATCGGATCATGCCTTTATAGTGAATATAAATGTCAGCATATTTGCATGGCCCTGGATGTTGGGGACTCCTTTTCGGGAAGTTACTCCGTTCATCGCGTCGAACCGAGTTAAGTCTCGAAGATGCTCGACTCCGCTTATTTAGAGTTCCCGAAACGTTCGTTTGGCCGTTCCATTGCGTCCGGAATGCTCGAAATATCCAAGATAGGCTTCGACGGACCTTGAAAATACTCAGAATTGAGCCTGGTGCACCTGCTGACACATTCTGCAATTGCCTGATTTTTTGGGTGCGTGAGGCTCCACGCACCTGTCAATTCAATGTCGATTTCAAGACGAATTTAGGGGTGCGTTGGTGTATATTCAGGATGCGTGGGTCCGTTTTTACCAACTTTGATTCTGGCTGAATTTACAGACGCGTGGGGCTGAATTGACGGATGCGTGGGGTACTTTTGGATGCGTGAGGTCCCTTTTACAGATGCGTTATTAAGTACATGAAATTCAGACCTGTAGTAGCGTCTGTGCCTGGAAATAGGATTTCGGTGAACGGAAAGGTGTTCCGGCGAGGATTCCGGCGGGTTTTTTGGGTTTTCGGCAGCGGCGGCTCTCTCTCTCTCCTTTTCTGTCGTGTGTAAATGAGCGGGACGAGGGGTATTTATAGGTGAACTCTGCCAATAGGAAGCTGCCACGTATCACGCATCTGTCAAATGCCCACAACGCACCTGTTTATTTGATTGCAAGTGTCCGAAAATCATACGGGTGCGTGGGGTTTAATTGCCGAGTGCGTGAGGCTCCACGCACCTGTTAATTCAATGTTGATTTCAAGACGAATTTAAGGGTGCGTTGGTCGGTTTTCAAGGTGCGTTGAGTGCGTGGGCCTTCGCAAATGGCGGGCCAATGTGCAGTTTTTAAGGGTGCGTTGGATGCGTGAGGTGCTCGGATTTTAGGGTGCGTTGGACACGTAAATGTGGGCTCCACCGACTGGGTTTTGATTTTCGGAGGGTTTGCGGGGCCCGTTTCATTGCGCAATCACTTGCACTGTTCATCATAAATAGTGACGGAGTTGCGGGTCCATTTCCGGGCGGTTCCGAACATGGTGATCGGCGGGGCCCACTAGGGAATTTGGCTAAGTCTAGGGAAGTCGCGTATGCTTCCGTTTTGTGTGCGCCGGGAGGCGTTCTTCGTGTGATTCCTTCAGAGTTATATGGTTATTTGACTTATTTTAAGAATGTCCACTATTTGGGACCCCAACACCAGTGCACATGGCCGACCGGTCAAGACCGGTCGGTCTACTCTTCACTTTGATCAGCAAATGTGGCCAACCGGTCAAGACTGGTCTGGCTCCTCTGGCCGACCGGTCAAGACCGGTCGGACCCTCTTCACTTTGTTCTTCTTTCTTTCTTTTCTCCTCTTTTTTCCTTCTTTCTCTTCTCCTTGCTTTCTTCTTTCTTCAGTCCTCTTTCGTCCTTCATCCAATAGCTCCAAATGCTTTCTTTTAATCCCTAATTGAATGAAGCCTGCTCTCATCCCCTATAATCACAAAACATGTGTTAGATGGGCCCTTAAATCATGAAAATCATGCAAACCATGTCATGTAATGGGCAATGCAATGTATAAATTGGAGGTTCAACAGATATCTGGCAATGAACAGTGAAATGACGAAAATAAGCGGTCTCGTCTATTTATAGTGGGACCCAAGAAGTTCGGTGCGTCGCACCTAGCAGATCATGCGTCCGTCACGACCCACCGGAGGGGCATCTGTTGGGGTCCCAAATAATGAGAATTCTTAAAAAGAGCAAAATAGCCATATACCTCTGAAGGAATCATGCAAAGTGCCTTCCGGTGCACGCGAAACGAAAGTATAAGGGATTTCCTTAACTTAGCCAAAATCCTCTAGTGGGCCCCACCGATCACCGTGTTAAGAACCACCCGGAAGCGGACCTGCAACTCCATTACTATTTATGATGAATAGTGTAAGTGATTGCACAATGAAACGAGCTCCACAAACCCTCCAAAAATCAAAACCCAATCGGTGGAGCCCACATTTACGTGTCCGACGCACCCCGAAAAATAAAGCGCCCCACGCATCCAACGCACCCTTAAAAAGCAGCACGATGGACCACCATTTACGAAGGCACGCGGGTACCCAACGCACCTTGAAGAATGGTCAACGCACCTTCAGACCATGGCTGGTTAAAAAATAGGGTTTCAGGTGCGTGGAGCCTCACGCACCCGAAAAGATCCGGTATATTTTCAGGCATTCGCACATCAATAAATAGGTGCGTTTGGACATTTTGACAGATGCGTGACACGTGACAGCCTCTCATTGACCAACCACACCTATAAATACCCCCTCATCCCACTCATTACGCGACGACGAGAGAGAGAGAGAGAGAGAGAGAGAGAGAGAGAGAGAGCTACCGCTGCCAGAAACCCAAGAATCCTCACCGGAATCCTCGACGGAACACCTTTCCGATCACCGAAAACCCCTTTCTGACCACAGATACCACTACAGGTCTGAATCACATACATTTGGTAACACACCTGTGAAAGGAACTCACGCATCTAAAAGGACCCCACGCGTCCGTCAATTCGGCCCCACGCGCCCGTAAAATCAGCAAGAATCAAATTTTTGAAAAGTGACCCACGCATCCTGAATGCAGTTTTACGCACACTTAAATTCATGATAAAATTGACATTGAATTATTAGATGCGTGGAGTCTCACGCACCCAGCAATTAAGTCTCACGCACCCAAGAATTGGCCAATTACAGAACACGTTCGCAGGTGCGCCGGGCTCAATTTTAAGTGTTTTCAAGGTCCGTTTGAGCCTATTTCGGGTATTTCGAGTGTTCCGGACGCAATGGAATAGTCGAACAAACGTTTCGAGGACCCTAAAAATGAGTAGAATTGAGCGTCTTCGAGGCTTAACCCGACTCGATGCGATGAACGAAGTGACTTCCCGGAAAGGAGCCGCCAACATCCAGAGCTATGCAAATATGCTGTCATTTACGTTTACTATAAAGGCATGATCCGATTTGTGTCAAAAGCTAGACAAGCAGGGCTATGGTTACCATGATAAACCACGCCAAAGAGTCTCGATTCTCTACAAATCAATTGCTCTCGACTGCCACGACACAACAGTCGATGCCCTACCCATCTAAACGGTATCCGCCGGTTGGGCTGCGCAGGTACACACAACTGTAGAATGGACTTCCCGAGGTCACCTGTCCCTACATTGACAGGCGCGGGCCCAGAGTCGTCCATCTCAGTCATAAACCCTGACAGTCTCAGCCCGGGTCTCCGACCAAAATATGGGACATAGACATCTGACTAATACAAAGGTGGTTCAGTACTACAGCAAAACAAATACAGGTCTCTACGACCATAAGCTCTAAGACCATAGTCCCTGCCGACTAGTCTTTTGCCTTCTAATCAAGGGTCATCGATCATTCAATGTAATTAAGGGCTCGTGTCAGATCACGGCTTGGAATGTACAAGATCTCAGAATCTCTGGAATAAAATTCGCCTTGCGATATCTCTTCTCTTGTGTACTTTTGTGAATGCTTGTGATTGTCTATGAATGTTTCTATTACTCAGAACCCCAGAGCAACAAAACACCACATTCCAAAGAATGTTCCCCGCGGCTCATTTCCCTAGTTCCAACACATGCGCCCACTCCTTTCTGCTTTGGGAGAAAAATTCAAAATCCTCCAAGTCCCATGGGACATGCGCTCATCAGCTAAGGGTTGGGCGCATGTGCAATGGCACATGGGCCTGGGGTGGGGCAACATGCGTCCACCTCAGGACCACATGCGCCCACCAACTCTCCCATGCGCCTGGATGCTGATAGGGAGGCGGTACCTTCTGTGCTGTGGCCCGCCTTCGATCCAGTTGTTGAGCTCATAATTGTGCATATTCTAACCCCAATTCATCACTCATTATGCACGGTTTACACGTTTAAAGGACTATTCTAAGGCATGATTTGTGATTGTAGGAACAAGATGGAGAGTTCACCATTTGAAAGCTAAGTGGAGCTCTTTATGAGCATTGAGGATCAATAGATGAAGTATTGAAGGAAGAACAAAGAGAAGAAAGCAAGGAGAGAAGAGAAAAGAAGAAAGAAAGAAAGAAATAGAGAAGGAAGAAGGCAAGACCGGTTGGCTGACCGGTCAGCCAAGCTAGACTGACCGGTCATGACCGGTCGGCCACCCCATACCTTTGTTGGACTGAACAGGGAACAAGCCCGACCGGTCATGACCGGTCGGGCATAGCTGCTGACTGATGGACTGCCCAGGTCGACCGGTCATGACCGGTCGGCCATAGCTGCTGGACAAGGGAATTCTCAAGTCCGACCGGTCGTGACCGGTCGGCCATGCGAAACAGGCTATTTTCTAAATCTGGTTCCGGATTTCACTGCGCAATTGCATAAGTTTACGCAATTTATGGAGTCTTCTTGCGTATAGGACACCTCCAAGCTATAAAAGGACCTCTTTCCTTCATACCAAAGGAGGCTACGACGTGGGGATTGCTGAGGAGACGGATTCTACTTCAGATTTCCTGTTTTAGTAGTTTTTTTTATGTTTTTAGAGGCTTTTAGTTCAAGGATGTTAGAGATGAACTAAACCCTCTTAGCTAGGGCTAAGAGGGGAAGCTTTTGATTCATTTTTGATGGATTAATGCAACCTAGGTTTCCTTTTATGTTTTAATTGATGAATTTTAGTTCAATTTGAGTTTGATTCAAGTACTATGTTGGTTTCTACTTTGATCTCTTGATGACTCCGGGCTCATGTGATTCTTAGTGATCCTAACTTAGTATCTTAGCTTGCGAGTATTGTTTATGCTTGTGTAATGCATTGATCTACCATCGACTCCGGGCATGGTAGACACTTTGATTGCCTTGAATGCAATGGCCTGATTTTCATGTGGGAACTCATGCAACTGAAATTCTTATCTTTTGTGTATAATCTGGAATAGTTGTTTAGTGATTGATTTTGATTTAAATAGAGTTCAAATCATGAGTTGTAATCAGGTCTAGTGACAGGACTTGGTGAAGGCTATGGTTATGAATCTCAACTAGATTGGAAAGAGGCTTGGCCTATACAATTGAGTGTGCCCAAGGCCTGAGCTTGGAAGTGGGAATCAAATCAGTTAATAAACACTTGTTTCAGATAGCTGTGATTAACTGCTCTATATTCCGATCGGATAGAGATGGGAATCTGATTCCGATTGAGTTATATGAGACCTAGTTGTGTTGATGCATTGAAACGTATCCAGAGTGGATCCTTGGCGCTCTAGTGACTTTTTAGATTGAATTTACCTTACCTATTCATTGTTTAAACCCAATTTCCTATTTTTCAGCTTTAGTTTTTAATAGGGTCTTAATTACTAGTTGTTTTAGTTAAATTCTGAAGATACCCATACATAAATCTCTGTGGTAACGATACTCGGTCTTTCCGAATTATTACTACTTCGCAACCCTACACTTGGGGAGTGAACAAGTTTTTGGCGCTGTTGCCGGGGATTTCTATGCGGTATTTTTAGAATTTTCTGAAATAACTTTTAGTTAAGATTGTGTTAAGATAGATTTAGGATTTGTTTTGCTCTTTAGAGTCGGTTTTCTTCTAATAACTAACCTAGTTTGTTTTGATTTTTGCAGGATTCTAACATAGGTCTAATCCAGGGATTTTTAGGAAGTTGAAGAAGAAGAAGGCATCTTAAGTCACAAATCAGGTTTTATCGTTCTAACCTTACTCTTTTTCTCCTCCTACTCATTCCTCTCATATTCATCTATTGTAGAGTGGGTGGAGACTCCTTTAGGATCTCTGAAAGGTAGGCCTTGTGCCACCTGGATTCCTATCGGTCGGCTCTACCGCCTTGGATCACCTTGTGCTCATAGATTTCTCTTCTCAACCTATTCCTCTTTCTTCTTCTTTTGTACTTTCTCTCAAAAGACTCAAAGAGTGGGTGGGGAGTTCTTTGAACCCCTATTGACCAGGAGAAATCGGTCTCTATCCTTGCTTCTGGCTTAGCCATTGCAAGACACCTTGTGCTTAAGTCCTAGAGAGGAATAAAGGAAGGAAGGAAGAATTCTTTTTCCTTTTTGTTCATTCTTTTTGGTTTTGCATGCCACATTGGGCTCGGACTAATAATAACCGACTTGTAAGGGACGGAGTAATTGTTGAAGGGATTGATAGAGAGCCTCGTGCTAGGAAACGTCAAAGTTTTCCTGAAATTACTAGAGAGATGGCTGAAAATCAACCAAATCAAAGGGTTAATCAAAATCCAGCCCCAAACCTTACTGAATTGGATGAGAATGAAGTGGGGGATGTACCTCAACCTAGAACTTTACGTGACTATTTACAACCAGCTAGGACGAGTACTCCCTCTTGCATAATTTTCCCTCACAATGTGGGAAATATTGATTTTAAACCGGGGTTGATCCAACTTCTTCCTAGATTCCATGGACTCGACTCTGAGAGCGCATATCTACATATTAAGGAATTTGAAGAAGTTATAGCCACAATAAACTATGATAATGTGACCAAGGATACTATAAAACTTAAATTGTTCCCTTTTTCCTTGAAAGAGAAGGCCAAATCATGGTTACATTCCTTAAGGCCGAGGTCTATTGGCACATGGGCTGAGATGACTAGGGAGTTTCTTAAAAAATTCTTCCCTACTCATCGAACCAATGCACTAAGAAGGGCCATAATGAACTTCGCCCAAAAAGATGAAGAAACCTTTTTCCAATGTTGGGAAAGGTACAATGAGCTTTTAAACGCATGCCCACATCATGGCTATGAACGGTGGAGGTTGATTAGTTTCTTCTATGATATATTAAACTCAGCCATGCGCCAATTTGTGGAGATGATGTGCAATGGGGAGTTCATGAACAAGGAAACGGAGGAAGCTTGGGATTATTTTGACATGTTGGCTGAAAATACACAATCATGGGATACATCTAAGCCAACAAGTTCAAAACAACCCCAAACCAAGGAAAAGGGAGAAATTTATGTTTTAGATGGCCAAGATGATCTAGGTTCTAGAGTGGCTAAACTCACACGAAGGTTGAGGAGATGGAACTAAAGAAAGTGGATACAACCCAACAAAGGGGGGCTGTTGAAACTATTTGTGGTATTTGTGCTTCCAATGTGCATCAAACGCCGGATTGTCCAACAATCTATGCGTTTCGAGAACTTTTATTTGAACAATCAAATGCCTTGAATAGTTATCAACGACCTTTTAGTACTCCAAATTCAAACACGAATAATTCTAGTTGGAGGAACAACCCAAACTTCAATTGGGCGAATGGAAACACGACTAATCAAAGTAATCCTCAAAGGGGGGCCCCAATGCAAATGGCCCCACCTCAAATACCTTTAGAGGATACTTTGAAAGCATTCATGGAAGGTCAAGCTCAAATAAATCAATCCAACCATACGATAATGCTTGAGCTTAAAACTTCGATAGAGGAAATCAAGGCTCGCTTAAACGCAAGGGAAGGGATGCTTCCAGCCCAACCCGTACCAAATCCAAAAACACAATGCGAAGTAAGCGTGCCTAGTTCTTCTAACCAACATATGGAACATGCTAAGGCCATCACCACTCTTAGAAGTGGTAAAATCATTGAAAAATCTGATCCGGTGAAGGTTTCACAGCCTAATGATCCGGTATCTTCCAAAGAGGATGATGGACCTAGCATCACCATGAATGAAAAAGAGCCATTAAAAGAATATAGGCCCGTTGCTCCATTCCCCCAACGCTTGATTCCAGCCAAACCTCAAGATAAATATCAGGAATTTTTAGAGGTTTTCAAGCAAGTCAAAATCAACATCCCACTGTTGGATGCCATTAAACAAATACCGTCATATGCAAAATTTTTAAAAGACCTTTGCACGGTTAAAAGGAAAATACATGTGCAAAAGAAGGCATTTTTGACAGAGAATGTGAGTGCCATTATTGTTGAGCTCATAATTATGCATATTCTAACCCCAATGCATCACTCATTATGCACGAGATATTCGTTTAAAGAACTAACTTAATGCATGATGTGTGATTGTAGGGACAAGATGGAGAGCTCACCATTTGAAAGCTAAATGAGGCTCCTTACAAGTATTGAAGACCATAGGATGAAGTATTGAAGGAAGATCAAAGAGAAGAAAGCAAGGAAAGAAGAGAAAAGAAGAAAGAAAGAGAAGAAAGCAAAGAAGAAAAAGTGCTGACTGGTCGTGACCGGTCGGCCAAGGAAGCCAGACCGGTCAGTAACCGGTCTGCCATGTATGGAGGATGCTGCTGAAGACGTCCGACCGGTCATGACCGGTCTGACAGTGCTGCTGGGAATTCAATGAATAGGACCGACCGGTCAAGACCGGTCGGTCAGTGTTGCTGCAATGTGAAGAAAAACATCCGACCGGTCTTGACCGGTCGGAGTGGCTTGCTGGATTGAGGTTCTACAAGGCCCGACCGGTCTTGACCGGTCGGGCATACCTGCTGGAGTATTTTCACTTGAGGCCGACCGGTCTTGACCGGTCGGCCATGCGTACTAAGTTAGAACTTTCTAATTTCTTCCCGAAATTCTCTGCGCTGCGTAAGTGTTACGCAAATTTCCGATTCTTCCGACGTTGGGGATCCTCCAAACTATAAATAGACACCTAGGGATTGTTTCTAGGGTATCCTAGAAGGCTGGAAGCGAGGTTGGAGACTGTGGAAGTGGAGATTGGAGTTTCACAACTCCTTTTGGTTTGCTTTGCTGTTTTCATGCTTTTAGGAGTTGTTTCATGTTTCCTTGGATCATGAGCAGCTAAACCTCTTAGCTAGGGCTAAGAGGTGAAGCTTGTAGTGTATCCAAGATGTTTTAATTCGTAGTTAAGTGGTTTTCAGTTTGGAATTCATGATTATGAACTAAGGTTTGAAGTTTATACAAGTTTTTAAGTAATTTCTCTTAGTCTTGTGATGACTCATGGATGTTTGGATGAATTACTTATCTTCTTATTTGGTTTGCAACGGTCTAGACCTGTATGATCTGAGGAATCGGAGTGCGCTCTAGCACTAAGCTCTTCATGAAGGGACTTCATGCCAAAGTTTTAGTTTTGGTTGATTATCTGGAATATGTATGGACTGTGCATATAATTTGAATCCAGTTCAAATCATGATCTAGCCTTGTCTTGTGAGAAGACTTGAGGATGGTTATGATTGGGAATTGGACCTATAGAAAAGGTGAATGACCTATGCAATGAGCATGCTCAGATCAGCCTAGAGTTGAGTGAACGTTATGTACAGAACTTACATGTTACAGACTTCTGGTTTAATAGTTCTATTATCCGACTAGATAGACCTGACTGGTGATTCTAGTTGAGAGAATGGGAAACCACAGCGGATTGAACATCGAGGATTGCTACAAGTGGATCCTCGAACCCCTAGTGCCTTCTTATAATTGTTTACATTCAATTTAGCTTAAACTGTTAGTCACACACATTCTATTCAAACTTTGATTGTTAGCTTCAATAGAAACTTGTGGATGAGTTTGTGACATCCTACATAAGTCCCTGTGGATCGACCTCTGTATTACCGAGTTTATTACTACATCGCAACCCTACACTTGGGGAAGCGAACAAGTTTTTGGCGCCGCTGCCGGGGACTTTTGACGGTTTTTACAAATTTCTGAGATTAGTATCTATTTAGGATTTTTTTATTTTTAGACTAACTTAGTTTATTTATTTGCTTTTTCTTTTCAGGGATTTTTAGGAAGCCGAAGAAGAGTCAAGGATTTCAAGTGCAATTCAGGTGCTATCCTTCTAAAACCTTACTCTTCTCCTTCTCCTAGTCATTCTTATTTTATTCATCTCTTGTAGAGTGGGTGGAGACTCCTTTTGGATCTCTGAAAGGTCGGCCTTTTTGCCACCTGGATTCCTATTGGTCGGCTCTGCCGTCTTGGATCACCTTGTGCTCAGGGATTTCTTTTCTCATCTCTACTCCTCTTCCTCCTTTTTCTGCACCTTTTCTCAAAAGATTCAAAGAGTGGGTGGGGTGTTCTCTGAACCCCTATTGACCAGGAGAAATCGGTCTCTATCTTTGTTTCTGGCCTAGCCATTGCAAGACACCTTGTGCTTCGGTCTTAGAGAAGAGTAAAGAAAAAGAAGGAAGAATTCTTTTTCCTTTTTGTTTCTTATTTTTGATTTTGCATGCCACATTAGGCTTGGGATTCCAATAACCGACTCATAAGTGAAGGGGGGATAGTAGAAGGCATTGATAGAGAGCCACGTGTTAGGAGACATCTAGATTCTCCAATTTTATCTGAAAGTATGGCTACAAATCAACCTAACCCGGTTCAAAATCAAACCGAAACAGGAGAGAATGTGGTTGAGAATGTTCCCCGACCTAGGACTTTACGTGATTTCTTGCAACCTGCAAGAACGAGCACTCCCTCATGCATAGTATTTCCACCAAATGCAGGGAATGTGGATTTGAAACCGGGAGTGATCAATCTTCTCCCTAAATTCCATGGTTTAGACAGTGAAAGTGCCTATCAACACCTTAGGGAGTTTGATGAGGTAATCACCACCATGCACTTTGCAAATGTGACTGAAGATGTAGTAAGACTTAAATTCTTCCCTTTCACTCTTAAGGATAAAGCCAAGGGTTGGCTTTATGCATTGAGGCCAAGATCAATTGGGTCATGGAATGATATGCACAGAGAATTTATAAAAAAATTCTTCCCTACTCACAAAACGAACATGCTTAAGCGCCTTATCATGAACTTTGCCCAAAAGGAGGATGAAACCTTTTCCCAATGTTGGGAGAGATTCAAGGACCTATTAAACGCATGCCCACATCATGGCTATGAAAATTGGCGGATTATAAGTTTTTTCTATGAAGGACTGATTCCATCCATGCGCTAATTTATAGAGATGATGTGTAATGGGGAGTTCATGAATAAGGAAGCTGATGAAGCATGGGATTATCTGGAAGAATTGGCTGAAAGTGCACAATCTTGGGACACATCTAAACCAACAAATTTCAAGATTGGCCAACAAAAGGAAAAGGGAGGAATGTATGTCTTATCAGAGGAAGATAGCATAAGTGCACGGTTGGCTAGCCTTACAAGAAAGGTCGAAGCCATGGAATTAAGGAAAGGAGAAACAATCAACTCCACTGAGGTTGAAACTGTTTGTGGAATTTGTGCTGGAAATCAACATGCTACACCAGATTGTCCCACAATTTCAGCAGTCCAAAGCATCTTACAAGAACAAACAAATGCCATAAACAGTTATCAGCAGCAATATGGTGCTCCAAACTCAAACACGTATAATCCTAATTGGAAGAACCATCCCAACTTCAGTTGGAGGAATGGACCCACTGCAAATGCAAACAACACTCCAAAAGTATCACTAGAAGAGATGTTGGGTGCACTCGTATCGGTCCAGAATGAGTATAACAAGACAAATTCTCTAAAAATAGATGGGTTCATGCAAGAGCAATTGAAATTCAATCAAAATTCAAACCAAGCCATTAATGAATTGAAAACATCTCTGGCTAGAGTTGAAGCTCACCTGAGTGGTAGAGAGAAGGGCACACTTCCTGCTCAAACTCTTCCTAACCCAAGGACCCAGTATGAGATACAAGATGCAAGCTCATCCTCCCACCATACGGAACATGTCCAAGCTATCACCACTTTGAGAAGTGGGAAAGAAATTGATAAATCCAAACCGGTGAAGGCCCCCAAGCCTAAGGATCCGGAAATTCCCAAAGAGGATGATAGCCCAAACAATATTCCACAAGAGAAAGAACCGGAAAGACAATACAAGCCGGTTGCCCCATTTCCACAAAGGTTGATTTCACCTAAACCTTTAGATAAAAATCTGGAAATTCTGGAAGTTTTCAAGCAGGTGAAGATCAACATTCCGCTGTTGGATGCAATAAAACAAATACCATCTTATGCCAAATTTTTAAAGGAATTCTGTACAATCAAAAGGAAACATAACGTTCACAACAAAGTGCTTTTGGCTGAGAATTTGAGTGCCATCATCAAACAAGAGGTGCCCCAAAAATACAAAGATCCGGGTAGTCCAACCATATCATGCATCATAGGAGACTACCAGATTAAACAAGCCCTACTCGACTTGGGGGCAAGTGTGAATCTCATTCCATACTCGGTCTATGAACAACTTGGGTTAGGTGAATTGAAACCCACCAAAACCACACTCCAACTTGCTGATAGATCCATCCGGATACCGAGAGGAATGGTAGAGGATGTTCTAGTCCAAGTTGATAAATTCTACTACCCAGTAGATTTTATTGTCTTGGACACACATCCTGTGATAGGCACCGGTACTCAAATTCCTGTCATACTTGGACGACCATTTCTAGCTACCTCAAACGCCATTATCAATTGTAGAAACGGACTTGTACAAATGTCCTTTGGAAATATGACCCTTGAGCTTAATATATTTGAGTTATGCAAACAACCGCGGGAAGTTGATGATGATATCCACGAATTAAACATGATCGAATCATTCGTGGAAGATACAATCCCCTTGTCACTATTTTTCGACCCTTTGGAGGCATGTGTGGCCCATCTCCATGATATGAATGATGATACAACACAAGAGATGGATGCCATTCTAGATGTGATGATGGTGCGTGAAAATAAAAGATGGAGGACCCCAATTGAACCTTTGCCTATAAATGAGAACAAGGCCCTCCCATCCAACATTAAGGCACCAAAACTCGACCTAAAACCATTGCCAAGTGAGCTAAAATATGTTTATTTAGGTCGAGATGAGACATATCCAGTGGTGATTTCTTCCCACTTGGATGAGGAACAAGAGAATAGGCTAATAGCCACTCTATTAGAGCACAAGAGTGCCATCGGATGGACAATTGCGGATCTCAAAGGCATAGACCCACTGATTTGCACTCACCGCATACACCTTGAGGAAAATGCAAAGACATCCCGGCAACCACAAAGACGACTAAATCCAAATATGAAGGATGTGGTTAAGGCCGAAGTGGTGAAACTATTGGATGTAGGTATCATTTACCCAATATCTGATAGCCAATGGGTGAGCCCAACTCAAGTGGTGCCTAAGAAATCCGGAATAACCATCGTAGCCAATGCCAATAATGAACTCGTACCAACTAGAGTCACTACCGGTTGGAGAATGTGCATTGACTACAGGAAGCTAAACACTGTCACGAGGAAAGACCACTTCCCCCTACCGTTTGTTGATCAGATTTTAGAATGGTTGGCGGGTCATTCCCACTTTTGCTTCCTTGATGGCTATTCGGGGTACAACCAAATAGAAATTGCCCGTGAAGACCAAGAAAAGACTACATTCACATGTCCATTCGGCACTTTCGCCTATCGACGGATGCCGTTTGGACTATGTAATGCCCCTGCCACCTTTCAGCGTTGTATGATGAGCATCTTTTCTGACATGGTGGGGACAATTCTCGAAGTCTTCATGGATGATTTTTCCGTATTCGGTTGTAGCTTTGATGAGTGCCTTGAGCACTTGAAAAATGTGCTAAAAAGATGTGAAGAGAAGAACCTTGTGCTCAATTGGGAAAAGTGTCACTTCATGGTTGAAAAGGGAATTGTACTTGGTCACATCGTTTCACAAAATGGAATTGAGGTGGACAAGGCGAAAATTGACCTTATCTCTAACCTTCCACCACCCAAAAGCATACGAGATATACGGTCCTTTTTAGGACACGCAGGATTTTATAGACGGTTCATAAAGGATTTCAGTTCACTCTCTCGTCCTTTATGTAACCTACTTCAAAAGGAAAATTCATTTGAGTGGAGTGAAGAATGTCAAAAGGCCTTTACCACCCTTAAAGGCATGTTGACATGCGCCCAAATAATGCAACCACCTGATTGGAGCCTTCCTTTTGAGATTATGTGCGATGCTAGCGACTATGCTATTGGGGCCGTGTTAGGCCAAAGAAAAGATAAAAAGCCATGTGTTATCTACTATGCAAGTAGAACCCTAAACTCAGCCCAGGCAAACTACACCACTACTGAAAAGGAACTTTTAGCCGTAGTTTTTGCCTTGGAGAAGTTCAGATCCTACTTGATTGGATCCAAGATCATTGTATTCACTGACCATGCCGCACTTAAGTATCTTCTCTCTAAGAAGGATGCTAAACCACGGTTATTAAGATGGATCCTCCTACTCCAAGAATTCGACTTAGAAATACGTGATAAGAAAGGAGTAGAGAATGTAGTAGCTGACCACCTCTCTCGACTTGTCCTCACTGATTCCCCTGAAACGACCGCAATCAATGACATGTTCCCTGATGAACAACTTTTTGCTGTTTCCCAATTGCCATGGTATGCGGACATTGCTAATTATCTTGCTACAGGTACAATTCCTACATATTGGAAAAAGCAAGATAAGGATAGATTCTTCTCAGAGGTACGGAGATTTCTATGGGACGACCCATACTTGTTCAAGTATTGTCCCGACCAAATCATAAGGAGATGTGTCCCAGATGATGAGCAACAAAGTATCATCTCCTTCTGTCATTCTCAAGCATGTGGAGGCCATTTTTCGGCTAAAAAGACCACAGCGAAAATTCTGCAATGTGGGTTTTATTGGCCCACCATGTTCAAAGACACACATGAGTTTTGCAAAGCTTGCGAACCTTGTCAGAAATTAGGAGGAATCTCCCGTAGAAATATGATGCCACTCAATCCCATCTTAATTATCGAAATTTTTGATTGTTGGGGCATCGATTTCATGGGCCCATTCCCATCTTCTTTTGGAAACTTATACATCTTACTTGTCGTTGATTATGTTTCCAAATGGGTCGAGGCCATCCCTTGCCGGAATAATGACCATAAAACAGTCATTCGATTCTTAAAAGAAAACATTCTTTCCCGATTTGGAACGCCTCGAGTTATCATAAGTGATGGAGGGTCTCACTTTTGCAATCGTCCTTTTGAAGCATTAATGAAGAAATATGGCGTAACGCACAAAGTAAGCACTCCCTATCACCCACAAACTAGTGGACAAGCTGAGATATCCAATAGAGAGATTAAACACATTTTAGAGAAAACGGTGCATCCTGATCGCAAGGATTGGTCACTTCGACTTACCGATGCGATTTGGGCTTACCGTACTGCCTTTAAAACTCCTATTGGAATGTCTCCCTATAGACTTGTCTATGGGAAGGCTTGTCACTTGCCTGTGGAGTTGGAACATAAGGCGTATTGGGCTATTAAGAAGATAAATTTCAATCCTGACAAGGCAAGCTCGTTACGCAAACTACAATTGAATGAACTTGTAGAAATCCGTAATGAAGCTTATGAGAATGCAAGAATTTACAAGGACAAGACGAAGATATTCCATGATAAGAATATTCTTCGCAAGACATTCACGATAAATCAAAAAGTCCTCATGTATAATTCTCGCTTACATCTATTTCCGGGAAAATTGAGATCTCGGTGGACCGGTCCCTACATTGTGCAAACTGTATATCCATATGGGACTGTCGAGCTGTTAAATCCAAGGAACGGCAACATTTTTAAAGCAAATGGGCAGCGATTAAAGCCGTTCTTTGAGAACTTCCCTTCAGAAGGTATGTCCATACCTCTGAATGATCCTGTGTATCAGGATGATTGATCACCTAGTCTGATGGAGGTATAGAGTAGTTAGGATTAGGATTTTGCTGTTTTTGTTTTCATAGGTTTGTTAGAAGGAGGAAGATCTCCACTTTTCACTCTCTCAGGTACTATCATTCCTCACTCCCTTTTATTTTCAAATTGCTCTCATGTTTTGCTCATTGCACATCTTTTACATTGAGGACAATGCAAGATTTGGTTGGGGGGTGTAGGATCACTTGGATGAATCCAGCAATTTGCAACATTTCAAGCAATCATGTGAAAATTTTTTCAATTTTTCAAAAATTTGAAACTCTTTTGGAAAACACTGGTTCTAGGCATTCGAGTTGATATGAGCATAAGAGGAGGAGATATGAAGTGTATAGGGCTGGAAGTCTGGAATTCCTCACAGCATAATGGTTTTTATATGTGAACTCCCCTATTTTGTGATTGATAGAAAATCTGAACATCTTTACACCTAGTTCACATTACATGATTTTCATGAGTTGAAGGGATTATGTGATTTATGGATTAGCTAGACTTTGAATTAAGGTATTGAGAAATCAGGCCGGGGTACTTTGACCATCCTTGTCCATGGGAAAATAATGAAAGATATGGATTTTTAAAAATCCTATCTAATTAAAAAAAAAAGAAAAAGGAAAAGGAAGGATGAAATTGGGAATGTGGAAAAATGGTGGAGAATTCCGATTAGGGCTACCTACTACCAACCGGGGGATGGCCTACCCGTAACCAAAGCCGGAAATGGGACGTAGTGTGAAAGTCGTCGGAAGGACGGTAAGGCAAATTCCTGTCTTTGGCTTGATATGGCTCTATGTACCTTGAGTTCTATAGTCTACTTGATCTATGAAGAAGATAATCCTAAAAACTCGTGAGATGAATTTTCACTACCCACACTAGGTTAAATTTGTTCTAATCTTTCTATTTATCAACCAATCGGCGGGAATTTCATATGAATGCTTATTATGCTTTGAGAGTTTACGGTTTCAACCTCTGTTGCCTAATGTTTCTGAATCTTAAGCTTATGAACCTTGGAATGTATAGAAGGATGGATTCTGAAAGAGAGTTGAGTTTTAAAGGATGGAATTAGTTTCACGCATGTTTTGCTCGGGACTAGCAAAATGCTGGTTGGGGGGTGTGTTGAGCTCATAATTATGCATATTCTAACCCCAATGCATCACTCATTATGCACGATATATACGTTTAAAGAACTAACTTAATGCATGATGTGTGATTGTAGGGACAAGATGGAGAGCTCACCATTTGAAAGCTAAATGAGGCTCCTTACAAGTATTGAAGACCATAGGATGAAGTATTGAAGGAAGATCAAAGAGAAGAAAGCAAGGAAAGAAGAGAAAAGAAGAAAGAAAGAGAAGAAAGCAAAGAAGAAAAAGTGCTGACCGGTTGTGACCGGTTGGCCAAGGAAGCCAGACCGGTCAGTAACCGGTCTGCCATGTATGGAGGATGCTGCTGAAGACGTCCGACCGATCATGACCGGTCGGACAGTGCTGCTGGGAATTCAATGAATAGGACCGACCGGTCAAGACCGGTCGGTCAGTGTTGCTGCAATGTGAAGAAAAACATCCGACCGGTCTTGACCGGTCGGAGTGGCTTGCTGGATTGAGGTTCTACAAGGCCCGACCGGTCTTGACCGGTCGGGCATACCTGCTGGAGTATTTTCACTTGAGGCCGACCGGTCTTGACCGGTCGGCCATGCGTAGTAAGTTAGAACTTTCTAATTTCTTCCCGAAATTCTCTGCGCTGCGTAAGTGTTACGCAAATTTCCGATTCTTCCGACGTTGGGGATCCTCCAAACTATAAATAGACACCTAGGGATTGTTTCTAGGGTATCCTAGAAGGCTGGAAGCGAGGTTGGAGACTGTGGAAGTGGAGATTGGAGTTTCACAACTCCTTTTGGTTTGCTTTGCTGTTTTCATGCTTTTAGGAGTTGTTTCATGTTTCCTTGGATCATGAGCAGCTAAACCTCTTAGCTAGGGCTAAGAGGTGAAGCTTGTAGTGTATCCAAGATGTTTTAATTCGTAGTTAAGTGGTTTTCAGTTTGGAATTCATGATTATGAACTAAGGTTTGAAGTTTATACAAGTTTTTAAGTAATTTCTCTTAGTCTTGTGATGACTCATGGATGTTTGGATGAATTACTTATCTTCTTATTTGGTTTGCAACGGTCTAGACCTGTATGATCTGAGGAATCGGAGTGCGCTCTAGCACTAAGCTCTTCATGAAGGGACTTCATGCCAAAGTTCTAGTTTTGGTTGATTATCTGGAATATGTATGGACTGTGCATATAATTTGAATCCAGTTCAAATCATGATCTAGCCTTGTCTTGTGAGAAGACTTGAGGATGGTTATGATTGGGAATTGGACCTATAGAAAAGGTGAATGACCTATGCAATGACCATGCTCAGATCAACCTAGAGTTGAGTGAACGTTATGTACAGAACTTACATGTTACAGACTTCTGGTTTAATAGTTCTATTATCTGACTAGATAGACCTGACTGGTGATTCTAGTTGAGAGAATGGGAAACCACAGCGGATTGAACATCGAGGATTGCTACAAGTGGATCCTCGAACCCCTAGTGCCTTCTTATAATTGTTTACATTCAATTTAGCATAAACTGTTAGTCACACACATTCTATTCAAACTTTGATTGTTAGCTTCAATAGAAACTTGTGGATGAGTTTGTGACATCCTACATAAGTCCCTGTGGATCGACCTTGGTATTACCGAGTTTATTACTACATCGCAACCCTACACTTGGGGAAGCGAACAATTATCAACCACGGGATGCCCAAAAAGTACAAAGATCCCGGTTGTCCGACAATATCATGTGTAATTGGAGACTACCAGGTGAAACATGCTTTACTCGATCTAGGGGCAAGTGTGAACTTAATCCCCTTTTCGGTCTATGAACAATTGGGTTTAGGTGAGTTAAAACCCACCAAAACCACATTACAACTTGCTGACTGATCAATTCGTATTCCAAGAGGGGTAATTGAGGACGTACTTGTCCAAGTTGACAAAGTTTACTACCCGGTCGATTTTATTGTCTTGGACACGCGACCCACGGTTAATATTGGTCCTCAAATTCCTGTCATACTTGGCCGTCCATTCCTAGCTACGTCAAATGCTATCATAAATTGTAGGAGTGGGGTCATACAAATGTCTTTTGGCAATATGACGATTGAGTTGAATGCTTTCAATATTGACAACCAACATGAGGGATGGGGATGAGGAGGTCCACGACATAAACATGATCAATTCTATCGTGGAAGATGATTCCCTCTCACCTTTTTACTCCGGTCCCTTAGACGAAGAAGTGACTCACTCCCTTGATGAGAACGACGATATGATAAGGGATATGGTCACACTTTTTGAGTCGGTATCAGGCATATGACACTAGCCAAGAGAAGGATGTGGAAACAACACCTTTTTGTGCTGAGAAATCAATTCATATTTCCACATCTTTGTGGATCATGCATACCGAACTCCACCAACCCTGGGATGATCCTTACTTGCAATATCATGGCCCAGGAAAATCTGATTGGAGACATATTTTTTCTGCTAAATATGATGATGTCTCCTCCTATACATGTGGTGAAAACACTAAGGAACCCGCTGGAATTTCTTCTTGGGATTTTGAGTGGCTTATTTCGATCATTCACACACATGTTCATTGTAAAGCAGGATATTGGATGACGTTACTGCGAAACCTTTTGATCCATCTAATGATTTTGCTTGACTTTATGCTTTTGGATGAGTTGTTGGGATTAACCTCCTAGTCTGACGGAGAATGATTTGTTAGAATGCTTTCCCATTAGGATTTACTTTGATAGTTGCTTTAGTTGTGAAGTAATCCATCTCCAAAAGCTAACCTTGCCATATGCTTCAGGTGATATCTCTCTTTCTCACTCTCCTTTATTTTATGTCATTGCTCTCATGTCATACATATTGCATATCTTATTACATTGAGGACAATGTAAAGTTTTGGTTGGGGGGTGAGAGATTCCTTAATTGATGAATCTACTAGCTTTTGTGACATGTCGAGCAAAGATGTAGAAATTTTTTAATTTTTCTGAAATTCGAAACTCTTTTGGAAGGCTTTGATTCTATGCATTCAAGATAGCATAAGTATAAGAAGATGAGATACGACGTGAGGGATGTTGCAAGCTTTGAAATTCTCTTAAAATAATGGTTTTATATGTGAATTCACCTATTTTTATGATTGATAGAAAATTTGAACACCTTTTGCACCTAGTTCACATTACACGATTTTCATGAGATGAAAGGATCATGTGATTTGTGGATTAGCTAGACTTTGATTTAAAGGTATTGAGAAACCAAGCCGGGGTATTTTGTCCATCCTTGTCCATGGGAAAATAATGGAAGATATGGATTTCTAAAAATCCTATCTAATTTAAAAGAAAAGGAATGAAAGGATGAAATCGGGAAGGAAAGAAAATGGTGGAAATTTCGATTAGGGCTACCTACTACCAACCGGGGGATGGTCTACCCGTAACCAAAGCCGGAAATGGGACGTAGTGTGAAAGTCGTCGGAAGGACGGTAAGGCAAATTCCTGTAATAGGCTTGTTGTTACTCTATATACCTTGAGATCAGTAGTTTAGTTGATTTATGAAGAAGATAATCCTGGAAACTCATGAGATGAAACTTCACTATGCACACTGGGTTGAATTTGTTCAAGTTTTTCTATTTATCAAGCAATCAGCGTGGATTTCATATAAACACTTATTATGTTCTGAGAGTTTAAGGTTTCAACCTTTATCACCTAATTTCTCTGATTCTTACGCTTATGTTTCTTGGAATGGATAGAAGAATAGTTTCTAGAGGAGAGTTGGGTTTTGGAGAATGAAACTTGTTCCACGCATGCTTTGCTCGGGACTAGCAAAATGCTGGTTGGGGGGTGTGTTGAGCTCATAATTGTGCATATTCTAACCCCAATTCATCACTCATTATGCACGGTTTACACGTTTAAAGGACTATTCTAAGGCATGATTTGTGATTGTAGGAACAAGATGGAGAGTTCACCATTTGAAAGCTAAGTGGAGCTCTTTATGAGCATTGAGGATCAATAGATGAAGTATTGAAGGAAGAACAAAGAGAAGAAAGCAAGGAGAGAAGAGAAAAGAAGAAAGAAAGAAAGAAATAGAGAAGGAAGAAGGCAAGACCGGTTGGCTGACCGGTCAGCCAAGCTAGACCGACCGGTCATGACCGGTCGGCCACCCCATACCTTTGTTGGACTGAACAGGGAACAAGCCCGACCGGTCATGACCGGTCGGCCACCCCATACCTTTGTTGGACTGAACAGGGAACAAGCCCGACCGGTCATGACCGGTCGGGCATAGCTGCTGACTGATGGACTGCCCAGGCCTACCGGTCATGACCGGTTGGCCATAGCTGCTGGACAAGGGAATTCTCAAGTCCGACCGGTCGTGACCGGTCGGCCATGCGAAACAGGCTATTTTCTAAATCTGGTTCCGGATTTCACTGCGCAATTGCGTAAGTTTACGCAATTTATGGAGTCTTCTTGCGTATAGGACACCTCCAAGCCATAAAAGGACCTCTTTCCTTCATACCAAAGGAGGCTACGACGTGGGGATTGCTGAAGAGACGGATTCTACTTCAGATTTCCTGTTTTAGTAGTTTTTTATGTTTTTAGAGGCTTTTAGTTCAAGGATGTTAGAGATGAACTAAACCCTCTTAGCTAGGGCTAAGAGGGGAAGCTTTTGATTCATTTTTGATGGATTAATGCAACCTAGGTTTCCTTTTATGTTTTAATTGATGAATTTTAGTTCAATTTGAGTTTGATTCAAGTACTATGTTGGTTTCTACTTTGATCTCTTGATGACTCCGGGCTCATGTGATTCTTAGTGATCCTAACTTAGTATCTTAGCTTTCGAGTATTGTTTATGCTTGTGTAATGCATTGATCTACCATCGACTCCGGGCATGGTAGACACTTTGATTGCCTTGTATGCAATGGCCTGATTTTCATGTGGGAGCTCATGCAACTGAAATTCTTATCTTTTGTGTATAATCTGGAATAGTTGTTTAGTGATTGATTTTGATTTAAATAGAGTTCAAATCATGAGTTGTAATCAGGTCTAGTGACAGGACTTGGTGAAGGCTATGGTTATGAATCTCAACTAGATTGGAAAGAGGCTTGGCCTATACAATTGAGTGTGCCCAAGGCCTGAGCTTGGAAGTGGGAATCAAATCAGTTAATAAACACTTGTTTCAGATAGCTGTGATTAACTGCTCTATATTCCGATCGGATAGAGATGGGAATCTGATTCCGATTGAGTTATATGAGACCTAGTTGTGTTGATGCATTGAAACGTATCCAGAGTGGATCCTTGGCGCTCTAGTGACTTTTTAGATTGAATTTACCTTACCTATTCACTGTTTAAACCCAATTTCCTATTTTTCAGCTTTAGTTTTTAATAGGGTCTTAATTACTAGTTGTTTTAGTTAAATTCTGAAGATACCCATACATAAATCTCTGTGGGAACGATACTCGGTCTTTCCGAATTATTACTACTTCGCAACCCTACACTTGGGGAGTGAACACCAGCTCACCTTCTGATCGTGTCAGTGCTCCTTGACACACATCGATGCCCTCTATCCATCCTCTGGACTGGATTCACCAACGGTCAATGTTAAGTGGGCCAAATCAGCAATTTGATCAAAAAAGCTAACACTTAGTCAAAATTGCAAACCTCGGAAACCCTTCCGAAAGAGCTGAAAACGGCTGAAATCGAGAGGAATTAGGCTGAATTTGACCGATCCCGAGAGAGAGACTTCTCCCCGCCATAACATGATACACCATAATCATGTATTACAACGAGATTACCTGATTTCATGATCTCCGAGAAACCTTGATCAGACCATAAACGGGTCCACTAATTAGTCATTTTTAGCCCTGGGAAGTGTCCCGTTGGCTCAGAAATTGACTTACACTAAAGAAATCAAAATGCGATCGCATTGTGACCCTCATGGACATAATCCACCCCTATCCAAAGACGATAGTGACAGGTATTCACCAAATCCTTCGATCGAATTGTAAACCAGCCCTAGGAAGTGCCTTGTTGGCGCGAAAATCTACTAATGCCAAATGAAATCAAGTGCGATCTCAAAGACGTGAGCGCAAAATATCGATGACACAAAGATATATACGAAGCAGATTAATCAAATCAAATATATAATTTGTCTAATACACTGAACATCTAGCATACATGCAATCTTCTCCTGAGCATGCATAAAGCATAGTTACTTTGTACTGTACTTATTTGCATCCATTGCATGAATTTATTTCATCTCAGATCAAGATACGAAATTAAATCAAAGGGGACTATGGTTATCATCGAAAACCATAATCAAAGAGTTCTAAAACGTCTGAAATACTTCATCGTTAAGACCAGTTGATGTGCGTCCTGTCCAAGGTGGGATCCATCAGTTAAGTGGCTAAGGTAATAAGTGCCTTCCAGCAAGTCACCCGTCCCAACAGAGACGGTCACTGGCCCTAGTTGCAGTAACTGGACATCGTGCAGTGTATTTGTGAAAGTCATTTCGTCCATAGAGACGAGTCATGACCCTGAGATATACGACTCGGTTGAAACCCTGGTCGCACTAAAACCCCATGGAGTGCCTTCCAGTAAGTCACCCATCCCAACGGAGATGGTCACTGACCCTGGTTGCACTAAATGAAAACTGTGGATTGTATTCCTGAAAGTCATTTCGTCCATAGAGACGCGTCATGACCCTGAGATACACGAATCGATTAAAATCCTGGTTGCTACTCAACTAGGAACGCCCGAAGGAGTATGGGACCAACATCTAACTGGTCTTAACAACGGCTTGGTCCATAAGAAATCCAAGACTTGGTCTCGGTGACCATGAACTCGAGACTATAATCCCTCACGATTTAAACTACTTGCTCGATCTATCCAAGCTTCATCCCTTTGATATTCCATCTATTATATAACTGTAATTCATAGTGGAATCTTATCGCTTTGTGCCGTGGTTTTCTCCCGTAAGGGTTTCCACGTAAAAATCTCTACGTGTTGTCTATGTTGTGCTTTATTTATACTTGTGCTCTTTTAACAATTTATTTAATTCATCTATGATACATACATGCATTTACTTTTGCCTTTTAATCAAGGGTGATCATCCATTGATGTAATCGAGGGTTTGTGACCAGTTCACAGCTTGGAATGTTAAAGATCTCGGAATCTTTGGAATAAAATTCACCTCGCGGTGCTTTTTCGTGTATATTTTGTGATTGCTTATGATTGTCTATGAATGTCTCTATACTCAGAATTCCCCCAAAATAATGAAACACAGGAAAAAGACTGCTAACAAGCACGATTTTTCTAGTTCTAACAAACCGGTGACTCTGCTGGGGAATCGAACAATACCAGAATCTCTGGTTATTTCTGAGTGAATAGACATTCTATGATAAATCATTCACAAACACAGATGTATACGTGAGAAAGTTTCGCTGGGAGAAATGTTCGGCGCCTTTGTGGGCACCAAACTAGCGACTCTCAACAGGAACGTTCTTCCCTTCATCTTTAAAGCAAAAGTTTTCTAAAAGAATTTCAAAATCTCGCATAGCATGCATATGATTCGTACTTATATACTTCTGTCGATCATTGAGTCATATCGCGATTGGTAAGGACGCATCTTCTCTCCTTTTCGAGGGCGCGGGGTGTTCTAATGTGCGTATGATTGAGCAGAAAGACAGAAAGACAGAAAAGAATCGACCATCAAAACTACACAAATGGCAACCACTATGGTCTTCCTAGCTTCTGGGGGATTTTACTTCCCTCACCTCGCGATAGCAAAAATAGTGATTCCCGAAATTGATTGGCAACTTGTCCAGAGATGCCGATCACTAAAGAAAGCCGAAAACAAACAAGTGACTTTAGTCAGAGTAGAAACAGTGAAGACACAGAGCAGTGTGAGGAAACAATGGAAGCCAGTTCGCAGGGATGAAACCCACAATGCCAGCAAAGCTACCATGTCGCCCAGACCAGAATTCTCATTCGCCGTTGCTGACTTCCCAGTAATGATGGGAACAACGCTACCAGTCAAGACACTAAATCAATTCACTATCCGGGAATTGACCAAGATTGCAATGAAGGCATGCTCTACTGAAACCAATATGACCGGGGCTATACCACAGCAAGTGCAGGTCACAGTGGTGCAAGTCGTAGAAAGGGAGGCGAGCGGGCAAGATGCAGAGCTGCCTCCGATCCAAGAGCAAATAAATGAGATCATTCAGGTCCAAGAAGACACAGCTAGAGAGATTAGAGAAATAAAAGAAGCATTGGTGGCTCTAGTTGCCCAGGGGGCAGTCAGAAGCCCAACTGTTCCTTTTGGACAACCACTGGGAGAGTCACAGGATACAACAGGAGAAACGGTAGCTGTAGAACCACAAGTTCGCCCAAGGAATGTTGCATTCAAGCGTGCACCGTCGCAACCATCTCATGCCACGAAAGAAGAGTTGTCCTAGACAGTGCGAACCTAATGCGTCAGGAAAGAGAAAAGGAGAAGAGAGGAAAATATGTATATCGGATACCATATCCATCCGAAGTTAACGAAATCCCGTTCCCTGACGACTTTAGGCATCCCGACTTCCTACAATTCGACGGCAAAGGGTCACCAGAGGAACATATGACCCAATTCATGACGGTGCTAAGGAATTTGTCCGTAGTACCTCAATATTGCCTCCGATTGTTTGGGTCGACGCTAACTGGAAAGGCATTTCAATGGTATATGTCATTACCCGTAGGGTCTATCAAGACCTGGGATCAGATGCAAGATTTGTTCATTTTCAATTTTTTCTCCATTGAGCGAGAAGTCTCGCTGACGGATTTAGCCTTAGTCCATCAGAGGCAAGGAGAGTCAGTCGAGGCGTTTATTGATAGATGGGAAGCCATAGCGGCGCAATGCCGAGAGTTGCCTAGCGAGCCCGAGCAAGTCAAGATGTGTAAGCAAGCCATGGACCCAATAATCTCATTTGGTTTATCCGGACACAACTTCTCGATGTTTAGGGACCTAGCGACCGAGGTCCATATGGTAGAGGAAGCCGCGCTAAGAACGCAATTTAAAGCGGAAAGACCAAAGCGTGAGATCGGGAAGATGGTCACATCAAGTTACATCGACAAAAGCAAAGCCTCGAAAGATAAAAAACGGCCACATCCAGAACACAAGATTAAAAGCAAGCCAGCAGAAACTCAGTTCAGAGCCAAAGGGCCACGAAAACTGAAAAAGAAGACGATCGTCGGACGGGGCAGGGTAGAAGGACGTTACTCGTTTGACCCAGAAGACCTTATTCCAATAATGGAATGCCTAGTCAAAGAAGGGGAACTACAATTACCAGAACTGATCCAACCAGAGGAACCAGGACAAACGGATGCCCCCAATTATTGTAAGTATCATCGAAGCCTGGGACATGAGACGAGAGAATGACTCATCTTGAAAGGGAAAGTATAGAGACTGATCAACTAGGGTACTATTAAGCTAATGACAGAAGAAATCAGTCGGGTTACGTCAGCTGTAGTGACAATAGCACCTACGATACCACCAGTTCATGCTGAAAGACTAGTACAAACAACAATGGTACAGGCTGTTGAAGAAAGGGAATCGGCAAGACACGACGTCGAATTGTTGGCGATCCGAGAGCAAGTCAGCGAATTGGTCCAAGCCCATAGGGAGCTATCCAAACAGATGGGAGAAGTTCACGTATACGTTCGTGTTTGCAAATGATTCATCTTAGAATATTTCTTTACTCAGTGATAAACAGAGGTCCTAGTGTGTTCGATCCCCAGTGGAGTCGCCAGTTTGTTAAAACTAGAAAAATGCTCGATAGGTAGTTTTTCTTGTGTTTCATTATTTTAGGGAAATTCTAAGTATAGAGACATTCATAGATAATCATAAGCAATCACAAAGTACACACAAGAAAAGATATCGCAAGGCAAATTTTATTCGAGAGATTCTGAAATCTTTTACATTCCAGGATGTGATAATTATCACGAGCCCTTAATTACATCAGTGGTTGATCACCCTTGATTAAAAGGCAAAAAACTAACCCGCCTGAGATTATGGTCTCAAGTTTATGGCCGTATAGACTTATTTATTTTCTTGGTATGGACCTAGCCACGTTTTTAGACAAGTCGGATGTATATGTCCCATTTTCTTTCGGATTGTCCAGGTTGAAGGACTATCAGGATTCGAGTGGTGCAACTCTAGGCCTGTGCTTGTTACTGTGAATAAGTGACCGCTGAAATACACCAGCATTGAACATTGGTCGGCATAACCCAAGGCCCGCGCCTATATTTTTATGATGGGTGACCTTAGGAAAGCACTTCGCAACTGCCTGAGCGAGGTTTTTTAATCAATGGTTCAACTCTGGGCCGTCTTCTCGTATTACGGGTGACCACTGGAATACACGAGCATCAAAACGTTGGTCGGCATAACCCAAGGCCCGCGCCCGTATTTTTATGATGGGTGACATTAGGAAAGCACTCCGCAACTGCCTGAGCGAGGTTTTTTAATTGAGTGGTGCAACTCTAGGCCGTCTTCCCGTATTATGGGTGACCACTGAAATACACAAGCATCGAAATGTTGGTCGGCATGACCCAAGGCCCGCGCCTGTATTTTTATGATGGATGACCTTAGGAAAGCACTCCGTAACTGCCTCATCAGGTCAACCGACAGATCCGTTGTAGATGGGTAGGGCATCAACCATCTTTTTTTTTTATAGTGACTGTCCATAGTAAGACATTTAGAGCATTCGTTTGAACTCTTTTGATTGTGGTTTATCGTGGTAACCATAATCCCTTAGGTTTAGCCTCGGACCTTTTATCTTGGATGAATAGGTTTGTACAGTAGAGCAAATGTATTTCATCTTGGAGTCCGGTGACTCGTCTTCGAGAGTATTCTTCCTTCGAGTTCTTTTTTATGATTGATTTGGGATCGAATAGGCTGTATTGAGCCAATATCCTTTGGGAATTCAAGTTTAATAGATTGGATCGGCTATTTCCGATGCCTATAAGTGGCTAAGTATTGGGTCCGAGAGGCGACCGTTTGTGTTAATTTCTGATAAAAGATAAGGATTGACTGTAAATGTTTGACTCGGCTGTTTTATAACCTGAGTAGTTTAGCTTTGCCTTATCTTCTTTGAGATCGCGGTTGATTTCACTTGCCATCAGTCGTTTTCAAGCCAATAAGGCACTTCCCAAGGCTGAAAACGACTAAGTAGTAGATCTGTTTACGGTCTGATTGAGGCATTCGGTGAATACCGGCGATGATCGTCTTTGAACAGTGATGGATCATGTCCACGAGGATTGCAATGGTATTGGATTCACTTTGGTGTTAGTGTGATCGTATTTCAGTTCGTTTGGTGTAAGTCGATTCCCGAGCCAATAGGGCACTTCCTAGGGCTGAAAATGACTAAGTACTAGGCCTGTTTACCTCTTAATTAGGGTATTCAAGGGTCCTGAGATCAGATAACCTCACTGCAGCACATGATTATGGTGTATTATATTACAGAGAAGAGAAGTCTCTCTCTCGGGTTTGGTCCAATTCCGCCCGATTCTCCTTGATTTCGGCCGTTTCCTACTCTTTCTGAAGGATTTCTGGAGTTGTAAAATTAGTTAAGTGTTGGTCATTTTTTAATCAAAACATTGATTTGGGCCATTTATCATCGACCGTTGGAGAATCCGACCTGGGGGATGGATAGATCTCGTCGGCATGCATTTAGGAGACGCGGTTCGATCGAAAACCGATCTTGATCGAAGGTGGGCTGCACGATGGAAGATCCACCCTCCTAACCAATGTCCAAGCGCATGAAGGGGGGTGTGGGCGCATGTTGGAGGTGATGTGGGCGCATGTTGGAGTGGCATGGGCGCATGTGCCCAACTGCTGAAAAGAGAGAGAGAGATGCAAGGGTCTCGGGCCCAGCTCAAAATAGTGGGTGCATGTGGATTTTGTACTTAGTGAAATTTTCACTTTTCTGGCCTCCCAAAGAGTAGGCGCATGTCCCATTTGAACTTGGTGAAATTCACACTTTTCGATGAGCAGAAGTGGGCGCATGTCCTTCTGCAAAGTGGTGAAATCCCACTACTTAAAGAAAATTTCAGGATTTTTCTCCCTCTATACTTGGTTCCAATGGGGGAAATCCCTTTCCGTCGAGGGATTTCGGCAATGGAAACCTATCCGACAATAGTGTAATTTTGGGTTCTGGCGAGGAAATCCCTTTTCGACGAGGGTTTCCAACAAGGGATAATGGAGCAGGCGCTTGTTACCTTACGTTGCTCTGAGGTCAGGAATGGGATGATCTCTCTTAATGTCATCAGGCGGACTTGCTATTTATAGTAGTGCAATCGGGTTCGGGTCCAATCCGATGGGTACTTCCCGGCGCATGTGTTTCAGGGGCATTTTTCGGAGCATGTGCTGGGCGGAAGTGTTGAGTGCAATGGTTCGAGCGCATGTCATTTCAGGCCTGGTGCATGTCACTTTCAGGTCGGGTGCATGTCACTTTCCGACTAGTTTTTCGAGAAGTTTCTGGGAAGTTTTATAGATCGTTTTGTTTCGAACATAAGTTGCAGGCGCATGTGGTGGAAGGTTGGGCGCATGTCCCTCTTGGAAAAATCACACTTCCCGACTACTTAGCCAAATTTAAGGTTTTGCACTTTGTGAGAGAAAAATAGCTTCCAGACTTAGATTTTTTCAGGATTCGGCTCCGACGGGAGACCTCTAGAGGACAACTACCTTTTCTGGGATTGCAGGTCACTGACACCAAGCCACTTTTAGGTTGGGATTGACCTCCTAAAAGAACGGGATGGGGTGTGGAGGTCCAAATGTTGCAAATTTTGGTACTTCCATCCTAATTTGGGGCCTTCGAGTCGACTCTTCGTATAGGAACATTGCTTCGGGAAGCTCACACATGGAAATATGCACCACAAGGACTTCAAACTTTCTATGTAAGGGTTTTTGTTCGCTTCCCCAAGTGTAGGGTTGCGATGTAGTAATAATCTCGATAAGAGCGAGGTCGATCCACATGGACTTACGTAGGAATCCACAAAACACTTCCAATAGTACTACTGAAAAGGCTAACAAATAGATTTGTAGAAGATTGATGTAAATAGTAATTTTGAACTAAATTGAAGGTAAGCAATTAATTAAAAGGCACTAGGGGTTCAAGGATCCACTTGTAGCAATCCTTGATGCTCAATTCGCTATGGTTTCTCACTTTCTCAACTAGAATCGAAATTAAGATCTATCTAGTCGGATGATAGAACAGTTAAACCAAACAATCTGCCATATGTAAGATCAATATTATGATTCACTCAATGCAAGCTAGGACGAGCATACTTAATTGTATAGGTCAGTCCCAATTCCAATAGGCTAAGATCACAATCATAACCATCATTAAATCCTATCACAAGACAAAACTAGATTATGATTTGAACTTGATTCAAATCACATACACAGTTTCACATACTTCACAATTCCAAAAAGTAGACTTTTGGTAAGAAGTTCCCACATGAAGATTATAAGTCTAGAGCGTATTCCAATTCCTCAGATCATATAGGTCTAGACTAGTTCACAACAATTAAGAACTTAAGCAATTCTTCCAAACATCCATGAGTCATCATAAGACTAAGAAAAAGTACTTAGCACTTGAATTAAGCTTCAAACCATTGTTCTTAAACATGAAATCTAACTTAAAACCAAATCAAACGAATTGAAACATCTTAGATTCACTACAAGCTTCACCTCTTAGCTTTAGCTAAGAGGTTTAGCCGTTCATGATCCAAGGAAACATGAAACAACTAAAAAAACAAAACAAAAAAAAACTAGAAAGCAAACTAGGAAGAGTTGTAGAACTCCAAATCCGACTCCGCCGTCTCCCACCGTGCTCAATCCCTTCTAAGATACCCTAGGAATGATCCCTAGGTGTCCTTTTATAGCAGGGAAGCTCCGCAGCATCGGAATCTTCTCGAATTTGCGTAAGGTTACGCAGTGCGCAGAGAAAATCGGGGCTTGTAGAACACGCATAGTTACGCAGACGACCGGTCGCATGACCGGTCTGAGCTCCTGGACGACCGGTCTCAAAATTGCAAAAAACGTCCAGCGAGTTTTCATAATTTTCGTGCCCAAAATTTTATTTCAAAGACCGGTTGCACGACTAGTCTGAGTCGTGAATGACCGGTCTTAACTAGTCCAGTGACTTTTGCAGCAAAGGTATTTCTTTCGAATGTTTGGACCGGTCGGACGACCGGTCCTGGGCTTTGGACGACCGATCTTCAGTGTCATCTTTTTCCTTCTTTTCTTCTCTTCTTTGCTTCTTTCTTCCATCCTTTCACACTTGGTCTTGTGATCTTCAATGCTCATAAATAGTGTCTTTAAGTCTTCAATTGATAGATCCTTTCTCTTATTCCTATAATCACAAGTCCATGCATTAGATTAGTCTTTAAATCATGAAACCAAGCATAATGAGTGATGAACTGGGGTTAGGATATGCATCATTAAGAGCTCAACAGTTTTAGGGTGCTCTAGATCATTTGACGGTGGTAGAGATGTCCAGATCCGCTCTGAAATGGTAGCCATAGGCTTTCAGACTCTTTTGATCAGCTCCGGATAGGGGTGAAACGCATTTCGAGGTGCGCATGTAAAGATATGCACCGCATGACTTTGAAAGTTGCAGTATAAGGGTTTTAGGACATTCCGGATCATTTGGAAGGGACCAGCATGTCTGGTTTTGCTCCAAAATGATGTTTACCAGTTTTGGTCGTGATTGCGCGGTAAGGGTTGTGCTGGCATTTTACGGGTATTCTCGATCTCGAAATTGATCCAAATCATTGTAGATGGACCGCTGGATGATGTTTTACCACAGGTGTGAATTTGAGCCCCAACAGCATCTAACTGAAAATAAGCCTCTTCCATCTAGTATTAAGGCTCTGAAGCTCAACCTAAAACATTTGCCTACTGATTTGAAATATGTTTACTTAGGTCGAGATGAGACATATCCGATGGTGATTTCTTTCCACTTGGATGAGGAACAAGATAGTAGGTTGATAACCACTCTAATAGAGCATAAGAGCGCCATTGGATGATCAATTGCGGATCTCAAAGGCATAAACCCCCTGATTTGTACACATCGCATACACCTTGAGGAAAATGAGAAGACATCTAGACAACCACAAAGATGCCTCAATCCAAACATGAAGGAAGTGGTTAAGGCCGAGGTGTTAAAACTATTAGATGTGGGTATCATTTACCCAATATCCAATAGTCAATCAGTGAGTCCAACTCAAGTGGTGCCTAAGAAATCCGGAATAACCATCGTAGCCAATGCTAATAATGAACTCGTGCCAACCAGAGTCACTACCGATTGGAGAAAGTGAATTGACTACAGGAAGCTAAACACAATCACGAGGAAAGACCACTTCCCCTTACCATTTGTTGATCAAATTTTAGAAAGGTTGGCAAGTCATTCCCACTTTTGCTTCCTCGATGGATATTCAGGATATAACCAAATAGAGATCGCCCTAGAGGACCAAGAGAAGACAACATTCACATTCCCATTTGGCACTTTTGCTTATCGAAGGATGCCGTTTGGACTGTACAATGCCCCTGCGACATTTCAGCGTTGTATGTCAAGAATTTTTTTCGATATGGTGGGAACTATTCTTGAAGTCTTCATGGACAACTTCTCGGTATTTGGTTGTAACTTTGATGAGTGCCTTATGCACTTAAAAACTGTTTTAAAAAGATGTGAAGAAAAGAAGCTCGCGTTGAATTGGGAGAAATGTCATTTCATAGTTCAAAAGGGAATAGTCTTTGGTCACATCATCTCATAAAATGGAATCGAGGTGGAGAAGGCTAAAATCGATCTTATCTCTAACCTTCCACCACCCAAGAGCGTATGAGATTTGCGGTCCTTTTTCGGACACGCCGGATTCTATAGACGGTTCATAAAGGACTTTAGTTCACTCTCTCATCCTCTATGTAACCTCCTTCAAAAGAACAACTCATTCGAGTGGAATGAGGATTGTCAAAATGCCTTTGTAAAACTTAAAGGTATGTTACCATGTGCTCCTATAATGCAACCACCTGATTGGAGCCTTCCTTTTGAAATTATGTGTGATGCGAGCGACTACTCTATTGGGGCAGTGTTAGGTTAAAGAAAAGAGAAGAAGCTATACGTTATCTACTATGCAAGTAGAACTCTAAACTCGGCTCAAGCGAATTATACTACTACGGAAAAGGAACTCATAGCCTTAGTATTTTCTTTGGACAAATTTAGGTCCTACTTGATTAGACCCAAGATTACCATATTGACTGACCATGCCGCGCTTAAGTACCTTCTTTCTAAGAAAGATGCTAAGCCGCGCTTGATGAGATGAATCCTCCTACTCCAAGAATTTGACATAGAAATACGTGATCAGGAGTAGAAAATGTAGTGGCTGACCATCTATCTAGACTTGTCCTCACCGATTCCCCTGAGACGACCGCAATCAATGACATGTTCCCTGATGAACAACTTTTCAAAGTCTCCCAATTACCATAGTATGCAGACATTGCTAATTATCTTGCTATAGGTACAATTCCAACACACTGAAACAAGCAAGATAAGGATAAATTCTTCAATGAGGTGAGGAAATTCTTGTGGGACGACCCGTACTTATTCAAGTATTATCCCAATCAAATTATAAGGAGATGTGTGCCAGATGATGAGCAACACAGTATCATCTCCTTTTGTCATTCTCAGGCTTTTGGTGGCCACTTTTCGGCTAAGAAGACTACAGCCAAAATTCTACAATGTGGGTTTTACTGGCCCACCATGTTCAAGGATACTCATGAGTTTTGCAAAACGTTCGAGCCTTGTAAAAAATTAGGAGGAATATTAATGCCACTCAATCCCATCTTACCATTCGAAATTTTTATTGTTGGGGCATCGATTTCATGGGTCCATTCTCATCTTCTTTTGAAAATTTATATATTTTGTTTGTCGTCGATTATGTTTCAAAATGGGTCGAGGCGATTGTGTGTCGGAATAATGACCATAAAACAATCATTAGATTTTTAAAAGAAAACATCATTTTCCGATTTGGAACTCCTCGAGTCATTATAAGTGATGGAGGGTCTCACTTTTGTAAATGCCCATTTGAAGCTTTAATGAAGAAATATGGTGTAAATCAGAAAGTGAGCACTCCCTATCACCCAGAAACAAGTGGACAAGCTGAGATATCTCTAACAGAGAAATTAAACATATTTTGGAGAAAACAGTGAACCCTGATGGCAAAGATTGGTTGCTTCGACTTACCGATGTGCTCTGGGCATACCGTACGGCTTTCATTAACCCCATTGGAATGTCTTCCTATAGACTTGTCTATGGGAAATCTTGTCACTTGCCTATGGAGTTGGAACATAGGGCATATTGGGCGATAAAGAAGATGAACTTCGATTCTGACAAAGCAAGCTCGTTGTGCAAACTTCAATTAAATAAACTTGTGGAACTCTGGAACGAGGCTTACGAGAATACGAGAATTTACAAGGATAAGACGAAGGTATTCCATAACAAGAATATCCTTCGTAAGAATTTCATGATCAATAAAAAAGTCCTTATGTATAATTCTCGGTTACATTTATTTCTCAAAAAATGAGGTCTCGATGGACCGGTCCCTTCATTATGAGAACTGTTTATCCATATGGGACTGTCGAGTTATTGCATCCGAGGAATGACAACATCTTTAAAGCGAATGATTAATGTTTAAAGTCGTTCTTTGAGAACTTTCCCTCAAAAGGTATGTCCATACCTCTTACTGATCTTATGTATTAGGATATTTGATCTCCTAGTCTAATGGAGGTATAAAGTAGTTTAGGATTAGAATTTTATTACTTTTTATTTATTTTTAAATAGGTTTGTTAGAAGGAGGTAGAATTCCATTTTTTATTCTCTCAAGGTGTTGAGCTCTGAATTGTGCATATTCTAATCCCAATTCATCACATGTTATGCATGGTTTGCATGTTTAAAAGACTAATCTAATGCATGATTTGTGATTGTAGGAACAAGATGGAGATTTCACTGATTAAAGGTTAAAAAGAGCACTTTATATACATTGAAGATCAAGGAACCAAGTGCAAAAGGATTGAAGAAGAAAGCAAGGGAGAAAAGGAAGAAGTGAAGAAAACTGCACTGAAGACCGGTCGTCAGACCGATCAGCCAAGGCACACGACCGGCCGACAGTTACTCAGACCGATCGTCCATGGGCTCAAACCGGTCGTTCGATCAGTCAGCAGCGTAATAGAGCTTGTCCGTGAAACTTTGATTTTCTCTACGCAATTGCGTGATTTCTTGCGCAATCTGGAATCTTCTGCGCCAATCTATAAAAAGGACTTCTCCTCTTCATACCCAGGCATGCTAGGACGTGGGGTCATCAAGGAGGCTTAGGAGACGGATTCTACTTCAAAATTTCTTAGTTTTTCTTCTAGTTTTAATTGTTTTTATGGTTTTTGAGGCTTTTAGTTCAAGGATGTTAGAAATGAACTAAAACCTCTTATCTAAGGCTAGGAGGTGAAGCTTTTGATTTATTTTTTATGGATTGATGCAACCTAAGTTTCCTTTTCATGTTTTAATTGAAGGCTTTAATTTAATATGAGTTTGAATAAAGTATTAGTTCAGTTTTACTTTGATCTCTTGATGACTCCGGGCTCATGTGATTCTTAGTGATTCTAAACTTAGTAGCTTATCTTTTGGGCATTGTTTATGCTTGTGTAGTTCATTGATCTATCATCGACTCCAGGCATGGTAGACCCTTTGATTGCCTTGTGTACAATGACATGATCTTCATGTGGGAACTCATTCAACTAAAGTTCTTATCTTTTGTTATAATTTGAGATAGTTGTTTGCTGATTGATTTTTATTTAATTAGAGTTCTAATCATTGGTTGTAATAAAGTCTAGTGACAGGATTTGATGAAAGCTATGGTTATGAATCTCAACTAGATTGGAAAGAGGCTTGGCCTATACAATTGAGTGTGCCCAAGGCCTGAGCATTGTTGTGGGAATCAAATCAATGAACAAGCAACTGTTTTAGATAATTGTTGATTAAATCGCTCCATATTCCGATCGGATAGAGATACGAATTCGATTCCGATTGCGTTGTGAGAAATCTAATTGTGTTAATGCATTGAAACTTATCAAAAGTGGATCCTTGGCACTCTAGTGCCTTTTTAGATTGATATTACCTCTCATAAATCACTATTTTACTTCAAATCGCTATTTTTCATCTTTAGTTCTTAACAGGATCTTAATTATAAGTTATTTTAGACAAATTCTGAGAATATCCATACATAAATCTCTGTGGGAACGATACTTGGTCTTTCTGAATCATTACTACTTCGCAACCCTATACTTGGGGAGTGAACATCAGGTACTCTCATTCGTCGCTCCCCTTATTTTTATCATTGCTCTCATGTTTACTCATTACATATCTTTTACATTGAGGACAATGTACGATTTGTTTGGGGGGTGGGATCACTAGGATGAATCTAGTACTTTGCAATTTTGACCAATTTTTGTATGAAAATTTTTTATTTTTCTGAAAATTCAAAACTCCTTTAGAAAACTTTGTTTCTATGCATTCGGGATGATACGAGTATAAGAAAAAGAGATACAAAGTGAGTGATGTTGAGCATGTTGAACTATCTCTAAGATAATGATTTTCTATGTGAATTTCCCTATTTATATGATTGATAGAAAATTGGAACACTTTTGCACCTAGTTCACGTTACACGATTCTCATGGTTTGAGGGGATTATGTAGATTTATGGATTAGCTAGGTTTAGATTTGAGGTGTTGAGAAACCAAGCCGGGGTATTTTGTCCATCCTTCTCTATGGGAAAAAAACGAAAAATATGCAAATTCCTGCCATAGGCTTGTTTTTTATCTGTACACCTTCAAATCCCTAATCTAGCTGATTCATGAAGAAGCTAATTCCAGAAATTCATGAGATAAGCATTCACCTTCAAATCCCTAATCTAGTTATTTTTCGAGTGCGTTAGGCTATTTTTCGGGTGCTCCGGGGTCCAATGCATCCTGAAAATACTTATTTGAATTATGTTTATTTTTCGGGTGCGTCGGACTATTTTTCGGGTGCGTTGGGGTCCAATGCATCATGAAAATACTTGTCTGAATTATGTTGATTTTCAGGTGCGTCGGACTATTTTTCGGCTGCGTTAGGGTTCAATGCATCCTAAAAATACTTGTCCGAATTATGTTGAATTTTCAGATGCGTGGGGGTAAATTTACGGATGCGTGCCTACACTTATGATTTTTAGAATCCGGACCTGCAATGGTATTGGTCGGAGTGATCTTCCGGTGAAAGATACCGGTGACCGGAAAGGGATTCCGGTGACAAAAAAAGTTTTCCGACGGTCGGCAATGGATTCCGACAAGGGTTTCCGGCGATAAATCCCAAGTACCCAGGAGATAATAGCTCTTTCTCTCTCTTAATCTGTACAAATGAATAGTGAAAGGGGGTATTTATACCTGAAAATACCGAACAACAACCAATGAGGGGCTGCCACGTATGACGCATCCCATAAAGCCTTCGACGCACCCTCAAATAGGCGCATGGGAGCTTCGACACACCCCAAAATGATATTATAAAATGTGCTGATTTTATGAGTGCGTCGAGCTATTTGTTGGGTGCGTTGGAGTCCAATGCCTCCAAAAAATGATATCTGACTCTTGGTGAATTTATGGGTGCGTCGAGATATTTTATGAACGCGTCAAGCCATTTTTCGAATGCGTCAACGTCCAATGCACCCTAAAATTGCAGTTCCAGATTTACTGAATTTATAGACGCGTAGAAGGTATTTTTCGGATGCATCAATCTATTTTTTGATTGCGTCAGAGGTGAAATACATCCTGAAATGTTTCTCGAATTTTCATGAATTTAAGAGTGCATCATGCTGAATAAATGGGTGCACTTGACATACTCTTGGTTTATAAAAAATTGGGTTTTGCGAAATGAAGGGTTCGCTGGGCCCGCTTTTTGGCCAATCGTCATGCACTGCTTATTATAATTCATAACGAAGGTGTCTGCTTGATTCTGGATGGTTTTGATCACGGTGATTCGTGGGGCCCACCGGAGAAAAATGGCAAGTACTGGATCTTTTGCAAATCTTATTATTTGGGTGCGTTAGATGGTATTTTGTAGGGTTCCCTCGAAGTACGTGCCCAATTGATTTGTTTCGGAGGGTACTGACTTTTGGGACCCCAACAAATGCCCCTCCGATGCGTTGTGGTGGACGTTTGACAGTTCAACGTAACGCATCGGATTTTCGTGTCCACACTATAAATAGATAAGATAGCCTGATTTCCGTTCATTTCTCGTTTTTCACTGTGCATTCGCTCTGCCTTTGACGCACCCACTTATTTGCCAACGCACCCTTTTATTGTCGCCAACGCACCCAAAAAAGGTCGCGCGCACCCTTTTATTTTCAGATGATGGGATTTTGGGGTGCATGGGGCGTGACACACCCAAATAAGGACTTGGCGAAATTTCTGATTTTAAAGGGTGCGTCAGGCTTGACGCACCCAAATATTAGAACTTGGCTGAATTTTGGGATTTTTAAGGATGCGTTGAGTCTTGACACACCCCTCGTCCTGACTTTGGTAGAACCCTTTGATTTTAAGGGTGTGTTACGCTTGACGCACCCAAATATTGAGATTTTTTTGAAGTAGTTGGATTTTAAGGGTGCGTCGGGTTTGACGCACCCAAATATTATACTTGGAAAAATTGATAAATTTAGGGGTGCATCGGGCGTGATGCACCCATTTACTAGACTTGTATTAATTCTGATATTTTTAGGGTGCGTTGGGTCCGACGCACCTAAATATTCGGTTGAACTATTTTTGGCATTTTTGGGGTGCGTTGAGCCCAACGCATCCAAATACTCAATTTTGCATTTTTGTAAAGCTTGGACCATTTTAGGGGTGCATTAGGCCTGATGCTCCTAATTTTCAGGACTTGAAATGTTCTTGTTTTGGGGCTCTTTCATGTGTATATTTAACCGAACACTGCCCGTTATATCTACTCTTTGGCTGGGCAAAGCTATTCCAATGGTAACAGGGATCGTTATTTTGAAGGGTATGGGGTCCCGTACTTCCATCATAAGTTCTCATGTGCATTCATTGTTATCCGGAAGCTGTGTCGGGTCTCATATACTTTAAACTTTGGGCTATGCCTGGCCGAAAATGGTATCTTCTGGAGGTTATAATGATTAATTTAAATAGAGTTTAGACGTACCTGTGCATGCCTCCCTTGACTTTGGATCTGATGTGAATGGTCTTTATACGCTTCCTTTCTTTACTCCTTTTTATCGAATTTCCATGGTTCTCAGATCGGGCTGTTAGTCTTGTTTTCCAGCAGACAATGGTTGTAACCCGTGCCTCCCTGCGCGTGGCCCGCGATTGCCTACAGCGGCTTCTTGGCTCCCTCAATCATCCTGAGGCTTGGTCATCTCTCGATGCTCAGCATGATGAGGTGTTTGAGGCTCTGTCAAGGCTAGGCGCAGACTCTCGCCCTATCCTGAAGGCTATCTAGAATATCTCCCTCACGGCCTCCATTTCCGACGGGCATAGAGAAGTTATCCTCGATTTCATTGGCGATTCTTCTTTTCCAGAAGAGTTGGCGATCCTTGTGACGGCGGAGCCCCCTTTGGCTACTTCTTTCTTCAATCTGGTGGGCAAATATCATTTTCTAAGGAGAGAAAATCGGGTGAATGAGAGACGCCTTGCCACTATCCTCCCATTTGCGGAGGCGGAGGTTCGAGACCACCGCGCTGGGATTTGGAGATCGGTGAGAGATGCTTGGATGACCCGTCGGAGGCTTGCAGTTGAAATTCCTGCTGCGAGGCGCCAGGCCGAGTTAGAATATCTGAGCTTTGATTTCGTACAGCAATGCATCTCCCACCTGATGGATCTGATCTCTAAGGAAGCTCGGGTTCACGCGAAGGTGGATGAGCTGAAGGCTCGGGTTCTTCCGGTGCTGCAGGACCGAGATCTTCCTCTGACCATGGGGAGAGGGCCCCACAATTTTGTGTCATCTTGTGACAAACATTAACTTTAAATATTAAACAATTGATATGACAATCTAAACATTTTGGAATTGTCTTTATAGTTGATGAATGATGATTACACCATTTTCTCTTTCTTCTATCCTTTCTTGTTTATATATGTGATGATGATGTCGTGTTGTGAATGTTGTCGCATTATTTCCTTCCTTGCTGGTTTAGATGTGTTTTACTGAGGTCTTGATTCATTTGTTTGGGCGCTTGCATTTTCTCTTACCTGCTGCCTTACGAACGTCGATTTCTTTCTGCGTGCATTTTCCTTTGCTCTGAACTATATCTAAGCTTTTTGTGTGTCGTCGCAGATTGTAATGGCTAATGATCCTTCTGGGGTCGGTCCTTCAGGTCCTCCATTGACCCCATCGAAGCGCAAGCAAGCGACTTCGAAGAACGTTAGTCGCTCGTCTGATCAGAACCCCCAGTGGTTCCTGCCTCCAAAAACCTTCAATTTCTATGAGTGCATACTGACGCTGTCCAAGGACATGCAGAAGAAGATCCTTTGCGATAGGGTTGTGCCACCCCCTCCAGAAAGGGGTACGCAAGAACAATGGGACACTTGGTTCGCTCCCTTATAGGGTTTTCGAAGCGATGGGACAACGGGTTCCAAGGAGGTTGAGGTAAGTCCGTTGGCTCCTACTGTTGAACCTCCAATTTATACATTGCATTGCCCATTACATGACATGGTTTGCATGATTTTCATGATTTAAGGGCCCACATAACACATGTTTTTGTGATTGTAGGGATGAGAGCGGACTCCATCCAATTGGAGCTTAACAAGGGTTATTTGAAGACATTGGAGGAAGTCCTAAGATGGACCAAAGAAAGAAGAAGAAAGAGGGAGAAAAGAGAATGAAGAAAAGAAGAAAAAGTTGAAGAAAAACAAGGCAGACCGGTCGTCCGACCGGTCAGCCACACAAAAGGGGCAACAAGGAAGCATGACCGACCGGTCTTGACCGGTCGGCCATGAAGGCTGTACACATTGAAGACAGGCCGACCGGTCTTGACCGGTCGGCCATGCACACTGGAAGGTGGCCAACTTGGTCCGACCGGTCATGGCCGGTCGGATACACACGCTGGACTGTTGGGCAGGTCTGTCCGACCGGTCTTGATCGGTCGGCAGCGCTCCCTGGACTGTTTGAAAAGCCAGTCCGACCGGTCACGACCGGTCGGCTCTGCGTAAAGAGAGTTCTTTCTAAATTAGGACTCCAAAAATTGCTGCGCAATGCGTAATCTTTCGCAGAATCCGACGCAAGGGAGGTTTATTGTTATAAAAGGACACCTAGGGGTTCTTCCTAGGGTATCAGAGAAGCTAAGGAACGAGGTTCTAAGGAGGGAAAGCGATCGTGGAGCGTCTGCAACTCTCCTATTCGGGTTTTTCTGTTTTTATGCTTTTATTTAAAGATTTTAGTTGCAGCATGACAATGCTCGGCTAGAACCTCTCAGCTAAGGCTGAGAGGTGAAGCTTGTGACTAATTCTATGTTGGATTCAGTTTAATTCAAGTATTTTTCAATTCAAGTTTGGATTTTTCTTATGTTTCAGTTCCAAAAGTGGTAGTTTGAGATGTTTTATGAGAGTTCATGTACTCAGGACATGAATTCCTTGCAATTCTCTGAGATTATCAGAGGTTGCTTGTTTAGATTCGAATTATAGTAATCCTTGAGCAGGCCATAGTCCATAGGCATGGCTGTTACGCCGCAGGCTATGGATTTGAATTCTACATTGATTGAATGGACTAGAACTTGGAAGTTCAACTTGATTTGGATTGAATGTGTGTGAATGTTTTATTTTCCAACTAGATGAGAGATAGGACTTCAAATCTAGTTGTGTTCTCTACTTGGATTGACTGAATTGACATAGGATTGCTACAAGTGGATCCTCGAAAGCCTTAGTACTTTATATCTCTGATTTTTCATTAAGTTGTTGTTTTTAATTAAATACCCAATTGAATCTGAATTCCTTCCATAAACTGAGTTGCTCGAGTAGTTTGGAAGCTTGTTTCTATTTCCCTGTGGATCGACCTCGGTCTTACCAAGTTTTATTACTACATCGCAGCCTTACACTTCTGTCGAAAAGCGCGAGGCCGAACGTAACACCATACGAAATCAGGTCACAGAATTGAGGGGGTTCCTTCAAAGCGTTCCTGATCCTGCACAAGTTTTAGCTGCGGCGGAGGCAACACAGAGGGCAACCCAGGAGTCTGTAATTCACTTGTTAGAACAATGTTTAAGAAATTTGAACAGCTGAGCTTTGTGATCATTTCATTCTGTAATTCATGGAGACACGTTATGACGGTAATGTTGTAATGATATGTATACTATTCACGTGATTTTGCTATGTGTTTTATCTACTTGATACTTCTTTTGTTTGAATTTGGGTTTGAAAATAAAGCAGACTATTTTGAAAGGGATGTCCCCCTGTCAAGACTCAAACCTATGTTTATGCGAAATGGGTGTGACCGAACCCTGATCTTAAGGCTCATCTTTCCATTCCAATTCTTGACAATCTCGGATCGGGCGGGGTGGCGGTGCCTGACACGTCTTGGGTTTTAGTGACTTTCTTGATACCTGTGTAAACAAACGAAATAGATGATTAGTATCTGTAATTGTAAGCATTGATCATCGTATGGTATCATTTCTTTTGATGTTTATTCATTACACTTTCCCTCTAGCGGGGTGTTTACAAATCACAATGGTATTCTATGTCAAGTATAATATCTTTTAAAAAATCGGCCGTTCACCAACGAGCTGATGCCTTGCCCCTTGCAATCGATCACTCGATAGGCCCCGTTGGAATAAACTTCATCGATGATACACACTGGATCCCACTTCGAGTCAATTTACTTTTGAGACCTTGAGCCAACGCTAGACGTTTCATCATTAGCACCAAGTCGCCCCTTTTGAACGACCTACCACGGACTCGTTTATCGTATGAGGTTGAGATTTGTTTCTGATACATTTCGAGCCTTTGCTGAGCGGTGAGCCTCTTTTCATCTAAATTGTTGAGTTCGGCCATTCTGATCTCGGCATTGCGATCAGTTGTCAGGGAGTGTCGAAGTGCGACCCGTAATGACTCAACCTGTATTTCCATCAGGACCACCGCCTCTGTGCTGTATACCAGTGAGTAAGGCGTGGCTTTGGTGGCTATGCGGTATGTGGTCTGATACGCCCATAATGCTTCGGGCAGACGCTTGTCCCAATCTTTCTTATTCTCTGCCACTATCTTTTTCAAAATCTTCACGATAGTCTTATTGAATGCCTCGGCCAGTCCATTCGCGGGAGGATAGTAAGGTGTCGAATAGCAGTGCTTGATCTTGAACTTCGTGCACAACTTGTCGATGGTGGAGTTCTTGAAGGGTGTTCTGTTGTTGGTGGTGATTTTCTCGGGAATACCATGTCGGTATAAAATGGTATGATAGATGAAACCTTCGACGTGTTTGGCCTTCACGCTCCTAAGCGCCACTGCCTCGGCCCACTTGGAAAAGTAATCCGTTGCAGCCAAGATGTATTGGTGCCCCTGGGAAGAGGACGGGCTGATCGGTCGAATCACATCCATGCCCTAGGCTGCAAAAGGCCAGGACATCACCGATTGATGCAACTCTTCCGGTGGCGAGTGTATAATATCTGCATAGATCTGGCACTGATGGCATTTCTTGACGTATTCTATCGCATCTTTTGTCATCGTGGTCCAATAATATCCCACGTGTTGGACACGGTGATGTAGATTCTTACCTCCTTGGTGAGCACCGCACTCTCCTCCGTGAGCTTCCTTCAATGTAGCATACGCTTCATCCTGGTCCAAGCAGCGTAGCAACACTCCCTCATACAAGCGCTTGTAAAGGATGTCATTCTGTATTATAAATGACCCGGCGTGCCTCCTGACCTGCGTGCTCGTCTTAGGCTCTTCTGGTAAAAACCCATATTTCAAGTTGTCGATGAATGGCCTTTTCCAATCATTTTCTTCTGTGATTTTGAAGCAACAGATAGGGTTCACGCTTGATTCACTACTACGCAGTACAACTGTCGGTAGGATCCTTCTTTCTTCGATTGTTACTTGAAGTGGACTGCCTCCGGGATTAGCCAAAGTAGCGGCCAGACTGGCCAATGCGTCGGCCTGTACGTTCTCCTGCCTTGGTATATGTGAAATGTTGCTGTTACGAAACTGGTAGAATAGTGACTGCGCTTGGTGGCAGAAAGATGACAACTCGGGTTTGCGAACCTCATATTCTGTTGTCAACTGTCCGATGACGAGCCTGGAGTCACCATAGATCTGTATTGCTTTGATCCGCATCTCTAAGGCGAGCTGCAGTCCGATGATGAGGTCTTGATATTCTGCTTCATTGTTAGTGCAAGCCGGTACGATCGTGAATGAGTAGGGAAGCAAATCTCCCTGCGGACTGATAAATATAACCCCCGCCCCTGCCCCTGTTGACCTGGAGGCTCCGTCAAAATACATCTGCCAGAGTCGTGGTTCTCCGACCATCATAACCTGATCATCTGGGAGATCACATTTCATTTCTTCACTGCTCGGGACCGGATGTGCAGCGAGAAAATCTGTGATTGCCTGTCCTTTAATAGCTTGGGCTGGGACGTACGTGATGTCGAATTCGGAGAGAAGAAGGGCCCACTTAGCTAAGTGTCCAGACAGCATGGGCCGGTTCATGAGGAATTTGATCGGGTCTGCCTTGGATATCAACGTTATTTGGTGCGAGAGGCAATAATGCCTAAGTTTCTTCGCAGCGAAGATAAGAGCGAGAATATCTTCTTAATTGCTGAATAGTTGAATTCAGCCCCCACCAGCGTGCAGCTCAAATAATATAGCGCATTCTCCTTTTCTTCTTCGTTCTTCTGTGCCAGGAGTGCCCCCAGTGAGTTATCACCTACTGCGATGTATAGAATCAGCGACTTTCCCTTGATTGGGGCGGCAAGGACTGGAGAATTCCCGAGCATTTCTTTTAGTGAATCGAAAGCTTTCTGACAAGAGTCATCCCATTCAAACTTAACATCTTTCTTGTTGAGGCGGGAGAACGGCTGACAACGACCAGCCAAGTTCGAAATGAATCTTCTCAGATATGCCATGCGGCCTTGAAAACTCTACAACTGTTTTAGATTTTTTGATGGTGGCATTTCTCTAATGGCCTATGTGTCTGACAACAAAGTCCAAATATTTGCCGGATGCGACCCCAAATGCACACTTTAGCGGATTTATACGGAGACTCTTCTTGCGCAATCGCTGGAATACTTGTCTGAGATGTTCCCTGTGTTGTTCATGATTAGCTGACCTCACAATTAAATCATCTACATAATATTCAACGTGCTTGTGCATCATATCCTGAAATATAATGTGCATTGCGCGTTGATACATTGCTCCTGCGTTCTTCAACCCGAAGGGCATTATGCAGTAACAGTAGATGCTGAGAGTTGTGCGGAAGGCTGTAGCTTCTTCATCTTCTAGAGCCATGCGAATTTGATTGTATCCTGAATACCCGTCCATGAAGGACATTACCGCATATCATGTTGTGCTGTCAATCAATAATTCTGGAATCGGCAGAGGAAAATCGTCTTTAGGGCTGGCTTCATTAAGATTCCGGAAGTCAACGCAAACCCGGATCTGTCCACTCTTCTTCTTGACTGGCATGATGTTTGAAATCTATATGGGGTATTTCACCTCTCGAACGAACCTGGTTTGAATCAGTTTCTTGATTTCTTCTTCATTCATGGGTATAATGTCAGGATAAAATCGTCGTTGCGGCTGCTTCATTAGCTTCTTTTCCTTCATGATACTCAGCTTGTGCATGGCGATTGTCGGACTAAGCCCTGGCATTTCTGAATATGTCCAGGCAAAGATGTCCTTATTCTCCTTCAATAGTTGTATGTATCTCTCTCTTTCATTTTTCGGGACGATTCTGCTCAAATATGTATTCCTGGGTTCTTCGAGGGTGCCCAAATTCACCTCTTCAAGTTCATCAATCATCGGTTATCCACCATCTTCTAGTTGCACGGGTGCGACACCTGGCTGGATAATGTCGATAGGATCTTGCAATTGAATTTCCTCTCCGTTTCTGTATACTTGCTTATATTCTTCAAATGGAGCAAGAAATCTTTTCTTTGTGTCTAAACCTTGATCGAAGAATCCCATATTCCTCATAATCTTCCGGCTGGCTTTGCTATATCTTTTCTCTTCTATCAGTCAAGGTTGGGCAGATTCTCTTCCCTCTTCTCTCTCCTCTGATGGTATTGGCTGACTTGGCCCTGAGTGAAACTTGATATCTTTCTGGGTGATATCTCTTGATGGCACGATGAATTGGCTTAGAGTTTTCGGGAATGGCTTGACTCTTCCTATCTTGGGTACCGGCATATTGAAGCTGGACTTGAGCACACTCATGTGTTGTGTTAGTGCACTTTTCTGTGGCATACTAGTGCACCTTGTTTGTCAATCACTTACATCAGTGAGTCTAGTGTCGGTTGAGCCTAATGAAGACGAAGATCAAAGACTCAAGATGGACCGGCTGCATCAAGAAAGAAGAAACAGGTAAAAGTGATGCCTTGGTGTGCCTTGCTGTTGAACCTCCAATTTATACATTGCATTGCCCATTACATGACATGGTTTGCATGATTTTCATGATTTAAAGGCCCATCTAACACATGTTTTGTGATTATAGGAATGAGAGCGGACTTTACTCAATTAGAGACCAAAAAGGGGCCATTTGGAGCCTTTGATGAAGGCCCAAGGTGGACCAAAGAAAGAAGGAAGCAAAGAAAGAAGAAAATAGAAGAAAGAATGGAAGAAAATAAGAAGAAAAAGAGACCGACCGGTCTTGACCGGTCGGCCATGCTTGCTGGAGTAATGCCAAAGAGGGCCTGACCGGTCATGACCGGTCGGCCAGCCCTGTCCGACCGGTCGTGACCGGTCGGCCATGCAAGTTTCAGATTCCAGATTCTAAAACAGCAATGTACTCCCGCACCTGATTTTTCGGACCAGTTTTCTGAAGCCATCTTGATGATATTTGGAAATCCAACACATCCATGTCGAAGAGGAGCTCGACGCCGAACTAACCCAAGTGGTTTCGTGTCGATCGGAGCTACGGATTGACCGTGGTGGCCAAAACAATACGAACTGTCCAGAAAGTTCCAGATTTCGCTGTTCAACTCTGGGCCGGTCCAGAGGACTCATCATTGATGATATGAAGAATCTACTTTGACCATCTTTTAGAACACATCCATATATAAATAACCACAAAAGTTTCAGATCAAAAGGATGTGTGGTTTGATCGTACCGGTTGAAGAAAGATGGACCATCCAGAAAGCTCCAACTGCGCAGAGTTTATAAAAGCCCTAATTGTTCTAATTTTCGGACCATATTCTGGGGTTTTTTTGGACAATCTAATCCATCCATCATGTAGAGGAGGAAGTTTTCTACCAATGTTCAAAATTTGAGATCAATCCGACCTCTGTACACTCCGGGGCGTTGAAAGCAAGATGACTGGTTCTGAAGGTACCCAAAGTGCGCGATTTTGAGAGGCGGTCGGTGATGTGATTGGTGGGCCCATTCAGAGGATAATCTTGGAAATCTAAATCATCTATTTGAAAGATCACATTACAAGGAAGCTACAAACCAAATTTGAAGGCAATCCGACCATTGGTTAAGCCGTACCAAGCGAAACAAATTCTGCTATGTTGCTGTACTATTGCTGCACTATAAAAGGAGGTGCTCTCTTCTATTCCAAATCAAGCAAGGACGTGGGAAGCAAGGAGTTCAAGTCATAGGAGGCTTCCTAGCCTCCTCCAGCTAGTTTTTCTTCCTTTTCTTAGTTCTAGTTCTAGTTTTAATATGCTTTTCCTTAGCTAACCTCTTAGCTAGAGCTAGAGGTGAAATTTGTAGTTGGTTCCAATGCTTTAATTCTTTTATTTCAAGTACCCTTTTCTTAATTTTGGATTTTGAAGTTCTAGTTTGAATAAAGTTCGGATTTTTAGATGAATTGTGAGAGTTTGTGTGCTCCGGACATGAGTTCCTTGCAATTCTCTAAGATTACCATGATTGGGTTGTTTGAATTAGAATTGTAGTAACCCTTGAGCATGCCATAGTCCATAGGCATGGCTGTTACTCCGAAGGCTACAAGTTCAAGTTCTATGTGCTTCATTAGAACTAGAAATCTAATTTCCAGATTTAAGTGGGATTGTTTGTGCTTGAATGTTATATCTTCCAATTAGATGAGAGATAGGACTTTGATTCTAATTGTGTTGTACTTGGATGAATGGATTGGCATTAGACCACTACAAGTGGATCCTTGATGCTCTAGTTCTTTTTATTTTCAGATTTTCCTATTTCATGTGAAAAACTACTTTCTTAAACTTCTTAGATTCTAGTTATTAGAGTACTTGGAATTGTTTACTTCTTTCCCTGTGGATCGACCTCGGTCTTACCGAGATTTATTACTACATCGCAGCCTTACACTTGAGGCGAGCGAACAAGTTTTTGGCGCCGTTGCCGGGGAAAAGGTTAAACGGTTCTAATTGTTCTAGTAGCTATAGAGTAGTTATAATTAGGTAGGATTTTCAGTTTTTATAGAAGTAGATTTTCTGATTTTTTTTACTAACAATTTTTTTGTTTGATTTTGTAGGACATTGTTGATGACATAGATCTCACTCTATTGGGTAACATCTCCCCATCTCCCTTCTTTTTGTTCTTTTTTCTAGATTAGGGTAGTTCCCAATTCTTTAAAATTTCATCATGTATGATTGGACGAATGGTGCGTACAAGTACCTTTTGGAGGATGAGACGTCGGATTTTGAGACCCAAAATCATTATGATTGGAACCATTATAAGCATAAGTATTTTTCTGAGATTCAATCAACCTCCACTACCTCCCCACGTAAGACGATGCGTGATTACATTAATGAAAACAATACACATATTGAGGCACAACGTAAGATAATGGGAGAGTATTGGAAAGAGATGAATAATGTTCCACCGGTTAGGACAATGTATGATCACTTGTATGGCTACACATGTCAACAACCATCTAAAAGCCCAACATATGACATGCATAATCCAAATTGGTGGGAGCATCAAAATTTCAACTTGGAAGATGAGCCAACCATGGATGCCAACAACTATCCTCAAGAGTTTCTTTCTCATGAGCCGCAATCGACACAAACTCTTGAGGATGTGCTGCGAGAGTTTATGAAAACAACTGAGCAATACATACAAAACCTCTCGCCATCTCAAAATATTAAACCCAACATTGGGAACACCGAATCAATCCCCAACAATGAGGAGGATGAGGCTATCCAAGTTCCACCTTCTTCGGATTTAATGGATAGACTTTTAAAGGAGATTGATTTCGATGATCCCAATGTCATCATCAATTATGGTGAGTCCACTATCTCTTTTGGATGCTTTGAACCTAATGATGAAGAGATTTCAATGACGGTTGACGAACCCGAGGAATCCATAAAATTTGAAAGTGGTAGTGGGGTTGCCTACAATGAAGGTTTGGTGAATGGTTATGAACCTATGGTTTCTTTTTCCCAAGGGCATAATGATTATGAGTCTCTAGAGGATATGCATGCTAGAGAGATGGCCGAAGTCGATCTTTTTGAGTCCTTCCACCAACAACACATGCCAAATTCTAGTGTGGTGGACCTCCCTTTGATTGAAAATTCTATTCCTTTGGATGATGAGGTGGCACAATCTGAAATTTTCAAAGATCAACCAATGTTAGATGATGTGCTTACCATTGAATCTGAAGAATTCTCTTTGGAAGACCTCCTCTCTATAGAGGAGGAATTCCTTACCATTGAAATAGAATTTCTTCAATCATTAAGGGAGGATGAGGACCCTTCATCCGACTATCTCGATTTCCTAGAGGAATGCTTGACCCAATGTTATGATCTTGATGATGAGATGATTAAGGAGTTGGACATTTTGTTAGACACGGTGCCGGTGCCTGAAGAACACCTTTCCACTGATTTACACTCTTTACCATTGTTTGTGGAAGCACCGTACAATTCTGAAATTGTGGAGGAGACAACTTTAACCAATGAAAACTTGATGAGTGTCTCTCCACCATCATGGGTCCTTCAGCCCATTGAAAATTCTGATTGGGAGGACCCATTTTTAATCAATCATAACCCAAATCAGAATTTGAGGAGATATCTTTTTGTTGCTCTTATCTCCTCCTTTTATGCATGTGGTGCACAATACGATTGGACTTCAATGATAAGAAGCACACATGTTTACTGTCGAGCAGGACTTTGGATGGTCCTCATGAGAAATTTATTGAAATTCATGAAGATCCTGCTCAACTTTGATCATGTAGTTGATCGGACTAATCAAAGGTAGGTAGGTAGGTTAGGATTTATTTTTCTGCAATTAGGATTGAATAAGTCTCATCGAGACAATGGAAGATGCTAGAATTGATCAACTTGCTATCTCAGGTACTATTGTTCTCACTCTCTCATATTTTACCATTGCTCTCATGTTCATGCTAATTGCATATCTTTTTACATTGAGGACAATGCAAGATTTGGTTGGGGGGTGAGATGAGATTCCTCATCTAGCATGTTGCAACATTTCGAGCCTCACATGCGCAAATTTTTTCGAATTTTTTAAAATTTCAAAACTCTTTTAGAAAACCTTATTTCCATGCATTCGAGATGATATGAGTATAAGAAGAGGAGATACGAAGTGTGTGATGTTGTAAGTCTTGAATTCTCCCAACATAATGGTTTTATATGTTAGTTCCCCTATTGTTGTGATTGATAGAAAATTTGAACACCTTCACACCAAGTTCACATTACACGATTTTCATGAGTGACAGGTTTATGTGATTTGTGGATTAGCTAGACTTTGGTTTAGAGGTGTTGAGCAGCCAAGCCGGGGTATTTTGTCCATCCATGTCCATGGGAAAATAATGAAAGATATGGATTTCTAAAAATCCTATCTAAGTTAAAAGAAAAAGGAAAGAAAGGATGAAATCGGGAAGGAAAGGAAAATGGTGGAAAATTTCGAAAAGGGCTACCTATTACCAACCGGGGGATGGTCGAACCGTAACCAAAGCCGGAAATGGGACGTAGTGTGAAAGCCGTCGGAAGGACGGTAAGGCAAATTCCTGTCATAGGCTTGTTGTTGCTCTGTGCACCTTAAAATCCTTGGTTTACTTAATCTATGAAGAAGATGATCCCAGAAACTCATGAGATGAACTTTCACTATGCACACTAGGTTGAATTTGTTCGAGTTCTTCTATTTATCAATCAATCAGTGGGAATTTCATGTAGACACTTATTATGTTTTGAGAGTCCAAGATTTCAGCTTCTATCACCTAATTTTTCCAAATTTTATACTTATACACCTTGGAATGGATAGAATCATGGGTTCTGAGGGAGAGTTGGGTTTGGAGGTTTGAAATTGTTTCACGCATGTTTTGCTCGGGACTAGCAAAAAGCTGGTTGGGGGGTGTGTTGAACCTCCAATTTATACATTGCATTGCCCATTACATGACATGGTTTGCATGATTTTCATGATTTAAAGGCCCATCTAACACATGTTTTGTGATTATAGGAATGAGAGCGGACTTTACTCAATTAGAGACCAAAAAGGGGCCATTTGGAGCCTTTGATGAAGGCCCAAGGTGGACCAAAGAAAGAAGGAAGCAAAGAAAGAAGAAAATAGAAGAAAGAATGGAAGAAAATAAGAAGAAAAAGAGACCGACCGGTCTTGACCGGTCGGCCATGCTTGCTGGAGTAATGCCAAAGAGGGCCTGACCGGTCATGACCGGTCGGCCAGCCCTGTCCGACCGGTCGTGACCGGTCGGCCATGCAAGTTTCAGATTCCAGATTCTAAAACAGCAATGTACTCCCGCACCTGATTTTTCGGACCAGTTTTCTGAAGCCATCTTGATGATATTTGGAAATCCAACACATCCATGTCGAAGAGGAGCTCGACGCCGAACTAACCCAAGTGGTTTCGTGTCGATCGGAGCTACGGATTGACCGTGGTGGCCAAAACAATACGAACTGTCCAGAAAGTTCCAGATTTCGCTGTTCAACTCTGGGCCGGTCCAGAGGACTCATCATTGATGATATGAAGAATCTACTTTGACCATCTTTTAGAACACATCCATATATAAATAACCACAAAAGTTTCAGATCAAAAGGATGTGTGGTTTGATCGTACCGGTTGAAGAAAGATGGACCATCCAGAAAGCTCCAACTGCGCAGAGTTTATAAAAGCCCTAATTGTTCTAATTTTCGGACCATATTCTGGGGTTGTTTTGGACAATCTAATCCATCCATCATGTAGAGGAGGAAGTTTTCTACCAATGTTCAAAATTTGAGATCAATCCGACCTCTGTACACTCCGGGGCGTTGAAAGCAAGATGACTGGTTCTGAAGGTACCCAAAGTGCGCGATTTTGAGAGGCGGTCGGTGATGTGATTGGTGGGCCCATTCAGAGGATAATCTTGGAAATCTAAATCATCTATTTGAAAGATCACATTACAAGGAAGCTACAAACCAAATTTGAAGGCAATCCGACCATTGGTTAAGCCGTACCAAGCGAAACAAATTCTGCTATGTTGCTGTACTATTGCTGCACTATAAAAGGAGGTGCTCTCTTCTATTCCAAATCAAGCAAGGACGTGGGAAGCAAGGAGTTCAAGTCATAGGAGGCTTCCTAGCCTCCTCCAGCTAGTTTTTCTTCCTTTTCTTAGTTCTAGTTCTAGTTTTAATATGCTTTTCCTTAGCTAACCTCTTAGCTAGAGCTAGAGGTGAAATTTGTAGTTGGTTCCAATGCTTTAATTCTTTTATTTCAAGTACCCTTTTCTTAATTTTGGATTTTGAAGTTCTAGTTTGAATAAAGTTCAGGATTTTTAGATGAATTGTGAGAGTTTGTGTGCTCCGGACATGAGTTCCTTGCAATTCTCTAAGATTACCATGATTGGGTTGTTTGAATTAGAATTGTAGTAACCCTTGAGCATGCCATAGTCCATAGGCATGGCTGTTACTCCGAAGGCTACAAGTTCAAGTTCTATGTGCTTCATTAGAACTAGAAATCTAATTTCCAGATTTAAGTGGGATTGTTTGTGCTTGAATGTTATATCTTCCAATTAGATGAGAGATAGGACTTTGATTCTAATTGTGTTGTACTTGGATGAATGGATTGGCATTAGACCACTACAAGTGGATCCTTGATGCTCTAGTTCTTTTTATTTTCAGATTTTCCTATTTCATGTGAAAAACTACTTTCTTAAACTTCTTAGATTCTAGTTATTAGAGTACTTGGAATTGTTTACTTCTTTCCCTGTGGATCGACCTCGGTCTTACCGAGATTTATTACTACATCGCAGCCTTACACTTGAGGCGAGCGAACACTTGCCTTGACCATAACCTAACCCATAACCTCTTAGATGACTTGGACCAACTAGGTATACCTTTAGTCATCATCATTAGTCTTAGAACTCCATGAAAAACATGATAAATTAGACTAATTAAAGAGGTGGAAGCTGCTGTAAACAAAACAGCTCAAAATAGCAGTTTCCGATTGATCTATGATCAATCGGACGTTGGCTCCGATAGGACTTCGATCAATCGGACAGAAGCTCCGATCAATCAGAAATTTTTCCAGCAACCTTGAAAATCCACTGGACATATTTTCGATCAATCGGACAGTCTTCCGATCCATTGGAAGGGGTTCGTCCGATCAATCGGACAGTGTTCCGATCAATCGAATTATCTTCCAGAGATTTCATTGGATAGATTTCCGATCAATCGGACTTGTCTCCGATCAATCGGACAGGTCTCCGATCAATTGGACCTTCTTCCGATCAATCAGATATGCGCGAATCTGCTCGTTTTTTTACCGTTGGAAGAAAATCTATTTAAGATGGGGGATTCGTTTTTGAGCCAAGAGAGGGGATTTTGAGGAGATAGAAGCCACCATTGCTAGAGATCATTAGAGGCTCTATCCCAAACCTAAAGCAAGTCATTCTCCTTGTGTTTTCATCACAAGCTTGGGCCATTCAATGGCATCTTGAGAATGGACTTGTTCCCTCTTGATTCCTAGGGTTTAGACACCTTGATGATAGTTAAATCCTTTGTCTAAACACTACCTAGGAGTCCATTTAGGTGCATTCCTCTAGGAAACCTATTTCCTACCATTTGTAGAGGTTTCACCATTCCCTAGCACCTTGGGCATCTCCAATGGAGCATCACATGCAAGGTAGCTGATCTTGGAGCTGAAGCCTTGGCAAAGCAACGGCGTCAACGATCGGGGGAGCATAAGGGGAGCTGATTCAAGCACGGGAGAGCGGGAAGAAGCAACCCAAGACGGCGCCACAAGGGGCTTAATCCGACAAGTAAGGTTGTCTTGTTAAGAGTCCATCCACTCAATTCCCTGTGGGAGTTGAGTGTAGAGTTTGTTTGACAAACTCGCCCCGGGGTCGTTAGCCGATCCTTGGCCTATTAGTTGGGCCTAAAATCTAGGGACGTCAGCCGTTCCTTGGCACATTAGTCCGCCCAAAAACAAAGTCTCCAAGGGGGAGCCACCAACACGGGTGCAAACGTGTAGGTTGGGAGGAACCTGTAAACTCCTCGGTTGGGTGGATCCGAATTAAAACACCTTGGTTGGGAGGAACCAGATTTAAACTCCCCAGTGAATGCCGGTGTGCTCAAAGGGGTTGAGCACTTGAACCGGGAGTGGAGTAGACAAGTAGTCGAACCACTATACATCGTTGTGTTTGTAATTGTTCTTGAGCACATTTCTCTTTATGCATTATGTTTAATTGATTAATTATGAATGCTTAGTTAGGAATGTATGCTAGGCACTTGATAGGCACATCCACACTCACAAGATGTACTTTCACTACCTCATGTTGACTTGAGCATTTCTTGATCCATCCTCTCTAGTCCACATGAGTTGATTAGACTAGGTTGTTAATTACTTTATCTTTTGCTAGTCTATTAATTGGACCCACTTAGGCTTGGAAGCCGAAGTGTTTGTCGCTTACATAGTTTAATTTGTTAAATCTGATAAGTAGGCGAAAAGAATTTGAAAAGGTCCTAATCACCCCCTCCTATAGGTTTAGCCATAATTCTAGTTGCTCCTCAAGCTTCCGCACGCATATGCGTAGGGTGTCGTGTTAGGCTACCCGACGCAATTTCATGTTGATCTGAAATTAGTTTTAACACAGACTGCCCTAGCTGACGCAGATGTTGCGGTACCACATAAAACTTCTTCGTGATCGGCTGAGGTTAATTTTCCAACTAATATTGGGGTCTTCCCTGAGTGATGGGCTGAGGTTTGCTTTTCCGCAAAAACTTCTCAACTCGAGGTTTTGCCCCTTGCACTTTCTTCATTACATTGAGCTTTTTGCTGGTTTTGCTGCTATCAGACAGGTTGTAATATTTTGCATTGGCCAGAAATGACTCAGCTATTGTGTATGGCTTCGGATCTGCCACTACCCTGTATTGGACCCCGTCTCTGTAGTATTTGAAGCATTGATGATACGTCGAAGGGATTATGCGATTCAGATGGAGCCAGGGCCTCCCTAAGAGGAGGTTGTACGTTGTCACTGCATTGATCACCTGACACGTTACTTTTGTCGTCAGTTCTTCGATCTCTAACATCACCGTGATTGATCCAAGTGTACATTGACTGTCTTGATTGAACCCCTGAATCATCATGAGACTCGGGTGTAGTGCTGATTGCTTATAACCTAGCTTCTGTAATGTCTTCAATGGCATAATATTTATGGAAGACCCATCATCTAACATGCACCTTTTAACCTCCGTGTCCCTGATTGTTCTTGTGACCATCAATGGACGATTGTGGTCTATTAATTCGATCGTGCAGTCTTCTTCTGAGAAAGTGATTGTTGAAGGATGGTTGACATGCATGACTTGTGACACCAGCATATACCCCTCCCAAAATTTGTCTGTATTGTTTATTTCTTCTTCTATCTCTATCTTCATGACCTCCCTGACTTCATTGTCAAGTAAGGCATTGATTAACATTTCTCTGTACACTTTCGACAGACATAAAGCATCGTATATACTTAGATGGGTAGGAACCTTCCGTAAGTGTGACACAACATCATACGCCACTGGTCTCGGGCTTGGCTGACTAGTCGTGGCCTCACCGACCTTCTCTTTCAGTTTTTGCATGCGGGGTCTCTCTTATGGCCTGTCAGGGATACCATCTTCTTGCATCGGGTCGTCTGGTCTTGGAGAGGTACGGTCAAGCATTTGCTTTCCTGATCGCAAGATGACTGCGTCAACTTCTCCCTCAGCTGCTTGTGGGGTTTCCTTGGACGGTGCTTGCTCAACAAATGACACTGTTCCACAATATGCCATGTTCGTCGCTGGTCGTATCTGCCTCTGCAACATTTCTCTCCTTCCTCTTCCCCTGTTCTTTCTTCGGTTAATAAGCCTTCGTCTATTCTCGAGTCTTTTCTTGCTACTTACTAGAGTCTATGGTTCCTTCGGCTCAGGGAATGAAGTCGGTCGGTGGGTGTCATTTTCTATTGGGATTGCTGAAATTGTCCCGGTTGTCTCCCTTGCTGTCTCGGGTACCTTCATGCTAATAACCCCTTGGTTGATTAACCCTTGTATCCTTCCTTTTAGGGAGAAGCAATCTTTCGTCTTGTGGCTGACACATTGATGATATTTACAATATTTGGGATCGCTTATTCATCCAACTTCATGGGGACAAACGGGCTCTTTCAGACGCATTAAGCCTTCCTCGATCAATTGTTCCATGATCGAAACTAGATCGGCCATATCGAACGTGTACGGGCCATTCGCCCTTTCTCTTTCGGCTATTGATACGCGTTTGGGTACATAGGGTCTTTTACCCTTGTCTTGAACAATCATTGCTTTTGCTTCCGGCTTGTGATCGACAGCGGGACGTTTTCGGTCTTTCTGGTCCATGCTCTTGTCGACTTGATGGGTCTCTACTACTCTTCCCACCTCTCTCTTTTGTTTCTCGGGTTTGAAGTTTACCCGGGATGCTGCTTCCTCTACCAGATGCTCTTTCGTTGCCAGCTCGCGAAAGGAGTTGAAGGTATTGCTTGACAATCCATACGAGATCATCGGGTCTAGAGCCCTTAGACACATCTTCATCTGCTCGCCTTCACTGGGTAATTCACGACATTGAGCTGCTGTGGTTCCCCATCGGTCGATGAACTTCTCGACTGGTTCACCATTTCTCTGCCTGACCAATGATAGGTTTGTTAATGAGATCTCCCTCTCTGTTGTAAAGAATTTTGAGATGAAGGTGTCCTGCATTTGCTCCCATGTCCTTATAGAGCCGGCTGGTAACGACATATACCATTGAAAGGCTTTCCCCGTCAGGGTAGATCCGAATAGCTGCATGCAATACTGCGGGACTGCATACCAATTTCCTAATGTAGTCAAGAAGTGGGTGATGTGCTCTTCCGATGATCCCCTGCCTGTCAAACTTTCCGAAGTCTGGGCATCTGAAATTGGCCGGGAACGGTACTTCTTCTACTTCTAGTGGGTACGGGACCCGATATTTATAGCTGCCTCTCCTCACTTTCTCTTTTTCTTGTTGCATTATGTGGGCTATCGTCTAGGATAACTCTTCTCGTGAAATGTGTGATGTAAAAAGCGGTGCGCGTTCTATTGGTGCAACCCTAAGTTGGATGGGCGGTTCAAGCTCAGCCGGACCTTCTGCTACCCCTTGGGATTCCTCTGTTGACTGACAGGTGGGCGGCACGATACTTCTGGTGGCATTCTGCGCTATCAGAGTGGTCAAGGCTTCCTGAATAGCCCTCATCTGATTGTTTGTCTCGCGATTAGCCTCGACCAATCTGTCGATCTAATCTTGGAATGGAGGTAATCCTTCTACTTCATACGGTCCTTCTTCTTCTTCTTCGGCCACTTGGACCATCACCACTTGGGCCAACGGGATTTTTCGGGCCAGCCTCTGTCTTGGATCAAAGACTGTCGTGGTCTTGGGTTTCTTTACATATGCGAGCCTAGTAGGTTTCTACAAGGTGTGAGCGGTTTTGGACAACGGCGAGAACTGCTCGACTGTCATCGTAGGGACTGCGAGCTTGGCTAGTATGACCTAGCTATTGGTAGGGATCTTCTGCCCTTGCTTTGGTTGCCACTGTTTTCTTATGACGTGGCGAGGTCTTGCAACGCTCGCCTTCCTGTGTGCAGTTATAATGGCCGCTTTCTTCTGTTCTTTCTTTTGCCTTTGGGTCTCAACCAACTGTCATTCTGAGCTTGGGCTGACTGTTACAGCTGCAGTGAAATGGGGGAAGCTAAAGCCTCCGGTGGCAAGGAAGGTTCACGAACTGGTCATCGAGCATGCCATTTCTTCTGTCTGTTCTAGTATCTTACTAATTCTGCGGTGTCAGAAAATCATTAGAACAGTTCATAAATGTGGCCGAGAGCGTGAACCTATCGATCGCGGTGCATAAACTAATAGAAATAAGCAAGAAGGAGACAAATACGTGTAGTTGTGAAAGTTCGTCGGTTTGAAAACCTTTAAGTTACCATTTATTGCCTTAAAGATGAAGGGAAGAATGTTCCCATTGAGAGTCGCCAGTTTGGCGCCCGAGGGGGCCGAAACGTTATGCCTCGCGATAGATCTCCTGCGTACACATTCGCATTTTACGAATGATTAATCTTAGAGCGTTTATATACTCAGAGCTAACCAAAGATTCTGGGTTCGATCCCTAGCAGAGTCGCGAGTTTGTTAGAACTAGAAAATGGAAGCAATGACATTTTCTAAATATGTGTGTATTGTTGCTCTGGGGTTCTGAGTAGTGGAAACATTTATAGACAATCACAAGCATTCACAAACGTACACAAGAAGAGATATCGCAAGGCGAATTTTATTCCAGAGATCCTGAGATCTTGTACATTCCAGGCCGTGATCTGGCACGAGCCCTTAATTACATCGAATGATCGATAACCCTTGATTAAAAGGCAAAAGACTAGTCGACAGGGACTATGGTCTTAGAGTTATGGTCGCAGAGACCTATATTTTTTTTGTTATGGACTAAACCATCTTTGTGTTAGTCAGATGTCTATGTCCCATGTTTTGACAAAAAATTCAGACCGAGACTATCAGGGTTTATGACTGAGAAGGACAACTCTGGGCCCGCGCCTGTCATGTGTGGACAGGTGACCTCAGGAAGTCCAATCTGCAATTGTGTATACCTGAATAGGCCAACCGACGGATGCCGTTTGAATGGGTAGGGCATCGACTGTTGTGTTGTGGCAGTTCATAGCAATTGCTTTGCAGCGAATTGAAACTCTTTGATATGGTTTATTGTGATAACCATAATCCCGTTTGTCTAGCTTTCAACCCCTAATCGGGTCATATCTTATGGTAAATATAAATGACGATACATTTGCATAGTCCTGGATGCTGGCAACTTCTTTCTGAGAGGTCGTTTCATTCATCATGTTGAATCGGGTCAAACCTCGAAGGTACACAATTATGTTCATTTAAAGATCTCGAAATGTTCGTTTGACCACTCCATTGCGTCCGGAACGCTTGAAATACCCAAAATGGGTTCAAACGAATCTTAAAAACACTTAAAATTGAGTCTGGTACACCCGTAAACATTTCCGGTAATTGACTGATTTTTCAGGTGCGTGGGATCTAATTTATGGGTGCGTGGGATTTCAACGTACCCTTAAATTAGGTGCCTAATTTTTGTTGAATTTATGGATGCGTGGGACAATTTTCGGGTGCGTTGGGCTATTTTTCGAGTGCGTCGGGGTCCAATGCATCCTAAAAATACTTGTCCAAATTATGTTGATTTTTCGGGTGCGTTGGGGTCCAATGCATCCTGAAAAATACTTATCTGGATTATGTTGATTTCCAGATGCGTCGGACTATTTTTCGGGTGCGTTGGGGTCCAATGCATCCTGAAAATACTTGTCCGAATTATGTTGAATTTTCAGATGCGTGGGGGTAAATTTACGGATGCGTGCCCATACTTATGATTTTTAGAATCTGGACCTGCGGTGGTATTGGTCGGAGTGATCTTCCGGTGAAAGATACCGGTGCTTGGAAAGGGATTCCGGTGACCGGGAAAGTTTTCCGACGGTCGAAAATAGATTCCGGTGAGGGTTTCCAGCGATAAATCCTAAGTACTGTTCACTCCCCAAGTGTAGGGTTGCGAAGTAGTAATAATTCGGAAAGACCGAGTATCGTTCCCACAGAGATTTATGTATGGATATCTTCAGAATTTGTCTAAAACAACTAACAATTAAGATCCTATTAAGCACTAAACTAAAAAATAGTAATTTGGGTTTAAACAGTGAATGGGTAAGGTAAATTCAATCTAAAAAAGGTACTAGGACGCCAAGGATCCACTTTTGATAGGTTTCAATGCATCAACACAACTAGGTTTCTCATAACTCAATCAGAATCGAATTCCTTCCTCTATCCGATTGGAATATAGAGCGGTTAAATCAACAATTATCCAAAATAAGTGCTTATTCATTGATTTGATTCCCACAACCATGCTCAGGCCTTGGGCACACTCAATTGTATAGGCCAAGCCTCTTTCCAATCTAGTTGAGATTCATAATCATAGTTTTCACCAAATCCTGTCACTAGACCTGATTACAACTCATGATTAGAACTCTAATTAAATCAAAATCAATGAATAACCAACTATTCCAGATTATACAACAAAAGATAAGAACTTTAATTGAATGAGTTCCCACATGAAAATCAGACCATTGCATACAAGGCAATCAAAGCGTCTACCATGCCCGGAGTCGATGGTAGATCAATGAACTACACAAGCATAAACAATGCTCAAAAGCTAAGATACTAAGTTAGGATCACTAAGAATCACATGAGCCCGGAGTCATCAAGAGATCAAAGTAAAAACCAAAATAGTACTTGATTCAAACTCATATAGAATTAAAATTCATCAATTAAAACACAAAAGGAAACCTAGGTTGCATTAATCCATAAAAAAAGAATCAAAAGCTTCACCTCTTAGCCCTAGCTAAGAGGTTTTAGTTCATCTCTAACATCCTTGAACTAGAAGCCTCTAAAAACATAAAAAATAACTAAAACAGGAAGAAAACTAGAAATCCGAAGTAGAATCCGTCTCCTGAGCAATCCCCACGTTCTAGCCTCCTTTGGTATGAAGGGAAGACATCCTTTTATAGCTTGGAGGAGTCCAACACACAAGAAAGTTCCAGAAATTGCGTAAACTTACGCAATTGTGCAGAAAATTTCGGAGTCCTGATTTAGAAAGTGCTTGTTACGCATGGCCGACCGGTCATGACCGGTCGGACTTCACTTGCAACCAGTCCAGCAGCTATGCCCGACCGGTCATGACCGGTCGGACGGTGAATCTCTTTAAGCCAGCAACTATGGCCGACCGGTCATGACCGGTCGGACTGGCTTCCTTTGGCAGGTAGTGAGTGGCCGACCGGTCTTGAGCGGTCAGGCTTCTTTGGCCATCATTCCAGCGGCTATGGCCGACCGGTCTTGACCGGTCGGGCTGCCTTGGCTTGATGTTTTCTTCCTTTCTTTCTTCTTTTTCTTTCTTTTCTTTCTTCTTTTCTCTTCTCTCCTTGCTTTCTTCTCTTTGATCTTCCTTCAATACTTCATCTAATGAACCTTAATGCTCTTAAAGAGCTCCATTTAATCTTCAATTTGTGAAATCTCCCTCTTGTTCCTACAATCACAAACAATGCATTAGAATGGTCCTTTAAACGTGTAAACCGTGCATAATGAGTGATGAATTGGGGTTAGAATATGCACAATTAAGAGCTCAACACACCCCCCAACCAGCATTTTGCTAGTCCCGAGCAAAACATGCGTGAAACACATTTCAATTTCCAAAACCCAACCCTCCTCTAGAAACTGTTCTTCTATACATTCCAAGACACATAAGCATAAAAATCAGAGAAATTAGGTGACAAAGGTTGAAACCTTAAACTCTCAGAACATAATAAGTGTTTATATGAAATTTCCGCTGATTGATTGATAGATAGAAGAACTTGAACAAATTCAACCTAGTGTGCATAGTGAAGGTTCATCTCATGAGTTTCCGGAATTATCTTCTTCATAAATCAACTAAACTACCGATCTCAAGGTATATAGAGCAATAACAAGCCTATGACAGGAATTTGCCTTACCGTCCTTCCGACGACTTTCACACTACATCCCATTTCCGGCTTTGGTTACGGGTAGACCATCCCCCGGTTGGTAGTAGGTAGCCCTAATTGGAATTTTCCACCATTTTCCATCATTCCCAATTTCATCCTTCCTTTCCTTTTTCTTTTATATTAGATAGGATTTTTAGAAATCCATATCTTTCGTTATTTTCCCATGGACAAGGATGGACAAAGTACCCCGGCTTGGTTTCTCAATACCTTCAATCACGGTCTAGTTAATCCACAAATCACATAATCCTTTCAAATCATGAAAATCGTGTAATGCGAACTAGGTGCAAAAGGTGTTCAAATTTTCTATCAATCATAAAAATAGGTGAATTCACATATAAAACCATTATATTAAGAGAAGTTCAAAGCTTGCAACATCCCTCACTTCGTATCTCCTCTTCTTATACTCATGCTGTCTCAAATGTATAGAATCAATGTTTTCCAAAAGAATTTTGAAATTTAGAAGAATCGAAAAATTTCTACATCATTGCTCGAAATGTCACAAAAGCTAGCAAATTCATCAAAGGAATCTCTCACCCCCCAACCAAAACTTTACATTGTCCTCGATGTAAAAAAATATGCAATATGCATGACATGAGAGCAATGACATAAAGCCAAGGGGAGTGAGAAAGAGAGATATCACCTGAAGCATATATTCCATGGCAAGATTAGCTTTTGTAGATGGATTACTTCACAACTAAATCAACTATCAAAGCAAATCCTAATGGGAAAGCATTTTAGCAAATAATCCTCCGTCAGACTAGGAGGTCAATCCCAACAACTCATCCAAAAGCATAAAGTCAAGCAGAATCATTAGATGGATCAAAAGGTTTTGCAGTAATGTCATCCAATATCCCGCTTTACAATGTACATGTGTGTGAATGATCGAGATGAGCCACTCGAAATCCCAAAAAGGAATTCCAGCGGGTTCCTTAGTGTTTTCACCACATGTATAGGAGGAGACATCATCATATTTATTAGAAAAAATATGTCTCCATTCAGATTTTCCTGGGCATAGATATTGCAAGTAAGGATCATCCCAGGGTTGGTGGAGTTCGGTATGCATGATCCACAAAGGTGTGGAAATATGAATTGATTTCTCAGCCCAACAAGGTGTTGTTTCCACATCCTTCTCTCGGCCAGTGTCATATGCCGATACCGACTTAAAAAGTGTGACCATATCCCTTATCATATTATTGTTCTTATCAAGGGAGTGAGTCACTTCTTCGTCTAAGGGACCGGAGTAAAAAGGTGAGAGGGACTCATCTTCCACGATAGAATTGATCATGTTTATTTCGTGGACCTCCTCATCCTCATCCTCTTGTTGGTTGTCAATATTAAAAGCATTCAACTCAATCGTCATATTACCAAAAGACATTTGGATGACCCCACTCCTACAATTGATGATAGCATTTGATGTAGCTAGGAATGGGCGGCCAAGTATGACAGGAATTTGGGGGCCAATATTAACCATGGGTCTTGTGTCCAAGACAATAAAGTCCACCAGGTAGTAAACTTTGTCAACTTGGATAAGAATGTCCTCAATTACCCCTCTCGGGATACGAATCGATCGGTCAGCAAGTTGTAATGTGATTTTGGTGGGTTTTAATTCACCTAAACCCAATTGTTCATAGACCGAAAAGGGAATTAAGTTTACACTTGCCCCTAGATCAAGTAAAGCATGTTTCACCCGGTATTCTCCAATCACACATGATATTGTCGGACAACCGGGATCTTTGTATTTCTTGGGCATCCCGTGGTTGATAATGGCACTCACATTCTCTGTAAAAAAATGCCTTCTTTTGCACATGTATTTTTCTTTTAATCGTGTAAAGGTCTTTTAAAAATTTTGCATATGACGGTATTTGTTTAATGGCATCCAACAATGGAATGTTGATTTTGACTTGCTTGAAAACCTCTAAAAATTCCTGATATTTATCTTGAGGTTTGGCTGGAATCAAGTGTTGGGGGAATGGAGCAACGGGCCTATATTCTTTCAATGGCTCTTTTTCATTCGTGGTGATGCTAGGTCCATCATCCTCTTTTGAAGATACCGGATCATTAGGTGTTGAAACCTTCACCGGATCAGGTTTTTCAATGATTTTACCACTTCTAAGAGTGGTGATGGCCTTAGCATGTTCAATATGTTGGTTAGAAGAACTAGGCATGCTTATTTTGCATTGTGATTTTGGATTTGGTATGGGTTGGGCTGGAAGCATCCCTTCCCTTGCGTTTAGGAGAGCCTTGATTTCCTCCACCGAATTTTTAAGCTCAAGCATTATCGTATGGTTGGATTGATTTATTTGAGCTTGTCCTTCCATGAATGCTTTCAAAGTATCCTCTATAGGCATTTGAGGTGGGGCCATTTGCATTGGGGCCCCCCTTTGAGGATTATTTTGATTAGCCGTGTTTCCATTCGCCCAATTGAAGTTAGGGTTGTTTCTCCAACTAGAATTGTTCGTGTTTGAATTTGGAGTACTAAAAGGTCGTTGATAACTATTCAAGGCATTCTATTGTTCAAATAAAAGCTCTCGAAACGCATAGATTGTTGGACAATCCGACGTTTGATGCACATTGGAAGCACAAATACCACAAATAGTTTCAACAGCCCCCTTTTGTTGGGTTGTGTCCACTTTCTTTAATTCCATCTCCTCGACCTTTCGTGTGAGTTTAGCCACTTTAGAACCCAGATCATCTTGTCCATCTAAAACATAAACTTCTCCCCTTTCCTTAGTTTGAGGTTGTTTTGAACCTGTTGGCTTAGATGTATCCCAAGATTGTGTATTTTCAGCCAACATGTCAAAATAATCCCAAGCTTCCTCCGTTTCCTTATTCATGAACTCCCCATTGCACATCATCTCCACAAATTGGCGCATGGTTGAGTTTAATCCATCATAGAAGAAACTAATCAACCTCCACCGTTCATAGCCATGATGTGGGCATGCGTTTAAAAGCTCATTATACCTTTCCCAACATTGGAAAAAAGGTTTCTTCTTCTTTTTGGGCGAAGTTCATTATGGCCCTTCTCAATGCATTGGTTCGATGAGTAGGGAAGAATTTTTTAAGAAACTCCCTACTCATCTCAGCCCATGTCCCAATAGACCTCGGCCTTAAGGAATGTAGCCATGATTTGGCCTTCTCTTTCAAGGAAAAAGGGAACAATTTAAGTTTTATTGTATCCTTGGTCACATTGTCATAGTTTATTGTGGCTATAACCTCTTCAAATTCCTTAATATGTAGATATGCGCTCTCAGAGTCGAGTCCATGGAATCTAGGAAGAAGTTGGATCAACCCCGGTTTAAAATCAATATTCCCCACATTGTGAGGAAAAATTATGCAAGAGGGAGTACTCGTCCTAGCTGGTTGTAAATAGTCACGTAAAGTTCTAGGTTGAGGTACATCCCCCACTTCATTCTCATCCAATTCAGTAAAGTTTGGGGCTGGATTTTGATGTTGATTAACCCCTTGATTTGGTTGATTTTCAGCCATCTCTCTAGTAATTTCAGGAAAATTTTGATGTTTCCTAGCACGAGGCTCTCTATCAATCCCTTCAACAATTACTCCGTCCCTTACAAGTCGGTTATTATTAGTCCGAGCCCAATGTGGCATGCAAAACCAAAAAGAATGAACAAAAAGGAAAAAGAATTCTTCCTTCCTTCCTTTATTCCTCTCTAGGACTTAAGCACAAGGTGTCTTGCAATGGCTAAGCCAGAAGCAAGGATAGAGACCGATTTCTCCTGGTCAATAGGGGTTCAAAGAACTCCCCACCCACTCTTTGAGTCTTTTGAGAAAAAGTATAGAAAAAGGAGAAATAGGAATAGGTTGAGAAGAGAAATCTCTGAGCACAAGGTGATCCAAGGCGGCAGAGCCGACCAATAGGAATCCAGGTGGCACAAGGCCTACCTTTCAGAGATCCAAAAGGAGTCTCCACCCACTCTACAAGAGATGAATATGATAGGAATGAGTAGGAGAAGAAGAAGAGTAAGGTTGGAACGATAAACCTGGTTTGTGACTTAAGATGCCTTCTTCTTCTTCGTCTTCCTAAAAATCCCTAGATTAGACCTATGTTAGAATCCTGCAAAAATCAAAACAAAGTAAGTTAGTATTTAGAAGAAAACCTACTCTAGAAAGCAAAACAAATCCTAAACCTATCTTAACACAATCTCAACTAGAAGTCAATTCAAAAAATTCTAAAAAAAATACCGCATAGAAATCCCCGGCAACGGCGCCAAAAACTTGTTCACTCCTCAAGTGTAGGGTTGCGAAGTAGTAATAATTCGGAAAGACCGAGTATCGTTCCCACAGAGATTTATGTATGGATATCTTCAGAATTTGTCTAAAACAACTAACAATTAAGATCCTATTAAGCACTAAACTAAAAAATAGTAATTTGGGTTTAAACAGTGAATGGGTAAGGTAAATTCAATCTAAAAAAGGTACTAGGACGCCAAGGATCCACTTTTGATAGGTTTCAATGCATCGACACAACTAGGTTTCTCATAACTCAATCGGAATCGAATTCCTTCCTTTATCCGATTGGAATATAGAGCGGTTAAATCAACAATTATCCAAAATAAGTGCTTATTCATTGATTTGATTCCCACAACCATGCTCAGGCCTTGGGCACACTCAATTGTATAGGCCAAGCCTCTTTCCAATCTAGTTGAGATTCATAATCATAGTTTTCACCAAATCCTGTCACTAGACCTGATTAAAACTCATGCTTAGAACTCTAATTAAATCAAAATCAATGAATAACCAACTATTCCAGATTATACAACAAAAGATAAGAACTTTAATTGAATGAGTTCCCACATGAAAATCAGACCATTGCATACAAGGCAATCAAAGCGTCTACCATGCCCGGAGTCAATGGTAGATCAATGAACTACACAAGCATAAACAATGCTCAAAAGCTAAGATACTAAGCTAGGATCACTAAGAATCACATGAGCCCGGAGTCATCAAGAGATCAAAGTAAAAACCAAAATAGTACTTGATTCAAACTCATATAGAACTAAAATTCATCAATTAAAACACAAAAGGAAACCTAGGTTGCATTAATCCATAAAAAACGAATCAAAAGCTTCACCTCTTAGCCCTAGCTAAGAGGTTTTAGTTCATCTCTAACATCCTTGAACTAGAAGCCTCTAAAAACATAAAAAATAACTAAAACAGGAAGAAAACTAGAAATCCGAAGTAGAATCCGTCTCCTGAGCAATCCCCACGTTCTAGCCTCCTTTGATATGAAGGGAAGACATCCTTTTATAGCTTGGAGGAGTCCAATACGCAAGAAAGTTCCAGAAATTGCGTAAACTTACGCAATTGCATAGAAAATTTCGGAGTCCTGATTTAGAAAGTGCTTGTTACGCATGGCCGACCAGTCATGACCGGTCGGACTTCACTTGCAACCAGTCCAGCAGCTATGCCCGACCGGTCATGACCGGTCGGACGGTGAATCTCTTTAAGCCATCAACTATGGCCGACCGGTCATGACCGGTCGGACTGGCTTCCTTTGGCAGGTAGTGAGTGGCCGACCGGTCTTGACCGGTCAGGCTTCTTTGGCCATCATTCCAGCGGCTATGGCCGACCGGTCTTGACCGGTCGGGCTGCCTTGGCTTGATGTTTTCTTCCTTTCTTTCTTCTTTTTCTTTCTTTTCTTTCTTCTTTTCTCTTCTCTCCTTGCTTTCTTCTCTTTGATCTTCCTTCAATACTTCATCTAATGAACCTCAATGCTCTTAAAGAGCTCCATTTAATCTTCAATTTATGAAATCTCCCTCTTGTTCCTACAATCACAAACAATGCATTAGAATGGTTCTTTAAATGTGTAAACCGTGCATAATGAGTGATGAATTGGGGTTAGAATATGCACAATTAAGAGCTCAACAAGTACCTAGGAGATAATAGCTCTTTCTCTCTCTTAATCTGTACAAATGAACAATGGAAGGGGGTATTTATACCCAAAAATACCGGACAGCGACCAATGAGGGGCTGCCACGTATGACGCATCCTATAAAGCCTTCGACGCACCCCCAAGAGGCGCGTGGGAGCTCCGACGCACCCCAAAATGATATTCTAAAATGTGCTGATTTTATGGGTGCATCGAGCTATTTTTTGGGTGCGTTGGAATCCAATGCCTCCAAAAAATGATATTCTGATTCTTGGTGAATTTATGGGTGCGTCGAGATATTTTATGGACGCGTCAGACCATTTTTCGGATGCGTCAAGGTCCAATGCACCCTGAAATTGCTGTTCCGAATTTACTGAATTTATGGACGCCTTGAAGGTATTTTTCGGATGTGTCAAGCTATTTTTTGAATGCCTCAGAGGTGAAATACATCCTGGAAATGTTTCTTGAATTTTCATGAATTTAAGGGTGCGTCAAGCTGAATAAATAGGTGCGCTTGACGTAGTCGTCGTTTGTAAAAAATTGGGTTTTGCGAAATGAAGGGTTCGCGGGGCCCGCTTTTTGGCCAATCATCATGCACTACTTATTATAATTCATAATGAAGGTGTCTGCTTAATTCTGGACGGTTTTTGTCACGATGATTCGTGGGGCCCACCGGAGAAAAATGGCTAAGTACTGGCTCTTTTGTAAATCTTACTATTTGGGTGCGTTGGATGGTATTATGTAGGATTCCCTCGAAGTACGTGCCTAGTTGATTTTTTCGGAGGATACTGACTTTTGGGACCCCAACAATGACACTATAGGTGAATGTGTTCCACATGTGTAAGAGGCAAAGGGATGAGGAAGATAATGAGCTCCATGAAATAAATATGATTGAATCTTTAGGAGTAGAGGAGTTCCTTTAACTTAAACCACTTGAGACATTGGAGACATGCTTGGCACACTTTGAAGATTCTAATAACCCCATCATATGTGAAATTGTGCAAGCATTGAGAAGTGAGAAGCCCATAGTTGATACTAGCCGGTGGAGGCCCCACTTTGAAAAATTGCCATAAATCACATCAAAGCCTCTATCATCTAGTATCCAACCACCGAAGCTTGACCTAAAACCATTACCATCCAAGCTTAAATATATTTACTTAGGTCAAGATGAGACTTACCCAGTAGTAATAGCCTCCCACTTAGGAAAAAAACCAAGAGCTCAAGTTAATCAAGATGCTCAAAGAACATAAGGGAGCCATAGGATGGACTATAGCAGACCTCAAGGGGATTGACCCTTCGATTTGTAGTCACCTCATCCACCTCGAAGAAAATGCCTAAATGACTAAACAACCTCAAAGACGCCTAAATATCAATATGATGGAGGTTATCAAAGCCGAGGTGCTTAAGCTACTAGATGTGGGTATCATCTACCCCATCTCGGATAGCCAATGGGTGAGTCTTACCCAACTTGTCCCTAAGAAGTTTGGTATCACCATCATAGAAAATGCCAACAACGAGCTTATACCGACTAGAGTTATAACTGGTTGGCAGTATGTGTATTGATTATAGGAAGCTCAACATGGTTACTAGGAAAGACCACTTCCCTCTCCCATTCATGGACCAAATTTTGGAGAGGTTAGCGGGCCATTCCTATTATTGCTTCCTCGATGGTTACTCCGGTTAAACTAAATTGAGATCTCCCCGAAAGACCAAAAGAAAACAATCTTTACATGCCCGTTCGACACATTTGCCTACCGAAGGATGCCATTTGGTCTATGTAATGCACCCGCCATATTCTAATGATGCATGTTGAGTATATTCTTGGACATGGTGAGCTAATTTGTCGAAGGCTTTATGGATGATTTCTCAATTTTTTATAGTACTTTTGATGAGTGTCTCGACCACTTGAGGTTGGTCTTGACCTGATGTGAGGAGAAACATCTTTTGTTAAACTGGAAGAAGTGTCATTTCATGGTATAAAAGGGAATAATCCTTGGACATGTCATCCCATCCAATGAAATTGAGGTAGATAGGGCTAAAATAAACATCATTGTTAGTCTACCACCACAAAAAATCATTCACGATGTATAGTCCTTTCAAGGATACGTTGGTCGTTATATGCGATTCATAAAGGATTTCAGTCATATCTCTCTTCCCTTATGCAATCTCTTACAAAAGGAAACACAATTTGAGTGGACGGTCGAATGTCAAAAAGCTTTTTCTAAGCTAAAGGACATGTTGACAACCGCACCCATCATGCAACCACTGAATTGATCGCTTCCTTTTAAGCTGATGTGCGATGCAAGCGATTATGCTATTGGGGCAGTGCTCGAACAAAGGAGGGATAAGAAGCCTCACGTCATCTATTACGTAAGTAGAACCTTGAATCTGGCCCAAGTTAATTATTCGACTACGGAGAAAGAGCTCCTAGTCGTAGTTTTAGCCTTGGACAAATTCAGATCATACTTGATAGGATCCAAAGTCATCATCTACACAGATCATGCGACGTAAAAGTACCTTCTCTCTAAGAAGGATGTCAAGCCCCATTTGCTTAGATGGATCCTACTCCTTCAGGAATTTAATTTAGAGATTAAAGATTAGAAGGGAGTAGAGAATCTGGTGGCGGATCATCTATCCCGCCTTGTTTTGTCTGATTCCATTAATGAAATACCTATTGAGGACTTAATCCTTGATGAGCAACTCTTTGTTGCCTCGCATCTACCGTGGTATGCTGATATTGTAAATTATCTTTCCACGTGTAATGCCTTCACATTGGATTACGCAAGACAAACGTAAATTTTTAAGGGAAATGCGCTAATTTTTCTGGGATGAACTGCTTTTGTTTAAATATTGCTCAAACCAGATTATAAGGAGATGTGTTCCTGATGATGAACAACAAAGTTTCATCCCCTTTTATCATGCTTAAGCATGTGGTGGTCATTTTTCCGCCAAGAATACCACACAAAAAATCCTACAATATGATTTTTATTGGCCCACTATGTTTAGAGACACCCACAAGTTTTGTAAAGCTTGCTAGTGATGTCAAATGTTAGGAGGATTATCCCATAGGAATATGATGCCTCTCAACCCGATCCAACATATAGAAGTATTTGATTGTTGGGGCATCGATTTCATGGGACCATTCCCCTCATCTTTTGGATATGTCTATATATTACTTGCGGTAGACTGTGTCTAAATGGGTAGAGGCAATTCCTTGTAGAACCAATGATCATCGCATAGTTTTACGGCTCCTTAAAGAACACTTCTTGTCTAGATTTGAAATGCCTAGAGCTAGCATAAGTGATGGTGGCTCTCACTTTTGCAATAAGCCTTTTGAGACCTTAATGAAGAAATATGACATATCGCATAAAGTGAGTACCCCATACACCCACAGATAAGTGAGCAGGCTGAAATTTTAAATCGAGAAATCAAACAATTTCTTGAGAAAACGGTGAAACTAGATCACAAAGATTGGTCGCTAAGATTCGTTGATGCACTTTGGGCTTACCATATGGCATAAAAGACCCTGATTGGAATGTCTCCCTATAGACTTGTCTATGAGAAAGCTTGCCACTTGCCCGTGGAACTTAAACGCAAAACCTATTGGGCGATACGAGCATTGAATTTCAATATTGACAAAGTTAACTCGCTTCACAAACTCTAAATAAATGAGCTTGACGAGATCCGGAATGATGCATATGAGAGTACAGGGATATACAAAAGTAAGATGAAGGCCTTTCATAACAACCATATTTTTAGAAAATCCTTTGAGCAAGGTCAAAAAGTACGTACTCTTGTATAATTCGCGACTTCATCTTTTTCCGGATAAATTGAGATCTTGATGGTCCGGCCATACATTATTAAAGAAGTATATCCTCATGGGGCTGTCAAGATAGAGAATTCGGCGACAGGTAATAGTTTTAAAGTGAATGGATAAAGGTTAAAACCGTTCATAGAGAAGTTTGATTCGGAGGACATGTTTATCCCTCTGGATGATCCTGTTTATCAGGACGATAGATCTCCTGGTCTAACGGAGGTGTAGAATAGTTAAGGTTAGATTATTTTTTCTTTTATTTTTTCTTTTCTTATTATAGTTTAGTTATGTTATTTGGAGGTAGAAGAACGTTTTCGAATCTTTCAGGTCCTCTCGTTCTCAATATCCTATATTTTGTCATTACTCTCATGTCGTTGCATATCGCATATGTTTCATACATTAACAACAATATAAATTATAGGTTAGGGGTGAGATTCCTATAATTTACTAGTATTTTTGTGATATTTTGAGCAATTTTTGCGAATTTTTTTTATTTTTCTAATTTTAAACTCTTTTGAAAAGTTTTATTTCTATGAAATTAAGTATATGTGAATATGAGAGGAAATGATATGAAGTGATTTAATTTTGAAACCCTTAAAATTCTTTTGATTTAGTGGTTTTTTATATGAGTTCCCCTCTTTATATGACTTCTAGGAAGACTAAGCACTTTGAAAGTCTAGTTCACATTACATGATTCTTATTTTGAAAGGATTAGGAAGGTTTTGTTGATTAATTAGATTATGATCTAAAGTGTTGAGGAACCAAGCCGGAGATTTTTTCCATCACGTTCAGGAAATAAGAGAGTGAAAAGAAATTTTAGATAAGGATTTCTAAAAATCCTATTTTATGCCATTATGATATGAAAAAAGAAAAAGATTAGAGTAAAAAATCTGTTGAGAAGAACGATATCGAAAAGGGCTACCTATCACCAACCAGGGGAGGGTTAATCACCCAAGATGGTAATGTGAAGTAGTCTGAAAGTCGTCGATAGAACAGTAAGGAAAATTCCTGTCATAGGCTTGCTATTGATCAGCATACTTTTGGTTTGTAATCTAGTTGATCCATGAAAAGAAGGGTAATCCTAAAAATTAATGAGATGAGCATTCACTGAGCACACTAGATTACAATTGTTTGAAATATTCTATTTTCCAATTAATCAGCAGGGACTCTATTTGAAACACTCACTATGTTGTAGGAAGGTTAAGGTTTCAGAATTCATCACCACATATTTCTGAATTTCGCATTCATATGCCTTAAATTTTATAAAAGTTGTTTTTTAAAAGAGGGTTGAGTTGGGGGGTTGAATTTGTTCCACCCATGTTTTACTTGGGACTAGCAAAATGCTGGTTAGGGGATGTCTCGAGCTCTGAATTGTACATATTTATACCCTAATTCATCACACATTTACTTTAATTGAACTATTAAAAGACTCATCTTATGAGTTTTTTTGTGTTTGTAGGGGGGAGAGAGAGAGAGAGAGAGAGAGAGAGAGAGAGAGAGAGAGAACTCATGAATTCAAGGAAAAAATGACCACTTTAGATACATTGAAGATCAATGGAAGAAGAGCCAAAGAGTAGAGGAAAGAAGCAAGAAAGAAAGAGAAGAGAGAAAGAAGAAATCATGAAGAAATAATCACCCAAGATCAGTCATCCGACCGGTCTGAAATTCAAGAGAGGTCGCTGAAACTCATTGAACTAAAACTAGACATTCCATACTGGTCGTCCAACCAATCTGAAATTCAAATATGGAGAACAATTTTCATTAAAAGCTTGCTGGACAAAAAAGTGTGATTTCTGACTGGTCAGCCAAATAAGTCCGAAAGTCCAAAAATTGTTCAATTTATTGTTATGTAGGCTCGGACAGGTCGGCTAAGGGGGTGCGATCGGTCGGCCACCGATTCGACTACATAACTATTTTGTAAATTCTCAAAGATTCAAAGGCAGTGGAGGATTTTTGCTATAAAATGACACCTCTACTCTCTTCCTAAATCATCAGAGAAGTGTCCTAGACATGCTGGAGGTGGAGATGATCGAAGTGGAGCATCTACAACTCCGTTCTTCTAGTTTGTTTTCTGTTTTTTTTTTATTTTATGTTTTTAGTAGTTTTTCTTTTGCTTTCAAGTTCAATCATGTCTTTGGTTGGCTAGACCTCTTAGCTAGGGCTAAGAGGTGAAGCTTGTAGTTAGGTTTAATGTTTAATTCGTTGATGCAAGTAGCTAAGAGGTGAAGCTTGTATTTAGGTTTAATGTTTAATTCGTTGATGCAAGTACTTTAAACTTTTGTTTTGGATTTTTCAAGTTCTAATTTGAATAAAGTTGGTATTTTTAGACAAATTTTGAGAGCTTATGGGCCAAGTACATGAGTTACTTATAAGTTTCTAAAAATAATCATTATGGTTTGATGAGATCTAAATTTTGAAAACCTTAGATCCGCCATGAGCTCATGACATGGCTGATGCTTCGAAGTGCCACAAGTTCAAGTTCATCATGCTTCAAGTAGAACTAGAATTGAAGTTCTAGATTTAAGGTTAGACTGTTTTATGTGTTTGAATGTAATATCTTTCAATTGGATAGAGATAGGACTTCAATTCCAATCATATGTATATGCTTGGTGAATGGATTGGCATTAAAACTATTACAAGTAGATCCTTGATCCTCTAGTTGTTTTAAATTCCTAATTTTTCTTATTTAAATTCATGTTGATGTTTTATTCTAAATTTCTGAACTTTCTAGTCTAAGTTGTTAGAATAATTAGAGTATGTTTAGTTACATTATCTCTGAGAACGATCTCAGTCTCACGATTGAATTGTTACTACATCGCAGCCTTACACTTGGGGCTGGCGAACAGCTCTGAACCAAGCTGAGCCTTTTTTCCATGCTCAAAATGATTTGCAAGCCTAACTCGAGCTAGGCCTAGCTCGACTCTGTTTGGCTCAAAACTTGGCTAGTTCGTAGCTCGATTCAGCTCACTCGGCTTAGCTCGATTGACTCAGTTGGAACTCGACTCGACTAGGTATGTTGTTCAGTCCCACATCGGAAGAGAACAAAGAAATGAGACGTGAAACTCTCTACAAAAGAAAGTGGGGCTATCAATGGGCTTTGGGCATCCTTTGGGCATGGATTTTAAACAATTTTAAATTGGGCTTTTGTCCTTTGGGCTTAGTTTTTTATTTTTTTTAGGCTTGAACTTGCTTAAAAGCTTGGTCGAGCTAATTTGATCATGTTAATTCGGCTCCAAGGCCAAGCTGAGCTGAACACGAGCTAAGGTGATCATTAAGCGAGCCTCACTTGAACAGGGCAAAGCTCGGCTTGTGTATAGCTCTATCTAATATAATACTGTTGGAAATCCGGTCATCAGAAGCACCGAAGAAGATCAAAGAATCACCACACAGCCACACACGCAATCAACGCAAAAGCACACGAATTTTACGTGGAAAACCCTTGCGGGAAAAAACCACGGCACAAAGCGACACCTTCCACTATGAATTTAGATGATTATAGAGCTAGAACTACCTGAGTAGATCCCAAAGATGAACAAGGCACACCAAACTCTCAATCCTCTCTCTTAATAACCCTAATCCCATTTAGATCACCTAGGTATTGCTTAGAATAATGTCTAATACGATTAGAAAACATATATATAAGAGGAAACCCGAAATTAGAAACAAGTAGCATGAAAACCGTGCAACATTATCAAATTCTGCAAACCGCAGACCGGTCGAGCGACCGTTCAGACGACCGTTCGCACAAAGTCCAGAGAGTTGCATGCCCATTGCCTCAATTCAGACCTCTCCCCAAACCGGTCTGAGCATCCTGCGACCGGTCGGGCGGCTGGTCTGATCTACTAGCGACCGGTCTGACGACCAGTCTCAAAATGTGAAAATATGTCCAGAGAGTTTGGGCTTCAAACCGCACAATCTGTCCACTGGCCGACTGGTCGGACGATCGGTCGGTGGACTCTGATGTTGCATAGTAATGAGGCCTTCACAACAGTGTTCTACCAAAGCATCAAAAACATCGAACCATCTCTTTTACTCTTCAAAGAACCAACTCATCATCAATCATAGTCGCCGCTTCTCATGCATCACTGCGTCTTCGTCAAGCCTTTGCCAATCCCAGAGAAGTTACGCAGAACTTGAACTTCTCTGTAGGGACTACCTTGGTCATCATATCTGCCAGATTCATGCTAGTGTGAATCTTGTCCAGAGTCACATCTCTTTCCTCAAGCACCTATTGAATAAAATGGTGACACACATCAATGTGTTTAGTACGTGAGTGATAAACAGAATTTTTAGCCAAATTTATAGCACTTCAGCTATCACAATTAACCCGCGCGACTTTCTGCTGAAGCCCCAACTGATTTATCATCCCTTTTAACCAAACAGCTTCCTTGAAAGCTTCTGTCACTACCATATACTCAGCTTCAGTAGTGGAAAGAGCCACCACAAACTGAAGCTTAGACATCCAACTAATCGCTCCACCCACTAATATAAATGAGAACCCTGAAGTCGATCTCCTACTGTCCACACTACATGTATAGTCAAAATCAACGTAACCAACCAACTTGTCCTTGGACTTCTCAAACGTCAAGACGTAGTCCTGCATACCCCGAATGTATCGAAATAGCCATTTCACAGCTTTCCAATGTTGTTTGCCCGGGTTAGACATGAATTGGCTTACAACACCCATGGCCTGTGAAATATCTAGTCTTGTACAGACCATGGCATACATTAAACTACCCACAGCAGTTGAATAGGGCACATGAGCATAACACACTTTTCTTCATCTGTCTTAGGACACTATTTAGAAGAAAGGTTGAAGTGAGCCGCGTGGGGAACGCTAACCGGTTTGGACTTGTCCATCTCGTACTTTTTCAATACCTTCTCAAGGTATTCTTCCTGAGATAATCACAACCTACTCTTCTTCCTGTTTCTATGAATTTCTATACCAAGAACCCTCTTTGCAGTCCCCAAATCCTTCATCTTGAATGTCCTTGAAAGCTGAGTCTTCAACATATCGATGTCATACAAGCTATGATTGGCAATTAGCATGTCATCGACATACAACACCAATATGAGAAACTTCTCATCATTCAGTGTCTTGAAATAGACATAATGAACGTACTCACTCCTGGTAAAGCCCTGACTTATCATGAAGGAATCAAATTTCTTATACCACTGCCTAGGTAACTGTTTAAGACCGTACAACGATCTCCTCAACCTGCAAACCTTGTTTTCGACCCCTTGAACTGTATAACCTTTTGGTTGCACCATGTATATCTGTTCTTCCAATTCCCCATGCAGGAAAGCAGTTTTCAAATCCATCTATTCCAGCTCGAGGTCATATTGGGCAACCAGCACCAACACGAACCTGATAGACACTTGCTTCACAACTGGCGCAAAAATGTCACTGAAGTCCACACCTTTATGCTGACCATACCCTTTCACTACCAATCTTGCCTTGTATCTATCCTGTTTCTTCCGAAAAATCCACTTACACACTATCGCTTTTTGGCCCACTGGAAGCTCCATAAGCTCCTAAGTCTCATTCTTGTACAAAGAGTCCATCTTATCTTGCATTACCGTCTTCCACTTCTCAGCATCTACATCATGTAGTGCTTCCTCAAAGTTAGACGAATCTCCCTCCCTCATCTATAATGAGAGCGAATGCAATGTTCGAGTCATCCTTATACCTTGCCGGTAACCTGCGATCCCTGGGTGGATTTCTTCGCATTAGTGGCTGCTCCACCTGATCCTGTACCTCTGTCTGCGCCTCAGTATTGGCTCATGTCTCATCTCTGTCCTCATAAGTATCAACCTGTTCTGATGTTTCCGGTTCCTTTGTAGCATCCTTACGGAACAAAGACCCTTCATCAAATTTGACATCACAGCTTAGGTTGATCTTCCGTGTGACAGAGTCATATATTCGATATCCTTTCACACCATCACCATAGCCCACAAAGATTTCTTTTCTGGCCATATGGTCTAGCTTATCTCTCTCAACTGATGGTACATAAGAGTAAGCTTCACAACCAAAAACTCGCAGACTTAAGTAGCCTAGTGTATGACCACTTCACACTTCCTCAGGGATTTTGTATTCAATTGCCATAGAGGGTGACCGGTTTATTAGGTAACAAGTCGTGTTAACGGCCTCAGTACATAGCTCTTTGCCAACTTAGCATTACTAATCATGGATCGAGCTCTCTCCAAGAGAGTCCGATTCATCCGTTCTGCTACACCATTTTTCTCTAGCATGTGGTGCAATGTGTTGTGCCTTACGATCCCCTCTTCTTTAAAATGTGTTAAATTTCCTGGAAGTGAACTCACCTCCATTATCGGTTCTCAAAATTTTTAATTTCTGCCTTGACTGATTCTCCACCATCGCCTTCCAATACTTGAAGGTCATGAAGACATCGGATTTATTTTTCAAAAAATAAACCCAAACCTTCCTACTATAGTCATCGATAAACAACATGAACCACGATGACCCCCCAACAGAAATAACAGGTGACGACCCCCATACATCGGAATGGACATAATCAAACACCCTTTTACATACATGTTTCCCCCTTTAAATGACAATCTAGACTGTTTCCTATACATGCAATGTTCACATATACTAAAGTCCGCAGATTTAAAAGAATGAATCAAAGATCGTTCGGAAAGTACCTTCATGCCCCGCTCGCTCATGTGGCCTAAGATGCATGCCACATACGTGCAGACATGAAATCTGCTACAGTCGCTACAGCTCCACCTAGTGAAGTGCTTCCAATCAGTTTGTAAATGTTTCCATGCCTCTATCTCTTCATAATTACAAGGGCCCCCTTTAAAACTTTGCAGAACCGGCCAAAACTAGAGAACTTGCACCCTAATGCTTCGAGTGTACCAAGAGAGATCAGATTCCTTAACCTAGGATGTGCCTCACTTCTGTCAAGGTCCATTCAATCCTATCGAACATCTTGATGCGCACAGTACCAATTCCCACAACCTTGCAGGCGTAGTCATCGCCTAGAAATACCGAGCCTCCCTCATACTCCCTGTAGGAAGTAAAGACACTCTTATTAAGGCACATGTGATATGAAGCCCCAGAGTTCATGATCCACTCATCGCAGAGAGATCCAGCCTTTGACACCGTCTAGACCTCGCATACATCACTACCACCTTCGTCAGCTTCAGCGGCATTAGTTTCCCTAGAAGAATCACCTGACTTCTCCTTCTTATACTTAGGACACTTGCAGTCCTTCTTCATGTGCCCAATTTGGCCACATCCCCAACACTTCAACTTACCTTTGCCCTTGCTCTTCGATTTGGATCTAGAACGCGACGATCCTTCACCTCGCTCAAAATTCCTTCCTCTCATAAACAGTTCTTCGGATAAGGAATTAGTATCACTGCTTTTCTGTCTCATGGCCTTCGATTGAAGGGCTGAGACAACGGTCTTGACACTAATTGTGTCCCTACCCACGCATAACGAGTCCCTGAGTGACTCATATGAACCAGGAAGCGAGTTTAACAAGATCAAGGCTTGATATTCGTCCTTCATCTGCTCTCCAAAATCGAGTAACTTGCAAATCAGTTTGTTAAACGTGCTAATGTGGTCATCCACATCTGTCCCCTCCACCATCTTCAAAGTGAAGAGTGGCATCATTAGATACATGCGATTTTCTAGAGACTTCTTCGCATAGATGTTCTTTAGCTTGGTCCATGTCTCTACAGCGGTCTTCTCCTTCATGATGTTATAGAGGACGTCATCAACAAAGCACAATTGGATTGATGCCATAGCCTTCTCATCCATCTTCGTCCACTCCTTATCTTTCATCTCCGCAGGTCGCTTTCTAAGGGCGTTCACGACCCCTTGCTGAGTTAGAACGGCACGCATCTTTATCTTCCATAACTCAAAGTTGTTTTTGCCTGAGAACTTTTCAACGTCGAACTTTGTACTTGAAGCCATGAGATCGTTTCAGAAAACTTCTTCTTCAACCCTCCAACGATATCTCTGATACTACTTGTTGGAAATCCGGTCAGCGGAAGCACCGAAGAAGATCAAACAATCACCACACAGCCACACACGTAATCAATGTAAAAGCACACGAATTTTACGTGGAAAACCCTTGCGGGAAAAAATCACGGTACAAAGCGACACCTTCCACTATGAATTCAGATGATTACTGAGCTAGAACTACCCGAGTAGATCCCAAAGATGAATAAGGCACACCAAACTCTCAATCCTCTCTCCCAATAACCCTAATCCTATTTAGATCACCTAGGTATTGCTTAGAATAATGTCTAGTACGATTAGGAAACATATATATATATATATATATATATATATATATATATATATATATATATATATATATATATATATATATATATATATATATATATATATATATATAAGAGGAAACCCGAAATTAGAAACAAGTAGTGCGAAAACCGCGCAACACTATCAAATTCCTCAGACCGCATACCAATCGGGCGACCGGTCGCACATAGTCCAGAGAGTTGCTTGCCCACTGCCTCAACTTAGACCTGTCCCCAGACCGGTCTGAGCATCGGGCGACCGGTCTGATCTACCAGAGACCGGTCTGATGACCGGTCTCAAAACGTGAAAATATGTCCAGAGAGTTTGGGCTTCAAACTGCACAATCTATCCACTGGCCGACCGGTCGGTGGACTTTGATGTTGCACAGTAATGAGGCCTTCACAACAAATACATGATATAACTAATTCAGTATAAGCTTCCCATACGAGGTGGTCGGCAAATAGAAAATCTTGTTGAAGTCAAGCAGAAGATCCCGATTCTACAACCAGATGTTTCAACATGTAGGGCAGTCTAGTACTCCAATTAGACATTGATTCATTATAACGAGTTAAATTATCAATTTAAAAATGTACTGGAAGGGGTCCACATTGGATCGTTTATGACTCTAACAAAGCACTTTAGTCAAATGATGCTTCCATTTGATCCATGGCGAATCAAACAGAGGGTTGTAACAAAGATGACCACCATTTTAAGGGTAAGAATCATCAGAGCATTGTGATTTTTGCCCAGTGGCCTGCCAACACGAATGAGTAGACTATCTAGATCAGCAATTACAAAACGATGAAAATCCATTAGTAGTGGAGAAGAGCATAGAGCTAATAAATCTTTATTATAATTATTTTAAAGAGAACGACTAACACAAAACCGAATAACATCTCAAGTCATTAGTAACGTTGACATCTTCATGGTGGGTCATACTAGGGATATCCAATGCGGTATCAAAATGTTTAGGTACCATGCCATTCTGAATCAGTTAAAAGGATTTTTTTTTCGTGTGTGTGCATGCGCGCGTATGTGTTTTCGCAGATAGATAGAAGGCATGGCATGTGTATATGCATATACATACCAAAAACGAAGATGGTTGCCTTAATTCCCCCGTGCCTAAATTTATTAACAGGGTTACCCTTGTAATCAACAAAACCATCTACTGTGCTTGACACAACCCCCTTTTCACCATCCTTGGAGATTTCCATGCTTTTCTCCTGTAATGTTTATGAAAAAAAAAAAAAAAATTGAGTAAGAGAGAATCCATTAATGTCGTTGAAAATAAAACCTACACCCATTTCGTTTTTCTTTTCTGATAAAAATAGAAATTTGGCAAGACTTTAAAAGTACGTAGAATAGTCATGGATCAACTAAAAATATTAAATGATAAAATTCAAGAAATTGCAATCTAAACACTTGTAAACAGTGAAAATATATAAAGTCCGAAATAATAAATACTTTAAAGTATCAAATAAGACCACAATGACGAGTATGTAATTAAATAAATGAAAGTATGAATTTTTTTTCGTTGGGTAAAACATGTCCTAAACTCTAAATCATTTTTAGTAGAAAACTTGGACGAAACAAAATCCTCATTGACAAAAGAGGGATTAATACCATTGTTTGAGATTGAGGGAAAGTGAGTGCGTTTTTTGAATATAGGAGAAGCAGGAAAATGTAGTTGAGGGACAGAATGTGGGAACTTATTTATATAGGGAGATAGAAGTTCTCTTTGCAAGGGAATGGACAAGAAGAGGGGAGATACCTTACAACTAATTTTGGAGAAGTAGAATTATAGATGTGGATTTTTGGGTTTATTTACTTTTAGATTCTTCTATGCAGAATGAATTTCTTAATACTTCAGATGTGAAATTATTGATGTGCCCTTTATCATTTTGAGTAGTGGGTGGATACTCTATGGTATGAGAAGAGGCTAGATCCATTACAAATGTTTCTAGGATAAGCTTGATAAATAAATTGATATTTGAGGCCCCATGTGGTTTTTGTTTTTTTTTTCCCTTCACATTCAATCCATCCATCATGTGCACCCCATCCTATTCTCCTTTGATCCCAAAATGCATGTTGATTAAAACTCAAATGGGCCATGCAATGTAAAATCATGCCTTAAACATCTACAACATCATGTTGTGACCCACTTGAGTTTTGGAATGGCCTGATTTTTCGAGTGGCCATTTATCCCAGTTGGATGCATCATTTGAATGGATTAGACGGTGTGGTGCATATAAAACAATTTGGGCCTCGCATAGAATCTGAAAGGATTTTATACTGGGCAGCCCCATCCCAACTGTTCCTATGGTGTGGCCCACATGATTTTAGGGGAACATCAGGGGCATGGCATGATGGATAGATTAAATCGTTAGAACATCATTGTGGGCCCAACACGTCAATTTGTTTGCTTATTGCCGAAACGTTTGTATTCAGTCCACCATCAAAGAGGCCTTGACATTGCAAAACATAGGGGCACGTCAATTTGTTTGTTTATTGCAGAAACGTTTGTATTCGACCCACCATCATAAAGGCCCTGATATTGCAAAACATCAATTAAAAACATATGACTTTTGCTGGATCACATAAATTCCGTAGCAAAATAATGTTAGAACAAGAAAGGGGTACTTTAGTCATACTCAAACGAGAATGAGAGAACGTTTGCCATTCTTCATACATTAAACATATTTTGCACTCACTAATAGATTCCCAATATTAACGTTTATGAATTATGAGCTTTGCAAGCCCTTGCGCGTGCGAGTCAGCTAATTCACGTGCCAAAACATATGCGAACGTTGCACACATATGAAATATCCAAGCCACCCATCATATGAATCTCACCGTGCAGATGCTAATGCTGAAAGATAAACGTGATCCACTCATTAGAAATAAATGAACAGGTTAGAAAATTTGGACTGATTTTTTCAAAGCCTTACAATTTTTATGCTAATTGTGGCCTACCTAGCTACTGGACGGACCTGATTCTTGCGATAGTAAATCTACATGGTGGTATGCTTACGATGGAGGGCTAAGATATTTCAGCCGTGTGCCATGCACGCTATCTGTAATGGCATGTTCACTAACTTCTACACGAGCGTAGCTCATTATTATATAACCAATGTCATTGCAGAGTGAGTTTTATATGCAATAATAAGGCAGATACCATTGGTTGGCTGATTTGGGGTTTGCATTCCGTTTGAGATTTGCTCCAATACCATATATCGAGACTATTTCTGATGGATTCGGTTTTCTTTTTGAATGACCTTTCTGTTTTTTTGATCGGGCTTCCTTTTGGCGAATGCTGAAGATAATTTTGAAATTGAATATTTCAACACTTTGATTATATAAAGGTTATGATAACCATTCACGTTCATAGAAGACGATACCGGATCGTATTGCAATAATTTAGGACGACACCGACACCGGTGGGTGTGTACCGTGATTAACTGGGTGGGTGCGTTGCATGACTAACAAAAAAAAAAGCCTCTTCTCTTTTCTTCCATGGGCTTAGATGAAGTATGGAATTTTATACAATAGTTTTTATGTATTGATGGAGAGACCACATGGCTAGTTAGGTTGACATAAGGCCGTCGAATTTGAGTTTTTTATACAAAAAAAAAAAAAAAAACAAAAAACAAAAAAAACATAAAAAACATAAAAAAAAAATTAGAAGCCTAGGGCTATGCCTATGCCCACACACCTGTAAAATCTGCAAATGCATTCCAATACCCACATACATTCATCCGATATCCACAACCATTCTCACTTCAATATCCACTTTCATTCATCCAATATCCACAACCATCCATTCATCCAATATCTACAAATATCAATCAAATTGCATTAAATAAATATCCTCAACTTCCATATACAAGTTGAAAACCAATAATCTATAATACAAATTCTAAACCAATAATTATATAAGTAATTATTATCATACAGCTTCGTAGTCAATGTCAAATATCTTCTTACAATATACGGGGTAGATGTTCTATCAAATTACTGAATTGAGAAAAAGAAAATAACATACGATTAGTAAGGGATATTCTATATAAAGAATAAATATAATATGTAATATTTAAAGTCTTATAGGCAACATATGTGCAAGATATGGTGTTCTTGATCATCTATTCATGCATGTGGGTCAATATTTATCTACCCAAGTCGAGCAGACTCGAAGATGCTATGCAGCAGTTTTTTAGCGACTGCTTGAGCGAAACTTATACTGATCTTACTCTCCAGGTCTGTTGTGGCAACAAAAGGGAAAAGAATATAAGAAGATTGGCTTCTTCGAGTTTTTATTTCCAATACCACCCATTCCAAATGATCTCATCTAAATTTAAAAATAAAAAATAAAAAAATCATTAGCATTGTTTTTTAGAACTATGCATAATATATTTACAAGAGGCTTCGGGCTTCAACATCTGCTTCGTCAAGAAAATGTCCATGCATGTCATTCACCATAGTGGTCATCCTTGAGAATGCATCTTTGTTACAGTTACTAATAGATGTACTAGCCTCGACGATTACAAGAATTTTGTCCCACTTTTCTCAATGGTAGATCCACGTTGTGTAAGATGTATTGATATCATGACAGATTAAATGGTCGACAATGTCCTTTAGACTTTTCCTCAATCTTGACACATTATGACATTTGTCACAAGGATAATATAAAAGTTCATCGACCCCTAAACTCTGACGATTTTCAGCCAAGTGTGCAAAAATTCCTCCACACTTTTGAGGTGTTCATTCGATAGCATAGGTTCATTCATCCACTCTTTGCTTGGAATCACAGGTGTCAAAGACATCATCTTCAATCAGAGAGGATATGAGTACATGCATGAAAATGAAATGAAATGGGAGTAAATAGCAATGTAAATGAAATCCTCTTTTTAAGAGAGGATTTGGAAGTAAATGCGGTGAAATGCCTTTTTGGGCTCCCTTGGAGAGTTGCACGTGTGAAAGGTGCCACTACATATATGTCCAACATACACATAGCATGTTGAGGGTATTTCACAACAATTTAATTGTTGGTTATATCACTAAAATCACACCAATAAAATGATCTAAAGCTATCTAAAGGTTGGTCATCTAAATGGACAGTTGACAAGTTGCTTGTTTGTAATCCTTACATTTGTGGCCCACCCAAGGCTTGAAATTTTTTCATTTTTTGCCAACATATATATTTCAATAGGCTTATAATTATAATCATTTTGTTAAATATCACATATTTAAACTAATTTGAGATATTAAAGCTGATTTGTTGAAATGGTAAGAGCGATATCCCATCCCTTGTTGTCCTTAATCCAAACAAGGGAATGCCCAGGCAAGAGCCAACAGCAATGCTAAATAAGAAGTAATTAAAGAAGGAAGAGATAAGCCTGCACTCCTTTGGATCATTCTTGTCGAGTCTACGGTCGGCACAGTTGCCTTTAGTCCTCCTGATCCCAATGCAATCAGATAGAGATCCCGAGAATAGCATAGTAACTTTCCTTCCGTGAACATGTTGGCAGTTGGCAAGCGGACTGAAAGCGACTTCACATGTGCTTGAATGGTGAGTAGTATGAAACCCTGGCGGCAGTAACCAAAGAAACATGCATATGCTTGAAAAACAGATATAGTCATATAAGGGGGAAAAAAAACACCATCTGACATGTGCTGTGATTGTGAACAACTCCACACAAGCAGCTGACTTCTTGAGATAGTGTAGTCGAAAAAACAGTTAAGCCCTATTCGATAGACGGCTAAAAATGATAACATCTCATTTTACTTTATTAAAACCATGTGTTAAAAATTTTGATCTCTAATAATAATGAGTTCATATCAATAGTAATTATATATGCATTAGAGATCAACATAAATGCAACGATTTAATACTTCTGCTAATATGGTTGTAATGATAAGACATTTTAGAGGGCATTTCTTCTTCTTCTTTTTTCTTTTTTCTTTTTTCTTTTTCTTTTTTTTTTTTTTTTTTTTTTTTTTTGAAGTTAAGAAAGAACCAACTCTCTTATTACCAACTCATGGCAGAGCACGAAGAAATACAAATGAAAAAATGGATATATAATCCTATATTTACTCCAAAGGTTCCAAAAAAAGGCTTGTGTTAACAGAAATCCACATATGGGGTTAACTCAAAAGATAGCTTCATGTTAACTTTTGTAAGCATATTTTGCTGAAGAGTAGACTTACCAATAATTCAAAGGAGACAAAGATTAACAATGTCTTTGAGCTTGTGATGTAGGCGTCGGAGATGAAGTGGCACAAACGTCGGCAGTGGTGAGATCAATCTACATCTATCTCATGTGATATACACTTTGAATCCACAGAGCAATCTAGAAACCCTCAACTAACACTTCGAATCCACCAAGAAAGGAGAAAAGCAAAGCTTTATTTCATAATAAAATTGTAGAATATGCTTTAACACGAAAATAAAAAACTTTAAGTACCCTAAGTAATCTTCGAAACCCTAAAAACAGAGATTAACAAGAGTTGGTCTCAAAAAGGAAACAAAACAGAAAAGTTTGGATTTGCTCGCGCAACAGAATCCTGGGTGGTCGGGCAACCAAAGATTAGTCGGGCGCTCGACGATGATTGGGCGCTAGTTCAGGCGACCGACAAGGCACCTGACAATCCCGAAAAATGTCCAGAGAGTTCTATGGACAAAATTGGCCCATTTCAAGCGACTGAGGTGAAACGGTCGGGCACCAGTTCGGTCAGATAATGTCCAGAGAGTTTAGTCTGTATTTTGGGCTAGGGGTTGGGCAACCGAAAATCAGTCAGTCACCTGAACCCTATAATGTTGCTTGGGGTCCTTCTTATGGTCAATCCGGACCATGTACTCCTCAACTACCCTCTCTACATCATGAAGGCCCCCACCAAAGAGAGTAGGGATCGAGCTACCTCCTATATAGCTAGTCAACAGGTCGGCCAAGTCCAACAAACTATAATGCATGTGTAAGTTGAAATATGTCACCAAGTTCATAGCTGTCCCAAGGTTTGCCATGTTTTCAAGAGCCGCTATGACTTTATTCATTTAACCATATGTATAAGACAAGAAACATATGTTAGACATGAGATTAATAACTAGACACCTATGTCCCAAATAAAAGAACCAATCACTACTATGCCGGCCCATATTGTCAAGCCCCAAACCCGGGGACCGGGCTCACTAAATTCCCGATCAGCTGACCTTGGTGCCAATAGCCTCCGTAGTACCCCATTCTCGGCTCCTAGCTCTCAGGTGCCAGGTTCCGATCCTGAAATCCTACCAGGAGGATTTTCAGGGTAAAATTTTTTTTATACAGGAGCATAATCAAAACCATAAAACATCATCAAATATCCACTAATAAGTTTGTTGAGTACACTGCTGGAAAGGGAAATACAACATGAATCAGAAGTCCAAAATATCAAGTACATAAACCGCGCTCAACGCTGCTGATAGGCTCTAGTACCTGCAGTGTAAACAAACGCGCATGAGCTTCCTACGAAGCCCAGTAGAGTGCGTGTGTGCACGTGTGATGCATATGACAAGTATACAGATATCAAAGTAAGCGAAAGTAGTAGAGGGCTAAGTTACTAAATTCATGAATGCTAGCAGCCATCCCAAGGCTATGCGATGCAAGGGCCTACATGGCCGAGTGTTACATGCTAGAGATGCAATGCAAACATGTCAATCCTCAACTGATCCACATATCAAAATAGTTCTCATCTGGGACATCACCGGGGTCTAGTATACTCTAATATTGGCCGCCGCACACGCGTAACCAAGTGAGTAGAAAAGACCTCACTATCCGCCTCGTCAGTGGTATGCCAATGCCCACCCGGCTCGCCGATAGCGGACCCATTTCATGAGCTGGTCAGACTCGACCTAGCTTACAACCCACTTCACCTGGGCGGATAAGGTCACACCCCTTTCCAACCGACCTCGACACAGTGGGAGACGCGGCCTACTGGTATTTGGCACACGGGCGCTCATGTTATCCACTCGGTCTCGACGCTGGAGCATCCTACTGGTACCACAGGGTTTAGGGACTTTCACCCAAGGACATCCATAGCGCCCACGTACTAAAACAAGTTTCCGGTGTCCAATACTGCCAACCACGATGTGACTATGGTGGCCACCACCCTGATACTGCTAGGGTGTAAAAGCGATCATGACATACCTAATGCGAAATGCATGAGTCATACAATCCAAATCATGCACCAACTTACGCATACTGCGCAATCATGTGGGGCGACCCTGTCTCGCACGGGTCCCCTAATATAACAAGCCAACTAGCATATGCTATGGTTAATCATGATCCATAACAGGCATACAAATGATGCGTATGGGCATATGAATGAGCATGATATTCATTATACTAAACATGTTATCAGTGTGACATATCGGGCTAATCATACTAGCATGTTACCGATCGTATCATGTAACATTGGCCTTAAAAGGCCCAATATATATATGGAGAGTGGGACCCGAACCATGGATCCCATTGGAAATGTAAAAGTCTTCGTGACATAGCCCACTTGAGACCACATCGGCCCCATACTTGGGCCTGCACATACAAGGTAGGTCGACAAAATATGTGAACGGCATGGATAAATCATATATATAAAAAAGAAACCATGGTGGGCATCAATGACCACTATTCCCTACGAGTGTGGTCCATCTAACATTTGAATTTGCCTCATTTTTTTTTTGGGGCCGTATCTAAAATAATATAGAAAAATAGATAGGCATCATGAATAAAACAGATATTTGTGTTTTCTCCTTCGTCCATGTCCATGTGATCTTATGAACAGATTGGATGGCAAATAAACATCATTGTAGAACCTGAAAGGGTTTCAACGTTTGAAGTCATCATCCCCACTGTGGCATGGTCCACTTGACATTAGGATATGCTTAAATTTTGGGCCCAGCCACTTATGAATAGGTTGGGTGACAAATAAACATCATTGTAGGACTGGGAAGGTTTCAATGGTGGAGATCATTATCCCCATTGTTGTCCCGTGGCATGGCCCACTTGCCATTTGGATATGCTGAAGTTTTGGGCTCAGCCACTAAAATGAGCTAGGAAAAACATATGGACGGAATAGTTAAAGCACATACATTCCAGGTGGGCCCAACGAATGGGGCCCATAGGGACGCCCAGAGGGCTGCTGGGCAACAGCGTCCCCTGGACGCTGTCTGTCCAACGACCCCCCCCCCCCCCCCCCCCCCCCCCTTATTTTTTAATTATTTATTTATTTTTATTTTTATTTTATGTCCTCACTAAGTGGGGCCCACAGAATTTTCTGATCAAGCTGATATTTTTGTTTTTCCTTTTTCCATGTACGTGTGAACTTATGAACAGGTTGGATCTCAAATAAACATCATGGTGGGCCATAAGAAGGTTTCAACGGTAGGGCCATTGTCCTTACTGTTTTCTATGGTGGGGCCCCCTCGAGACTTGGATCTGACTCATTCTTGGGGTCATGCCCTAAAATGATCTCCCCAACTGGATGGACGGTGTGGATACAGCACATGGATCATGGTGGCACCCACAAGTGGGCCACCAGCTGGCAGTACGCCCAGCGTACAAGGACGCTGGTACACCCAGCGTCAGAGGCTCTGCCTCCTTCCTTCCGTTTTCTTCTTCTTTTCTTTTTTTTTTGTTTTCCCAAAGTTTTCATCGAGTGGGGCCCACATAAGAGTGATCCACTCCTTCTATCAGCTGGGCCATCTCATTGTGGGCCTAATGAGCCCAATATTGGGTATACAAATCGGCCTAGAAACATTAAGGTGGGCCAAATGATTTTTGACAGTAGAAATCATTATTTCAACTGTTTTGTGCGGTGCGGTCCACTTAAGATTTAGATCTGGCTCAACCTTGGGCCCTGGCCCTAAAATGATATGGGAAAACAAGTGGACGGCGTGGATGGAACACAAACATCAAGGTGGGTCCCACGAGTGGGGACCCCATGCAGCGTCCAAGGTGACGCTGGACGTTCCAGCGTCAGAACGTCCAGACGCTGGACGTCTAATGCCCTTTTTTTTGTGTTTTGTTTTTTTTTTTTTTTTTGAGGTTATTTCTAGTGGGGCCCACTTAGGGAAAATCCACCCCACTCATCATGTTCCCCAGCTCATTGGGGACCTAACAAGCCCAATATTGGGCAGGTAATGTGGTCCACAAACATCACGGTGGGCCCAAGAAGCTTCGACAGTAGACTTCATCAGCCCCACTGTTTTCAATGGTGTGGTCCACCTGAGATCTGGATCTTCTTCATTTTTGGCGTCCAGCCATAAAATGGGATGGAGAAACAGCTGGACGGCATAGATTAGGTGCATACATCAAGGTGGGTCCCACGAGTGGGGACCCTGCCAATGCCCAAAAGGGCTTCTTAGCCACGTGCTGCTGGGCAGCAGCGCCCTCTAGACGCTGTCTGTCCAGCGGCAACTCTCCCCCTTTTTTTTCTTTTTAATTATTATTATTATTATTATTATTATTATTATTATTATTATTATAAGGTGGGGCCCATTCATGGATGATCCAATCCATCCATGAGGTTGTCCACCACCAGGTGGGCCCAAAAGAAAAGGAAAATGAAAGGAAGGAAGAAAATGGGGGATTTATGTACCCCTTGCACTCACCTCAAATGATGGATGGTTGGATTGAATCGGGTTGATGATCGGACGATCCGGACGGTCCGGATGATGGTTGGGGCCCTCCAAGCTAGGATCTCCACCCTCAATCTCTCTAATCTCTCTCTCTACTCTCAAATCTTTCTCTTTCTCTCTCCTCTAAAATCTCTCTCTCTTTCTCTCTCCTCTCAAATCTCTTTCTCTTGAACTTTGAAATGCACTCTCCTCTCCCCCTACGTATGGACTTGTATGGGGGGGGAGAGAGAGGAATCATGGGGGTGATGGGTGATGATGATGGTGCATGGGAAGGGGTATGGGAGGTATGGGTGAGGGTTGACTTTGGGAGGAGAGAGAGGGATGGGGGGTATGGGGTGTGTAGAGTAGGGTATGGGATGGGTATAGGTGAGAATGATGGTGATGGATTAGATTGATTAGACATATTCTTGGGATTTGTGCAAGTGGGGCCCACGCCACACGCGCGTTGCGCGGCCCATCTTAGATTACGCAATCGATCATAACTTTCACACCGGGTATCGCAATGGGGCGTGCCGCGCGGCGTTGGAATCGCAGCGCCTACGCGGTCGCCAGGGTATAGACCTCAGGTCGATGCGGTACTAAAACAGGGTCGCGATCAAGGCTAGCTAATCTGATCCGTCCGGGACGTACCGGCACCGAAAATTAAGCGTACGAAAGGCAAATAAGGGTACGGGTCTTACACATATTTCCCACCAACATGCCCCTTGTGCAGGACATCTATGAAGTGCAATTAAAGGATAGGTCCTATTAGTGAATACCACTGTTTTGACAATTAGGCTGAACATCTCAATAGGTGCGTTGCACCCTTATGTTGAGTCAGGACGATGTTGAGGTGTGGAGCAAATCACACCAGTTTACCAACCAGAGGTGGTCGGGCACCCAACGGTTAGTGGACCGGGCACCCGATGCCCAGGGCAGGCATTCGACCAAGTTTGGTCGGACTCCCAAAATTTGAGTGTTCTCTCACATTAGTCGCTGGACATGTTTCACACTGGGCAGGCACCCGACCAAGCCTAACCGGGCGCCCAACTGGATGCGAATAGTTTCATGGGGTTTCCTATTTTGAGTTCTATTTTTAGGTTATGCTATATAAAGGATTGTAATTCGATATTAGGGTATGCTATTAGGTTTTCTATACGTCCAAGGTGAGAAAGAGATAAGAGGTTAGCAAAAAGGGTCATCTTTGTGCATAGGAGCATCGAAGAAGGTGAGTATTATGCTTGTAACTTTGTTTACTTCATAGTGGAGTTTTTCACTGTGGTTTTTTACCCTTGTTGGGGTTTTTCCACATAAATTGTCTTGTGGATTGCTGGTTTGTTTCAATTCCGCTTCTAATTGTTATTTCTACTTGTTTATTGTTTGTGGGTGAGACTGGATATTGGATCTTGGTTCACCGACGTTGTTGGCGTGCTACGCAACAACTAGTATCAGAGCTATTGGTTTAGTTCAAGTGGGAGCTATGACGGAAGAAGGGAAGACACGAATTGAGAAGTTTGATGGTTCAAACTTTGCCTCCTGGAAGATGTAGATGGGGGATTATTTGTATAAGAAAAACTTTTATGTTCCTCTAGAAAGAAAAGAGAAGAAACCAAAGAAGATGACAGATGATAAATGGTCTTTAGTGGATCAGAAGGCTTTAGGAACAATCCGACTCTCTTTGTTTAAGAGTGTCGCCTTCAACATATCCAAGGTGAAGACCACAAAAGAATTGATGCAAGCTCTAGCTAAGATGTATGAGAAACCATCAACGTCCAACAAGGTTCATCTCATGAAACGGCTCTTCAACATAAAGATGTCAGATGGTGGGGGCATGGCTGAACATCTAAACGAGTTCAATACAGTCACGAGCCAATTAGAATCCGTTGGCATCACTTTTGATGATGAAGTCAGGGCGCTATTGGTCTTGTCAGGTTTACCAGACAGTTGTGATGGTTTGGTAATTGTCGTGAGCAATTCTTCAGGGTCTATAAAGTTGAAATTCGATTATGTAGCGGGTCTAATTCTCAGCGAAGAATCTAGATGGAAGGCATCGGGAGTTTCAGGAGATTCGGGGAATGCTCTAAACGTTGAAGGAAGAGGAAGATCATTGAATAAAGGTGGCAATAAACACGGGCGTTCTAAGTCGAAGAAAAGTCCAAGGGACCAAAAGATAAGGATGGGTGTTAGCATTGCGGGAAGAAGGGGCATATGAAACGTAATTGCAGGGCGCTTAAGAAACAAGAAGGAAGCTCTCAATGTAGGAAGGATTCAGTGAATCTTTCTGAGGAGAGTGACACAGAGGTGTTAGTCTTGTCTCTTGATGTACAGAATGAGTCTTGGGTTATAGACTCAGGTGCTTCGTTTCATGCTACTTCGTCAAAGGAAGTTCTTCGTGATTATATATCAGGTGACTTTGGGAGAGTCTACCTGGGTGATGATGAGCCATGTAGTATTGTTAGCAAGGGAGACGTTTACATAAGTCCGAAAGATGGAATGGTCTTGAAGCTGAAGGATGCCAAACATGTACCGAGTTTGAGAAGGAACCTGATCTCAGTGGGGCAATTGACCGATACCGGATATGTAATGACATTCACTAGTGATTCCTGGAAGGTCACAAAAGGTGCCTTGGTAATGTCACGCCCCAAATTCGGTTCTCGACGTCCATTTGCCGTAACCCAAATTCAAAGGTGGTAGCCTCCATAGTACCCCGATCTCGGATCCTAACCCCACACGCCAGGTTCCGATCCTAGGATATCACAAGGAGGATTTTAGGGTCTGAATTTTTTTTGAAACATGAGCATCAGCATATGAGTACCATCAAAGACAAACATAATATTTCCACTAAGTCATTTCGTTTACATACAGTACTGAAAGGTAAATACACAATGCGTAAATATAAAAACTGTGCATGATCCGGCACCTCCTGCTATTGCACTCCCAACTCCAACTCAACGTTGCTGATACACTCTGGTATAACCTGCAGCGTAACAAACGCGCATAAGCTTCGAACGAAGCTTTGTGAGTGCGTGTGTGCATTCACAATGCGTATGACAAGCATGATAAATATCAGAGTAAGCCGTAAAGCATGATGAGAACTTTATACCAAAACTTCGCCTAATTAGGCTACACGATCATGTGATATGAATAACCAGTCTACCACAGCTATGCAAGCATGCAATACATATAACTAGCCTACCATAGCTATGCAAGCGTGCAATACAGGTAACTAGCCTACCAAGGCTATATACTCATACTATGCAATGGCCTACAGGGCCTAATGTCACATACAATGATCCAATGCAAGTATGCAAATCACCACCTCTCAGTACAGTGGTCCAGATACGAACAGTCATAACGCGATCACCTAAGCAATGCAGGACTCAGAACTGGTAGCTCGCCCAGTGTGGTAGCTCGCCCAGGCTTACAGCCTCGCCCACATCACACCCGCCCACGTCAGGACCATCCAACACCATACAGTGATACCAATACCATCTCTGAAACAGAACATCACTGGGGTCTCATAGACCTCACTACTCACCAGTAGAATGCCAAAGCCTATCTAGTGCAATAGCAGACCTACTCACAGCTGGTCAAACTCAACCCACTTTGCCAACACTCATCCGGCAGGTTAGGTCAGACCTCCTTCCAAACTGACCACGTGCAGTGAAAAATACCGCCATTTGATATTCGGCATACTGGTGTATGATTAAACCACCCGGTCCTTGAATGGAGCACCCACCTTGGTACCAACGGGATCAGGGACTTCACCCAGGGACATCTTTGGCATCCAGTTTAAAGATCACATATTTTCGGTGTTTTGCAAACCGCGATGGAGCTGTCAGTTGCAACGTAGTAACCATGCTATATGCGGCACAAGCAGGCGGTGCGAAATGCAACCATGCATATAAACATGGGACGACATGCCCGTAGAAGTCTCTAAAGAGCACCACAAAACTATAGGGTCCCAAATACAATGTCACCGTCAACTGGTAATGAACTGCACCGACAACGCGACTGTTGAGCTCTTAATTGTGCATATTCTAACCCCAATTCATCACCCATTGTGCAAGGTTTATATGGTTTGTAAGCTAATTCAATGCATGTTTTGTGACTACAGGATTGAGGGTGGACTCTACTCAATTGAAGACATAAAGAGCTCACTTGGGATCATTCTAATGGAGATTACTTGAGGACCAAAGAAGAAAAGAAGAGAGAAAGCGAAAGAAAGAAGCAAGGAAAGAAAGAAAAGGAAGAAATGAAGAAGTATGAAGACTGCCGACCGGTCATGACCGGTCGGCCAAGGAAGCCAGGCCGGTCAGCGACCGGTCAGCCATGGTACTGAAGAACAAATAAAGGTGACCGACCGATCTTGACCGGTCGGCTACAGCTGCTGGAGGTCTACTGAAGACGTCCGACCGGTCATGACCGGTCGGACAGGGTTGCTGGAATGTTAATATACACGTCCGACCGGTCTTGACCGGTCGGATGTGCTTGCTGGAGTATTTTCACTTGAGGCCGACCGGTCATGACCGGTCGGCCATGCGTACTGAGTTAGAACTTTCTAATTTCTTCCCGATTTTCTCTGCGCTGCGTAAGAGTTTCGCAAATTCCCAATTATTCCGACGTTGTGGAGCCTCCAGACTATAAGAGGACACCTAGGGATCATTCCTAGGGTATCCTAGAAGGGTTCAAGCGAGGTTGGAGACTGTGGAAGTGAAGATTGGAGTTTCACAACTCCTTTTGGTTTGCTTTGCTGTTTTCATGCTTTTTGTAGTTGTTTCATGTTTCCTTGGATCATGAGCAGCTAAACCTCTTAGCTAGGGCTAAGAGGTGAAGCTTGTAGTGAATCCAAGATGTTTTAGTTCGTAGTTAAGTGGTTTTAGTTTGGAATTCATGATTATGAACTAAGGTTTGAAGTTTATACAAGTTTTTAAGTAATTTTTCTTAGTCTTGTGATGACTCATGGATGTTTGGATGAATTACTTATCTTCTTAATTTGTTTGCAACGGTATAGACCCGTATGATCCGAGGAATCGGAGTGCGCTCTAGTACTAAGCTCTTCATAAAGGGACTTCAGGCCAAAGTTCTATTTTAGTTGATTTTCTGGAATATGTAAGGACTGTACTGGTGATTTGAATCTAGTTCAAATCCTAATCTAGCCTTGTCTTGTGAGAAGACTTGGGGATGGTTATGATTGAGAACTGGACCTATAGGAAAGGGGAATGACCTATGCAATTGAGCATGCTCAGCTCAGCCTAGATTGAGTGAATCTTATGCATAGAACTTACATATTACAGACTGTTTGGTTTAACAGTTCTATCATCCGACTGGACGGATAGGAATGTCGATTCTAGTTGAGAGAATACGAAACCACAGCGGATTGAACATCAAGGATTGCTACAAGTGGATCCTTGAAACCCTAGTACCCTTTTATAATTAATTACTCTCGATTTAATTCAGCTTTTGTTACTCACATCAACTTTATACAACAATCCAATTAGTAGACTTCAATAGACACTTGTGGATGAATTTGTGAGATCCTACATAGTCCCTGTGGATCGACCTCGGTCTTACCGAGTTTATTACTGCATCGCAACCCTACACTTGGGGAAGCGAACAAGTTTTTGGCGCCGTTGCCGGGGACTTTTGATGGTTTTCGCAAATTTCTGAAATTAGTATCTATTTAGGATTTTTTTTAGGATTTTAGGACTAACTTAGTTTATTTATTTGATTTTTCTTTTCAGGGATTTCTAGGAAGATGAAGAAGATATAAGATTTTCAAGTGCGAATCAGGTTCTATCTTTCTAAACCTTACTCTTCTCCTTCTCCTATCTATTCCTATCTTATTCATCTTCTGTAGAGTGGGTGGAGACTCCTTTTGGATCTCTAAAAGGTCGGCCTTTTTGCCACCTGGATTCCTATTGGTCGGCTCTGCCGCCTTGGATCACCTTGTGCTCAGGGATTTCTTTTCTCATCTCTACTCCTCTTTCTCCTTTTTCTGCACTTTTTCTCAAAAGATTCAAAGAGTGGGTGGGGTGTTCTCTGAACCCCTATTGACCAGGAGAAATCGGTCTCTATCCTTGCTTCTGGCCTAGCCATTGCAAGACACCTTGTGCTTCAGTCTTAGAGAAGAGTAAAGAAAAGGGAGGAAGAATTCTTCCTTCTTTTTGTTTCTTATTTTTGGTTTTGCATGCCACATTGGGCTAGGGATTCCAATAACCGACTCATAAGTGAAGGGGGGATAGTAGAAAGAATTGATAGAGAGCCACGTGCTAGGAGACGTCTAGACTCTCCAATTTTATCTGAAAATATGGCTGCAAATTAACCTAACCCGGTCCAAAATCAAACTGAAACTGGGGAGAATGTGGTTGAGGATGTTCCCCGACCTAGGACTTTACGTGATTTCTTGCAACCTGCAAGAACGAGCACTCCCTCATGCATAGTATTTCCACCAAATGCAGGGAATGTGGATTTGAAACCGGGAGTGATCAATCTTCTCCCCAAATTCCATGGTTTAGACAGTGAAAGTGCCTATCAACACCTTAGGGAGTTTGATGAGGTAATCACCACCATGCACTTTGCAAATGTGACTGAAGATGTAGTAAGACTTAAATTCTTCCCTTTCACTCTTAAGGATAAAGCCAAGGGTTGGCTTTATGCATTGAGGCCAAGATCAATTGGGTCATGGAATGATATGCACAGAGAATTTATAAAAAAATTCTTCCCTACTCACAAAACGAACATGCTTAAGCGCCTTATCATGAACTTTGTCCAAAAGGAGGATGAAACCTTTTCCCAATGTTGGGAGAGATTCAAGGACCTATTAAACGCATGCCCACATCATGGCTATGAAAATTGGCGGATTATAAGTTTTTTCTATGAAGGACTGATTCCATCCATGCGCCAATTTATAGAGATGATGTGTAATGGGGAGTTCATGAATAAGGAAGCTGATGAAGCATGGGATTATCTGGAAGAATTGGCTGAAAGTGCACAATCTTGGGACACATCTAAACCAACAAATTCCAAGATTGGCCAACAAAAGGAAAAGGGAGGAATGTATGTCTTATCAGAAGAAGATAGCATAAGTGCACGGTTGGCTAGCCTTACAAGAAAGGTCGAAGCCATGGAATTAAGGACAGGAGAAACAATCAACTCCACTGAGGTTGAAACTGTTTGTGGAATTTGTGCTGGAAATCAACATGCTACACCAGATTGTCCCACAATTTCAGCAGTCCAAGGCATCTTACAAGAACAAACAAATGCCATAAACAGTTATCAGCAGCAATATGGTGCTCCAAACTCAAACACGTTTAATCCTAATTGGAAGAACCATCCCAACTTCAGTTGGAGAAATGGGCCCAATGCAAATGCAAACAACACTCCAAAAGTATCACTAGAAGAGATGTTGGGTGCATTCGTATCGGTCCAGAATGAGTATAACAAGACAAATTCTATAAAAATAGATGGGTTCATGCAAGAGCAATTGAAATTCAATCAAAACTCAAACCAAGCCATCAATGAATTGAAAACATCTTTGGCTAGAGTTGAAGCTCACCTTAGTGTTAGAGAGAAGGGCACACTCCCTGCCCAACCTCTTCCTAACCCAAGGACCCAATATGAGATACAAGATGCAAGCTCATCCTCCCACCATACGGAACATGTCCAAGCTATCACCACTTTGAGAAGTGGGAAAGAAATTGATAAATCTAGTCCGGTGAAGGCCCCAAAGCCTAAGGATCCAGAAATTCCCAAAGAGGATGATAGCCCAAACAATATTCCACAAGAGAAAGAACCGGAAAGACAATACAAGCCGGTTGCCCCATTTCCACAAAGGTTGATTTCACCAAAACCTTTAGATAAAAATCTGGAGATTCTGGAAATTTTCAAGCAGGTGAAGATCAACATCCCGCTGTTGGATGCAATAAAACAAATACCATCTTATGCCAAATTTCTAAAGGAATTGTGTACAGTCAAAAGGAAACACAATGTCCACAACAAAGTTCTTTTGGCTGAGAATTTGAGCGCCATCATCAAACAAGAGGTGCCCCAAAAATACAAGGATCCAGGTAGTCCAACCATCTCATGCATCATAGGAGACTACCAGATCAAACAAGCCCTACTCGACTTGGGGGCAAGTGTGAATCTCATTCCATATTCGGTCTACGAATAACTTGGGTTAGGTGAATTGAAACCCACCAAAACCACACTTCAACTTGCTGATAGATCCATTCGGATACCGAGAGGAATGATAGAGGATGTTCTAGTCCAAGTTGATAAATTCTATTACCCAGTAGATTTTATTGTCTTGGACACACATCCTGTGATAGGCACCGGTGCTCAAATTCCCGTCATTCTTGGACGACCGTTTCTAGCTACTTCAAATGCCATTATCAATTGTAGAAACGGACTTGTACAAATGTCCTTTGGAAATATGACCCTTGAGCTTAACATATTTGATTTATGCAAACAACCACTGGAGGTTGATGATGATGTCCACGAGTTAAACATGATTGAATCATTCGTGGAGGATACAATCCCCTTGTCACTATTTTCCGACCCTTTGGAGGCATGTGTGGCCCATCTTCATAAGATGAATGATGACACAACACAAGAAATGGATGCCATTCTAGATGTGATGCTAGTGCTTGAGAATAAAAGATGGAGGGCCCCAATTGAACCTTTGCCTATAAATGAGAACAAGGCCCTCCCATCCAACATTAAGGCACCAAAACTCGACCTAAAACCATTGCCAAGTGAGCTAAAATATGTTTATTTAGGTCGAGATGAGACATATCCAGTGGTGATTTCTTCCCACTTGGATGAGGAACAAGAGAGTAGGCTAATAGCCACTCTATTAGAGCACAAGAGTGCCATTGGATGGACAATTGCGGATCTCAAAGGCATAGACCCACTGATTTGCACTCACCGCATACACCTTGAGGAAAATGCAAAGACATCCCGGCAACCACAAAGACGATTAAATCCAAACATGAAGGATGTGGTTAAGGCCGAAGTGGTGAAACTATTGGATGTAGGTATCATTTACCCGATATCCGATAGCCAATGGGTGAGCCTAACTCAAGTGGTGCCTAAGAAATCCGGAATAACCATCGTAGCCAATGCCAATAATGAACTCGTACCAACTAGAGTCACTACCGGTTGGAGAATGTGCATTGACTACAGGAAGCTAAACACTGTCACGAGGAAAGACCACTCTCCCCTAGTGTTTGTTGATCAGATTTTAGAACGGTTGGCGGGTCATTCCCACTTTTGCTTCCTTGATGGCTATTCAGGGTACAACCAAATAGAAATTGCCCGTGAAGACCAAGAAAAGACTACATTCACATGTCCATTCGGCACTTTCGCCTATCGACGGATGCCGTTTGGACTATGTAATGCCCCTGCCACATTTCAGCGTTGTATGATGAGCATCTTTTCTGACATGGTGGGGACCATTCTCGAAGTCTTCATGGATGATTTTTCCGTATTCGGTTGTAGCTTTGATGAGTGCCTTGAGCACTTGAAATCTGTGCTAAAAAGATGTGAAGAGAAGAACCTTGTGCTCAATTGGGAAAAGTGTCACTTCATGGTTCAAAAGGGAATTGTACTTGGTCACATCGTTTCACAAAATGGAATTGAGGTGGACAAGGCGAAAATTGATCTTATCTCTAACCTCCCACCACCCAAAAGCATACGAGATATACGGTCCTTTTTAGGACACGCAGGATTTTACAGAAGGTTCATAAAGGATTTCAATTCACTCTCTCGCCCTTTATGTAACCTACTTCAAAAGGAAAATTCATTCGAGTGGAATGAAGAATGTCAAAAGGCCTTTACCACCCTTAAAGTTATGTTGACATGTGCCCCAATAATGCAACCACCTGATTGGAGCCTTCCTTTTGAAATTATGTGCGATGCTAGCGACTATGCTATTGGGGCTGTGTTAGGCCAAAGAAAAGATAAAAAGCCATGTGTCATCTACTATGCAAGTAGAACCCTAAACTCAGCCCAGGCAAACTACACCACTACTGAAAAGGAACTTTTAGCCGTAGTTTTTGCCTTGGAGAAGTTTAGATCCTACTTGATTGGATCCAAGATCATTGTATTCACTGACCATACCGCGCTTAAGTATCTTCTCTCTAAGAAGGATGCTAAACCACGGTTATTAAGATGGATCCTCCTACTCCAAGAATTCGACTTAGAAATACGTGATAAGAAAGGAGTAGAGAATGTAGTAGCTGACCACCTCTCTCGACTTGTCCTCACTGATTCCCCTGAAACGACTGCAATCAATGACATGTTCCCTGATGAATAACTTTTTGCTGTTTCCCAATTGCCATGGTATGCGGACATTGCTAATTATCTTGCTACAGGTACAATTCCTACATATTGGAAAAAGCAAGATAAAGATAGATTCTTCTCGGAGGTACGGAAATTCCTATGGGACGACCCATACTTGTTCAAGTATTGTCCCGATCAAATCATAAGGAGATGTGTCCCAGATGATGAGCAACAAAGTATCATCTCCTTCTGTCATTCTCAAGCATGTGGTGGCCACTTTTCGGCTAAAAAGACCACAGCGAAAATTCTGCAATGTGGGTTTTATTGGCCCACCATGTTCAAAGACACACATGAGTTTTGCAAAGCATGCGAACCTTGTCAGAAATTAGGAGAAATCTCCCGTAGAAATATGATGCCACTCAATCCCATCTTAATTATCGAAATTTTTTATTGTTGGGGCATCGATTTCATGGGCCCATTCCCATCTTCTTTTGGAAACTTATACGTCTTGCTTGCCGTTGATTATGTTTCCAAATGGGTCGAGGCCATCCCTTGCTGGAACAATGACCATAAAACGGTCATTCGATTTTTAAAAGAAAATATTCTTTCCCGGTTTGGAACGCCTCGAGTCATCATAAGTGATGGAGGGTCTCACTTTTGCAATCGCCCTTTTGAAGCCTTAATGAAGAAATATGGCGTAACGCACAAAGTGAGCACTCCCTATCACCCACAAACTAGTGGCCAAGCTGAGATATCCAATAGGGAGATTAAACACATTTTAGAGAAAACGGTGAATCCCGATCGCAAGGATTGGTCACTTCGACTTACCGATGCGCTTTGGGCTTACCGTACTGCCTTTAAAACTCCTATTAGAATGTCTCCCTATAGACTTGTCTATGGGAAGGCTTGTCACTTGCCTGTGGAGTTGGAACATAAGGCGTATTGGGTTATTAAGAAGATGAATTTCAATTCTGACAAGGCAAGCTCGTTACGCAAACTACAATTGAATGAACTTGCAGAAATCCGGAATGAAACTTATGAGAATGCGAGAATTTACAAGGACAAGACGAAGATATTCCATGATAAGAATATTCTTCGCAAGACATTCACGATCAACCAAAAAGTCCTCATGTATAATTCTCGCTTACATTTATTTCTGGGAAAACTGAGATCTCGATGGATCGGTCCCTACATTGTGCAAACGGTTTATCCATATGGGACTGTCGAGCTGTTGAATCTGAGGAACGGCAACATTTTTAAAGCAAATGGGCAGCGATTAAAGCCGTTCTTTGAGAAATTCCCTTCAGAAGGTATGTCCATACCTCTGAATGATCCTGTGTATCAGGATGATTGATCTCCTAGTCTGATGGAGGTATAGAATAGTTAGGATTAGGAGTTTGCTGCTTTTACTTTCTTTTTCATAGGTTTGTTAGAAGGAGAAAGATTCCCACTTTTCACTCTCTCAGGTACTATTATTCCTCACTCCCTTTTTATTTTCAAATTGCTCTCATGTTTTGTTCATTGCACATCTTTTACATTGAGGACAATGCAAGATTTGGTTGGGGGGTGTAGGATTACTTGGATGAATCCAGCGATTTGCAACATTTCAAGCAATCATGTGGAAATTTTTTCGATTTTTCAAAAATTTGAAACTCTTTTGGAAAACACCGGTTCTATGCATTCGAGTTGATATGAGCATAAGAGGAGGAGATATGAAGTGTATAGGGCTGGATATCTGGAATTCCCCATAGCATAATGGTCTTTATATGTGAACTCCCCTATTTTGTGATTGATAGAAAATCTGAACACTTTTACACCTAGCTCACATTACACGATTTTCATGAGTTGAAGGGATTATGTGATTTATGGATTAGCTAGACTTTGAATTAAGGTATTGAGAAATCAGGCCGGGGTACTTTGTCCATCCTTGTCCATGGGAAAATAATGAAAGATATGGACTTTTAAAAATCCTATCTAATTTAAAAGGAAAACGAAGGATGAAATTGAGAATGTGGAAAAACGGTGGAAAATTCCGATTAGGGCTACCTACTACCAACCGGGGGATGGTCTACCCGTAACCAAAGCCGAAAATGGGACGTAGTGTGAAAGTCGTCGGAAGGACGGTAAGGCAAATTCCTGTCATTGGCTTGATGTGGCTCTATGTACCTTGAGTTCTATAGTCTAGTTGATCTATGAAGAAGGTAATCCTAGAAACTCGTGGAATGAATTTTCACTACCCACACTAGGTTGGATTTGTTTAAGTCCCTCTATTTATCAACCAATCAGTGGGAATCTCATATGAATGCCTATTATGTCTTGAGGATTTACGGTTCTAACCTTTGACGCCTAATCTTTCTGAATCTTACACTTATGAACCTTGGAATGTATAGAAGGATGGTTTCTGAAAGAGAGTTGAGTTTTGAAGAATGAGATTAGCTTCACGCATGTTTTGCTCGGGACTAGCAAAATGCTGGTTGGGGGGTGTGTTGAGCTCTTAATTGTGCATATTCTAACCCCAATTCATCACCCATTGTGCAAGGTTTATATGGTTTGTAAGCTAATTCAATGCATGTTTTGTGACTACAGGATTGAGGGTGGACTCTACTCAATTGAAGACATAAAGAGCTCACTTGGGATCATTCTAATGGAGATTACTTGAGGACCAAAGAAGAAAAGAAGAGAGAAAGCGAAAGAAAGAAGCAAGGAAAGAAAGAAAAGGAAGAAATGAAGAAGTATGAAGACTGCCGACCGGTCATGACCGGTCGGCCAAGGAAGCCAGACCGGTCAGCGACCGGTCAGCCATGGTACTGAAGAACAAATAAAGGTGACCGACCGGTCTTGACCGGTCGGCTACAGCTGCTGGAGGTCTACTGAAGACGTCCGACCGGTCATGACCGGTCGGACATGGTTGCTGGAATGTTAATATACACGTCCGACCGGTCTTGACCGGTCGGATGTGCTTGCTGGAGTATTTTCACTTGAGGCCGACCGGTCATGACCGGTCGGCCATGCGTACTGAGTTAGAACTTTCTAATTTCTTCCCGATTTTCTCTGCGCTGCGTAAGAGTTTCACAAATTCCCGATTATTCCGACGTTGTGGAGCCTCCAGACTATAAGAGGACACCTAGGGATCGTTCCTAGGGTATCCTAGAAGGGTTCAAGCGAGGTTGGAGACTGTGGAAGTGAAGATTGGAGTTTCACAACTCCTTTTGGTTTGCTTTGCTGTTTTCATGCTTTTTGTAGTTGTTTCATGTTTCCTTGGATCATGAGCAGCTAAACCTCTTAGCTAGGGCTAAGAGGTGAAGCTTGTAGTGAATCCAAGATGTTTTAGTTCGTAGTTAAGTGGTTTTAGTTTGGAATTCATGATTATGAACTAAGGTTTGAAGTTTATACATGTTTTTAAGTAATTTTTCTTAGTCTTGTGATGACTCATGGATGTTTGGATGAATTACTTATCTTCTTAATTTGTTTGCAACGGTATAGACTTGTATGATCCGAGGAATCGGAGTGCGCTCTAGTACTAAGCTCTTCATAAAGGGACTTCAGGCCAAAGTTCTATTTTAGTTGATTTTCTGGAATATGTAAGGACTGTACTGGTGATTTGAATCTAGTTCAAATCCTAATCTAGCCTTGTCTTGTGAGAAGACTTGGGGATGGTTATGATTGAGAACTGGACCTATAGGAAAGGGGAATGACCTATGCAATTGAGCATGCTCAGCTCAGCCTAGATTGAGTGAATCTTATGCATAGAACTTACATATTACAGACTGTTTGGTTTAACAGTTCTATCATCCGACTGGACGGACAGGAATGTCGATTCTAGTTGAGAGAATACGAAACCACAGCGGATTGAACATCAAGGATTGCTACAAGTGGATCTTTGAAACCCTAGTACCCTCTTATAATTAATTACTCTCGATTTAATTCAGCTTTTGTTACTCACATCAACTTTATACAACAATTCGATTAGTAGACTTCAATAGACACTTGTGGATGAATTTGTGAGATCCTACATAGTCCCTGTGGATCGACCTCGGTCTTACCGAGTTTATTACTACATCGCAACCCTACACTTGGGGAAGCGAACAGCGACTGCTATGGCCGGTTGATGCAAGACAATCAGATGAGCCAAGCATTCATGATGCATGAGCCAAGCATACAGTATGAGTGCCAACAAGTAATCAATCTACCACGATGGCAATAAATCAATATAGTCCAACCTATTTGAGATATGATTAAGATGAGGGGACACATATGAATGATCGAGTCATAGTGCAGGATGTCGCTAACCAGGGAATCTCGCACTAAGGGCTACAAGGTATGCTAAGTTATTCCTACCATACAGTGTAAGTCAGGATGATAGATTCCTGTCCTCGAATAGTCCCATACCTATTAGAGAGGTTTGCGATAGAGAGCACATGAATTACATTTGCGCTACTACATCTCAAATGCTTAATGAATGCGTTTATGCCCTAGTGGTCCCCAACTAATAATGGTGATTCAGGATGCATACTTATTACACATGCACGTCAGTCGTTGAAGCATATAGTATATAGATCGCATAAGGAGCATTCCAAACAACACTACAGTGTGGCAACAGACATACTAAAAACATCATAAAAAGATAATTCACTTATAACACAAGCAAACACAAGAGATAAGACCCTAAATGGATGGTATACAACAACACAGATGGTCCAACAATTGAACGGTGTGGATTAACCTTCAACATTCAGATAACCCAAATGGAAAGAAAATGATTGAAGACACTACCGACACATTAGAGATAGAACCTACTTGAGCGGCAAGAGTAGAATACCCAAAATCATGCCGAGACCCATAATCATGTAGTACAGTTAAGATAAACACGATGAATGGTCCGTAAAAGGAATGTCATAAAACGGGTTGCAAGATAGACAGGTCATGACAGAGAATCATAAATGGTAGGGTAATCTGAGATAGATTGTCAATACTGATGAGGTCCAAAAAGGGACGACAGGTCTAACCTCATACTGCAAGATAGGCTCCATATAATGGATGGCCTACATGACATACTAACGTCGAGGATGAGCCCCACACTCGTCCTAAAGGTAAACGGACGGTGTGGATGGGATATACATGATATGGTGGTCTTTAATAATTGGGTACAAGGGTAGGAGGGGTGAGTCATATGAGTATACAACAAGCTGAGTTACCAGGATCAATCAACATGGTGAGTCAACAAGGTGAGTCAATAAGGCAGGTTGACAAGGCGGGTTAACATGGTGAGTTAACAAGGTGAATTGACAAGACGGTTCAACAGGGTGAGTTTAAGAAGGTAGACCTGTGACTTGGATCGAGCAAACTCTAAGGATGAGCTTTCAATAAGGGTTTACACAACTAATCATCAAGGTGGATCCACGGGATGGACAATGCGGTCATTCGAACACGCACACTAAGGTGCTCCCAAGGGCTATCTTGTACATAACATGTTAGGGTCCATTCATTCGGATGGTTTGGATCAAGCACAAATTTAAGGCGATCCTAATGGATGGCCGACATACATATCGCACCATAGTGGCCAATGGCTGATGTGGATAGAACACATGCATAACAAGGTGGACCCGTGGTTGGGTATAACCGCACAAAGGAGTGGGGGAGCCACATATATTAATGGGCCCCAACAGTTTGGGATCAACCCGATATTTGTGCTTTCCCACTAATCAAGTAAGATGGCAACCAAACACCATGGTGGGGCCCGCACACCACACCTATGGAACCCCACCCATGGTTGGGTGACTTATGAGCAGGAAGAATGGCAAATAAACATAACAGATGGGTCCTGTAAAGTTTCCAATGGTAGGCATTCAATCACCCTTATTTTCTACGTGTGGCCCACCCAAAACTGGGCCCACACCCTTGCCAAGAAGAACAACAAGATATACCCAACATTCATCAAGGTGGGACCCAAAGTTAGGCCCCATCACCTTTGGTTAGATGGATAAATAAACATTACAATGGCCCCAAGGAAGGTTTCAAAGGTGGGCATCAATGACCACTGTTTCCTACGGTGTGGTCCACTTGAGGTTTGTATTTACCTCATTATGAGGGCCCACGGCCCTAAAATAATATGGAGAAATAGTGGTTGGCATAGATAAAACAAATGCATCATGGTGGGACCCACAGGGTAGGCCACCTGCTGGGCAGCGTGCCAAAGCACGCTGCTTGGAGCATGGCACCCAAATGGGCCCCAAGAGTTTTGAATCAAACTGATATTTTTGTTTTCTCCTTCATTCATATCCATGTGATCTTATGAATAGGTTGAATGACAAATAAACATCATTGGAGGGCCTGGGAAGGTTTCAATGGTGGAGATCATTATTCCCACTATTTCCCATGGCATGGTCCACTTGAGGTTTGGATATGCTTAAATTTTGGCTCAGCCACTAAAATGAGCTGGAAAAACATATGGACGGAATAGATAAAGCGCATACATTCTAGGTGGGTCCCACTAGTGGGCCACCTGCTGGGCAGCCCAGCCAACATATGGCCAGCGCCCCCTTCCTTCTCTCTTCTTTACTTTATTTATTTATTTATTTATCTATTTATTTATTTATTTTATCTCATCAAGAGGGGCCCACAGAAGTTTTTGATCAAGCTGATATGTTTATTTTCCCTTCCTGCACACGTGTGTGAGCTTATGAACAGGTTGGATCTCAAATAAACATCATGGTAGGTCGTAGGAAGGTTTTAACGGTAGGGTCACTGTCCCTACTGTTTTCTATAGTGAGGCCCACCCCAGATCTGGATCTTCTTGACATTTGGGCCTTGGCCCTGAAATGATATGGGAGAACAGATGGACGGCTCAGATAAAACAATTACATCATGGTGGGTCCCACGAGTGGGCCACTGTTGGGCAGTCCAACGACTCCAGCGTCCGTGGACGCTGGTTACTCCCAGCGTCCTGACGCTGTGAGTCCCTTTTTTTTTATTTTTTGTTTTACCTTGGTATTTATCGAGTGGGGCCCACATAAGGATGATCCACTCCGTCTATTAGGTTCCCCAGATCATGGGGGACCCAACGAGCCCAATATTGGGTATGTGAATAGGTCTACAAATAGTAAGGTGGACCGAGGAAGTTTCGACAGTGGACATCATGTTCTCCACTATTTCCTGTGGTGCAGTCCGCTTAAGATTTGGATCTGTCTCATGTTTCAACCCTGGCCCCTAAACTATTTGGGAAAACAGATGGACGGTGTGGATTACACAAACATCAAGGTGGGTCCCACGAGTGGGGGCCCATTCAAACCGTTTAGGTGACGCTGAACTGTTCCAGCGTTCTGGCGCTGTGAACGTCCAGCGTCTGGACGCTGGTTCCCTTTTCTTTTTTTTTTTCTTTTTTTTTTCTTTCTTGCTTATTTCAAGTGGGGCCCACATGGGTATAATCCAATCCGTTCATCAGGTTCCCCAACTCATGGGAACCCGCAAAGTCTAATATTGGACAAGTAAAAATGTTCACAAACATCACGGTGGGCCCAAAGAGTTTCGACAGTGGACATCCTTATCTCCACTGTTTTCTATCGTGTGGTCCACCTGAGATCTGGATCCACTTCATTTTTTGTACCCAGACTTAAAATGGGCTGGAGAAACATACGGACGGCGTGGATCGAATACATGCATCAAGGTGGGTCCCACGAGTGGGGACCCACGGTCGACACCCAAAGGGGCTTTCAGCCCAGGCGCTGCTAGGCAGCAGCGTCCTCTGGACGCTGTTTGTCCAGCGGCCATCTCCTCTTCTTTTTTTTTCTTTCTTTTTTTTTTGTTGTGCCTTGACCAGTGGGGTCCACACGTGCAGGATCCATTCCATTCATCAGTTGGGCCATCTCATGGTGGGCCCAAATAGCTTTGGATCAAGATAATCTTATATTTATCCTTCATCCATATCTTTGTGTTTTAAAGAATGGGGAAGAAAAGAAAATCAAGCATTATGGTGGGCCATTGGCCACACTAATCATGCCACAAAATGGGTCCCCAAGTGGGATCCACACCATCAAAATGTGGGACCCATTTGAATCCTAGGTTCTACACAAAACCTAAGAGGAGCATGGATGCACTCACAATGATGGTTGGACGGTCGGATGGGGTTGGATTGCCGATCGGACGGTCCGGATGATGATCGGGGTCCTCTAAGCTAGATCTCCTCCTTCAATCTCTCTCTAATCAATATTCTAATCTCACTCAAATCAGTCAAATCTCTTTCTTCTCTTTCTCTCTCTCAAATCTCTTTCTCTCTCCTTAGAAATCCTATGGACGAGTGGTGCTTGGGGTTTTTCTAGAGGAGAATGGCTAGCATGGGAGGGGGGTACATGAGGTGACGATGATGATGATGGGAGAGGGCATGGGAAGTATGGGTGGCATGATTAGAGTTGACTTTGGAGGTGAAAGAGTGATGGGGTGGGTATGGTGTGTGTAGACTAAGGTAATGAGAGGGGTATGGGTGAGGGTGATGGTGATTGATTTGACATTTTGTTGGGATTTGTACAAGTGGGGCCCACATCACATGCGCGTTGTGCGACCCACCTCGAATTGTACAAAAGTATGCATCTTTCACACCCGGTATCGCAATGGGGCGTGCTGCGCGGCGTTAGAATTGTAGCGCCTATGTGGTTGCTGGGGTATAGGTCTTGGGTCGTTGCGGTACTAAATCAGGGTCGCAATCAAGACTCTCTAATCTGGTCCATCCAGGACGTACCGGTACAGAAAACTAAACATACGGAGGGTAATTCAAGGTACGGGTCTTACAGGTAATATCTCGAGGTAAGAGGAAGGTACTTTGTATGTGACTTCCGAATTATACAGTTCACTCATAGTCGCATCAACTGGAGTGAATGAGTAGTTATGGCATAAGAGGTTAGGACACATGAGTGAAAAAGGGATGAAAGTGCTATTGTCAAAAGGGAAGCTACCAGGGTTAAAGATTATCGACTTGGAATTCTGTGAGGACTGCGGTATGGCAAGCAGAAAAGAGTAAGCTTCAAGAAAATAAGACGAGATCCAAAGATGCACCTATTGGAGCTTGTACACACTGATGTGTGGGGACCAACACATGTATCATCTCTTGGTGGATCACGTTACCTTGTTTCTTTCATTAATGATGCTAGTAAAAAACTATGGGTATATTTCTTAAAACATAAATCTGAAGTGTTTGATGTATTTCAGAAGTAGAAAGTACTGGTAGAAAATGAGACAGGTAAAACCCTTAAAGTGTCTCAGATCTAATAATGGGGGAGAGTACTGTGACAAGAGGTTTGAGGAGTATTGTGTAGCATATGGAATCAAACATCAGAAAATGATTCCATGGACACCATAGTAGAATGGTGTGGCTGAGCGCATTAACAGAACTATTCTTAAGCGCCCTAGAAGTATGAGGTTGCATCCAGGCTTGTCCAAGACGTTTTGGGTAGATACTGTGAATATTGTCGTATATTTCATCAACAGAAGTCCCACAGCACCATTGGATGGTGGGTTACCAGAGAAAACGTGGACTGGGAAAGAAGTGAGCCTTACACATCTCAAAGTATTTGGTTGCACTTTATATGTTCACATTGATGCAAAGCACAGAAACAAGCTGGATGCAAAGTCTAGGAAGTGCACGTTTATAGGTTACGGGCAGCATGATTTTGGCTATCGATTTTGGGATACAAAGAACTGAAAAATCATCAGAAGTAAAGACATAATCTTCAATGAGAAAGTGATGCATAAGAATAGTTTGCAGCAAAGACAGAATAAGGCTGATGAGAAAGAATTCATAGAGTTGGAAGAGTTACCGGACACGGGTGTTACACTGCTACAGGATGAGCATGTACAGGAACATGATGAGGTAGAGCCGCAGACACCGGTTGTGAGGAGGTCTACTCGGGAGACGAGACCCAAGGTCCGATACTCACCCTCCTTACATTATCTACTACTGACAGATAATGGTGAACCAGAGTGTTTTGTAGAGGCATTATAGTTAGATACACGGGTTAAGTGGGAGCAGGCCATGGATGATGAAATAGACTCTCTTGAGTCCAATCGTACATGGGAGCTCGTCACTCTACCTAAGGGTAAGAAAGCTCTTCATAACAAATGGGTTTACAGACTGAAAGAGAAGCACGATAGTTTGAAGCAATACAAGACTAGATTGGTTGTGAATGGATTATAACAAAAGGCAGGTATCGATTTCACTAAAATATTTTCACCAGTTGTGAAGATGTCTACGATTCGCATGGTCTTGAGTATAGTAGCTACAGAGGATTTTCATCTAGAGCAGCTAGATGTTAAGACATATTTTCTTTATGAGGACCTTAAAGAAGAGAAATATATATGCATCAATCGATAGGATATGTGGCACCAGGAAAGGAGAATAAAGTGTGTAGACTGAAAAAGAGTCTATATGGCCTGAAGCAGGCCCCATTGCAATGGTACAAGAAGTTCGACAGTTTCATGTCGGGAAACGGGTTTAGGAGATGTCATGCAGACTACTGTTGCTATTTGAAGAAGTTTGATACGTCGTACATCATTCTTCTTCTGTACGTCAATGATATACTTATAGTCGGATCAAGTGTTGAACCTCCAATTTATACATTGTATAACCCATTACATCACATTATATGCATGGTTTGCATGTTTAAAAGGCCCATCTAACGCATGTTTCGAGATTGTAGGAATGAGAGTGGACTTCACCCAATTGGAGACCAAAAGGATCCATTTAAAACAATTGGATGAAGGTTGAAGGAGGACCAAAGAAAGAAGGAATTTAGTAGAAGAGAGAGAAGAAGAGAGAGAAGAAGAAAGAGAAGAAGAAACACACAAAAGAAATCATGTTAAAAGACCTGGCAGGGCCAGAAAAATCAAAGTGCAGAGCTGCAGGGCCATAAAAGTAAAATGCAGAAAGTTGCAGTTTCTGAAGATTGATCTAGAGATTGATCTGTCGATTGATCGCTCAGCCTGAGCGATTGATCAACAGACTTAAGCGATTGATCACTCACAGCAGAAATTTGACAAAATTGTTGCTGGAGTGAAGTGAAGAATTGTGATTGATCGCCCAGCCTGAGCTATTGATCTCCCATCCCATAGATCAATCGCCAGAATGCAGATTTTTAAGAAATTTGGAAAAAAACTCTCTGGACACTTTTTGCACCCTCCGATTAATCGCTGGACACTGATCGATTGATCGCCAAAAGTGACTGATTGATCTCTCAGCCAGTCAATTAATCGCCAGATTCGAAAGATGCAGTTTATACAGTTATTTGAACTAGCGATTGATCGCCTAGTCTGAGCGATCAATCGACAATGCGCCCAGTTTAGAAATTTCCAAGCCTGGCTTCGATTTTCTCTGTGTAGTACGTAAATTCTACACAACTTCTTGATGTTTTCGATGTGGTAGAGCTTCTCCACTATAAAAGGACACCTAGGGTCTCTTCCTAGGGCATCATAGAAGCTAAGGGACGTCGTGGGAGAGGAAGGAAGCCATCGTGGAGCGTCTGTAACCCTCCAAACTCCGGTTTTTCTATGTTTTCTAGTTTTCTTTTATGAGTTCTAGTTGTAGTATGACAATGCTTGGCTAGAATCTCTCAGCTAAGGCTGAGAGGTGAAGCTTGTAGCTAATTTCATGTTAGATTCAATTTAATTCAAGTAATTCTATTTCAAGTTTGGATTTGAATATTCTAGTTCTTAAAGTTGGTAGTTTTAGAAGTTTTATGAGAGTTCATGTGCTCCGGACATGGATTCCTTGCAATTCTCTGAGATTATTATGTTGTGCTTGTTTAGATTCGAATTATAGTAATCCTTGAGTAGGCCATAGTCCATAGGCATGGCTGTTACTCCGAAGGCTATGATTTTGAATTCTACATGTGTTGAATGGGACTAGAACTTAGAAGTTCAACTTGAGTGGGATTGAATGTGCTCCAAAGCTTTATTTTCCAACTAAATGAGAGATAGGACTTCAAATCTAGTTAGTGCTCTATGCTTGGATTGATTGGATTGACATGGGATTGCTACAAGTGGATCCTTGAATGCCTTAGTACCTTAAATTACTGTTTTTCATTAAGTTTCTGTTTTAGCATAATTGTTCCAATTGAATCTCTTGTTTATTACAAACTGAGTTGCTGGAATAGTTTGGAACTTGTTCTCCAATTCCTTGTGGATTGACCTCGGTCTTACCGAGATTTATTACTACATCGCAGCCTTACACTTGAGGCGAGCGAACAAGTTTTTGGTGCTGCTGCTGGGGAATTTAGATAACAGTTCTAGATTGTTTTAGTGGCTGTAGAAGTAGAAGTAGATGGGTTTTTCTGATTTTTATAGAGCTAACAAATTGTTTTGTTTTGTAGGATTTCCCGTCTAATTCAAGCAAATCGGGTAATATTCTTCTAACTTAGTGCTTTTTACAGATTTTCATCTTTTCGATTAATTTCATATTTTAGGACTTAGGATTAGTTTTTAGTTGAGTGGTTTATGTCCCGTTGGGAACGTGACCACTTCAATCGTCTCCAATCCGATGGTGGTCTAGTTGGACTATTGTCAGTCCATAGACAAGTCCAAAAATATCGAGAACATTGTGATAGTTTGGGAAGTATGGATCAAACACCTTTACGAAATCCCCCCCCCCCCCCCCCCCCCCCCCCCCCCCCCCTCAACTCCAACTACCAACGCAAATCAAGAGGGAGTAGGAGAGAATGAGGTACACAATGTTCCTCCAATGAGATCACTATGGGACTACCTACAACCGGCCCGTACAACTACACCCTCTTGTGTGGTTCTACCACCAACCGGGGGAAATATTGATATAAAGCCGGGTGTGATTCAACTAATACCAAAGTTCCATGGGCTAGACTCTGATAGCCCATATTTGCACTTGAAGGAATTTGAAGAAGTGGTGGCTACCTTGCAATACACTAATGTTTCAGAAGATGCCATTAAACTTAAACTCTTTCCCTTTTCATTGAAAGAAAAAGCCAAGACTTGGCTTCATTCTCTTAGACCACACTCGATAGGGTCATGGAACGAGATGACCTGGGAATTCTTGAAAAAGTTCTTCCCAGTTCATAAAACGAACACCCTTCGAAGAGCCATAATGAATTTTTCGGCTAAAGAGGGTGAATCTTTCTTCCAATGTTGGGAAAGGTTTGAGGACCTCCTACTTGCTTGCCCACATCATGGCTACAAAAGTTGGCGAATCATAAACTTTTTCAACGATGGATTAAGTTCCAATATGCGCCAATTCGTAGAGACGATGTGCAACGGCGAGTTCATGAGCAAAAATCTAGATGAAGCTTGGAGTTATTTGGATATGTTGGCCGAGAATGCCCAATTATGGGATACCTCGGATAAACCTAATAATAACCCCAAGCCTACTCAAGAGAAAGAGAAAGGAGGGATCTATATCCTCAAGGAGGAAGACGATGTAAATGCAAGGATAGCCAGCCTCACGAGGAAGATTGAGGCTGTGGAACTTAGTAAGAGTGGAGTTCCAAAGTCCAACGAAGCTATTGAGCCCATATGTGGGATTTGTCTCACCAATTTACACGCTACGCAAGATTGTCCTACAATTCCTGCATTTCAAGAGGTGTTACATGAACATGCAAATGCCACATATGGGTATCAACGGCCTTTCAATGGACCGGTGGGTAATACGTACAATTCTACTTGGAAGAACCACCCGAATTTCAGTTGGAAGAATGCTCCCACGGGCAATCCTACCGACTCTCAAGGAGGGCCACCCATGCAAAATATGGCCCCACCTCAATTCTCAATGGAGAAGACAACATTCACATGCCCATTTGGCACTTTTGCTTATCGAAGGATGCAGTTTGGACTGTACAATGCCCCTGCCACATTTCAGCATTGTATGTCAAGAATTTTTTTCGATATGGTGGGAACTATTCTCGAAGTCTCAAATCCTGTCTTCGCAACATCCTTTTTTGTTTGTCAAAAATCCATTTTTAGGTGTGAATCTGTTACCTAGTCATTAATGACTATTTTTTTGTTTGGGGATGGGAGGAAAAGAGGAGGGAAGATAGAATCACTACCTTCATGGACGACTTCTCGGTATTTGGTTGTAACTTTGATGAGTGCCTTATGCACTTAAAAACTGTTTTAAAAAGATGTGAAGAAAAGAACCTCGTGTTGAATTGGGAGAAATGTCATTTCATGGTTCAAAAGGGAATAGTCCTTGGTCACATCATCTCATAAAATGGAATCGAGGTGGAGAAGGCTAAAATCGATCTTATCTCTAACCTTCCACCACCCAAGAGCGTATGAGATGTGCGGTCCTTTTTCGGACACGCCGGATTCTATAGACGGTTCATAAAGGACTTTAGTTCACTCTCTCATCCTCTATGTAACCTCCTTCAAAAGAAAAACTCATTCGAGTGGAATGAGGATTGTCAAAATGCCTTTGTAAAACTTAAAGGTATGTTACCATGTGCTCCCATAATGCAACCACCTGATTGGAGCCTTCCTTTTGAAATTATGTGTGATGCGAGCGACTACGCTATTGGGGCAGTGTTAGGCTAAAGAAAAGAGAAGAAGCTATGCGTTATCTACTATGCAAGTAGAACTCTAAACTCGGCTCAAGCGAATTATACTACTACGGAAAAGGAACTCATAGCCGTAGTATTTACTTTGGACAAATTTAAGTCCTACTTGATTGGACCCAAGATTACCATATTGACTGACCATGCCGCGCTTAAGTACCTTCTTTCTAAGAAAGATGCTAAGCCGCGCTTGATGAGATGAATCCTCCTACTCCAAGAATTTGACATAGAAATACGTGATCAGGAGTAGAAAATGTAGTGGCTGACCATCTATCTAGACTTGTCCTCACCGATTCCCCTGAGACGACAGCAATCAATGACATGTTCCCTGATGAACAACTTTTCAAAGTCTCCCAATTACCATAGTATGCAGACATTACTAATTATCTTGCTATAAGTACAATTCCAACACACTGAAACAAGCAAGATAAGGATAAATTCTTCAATGAGGTGAGAAAATTCTTGTGGGACGACCCGTACTTATTCAAGTATTATCCCAATCAAATTATAAGGAGATGTGTGCCAGATGATGAGCAACACAGTATCATCTCCTTTTGTCATTCTCAGGCTTGTGGTGGCCACTTTTCGGCTAAGTAGACTACAGCCAAAATTCTACAATGTGGGTTTTACTGGCCCATCATGTTCAAGGATACTCATGAGTTTTGCAAAACGTTCGAGCCTTGTAAAAAATTAGGAGGAATATTGATGCCACTCAATCCCATCTTACCATTCGAAATTTTTATTGTTGGGGCATCGATTTCATAGGTCCATTCACATCTTCTTTTGAAAATTTATATATTTTGTTTGTCGTCGATTATGTTTCAAAATCGGTCAAGGCGATTCCGTGTCAGAATAATGACCATAAAACAGTCATTAGATTTTTAAAAGAAAACATCATTTTTCGATTTGGAACTCCTCGAGTCCTTATAAGTGATGGAGGGTCTCACTTTTATAAATGCCCATTTGAAGCTTTAATGAAGAAATATGGTGTAAATCACAAAGTGAGCACTCCCTATCACCCCCAAACAAGTGGACAAGCTGAGATATCCAACAGAGAAATTAAACATATTTTGAAGAAAACAGTGAACCCTGATCATAAAGATTGGTTGCTTAGACTTACCGATGTGCTCTGGGCATACCGTACGACTTTCATTACCCCCATTGGAATGTCTCCCTATAGACTTGTCTATGGGAAAGCTTGTCACTTGCCTGTGGAGTTGGAACATAGGGCATATTGGGCAATAAAGAAGATGAACTTCGATTCTGACAAAGCAAGGCTCGTTGTGCAAACTTCAATTAAATGAACTTATGGAACTCTGGAACGAGGCTTACGAGAATACGAGAATTTACAAGGATAAGACGAAGGTATTCCATAACAAGAATATCCTTCGTAAGAATTTCATGATCAATAAAAAAGTCCTATGTATAATTCTCGGTTACATTTATTTCTCAAAAAATGAGGTCTCGATGGACCGGTCCCTTCATTATGAAAACTGTTTATCCATATGGGACTGTCGAGTTATTGCATCCGAGGAATGACAACATCTTTAAAGCGAATGGTTAATGTTTAAAGCCGTTCTTTGAGAACTTTCCCTCAAAAGGTATGTCCATACCTCTTATTGATCCTGTGTATCAAGATATTTGATCTTCTAGTCTAATGGAGGTATAAAGTAGTTTAGGATTAGGATTTTGTTGCTTTTTATTTATTTTTTAATAGGTTTGTTAGAAGGAGATAGAATTCCCACTTTTTATTCTCTCAGGTGTTGAGCTCTGAATTGTGCATATTCTAATCCCAATTCATCACATGTTATGCATGGTTTGCATGTTTAAAAGACTAATCTAATGCATGATTTGTGATTGTAGGAACAAGATGGAGATTTCACTGATTAAAGGTTAAAAAGAGCACTTTTTATACATTGAAGATCAAGGAACTAAGTGCAAAAGGATTGAAGAAGAAAGCAAGGGAGAAAAGGAAGAAGTGAAGAAAACTGCACTGAAGACCGGTCGTCAGACCGGTCAGCTAAGTTACACGACCGGTCGTCAGACTGGTCGACAGTTACTCAGACCGATCGTCCATGGGCTCAAACCGGTCGTTCGACCGGTCAGCAGCGTAATAGAGCTTGTCCGCGAAGCTCTGATTTTCTCTACGCAATTGCGTGATTTCTTGCGCAATCTAGAATCTTCTACGCCAATTTATAAAAAGGACTTCTCCTCTTCATACCCAGGCATGCTAGGACGTGGGGATCATCAAGGAGGCTTAGGAGACGGATTCTACTTCAAATTTTCCTAGTTTTTCTTCTAGTTTTAATTATTTTTATGGTTTTTGAGGCTTTTAGTTCAAGGATGTTAGAAATGAACTAAAACCTCTTAGCTAGGGCTAGGAGGTGAAGCTTTCGATTTATTTTTTATGGATTGATGCAACCTAGGTTTCCTTTTCATGTTTTAATTGAAGGATTTAGTTTAATATGAGTTTGAATAAAGTATTAGTTCAATTTTACTTTGATCTCTTGATGACTCCAGGCTCATGTGATTCTTAGTGATTCTAAACTTAGTAGCTTATCTTTTGGGCATTGTTTATGTTTGTGTAGTTCATTGATCTATCATCGACTCCAGGCATGGTAGACCCTTTGATTGCCTTGTGTACAATGACATGATCTTCATGTGGGAACTCATTCAACTAAAGTTCTTATCTTTTGTTATAATTTGAGATAGTTGTTTGCTGATTGATTTTTATTTAATTAGAGTTCTAATCATTGGTTGTAATAAATTCTAGTGACAGGATTTGATGAAAGCTATGGTTGTGAATCTCAACTAGATTGGAAAGAGGCTTGGCCTATACAATTGAGTGTGCCCAAGGCCTGAGCATTGTTGTGGGAATCGAATAATTGAACAAGCAACTGTTTTAGATAATTGTTGATTGAACTGCTCCATATTCCGATCGGATAGAGATGTGAATTTGATTCCGATTGCGTTGTGAGAAACCTAGTTGTGTTAATGCATTGAAACTTATCAAAAGTGGATCCTTGGCACTCTAGTGCCTTTTTAGATTGATATTACCTCTCATAAATCATTATTTTACTTCAAATCACTATTTTTCAGCTTTAGTTCTTAACAGGATCTTAATTATAAGTTATTTTAGATAAATGCTGAGAATATCCATACATAAATCTCTGTGGGAACGATACACGGTCTTTCTGAATTATTACTACTTCGCAACCCTATACTTGGGGAGTGAACATCAGGTACTCTCATTCGTCGCTCCCCTTATTTTTATCATTGCTCTCATGTTTACTCATTACATATCTTTTACATTGAGGACAATGTAAGATTTGGTTGGGGGGTGGGATCACTAGGATGAATCTAGTACTTTGCAATTTTGACCAATTTTTCTATGAAATTTTTTATTTTTCTGAAAATTCAAAACTCCTTTAGAAAACTTTGTTTCTATGCATTCGGGATGATACGAGTATAAGAAAAAGAGATACAAAGTGAGTGATGTAGAGCATGTTGAACTATCTCTAAGATAATGATTTTCTATGTGAATTTCCCTATTTATATGATTGATAGAAAATTGGAACACTTTTGCACCTAGTTCACGTTACACGATTCTTATGGTTTGAGGGGATTATGTAGATTTATGGATTAGCTAGGTTTATATTTGAGGTGTTGAGAAACCAAGCCAGAATGAGAGTACCTGAAAAAGTGAAAAGTGGAATTCTTCCTCCTTCTAACAAACCTAAGCAAAGGTAAACAAAAACAACAAAATCCTAATCCTAACTACTCTATACCTCCGTCAGACTAGGAGATCAATCATCCTGATACACAGGATCATTCAGAGGTATGGATATACCTTCTGAAGGAAATTTCTCAAAGAACGGCTTTAATCGCTGCCCATTTGCCTTAAAAATGTTGTTGTTCCTTGGATTTAACAACTCGACAGTCCCATATGGATAGACAGTTTGTACAATGTAGGGACCGGTCCATCGAGATCTCAATTTTTTCGGAAATAGATGTAGGCGAGAATTATACATGAGGACTTTTTGATTGATCGTGAATGTCTTGCAAAGAATATTCTTATCATGGAATATCTTCGTCTTGTCCTTGTAAATTCTCGCATTCTTATATGCTTCGTTCCGGATTTCTGCAAGTTCATTCAATTGTAGTTTGCGCAACGAGCTTGCCTTGTCATAATCAAAATTCATCTTCTTAATAGCCCAATATGTCCTATGTTCCAACTCCACAGGCAAGTGACATGCCTTCCCATAGACAAGTCTATAGGGAGACATTCCAATAGGGGTTTTAAAAGCAGTACGGTAGGCCTAAAGCGCATCGGTAAGCCGAAGTGACCAATCCTTGCGATCGGGGTTCACCAGTTTTCTCTAAAATGTGTTTAATCTCCCTATTGGATATCTCAGCTTGTCTACTCGTTTGTGGGTGATAGGGAGTGCTCACTTTGTGTGTGATGCCATATTTCTTCATTAAAGTTTCAAAAGGGCGATTACAAAAGTGAGACCCTCCATCACTTATGATGACTCGAGGTATTCCAAACCGGGAAAGAATGTTCTCTTTTAAGAAGCGAATGACCATTTTATGGTCATTATTCCGGCAAGGGATGGCCTCGACCCATTTGAAAACATAATCAACGACAAACAAGATATATACGTTTCCAAAAGAAGATGGGAATGGGCCCATGACATCGATGCCCCAACAATAAAAAATTTTGATTATTAAGATGGGATTGAGTAGCATCATATTTCTACGGGAAATTCCTCCTAATTTCTGACAAGGTTCACATGCTTTGCAAAACTCATGTGTGTCTTTGAACATGGTGAGCCAATAAAACCCACATTGCAGAATTTTCGCTGTGGTCTTTTTAGCCGAAAAGTGGCCACCACATGCCTGAGAATGACCGAAGGAGATGATACTTTGTTGTTCCTCATCTAGCACACATCTCCTTATGATTTGATCGGCACAATACTTGAATAAGTATGGGTCGTCCCATAGGAATTTTTGCACCTCCGTGAAGAATTTATCCTTATCTTGCTTTTTCTAATGTGTAGAAATTATACCTGTAGCAAGATAGTTAGCAATGTCCGCATACCATGGCAATGGGAAATAGCAAAAAGTTGTTCATCAGGAAACATGTCATTGATCGCAGTCATTTCAGGGGAATCTGTGAGGACAAGTCGAGAGAGATGGTCAGCTACTACATTCTCTACTCCTTTCTTATCACGTATTTCTATGTCGAATTCTTGGAGTAGAAGGATCCATCTTAACAACCGTGGTTTAGCATCCTTCTTAGAGAGAAGATACTTAAGCGTGGCATGGTCATTGAATATAATGATCTTGGATCCAATCAAGAAGGACCTAAACTTGTCCAAGGCAAAAACTATGGCTAAAAGTTCTTTTTCAGTAGTGGTGTAGTTTGCTTGGGCTGAGTTTAGGGTTATACTTGCATAGTAGATGACACATGGTTTTTTCTCTTTTCTTTGGCCTAGCACGGCCCCAATAGCATAGTCGCTAGTATCGCACATAATCTCAAAAGGAAGGCTCCAATCAGGTGGTTGCACTATGGGAGCACATGTCAACATACCTTTAAGGGTGGTAAAGGCCTTTTGACATTCTTCATTCCACTCGAATGAATTTTCCTTTTGGAGCAGGTTACATAAAGGACGAGAGATTGAACTGAAATCCTTTATGAACCTTCTGTAGAATCCGGCATGTCCCAAAAAGGACCGAACATCTCGTATGCTCTTGGGTGGTGGAAGGTTAGAGATAAGATCAATTTTTTGCTTTGTCCACCTCAATTCCATTTTGTGAAACGATGTGACCAAGTACAATTCCCTTTTGAACCATGCAGTGGCACTTCTCCCAATTCAGCACAAGGTTCTTCTCTTCACATCTTTTCAGCACAGATTTCAAGTGCTCAAGGCACTTATCAAAGCTACAACCAAATATGGAAAAATCATCCATGAAGACTTCGAGAATTGTCCCCACCATGTCAGAAAAGATACTCATCATACAACGCTGAAAGGTGGCAGGGCCATTACATAGTCCAAACGGCATCCGTCGATAGGCGAAAGTGCCGAATGGACATGTGAATGTAGTCTTTTCTTGGTCTTCACGGGCAATCTCTATTTGGTTGTACCCTGAATAGCCATCAAGGAAGCAAAAATGGGAATGACCCGCCAACCTTTCTAAAATTTCATCAACAAAAGGTAAGGGGAAGTGGTCTTTCCTCGTGACGGTGTTTAGCTTCCTGTAGTCAATGCACATTCTCCAACCGGTAGTGACTCTAGTTGGCACGAGTTCATTATTGGCATTGGCTATGATGGTTATTCCGGATTTCTTAGGCACCACTTGAGTTGGGCTCACCCATTGACTATCAGATATTGGGTAAATAATACCCACATCCAATAGTTTCACTACTTCGGCCTTAACCACATCCTTCATGTTTGGATTTAGTCGTCATTGTGGTTTCCTAGATGTCTTCGCATTCTCCTCAAGGTGTATGCGATGAGTACAAATCAGTGGGTCTATGCCTTTGAGATCTGCAATCGACCATCCAATCGCACTCTTGTGCTGTAATAGAGTAGGCCATTAACCTACTCTCTTGTTCCTCATCCAAGTGGGAAGAAATCACCACTGGATATGTCTCATCTCGACCTAAATAAACATATTTCAACTCACTTGGTAATGGTTTTAGGTCGAGTGTTGGTGCCTTGATGTTGGATGGGAGGGCCTTGTTCTCATTTACAGGCAAAGGCTCAAATAGGGCCCTCCATCTTTTATTGTCAAGCACCGGCATCACCTCTAGTATGGCATCCATCTCTTGTATTGTGTCATCATTTATCTCATTAATGGGCCACACATGCCTCCAAAGGGTCGGAAGATAGTGACAAGGGGACTGTATCTTCCACGAATGATTCAATCATGTTTAGTTCGTGGATATCATCGTCAACCTCCCGTGGTTGTTTGCATAAATCAAATATGTTAAGCTCAAGGGTCATATTTCCAAAGGACATTTGTACAAGTCTGTTTCTACAATTGATAATGACATTTGAAGTAGCTAGAAACGGTCGTCTAAGTATGACGGGAATTTGAGCACCGGTGCCTATTAGGGATGTGTATCCAAGACAATAAAGTCTACCGGGTAGTAGAATTTATCAACTTGGACTAGAACATCCTTAATCATTCCTCTCAGTATACGGATGGATCTATCAGCAAGTTGGAGTGTGGTTTTGGTCGGTTTCAATTCACCTAACCCAAGTTGCTCATAGACTGAGTACGGAATGAGATTCACACTTGCCCCCAAATCAAGTAAGGCTTGTTTAATCCGGTAGTCTCCTATGATGCATAAGATAGTTGGACTACCCGGATCCTTGTATTTTTGGGGCACCTCTTGTTTGATGATGGCGCTCAAATTCTCGGTCAAAAGTACTTTGTTGTGAACATTGTGTTTCCTTTTGACTGTACACAATTCCTTTAGAAATTTGGCATACGATGGTATTTGTTTTATTGCATCCAACAGCAGGATGTTGATCTTCACCTGCTTGAATACTTCTAAAATTTCCAGATATTTATCTAAAGGTTTAGGTGAAATCAACCTTTGTGGAAACGGAGCAACCGGCTTGTATTGCCTTTCCGGTTCTTTCTCTTGTGGAGTGTTGTTTGAGCTATCATCCTCTTTGGAAATTTTCGGATCCTTAGGCTTTGGGGCCTTCACCAGATTAGATTTGTCAATTTCTTTCCCACTTCTCAAAGTGGTGATAGCTTGAACATGTTCCGTGTGGTGGGAGGATGAGCTTGCATCTTGTATCTCAAACTGGGTTCTTGGGTTAGGAAGAGGTTGGGCAGGAAGTGTGCCCTTCTCTCTAACACTAAGATGAGATTCAACTCTAGCCATTGATGTTTTCAATTCATTGATGGCTTGGGTTGAATTTTGATTGAATTTCAATTGCTCTTGCATGAACCCATCTATTTTCAGAGAATTTGTCTTATTATACTCAGCTTGGACTGATACGAATGCACCCAACATCTCCTCTAGCGTCACTTTTAGAATAATGACTAGAGATGGACCTAGTATAGGTTGAGCTTGAGGGATAGGGGTTGCATTCGCAGTGGGTCCATTCCTCCAACTGAAGTTGGGATGGTTCTTCCAACTAGCATTAAACGTGTTTGAGGTTGGAGCACCAAATTTTCATTGATAACTGTTTATGGCATTTGATTGTTCTTGTAGGATGTCCTGAACTGCTGAAATTGTGGGACACTCTTGTGTTGCATGTTGGTTTCCGGCACAAATTCCACAAACAATTTCAACGTCATTGGAGTTAATCGTCTCTCCTTTCCTCAATTCCATGGCTTCGACCTTTCTTGTGAGGCTAGCCACCCGTGCACTTATGCTATCCTCTTCTGATAAGACATACATTCCTCATTTTTCCTTTTGTTGGCCAGTCTTGGAATTTGTTGGTTTTGATGTATCCCAAGACTGTGCATTCTCAGCCAATTCTTCCAAATAATCCCATGCTTCATCAGCCTCCTTATTCATGAACTCCCCATTACACATCATCTCTATGAATTGGCGCATGGGTGAAGTCAGTCCTTCATAGAAAAAGCTTATAACCCGCCAAATTTCATAGCCATGATGTGGACATGCGTTTAATAGGTCCTTAAACCTCTCCCAACATTGGAAGAAGGTTTCATCTTCCTTTTGGGCAAAGTTCATGATAAGGCGCTTCAACATGTTTGTTTTGTGAGTAGGGAAGAATTTTTTTTATGAATTCCTTGTGCATATCAGTCCATGCACCAATTGATCTTGGCCTTAATGCATGAAGCCAACCTTTTGCTTTATCTTTAAGAGTAAAAGGAAAGAATTTCAGTCTCACCACATCGTTAGTCACATTAGCAAAGTGCATGGTGGTTATTACCTCATCAAACTCCTTAAGGTGTTGATAGGCACTTTCACTGTCTAATCCATGGAATTTAGGGAGAAGTTGGATCACTCTCGGTTTCAAATCCACATTCCCTGCATTTGGTGGAAATACTATGCATGAGGGAGTGCTTGCTTTTGCTGGTTGCAAGAAGTCACATAAAGTTCTAGGTCGAGGAACATCCTCAACCACATTGTCCCCCGTTTCAGTTTGGTTTTGGCCCTGATTAGGATTGGCCATTGGATTAGGTTGATTCACAGCTATTCCTTCAGACAAAATTGGAGAGTTTAGATGTCTCCTAGCACGTGGCTCTCTGTCAATTCCTTCTACTATCCCCCCTTCACTTATGAGTCGGTTATTGGAATCCCAAGCCCAATGTGGCATGCAAAACCAAAAATATGAAACAAAGAGAAAGAAGAATTCTTCCTCCCTTTCTTCACTCTTCTCTAAGACCGAAGCACAAGGTGTCTTGCAATGGCTAAGAAAGAAGCAAGGATAGAGACAGATTTCTCCTGGTCAATAGGGGTTCAGAGAACTCCCCACCCACTCTCTGAATCTTTTGAGACAAAGTACAGAAAAAGGAGAAAGAGGAGTAGAGGTGAGAAAAGAAATCTCTGAGCACAAGGTGATCCAAGACGGCAGAGCCGACCAATAGAAATCCAGGTGGCACAAGGCCTACCTTTCAGAGATCCAAAAGGAGTCTCCACCCACTCTATAAGAGATGAATATGATAGGAATGAATAGGAGAAGGAGAAGAGTAAGGTTTAGAAAGATAGAACCTGATTTGGCACTTGAATTCCTTATATCTTCTTCAGCTTCCTAGAAATCCCTGCAAAAAGAAAAATCAAATGAAACAGACTAAGTTAGTTCTAAAATCCTAAAAATCCTAAATAGATACTAATTTCATAAATTTGTGAAAACCGTCAAAGTCCCCGGCAAGGGCGCCAAAAACTTGTTCGCTTCCCCAAGTGTAGGGTTGCGATGTAGTAATAATCTCGGTAAGACTGAGGTCGATCCACAGCGACTTATGTAGAATTTCACAAACACATCCAAAAATATCTATTTAATAATCAGATTTTTGAATAAGGCTGATGTGAGTAACAATTTTAAATTAATTTGAATATAAACAATTATAAAAAGGCACTAGGGGTTCAAGGATCCACTTGTAGCAATCCTTGATGTTCAATCCGCTGTGGTTTCACACTTTCTCAACTAGAATCGATATTAAGATCTATCTAGTTGGATGATAGAGCTGTTAAACCAAACAATCTGTTATATGTAAGTCCAATGCATAAGATTCACTCAATGTAAGCTAGGCTGAGCATGCTCAATTGCATAGGTCAGTCCTCATTCCAAAAGGTTCAGTTCACAATCATAACCATCCTCAAGTCCTGTCACAAGACAAGGCTAGATTACAATCTGAACTTGATTCAAATCACATGCATAGTCCATACACATTACAGAAATTCAGAAAAGTAGAACTTTGGTAAGAAGTCCCCACATGAAGATCATAGTACTAGAGTGCACTCCAATTCCTTGGATCATACAGATCTAAACTGATGCTAACCAATTAAGAATTTAAGTAATTTTCCCAAACATCCATGAGTCATCATAAGACTAAGAAAAACTACTTAAAGCTTGTATAGACTTCAAACCATAGTTCATAAACATGAATTCCAAACTTAAAACCAACTAAATACGAATTGAAACATCTTAGATTCACTACAAGCTTCACCTCTTAGCCCTAGCTAAGAGGTTTAGCTGCTCATGATCCAAGGAAACATGAAACAACAAAAAAACTCATAAAAACAGTAAAAACAAACTAGAGGAGTTGTGGAACTCTGAAATCCACTTCCGCCGCCTCCAAGCTTGCTTAAACCCTCCTAAGATACCCTAGGAACGATCCCTAGGTGTCCTTTTATAGTAGGGAGGCTCCGCAACTTCAGAAGAATCGAGAATCTGCGTAAGAGTTACGCAGTGCGTAGAGAAAATCGGACTGAAATTAGAAATTTTCGTTTTAATTCACATGGCCGACCGGTCACGACCGGTCGTGCCTCAATGGAAAAATGGTCCAGCAACCTCTGGAGGAAGAAAAACTCTCTAGCCGATCGGTCTTGACCAGTCGGACTGGCCTGGCCGGCCGGTCACGACCGGTCGGGCTGTTGTTTTGTTTGGGTCCAGCGAATGCACAAGGTTGGCCGACCGGTCCTGACCGGTCTGGCTACCTTGGCCGACCGGTCAGACGACCGGTCGTGGCCGTTGGTCTTCATGTTCTTCTTCTTTTCTTCTCTCTTTGCTTCCTTCTTTCTTTGGTCCTTCTTGATCTTCATTCCAATGGTTCTAAATGGGCCTTTTCACCTTCAATTAAGCAGAGTTCACTCTCATTCCTGTAATAATAAAACATGCATTTAATTAGCCTTTGAATCATGCAAACCTTGCATAATGAGTGATGGATTGGGGTTAGAATATGTACAATTAAGAGCTCAACAGTATCTGTAATTGTAAGCATTGATCATCGTATGGTATCATTTCTTTTGATGTTTGTTCATTACACTTTCCCTCTAGCGGGGTGTTTACAAATCATAATGGTATTCTATGTCAAGTATAATATCTTTTTAAAAATCGGCCGTTCACCAACGAGCTGATGCCTTGCCCCTTGCAATCGATCACTCGATAGGCCTCGTTGGAACAAACTTCATCGATGATACACACTGGATCCCACTTCGAGTCAATTTACTTTTGAGACCTTGAGCCAACGCCAGACGTTTCATCATTAGCACCAAGTCGCCCCTTTTGAACGACCTATCACGGACTCGTTTATCGTATGAGGCTGAGATTTGTTTCTGATACATTTCGAGCCTTTGCTGAGCGACGAGCCTCTTTTCATCTAAATCGTCAAGTTCGGCCATTCTGATCTCGGCATTGCGGTCGGTTGTCAGGGAGTGTCAAAGTGCGACCCGTAATGACTCAACCTGTATTTCCATCAGGACCACCGCCTCTGTGCCGTATACCAGTGAGTAAGGCGTGGCTTTGGTGGCAGTGCGGTATGTGGTCCGATACGCCCATAATGCTTCGGGCAGACGCTTGTCCCAATCTTTCTTATTCTCTGCCACTATCTTTTTCAAAATCTTCACGATAGTCTTATTGAATGCCTCGGTCAGTCCATTCACGGGGGGATAGTAAGGTGTCGAATAGCAGTGCTTGATCTTGAACTTTGTGCACAACTTGTCGATGGTGGAGTTCTTGAAGTGTGTTCTGTTGTTGGTGGTGATTTTCTCAGGAATACCATGTCGGTATAAAATTGTATGATGGATGAAACCTTCGACGTGTTTGGCCTTCACGCTCCTAAGCGCCACTGCCTCAGCCCACTTGGAAAAGTAATCCGTTGCAGCCAAGATGTATTGGTGCCCCTGGGAAGAGGACGGGCTGATCGGTCCAATTACATCCATGCCCTAGGCTGCAAAAGGCCAGGACATCACCGATTGATGCAACTCTTCCGGTGGCGAGTGTATAATATCTGCATGGATCTGGCACTGATGGCATTTCTTGACGTATTCTATCGCATCTTTTGTCATCGTGGGCCAATAATATCCCACGTGTTGGACACGGTGATGTAGATTCTTGCCTCCTTGGTGAGCACCGCACTCTCCTCAGTGAGCTTCCTTCAATGTAGCATACGCTTCATCCTGGTCCAAGCAGCGTAGCAACACTCCCTCATACGAGCGCTTGGAAAGGATGTCATTCTGTATTATAAATGACCCGGCGCGCCTCCTGACTCGCATGCTCATCTTAGGCTCTTCTGGTAAAAACCCATATTTCAAGTAGTCGATGAATGGTCTTTTCCAATCATTTTCTTCTGTGATTTTGAAGCAACAAATAGGGTTCACGCTTGATTCACTACCACGCAGTACAGCTGTCGGTAGGATCCTTCTTTCTTCGATTGTTACTTGAAGTGGACTGCCTCCGGGATTAGCCAAAGTAGCGGCCAAACTGGCCAATGCGTCGGCCTGTACGTTCTCCTGCCTTGGTATATGTGAAATGTTGCTGTTATGAGACTGGTAGAATAGTGACTGCACTTAGTGGCAGAAAGATGACAACTCGGGTTTGCGGACCTCATATTCTATCGTCAACTGTCCGATGACGAGCCTGGAGTCACCATATATCTGTATTGCTTTGATCCGATGATGAGGGCTTGATATTCTGCTTCATTGTTAGTGCAAGCTGGTACGATCGTGAATGAGTAGGGTAGCAAATCTCCCTGTGGACTGATAAATATAACCCCCACTCCTGCACCTGTTGACCTGGAGGCTCCGTCAAAATACATCTGCCAGAGTCGTGGTTCTTCCACCATCATAACCTGATCATCTAGGAGATCACATTCCATTTCTTCACTGCTCGGGACCGGATGTGCAGCGAGAAAATCTACGATCACCTGTCCTTTAATAACTTGGGTTGGGACGTACGTGATGTCGAATTCGGAGAGAAGAAGGGCCCACTTAGCTAAGTGTCCAGACAGCATGGGCCGGTTCATGAGGAATTTGATTGGGTCTGCCTTGGATATCAACGTTATTTGGTGCGAGAGGCAGTAATGCCTAAGTTTCTTCGCAGCGAAGATAAGAGCGAGACATATCTTCTCAATTGCTGAATAGTTGAATTCAGCCCCCACCAGCGTGCGGCTTAAATAATATAGCGCATTCTCCTTTTTTTCTTCGTTCTTCTGTGCCATGAGTGCCCCCAGTGAGTTATCACCTACTGCGATGTATAGAATCAGCGACTTTCCCTTGATTGGGGTGGCAAGGACTGGAGAATTCCCGAGCATTTCTTTTAGTGAATCGAAAGCTTTCTGACAAGAGTCATCCCATTCAAACTTAACATCTTTCTTGTTGAGGAGGGAGAACGGCTGACAATGACCAGCCAAGTTCGAAATGAATCTTCTCAGATATGCCATGCGGCCTTGAAAACTCTACAACTGTTTTAGATTTTTCGATGGTGGCATTTCTCTGATGGCCTATGTGTCTGACAACAAAGTCCAAATATTTGCCGGATGCGACCCAAAATGCACACTTTAGCGGATATATACGGAGACTCTTCTTGCGCAATCGCTGAAATACTTGTCTCAGATGTTCCCTGTGTTGTTCATGATCAGCTGACCTCACAATTAAATCATCTACATAATATTCAACGTGCTTGTGCATCATATCCTGAAATATAATGTGCATTGCACGTTGATACGTTGCTCCTGCGTTCTTCAACCCGAAGGGCATTATGCAGTAACAGTAGATGCCGAGAGTTGTGCGGAAGGCTGTAGCTTCTTCATCTTCTAGAGCCATGCGAATTTGATTGTATCCTGAATACCCGTTGTTAACGTCAGATTTTGTAACTGGATCCTCCGGACGTTCACCTTCTCACCAACAGATATTTCCTTCGCCAGACCTGAAAGGAGACAGAAAGCAACTAAGGGTGGCTGGTGTCCAGCCGTTAGCCCTCCGATGCTTAAGTCAGGCCGAAGCAAGAAGAAGAATAACCAGGCCAAAACAGGGCAGGGATTGAATATTGTATACCTTTCTCTCAATAGAGTCATCCCTTTATATAGATCTGAAGCGATTCAATCTGTTACATAAGATATCGAAATCCCGCTGATTTTATGTACGATACGAGATCCTGCTGATTTCGTGGGATAAGATACTTATCCTTAGAGGAGAGATCTAACCCATTTACTTATTTCGGCAATCAATTTCCTTGATAGCAATCCCTTGAGATTCGGAACCACGCCCAAAATCAACCTATACGGGCTGCTGGTAGGTGTAATAATAGCGCTGATTGCTCATGTTGAGCTGGAAGCCGTAGTTGGAGTCATAGCTGGCGAAAAGGAAGGAGACGCCGAAAGGGCGGAGACCACCGCACTGGGTGTAGCCCTGCTTGGAGCCGTCGAGGGATTTGGACAATCTGCTGACGGGAATCGGGTGCTGGAACTACGAAGACCGTCTAAACCAAAAACAAAGACTCATGATTGTTCTGATTCGGGAGCTGCTCGTGTCAGGAATGCTCGCATTCAGGAGATGCGACCCCTTCTGGTGAGCCGAGCTGCTCGTATCCGGGATATGCGACCCCTTCTAACGAGCACGAGCCGAGCTGCTCGCATCCAAGAGATGTGACCCCTTCTGACGAGCACGAGCCGAGCTGCTCGCATCCGGGAGATGCGACCCCTTTTCGTGAACACGAACTGAGCTGCTCGCATCCCAGAGACGCGACCCCTTATCGCAAGCATGATCTTGACTCCTCGCATTCATATTCCGCGATCCTTCACTTCTGGCCAGACTATATTTGCCTACAACAGATGCCCCCCAAACCCTTGGTATTGAGGAACCATGCCAAGGGTTTGCTAGTGCTGACAGCTGGGTTTGCTAACGCCAGAGTACCGGCTGGGAGATATTCCGCCTCCGGTTACTCTTCCATCTTGACGGAGGAAAGACTCTCTAACCTTAGAGAGGTATATAGGGTCCCAGACTCTGTTTCATTCAGATTGCCTGGGAGAGGGGAGACAGCCGATACACCACCACCTGGGTGTGTTGCTGTTCATGAATATTTTTTCAAAGTGGGCGTACGTCTTCCCCTCCACCCCTTCATACGAAACTTCCTCCGTCTCTACAAGATTGCCCCGGGCCAGCTTATAGTTAACGGCTGGCGGGTTCTTCTCAGCGCTTTCGTCCTTTGGAAACAGGCGGGTAACGAGGAGTTAACCGCTGAGGAATTTTTGAGGCAACGTCAGATTTTGTAACTGGATCCTCCGGACGTTCACCTTCTCTCCAACAGATATTTCCTCCGCCAGACCTGAAAGGAGACAGAAAGCAACTAAGGGTGGCTGGTGTCTAGCCGTTAGCCCTCCGATGCTTAAGTCAGGCAGAAGCAAGAAGAAGAATAACCAGGACAAAACAGGGCAGGGATTGAATATTGTATACCTTTCTCTCAATAGAGTCATCCCTTTATATAGATCTGAAGCGATTCAATCTGTTACATAAGATATCGAAATCCCGCTGATTTCGTGTACGATACGAGATCCTGCTGATTTCGTGGGATAAGATCCTTATCCTCAGAGGAGAGATCTAACCCATTTACTTATTTCGGCAGTCACGTTCCTTGATAGCAATCCCTTGAGATTCGGAACCACGCCCAAAATCAACCTATAGGGGCTGCTGGTAGGTATAATAATAGCGCTGATTGCTCATGTTGAGCTGGAAGCCGTAGTTGGAGTCATAGCTCGCGAAAAGGAAGGAGACGCCGAAAGGGCGGAGACCACCGCACCGGGTGTAGCCCTGCTTGGAGCCGTCGAGGGATTTGGACAATCTGCTCGACGAGAATCGGGTGCTGGAACTACGAAGACCGTCCAAACCAAAAACAAAGACTCATGATTGTTCTGATTCGGGAGCTGCTCGTGTCAGGAATGCTCGCATTCAGGAGATGTGACCCCTTCTGGTGAGCCGAGCTGCTCGTATCCGGGATATGCGACCCCTTCTGACGAGCACGAGCCGAGCTGCTCGCATCCAGGAGATGCGACCCCTTCTGACGAGCACGAGCCGAGCTGCTCGCATCCGGGAGATGCGACCCCTTTTCGTGAACACGAACTGAGCTGCTCACATCCTAGAGACGCGACCCCTTATCGCGAGCACGATCTTGACTCCTCACATTCATATTCCGCGATCCTTCACTTCTGGCCAGACTATATTTGCCTACAACAGATGCCCCCCAAACCCTTGGTATTGAGGAACCATGCCAAGGGTTTGCTAGTGCTGACAGCTGGGTGCTGGGAGAAAATCGCGCACGATTCACTTAACGTGCTTCCGCATTTATGCTGGCTAGCTTTTGCGCAGCTTTTTTTGCTGCCAGAAATGAGGCGTTGGGTGCCACGTGTTTCCGTATTTAATGCCAGCGCCCGTTCGTCTGGCGTGCCGGATAAGAAGCTGCCGCGTGTCCATCAAATCAACCCTGATGATTGCGTATAAATATCGAACTTAGCCGAAAATCCTCCATTTCGAATTCCTTTTGCTGCGAGGTTTCCTTCTTCTTCCTTCTCTATTCCGGAGTAAAAAACCTCTTTACAGAGGTATCCTTCTTTTCTTTCTTCTTATTCATTTCTTCCTCCCATCTTTCTTTTATAATGGCGGAAATCTCTGACGAAGAGATTGTTCCTTTGGGAGATGAAACCCCTGATTCCTCCGAGTCCAATAACGCCAGAGTACCGGCTGGGAGATATTCCGCCTCCGGTTACTCTTCCATCTTGACGGAGGAAAGACTCTCTAACCTTAGAGAGGTATATAGGGTCCCAGACTCTGTTTCATTCAGATTGCCTGGGAGAGGGGAGACAGCCGATGCACCACCACCTGGGTGTGTGGCTGTTTATGAATATTTTTTCAAAGTGGGCGTACGTCTTCCCCTCCACCCCTTCATACGAAACTTCCTCCGTCTCTACAAGATTGCCCCGGGCCAGCTTATAGTTAACGGCTGGCGGGTTCTTCTCAGCGCTTTCGTCCTTTGGAAACAGGCGGGTAACGAGGAGTTAACCGCTGATGAATTTTTGAGGTTATTCCAGCTGAAGAAGGCGCCAGCTAACGAGGGTTGGTACTACCTCTGCTTCTGGCACCGGAATAACTTCATTATGGGGAACCCTTCTTCCAACTACCCGGGATGGAGAAAGAAGTGGTTCTACGTTTCTGGCAACTGGGAGTCCGAATTGGGCTCCGACCCCAAAAGCCATAACGTTAATCGCCATTTTGGCGAAGGTGGGTTAAGTATTCATTTTATCTGACGAAAAAAGAAAAACCTTTGCTCCATTGAAGTTTTAATGTGCGTTCTTTTTTGTTCGCAGGAATCCCAACTGGTGTGAAGCCGAACCTGCGGGGAGGACTCAACAAGAAATTAGTTAGAGTCTACAAGCTTCCTGCGACTACACGCCACGTCAACGTCGCGTTAGAGTCTCGTCATCTCTATGTAGCAGGTCTCATCTCCAGAGAAGAAATGACGAACGTTGGTGACAAAAGAGGTGCACTAGGGGTACTTCCCCGTCTGAAGGGCGCGGCCTCGAAGAGGCAAAATAAAAACGGGGGTCCCTCAAATGCACCTGCTCCCGCTGATGGGACTGCTCGCGGTCTTCAATCGCGAGGGGTCGGTTCGGGAGGGGTTGCTACGACTTCTCGTACGACCACGACCCCTCCGGTTAACGCGACCCCTCTATCCGCCATGCCTCCTCCGGCTACTATGACTCCAACGTCAGGTGCTCGCGGTCAGCCAGTGATCGAGGTTGCCGACAATTCGCCGAAAGGCGATCGGAGGGAGGGAGGCCTCCCTCCTAAGGATATGAGATGCGAGCCTACTGGTGCTCGCGAGTCTGCGACACCTTCTGTGGGTGCCGTGGGTGCTCGCGAGACGGGCTGAAGCGAGATGGTAGTGGCCCAACCTTCCGGGTCGGGGGTTTTTGTTATCCCCCCGCACTTGCATCCTATATGCAAGTTTATGTTTGATAACATCCCTCCCAACGCCTTCGGGGGTTTGCCTGAGCCAAGCCCAGAAGCTCTCTCCAATGATATTGGAGTGAGATTGGTTCAGGTAACAATCTTTTCCCTCTTTTTTTTTTTTTTTTTTTTTTAACCAATCTCTTCGGGATTTAATAAGATGACTAGCAATCTAATCCTTCTCTCTTTATTTATTTCAGAGCCTGGATCTCATGCTCCGTGTTAGGCGGGATGTCGAAGCAGCTCGCCGCAGCGTGGAGGATGCAGAGAAGAAGAAAAAGACGATGGAGGCAGAGGTCCAAGGGCGGGACCGCTTGGTAAAAGCTTTGGAAGTGCAGATTGCCAAACTGGATGAAGAGAAGAAAATTCTCCTTGTCAAAATCCAATCCCTGACTGAGCGCTTCCAGTCAACGGATCTCCAACTCGCCAAGCTTCAGGAGCTCCATACCAAGAGCGAGAAGGAGAAGGAAATCTTCCGCCAGGACAAGATCCAGCTTGAAGGGTGGCTCAAGGATGCGCGGACCAAGCTCGAGGAGACCCAGAAGAAGCTCGAAAAGGCCCAACAACGACTTCATCAGTTGAAGGATGACTCCATCCACTGGGAAGAAGAGCGAGTGGCCCTCGTTCAAATGGTATCTGATGAGGGTCCTCGCGCAGTCCAGGAGTTCCGGACTTCTCAACTTTACGATGAGGAGCGATATGAGGCATATATCGCTGGTCGCGATTTTGCGGTCAGAGTTATGCAGCAGATCGCTCCAACTTTTAACGTTGAGGAGTTCGACAGAGTGGCTTTCGAGGTTGCAGCTAGAGAACGGGCTGCCGCTGAGAACGAAGTCACTGGGGCAACAGATGCTACTCCTGCTCCTGAGGCTAGTCCTGAAGCTGAGAACCGCGAGCCCGCGCAAGATGAGGATGACCAACCTTGACCTCGGCACCTTCCTATGTCATGTATATTTTTTTTACTTTTGAGGAGAAATTTGTAATTGTCTTGACCTTTTGGTCATCATTTTAATGAACATTTATTTCTTCAGTATTGTGCATTCTCATCTTTCATTTCTGCTTTGTGTTGATCCCATCCGACTCATCAGAGGATGCGATCCCTTATTCGAGCAGGAGCTGAGCTGCTCGCACTAGGAGTAAGACCCCTTAATTAGAGCACGAGCTGCTCTGCTCGCATTCTGGAAGTGCGACCAGCGCGAGCATCTAATTCATGAAAAGATGAATTAGACTCAATCCGGGGGTCGTGTGACCGTGTCCGCGTTGAGATAGACTGATCCATCGATTGAGATTTTGATTCCACCAAGGGCAGAAGATTGGTCAAGAGAGCACGTATGCTCTCTTCGGGGCTGTTTTTAATCCATAAAATGGAGAAGCAACCAATTAATAACAACTTCAATCCTACCAAGGGTAGGCAATTGGCCAAGAGGATGCGTATATTCTCTTCAGGGCTATTCAGGTCCAAATAAATGGAATAGCGACCAAAAGATATCTTCATCTTTATTCATAAAATGTTGTTATGAACTACATCAAATCTAGGGGAAGTATTGTAGTAAATGCTCCACGTGCCAAGGGCGATGCACTGGTCTACCCTGCATGTCTTCAAGATAATAGGTACCGGGTCGCACAATCCTAATAACCCGATAAGGGCCTTCCCAATTTGGATCCAGCGAACGAGAAGGGACTCCGAGTTTTTGTCTTAGGACCAAATCTCCAAGCTGGAAGGATCTAGGCCGAACCTTCGCATTTCGATAACGAGCAATACGTTGTTGATATGCTGCCGCTCGTACTTGTGAGGCGTTTCTACGTTCTTCCAAGAGATCGAGATGAAGGCGAAGGTCTTCCTGATTACTCGCGAGGTCATATTGCTCGATCCGATACGAGGGCACTTGAATTTCCACTGGTACTACTGCGTCGGCACCAAATGCTAAGGAAAAAGGGGTCTCACCCGTTGACGTACGAGTTGTAGTCCTATACGCCCATAATACTTCTGGTAGAAGTTCTGGCCATTCACCTTTGCATTCACCAAGCTTGGTTTTTAAATGGTGCTTAATGATTTTGTTCACTGCCCCGACCTGCCCATTGGCCTGAGGATGATATGGAGAAGTGCGGAGATTACGTATCTTCCATTTGTCACAAAATTCATCAAAGGCCGCGTTGTCGAACTGCGTTCCGTTATCGGTAATTATGGTGTGAGGGAGTCCGAAACGGCATATGATATTTCTCCATATGAACTTGGTAGTTTGTTTCTCAGTAATCTTGGCTAATGGTTCTGCCTCGGCCCATTTGGTGAAGTAATCAACCGCCACAATTGCGAACTTATTTTGTCCCTTTCCCATGGGTAAGGGTCCAATGATATCGACCCCCCACTGAGCGAAAGGCCAAGGGCTATCAACTGGAGTCATCCGTTCGGAAGGTACATGGGATATAGGTGAATATCACTGGCACTTGTCACATTTTTTAGAAAATTCAATTGCATCTGCTTTCATAGTGGGCCAATAATATCCTTGCCGCATCGCCTTATATGCTAGGGATCGCCCCCTGGGGTGATTACCACATGCCCCCTGGTGTACTTCGTCTAGAACATGAAGTGCTTCTTCTAGAGGAAGACACCTTAAATAAGGTAAGGAGAAACTTTTTCGCAACAATATTCCGTCTTGGAAGATGTACCTGGCAGCTCGAAGCCGAATTTGTCTTGCAGCTTTCTTGTCGTCTGGTAGGTATCCGTCTCTGAGATAAAGGATGATGGGATCCATCCAGCATGGAGATGATTGTACCGATATTACTTGTTCAAGAGCCGATTGGTCGATACTTAGGTTCTGACGATGCTCGATGGGGATTGAATGTGCTAGCTCAGATTCTAGTGCAGAAGCAAGCTTAGCTAATGAGTCGGCAAGCTGGTTCCGCTCGCGAGGAATATGAATTATTTCATAAGTCTTCAATTTTGCGAGGAGGATGAGGACACGAGACTTGTATAAAGCCATCCTTTCTTCTTTAGCTTCGAATTCACCAAGAACTTGGTTGACAATGAGCTAGGAGTCGCTATGAATTAAAAGATCTTGAATTGCAAGGACAATGGCCAGTTCGAGGCCAACGATTAGGGCCTCATATTCTGCTTCATTATTTGATACGCGAGAATCGAAACGTAGAGCATATTGGAAATGCGACCCGTCGGGAGCTACTAAAATCAGGCCCGCTCCACTGCCAGTGGCCCGCGACGACCCGTCCACGAAGAGTGACCAAGGGGGCTGGTCGCTGGTCGTGGTATTATTATCGGAAGAGTATGTAAATTCGACGATAAAGTCAGCCACGGCCTGGCCCTTGACAGCGGTCCTAGGACAGAATGAGATATCATGTTCGCTGATCTCGACCGCCCATTTAGTCAAGCGTCCGGAAGCCTCAGGTCTCTGAAGGATTTGCCGTAGTGGATGATTTGTTGGTACTAGAATAGCGTGGGCTTGAAAGTATGGTCGCAGCTTTCGAGCTGCCGTGACTAAGGCCAGGGCCAGCTTTTTCATATCAGAATACCGAGTTTCTGCATCAACCATTGCTCGACTAACATAATAAACGGGCCTTTGCACCCCGGAATCTTCTCTTATTAAAGCGACGCTAACGGCCGTAGCGGACACAGATAAATAAAGAATGAGTTGCTCATGTGCTATAGGTTTAGATAAAATGGGGGGTGTGCTCATGTATAGCTTCAATTGTTGAAAAGCCTCTTCACACTGTGGTGTCCATTTCCAATCAGACTTGACCGTTGCACGAAGGAGTTTGAAGAATGGTAAGCACTTGTCAGATGCTCGCGAGATGAACATGTTCAATGATGCGATGCGACCAGCCAGGCGCTGGACGTCCTTCAGAGTGGTGGGAGATTTCATCTCTATCAATGCTCTTATCTTTTCAGGATTTGCCTCGATTCCGCGCTGGCGGACCATGAACCCAAGAAACTTTCCTGCAGACACTCCAAACGCACATTTTTCTGGGTTCAATTTCATTTGATACTTCCTCATTAGGTCGAAGGCTTCCCGAAGATCAGAAATATGATCATCTTCTACGATGCTTTTCACGAGCATATCATCAACATAAACTTCCATATTCCTACCGATTTGAGCAGCGAATATTTTGTTGACGAGACGTTGGTAAGTGGCCCCTGCATTTTTAAGACCGAACGGCTTTAGCTGGTAGCAATATAGTCCTCGATCCGTGATGAAGGTAGTATGCTGGCTATCGGGTGGATGCATCATAATCTGGTTGTAACCAGAGTAAGCATCCATAAAACTGAGCAGAGCGTGTCCAGCTGTTGAATCGACCAGCTGGTCTATCCGTGGGGTTGGAAAACTATCTTTGGGGCATGCTTTGTTCAGATCTGAATAATCGATGCACATTCTCCATTTGCCATTAGCTTTTCGGACGAGAACTACGTTCGCGACCCACTCTGGGTAGTCAACTTCTTTTATGAAATTGACCGTAAGTAGCTTCTCGACTTCAGCTTTGATCGCCATTTGCCTTTCTGCAGTGAAGGCACGTCAACGCTGGTGTACGGGCTTATGCTTTGGGTCGATATTAAGACGATGTGCGATGACATTGGGGTCGATGCCTGGCATATCTTTATGAGACCAAGCGAACACGTCCTGATATTCGGTAAGAAAAAGGACCAAATCTTCACGATGGACACTGGTTAAAGAGGATCCAATGTATACGACCCTGGACAGGTCATCTTTGGCAAAGTGAATCGCCACTGTATCTTCTCCTGGAGTTCCCGATTTAAGAGCATTTTCTCTCGGATCCAACGAGGTGTTGGAGGGAAAGTTGGGTGGACCTTGCGCTATCTCCATAATGGGTATTGCTTGAGCCTTCTTTCGATCTTGGAGGGCTATCTGGTAGCAAGACCGTGCCTCCTGTTGACTTCCTCGCACGACCCCGATACCATTTGGGGTAGGAAATTTGACACACAGATACGAAGGATGCAAGGCTGCCCCGACCTTAGTAAGAGATGGCCGCCCCAAAATGGCGTTATACGCTGATTTTCGGTCCACCACGAGGAAGTTTACGAAGATGGTGGTCTTCGCTGGACTTTCTCCAAAAGTAACTGGGAGATCGATGCTTCCTTCAGGCGTTACTACCTCACCTCCGAAGCCGACGAGGGGGGTCGATACTGGCTTGAGAAGGCTTCTGGCAAGTGCCATTTTCTTGAAAGCCTCCAAGTATAGAATATCGGCTGAGCTACCTGTATCCACCATAATTCGATGCGTCAGATAATTTGATACCTTCAATGTGACTACGATGGAGTCTTCGTGAGGGAAGTGAATTCCCTTTGCATCTTCGAGAGTGAAGGAAATTGGAGGATGGCTGGTCTTTGACGTGCTAGACATCTGTTCTAGCCAATAGATTTGCTGGGGTTCTTTGGATGCCTTTCGAGCGTATGCCTTTCTTGAAGCTTGAGAGTCGCCCCCGCAAGCTGGTCCTCCGATGATGGTGCGAATTTCTCCCATAGGCTCAGCGTCCTCTTGGTCAGTTTGATGATGAGGCGATTCCTTTTGGCGAGATGAGGTCTTCGCCCTTTCTGGTGATCGATCTTTACGAGCAACATAATCCTGGAGATGGCCTTTTCGAATGAGGGCTTCGATATGGTCTCGTAGAGAGATGCAGTCCTGGGTTCTATGTCCGTGATCTTTGTGGAAGTAACAGAACTTGCTCTTGTCACTCTTCTCAGGGTCGGATTTGATCTTTGCAGGCCACTTTACATATGGCTTGTGTTTAATCTCCATTAGAACCTTTTCATGAGACCGATTAAGAGGAGTGTAGTTATGATATTTACCGGAGTAAGGCTTCTTGGGAGAACGATCGCGTTGATCACGACGATATTTTTTATCTGTAGGAGAGGTTCCCTCTGGCTTGCGTTTCTTACCCTGTGCCCCATGACGCGTCAATGCGACTTCTTCGTCAGTGTACAATCTGGACAGCTGATGGTCAGATAAAACAAAGCAAAGATTCCCTTCTTAAACCGCGAGCAGACCTTCTCACAAGTCGTTGAAAGGTGTTACGTCAAAATGAGCGAGCACTTGGACTCGCGACCATGTTCCAACATGCGAACAACTTTTCTGCGGCGACATCTCTTAGCCTTCAATACCAGCACCCGATTCCCGTCGAGCAACTCGTCCAATCCCACTGCGATGCCAGGCAGGTCTACACCCAGTTCGGTGGTTTTTGTCTTGTCGGCGTCTCCTTCCTTTTCGCTGGCTATGACTCCAACTACGGTTTTCAGCTCTACATGAGCGATCAGCGCTATTACTACGCCTACCGGCAGCCCGTATAAGTCGATTTTGGGCTTATCTTCTCTGGTGGTTCCGGATCTCAAGGGATTGCCATCAAGGAACGTGATTTCCGAAATAAGTCATTGGGTTGGATCTCGTCTCTAAGGATGAGGATCTTATCCCACGAAATCAGCAAGATCTCAGTATCGTACAGGAGATCAGCGGGATCTCGATATCTTACGTAATAGATTGAACCGCTTCAGATCTATATAAAGGGATGACTCCATTAAGAGAAAGGTACACACTATTCGATCTCTGTCCTGTTTTGCCTGGCTACTCTTCTTCTTGCTTTGGCCTGACTTAAGCATCGGAGGGCTAACGGCTGGACCCCAGCCACCCTTAGTTGTTGTCTGTCTTCTTTCAGGATTGGTGAAGGAAATCTCCGTTGGAGAGAAGGTGAACGTCCGGAGGATCCTGTTACAAAATCTGACATTAACACCCGTCCATGAAGGACATTACCGCATATCATGTTGTGCTGTCAATCAATAATTCTGAAATCGGCAGAGGAAAATCGTCTTTAGGGCAGGCTTCATTAAGATTCCAAAAGTCAATGCAAACCTGGATCTGTCCACTCTTCTTCTTGACTGGCACGATGTTTGAAATCTATCTGGGGTATTTCACCTCTCGAACGAACCTGGCCTGAATCAGTTTCTTGATTTCTTCTTCATTCTTGGGTATAATGTCAGGATAAAATCATCGTTGCGGCTGCTTCACTGGCTTCTTTTCCTTCATGATACTCAGCTTGTGCATGGCAATTGTCGGACTGAGCCCTGGCATTTCTGAATATGTCTAGGCAAAGATGTCCTTATTCTCCTTCAATAGCTGTATGTATCTCTCTCTTTCATTTTTCAGGATGTTTCTACTCAAATATGTATTCCTGGGTTCTTCGAGGGTGCCCAAATTCACCTCTTCAAGTTCATCAATCATCGGTTGTCCACCATCTTCTAGTTGCACGGGTGCGACACTTGGCTGGATAATGTTGATAGGATCTTGCAACTGAATTTCTTCTACCAGGCAAATGGTCACCATGTTCATGCTTGCCTTGGCTCCTAGACCTTCTCCGTTTCTGTATACTTGCTTATATTCTTCAAATGGAGCAAGCAATCTTTTCTTTGTGTCTGAACGTTGATTGAAGAATCCCATATTCCTCATAATCTTTCGGCTGGCTTTGCTATATCTCTTCTCTTCTATCGGTCGAGGTTGGGCAGATTCTCTTCCCTCTTCTCTCTCCTCTGATGGTATTGGCTGACTTGGCCCTAAGTGAAACTTGATATCTTTCTAGGTGATATCTCTTGATGGCACGATGCATTGGCTTAGAGTTTTCAGAAATGGCTTGACTCTTCCTATCTTGGGTACCGGCATATTAAAGCTGGACTTGAGCACACTCATGTGTTGATCTGAAATTAGTTTTAACACAGACTGCCCTGGCTGATGCAGATGTTGCGGTACCACATAAAACTTCTTCGTGATCGGCTGAGGTTAATTTTCCAACTGATATTGGGGTCTTCCCTGAGTGATGGGCTGAGGTTTGCTTTTCCGTAAAAACTTCTCAACTCAAGGTTTTGCCCCTTGCACTTTCTTCATTACGTTGAGCTTTTTGCTGGTTTTACTGCTATCAGACAAGTTGTAATATTTTGCATCGGCGAGAAATGACTTAGCTATTGTGTATGGCTTCGGATTTGCCGCTACCCTGTATTGGACCCCGTCTCTATTGTATTTGAAGCATTGATGATACGTCGAAGGGATTATGCGATTCTGATGGAGCCAGGGCCTCCCTAAGAGGAGGTTGTACGTTGTCACTGCATTGATCACCTAACACGTTACTTTTGTTGTCAGTTCTTAAATCTCTAACATCACTGTGATTGATCCAAGTGTACGTTGACTGTCTTGATTGAACCCCTGAATCATCATGAGACTCGGGCGTAGTGCTGATTGCTTATAACCCAGCTTCTGTAATGTCTTCAATGGCATAATATTTATGGCAGACCCATCATCTAACATGCACCTTTTAACCTCCGTGTCCCTGATTGTTCTTGTGACCATCAATGGACGATTGTGGTCTATTAATTTGATCGTGCAGGTCTTCTTCTGAGAAAGTGATTGTTGAAGGATGGTTGATATGCATGACTTGTGACACTGGCATATACCCCTCCCAAAATTTGTCTGTATTGTTTATTTCTTCTTCTATCTCTATCATCATGACCTCCCTGATTTCACTGTCAAGTAAGGCATTGATTAACATTTCTCTGTACACTTTCGAGAGACATAAAGCATCGTATATACTTAGATGGGCAGGAACCTTCCATAAGTGTGACACAATGTCATACGCCACTGGTCTCGGGCTTGGCTGACTAGTCGTGGCCTCACCGACCTTCTCTTTCAGTTTTTGCATGCGGGGTCTCTCTTATGGCCTGTCAGGGATACCATCTTCTTGCATCCGGTCGTCTGGTCTTGGAGAGGTACGGTCAAGCATTTGCTTTCCTGATAGCAAGATGACTGCGTCAACTTCTCCCTCAGCTGCTTGTGGGGTTTCCTTGGACGGTGCTTGCTCGACAAATGACACCGTTCCACAATATGCCATGTTCATCGCTGGTCATATCTGCCTCTGCAACATTTCTCTCCTTCCTCTTCCCCTGTTCTTTCTTCAGTTAATAAGCCTTCGTCTGTTCTCGAGTCTTTTCTTACTACTAACTAGAGTCTATGGTTCCTTCGACTCAGGGAATGAAGTCGGTTGGTGGGTGTCATTTTCTATTGGGATTGCTGAAATTGTCCCGGCTGTCTCCCTTGCTGTCTCGGGTACCTTCATGCTAATAACCCCTTGGTTGATTAACCCTTGTATCCTTCCTTTTAGGGAGAAGCAATCTTTTGTCTTGCGGCTGACACATTGATGATATTTACAATATTTGGGATCGCTTATTCATCCAACTTCATGGGGACGAACGGGCTCTTTCAGACGCATTAAGCCTTCCTCGATCAATTGTTCCATGATCGGAACTAGATCGGCCATATTGAACGTGTACGGGCCATTCGCACTTTCTCTTTCGGCTATTGATACGCGTTTGGGTACATAGAGCCTTTTACCCTTGTCTTAAACAATCATTGCTTTTGCTTCCGACTTGTGATCGACAGCGGGACGTTTTCGGTCTTTCTGGTCCATGCTCTTGTCGACTTGATGGGTCTCTACTACTCTTCCCACCTCTCTCTTCTGCTTCTTAGGTCTGAAGTTTACCCGGGATGCTGCTTCCTCCACCAGATGCTCTTTCGTTGCCAACTCGTGAAAGGAGTTGAAGGTATTGCCTAACAATCCGTACGAGATCATCGGGTCTAGAGCCCTTAGACACATCTTCATCTGCTCGCCTTCACTGGGTAATTCACGACATTGAGCTGCTGTGGTTCCCCGTCAGTCGATGAACTTCTCAACTGGTTCACCATTTCTCTGCCTGACCAATGATAGGTTTGTTAATGAGATCTCCCTCTCTGTTGCAAAGAATTTTGAGATGAAGGTATCCTGCATTTGCTCCCATGTCCTTATAGAGCCGGCTGGTAACAACATATACCATTGAAAGGCTTTCCCCGTCAAGGTAGATCAGAATAACTGCATGCAATACTGCGGGATTGCAGACCAATTTCCTAATGTAGTCAAGAAGTGGGTGATGTGCTCTTCCGGTGATCCCCTCCCGTCAAACTTTTCAAAGTCTGGGCATCTGAAATTGGCCGGGAACGGTACTTCTTCTACTTCTAGTGGGTACGGGACCTAATATTTATAGCTGCCTCTCCTCACTTTCTCTTTTTCTTGCTGCATTATGTGGGCTGTCATCTAGGATAACTCTTCTTGTGAAACGTGCGATGTAGAAAGCAGTGCGCGTTCTATTGGTGCGACCTAAGTTGGATGGGCGGTTCAGGCTCAGCTGGACCTTCTGCTGCCCCTTGGGATTCCTCTGTCAACTGACAAGTGGGCAGCACGATACTTCTGGTGACATTCTGCACTATCAGAGTGGTCAAGGCTTCCTGAATAGCCCTCATCTGATTGTTTGTCTCGCGATTAGCCTCGACCAATCTGTCGATCTAATCTTGGAATGGAGGTAATCCTTCTGCTTCATACGGTCCTTCTTCTTCTTCTTCGGCCACTTGGACCATCACCACTTGGGCCAACGGGATTTTTCGGGCCAGCCTCTGTCTTGGTTCAAAGACTGTCGTGGTCTTGGGTTTCTTTACATATGCGAGCCTAGTAGGTTTCTGCAAGGTGTGAGCGGTTTTGGACAACGGGGAGAACTGCTCCACTGTCATCGTAGGCACTGCGAGCTTGGCTAGTATGACCTGGCTATTGGTAGGGATCTTCTACCCTTGCTTTGGTTGCCACTGTTTTCTTATGACGTAGCGAGGTCTTGCAACACTCGCCTTCCTATGTGCAGTTATAATGGCCGCTTTCTTCTGTTCTTTCTTCTGCCTTTGGGTCTCAACCAACTGCCATTCTGAGCTTGGGCTGACTGTTGCAGTTGCGGTGAAACGGGGGAAGCTAAATCCTCCGGTGGTAAGGAAGGTTCACGAACTGGTCATCGAGCATGCCATTTCTTCTATCTGTTCTAATATCTTGCTAATTCTGTGGTGTCAGAAAATCATTAGAACAGTTCATAAATGCGGCCGGGAGCGTGAACCCATCGATCGCGGTGCATAAACTAATAGAAATAAGCAAGAAGGAGACAAATACATGTAGTTGTGAAAGTTCGTCGGTTTGAAAACCTTTAAGTTACCATTTATTGCCTTAAAGATAAAGGGAAGAATGTTCCCATTGAGAGTCGCCAGTTTGGCGCCCGAGGGGGCCGAAACGTTATGCCTCGCGATAGATCTCCTGCGTACACATTCGCATTTTACGAATGATTAATCTTAGAGCGTTTATATACTCAGAGCTAACCAGAGATTCTGGGTTCGATCCCCAGCAGAGTCACCAGTTCGTTAGAACTAGAAAATGGAAGCAATGACATTTTCTAAATATGTGTGTATTGTTGCTTTGGGGTTCTGAGTAGTGGAAACATTTATAGACAATCACAAGCATTCACAAACGTACACAAGAAGAGATATCGCAAGGCGAATTTTATTCCAGAGATCTTGAGATTTTGTACATTCCAGGCCGTGATCTGGCATGAGCCCTTAATTACATCGAATGATCGATGACCCTTGATTAAAAGGCAAAAGACTAGTCGACAGGGACTATGGTCTTAGAGTTATGGTCACAGAGACCTGTATTTGTTTTGTTATGGACTAAACCATCTTTGTGTTAGTCAGATGTCTATGTCCTATGTTTTGACCGAAAATTCAGACTGAGACTATCAGGGTTTATGACTGAGAAGGACAACTCTGGGCCCTGCGCCTGTCATGTGTGGACAGGTGACCTCGGGAAGTCCAATCTGCAGTTGTGTATACCTGAATGGGCCAACCGACGGATGCCGTTTGAATGGGTAGGGCATTGACTGTTATGTTGTGGCAGTTCATAGCAATTGCTTTGTAGCGAATTGAAACTTTTTGATATGGTTTATTGTGATAACCATAATCCCGTTTGTCTAGCTTTTAACCCCTAATCGGGTCATATCTTATGGTAAATATAAATGACGATACATTTGCATAGTCCTGGATGCTGGCAACTTCTTTCTGAGAGGTCGTTTCATTCATCATGTTGAATCGGGTTAAACCTCGAAGGTACGCAATTATGTTCATTTAAAGACCTCGAAATGTTTGTTTAACCATTCCATTGCATCCGGAACGCTTGAAATACCCAAAATAGGTTCAAACGGATCTTAAAAACACTTAAAATTGAGTTTGGTACACCCGTAAACATTTCCGGTAATTGACTGATTTTTCAGGTGCGTGGGATCTAATTTATGGGTGCGTGGGATTTCAACGCACGCTTAAATTAGGTGCCTAATTTTTGTTGAATTTATGGATGTGTGGGACAATTTTCGGGTGAGTTGGGCTATTTTTCGAGTGCGTCGGGGTCCAATGCATCCTAAAAATACTTGTCCAAATTATGTTGATTTTTCGGGTGCGTTGGACTATTTTTCGGGTGCGTTGGGGTCCAATGCATCCTGAAAATACTTGTCCGAATTATGTTGATTTCCAGATGCGTTGAACTATTTTTCGGGTGCATTGGGGTCCAATGCATCCTGAAAATTCTTGTCCGAATTATGTTAAATTTTCAGATGCGTGGGGGTAAATTTACGGATGCGTGCCCACACTTATGATTTTTAGAATCTGGACCTGCGGTGGTATTGGTCGGAGTGATCTTTCGATGAAAGATACCGGTGATTGGAAAGGGATTCCGGTGACCGAGAAAGTTTTTCGACGGTCGGAAATAGATTCCGGTGAGGGTTTCCAGCGATAAATCCTAAGTACCCAGGAGATAATAGCTCTTTCTCTCTCTTAATCTGTACAAATGAACAGTGGAAGGGGGTATTTATACCCAAAAATACCGGACAGCGACCAATGAGGGGCTGCCACGTATGACGCATCCCATAAAGCCTTCGACGCACCCCCAAATAGGCGCGTGGGAGCTCCGACGCACCCCAAAATGATATTCTAAAATGTGCTGATTTTATGGGTGCGTCGAGCTATTTTTTGGGTGCGTTGGAATCCAATGCCTCCAAAAAATGATATTCTGATTCTTGGTGAATTTATGGGTGCGTCGAGATATTTTATGGACGCGTCAGACCATTTTTCGGATGCGTCAAGGTTCAATGCACCCTGAAATTGTTGTTCCGAATTTACTGAATTTATGGACGCTTTGAAGGTATTTTTCGGATGCGTCAAGCTATTTTTTGAATGCGTCAGAGGTGAAATACATCCTGGAATGTTTCTTGAATTTTCATGAATTTAAGGGTGCGTCAAGCTGAATAAATAGGTGTGCTTGACGTAGTCGTCGTTTGTAAAAAAATTGGGTTTTGCGAAATGAAGGGTTCGTGGGGCCCGCTTTTTGGCCAATCATCATGCACTACTTATTATAATTCATAATGAAGGTGTCTGCTTGATTCTGGACGGTTTTTATCACGGTGAATCGTGGGGCCCACCGGAGAAAAATGGCTAAGTACTGGATCTGTTGTAAATCTTACTATTTGGGTGCGTTGGATGGTATTTTGTAGGATTCCCTCGAAGTACGTGCCTAGTTGATTTTTTTCGGAGGATACTGACTTTTGGGACCCCAACAATGACATTATAGGTGAATGTGTTCCACATGTGTAAGAGGCAAAGGGATGAGGTAGATAATGAGCTCCATGAAATAAATATGATTGAATCTTTGGGAGTAGAGGAGTTCCTTCAACTTAAACCACTTGAGACATTGGAGACATGCTTGGCACACTTTGAAGATTCCAATAACCCCATCATATGTGAAATTGTGCAAGTATTGAGTAGTGAGAAGCCCATAGTTGATACTAGCCGGTGGAGGCCCCACTTTGAAAAATTGCCACAAATCACATCAAAGCCTTTATCATCTAGTATCCAACCACCGAAGCTTGACCTAAAACCATTATCATCCAAGCTTAAATATGTTTACTTAGGTCAAGATGAGACTTACCCAGTAGTAATAGCCTCCCACTTAGGAAAAAAACCAAGAGCTCAAGTTAATGAAGATGCACAAAGAACATAAGGGGGCCATAGGATGGACTATAGCAGACCTCAAGGGGATTGACCCTTCGGTTTGTAGTCACCTCATCCACCTCAAAGAAAATGCCAAAATGACTAAACAACCTCAAAGACGTCTAAATATCAACATGATGGAGGTTATCAAAGCCGAGGTGCTTAAGCTACTAGATGTGGGTATCATCTACCCCATCTCGGATAGCCAATGGGTGAGTCTTACCCAAGTTGTCCCTAAGAAGTTCGGTATCACCATCATAGAAAATGCCAACAACGAGCTTATACCGACTAGAGTTATAACTGGTTGGCGTATGTGTATTGATTATAGGAAGCTCAACATGGTTATTAGGAAAGACCACTTCCCTCTCCCATTCATGGACCAAATTTTGGAGAGGTTAGCGGGCCATTCCTATTATTGCTTCCTCGATGGCTACTCCGGTTAAACTAAATTGAGATCTCCCCGAAAGACCAAAAGAAAACAATCTTTACATGCCCGTTCGACACATTTGCCTACCGAAGGATGCCATTTGGTCTATGTAATGCACCCGCCATATTCCAATGATGCATGTTGAGTATATTCTTGGACATGGTGAGCTAATTTTTCGAAGGCTTTATGGATGATTTCTCAATTTTTTATAGTACTTTTGATGAGTGTCTCGACCACTTAAGGTTGGTCTTGACCTGATGTGAGGAGAAACATCTTTTGTTAAACTGGAAGAAGTGTCATTTCATGGTATAAAAGGGAATAGTCCTTGGACATGTCATCCCATCCAATGAAATTGAGGTAGATAGGGCTAAAATAAACATCACTGTTAGTCTACCACCACAAAAAATCATTCATGATGTATAGTCCTTTCAAGGATACATTGGTTGTTATAGGCGATTCATAAAGGATTTCAGTCATATCTCTCTTCCCTTATGCAATCTCTTACAAAAGGAAACACAATTTGAGTGGACGGTCAAATGTCAAAAAGATTTTTCTAAGTTAAAGGACATGTTGACAACCGCACCCATCATGCAACCACTGAATTGATCGCTTCCTTTTAAGCTGATGTGCGATGCAAGCGATTATGCTATTGGGGCAGTGCTCGAACAAAGGAGGGATAAGAAGCCTCACATCATCTATTACGCAAGTAGAACCTTGAATCTGGCCCAAGTTAATTATTCGACTACGGAGAAAGAGCTCCTAGTCGTAGTTTTAGCCTTGGACAAATTCAGATCATATTTGATAGGATCCAAAGTCATCATCTACACAGATCATGCGACGCAAAAATACCTTCTCTCTAAGAAGGATGTCAAGCCCCATTTGCTTAGATGGATCCTACTCCTTCAGGAATTTAATTTAGAGATTAAAGATTAGAAGGGAGTAGAGAATCTGGTGGCGGATCATCTATCCCGCCTTGTTTTGTCTGATTCCATTAATGAAATACCTATTGAGGACCTAATCCATGATGAGCAACTCTTTGTTGCCTCGCATCTACCGTGGGATGCTGATATTGTAAATTATCTTTCCACAGGTGTAATGCCTTCACATTGGACTGCGCAAGACAAATGTTAATTTTTAAGGGAAATGCGTTAATTTTTCTGGGATGAGCTGCTTTTGTTTAAATATTGCTCAAACCAAATTATAAGGAGATGTGTTCCTGATGATGAACAACAAAGTTTCATCCCCTTTTATCATGCTCAAGCATGTGGTGGTCATTTTTTCGTCAAGAAAACCACACAAAAAATCCTGCAGTATGATTTTTATTGGCCCACTATGTTTAGAGACACCCACAAGTTTTGTAAAGCTTGCGAGTGATGTCAAATGTTAGGAGGATTATCCCATAGGAATATGATGCCTCTCAACCCGATCCAACATATAGAAGTATTTGATTGTTGGGGCATCGATTTCATGGGACCATTCCCCTTATCTTTTGGATATGTCTATATATTACTTGCGGTAGACTGTGTCTAAATGGGTAGAGGCAATTCCTTGTAGAACCAATGATCATCGCATAGTTTTACGGCTCCTTAAAGAACACTTCTTGTCTAGATTTGAAACGCCTAGAGCTAGCATAAGTGATGGTGGCTCTCACTTTTGCAATAAGCCTTTTGAGACCTGTTGAGCTCTTAATTGTGCATATTTTAACCCCAATTCATCACTCATTATGCATGGTTTTCATAATTTAAAGACTAATCAAATACATGTTTTGTGGTTGTAGGAATGAGAGTTACTTTGCCCAATTGATGACCAAAAGAGCTGATTTAGAACCTTGGATGAAGACCCAAGGAGGGCTGAAGGAAGAAGGAAGCAAAGAAAGAAGCAAAGAAAGAAGAAAATAGAAGAAAGAAAGGAAGAAAACAAGAAGAAAAAGAGACCGACCGGTCTTGACCGGTCGGCCATGCTTGCTGGAGTAATGCCAAAGAGGGCCTGACCTGTCGTGACCGGTCGGCCAGCCCTGTCCGACCGGTCGTGACCGGTCGGCCATGCAAGTTTCAGATTCCAGATTCTAAAGCAGCAATGTATTCCAGCACCTGGTTTTTTGGACCCGTTTTCTGGGCCGATCTTGATGATATTTGGAAATCCAACACATCCATGTCGAAGAGGAACTCGACGCTGAGCTAACCCAAGTGGTTTCGTGTCGATCGGAGTTACGGATTGATCGTGGTGACCAAAACAATACGAACTGTCCAGAAAGTTCCAGATTTCGCTGTTCCACTCTGGGCCGGTCCAGGTGGCCCATCATTGAGGATATGAAAAATCTACTTTGACCATCTTTTAGACCACATCCATATATGAATAACCACAAAAGTTTCAGATCAAAAGGGTGTGTGGTTTGATCGTACCGGTTGAAGAAAGATGGACCATCCAGAAAGCTCCAACTGCGCAGAGTTTATAAAAGCCCTAATTTTCGGACCACATTCTGAGATCGTTTTGGACAATCTAATCCAGTCTATCATGTAGAGGAGGAAGTTTTCTACTCATGTTCAAAATTTGAGATCAATCCGACCTCTGTACACTCCGGAGCGTTGAAAGCAAGATGACTGGTTCTGAAGGTACCCGAAGTGCACGATTTTGAGAGGAGTTCGGTGATGTGATTGGTGGGCCCATTCAGAGGATAATATTGGAAATCTAAATCATCTATGAGGAAGATCACATTACAAGGAAGCTACAAATCAAATTTGAAGGCAATCCGACCATTGGTTAAGCCGTACCAAGCGAAACAAATTCTGCTATGTTGCTGTACTAGTGTTGCACTATAAAAGGAGGTGCTCTCTTCTATTCCAGGGCAACCAAGGACGTGGGGAGCAAGGAGTTCAAGTCATAGGAGGCTTCCTAGCCTCCTCCAGCTAGTTTTTCTTCCTTTTCTTAGTTCTAGTTCTAGTTTTTAATATGCTTTTTATTAGCTAATCTCTTAGCTAGAGCTAAGAGGTGAACCTTATAGTTTTCTTAGATTGTTTAATTCATTTTATTGGTTTTTAGTTTGGAATTCATGATTATGAACTACGGTTTGAAGTTTATACAAGTTTTTAAGTAATTTTTCTTAGTCTTGTGATGACTCATGGATGTTTGGATGAATTACTTATCTTCTTAATTCGTTTGCAACAGTCTAGACCTGTATGATCCGAGGAATCGGAGTGCGCTCTAGTACTAAGCTCTTCATGAAGGGACTTCCTACCAAAGTTCTATTTTTCTGTTTTTCTGAATATGTATGGATTGTGCATGTGATTTGAATCTAGTTCAAATCATGATCTAGCCTTGTCTTGTGAGAGGACTTGAGGATGGTTATGATTGTGAACTGGACCTTTTGGAAAGGGGAATGACCTATGCAATTGAGCATGCTCAGCTCAGCCTTCATTGAGTGAATCCTATGCATAGAACTTACATATGACAGACTGTTTGGTTTAACAGCTCTATCATCCGACTAGATAGACAGGAATGTCGATTCTAGTTGAGAAAGTAAGAAACCATAGCGAATTATGCATCTAAGAAGAGCTATAAGTGGATCCTTGATGCTCTAGTTATCTTTTCATTATTAGATTTTCTATTTTATGTTAAAAATCAATTTCACAAACCTCTTTGATTCTAGTTATTAGGATAATTGGAATTGTTTACTTCCTTCCCTGTGGATCGACCTCGGTCTTACCGAGTTTATTACTACATCGCAACCCTACACTTGGGGAAGCGAACAAGACCTTAATGAAGAAATATGACATATCGCATAAAGTGAGTACCCATACACCCACAGACAAGCGGGCAGGTGTTCGCTTGCCTCAAGTGTAAGGCTGCGATGTAGTAATAAAACTCGGTAAGACCGAGGTCGATCCACAGGGAATTAGAAACAACTTTCAAACTATTCCAGCAACTTAGTTTGCAATAGATATGAGAATTCAATTAAGTAATTAAACTAAAACAGTAACTTAATGTAAACCAGTAATTTAAGGTACTAAGGCATTCAAGGATCCACTTGTAGCAATCCCATGTCAATCCAATCAATCCAAGTAGAAAACACAACTAGATTTGAAGTCCTATCTCTCATCTAGTTGGAAAATAAAGCATTCAAACACATTCAATTCCAATCAAGCTGAAGTTCCAAGTTCTAGTCCCATTCAATCAATGTAGAATTCAAAATCATAGCCTTCGGAGTAACAGCCATGCCTATGGACTATGGCCTGCTCAAGGATTACTATAATTCGAATCTAAACAAGCATCATATGATAATCTCAGAGAATTGCAAGGAATTCATGTCCAGAGCACATGAACTCTCATAAAACATCTCAAACTACCAACTCAAGGGACTAAAATAAATAAAAATCCAAACTTGAATTGAAATTACTTGAATTAAACTGAATCAAACATGAAATAAGCTACAAGCTTCACCTCTCAGCCTTAGCTGAGAGATTCTAGCCGAGCATTGTCATACTACAACTAAAACTCAAATAAGAAAGCATAAAAATTAGAAAAACTAGAAATTGGAGGGTTGCAGACGCTCCACGACAACTTCCGTCCTCTCCCTCGACCTTCCTTGACTTCTATGATGACCTAGGAAGAGCCCCTAGGTGTCCTTTTATAGTGTGGAAGCCTCTTGCATCGGAAACATCCAGAAATTGTGCAAGGTTACGCACTGCGCAGAAAATCTCGGAGCTTCACGGAGAAGCTTCATTACGCAGACGACCGGTCGTGAGCCCCCTGACGACCGGTCGCACGACCTGTCGCAAAACAGCACTTTTTAGTCCAAAGAGTTTTTCCAAAATTCTTATTTAATTTTTTAATTCAATGACCGGTCGCACTGACCGGTCTGGGCATCGAACGACCGGTCGCACGACCTGTCGTGAATGGTCCAGAGACCTTCTCTGAAAATTTTCCTTCTGTGCATAATCGGACCGGTCGGACGACCGGTCCTGGCGATGGACGACCGGTCGCACGACCGGTCTTGGCCTCTGTTTCTGCTTTTCTCCTTTTGCTTCTTTCTTCCTTTCTTCTCCTCTCTTTCTACTTTCTTTGGTCCTTCTTTCTTCTTCATCCAATGGCTTCAAATGGCCCTTTTTAGTCTCCAATTTGGTGAAGTCCGCTCTCATCCCTGAAATCACAAAACATGCATTAGATAGGCCTTTTGAGCATGAAAACTGTGCATATAATGTGATGTACTGGGCAATGCAATGTATAAATTGGAGGTTCAACACACTCCCCAACCAGCTTTTTGCTAGTCCCGAGCAAAAGATGCGTGAATAAGTTTAAACCTCCAAACCCAACGCTGTTTCAGAAATCATGTTTCTATCCATTCCAAGACACACAAGTATAAAATTTGGAGAAACTAGGTAATAGAAATTGCAAACTTAAACTCTTACATCATAAGAAGTGTCTACATGAAATTCCCGCTAATTGATTGATAAATAGAAGAGCTCGAACAATTTCAACCCAGTGTGCATAGTGAAAGTTCATCTCATGAGTTTCTGGGATTATCTTCTTCATAGATTAAGTAAACCAAGGATTTTAAGGTGCATAGAGCAACGACAAGCCTATCACAGGAATTTGCCTTACCGTCCTTCCGACAGCTTTCACACTACGTCCCATTTCCGACTTTGGTTACGGTTCGACCATCCCCCAGTTGGTAATAGGTAGCCCTTTTCAAAATTTTCCACCATTTTCCCTTCCTTCCCAATTTCATCCTTTCTTTTCTTTTTTCTTTTAATTTAGATAGGATTTTTAAAAATCCATATCTTTCGTTATTTTCCCATGGACAAAGATGGACAAAATACCCCGGCTTGGTTTCTCAACACCTTTAAATCAAAGTCTAGCTAATCCATAAATCACATAAACCATTCAACTTAGGAAAATCGTGTAATGTGAACTAGGTGTAAAAAGTGTTCAAATTTTCTATCAATCACAACAATAGGGGAACTAACATATAAAACCATTATGTTGGGAGAAATTCAAGACTTACAACGTCACACATTTCGTATCTCTTCTTCTTATACTCCTATCATCTCGAATGCATGGAAATAAGGTTTTCTAAAAGAGTTTTGAAATTTTAGAAAATTTGAAAAAAATTTGCGCATATGAAGCTTGAAATGTTGCAAACTGCTAGATGAGGAATCTCATCTCACCCCCCAACCAATTCTTGCATTATCCTCAATGTAAAAAGATATTCAATGAGCATGAACATGAGAGCAATGGTAAAATATGAGAGAGTGAGAACAATAGTACCTGAGAGAGCGATCATGGAAGTCTACAACCCAACAACTAAAGCTACTTAAAACACTAAAACTAGATAAAACTAAACCTAATCTACGGAAAGCAATAAAGATACCTAACCCGTCCCTTTTTAAAAAGAGGATCTCCATCAGATTAGGAGATCGATTATCAGTATAACATCCAAAAGGACAAAGTTGAGCAGGATCATCAAGTGGTGTAACAAATTTTTCAGTAAAACTAACCACCATCCTGCTTTGGAAGGTACATTGGTGACGTTGATCATTCTAACCCATTGAAAATCCAGCTGAAAAATTTCAGCGGGTTTTTCAACAAAATTGTCACATGTACTAGGAAAAGAGAATTACATTGGTTGGAAATCATTGAATATGAATCTCCTTTCCTTCTTGTCTAGGCAAAAATTATTCAAATAAGGATCATCCCAGAAGTGTTCTTTGGTTTGAACAAACCAAAGAGATGTGAAGACTTATATTTCTTCTTCACAAGTCGATATGATCTCCGCAAAATCAGATATCACTAGTGCTTCCACAATTGAATTTTCAATTTGGTGTTCTGTGGAAGGAACCTTTTTAGGCATCGGGGAGGTCTCTCTTAAAGCATGTACAATATCCTGAATCATGGGATCATCCCAATCCTCAAAGTACGTTAGGCACTCCTCAAGTGTATAAGAGACCTCATCAGAGGTAATTTTCAGATTTGGACCCTTTATGTCTTCCTCCTTCTCAGAATTTTGTGTAGGTTGGAGTGGGTCCTTAACCTCTACATTTTTAAAAATTAGCCTCTCTGTAGGCAGATCAAGCACCAACTCTTCCAAATCCTGCACAGCAAATTTGTGTAAATCAGAAATTGGTGACTTGTCAATTGAATTTTCAGAAATTGACACTTCCAAGGTCTTAAGAAAATGAGAATTAGATTTATCCTTAGAATGTGTCAAATATGTCTCCAAACTTTCAGGTAGATCATGTTGGGAAAACCCCCCATCATCCATGGATTCTATCATGTTTACCTCATGGGGACCATCATTGTCGTCCCAATCCTCAAAGGGATCAAAGCTAACAACATCTAGAGGATCAAAATTCTGCCTTAAAGTGAACTCCTCTTCCACGATTGAATCAATCAAATCAACCTCGTGGATATCATCATCATCCTTGTGCCTTTTGCCCAAGTGAAACACATTCACCTCTAATGTCATGTTTCTAAAGGATAGTTACATCACCCCATTCCAGCAATTGATGATTGCGTTTGATGTGGCAATGAATGGGTGGCCTAATATTACCGGTATTTGGGTGCTAGCATCCAAAACTGGTTGTGTGTTGTTGAACCTCCAATTTATACATTGCGTTGCCCATTACATGATATGGTTTGCATGATTTTCATGATTTAAAGGCCCACCTAACACATGTTTTGTGATTATAGGGATGAAAGCGGACTTTATTCAATTAAGGGACCAAAAGAATGCTTTTAGAGCTTTTGGATGAAGGATGAAAGAGGACCAAAGAAAGAAGAAAGCAAGGAGAGGAGAGAGAAGAAGAAAAAGGAGAAAAGGAAGGAAGAAAAGCAAATTGAAGAAGAGCCAGACCGGTCGGCCACATCTCTGGGCAAAAGGAAACAGAACCGACCGGTCTTGACCGGTCGGCCATGTGCACTGATCAAAGGGAAGAACAGAACTGACCGGTCTTGACCGGTCGACCATGCACACTGGAGGCTAGAATGAAGTTCGACCGGTCTTGACCGGTCGACTATGCATGCTGACTTCCTTCTTAAAACAAGCCCGACCGGTCTTGACCGGTCGGCTGCACTCCCTGGACTATTTAAAAGGCCAGTCCGACCGGTCTAGACCGGTCGGCTCTACGTAAACAGAGTCCTTTCTAAATCGGGACTCCGAAAACTGCTGTGCACTGCGTAACCTTTCGCAGATTCTGGATGTTTCCAACGCAAGGGAGGTTTCTTACTATAAAAGGACACCTAGGGGCTCTTCCTAGGTCATCAGAGAAGCTAAGGAACGTGGTTGTAAGGAGGGGAAGCTGTCGTGGAGCGTCTGCAACTCTCCTATTTCCGGTTTTTCTAGTTTTATGCTTTTATTAAGAGTTTTTAGTTGTAGCATGAATATGCTCGGCTAGAACCTCTCAGCTAAGGCTGAGAGGTGAAGCTTGTAGCTAATTCTATGTTGGATTCAGTTTAATTCAAGTACTTCTTAATTCAAGTTTGGATTTTTCTCATGTTCTAGTTTCCAAAAAGTGGTAGTTTGAGATGTTTTATGAGAGTTTGTGTGCTCCGGACATGAATTCCTTGCAATTCTCTGAGATTATCATATAATGCTTATTTAGATTTGAATCATAGTAATCCTTGAGCAGGCCATAGTCCATAGGCATGGCTGTTACTCCGAAGGCTATGGTTTTGAATTCTATATTGATTGAATGGACTAGAACTTGGAAGTTCAACTTGATTTGGATCGAATGTGTGTGAATGCTTTATTTTCCAACTAGATGAGAGATAGGACTTCAAATCTAGTTGTGTTCTCTACTTGGATTGAATGAATTGACATAGGATTGCTACAAGTGGATCCTTGAATGCCTTAGTACTTTATATCACCGATTTTCTATTAAGTTACTGTTTTAGTTAAATACTCAATTGAATATGATTTTCTTCCAAAAACTGAGTTGCTGGAGTGGTTTGGAAGTTGTTTCTATTTCCCTGTGGATCGACCTCGGTCTTACCGAGATTTATTACTACATCGCAGCCTTGCACTTGAGGCGAGCGAACAAGTTTTTGGCGCCGCTGCCGGGGAAATTAGATAACAGTTTTCAAATAGTTCAGTGGCTGTAAAAGTAGAAGTAGATAGGTTTTCTGATTTTCTGAGAACTAACTAATTTTTTTCTGTTTTGTAGGAATTCTTCTCTAGTTCAAGCGCATCAGGTGATACCTTTCTAACTTAGCTTTTTCAGAATTTTTTAGATTAATTTCAGATTTCAGTTTTCTAAGATTTAGGATTAGTTTTGATTTTTGGTTGAGTGGTTTATGTCCCGTTGGGAACGTAACCATTCAAATCATCTCCAATCTAAAGGTGGTTTAGTTGGACCATTGTCAGTCCATAGACGAGTCCGAAATTACCAAGAGCATTGTGAAAGTTTGGAGAGTATGGAACAAACACCTTTAAGGAATCCTCCCCCCCCCCCCCCTACTCCAACTACAAACACAAATCAGGAAGGAGTAGGAAAGAATGAGGTACATAATGTTCCTCCAATGAGATCACTACGGGACTACCTACAACCTCCCCGAACAATTACACCCTCTTGCGTGGTTCTACTAGCAAACGGTGGAAACTTTGACATAAAACCGGGTGTAATTCAACTCTTACCAAAGTTCCATGGGCTAGACTCTGACCGCCCATATTTACACTTGAAAGAATTCGAAGAAGTGTTGGCCACCTTGCATTACATCAATGTTTCCGAGGATACTATCAGACTTAAACTTTTTCCTTTCACTTTGAAAGAAAGAGCCAAAGATTGGCTTCACTCTCTCAGACCACATTCGATTGGGTCATGGGTTGAGATGAACCGGGAATTCTTGAAAAAGTTCTTCCCGGCTCATAAAACGAACACCCTTCGAAGGGCCATAATGAATTTCTCGGCTAAAGAAGGTGAATCCTTCTTTCAATGTTGGGAAAGATTTAAAGATCTCCTGCTTGGTTGCCCACATCATGGCTATGAGAGTTGGTGAATTATAAATTTTTTCAATGATGGATTAAGTTCCACTATGCGCCAATTTGTGGAGATGATGTGCAATGGCGAGTTTATGAGTAAAAATCCAGATGAGGCTTGGAGTTACTTGGACATGTTGGCTGAAAATGCCCAATCTTGGGATACATCGATAAACCTAATAACTCCAAACCCACTCAAGAGAAAGGAGGGATCTATGTCCTTAAGGAGGAAGACGATGTGAATGCAAGGATAGCCAACCTCACAAGGAAGGTTGAGGCCATGGAACTTAGTAAAAGTGGAGTTCCCAAGTCCAATGAAGCTGTTGAAACCATATGTGGGATTTGCCTCACCGATTTACACACTACGCAAGATTGTCCCACAATTCCTGCATTTCAAGAGGTATTACATGAACACGCCAATGCCACATATGGTTATCAACGGCCTTTCAATGGACCGGTAGGTAATACGTATAATGAGAGTTGGAAGAACCACCCAAATTTTAGTTGGAAGAATGCTCCTAGGGGCAATCCTACCAATTCTCAAAGAGGGCCACCCATGCAAAATATGGCCCCACCTCAATTCTCAATGGAGGATACCTTGAAGGCGTTTATACAAGGGCAAACGCAAATCAATCAATCGAATCAGCAAATGTTCCAAGAGCTTAAAGCCTCGGTTGATGAGATTAAGGGACGCTTGAATGCTAGGGAAGGGACCTTTCCGGCCCAACCTCAGCCTAATCCAAAGCAAGTACATGAAGTGAGCATCCCTAATCCTTCCAACCAAAACATGGAGCAAGCCAAATCCATCACCACCCTTAGAAGTGGTAAACAAATTGACAAAACTATTCCGGTGAAGGCCGATGAGCCTAATGATCCGGTAAATTCTGAGGATGAAGATGGATCTAACTTAGCCCCACAACAACCGGAACGCATTTACAAGCCCGTAGCACCATTCCCTTCAAGATTGGTTGCCCCAAAATCTCTCCCAAATTCTCATGATATTCTAGAGATTTTCAGACAAGTCAAGATTAATATCCCCTTGCTTGATGCCATCAAACAAATCCCCTCTTATGCCAAGTTTCTAAAAGACCTATGCACAACAAAATGCAAATATAATGTGCAGCAAAAGGCCTTCTTAACTGAGCAAGTGAGTGCCATCCTCACTCAAAAGACCCCCCCAAAATTCAAAGATCCCGGTAGTCCCACCATCTCATGTATCATTGGAGACTACCGGATTGAACGTGCCTTGTCAGATTTGGGGGCAAGTGTGAACTTGATTCCATACTCGGTATATGAGCAATTGGGTCTTGGTGAATTAAAACCCACCAAAATCACGTTGCAACTCGTTGATAGATCTATCCGTGTACCGAGGGGGATAGTTGAGGATGTTCTAGTCAAAGTTGACAAATTCTACTACCCGGTAGATTTTATCGTCTTGGACACACAACCGGTTTTGGATGCTAGCACCCAAATACCGGTAATATTAGGCCGCCCATTCCTTACCACATCAAACGCAATCATCAATTGCCAGAATGGGGTGATGCAACTATCTTTTGGAAACATGACACTAGAGGTGAATGTGTTTCACTTGGGCAAAAGACATAGGGATGTCGATGATGATGAGTTCTTCGAGGTAAACATGCTTGAAACTTTTGAAGAAGAAGAACTCCTCCAACTTGAACCACTAGAAAGCTTGGAGACATGCTTAGCACATTTTATGGATTCTGAAGACCCCATCATTAGTGAAATTGTGCAAGCATTAAATATAGAGAGACCGGTAGTTGGTACTAGCCGGTGGAGGCCCCCATTTTGAAAAATTGCCACCAACCACATCAAGGCCTCTACCGTCTAACATCAAACCACCGAAGCTTGACCTCAAACCATTGCCATCCGATCTTAAATATGTATATTTAGGTCAAGAGGAAACGTTCCCAGTTATCGTTGCCTCCCACCTTGAGAAAGACCAAGAGCTCAAGTTGATTGAGTTACTCAAAGAACATAGGGAAGCCATAGGTTGGACAATAGCGGATCTCAAAGGGATAGATCCTTTGGTTTGCACTCATCGGATACACCTTGAAGAAAATGCAAAAACAACTAGACAACCTCAAAGACGGCTAAATCCAAACATGATGGAGGTTGTCAAAGCCGAGGTGTTAAAGCTATTGGATGTGGGTATTATCTACCCCATCTCAGATAGCCAATGGGTGAGTCCTACCCAAGTTGTCCCCAAGAAATCCGGTATTACCATCATTGAAAACGCCAACAACGAGCTTATACCGACTAGGGTGACCACCGGTTGGCGTATGTGCATTGATTATAGGAAGCTCAACACGGTTACTAGGAAAGACCACTTCCCTCTCCCATTTATGGATCAAATTTTGGAGAGGTTGGCAGGCCATTCCTATTATTGCTTCCTAGATGGCTATTCCGGATACAACCAAATTGAGATATCCCCAGAGGACCAAGAGAAAACCACATTTACATGCCCGTTTGGCACCTTCGCTTACCGAAGGATGCCATTCGGGTTATGCAATGCACCCGCCACATTCCAACGATGCATGTTAAGTATTTTCTCAGACATGGTGGGTGAGTTTCTTGAGGTGTTCATGGACGACTTTTTTATTTTTGGTTGTACGTTTGATGAGTGCCTCAAGCATTTGAAGTTGGTCTTGATAAGGTGTGAGGAGAAGAAACTTGTATTAAACTGGGAAAAGTGCCATTTCATGGTACAAAGAGGAATAGTCCTTAGACATATCATCTCGTCCAATGGAATAGAAGTAGACCGGGCAAAAATTGACATAATTTCCAATCTACCACCACCCAAAAGCATAAGCGATGTGCGGTCCTTCCTTGGACACGCCGGTTTCTATAAAAGGTTTATAAAGAATTTTAGTCATATCTCAAGGCCTTTATGCAACCTTCTACAAAAGGAGAACCAATTTGAGTGGAGTGCCGAATGTCAATTAGCTTTTTCAAAGCTAAAGGACATGTTGACAACCACTCCTATCATGCAACCACCAGATTGGTCCATTCCTTTTGAGTTGATGTGCGATGCAAGCGATTTTGCTATTGGGGCGGTGTTAGGCCAAAAGAAGGATAAAAAGTCCCATGTTATCTACTACGCCAGTAGGACCTTGAATCCTGCCCAAGTTAATTATTCGACTACGGAGAAAGAGCTCCTAGCTGTTATTTTTGCCTTGGACAAATTCAGGCCATACTTAATAGGATCCAAAGTTATTGTTTACACGGACCATGCAGCGCTGAAACACCTTCTTTCTAAGAAGGATGCTAAGCCCCGTTTGCTTAGATGGATCCTGCTCCTTCAAGAATTCGACTTGGAAATCAAAGACAAGAAGGGGGTAGAAAACGTGGTGGCGGATCATCTATCCCGCCTAGTCCTACCAAATTCCATTGACGAGTCACCTATTGAGGACTCATTCCCTGATGAGCAACTCTTTGTTGCTATGCATCCACCATGGTACGCTGATATAGCCAATTATCTTTCCACAGGTGCGATGCCGATTCATTGGACTGCGCAAGACAAACGTAAATTTCTAAGGGAAGTGCGCAGATTTTTCTGGGATGAACCTCTATTGTTTAAATATTGCCCAGATCAAATTATAAGGAGATGTGTCCCTGATGATGAACACAATTCTGTCATCTCCTTTTGTCATGATCAAGCATGTGGGGGTCATTTTTCAGCCAAGAAAACAACTGCAAAAATTCTGCAGTGTGGTTTTTATTGGCCCATGTTATTTAAGGACACCCACGAGTTTTGCAAAGCATGCGAGCGCTGTCAGAAGTTAGGAGGATTATCCCATCGAAATATGATGCCTCTCACCCCAATTCAACATCTTGAAGTCTTTGACTGTTGGGGCATTGATTTCATGGGACCATTCCCCTCTTCTTTTGGACATGTCTATATTTTGCTTACCGTAGACTATGTGTCTAAATGGATAGAGGCTATCCCATGTAGAACCAACGATCATCGTACGGTTCTCAAGTTCATCAAAGAAAACATACTTTCTAGATTTGGGACGCCTCGGGCCATCATTAGTGATGGTGGTTCTCACTTTTGCAATAGACCTTTCGAAACTTTAATGAAGAAATATGGTATTAGGCACAAAGTGAGTACCCCATACCACCCACAAACAAGTGGGCAAGCTGAAATCTCCAATAGGGAAATCAAGCAGATTTTGGAAAAGACGGTGAGACCGGATCGCAAGGATTGGTCCCTAAGATTAGATGATGCACTTTGGGCTCACCGTACCGCCTACAAGACTCCCATTGGAATGTCCCCTTATAGACTTGTCTATGGGAAAGCTTGCCACTTGCCTATGGAGATAGAACACAAAGCCTATTGGGCAATTCGGGCTTTAAATTTTGACATGGACAAGGCTAGCTCGCTTCACAAACTTCAATTAAATGAGCTTGATGAGATCCGGAATGATGCATATGAGAATTCAAAAATTTACAAGAGTAAGATGAAGGCTTTCCATGACAAGCACATCTTCAAGAAATCTTTCCATGAAGGACAGAAAGTACTCTTGTATAATTCCCGACTTCATCTTTTTCTCGAAAAATTACTATCTCGATGGACCGGCCCATATATTATCAAAGCAATTTTTCCTCATGGGGTTGTTGAGATTGAAAATGCAGCAAATGGTAATTGTTTTAAAGTTAATGGACAACGCCTTAAACCATTTGTTGAGAAATTTGATTCAGAGGACATGTTCCTCACTCTGAACGATCCTGTCTATCAGGATGATTGATCTCCTAGTCTGATGGAGGTATAGCATAGGTAGGTTTTCTTTCGTTTTACTATTTTAGTAGGTTTTAGTTGTTGGGTTGGAGACTTCCACGATCACTCTCTCAGGTACTATTGATTCTCACTCTCTCATTGTTTACCATTGCTCTCATGTCCATACTAATTGCATATCTTTTAGATTGAGGACAATGCAAGATTTGGTTGGGGGGTGAGATGAGATTCCTCATCTAGCATGTTGCAACATTTCGAGCCTCACATGCGAAATTTTTTTCGAATTTTCTAAAATTTCAAAACTCTTTTAGAAAATCTTGTTTCTATACATTCGAGATGCTATGAGTATAAGAAGAGGAGATACGAAGTGTGTGATGTTGTAGGTCTTGAATTTCTTCCGACATAATGGTTTTATATGTTGGTTCCCCTATTGTTGTGATTGATAGAAAATTTGAACACCTTTATACCAAGTTCACATTACACGATTTTCATGAGTTGACAGGCTTATGTGATTTGTGGATTAGCTAGACTTTGATTAAAGGTGTTAAGCAGCAAAGCCGGAGTATTTTGTCCATCCTTGTCCATGGGAAAATAACAGAAGATATGAATTTTTAAAAATCCTATCTAATTTAAAAGAAAAAGGAAAGAAAGGATGAAATCGGGAAGGAAAGAAAAATGGTGGAAAATTCTGAAAAGGGCTACCTATTACCAACCAGGGGATGGTCGAACCGTAACCAAAGCCGAAAATGGGACGTAGTGTGAAAGCCATCAGAAGGACGGTAAGGTAAATTCCTGTCATAGGCTTGGTGTTGCTCTGTGCATCTTAAAATCCTTGATTTACTTAATCTATGAAGAAGATGATCCCAGAAACTCATGAGATGAACTTGCACTATGCACACTAGGTTGAATTTGTTCGAGTTCTTCTATTTATCAATCAATCAGCGGGAACTTCATGTAGACACGTATTATGTTTTGAGAGTCCAAGGTTTCAGCTTCTATCACCAAATTTTTCCAAATTTTAGACCTGTACATCTTGGAATGGATAGAAACATGGTTTCTGGAAGAGAGTTGGGTTTGGAGGTTTGAACTTATTCACACATGTTTTGCTCGGGACTAGCAAAAAGCTGGTTGGGGGGTGTGTTGAACCTCCAATTTATACATTGCATTGCCCATTACATGATATGGTTTGCATGATGATTTAAAGGCCCACCTAACACATGTTTTGTGATTATAGGGATGAAAGCGGACTTCATTCAATTAAGGGACCAAAAGAATGCTTTTAGAGCTTTTGGATGAAGGATGAAAGAGGACCAAAGAAAGAAGAAAGCAAGGAGAGGAGAGAGAAGAAGAAAAAGGAGAAAAGGAAGGAAGAAAAGCAAATTGAAGAAGAGCCAGACCGGTCATGACCGGTCGGCCACATTTTTAGAAAACCTTATTTTGATGCATTCGAGATGATAGGAGTATAAGAAGAGGAGATACGAAGTGTGTGAGGTTGTAAGTCTTGAATTTCTCCCAACATAATGGTTTTATATGTTAGTTCCACTATTGTTGTGATCGATAGAAAATTTGAACACTTTTTACACCTAGTTCACATTACATGATTTTCATGGGTTGAAAGGATTATGTGATTTATGGATTAGCTAGACTTTGATTTAAAGGTGTTGAGAAACCAAGCCGGGGTATTTTGTCCATCCTTGTCCATGGGAAAATAACGAAAGATATGGATTTATAAAAATCCTATCTAAATTAAAAGAAAAAGGAAAAGAAAGGATGAAATCAGGGAATGATAGAAAAATGGTGGAAAATTCCGAAAAGGGCTACCTATTACCAATCGGGGAATGGTCTACCCGTAACCAAAGCCGGAAATGGGACGTAGTGTGAAAGCCGTCGGAAGGACAGTAAGGCAAATTCCTGTCATTGGCTTGTTGTTGCTCTGTGCACCTTGAGATTTATAGTTTAGTTGATTTATGAAGAAGATAATCCCAGAAACTCATGAGATGAACTTTCACTATGCACACTAGGTTGAATTTGTTCGAGTTCTTCTATTTATCAATCAATCAATGGGAATTTCATATGGACACTTATTATGTTCTAAGAGTTTAAGGTTTTAACGTCTATCACCTAATTTTTTCAAATTTTACACTTGTATGTCTTGGAGTGGATAGAAACATGGTTTCTGAAGGAGAGTTAGTTTTGGAGGTTTGAACTTGTTTCACGCATATTTTGCTCGGGACTAGCAAAAAAATTGTTAGTAATCTAAAAAAAAAAAATCAGAAAATCTACTTCTATAAAAACTGAAAATCCTACCTAACTAAGATTACTCTATAGCTACTAGAATAATTAGATCCGTTTAACCTTTTCCCCTGGCAACGGCGCCAAAAACTTGTTCGCTCGCCTCAAGTGTAAGGTTGCGATGTAGTAATAAATCTCGGTAAGACCGAGGTCGATCCACAGGGAAAGAGGTAAACAATTCCAAGTACTCTAATAACTAGAATCTAAGAAGTTTAAGGAAGTAGTTTTTCACATGAAATAAGAAAATCTGAAAATAAGAAGAACTAGAGCATCAAGGATCCACTTGTAGTAGTCCAATGCCAATCCATTCATCCAAGTACAACACAATTAGAATCAAAGTCCTATCTCTCATCTAATTGGAAGATATAACATTCAAGCACAAACAGTCCTACTTAAATCTGAAAATCAGATTTCTAGTTCTAATGAAGCACATAGAACTTGAACTTGCAGCCTTCGGAGTAACAGCCATGCCTATGGACTATGGCATGCTCAAAGGTTACTACAATTTGAATTCAAACAACCCAATCATGGTAATCTCAGAGAATTGCAAGGAACTCATGTCCGGAGCACACAAACTCTCACAAAACTTCTAAAAAAAACAAACTTTATTCAAACTAGAACTTCAAAATCCAAAATTAAGAAAAGGGTACTTGAAATAAAAGAATTAAAGCATTGGAACCAACTACAAATTTCACCTCTAGCTCTAGCTAAGAGGTTAGCTAAGGAAAAGCATATTAAAACTAGAATTAGAACTAAGAAAAGGAAGAAAAACTAGCTGGAGGAGGCTAGGTAGCCTCCTGGGACTTGAACTCCTTGCTCCCCACGTCCTTGGTTGATTTGGAATAGAAGAGAGCACCTCCTTTTATAGTGCAGCAATAGTACAGCAACATAGCAAAATTTGTTTCACTAAGTACGGCTTAACCAATGGTCGGATTGCCTTCAAATTTGATTTGTAGCTTCCTTGTAATGTGATCTTCCTCATAGATGATTTAGATTTCCAAGATTATCCTTTGAATGGGCCCACCAATCATATCACCGACCGCCTCTCAAAATCGCGCACTTCGGGTACCTTCAGAACCAGTCATCTTGCTTTCAACGCTCCGGAGTGTACAGAGGTCGGATTGATCTCAAATTTTGAAAATTGGTAGAAAATTTCTTCCTCTACATGATAGATGGATTAGATTGTCCAAAACAATCCCAGAATATGGTCTGAAAATTAGAACACTTAGGGCTTTTATAAACTCTGCGCAGTTGGATCTTTCTGGATGGTCCATCTTTCTTCAACCGGTACGATCAAACCACACATCCTTTTGATCTGAAACTTTTGTGGTTATTCACATATGGATGTGATCTAAAATATGGTCAAAGTAGATTCTTCATATCATCAATGATGGGTCACCTAGACCGGCCCAGAGTGGAACAGCGAAATCTGGAACTTTCTGGACAGTTCGTATTGTTTTGGCCACCACGGTCAATCCGTAGCTCCGATCGACACGAAACCACTTGCGTTATTTCGGCGTCGAGCTCCTCTTCGACATGGATTGTTGGATTTCCAAATATCATCAAGATGGCTTCAAAAAACTGTTCCGAAAATCCCAAAATGGGAATAGCTTGCTGCCTGAAATCTGAAAGTGCAAAATTGCATGGCCGACCGGTCTTGACCGGTCGGACAGGCTGGCCAACCGGTCTAGACCGGTCTAGACCTGTCTAGAAGGTGTCCAGGGAGTGCAGCCGACCGGTCTAGACCGGTCTTGACCGGTCTTGACCGGTCGGACGCAGTTTTTGCAGTTTTTGCTCTTTCTTTTCTTCTCTCCTTCCTCTCTCTTTGCTTTCTTCTTTCTTTGGTCCACCTTGGACCTTCATCAAAGGCTCCTAAACATGGTCTTTTGGTCTCTAATTGGGTGAAGTTCACTCTCATTCCTACAATCACAAAACATGCATTAGATGGGCCTTTTAAACATGAAAACCATGCATATAATGTGATGTAATGGGTTGGCAAATGTATAAATTGGAGGTTCAACACACATCTCTGGGCAAAAGGAAACAGAACCGACCAGTCTTGACCGGTCGGCCATGTGCACTGATCAAAGGGAAGAACAAAACCGACCGGTCATGACCGGTCGGCCATGCACACTGGAGGCTAGAATGAAGTCCGACCGGTCTTGATCGGTCGGCTATGCACGCTAACTTCCTTCTTAAAACAAGCCCGACTGGTCTTGACCGGTCGGCTGCACTCCCTGGACTATTTAAAAGGCCAGTCCGACTGGTCTAGACCGGTCAGCTCTGTGTAAATAGAGTCCTTTCTAAATCGGGACTCCGAAAACTGCTGCGCACTGCGTAACCTTTCGCAGATTCTGGATGTTTCCGACGCAAGGGAGGTTTCTTACTATAAAAGGACACCTAAGGGCTCTTCCTAGGTCATCAGAGAAGCTAAGGAACGTGGTTCTAAGGAGGGGAAGCTGTCGTGGAGCGTCTGCAACTCTCCTATTTTCGGTTTTTCTAGTTTTATGCTTTTATTAAGAGTTTTTAGTTGTAGCATGAATATGCTCGGCTAGAACCTCTCAGCTAAGGCTGAGAGGTGAAGCTTGTAGCTAATTCTATGTTGGATTCAGTTTAATTCAAGTACTTCTTAATTCAAGTTTGGATTTTTCTCATGTTCTAGTTTCCAAAAAGTGATAGTTTAAGATGTTTTATGAGAGTTTGTGTGCTCCGGACATGAATTCCTTGCAATTCTCTGAGATTATCATATAATGCTTATTTAGATTTGAATCATAGTAATCCTTGAGCAGGCCATAGTCCATAGGCATGGCTGTTACTCCGAAGGCTATGGTTTTGAATTCTATATTGATTGAATGGACTAGAACTTGGAAGTTCAACTTAATTTGGATTGAATGTGTGTGAATGCTTTATTTTCCAACTAGATGATGTTAGTGCACTTTTCTGTGGCATACTAGTGCACCTTGTTTGTCAATCACTTACAGCGGTGAGTCTAGAGTCGGTTGAGCCCAAAGAAGACGAAGACCGAAGACTCAAGACGTCCAGCTGCATCTAGGAAGAAGATTCAGGTATATGAGATGCCTTGGTGCCTTAACCTCGACCAAAACCTATCCCCTTTGTATCCTTGATGTCCTTGATCATAATTAGAACCCTGTAGGCATCATTGATAGGCCCTAGGTGTCCCATTTGATCAACCAAACCTTGGCCTTAATCGACAAGCTGAAGAAAGTAGAGATTCAGCACATTGTAGGGGGACCCAGGCTGGTCCGACCGGTCAAGACCGGTCGGCCAGCAGCCCTGCTGGATTTTCAAAGGCCAGCCGACCGGTCATGACCGGTCGGCCTTCACAAGTGAAGGGGTACAGCAAGGTGGGCCGACCGGTCATGACCGGTCGGCCAGTTTTGGCTTCCTGCATTGATAAGCCAGCCAGCAAAGGGGGCCGACCGGTCATGACCGGTCGGCCTGATGCATTTGGCCTGTCCAGTAAGGGGGCCGACCGGTCATGACCGGTCGGCCTGATGCATTTGGCCTGTCCAGTGAGGGGGTCCGACCGGTCATGACCGGTCGGCCCATGTGTTTTGGCCTGTGCTTTGTCTTCCTTCAGCAGGGGTGTCCGACCGGTCATGACCGGTCGGGGCAGGCCGTTTTATGGCCGTTTTATGACCGTTGGAGCCTCTTTTCTATAAATATGGAGCTCCATTCTTGGGTCATAGAGAGAAGTTTTTGAGAGCCCATTCCATACTCATCTTGTACATCATTTGGGGCCTCAAAGAGGAGGTTTTCAAGTCATATCCCTTGTGTTTCAAACACAAGTATGGGCATTCAAATGCTATCAAGAGATGACTTGATTCCTTTCTCAAATCTAGAGGTGTGACACTATTCCACATAGGTATATCCTTTGTCCAAGACCTCTAGAAGACTCTCTAGGTGAATCTCCTAGTTGGAACAACCTACACATCCCATGTATGAGATTCACCCATCCTCCTAGCACCTTGGGCATTTCAAGGCATCGCATGCAAGGTGTTTGATCGAATGTGGCTGAGGCATTGGCAACGCAACGGCGGCACGATCGAGGGAGCAAAGGGAAGCTGATTGAAGCACGTGAGAGCAAAGATCAAGCAACCCAATACGGCGCTAAACAAGGGGCTCATCCGACAAGTAAGTTGTCTCATTTGAGAGTCCATTTTAGAGTTTATTTGTCAACTCGCCTTAGGGATGTTAGCCGTTCCTTGGCCCGTCAGCCGGGCCTAAACTAAGTCTCCAAGGGGGAGCCTCCGACACGGGAGTAAACGTGCGATAAGGTTGGGAGTTAGCCTATGTCTAAAACTCCGGATACGGTTGAGAGGTGAACCGATAAAACCTCCGTGTAAAGGTTGAGAGGTGAACCTCATTTAAAACCTCCGATAGTGAATGCTTGTGTGCTCAAAGGGGTTGAGTACTTGAACCGGGAGTGGAGTAGACAAGTAGTCGAACCACTATACATCCTTGTGTTTGTGATTGTTCTTGAGCACATTCTATCTTTGCATTGTTTGTTTAATTGCTTAATTATGAATGATTGATAGGAATGAATGCTAGGCATTTTATAGGCATCCCCACACAAGATGTACCTTCACTACTTGTGTAGACTTGAGCTCATTGATCCAATCTCATAAGTCTACACAAGGTGCATAGGTTAGTAGCTTAAATAGTTGAATCATTTTCTTACCTATGCATGCTTAGACTAGGTTTGGTTATTGCTTATCTCTGGCTAGTCTTGTGATTGGACCCACCAAGGCTTGGAAGCCAAGGTGTTCTTGCTTACCTAGCTTAAACTTGTTGAATTGCATAAGTAGGCGAAAAGAATTTTAAAAAGGTCCTATTCACCCCCCCTCTAAGGTCCATAGACATATCTCCGAGTATCTCTACAAGCGGTAAAACCGCAATTTCAGATGAGAGATAGGACTTCAAATCTAGTTGTGTTCTCTACTTGGATTGAATGAATTGACATAGGATTGCTACAAGTGGATCCTTGAATGCCTTAGTACTTTATATCACCGATTTTCTATTAAGTTACTGTTTTAGTTAAATACTCAATTGAATCTGATTTTCTTCCAAAAACTGAGTTGCTGGAGTGGTTTGGAAGTTGTTTCTATTTCCCTGTGGATCGACCTCGGTCTTACCGAGATTTATTACTACATCGCAGCCTTGCACTTGAGGCGAGCAAACAAGTGTCCAAGACGATAAAATCTACTAGGGTAGTAGAATTTGTCAACTTGAACTAGAACATCCTCAACTATCCCCCTCGGTACATGGATAGATCTATCAGCGAGTTGCAACGTGGTTTTGGTGGGTTTTAATTCACTAAGACCCAATTGCTCATATACCGAGTATGGGATCAAGTTCATACTCGCCCCCAAATCTAACAAGGCACGCTCAATCCGGTAGTCTCCAATGATACATGAGACGGTGGGACTACCGGGATCTTTGAATTTTAGGGGGGTCTTTTGAGTGAGAATAGCACTCACTTGCTCAGTTAAGAAGGCCTTTTGCTGCACTTTATATTTGCGTTTTGTTGTGCATAGGTCCTTTAGAAACTTGGCATAAGAGGGGATTTGTTTGATGGCATCTAGCAAAGGGATATTAATCTTGACTCGTCTGAAAATCTCTAGAATATCATGAGAGTTTGGAAGAGATTTTGGGGCAACCAATCTTGAAGGGAATGGTGCTACTGGCTTGTAAATGCGTTTCGGTTCTTGTGGGGCTAAGTTAGATCCATCCTCATCCTCAGAATTTACCAGATCATTAGGCTCATCGGCCTTCACCGGAATAGATTTGTCAATTTGTTTACCACTTCTAAGAGTGGTGATGGATTTGGCTTGCTCCATGTTTTGGTTGGAAGGATTAGGGATGCTCACTTCATGTACTTGCTTTGGATTGGGCTGAGGTTGGGCCGGAAAGGTCCCTTCCCTAGCATTCAAGCGTCCCTTAATCTCATCAACCGAGACTTTAAGCTCTTGGAACATTTGCTGGTTCGTTTGATTGATTTGCATTTGCCCTTGTATAAACGCTTTCAAGGTATCGTCCATTGAGAACTGAGGTGGGGCCATATTTTGCATGGGTGGCCCTCTTTGAGAGTTGGTAGGATTGCTTGTAGGAGCATTCTTCCAACTAAAATTTGGGTGGTTCTTCCAGCTCTCATTGTACGTATTACCCACCGGTCCATTGAAAGGCCGTTGATACCCATATGTGGCGTTTGCATGTTCATGTAATGCCTCTTGAAATGCAGGAATTGTGGGACAATCTTGCGTAGCGTGTAAATCGGTGAGACAAATCCCACATATGGTTTCAACAGCTTCATTGGACTTTGGAACTCCACTTTTTCTAAGTTCCATGGCCTCAACCTTCCTTGTGAGGTTCGCTATCCTTGCATTCACGTCGTCTTCCTCCTTAAGGATATAGATCCCTCCTTTCTCTTAAATAGGCTTGGGGTTATTGGGTTTATTCGAGGTATCCCAAGATTAGGTATTTTCAGCCAACATATCCAAATAACTCCAAGCCTCATCTGGATTTTTGCTCATAAACTCACCATTGCACATCATCTCTACAAATTGGCGCATATTGGAACTTAATCCATCATTGAAAAAAATTTATAATTCGCCAAATCTCATAGCCATGATGTGGGTAAGCAAGTAGGAGGTCCTTAAATCTCTCCCAACATTGAAAAAAAGATTCACCCTCTTTAGCTGAGAAATTCATTATGGCTCTTCAAAGGGTGTTCGCTTTATGAGCCGAGAAGAACTTTTTCAAGAATTCCCGGGTCATCTCAACCCATGACCCAATCGAATGTGGTCTAAGAGAGTGAAGCCAATCTTTGGCTCTTTCTTTCAATGAAAAAGGAAAAAATTAAGTCTAATGGTATCTTCTGAAACATTGGCGTACTGCAAGGTAGGCCACCACTTCTTCAAATTCTTTCAAGTGTAGATATGGGTAGTCAGAGTCTAGCCCATGAAACTTTGGTAAGAGTTGAATTACACCCGGCTTTATGTCAATGTTTCCCCCGTTTGGTGGTAGAACCACACAAGAGGGTGTAATTGCACGAGCTAGTTGTAGGTAATCCCGCAATGATCTCAGTGGAGGAACATTATGTACCTCATTCTCTCCTACTCCTTCTTGATTTGCGTTTGTAGTCGGAGTAGGGGGGAGGATTCCTTAAAGATGTTTGATCCATACTCCCCAAACTTTCACAATGCTCTTGGTAATTTCGGACTCGTCTATGGACTGATAATGGTCCAACTAAACCACCTTCAGATTGGAGACGATTTGAGTGGTTACGTTCCCAACGGGACATAAACCACTCAACAAAAACAACACTAGTCCTAAATCCTAGAAATCTGAAATTAATCTGAAAATAGAAAATCTGTAAAAAGCTAAGTTAGAAAGGTATCACCTGATGCGGTTTTAACTAGAGAAGAAATCCTACAAAACTAAACAATTTGTTAGTTCTAGAAAAAATTAGAAAACCTATCTACTTCTACTTCTACAGCCACTAAAACAATTTGAAAATCGTTATCTAAGTTCCCCGGCAATGACGCCAAAAACTTGTTCGCTCGCCTAAAGTGTAAGGCTGCGATGTAGTAATAAAACTCGGTAAGACCGAGGTCGATCCACAGGGAATTGGAAACAACTTTCAAACTATTCCAGCAACTTAGTTTGCAATAGATATGAGAATTCAATTAAGTAATTAAACTAAAACAGTAACTCAATGTAAACCAGTAATTTAAGGTACTAAGGCATTCAAGGATCCACTTGTAGCAATCCCATGTCAATCCAATCAATCCAAGTAGAGAACACAACTAGATTTGAAGTCCTATCTCTCATCTAGTTGGAAAATAAAGCATTCAAACACATTTAATTCCAATCAAGCTGAAGTTTCAAGTTCTAGTCCCATTCAATCAATGTAGAATTCAAAATCATAGCCTTCGGAGTAACAGCCATGCCTATGGACTATGGCCTGCTCAAGGATTACTATAATTCGAATATAAACAAGCATCATATGATAATCTCAGAGAATTGCAAGGAATTCATGTCCGGAGCACATGAACTCTCATAAAACATCTCCAACTACCAACTCAAGGGACTAAAATAAATAAAAATCCAAACTTGAATTGAAATTACTTGAATTAAACTGAATCAAACATGAAATAAGCTACAAGCTTCACCTCTCAGCCTTAGCTGAGAGATTCTAGCCGAGCATTGTCATACTACAACTAGAACTCAAATAAGAAAGCATAAAAACTAGAAAAACCAGAAATTGGAAGGTTGCAGACGCTCCACGACAACTTCCGTCCTCTCCCTCGACCTTCCTTGGCTTCTATGATGACCTAAGAAGAGCCCCTAGGTGTCCTTTTATAGTGTGGAAGCCTCTTGCATCGAAAACATCTAGAAATTGCGCAAGGTTATGCACTGCGCAGAAAATCTCAGAGCTTCACGGAGAAGCTTCATTACGCAAACGACCGATCGCACGACCGGTCTGAGCCCCCTGACGATCGGTCGCACGACCGGTCGCAAAACAGCACTTTTTAGTCCAGAGAGTTTTTCCAAAATTCTTATTTAATTTTTTAATTCAATGACCGGTCGCACGATCGGTCTGGGCATCGAACGACCGGTCGCACGACCGGTCGTGAATGGTCTAGAGACCTTCTCTGAAATTTTTCCTTCTGTGCAAAATCGACCGATCGGTCTTGGCCTCTGTTTCTACTTTTCTCCTTTTGCTTCTTTCTTCCTTTCTTCTCCTCTCTTTCTACTTTCTTTGGTCCTTCTTTCTTCTTCATCCAATGGCTTCAAATGGCCCTTTTTAGTCTCCAATTTGGTGAAGTCCGCTCTCATCCCTGAAATCACAAAACATGCATTAGATAGGCCTTTTGAGCATGAAAACCGTGCATATAATGTGATGTACTGGGCAAGGCAATGTATAAATTGGAGGTTCTTAAATCGAGAAATCAAACAAATTCTTGAGAAAGCGGTGAAAGTAGATCACAAAGATTGGTCGCTGAGATTCGTTGATGCGCTTTGGGCTTACCATATGGCATAAAAGACCCTCATTGGAATGTCTCCTTATAGACTTGTCTATGAGAAAGCTTGCCACTTGCCCGTGGAACTTAAACGCAAAACCTATTGGGCGATACGAGCATTGAATTTCAATATTGACAAAGTTTACTCGCTTCACAAACTCTAAATAAATGGGCTTGACGAGATCCAGAATGATGCACATGAGAGTACAGGGATATACAAAAGTAAGATGAAGGCCTTTCATAACAACCATATTTTTAGAAAATCCTTTGAGCAAGGTCAAAAAGTACGTACTCTTGTATAATTCGCGACTTCATCTTTTTCCGGATAAATTGAGATCTTGATGGACCGGCCATACATTATTAAAGAAGTATATCCTCATGGGGCTGTCAAGATAGAGAATTCGGCGACAGGTAATAGTTTTAAAGTGAATGGACAAAGGTTAAAACCAGTTCATAGAGAAGTTTGATTCGGAGGACATGTTTATCCCTCTGGATGATCCTGTTTATCAGGATGATAAATCTCCTGGTCTAACGGAGGTATAGAATAGTTAAGGTTAGATTATTTTTTCTTTTCTTATTATAGTTTAGTTACGTTATTTGGAGGTAGAAGAACGCTTTCGAATCTTTCAGGTACTCTCGTTCTCAATATCCTATATTTTGTCATTACTCTAATGTCGTTGCATATCGCATATGTTTCATACATTAAGGACAATATAAATTATAGGTTGGGGGTGAGATTCCTATAATTTACTAGTATTTTGTGATATTTTGAGCAATTTTTGTGAATTTTTTTTTTTTCTAATTTTAAACTCTTTTGGAAAGTTTTATTTCTATGAAATCAAGTATATGTGAATATGAGAGGAAAGGATATGAAGTGATTTAATTTTGAAACCCTTAAAATTCTTTTGATTTAGTGGTTTTTTATATGAGTTCCCCTCTTTATATGACTTCTAGGAAGACTAAACACTTTGAAAGTCTAGTTCACATTACATGATTCTCATTTTGAAAGGATTAGGAAGGTTTTGTTAATTAATTAGATTATGATCTAAAGTGTTGAGGAACCAAGCCGGGGATTTTTTCCATCACGTTCAGGAAATAAGAGAATGAAAAGAAATTTTAGATAAGGATTTCTAAAAATCCCTATTTTATGCCATTATGATATGAAAGAAGAAAAAGATTAGAGTAAAAAATCTGTTGAGAAGAACGATATCGAAAAGGGCTACCTATCACCAACCAGGGGAGGGTTGATCACCCAAGATGGTAATGTGAAGTAGTCTGAAAGTCGTCGATAGAACAGTAAGGAAAATTCCTGTCATAGGCTTGCTATTGATCAGCATACTTTTGGTTTGTAATCTAGTTGATCCATGAAAAGAAGGGTAATCCTAAAAATTAATGAGATGAGCATTCACTGAGCACACTAGATTACAATTGTTTGAAATATTCTATTTTCCAATTAATTAGTAGGGATTCTATTTGAAACACTCACTATGTTGTAGGAAGGTTAAGGTTTCAGAATTCATCACCACATATTTCTGAATTTCGCATTTATATGCCTTCAATTTTATAAAAGTTGTTTTTTAAAAGAGGGTTGAGTTGGGCGGTTGAATTTGTTCCACCCATGTTTTACTCGAGACTAGCAAAATGCTGGTTAGGGGATGTCTCGAGCTTTGAATTGTACATATTTATACCCTAATTCATCACACATTTACTTTAATTGAACTATTAAAAGACTCATCTTATGAGTTTTTTCGTGTTTGTAGGAGAGAGAGAGAGAGAGAGAGAGAGAGAGAGAGAGAGAGAGAGAGAACTCATGAATTCAAGGAAAAAATGACCACTTTAGATACATTGAAGATCAATGGAAGAAGAGCCAAAGAGTAGAGGAAAGAAGCAAGAAAGAAAGAGAAGAGAGAAAGAAGAAATCATGAAGAAATAATCACCCAAGATCAGTCATCCGACCGGTCTAAAATTCAAGAGAGGTCGCTGAAACTCATTGAACTAAAACTAGACATTCCATACTAGTCGTCCAACCAATCTGAAATTCAAATATGGAGAACAGTTTTCATTAAAAGCTTGCTGGACAAAAAAGTGTGATTTCTGACTGGTCAGCCAAATAAGTCCGAAAGTCTAAAAATTGTTCAATTTATTGTTATGTAAGCTCGGACAGGTCGGCTAAGGGGCTGCAACCGGTTGGCCATCGATTCGACTACATAACTATTTCGTAAATTCTCAAAGATTCCAAGGTAGTGGAGGATTTTTGCTATAAAATGACACCTCTACTCTCTTCCTAAATCATCAGAGAAGTGTCCTAGACATGCTGGAGGTGGAGATGATCGAAGTGGAGCATCTACAACTCCGTTCTTCTAGTTTGTTTTCTGTTTTTTATGTTTTTAGTAGTTTTTCTTTTGCTTTCTATTTCAATCATGTCTTTGGTTGGCTAGACCTCTTAGCTAGGGCTAAGAGGTGAAGCTTGTAGTTAGGTTTAATGTTTAATTCGTTGATGCAAGTACTTTAAACTTTTGTTTTGAATTTTTCAGGTTCTAATTTGAATAAAGTTGGTATTTTTAGACAAATTTTGAGAGCTTATGGGCCAAGTACATGAGTTACTTATAAGTTTCTAAAAATAATCATTATGGTTTGATGAGATCTAAATTTTGGAAACCTTAGATCCGCCATGAGCTCATGACATGGCTGATGCTTCGAAGTGCCACAAGTTCAAGTTCATCATGCTTCAAGTAGAACTAGATTTAAGTTTGGACTGTTTTATGTGTTTGAATGTAATATCTTTCGATTGAATAGAGATAGGACTTCAATTCCAATCATATGTATATGCTTGGTGAATGGATTGGCATTAAAACTATTACAAGTAGATCCTTGATCCTCTAGTTGTTTTAAATTCCTAATTTTTCTTATTTAAATTCATGTCTATGTTTTATTCTAAATTTCTGAACTTTCTAGTCTAAGTTGTTAGAATAGTTAGAGTATGTTTAGTTACATTATCTCTGAGAACGATCTCAGTCTCATGATTGAATTATTACTACATCGCAGCCTTACACTTGGGGCTGGCGAACAGCTCTGAACCAAGCTGAGCCTTTTTTCCATGCTCAAAATGATTTGCAAGCCTAACTCGAGCTGGGCCTAGCTCGATTCCGTTTGGCTCAAAACTCGGCTAGTTCGTAGCTCGATTCAGCTCACTCGGCTTAGCTCGGTTAACTCAGTTGGAACTCGACTCGACTAGGTATGTTGTTCAGTCCCACATCGGAAGAGAGCAAAGAAATGAGACGTGAAACTCTCTACAAAAGCAAGTGGGGCTATCAATGGGCTTTGAGCTTCCTTTGGGCATGGATTTTAAACAATTTTAAATTGGGCTTTTGTCCTTTGGGCTTAGTTTTTTATTTTTTTAGGCTTGAACTTGCTTGAAAGCTTGGTCGAGCTAACTTGATCATGTTAATCTGGCTCCAAGGCCAAGCTGAGCTGAACACGAGCTAAGGTGATCATTAAGCGAGCCTCACTTGAACAGGGCAAAGCTCAACTTGTGTATAGCTCTATCTAATATAATACTGTTGGAAATCCGGTCATCAGAAGCACCGAAGAAGATCAAACAATCACCACACAGCCACACATGCAATCAACACAAAAGCACACGAATTTTACGTGGAAAACCCTTGCGGGAAAAAACCACGGCACAAAGCGACACCTTCCACTATAAATTCAGATGATTATAGAGCTAGAACTACCTGAGTAGATCCCAAAGATGAACAAAGCACACCAAACTCTCAATCCTCTCTCCCAATAACCCTAATCTCGTTTAGATCACCTAGGTATTACTTAGAATAATGTCTAATACGATTAGGAAACATATATATAAGAGGAAACCTGAAATTAGAAACAAGTAGCATGAAAACCACGCAACATTATCAAATTCTGCAAACCGCAGACTGGTCGAGCGACCGTTCAGACGACCGTTCGCACAAAGTCCAGAGAGTTGCATGCCCACTGCCTCAACTCAGACCTCTCCCCAAACAGGTCTGAGCATCCTCCGACCGGTCGGGCGGCAGGTTTGATCTACTAGCGACCGGTCTGACGACCAGTCTCAAAACGTGAAAATATGTCCAGAGAGTTTGGGCTTCAAACTGCACAATCTGTCCATTGGCCGACTGGTCGGATGACCGATCGGTGGACTCTGATGTTGCACAGTAATGAGGCCTTCACAACAGTGTTCTACCAAGGCATCATAAAACATCGAACCATCTCTTTTACTCTTCAAAGAACCAACTCATCATCAATCATAGTCGCCGCTTCTCATGCATCACTGCGTCTTCGTCAAGCCTTCGTCAATCCCAGAGAAGTTACGTAGAACTTGAACTTCTCTGTAGGGACCACCTTGGTCAGCATATCTGCCAGATTCACGCTAGTGTGAATCTTGTCCAGAGTCACATCTCTTTCCTCAAGCACCTGTTGAATAAAATGGTGACACACATCAATGTGTTTAGTATGTGAGTGATAAATAGAATTTTTAGCCAAATTTATAGCACTTCAGCTATCACAATTAACCGACACGACTTTCTGCTGAAGCCCCAACTGATTTATGATCCCTTTCAACCAAACAGCTTCCTTGAAAGCTTCTGTCACTACCATATACTCAGCTTCAGTAGTAGAAAGAGCTACCACAGACTGAAGCTTAGACATCTAACTAATCGCTCCAACCACTAATATAAATGAGAACCCTGAAGTCGATCTCCTACTGTCGACACTACATGTATAGTCAAAATCAACGTAACCAACCAACTTGTCCTTGGACTTCTCAAACGTCAAGACATAGTCTTGCATACCCCAAATGTGTCGAAGTAGCCATTTCACAGCTTCCAATGTTGTTTGCCTGGGTTAGACATGAATTGGCTTACAACACCCATGGCCTGTGAAATATCTGGTCTTATACAGACCATGGCATACATTAAACTACCCACAGCAGTTGAATAGGGCACATGAGCATAGCATGCTTTTCTTCATCTGTCTTAGGACACTATTCAGAAGAAAGCTTGAAGTGAGCCGCGTGGGGAACGCTAACCGGTTTGGACTTGTCCATCTCGTACTTTTTCAATACCTTCTCAAGGTATTCTTCCTGAGATAACCACAACCTGTTCTTCTTCCTGTCTCTATGACTTTCTATACCAAGAACCCTCTTTGCAGTCCCCAGATCCTTCATCTTGAATGTCCTTGAAAGCTGAGTCTTCAACACATCAATGTCAGACAAGCTATGACTGGCAATAAGCATGTCATCGACATACAACACCAATATGAAAAACGTCTCATCATTCAGTGTCTTGAAATAGACATAATGAACGTACTCACTCCTGGTAAAGCCCTGACTTATCATGAAGGAATCAAATTTCTTGTACCACTGCCTAGGTGACTGTTTAAGACTATACAACGATCTCCTCAACCTGCAAACCTTGTTTTCGACCCCTTGCACTGTATAACCTTTTGTTTGCACCATGTATATTTGTTCTTCCAATTCCCCATGCAGGAAAGCAGTCTTCAAATCCATCTGTTCCAGCTCGAGGTCATATTAGGCAACCAGCACCAACACGAACCTGATAGACACTTGCTTCACAACTGGCGTAAAAATCTCACTGAAGTCCACACCTTTATGTTGACCATACCCTTTCGCTACCAATCTTGCCTTGTATCTATCCTGTTTCTTCCGAAAAATCCACTTACACACTATCGCTTTTCGGCCCACTGGAAGCTCCATAAGCTCCTAAGTCTCATTCTTGTACAAAGAGTCCATCTTGTCTTGCATTACCATCTTCCACTTCTCAGTATCTACATCTTGTAGTGCTTCCTCAAAGTTAGACAAATCTCCCTCATCTATAATGAGAGCGAATGCAATGTTCGAGTCATCCTTATACCTTGCCGGTAACTTGCGATCCCTGGGTGGATTTCTTCGCATAAGTGGCTGCTCCACCTGATCCTGTACCTCTGTCTGCGCCTCAGTATTGGCTCATGTCTCATCTCTGTCCTCATAAGTATCAACCTGTTCTGATGTTTCCGGTTCCTTTGTAGCATCCTTACGGAACAAAGACGCCTCATCAAATTTGACATCACATCTTAGGGTGATCTTCCATGTGACAGAGTCATATATTCGATATCCCTTCACACCATCACCATAGCCCACAAAGATTTCTTTTCTGGCCATATGGTCTAGCTTATCTCTCTCAACTGATGGTACATAAGAGTAAGCTTCACAACCAAAAACCCACAGACTTGAGTAGTCTAGTGTATGACCACTCCACACTTTCTCAGGGATTTTGTATTCAATTGCCATAGAGGGTGATCGATTTATTAGGTAACAAGCTGTGTTAATGGCCTCAGTACATAGCTCTTTGCCAACCTAGCATTACTAATCATGGATTGAGCTCTCTCTAAGAGAGTCCGATTCATCCGTTCTGCTACACCATTTTTCTCTGGCATGTGACGCACTGTGTTGTGCCTTACGATCCCCTCCTCTTTAAAATGTGTTAAATTTCCTAGAAGTGAACTCACCTCCATTATCGGTTCTCAAAATTTTCAATTTCTGTCTTGACTGATTCTCCACCATTGCCTTCCAATACTTAAAGGTCATGAAGACATCGGATTTATTTTTCAAAAAATAAACCCAAACCTTCCTACTATAGTCATCGATAAACGACATGAACCACGATGACCCCCCAACAAAAATAACAGGCGACGACCCCCATACATCGGAATGGACATAATCAAACACCCTTTTACATACATGTTTTCCCCTTTAAATGACAATCTAGAATGTTTCCCATACATGCAATATTCATATATACTAAAGTCTACAGATTTAAAAGAATGAATCAAAGATCGTTCGGAGAGTACCTTCATGCCCCACTCACTCATGTGGCCTAAGCATGCATGCCACATACGTGCAGACGTGAAATCCGCTACAGTCGCTACAGCTCCACCTACTGAAGTGCTTCCAATCAGTCTGTAAATGTTTCCATGCCTCTATCTCTTTATAATTATAAGGGCCCCCTTTAAAACTTTACAGAACCTGCCAAAACTAGAGAACTTGCACCCCAATGCTTCGAGTGCACCAAGAGAGATCAGATTCCTCAACCTAGGATGTGCCTCACTTCTGTCAAGGTCCATTCGATCCTATCGAACATCTTGATGCGTACAGTACCAATTCCCACAACCTTGTAGGCGTAGTCATCGCCTAGAAATACCGAGCCTCCCTCATACTCCCTGTAGGAAGTAAAGACACTCTTATTTGGGCACATGTGATATGAAGCCCCAAAGTTCATGATCCACTCATCGCAGAGAGATCCAGCCTTTGACACTGTCAAGACCTCGCATACATCACTACCACCTTCGTTAGCTTCAGCGGCATTAGTTTCCCTAGAAGAATCACCTGACTTCTCCTTCTTATATTTAGGACTCTTGCAGTCCTTCTTCATGTGCCCAACTTGGCCACATCCCCAACACTTCAACTTACCTTTGCCCTTGCTCTTCGATTTGGATCTAGAACGTGACGATCCTTCACCTCGCTCAAAATTCCTTCCTCTCATAAACAGTGCTTCGGATGAGGAATTAGTATCACTGTTTTTCTGTCTCATGGCCTTCGATTGAAGGGATGAGATAACGGTCTTGACACTAATTGTGTACCTACCCACGCATAATGAGTCCCTGAGTGACTCATATGAACCAGGAAGCGAGTTTAACAGGATCAAGGCTTGATACTCGTCCTTCATCTGCTCTCCAAAATCGAGTAACTTGCAAATCAGTTTGTTAAACATGCTAATGTGGTCATCCACATCTGTCCCCTCCGCCATCTTCAAAGTGAAGAGTTGCATCGTTGGATACATGCGATTTTCTAGAGACTTCTTCGCATAGATGTTCTTTAGCTTAGTCTATGTCTCTACAGCGGTCTTCTCCTTCATGATGTTATAGAGGACGTCATCAACAAGGCACAATTGGATTGATGCCATAGCCTTCTCATCCATCTTCCTCCACTCCTTATCTTTCATCTCGGTAGGTCGCTTTCTAAGGGCGTTCACGACCCCTTGCTAAGTTAGAATGGCACGCATCTTCACCTTCTATAACTCAAAGTTGTTTTTGCCCGAGAACTTTTCAACGTCGAACTTTGTTCTTGAAGCCATGAGTTCGTTTCAGAAAACTTCTTCTTCAACCCTCCAACGATATCTCTGATACCACTTGTTGGAAATTCGGTCAGCGGAAGCACCGAAGAAGATCAAACAATCACCACACAGCCACACAGGCAATCAATGCAAAAGCACACGAATTTTACATGGAAAACCCTTGCGGGAAAAAATCACGGTACAAAGCGACACCTTCCACTATGAATTCAGATGATTATTGAGCTAGAACTACCCGAGTAGATCCCAAAGATGAATAAGGCACACCAAACTCTCAATCCTCTCTCCCAATAACCCTAATCCTATTTAGATCACCTAGGTATTGCTTAGAACAATGTCTAGTATGATTAGGAAACATACATATATAAGAGGAAACCTGAAATTAGAAACAAGTAGCGCGAAAACCGTGCAACACTATCAAATTCCTCAGACCGCATACCAATCGGGCGACCGGTCACACATAGTCCAGAGAGTTGCATGCCCACTGCCTCAACTCAGACCTGTCCCCAGACCGGTCTGAGCATCCTGCGACCGGTCGGGCGACCGGTCTGATCTACCAACGACCGGTCTGACGACCGGTCTCAAAACGTGAAAATATGTCCAGAGAGTTTGGGCTTCAAACTGCACAATCTATCCACTGGCCGACCGGTCGGTGGACTCTGATGTTGCACAGTAATGAGGCCTTCACAACAAATACATGATACAACTAATTCAGTATAAGCTTCCCATACGAGGTGGTCGGCAAATAGAAAAATCCTGTTGAAGTCAAGCAAACGATCGGGATTCTACAACCAGATGTTTCAACATGTAGGGCAGTCTAGTACTCCAATTAGACATTGATTCATTATAACGAGTTAAATTATCAATTTAAAAATGTACTGGAAGGGGTCCACATTGGATCGTTTATGACTCTAACAAAGCACTCTAGTCAAATGATGCTTCCATTTGATCCATGGCGAATCAAACAGAGGGTTGTAACAAAGATGACCACCATTTTAAGGGTAAGAATCATCAGAGCATTGTGATTTTTGCCCAGTGGCCTGCCAACACGAATGAATAGACTATCTAGATCAGCAATTACAAAACGATGAAAATCCATTAGTAGTGGAGAAGAGCATAGAGCTAATAAATCTTTATTATAATTATTTTAAAGAGAAAGACTAGCACAAAACCGAATAACATCTCAAGTGATTAGTAACGTTGACATCAATTCAACAATTTGGCATTCTATTTTCAATCCGCTTCTGACAATGACGAATCCTCATTCTCATTCGCATCAGCAACTAAACCCGTCCCTGATTGCTTGTACTTGTACCAATTTGCCCAGTAGAGGTAGTTGAGGAAGTTGAGGAAACTGAGGATAGCGACCAACCAGTAGAACAGATCGAGGTGGTTTGTGTTGAGGTTGTTCCCATTTAGCCAACCTTTGCTGCTGGTATAATTCTTCGTCGCGGCATTGACGATTTTGACTAACACAGAACTGAAGAAATACCCAAGAGCCATGGAGCACCAAGCAAATGCAGTGCCCAACGATCGAAGCCCTGTTGGAGCTTGGCTGTAGAAGAACTCAAGTAACCCCACGAAGGTGAAAAGATCTGCGATCCCAAATATAAAAAACTGGAAGCTCAACATGAACACACTCATGGGTAATTTAGTCATCAATGGGTTGGCAGAGACGAGATCGTGTTCCTTTGCCACGTCCTTACGCTTTGATTCTACAATCGCCGCCGTGGCCATCGAAAAGATGGACAGGACTAATCCAACTGCCACACGTTGTAGGTGGGTGATCCCAGTTTCGAGTCCTGTTAGCTTTCTTGCAAAGGGAACAAACACCCTATCATAGATGGGTGTGAGGATGACGATAAAGGTCATGGGAATGATGGGTAATGAAGCGGCCGGTATCTTGAGGCTCCCTACCTTGTTATCCATTGTAATCCCTTGTTGGATCGAAAATGTCTGGAGCTGAGCAAGACATGTGTTCATCAACAAAGTACTCGCGAAGATGGGGACCATCCTCAGTAGGATCTTCACCTCTTCAACACTTGTGACTGTGCATAGCTTCCATTCACTAATGTCGCCTACAAGAGCTTCTTCATTTTGGGGCAGGATTGCAGCCTTGTCTAAGAACCTAAATTGTTGTGTGTGGCAGAGTCTCTCCTTATCTGAATTGTTGCTGGTCTTCTCTTCGTACAACTGAGATTCATTGCCTGGTAGGTCAAGATTGCGGTTCCTTAAGGCCGCTATGAGGACCTGAAGGATCTTAGTGAAGGGACTTCCTTCTGGTATCTTATTGCGATACCTGGTGTAGCCCAACGCAACAATGAGGAGGCCAAGAAAGATGGAAGATGTTGAAATGGACAGAGCAATGTCCCATCCCTTGTTGTCCTGAAGCCAGACGAGGAAGGTCACACCAATGGAAGAGCCTACGCAGAGACTAAATAGGAAGAAGTTGAAGAAGGAAGAGATGTGCCTGCGCTCCTTTGAATCATTCTCATCAAACTGATCAGCGCCTAAGGTTGGCAAGGTTGCCTTTAGGCCTCCCGATCCCAATGCAATCAGATAGAGGCCAGAGAAAAGGACAGCAGCCTTCCTTCCACGAACATGTTGGCAGTTTGCAAGTGGATTGAATATTTCACATGGTGGCTCTTGAAGCGACTTCACGCGGGCTTGGATGGTGAGTAGCAAGAAGCCCTGACAATTAACCAAAGAAATATTCATATGCTTGAATAGGAAGGTATCCCCTGTTTGGAACCTATCAGGGATAGGTATTGTGAAAAAAAAAAAAAAAACCACACCATCTGATATTACAAAAATAGTAGCCAATTTTTGAGATGAAGTACAATGGAAAAATAGTCAAAATTATTACAGCAACTTAATACTTCTGTTGACATGATTATAATAATGAGACATTTTTAGGCAGCATTTTTATCATATTATATTTTCCCAAAAGGTTTCAAACAAGGCCTATAGGTGAACTCGAGAGAAAGCATTAACTTTTGTAAGCATTTCACCAGAGAGCATGACTTACCAATAATTCAAAGGAGCCAAAGACAAGAAGGGTCTTTGATCTCGTGAGATAGGCATCAGAGATGAAGGCCCCCACCAAAGAGAGTAGGAAGGTTGTTCCCATATAGTTGGTCAATGTGTCGGCCGATTCTGACATGCTGTAATGCATGTGCAAGTAGAAATATGTTATCAAATTTGCCGACGTCCCAAGGTTTGCCATGTTCTCCAGAGCCGCCATAACTTTACTCATTTACCACATGTATAAGATAAGGAAGAGGCATTAAAACAGATATATCAAACAGTAGATTAATTACTAGACTCCTGAGTTAGAAATAGAACTGATCACTTGGCATGGCAGCCCATATTTCCCACCAACATACCACTTGTGTAGGACATCTATGCAATATAAAGGTGTTGTTGTGATGATCGCCTATCTTGAAAATTAAGCTGAACCACTCATTAGGTGGGCCAAACCTCTACATTGAGTTAGAACAAAGTCAATTGTCCATTAATTCCAACAGTGCACCCCTCCTGAGTAGACCGGCCTGATGTTTGCGCCAAATGATCTTCATGGTGGGTCATACTAGGGATATCCAATGCGGTATCAAAATGTTTAGGTATCATGCCAGTCTGAATCAGTTAAAAGGATTTTTTTTTTCGTGTGTGCGCGTGCGCGCGTATGTGTTTTCGCAGATAGATAGAAGGCATGGCATGTGTATATGCATATACATACCAAAAACGAAGATGGTTGCCTTAATTCCCCCATGCCTAAATTTATTAACAGGGTTACCCTTGTAATCAACAAAACCATCTACTGTGCTTGACACAACCCCCTTTTCACCATCCTTGGAGATTTCCATGCTTTTCTCCTGTAATGTTTATGAAAAAAAAAAAAATGAGTAAGAGAGAATCCATTAATGTCGTTGAAAATAAAACCTACACCCATTTCGTTTTTCTTTTCTGATAAAAATAGAAATTTGGCAAGACTTTAGAAGTTCGTAGAATAGTCATAGATCAACTAAAAATATTAAATGATAAAATTCAAGAAATTGCAATCTAAACACTTGTGAAACAGTGAAAATATATAAAGTCCAATTCGTCATAGAAATAATAAATACTTTAAAGTATCAAATAAGACCACAATGATGAGTATGTAATTGAATAAATGAAAGTATGAATTTTTTTTTCGTTGGGTGGAACATGTCCTAAAATCTAAATCATTTTTAGTAGAAAACTTGGAAGAAACAAAATCCTCATTCACAAAAGAGGGACTAATACCATTGTTTGAGATTGAGGGAAAGTGAGTGCGTTTTTTGAATATAGGAGAAGCAGGAAAATGTAGTTGAGGGATAGAATGTGGGAACTTATTTATATAGGGAGATAGAAGTTCTCTTTGCAAGGGAATGGACAAGAAGAGGGGAGATACCTTACAACTAATTTTGGAGAAGTAGAATTATAGATGTGGATTTTTGGGTTTATTTACTTTTGGATTCTTCTATGCAGAATGAATTTCTTAACACTTCAGATGTGAAATTATTGATGTGCCCTTTATCATTTTGAGTAGTGGGTGGATACTCTATGGTATGAGAAGAGGCTAGATCCATTACAAATGTTTCTAGGATAAGCTTGATAAATAAATTGATATTTGAGGCCCCATGTGGTTTTTGTCTTTTATCCCTTCACATTCAATCCATCCATCATGTGCACCCCATCCTATTCTCCTTTGATCCCAAAATGCATGTTGATTAAAACTTAAATGGGCCATGCAATGTAAAATCATGCCTTAAACATCTACAACATCATGTTGTGACCCACTTGAGTTTTGGAATGGCCTGATTTTTCGAGTGGCCATTTATCCCAGTTGGATGCATCATTTGAATGGATTAGACGGTGTGGTGTGTACAAAATAATTTGGGCCTCGCATAGAATCTGAAAGGATTTTATACTGGGCGGCCCCATCCCAACTGTTCCTATAGTGTGGCCCACATGAATTTAGGGGAACATCAGGGGCACGGCATGATGGATAGATTAAATCGTTAGAACATCATTGTGGGCCCAACACGTCAATTTGTTTGCTTATTGCAGAAACGTTTGTATTCGGTCCACCATCAAAGAGGCCTTGACATTGCAAAACATCAGGGGCACGTCAATTTGTTTGTTTATTGCAGAAACGTTTGTATTCGACCCACCATCATAAAGGCCCTGATATTGCAAAACATCAATTAAAAACGTATGAGTTTTGCCGGATCACATAAATTCCGTAGCAAAATAATGTTAGAACAAGAAAGGGGTACTTTAGTCATACTCAAAAGAGAATGAGAGAACGTTTGCCATTCTTCATACATTAAACATATTTTGCACTCACTAATAGATTCCCAATATTAACGTTTGTGAATTATGAGCTTTGCAAGCCCTTGCGCGTGCGAGTCAGCTAATGCACGTGCCAAAACATATGCAAACGTTGCACACATATGAAATATCCAAGCCACCCATCATATGAATCTCACCGTGCAGATGCTAATGCTGAAAGATAAACGTGATCCACTCATTAGAAATAAATGAACAGGTTAGAAAATTTGGACTGGTTTTTTCAAAGCCTTACAATTTTTATGCTAATTGTGGCCTACCTAGCTACTGGACGGACCTGATTCTTGCGATAGTAAATCTACATGGTGGTATGCTTACGATGGAGGGCTAAGATATTTCAGCCGTGTGCCATGCACGCTATCTGTAATGGCATGTTCACTAACTTCTACACGAGCGTAGCTCATTATTATATAACCAATGTCATTGCAGAGTGAGTTTTATATGCAATAATAAGGCAGATACCATTGGTTGGCTGATTTGGGGTTTGCATTCCGTTTGAGATTTGCTCCAATACCATATATCGAGACTATTTCTGATGGATTCGGTTTTCTTTTTGAATGACCTTTCTGTTTTTTTGATCGGGCTTCCTTTTGGCGAATGCTGAAGATAATTTTGAAATTGAATATTTCAACACTTTGATTATATAAAGGTTATGATAACCATTCACGTTCATAGAAGACGATACCGGATCGTATTGCAATAATTTAGGACGACACCGACACCGGTGGGTGTGTACCATGATTAACTGGGTGGGTGCGTTGCATGACTAACCAAAAAAAAAAAAAGCCTCTTCTCTTTTCTTCCATGGGCTTAGATGAAGTATGGAATTTTATACAATAGTTTTTATGTATTGATGGAGAGACCACATGACTAGTTAGGTTGACATAAGGCCGTCGAATTTGAGTTTTAAAAAAAAAAAAAAAACAAAAAAAAACATGAAAAACATTAAAAAATTAGAAGCCTAGGGCTATGCCTATGCCCACACACCTGTAAAATCTGCAAATGCATTCCAATGCCCACATACATTCATCCGATGTCCACAACCATTCTCACTTCGATATCCACTTTCATTCATCCAATATCCACAACCATCCATTCATCCAATATCTACAAATATCAATCAAATTGCATTAAATATATATCCTCAACTTCCTTAAAACAAGGATTCCATGTACAAGTTGAAAACCAACAATCTATAATACAAATTCTAAACCAATAATTTTATAAGTAATTATTATCATACAAGTCCGTAGTCAATGTCAAATATCTTCTTACAATATACGGGGTAGATGTTCTATCAAATTACTGAATTGAGAAAAAGAAAATAACATACGATTAGAAAGGGATATTCTATATAAAGAATAAATATAATATGTAATATTTAAAGTCTTATAGGCAACATATGTGCAAGATATGGTGTTCTTGATCATCTATTCATGCATGTGGGTCAATATTTATCTACCCAAGTCGAGCAGACTCGAAGATGCTATGCAGCAGTTTTTTAGCGATTGCTTGAGCGAAACTTATACTAATCTTACTCTCCAGGTCTGTTGTGGCAACAAAAGGGAAAAGAATATAAGAAGATTGGCTTCTTCGAGTTTTTATTTCCAATACCACCCATTCCAAATGATCTCATCTAAATTTAAAAAAAAAAAAAAAAAAATCATTAGCATTGTTTTTTAGAACTATGCATAATATATTTACAAGAGGTTTCGGGCTTCAGCATCTGCTTCGTCAAGAAAATGTCCATGCATGTCATTCACCATAGTGGTCATCCTTGAGAATGCATCTTTGTTACCGTTACTAATAGATGTACTAGCCTCGACGATTACAAGAATTTTGTCCCACTTTTCTCAATGGTAGATCCACATTGTGTAAGATGTATTGATATCATGACAGATTAAATGGTCGACAATGTCCTTTAGACTTTTCCTCAATCTTGACACATTATGACATTTGTCACAAGGATAATATAAAAGTTCATCGACCCCTAAACTCTGACGATTTTCAGCCAAGTGTGCAAAAATTCCTCCACACTTTTGAGGTGTTCATTCGATAGCATAGGTTCATTCATCCACTCTTTGCTTGGAATCACAGGCGTCAAAGACATCATCTTCAATCAGAGAGGATAAGAGTAAATGCATGAAAATGAAATGAAATGGGAGTAAATAGCAATGTAAATGAAATCCTCTTTTTAAGAGAGGATTTGGAAGTAAATGGGGTGAAATGCCTTTTTGGGCTCCCTTGGAGAGTTGCACCTGTGAACAAAGGTGCCACTACGTATATGTCCAACATACACATAGCATGTTGAGGGTATTTCACAACAATTTAATTGTTGGCTATATCACTAAAATCACACCAATAAAATGATCTAAAGCTATCTAAAGGTTGGTCATCTAAATGGACAGTTGACAAGTTGCTTGTTTGTAATCCTTACATTTGTGGCCCACCCAAGGCTTGAAATTTCCTCATTTTTTTTGCCAACATATATATTTCAATAGGCTTATAATTATAATCATTTTGTTAAATATCACATATTTAAACTAATTTGAGATATTAAAGCTGATTTGTTGAAATGGTAAGAGCGATATCCCATCCCTTGTTGTCCTTAATCCAAACAAGGGCATGCCCAGGCAAGAGCCAACAGCAATGCTAAATAAGAAGTAATTAAAGAAGGAAGAGATAAGCCTGCGCTCCTTTGGATCATTCTCGTCGAGCTGATTGGCGCCTACGGTCGGCACAGTTGCCTTTAGTCCTCCTAATCCTAATGCAATCAGATAGAGATCCCGAGAATAGCATAGTAACTTTCCTTCCGTGAACATGTTGGCAGTTGGCAAGCGGACTGAAAGTGACTTCACATGTGCTTGAATGGTGAGTAGCATGCAACCCTAGCGGCAGTAACCAAAGAAACATGCATATGCTTGAAAAACAGATATAGTAATATAAAGGGGAAAAAAAACACCGTCTGACATGTGCTGTGATTACGAACAACTCCACACAAGCAGCTGACTTCTTGAGATAGTGTAGTCGAAAAAACAGTTAACCCCTATTCGATAGACGGCTAAAAATGATAACATCTCATTTTACTTTATTAAAACCATGTGTTAAAAATTTTGATCTCTAATAATAATGAGTTCATATCAATAGTAATTATATATGCATTAGAGATCAACATAAATGCAACGATTTAATACTTCTGCTAATATGGTTATAATGATAAGACATTTTAGAGGGCATTTCTTCTTCTTCTTTTTTCGTTTTTCTTTTTTCTTTTCTTTTTTTTGAAAGTAAGAAAGAACCAACTCTCTTATTACCAACTCATGGCAAAGCACGAAGAAATACAAATGAAAAAATGGATATATAATCCTATATTTACTCCAAAGGTTCCAAAAAAAGGCCTGTGTTAACAGAAATTCACATATGGGGTTAACTAAAAGATAGCTTCATGTTAACTTTTGTAAGCATATTTTGCTGAAGAGTAGACTTACCAATAATTCAAAGGAGCCAAAGATTAACAGTCTTTAAGCTTGTGATGTAGGCGTCGGAGATGAAGTGGCACAGACGTCGGCAGTGGTGAGATCAATCTACATCTATCTCATGTGATATACACTCTGAATCCACAGAGCAATCTAGAAACCCTCAACTAGCACTTCGAATCCACCAAGAAAGGAGAAAAGCAAAGCTTTATTTCATAATAAAATTGTAGAATATGCTTTAACACGAAAATAAAAAACTTTAAGTACCCTAAGTAATCTTCGAAACCCTAAAAACAGAGATTAACAAGAGTTGGTCTCAAAAAGGAAACAAAACAGAAAAGTTTGGATTTGCTCGTGCAACAGAATCCTGGGGGGTCGGGAGACCGAAGATTAGTCGGGCGCCCGACGATGATTGGGCGCTAGTTCAGGCGACCGACAAGGCACCTGACAATCCCGAAAAATGTCCAGAGAGTTCTATGGACAAAATTGGCCCATTTTAAGCGACTGAGGTGAAACGGTCGGGCACCAGTTCGGTCAGATAGTGTCCAGAGAGTTTAGTCTGTATTTTGGGCTAGGGTTTGGGCGACCGAAAATCAGTCAGGCACCTGAACCCTATAATGTTGCTTGGGGTCCTTCTTATGGTCAATCCGGGCCATGTACTCCTCAACTACCCTCTCTACATCATGAAGGCCCCCACCAAAGAGAGTAGGGATCGAGCTACCTCCTATATAGCTAGTCAACAGGTCGGCCAAGTCCAACAAACTATAATGCATGTGTAAGTTGAAATATGTCACCAAGTTCACAGCTGTCCCAAGGTTTGCCATGTTTTCAAGAGCCGCTATGACTTTATTCATTTAACCATATGTATAAGACAAGAAACATATGTTAGACATGAGATTAATAACTAGACACCTATGTCCCAAATAAAAGAACCAATCACTACTATGCCGGCCCATATTTCCCACCAACATGCCCCTTGTGCATGACATCTATGAAGTGCAATTAAAGGATAGGTCCTATTAGTGAATACCACTGTTTTGACAATTAGGCTGAACATCTCAATAGGTGCGTTCCACCCTTATGTTGAGTCAGGACGATGTTGAGGTGTGGAGCAAATCACACCAGTTTACCAACCAGAGGTGGTCGGGCACCCAACGGTTAGTGGACCGGGCACCCGATGCCCAGGGCAGGCATTCGACCAAGTTTGGTCGGATGCCCAAAATTCGAGTGTTCTCTCACATTAGTCGCTGGACATGTTTCACACTGGGCAGGCACCCGACCAAGCCTGACCGGGCACCCAACTGGACGCGAATAGTTTCATGGGGTTTCTTATTTTGAGTTTCTATTTTTGGGTTATGCTATATAAAGGAGTGTAATTCGATATTAGGGTATGCTATTAGGTTTTCTATACGTCCAAGGTGAGAAAGAGATAAGAGGTTAGCAAAAAGGGTCATCTTTGTGCATAGGAGCATCGAAGAAGGTGAGTATTATACTTGTAACTTTATTTACTTCATAGTGGAGTTTTGCACTGTGGTTTTTTACCCTTGTTGGGGTTTTCCTACGTAAATTGTCTTTTGGATTGTTGGTTTGTTTCAATTCCGCTTCTAATTGTTATTTCTACCTGTTTATCGTTTGTGGGTGAGACTGGATATTGGATCTCGGTTCATCGACGTTATTGGCGTGCTACGCAACAACTAGTATCAGAGCTATTGGTTTAGTTCAAGTGGGAGCGATGACGGAAGAAGGGAAGACACAAATTGCGAAGTTTGATGGTTCAAACTTTGCCTCCTGGAAGATGCAGATGGAGGATTATCTGTATAAGAAAAACCTTTATGTTCCTCTAGAAAGAAAAAAGAAGAAACCAAAGAAGATGACAGATGATAAATGGTCTTTAGTGGATCAGAAGGCTTTAGGAACAATCCGACTCTCTTTGTTTAAGAGTGTCGCCTTCAACATATCCAAGGTGAAGACCACAAAAGAATCGATGCAAGCTCTAGCTAAGATGTATGAGAAACCATCAACGTCCAACAAGGTTCATCTCATGAAACGGCTCTTCAACATAAAGATGTCAAATGGTGGGGGCATGGCTGAACATCTAAACGAGTTCAATACAGTCATGAGCCAATTGGAATCCGTTGGCATCACTTTTGATGATGAAGTCAGGGTGCTATTGGTCTTGTCCGGTTTACCAGACAGTTGTGATGGTTTGGTAATTGTCGTGAGCAATTCTTCAGGGTCTACAAAGTTGAAATTCGATGATGTAGCGGGTCTAATTCTCAGCGAAGAATCTAGAAGGAAGGCATCGGGAGTTTGTTGAGCTCTTAATTGTGCATATTTTAACCCCAATTCATCACTCATTATGCATGGTTTTCATAATTTAAAGACTAATCAAATACATGTTTTGTGGTTGTAGGAATGAGAGTTACTTTGCCCAATTGATGACGAAAAGAGCTGATTTAGAACCTTGGATGAAGACCCAAGGAGGGCTGAAGGAAGAAGGAAGCAAAGAAAGAAGCAAAGAAAGAAGAAAATAGAAGAAAGAAAGGAAGAAAACAAGAAGAAACAGAGACCGACCGGTCTTGACCGGTCGGCCAAGGAAGCCCGACCGGTCTTGACCGGTCGGCCATGCTTGCTGGAGTAATGCCAAAGAGGGCCTGACCGGTCGTGACCGGTCGGCCAGCCCTGTCCGACCGGTCGTGACCGGTCGGCCATGCAAGTTTCAGATTCCAGTTTCTAAAACAGCAATGTATTCCCGCACCTAGTTTTTCGGACCAGTTTTCTAGGCCGATCTTGATGATATTTGGAAATCCAACACATCCATGTCGAAGAGGAGCTCGACACCGAACTAACCCAAGTGGTTTCGTGTCGATCGGAGCTACGGATTGATCGTGGTGGCCAAAACAATACGAACTGTCCAGAAAGTTCCAGATTTCGCTGTTCCACTCTGGGCCGGTCCAGGTGGCCCATCATTGATGATATGAAGAATCTACTTTGACCATCTTTTAGACCACATCCATATATGAATAACCACAAAAGTTTCAGATCAAAAGGGTGTGTGGTTTGATCGTACCGGTTGAAGAAAGATGGACCATCCAGAAAGCTCCAACTGCGCAGAGTTTATAAAAGCCCTAATTGTTCTAATTTTCGGACCACATTTTGAGATCGTTTTGGACAATCTAATCCGTCTATCATGTAGAGGAGGAAGTTTTCTACTCATTTTCAAAATTTGAGATCAATCCGACCTCTGTACACTCCGCAGCGTTGAAAGCAAGATGACTGGTTCTGAAGGTACCCGAAGTGCGCGATTTTGAGAGGCGGTCGGTGATGTGATTGGTGGGCCTATTCAGAGGACAATCTTGGAAATCTAAATCATCTATTTGGAAGATCACATTACAAGGAAGCTACAAACCAAATTTGAAGGCAATCCGACCATTGGTTAAGCCTTACCAAGCGAAACAAATTCTGCTATGTTGCTGTACTAGTGCTGCACTATAAAAGGAGGTGCTCTCTTCTATTCCAGGGCAACCAAGGATGTGGGGAGCAAGGAGTTCAAGTCATAGGAGGCTTCCTAGCCTCCTCCAGCTAGTTTTTCTTACTTTTCTTAGTTCTAGTTCTAGTTTTTAATATGCTTTTTATTAGCTAATCTCTTAGCTAGAGCTAAGAGGTGAACCTTATAGTTTTCTTAGATTGTTTAATTCGTTTTATTGGTTTTAAGATTGGTTTTCATGATTATGAACTAAGGTTTGAAGTTTATACAAGTTTTTAAGTAATTTTTCTTAGTCTTGTGATGACTCACGGATGTTTGGATGAATTACTTAGCCTCTTAATTCGTTTGCAACAGTCTAGACCTGTATGATCTGAGGAATCGGAGTGCGCTCTAGTACTAAGCTCTTCATGAAGGGACTTCCTACCAAAGTTCTATTTTTCTGTTTTTCTGGAATATGTATGGACTGTGTATGTGATTTGAATCCAGTTCAAGTCCTGATCTAGCCTTGTCTTGTGAGAGGACTTGAGGATGGTTATGATTGTGAACTGGACCTTTTGGAAAGGGGAATGACCTATGCAATTGAGCATGCTCAGCTCAGCCTACATTGAGTGAATCCTATGCATAGAACTTACATATGACAGACTGTTTGGTTTAACAGCTCTATCATCCGACTAGATAGACAGGAATGTCGATTCTAGTTGAGAAAGTAAGAAACCATAGCGAATTATGCATCTAAGAAGAGCTATAAGTGAATCCTTGATGCTCTAGTTATCTTTTCATTATTAGATTTTCTATTTTATGTTAAAAATCAATTTCACAAACCTCTTTGATTCTAGTTATTAGGATAGTTGGAATTGTTTACTTCCTTCCCTGTGGATCGACCTCGGTCTTACCGAGATTATTACTACATCGCAACCCTACACTTGGGGAAGCGAACAAGTTTTTGGCGCCGCTGCCGGGGAAGAGGTTAAACGGTTCTAATTGTTCTAGTAACTATAGAGTAGTCTTAGTTTGGTAGGATTTTCAGTTTTTATAGAAGAAGATTTTCTGATTTTTTTTTTTTCTAGATTACTAATAATTTTTTTGTTGGATTTTGTAGGACATTGTTACTGACATATATCTCGCTCTATTGGGTAACATCTCTCCATCTCCCTTCTTTTTGTTCTTTTTTCTAGATTAGGGTAGTTCCAACTCTTTAAAATCTCATTATGGCTGATTGGAAGTGTGGTGCTTATGCATACCTTTTGGAAGATGAGATAACAGACCATGAAATTGAAACTCTTTATGATTGGAACCATTATAAGCATAAGTATTTTTCTAAGACTCAATCTACTTCTAATACTTCCCCACGTAAGACGATGCGTGATTACATTAATGAAAACAATACACATATTAAGGCACAACGTAAGGCAATGGGAGAGTATCGGAAAGAGATGAATAATGTTCCACCGGTTAGGACAATGTATGATCACTTGTATGGCTACACATATCAACAACCATCTAAAAGCCCAACATATGACATGCATAATCCAAATTGGTGGGAGCATCAAAATTTCAACTTGGAAGATGAGCCAACCATGGATGCCAACAACTATCCTCAAGAGTTTCTTTCTCATAAGCCGCAACCGACGCGAACTCTTGAGGATGTGCTGCAAGAGTGTATGGAAACAACTAAGCAATGCATACAAAACCTCTCGCCATCTCAAAATATTGAACCCAACATTGGGAACACCGAATCAATCCCCAACAATGAGGAGGATGAGGTTATCCAAACCCAACCTTCTCTAGATTTAATGACTAAACTTCTAGAGGGTATTGATCTCAGTGATCCCACCATTACCATCGATTATGGTAAATCAACTATCTCTTTTAGCTATTCCGATTTGAATGATGAAGAGATTTCAAGGACGGTTGACGAACCCGAGGAATCTACAAAATCTGAAAGTGATAGTTTGATTGCCTACAATGAGGGTTTGAAGGATGATTGTGAGTCCATGATTTGCTCTTCCAAAGGGCCGAATGTTTTTGAATCACCGAAAGATATTCTTGCTAGAGAGATGGCCGAAGTCGATATTTTTAAGTCCTTCCACCAACAACACATGCCAGATTATATTGTGGAAGAACTCCCTTGGGTTGAAAATTCTGCTTCTTTGGATGATGGGGTGGCACAATCTGAAATTTCAAAAGATCAACCAATGCTAGATGATGTGCTTACCACTAAATCTGAAAATTTTTCTTTGGAAGACCTCCCCTCTATAGAGGAGGAATTCCTTACCCTTGAAACAGAATTTCCTCAATCACTTGGGGAGAACGAGGACCCTTCATTCGACTCTCTCGATTTCCTAATGGAATGCATGACCCACCCCTATGATCTGGATGATGAGATGATTAAGGAGTTGGATAGTTTGTTAGACATGGTGTCGGTGCCTGAAGAACACCATTCCACTGATTTACACTCTTTACCATGGTTTGTGGAAGCACCATGCAAATCTGAATTTGTGGAGGAGACAATCCAAACTGAAAAATACTTAATGAATGTCTCTCCACCATCATGGGTTCTTCAACCCATTGAAAATTCTGATTGGGAGGACCCGTTTTTAATCAATTACAACCCAATTCAGAACTTGAGGAGATATCTTTTTGCTGCTCTTATCTCCTCCTTACATGCGTGTGGTGCATACTATGATTGGACTTTCATGAAGAAACGCACACATGTATACATTCAAGCAGGACTTTGGATGGTCCTCATGAGAAACCTATTGAAATTCATGAAGATCTTGCTCAAATTTGATCATGTAGTCGATCAGACTAATCAAAGGTAGGTAGGTAGGTTAGGATTTCTTTCTGCATTTAGGATTGAATAAGTCTCATTGAGACAATGGAAGATGCTAGAATTGATCAACTTGCTACCTCAGGTACTCTCGTTCTCACTCTCCTTTGTTTTGTGTCATTGCTCTCATGTCATGCATATTGCATATCTTATTACATTGAGGACAATGTAAGATTTTGGTTGGGGGGTGAGATTCCTTAGATGAATCTACTAGCTTTTGTGACATTTCGAGCAATTATGTAGAAAATTTTCGATTTTTCTAAAATTCAAAACTCTTTTGGAAAACGTTGTTTCTATGCATTCAAGATGATACGAGTATAAGAAGAGGAGATACGAAGTGAGTGATGTTGCAAGCTTTGAATTTCTTTTAATATAATGGTTTTATATGTGAATTCCCCTATTTATGTGAGTGATAGAAAATTTGAACACTTTTACACCTAGTTCACATTACACGATTTTCATGGGTTGAAAGGATTATGTGATTTGTGGATTAACTATACTTTGATTTAAGGTGTTGAGAAACCAAGCTGGGGTACTTTGTCCATCCTTGTCCATGGGAAAATAACGAAAGATATGGATTTCTAAAAATCCTATCTAATTTAAAAAGAAAAAGGAAAAGGAAGGATGAAATTGGGAATGATGGAAAAATGGTGGAAAATTCCGATTAGGGCTACCTACTACCAACCGGGGGATGGTCTACCCGTAACCGAAGCCGGAAATGGGACATAGTGTGAAAGTCGTCGGAAGGACGGTAAGACAAATTCCTGTCATAGGCTTGTTGTTGCTCTGTGCACCTTGAAATCCATAGTTTAGTTGATCTATGAGGAAGATGAGCCCAGAAACTCATGAGATGAACTTTCACTATGCACACTAGGGTGAATTTGTTCAAGTTCTTCTATTTATCAATCAATCAGTGGGAATTTCATATAAATACTTATTATGTTCTAAGATTTTAAGGTTTCAACTTCTATCACCTAATTTCTCTGATTTTCATGCTTGTGTGTCTTGGAATGTATAGAAGAATAGTTTCTAGAGGAGAGTTGGATTTGGAGAATGAAACTTGTTTCACGCATGTTTTGCTCGGGACTAGCAAAATGCTGGTTGGGGGGTGTGTTGAGCTCTTAATTGTGCATATTTTAACCCCAATTCATCACTCATTATGCATGGTTTTCATAATTTAAAGACTAATCAAATACATGTTTTGTGGTTGTAGGAATGAGAGTTACTTTGCCCAATTGATGACGAAAAGAGCTGATTTAGAACCTTGGATGAAGACCCAAGGAGGGCTGAAGGAAGAAGGAAGCAAAGAAAGAAGCAAAGAAAGAAGAAAATAGAAGAAAGAAAGGAAGAAAACAAGAAGAAACAGAGACCGACCGGTCTTGAACGGTCGGCCATGCTTGCTGGAGTAATGCCAAAGAGGGCCTGACCGGTCGTGACCGGTCGGCCAGCCCTGTCCGACCGGTCGTGACCGGTCGGCCATGCAAGTTTCAGATTCCAGTTTCTAAAACAGCAATGTATTCCCGCACCTAGTTTTTCGGACCAGTTTTCTAGGCCGATCTTGATGATATTTGGAAATCCAACACATCCATGTCGAAGAGGAGCTCGACAGCCGAACTAACCCAAGTGGTTTCGTGTCGATCGGAGCTACGGATTGATCGTGGTGGCCAAAACAATACGAACTGTCCAGAAAGTTCCAGATTTCGCTGTTCCACTCTGGGCCGGTCCAGGTGGCCCATCATTGATGATATGAAGAATCTACTTTGACCATCTTTTAGACCACATCCATATATGAATAACCACAAAAGTTTCAGATCAAAAGGGTGTGTGGTTTGATCGTACCGGTTGAAGAAAGATGGACCATCCAGAAAGCTCCAACTGCGCAGAGTTTATAAAAGCCCTAATTGTTCTAATTTTCGGACCACATTCTGAGATCGTTTTGGACAATCTAATCCGTCTATCATGTAGAGGAGGAAGTTTTCTACTCATGTTCAAAATTTGAGATCAATCCGACCTCTGTACACTCCGCAGCGTTGAAAGCAAGATGACTGGTTCTGAAGGTACCCGAAGTGCGCGATTTTGAGAGGCGGTCGGTGATGTGATTGGTGGGCCTATTCAGAGGACAATCTTGGAAATCTAAATCATCTATTTGGAAGATCACATTACAAGGAAGCTACAAACCAAATTTGAAGGCAATCCGACCATTGGTTAAGCCTTACCAAGCGAAACAAATTCTGCTATGTTGCTGTACTAGTGCTGCACTATAAAAGGAGGTGCTCTCTTCTATTCCAGGGCAACCAAGGATGTGGGGAGCAAGGAGTTCAAGTCATAGGAGGCTTCCTAGCCTCCTCCAGCTAGTTTTTCTTACTTTTCTTAGTTCTAGTTCTAGTTTTTAATATGCTTTTTATTAGCTAATCTCTTAGCTAGAGCTAAGAGGTGAACCTTATAGTTTTCTTAGATTGTTTAATTCGTTTTATTGGTTTTAAGATTGGTTTTCATGATTATGAACTAAGGTTTGAAGTTTATACAAGTTTTTAAGTAATTTTTCTTAGTCTTGTGATGACTCACGGATGTTTGGATGAATTACTTAGCCTCTTAATTCGTTTGCAACAGTCTAGACCTGTATGATCTGAGGAATCGGAGTGCGCTCTAGTACTAAGCTCTTCATGAAGGGACTTCCTACCAAAGTTCTATTTTTCTGTTTTTCTGGAATATGTATGGACTGTGTATGTGATTTGAATCCAGTTCAAGTCCTGATCTAGCCTTGTCTTGTGAGAGGACTTGAGGATGGTTATGATTGTGAACTGGACCTTTTGGAAAGGGGAATGACCTATGCAATTGAGCATGCTCAGCTCAGCCTACATTGAGTGAATCCTATGCATAGAACTTACATATGACAGACTGTTTGGTTTAACAGCTCTATCATCCGACTAGATAGACAGGAATGTCGATTCTAGTTGAGAAAGTAAGAAACCATAGCGAATTATGCATCTAAGAAGAGCTATAAGTGAATCCTTGATGCTCTAGTTATCTTTTCATTATTAGATTTTCTATTTTATGTTAAAAATCAATTTCACAAACCTCTTTGATTCTAGTTATTAGGATAGTTGGAATTGTTTACTTCCTTCCCTGTGGATCGACCTCGGTCTTACCGAGATTATTACTACATCGCAACCCTACACTTGGGGAAGCGAACAGAGTTTCAGGAGATTCGGGGAATGCTTTAAACGTTGATGGAAGAGGAAGATCATTGAATAAAGGTGGCAATAAACACGGGCGTTCTAAGTTGAAGAAAAGTCCAAGGGACCAAAAGATAAGGATGGGTGCTAGCATTGCGGGAAGAATGGGCATATGAAACGTAATTGCAGGGCGCTTAAGAAACAAGAAGGAAGCTCTCAATGTAGGAAGGATTCAGTGAATCTTTCTGAGGAGAGTGACATAGAGGTGTTACTTTTGTCTCTTGATGTGCAGAATGAGTCTTGGGTTATAGACTCAGGTGCTTCGTTTCATGCTACTTCGTCAAAGGAAGTTCTTCGTGCTTATATGTCAGGTGACTTTAGGAGAGTCTACCTGGGTGATGATGAGCCATGCAGTATTGTTAGCAAGGGAGACGTTCACATAAGTCAGAAAGATGGAATGGTCTTGATGTTGAAGGATGTCAAACATGTATCGAGTTTGAGAAGGAACCTGATCTCAGTGGGGCAATTGACCGATACCGAATATGTAACGACATTCACTAGTGATTCCTGGAAGGTCACAAAAGGTGCATTGGTAATGTCAGGCCCTAAATTCGGTTCTCGACATCCATTTGCCGTAACCCGAATTCAGAGGTGGCAGCCTCCGTAGTACTCCAATGTCGGATCCTAACCCCACACGCCAGGTTCCGATCCTGGGATACCACAAGGAGGATTTTAGGGTCTGAATTTTTTTTGAAACATAAGCATCATCATATGAGTACCATCAAAGACAAGCACAATATTTCCACTAAGTCATTTCGTTTACATACAGTACTGAAAGGTAAATACACAATGCGTAAATATAAAAACTGTGCATGATCCGGCACCTTCTGCTATTGCACTCCCAACTCCAACTCAACGTTGCTGATACACTCTGGTATAACCTGCAGCGTAACAAACGCGCATAAGCTTCGAACGAAGCTTTGTGAGTGCGTGTGTGTGTGCACAATGCGTATGACAAGCATGATAAATATCAGAGTAAGCAGTAAAGCATGATGAGAACTTTAAACCAAGACTTCACCTAATTAGGCTACACGATCATGTGATATGAATAACCAGTCTACCACGGCTATGCAAGCATGCAATACATATAACTAGCCTACCATGACTATGCAAGCGTGCAATACAGGTAACCAGCCTACCAAGGCTATATACTCATACTATGCAATGGCCTACAGGGCCTAATGTCATATACAATGATCCAATGCATGTATGCAAATCACCACCTCTCAGTACAGTGGTCCAGATACGAACAGTCATAACGCGATCACCTAAGCAATGCAGGACTCGGAACTGGTAGCTCGCCCAGGCTTACAGCCTCGCCCACATCACACCCGCACACGTCAGGACCATCCAACACCATACAGTGATACCAATACCATCTCTGAAACGGAACATCACCGGGGTCTCACAGACCTCACTACTCACCAGTAGAATGCCAAAGCCTATCTGGTGCAATAGCGGACCTACTCACAGCTGGTCAAACTCAACCCACTTTGCCAACACTCATCCGACAGGTTAGGTCAGACCTCCTTCCAAACTGACCACGTGCAGTGAAAAACACCGCCGTTTGATATTTGGCATACTGGTGTATGATTAAACCACCCGGTCCTTGAATGGAGCACCGACCTTGGTACCAACGGGATCAGGGACTTTCACCCAGGGACATCTTTGGCATCCAGTTTAAAGATCACATATTTCTGGTGTTCTGCAAACCACGATGGAGCTGTGGTTGCAACGTAGTAACCATGCTATATGCGGCATAAGCAGACGGTGCGAAATGCAACCATGCATACAAACGTGGGACGACATGCCCGTGTAAGTCTCTAAAGAGCACCATAAAACTATAGGGTCTCAAATACAATGTCACCGTCAACTGGTAATGAACTCCACGACAATGCGACCGCTATGGCCGGTTGATGCAAGACAATCAGATGAGCCAAGCATTCATGATGCATGAGCCATGCATACAGTATGAGTGCCAACAAGTAGTCAATCTACCACGATGGCAATAAATCAATCTAGTCCAACCTATTTGAGATATGATTAAGATGAGGGGACACATATGAATGATCGAGTCATAGTGCGGGATGTCGCTAACCAGGGAATCTCGCACCAAGGGCTACAAGGTATGCTAAGTTATTCCTACCATACAGTGTAAGTCAGGATGATAGATTCCTGTCCTCGAATAGTCCCATACCTATTGGAGAGGTTTGCGATAGAGAGCACATGAATTACATTTGTGCTACTACATCTCGAATGCTTAATGAATGCGTTTATGACCTAGTGGTCCCCAACTAATAATGGTGATTCAAGATGCATACTCATGACACATGCATGGCGGTCGTTGAAGCATATAGTATATAGATCGCATAGGAGCATTCCAAACAACACTACGTGTGGCAACAGACATACTAAAAACATCATAAAAAGATAATTCACTTATAACACAAGCAAACACAAAGAGATAGGACCCTAAATGGATGGTATACAACAACACAGATGGTCCAACAATTGAAAGGTGTGGATTAACCTTCAACATTCAGATAACCCAAATGGAAAGAAAATGATTGAAGACACTACCGACACATCAGAGATAGAACCTACTTGAGCGGCAAGAGTAGAATACCCAAAATCATGCCGAGACCCATAATCATGTAGTACAGTTGAGATAAACACGATGAATGGTCTGTAAAAGGAATGTCATAAAACGGGTTGTAAGATAGACAGGTCATGACAGAGAATCATAAATGGTAGGGTGTGGACCCTCGCCTGTTCCGCTCTCCCACACGACATTCTCCCCCCTTCCTTTCGAAAAAAGAAGAAGAAGAGGTGCATGCGTGCGAATCGTCGTTTGTGCCACTGGCTTGCCTTGTTCTCGAGGGCTTTGTTTGCTTGTCGTGTTAAGCTGGATGTGTTTAAATGAGTTTATATAAGACCAGAGTCGCCACTAGCCAGTTACTTAGAATCTACAGTCGGCTAGACCCCGTAGAAAAGTTATAGAAGGGGATCTGAAGATTCCTTTCTCTAAAATGACTCCTTTTGATCTGCGGCCAGAGATTCGAGGTAAGGGATCATGGTTACAGGGTGGGAAGAGGTTAAGCACCCCACACACTGCTCGTACCGAAGTACGGTCTCTACTTCACAGAATCGAAATAACACTTGAAAGACTGTTTTAATCCTCGTATATTCTCATAGATGACATGATGCATGAATGCAGGTCTGAACAGTAAGAGTTTCTAATGGGCAGGTTTCCATTAACAGGCAAGCCCAGAGCATATGCTCGAACTGACAGGTGCTTTATGCGAGATGCATGCTGTGTGTTTGAATAATCAAAGTACTTGTAGTGATATGTACATGAATGCAGGTTTGAACAGTAAGAGTTTTTATGGGCAGGTTTCCATTAACAGGCAAGCCCAGAGCATACGCTCGAACTGACAGGTGCTTTATGCGGGATGCATGCCGTGTGCTTGAATGATCAAAGTGCTTGTAGTGAAGCAGGGGGGTTGGAAGAAAAGTAAATATTGCACTTATGCTAGATGCGAATGAGATGATGTTGGTAAAAGAGTAGCTAGATGAACGGAGGTGTCGCAAGGGTTGGCTTCGAGTGGCTGGATCAAGACTTGGATGGCTTAGGAGACTTGGACCAGTGGTCAGGCTGGGCTGGACCATGGCTGGGCTCTCCTCACTCGGGCTCTCCTTGGTGGAGGAATGGGCTAAAGGGTGGTGAAGTGGAGTGCACTCGGGCTGGCTTCGGAGGATCAGCTTGGATTGGATTTGATTGGATGTTGAAATGAGAAGGGGCAGGGGGTATTTATAGCGTTGGAGAATGGCAGAACCCGTAATTATTTTTGGGCGGCCCTCAGGGGGCCGCCCGTACGGATGCTCCTCAGGTTCCAGCGCGTGGTGCGGACATGCCTCGGGGCTGCTATTTGAACTCAGTGGGTTGACTCGATGGGTTGAGTCAGCGGGTCGACTCGGTGATTTGAGTCTGCGGGTTGACTCGGGGGGTTGACTCGGTGATTTGACTCGACCGGTTGATTCAACGAGTTGACTCAGCGAGTTGACTCAACGGGTTAACTGAGTGAGTTTGACTTTTTTATGATTTTTTTACTGGCTTTTCTTATAGGGGTTTTTCAGGCTAATGTTTAGGGGCGAGTTGTCTGGGTTCAGGCTTGAGTTAGGCTATGGATTAGGGCTTACAAGGGTGAGCTTGGCTGAGTTTGGACATGAGATTTGGGAGTATGGTCTTCCATTCATCCAGCTATCTCTACCAACAGTGTAGCCGAAGGTGGGGTGTCTACAGATGCCCCTCTTTGGTAGAGGTTGCGTGCAACCGAATGCCAAAGCGAGTGGACACCCCACTTCTGACCCGGTCATTCATAGATCATGGTCTGAAATCTTTGCTTGCAGTTGCATCTGTGCCAGTTGATTGTCTGGAAATCGATCACTCGCACATATCGCGAAAGTTTGGAGAAAACGTTGCGATTGTCCCTGCAGTTTGCTGCAACCTGGGTACCCATTGCAGCCCTTCTATTCCCGATCGGTACTAACATCAGAAAGGTACAGTAGAGCCTCTGCGTCGCTAGTCTTACGAGGTTACTGACCCTATGATTGATTGTATGCTCGATGTTTTCCCAGATCACTCTAGGAGTACTTGTTTCGCTTGACTGTCAAAGTGGTTAGTTGCCCTGCGTCATGTAGTCTTACGGGATTCTACTACGCCGACTTGGACTCAGTCAAGGTACTTCAGGCATCCACGCCTAGGTATGTGCGGGTGAACTCTTTCCACCCAATCTGCTGATTTTTATACTTGGGTTACAATTCATTGTTTCCACCTGTTCAAATGGTTTCTTTGACCGAGCCTTTTGGCTTTCATCTTTTCGTATCTTGGCATGTGGTAGACCACACTGACACTGGAGTTCAGTTCGACCGTACTTTGAGTGCATTAGATCCAATGGTCTCCGGGGAAACCGCGAGACATCGGATCTTATTTGATTTTTGCGTCTGCTCCTACCCAGAGATATGGAAGATCTCCTGGTGTTTTGGAGGCAGAACGCTCTATTAGGAAAATATTTTTGAATTTTTAAAAAGATACCCACTCTGGGGAGTGATACTCTGTGGAGTGATACTCTGTGGGGTTTTTATTTGTAAATAGAGATATTTTTTTATCTTTTTGAAATGAAAATCTAGTTTGCGTGTGCCTCTACTAGGGATGCCTGTGGGGTCTTTTGGCTAACCGGCTTTCATTTTGAAAGCAGGTAAATATGATAATTGATGCGATGGGTGCTGATGCATGGAGATGTGTATGTGATGATGGATGCATGGCTTAGCTCATTCTCTTTCAGTTTGATGATTTTGCTTTTGCTGGAGATGTAGAGAATTTTGAGCTTATTGCTTGCAGGGTTGTGCTTCCCTGGGATTTTTCTTTTTTATATGGGCGTTTGGTCAGCAGGTTGGTCAAGATCCCGACCCGTGATCGATCAGGTCCATCGTCCCAAGATGGTGTTTCTTTGCTAATGAGAATGTACAAGGATGTTATCCGACTTCAAGATGTTCTTCTGGGCATAAATGCGATTGAGACGGTGCTTGGTCGCCAGTTTTGGTCAAGATTCCAATTTGCAGGGCGATTGGATCCGTCATCCCAAATTGTGAAGAGAGTAGAGTTTAAGACTCCTGAAGTGTAGTGCTGGGGGATAGTGACAATTTTTGTGATTTTTGCAAATATGTGGTCCGGATCTTTACCTGAGTAATCAAGGTAGAGATCGGTTATTGAAAACCAAGGAAATATTTTTTGTGTTTTTGAAAATTTTTGGCTTGAAAGCAAGGGAAACATTTTTTGTGATTTTTGACAACATTTTGTTCGAAAGTAAGGGAAATATTTTGTGATTTTGAAAAGTGATTTTGTAATGTTTTGCTATTTTGTTAGATTTTCTGAAATGCAGGGAAAATGTATGGAATTTTCGTCCATTTCCAGCTTCTACTGCTGGTAAGGCACCCGATCCATTTTACGTCAGCGAGCAAGACGAGTCTCACACAGTTAAGTGCTGTAGTTTTACATCTTCGGATGAGGAGATTTTGAGGGTTTTCAGTCAACACACCCACAAAGTTGCTTGTTCCTCATGTGCAATGCACATAGACCACGTATCGTCCGACGGACTCCTTCAGCCACAAAATGAGCCATATCCTCCCATTTCCCTTAGTCAATCCAATTTGGGGCCTTACGTTGCTCACAATTCCATGAGGGTACGCTCCACCTCCCAACAGGCTTAATGCCTTTCATGAGTTTTAGGAACAGGGAACATCCGTCAGATTCAACAGCGACTTCCAAATCAAGGTTGTCTATCACGATGCGTTCAACACGAACAGGATTGCGGGGTTCTGTCTGCCTCAGCCTTTACCTGTTTAAAAGATTCCGGACACCCGTACGATCAACTGTCAGCCATGTCCAGAATAGGTTAGGAAAGAAAGCCCCCGAGAAGTTAATCCCAGTGTAGTTTTAGGTCTTCGGACCACTGGGATGGATTTGTGCAGTTAAAATTGGTGGTGAATTTTTTTTATTATTTATTTTTTTTGAAAAAGTTTCAGACTTCAACTCAGGTAATCGAGGTTGATGCTGGTTTTTATGGAAAGCTTGAAATCTTTTTGGTATTTTGAAAATGATCCGGATTATCGAACCTTGGTCCCAGCGGTCGAGGTCAATGCCGGTTTTTGGTTGAAAGCAGAAAAGGTCCCCCGAGAAATTAATCCCAGTGTAGTTTAGGGTCTTCGGACCGAAATATGTACATGCTGAAAATACAATCTTTTTGTGATTTTTTTTTGAAATGTTCCAGGCTGTTAAATCTTAATTTGAGCGATCAAGATTAACACTGGTTTTTATTGGCAATCTCTCGAGATTTTGTTCCCAACGTAGTTTAAGGTCATTGGACCATAAAACTGTATAAAACAGGGCAAACATATTTTTTTATTTTTGAAAAATGTCCGGAGTCATCTGATCTTGATGTGAGCAAACAAGACCGACACCGATTTTTATTGAAAATCTCTCGGGATGTCGATCCCGACGTAGTTTAAGGTCTTCGGACCAAAACTTTGTACATGCGATATATATATATATATATATATATATATATATATATATATATATATATATATATATATATATATATATATATATATATATATATTATTTTCTTTTTTGGTTTTCAGAAAATGTCCGGAGTCGTCGGATCTTGATTTGATCCAGACTGATGTCAATTTTTTATTGAAAGTCCCTCGGGATTTTGATCCCGATGTAGTTTAAGGTCTTCGGACCAAATTTTTGTACAAGCTGAACATACATTCTTTTTTGTGATTTTTTCGAAATGATCCAGGTCATCAGATCTTGGCCTAAACGACTGGGATCGATGCTGGTTTTTATTAAAATCCCTCGGGATATTGATCCCGACGTGGTTTAAGGTCTTTGGACCACAACACTGTACAAGCGAACAGTAATCAAGGGCGGAGATTCTGGGGATTCTTCTTAGACTGGTTCAGATCATCAGGTCATGACTTTGAATGGTTGAGATCGATGTTTGACCAAGTCAATTTTTTCTTTCTTTTTCTTAAAAATTTCATGGAACTTTTCCACATCATCAAGCCAATTTCTCACCAATTTCTTACAAGATGAGATTTTGGTGAGATTCCTTACTTTGTTCCTTCATTCTCTTCCATCACTTCATTCTTACATGGAGGTACAAGATTCACTTGCAACCACCCTTCCCAAGGAGACTGGGTGAGAAATCGTTTCAACTAGAGGGAGGGTAGGACTGCCCCCTGGGCGCCGCCCAAGCCGTCCCTGCCCATTGGTTTTTTCAGTGGGTTGGGTAAAGGGGTGCCCTCTTCTTTTCTATATAACATGGGGCACCCTTGGCCCCTCCAACGTGCAATCTCTCTCTTCTCTCTCTCATACTCTCTCTTTCTTCAAGTTTTTTCTCTCTTTTGGTGGTTCTTTGCTCTTTTCAAGTGGTGGGCCTTAGTGAAGCTTTGGGACAGCAAGGTGGTCCCCCTTTGGTGAGTGGTGAAGGTATGGACCACTCCCTTTTCTCTCTTGTCCTTTTCCTTCTTCATTATCTTTTCTCATGGTTCCTTTCTTTTCTTCATGTAGCTATTTCAAAAGAAGTGAAGGTGGGCCCAAGTATTTTTGGCCATTTTCTAAATCCCAAGTCTCTTATAAAGGTGGTGCATGGAGAAGGACATTGCAAGCTTCCATTTCATTCTTTCTTTTCTTCTTTCACACTCCCTTCATGTGTATGTAAAGGGTAATTTTGCCATGTCCATCAAGTGTGCATGGCAAAATATCCTATCTTTTTTCATGGGAGTTGGGCCTCTTTTCATGTGTATCAAATGGGCTCAAAGTGAAGTCATGGCCCTTGGTGTATTTGATGCGCCCAATGCTTCATTTTGGGCTTCCTCTTGCTTTCTTGCCCTTGTCATTTTTCCTTAGAACTTTTCTTTTCTTTTCCATCTTCTCTTCAAGGTTTGGGCCCATGGGAATGGTAGGGCCCACCTCAAGTTTTGGGCTCATGGGGCTCACCTTGGGTGGCCCCATCTTTCTTCACATGTGTATGGACAAAAGTGACTAGCCCATTCTTTCACTTGGATCTCAAGTGGGCAAGATTCCCTAGTTGGGCCCTTATGGACAAGTAGCCCAAATCTTCCATCATTTCTTGATTATGATGCACATCTTTGTTCACAAAGTGTGGTGGGTTCCTTGGAATTCCTCCATGTAGATGGGCTTTCGGGCCTTCATTGAAACTTGGATTTCTTTGGACCATGTGTGCACCACTACACTTTGTTCATGTAAGATTTTTTCTTTCATGCTTTTTCTTTTGATGGATGGAGGACTTGAGTTGCTTGACCATCTACAAGTCCCATGAGTGGGTTGTTTCAACAATCTCACTAAGTTCAAATGTTTTTTTTCATGTGGTAAGAAAGTGATTTCCTAGAGTTTCTCTTTAATGTTATCAACCTCAAATGGATGATCCTCCTTCAAGTGAGCTATCTATGCAACCATATCTCCTTGAACTTCTCTTGGGGTGTTTGGTGGGTCATCCACCATCATTCTCAAAGATGAGTGATTTTTTTTGTGAGAAAGAATGATACCCATAAGTTGCCCAATTTTGTCCCATGCTTTGGGGCATTTTGGATTTTGATCTTCAAGTGGGCTATGTATACCATTCTTAGCCATTTCCATGATGGTTGGGTGACTCATCAAGCCATGCCCTCTTGTGCTCAAATGGTCCCCTTGTTTTGTAAAGAAATTGGTGCACATAAGTTGAACAAACTTGTCCTTGCATGGACATTTCCGACTTTGATTCTTCATGTGGGCTATGTGCATCAAATTTTTTTTTTACCATTGGCTTTTTTTATTCATATGTTTGTGGGTAGACCGCCATGTTGTACTCTCATAGTCAAAACTTTCATCAAAATGGTGCACATAGGGATGCCCATGGTTAACCCATGAATGGGTCCTCATGTTTTTCAAGTGGGCTATGTGCTCCTTTCAATCCATTGAGGTGAGGCATTTGGGTTGCTTTTGGGGCCCATTTCCTTCCTATTCCCCGCTTGTCCGTGTACATGTGTAAAAAGACGGAAACATCTTAAGTGAGTTTCATGGCCTTGCCATAAAAAGTGGATCAACCTTGGCCACATATGGACTTTGAAGAGGGATTTCTCATGTGAAGTAGGATTCTTATCCCTTGTTGATCTCATGGCACTTGAATGCATTTGTTGTCCAAAGTATGTCCTTGGATGATGGACTTTCTTTGCCTAAGGCATGGCATGCAACCTTCTTTAAGGTGGGCCTTGCTTTCTTTAATGGGCCCAACACATATCCTAGGTAACACATGGAGTGGGACTTTGGATCTTACATCTGAATGTGAGCCCCATCCCATGGGTTTCCTGAATGATAATTTGGATTTTGACAGGTAAAGGATAGGGACTTACCTTGCCAAGCTTATGGGATTCAATGGCGGACGGTACAAGAGGACGTCGGGTGATTGATGAGGATGATCCTGCCTTCATCATCCGCCGAGGGGCCCATATGTGTTCTTTGGCTCAAGAGCACCAACCTCTTCCCGCCATCAAGGGTCGAGATACCAGAGACCACTGGGACAACTGGGTGAAACATCCATAGCCTTTGCTTGAACAAGTATTGGTTGACACTCCTTTTGCTGGCCTCCTTACCTTACGCTTCCATAATAACAGTGCCAACCGCATGATGCTCGCGGCTCTTTGCGAGAGGTGGTGGGATGAGACCCACACCTTCCAACTCCCTTATGGCGAATGGGGAATAACTCCCCTGGATATTTATATGCAAATCGGCTTTCCATTTCATGGGACAGTTGTTCCCCAAGTCAGCTCTCTTGCTCCCATCACTTCCACTGACTGGCTACGGCTTGTTGGTGATGTCCCGCCTGAAGATGAATTCCAAGGCCATCAAGTAAAGATACGATGGTTCTACAACACTTTTGCTTCCGTCACCCCCACTACTGAGCTAGAGGCCCTCCACAAGGCACGGGCCATGATTACTTATGCCTTCGGGTCCTTCCTCTTCTACCACGCGAATGAGAGAGTCGATCCTAAATTTCTTCGTTTGGTTGAGGATCTTCATCATCCCTATAATTGGAACGGGGCTGTCCTGACTTATATTTTCCAAGGTCTGGATAAGACCAGTCGGAATAGTCGGTCCTACATAGGTTTCTGGCCTGTCGTTGAGGTACTTCTTCTTTCTCCTTTCTTGGAGACATTTACCTTCTTTCTCTCTCTGATCGTTAGGTATGCCCTTGCCCAGACTTGCTTTTATGACCATTTTCCCCACCTCGCGCCGAGGATGCGGGATGACATTGAGCCATCTTTGTATCGCCACATGTACTGGCATCAACAAAATCGTCAGCGGAACTCTCGAGTCTCTGGGGACAACTGGCGTGCTGACATAGACAGATTAACCATTGAAGATGTAAGTATCTTGCTTTCCTTATCCCTCGTGCTATACTGTAATTGATCGCGATGATCTCCCTTGTTGTAGCTTGCTCGGATGCCATATGCTAACTTTCCTCTCTACTACACCCCTCAGCGTGTGGAGACCTATGATGCTTCATACCTCCGGATCATGCTTTCTGATGCTGAATCATTTCAGTGGTATTTGGGTGAGAGGCTGCTTCGACAAATTACCGGGGTGGCTAGAGTCCCTTGTTCTGCACCTCCTCCAGCTGCTCAGATCCCAGCTGATGAGATAGCTGATGCTCTTGTGGGCCAGCCCGTGTTTCGTTTCACGATCCCAGATCGCGACTATGATGAGTGGTACTTGTTGTATGGCCAGGGGCCTCTGCTTCCTCCGCTCTATGTTCCCGGGGGCCGTCGTAGATACGCTGGAGGCTCAGTGATAGCTCCTTTGATGGATCTTCATCATCGAGAGCGGGACGAGAGGAGGGATGATGATGATTACGTTGGTGACTTGTAGCCTGCTTTTGTATTCAGCTTACTTGATGTATGACCTTCTTCTTTTTTCTTTTATCCTCTTCTATATCAAAATCTTCTGAATGAATATACAACCTTTGACTTGTCTCAAATTCCTTGATGATGTCTGGATGCTTTGACTTTTGATTTATTTCTTAATGACTTGTGGAAGATGAGACTCCTTAACTGCATGGATGATGACTTGAACGGATCAGATTGCTTGAGTTGGCCCTGTGGGCCCACTTGAGACTTCGGCTTTACTTTGGAGCACCTTTTCTTGATGTTTTGTGAGGCTAAGAAGGCTTTCCATGGTGTGAATGATGACTTGAACGGCTCAGATTGCTTGATTTGGCCTTGTGGATCCACTTGATGATCAGATCTTGGATTCTGGCCCTCTTTCTTGATGATTAAACCTTTGATCTTGCTATTTGATGGCTCATGTAAGCTTTTTCATGGTTTAGATCATGATGATCTAGTCTTTAAACGGCTTGGATTGCTTGTGGGTCCCTCTTGATCGATTTTCCTTCTCTTTGACTTGATCAGGCCCATGTTGGCCATATGACTTCCCGATTGGATAGGTTGGGTATCTTCTAAATGATTCTGATCAACCTCAAACGAAATCTGGAGTGTATTGGGGCCTTGGGCGGCCCTCAGGGTGCCATCTGCTGATGTGGACTGTCAGCCTCACCTACCAAGAACCATGGAGCCAATCCCCCGGAGAGAGAGGGAGCGCGTCCGTACTGGCAGCCCGCAGCGGGCCGCCCAGGACTCGCCTCTTGTGCAGCCTGGGCTGGCTCGTGCTCGGACATTCTTCACAGTCCACTGTCTTTGTCCCCACATTCCTTGCACGTCCGGGTTCGATTGCAGCCATGAATATTCTCCTCGTCTCATCTTCCCTTCTCATTTTGTCTTTTTCTTGGTTTGTCTTTTCTCAAGCAATGGACGGTGGAGATTTAGGGGCTGTGGGGGCTGTCCATGGTGGGTCCCACACTTCAGAAAGTGTTGAAGGCTTTAATGATGGGGGGATTTCTTTAATAGATGGTGGAGATGGAGTATTGAATGGGGGCATTGATGAGGGGCTAGGGATGGTGGTTGGTGGAGCTTTGAATGGCCCCATTAATGGCAGTCATGCTGAAATTTCAGATTTGAATGGCCCATTGATTATGGGAGAAATGGATGGTATGGATGAGATGAGGAGATGGGACATAGGTGAGGCTATGCATCCCTTGAATGTGGGCCACCTGGATGATGTGATTGATGGAGGTGATGGGAGTATGATGGACATAGATGGGCTGATCTCATGTCTAGATGGTATGGATGGTTCAGATGATACCTTTGATGGTTTGGATGCTCTTGATGATGGCCGAGATGTGCGGCATACTTGTTTGGGTGGACTTGATGTGATCATTGATGATGTCCCCCTGATGATGGATGGTGTGGATGCCTCGATGATCCCTTTGATTGGATAGGATGATGATTGGATTCATGACTTTATGCTGGAGAGGGCTGCAGGTCTAGATCTGACCGTGGATTCTTCGATCGGGGTTGCCGGGACTCTTCTTGATGGTTTAGATGCATTTTTCGATGGTCAGATTGGTCAGGGTGCCACGATGTGTGGTGTGATCATTGCTGATAGTCCTTTCGATGGAGAGTGTCATCCTTCTCCTGATCGTCGATCCTTTGCGCACTCTGTTCATGAAGTGGGCGTGTCTTCTCATGCGGCTGAGGTCGTGACAGTTTCAGACAGTGATGCGACTATATCAGACATAGCCGTTACTGAGGGCAGGTCGGGGGCTGTCGAGTCTGCAGAGGTTCCATCTTTTCCTTCTCCTTTGGCGGTTGATCTTTCGATCCTTGATGAGCTGTCATTGATTTCTGGGTCTTTTGTTCTGGAGGGGGTACCCGTGAGGACTTGTGAGCTGCTTCCTCGTCCTTCTTGCTCGCCACGGCTGCTTGCTTGGCTTGACAGTTTGTCGGCTTATGAGATTCGGGATTTGGAGTCTTATGGCTTCGGCAGTCTGATCCATATATCTAGAGTTGACATTGACTGGAGGATGCTCGGAGCTGCATTGATTGACTGGGTCCCTTCGTTGAACTTGTTCGCGTTCAACGACATGGAGATGGGACCCTCTTTGGAGGAGCTTGCACGCTTGACAGGCCTACCTTGGGATTATACTTAATATTTCTCGCCCAAGACATTGCCGAAGACTGCCACACCGCAGAACTAGTTCGGGATCCCCTATCTTGTTCGGCATGCAGCTGCCGGCCAGGATGCTGTAGTGTTTTCCTTGGATTTACTGTATGATCTCTTTTTGGGTCCTCGGAGTGTGGCCGGATCTATTCTTGCTCGGAACGCACTGATGTTCTGCTTGATAGTTGAGGTGCTTGTTCTCGGGATGGCGCAGGTCCCAGACTCCTTTGCTTTTTGAGGTGATGAGCCGAGCTATCCGACGGCAGGGGATCATTTCTCTCGTCCTGGCCGAGCTGTTTAACGGGCTGACCGACTGTGCCCTGGGCCGCACTCGTGTCCTTCGCGACTGTTGTGTATTTCTTCAGGTATCTTTTCTGCACCCTTCTCTTCTTACTTTTTAGGAATTGCTTTGCTCTAGCTGAACTTCTTTTCCTTCTTATGATCAGGTTTGGCTATGGGAGCGCCTTTCGCTGACTGTTCCTGTACCATTTCCTGACACCCGTCGCCCAGACCTTATGCGACACATTATGGAATTTCTTCCTCATACAGCTAGGATGAGTGAGCCCTTGTATCGCAGGATGTTCGCTGATCTTCGTGACTGGAATGTTCGTTGGGAGTCATCTTGGCTTTCACTTCCTCCAGTGCTTTGTGATGCGCACCGCCTTCCTCTGATGCTGGTAGGCTTTCGATCTTACTTTTCTTACCACCCTATCCGGTTCCCGCGGCAGTTTAGGTATGAGCAGGATGTTCCTCTTTTTGCTTTCACGGGTATCGGGCGTCGAGCACTTCCATCCAGAACCTTTGACTTTAGGACTTGGGTCGATGGATCTTGGGCGAGTTACTTGACTGCCGATTTGCTTGGTTTTGAGCTCCGGGCTTTTCCGATGGCGACCGCCCCATATCAGTACTGGGTTGCTGAGCAGTCTCTGTATCGACGTATCCCTTGCTGGCACCAGACTGCTGTCGATCCTGATTTTCTTTTGGCCACTCATAGTCATTTGCTGTCTGAGATTTCCGCACTTCAGTATCATTTTGAGATGATGTCGAGGAGATTGGCTGCCAATCAGAGGTTATCTGATGAGGAGGCCGCGATCCGTACCCTTGAGCGCGATGAGGCGCATTACCTACGTATGGAGGTGAGTAGGCTGAAAGCGAGACTATTTCATTATGAGTCAGGGGACTTACCTGATATGGCCAAGGAGGAGGGTAGGGATTGATTGTATTGGCCACCTGCGCATTCCTTTTTGCACATATGATTGATGATGATGCATTTTTTTGTATTTTTTTGAAAAAGATGACATGATATGTGTAAAAGAAATATGATATTTTTAATGAAAAAGAAGAAAACTTTTTTGTGAATTTATTGTGCCATGAGTTGTCTTGTGGGTGTGTCTGGATTTTGTGTCGGGATATAGGAATCAGAACTAGGGCTTGGCCAATGCTTTGACCGATGTCTCGAGATTTGACTTGCATGCTCCTTTGGTTCCCTAGAGGTGTAGGCAACGGAAACTATTGCCTCCCGAGATTGTCAGAATTTGTAGAGCTCTTCGTTCCAAACTGCACTTCTTCTTGTTCTTGAACTGTGACTGCTTGAACCGATCTGGACTGTCTGATTTCTTGGTACCTGCACTTTTCATTTTTTTTTTTCTATTTGAGCCATTTTTGCTTGCAGTGCTCTTTCGAGTTTTCACCACAGCCAGCCTTTTCTCGTCATTTTTGCCCGTGGCGCCCTTTCGGGTTTTCACCACGTCCCGGGTGTTTGATCTTGCCTGCTCCTTGGCAGCGATGCTGTTTTTACCCTCGGTGCCCTTTCGGGTTTTCACCAAGTCCGCTGTATGCCCACTGTTTTTACTCGGAGCGCCCTTTCGGGTTTTCAGTTCGCCCTCTTTGTTTAGGCACACATTTCCTTTTTTTTTTTTTGAATCTTTGGATAACTGCTGCGGCTAGAGGTCGGGAATCCGTCGTTGCCGGCCGATGGCAGTTTTTCAGCCCTTATCCTAAGTTACGATGATAAAGTTATCGGTCTTAGCTACCGACCCTTCTAAGATGAATGGATGGATGGCTGTGTTTCTTCTTGGGTTGATTTTTCTTAGGTGCCTTGCTTTGGCTTCCCTTTTTCTTTTTCTCTTTTTTTTTCTTTTGTATTCTTTTTTTTTCTCTTTTTTTTTGTATTTCCCCCTTTTTTTATATACTTTTTTCTTTTTGAATCCCCTTATTTGAAACACTTGTTGGTGGACGGAAATGATTTCTCAGAGGTTTTATCTTCGACCTCTTGACTTCAGCTCTACTAAAGTAACTCTTGATAAAGCCAGAATGACTTACCCGTGAAAGATCTTCACTTTGTCGGCGTTGATTGGCTCAGGAAGATCCACCCCTCTCATGCCGGTGAGTTTGAGGGCGCCTCCGGGAAGTACTTCTCTGATGATCAGTGGCCCGTCCCACGAGGGTTTGAACTTTCCTCTGGGATCCGGAAGGTGCGACGGTAGAATCTTCTTCATGACTATGTCGCCTACCTTGAAACTTCTTTTTCAGACTCTCTTGTTGTAAGCCCGAGCGATCCTTTTCTGATAACACTGAGAATGACTTAGCGCATGCATGCGTTTTTCATCTGCTAGCTGCAACTGGTCGAATCTGGCCCGTTGCCATTCTCCTTCTTCAATTCCGCTTTCTAATAACACCCGTAGTGATGGTATTTCCACCTCAACTGGCAGAACTGCTTCCATCCCATAAGTAAGCTCGAAAGGAGTAACGCCCATAGCAGATCGTACAGATGTTCGATAGGCCCAAAGTGCATATGGGAGCATATCTGACCAATCTCGATAGGTCACGACCATCTTCTCGAGTATCCTGACGATTGTCTTGTTTGCGGCTTCTACCCCACCATTCATCTGAGGACGGTAGGGGCTTGATCGATGACGTTGAATCTTGAATTTGCTGAGGAAGTCATCCATCTTCTTGTTGACGAACGGGGTCCCATTATCTGTGATGATAGCATTGGGGATTCCATACCGGCATATGATGTTGTTCTTCATGAATTTGATCACTTGAGATGCTGCAATTGTGGTGTAGGAGGCTGCCTCTACCCACTTGGTCAAGTAGTCGACTACCACAAGTATGTACTCATGACCGTTTGATGCTTTGGGACTAATCTTGCCGATGATATCGAGTCCCCACATAGAGAAGGGCCAGGGAGTTGTCAGATTGTATAATTCTGATGAGGGGGCATGGATTTGAATCGCATGCTCCTGACACTTGAAGCATCTTCTGACGTTCTGGCAGCAGTCTGTCTCCATGGTGAGCCAATAGTAGCCGAGTCGTAGAATCTTCTTTGCCATCATGTGCCCGTTCATGTGTGGGCCACAGATTCCTTCGTGTATTTCTTTCATGATCTTTACAGCTTTTGTTTCATCGACACATCGAAGGAGGATGTGATTATAGGATCGCTTGTAAAGAACTTCGCCACTGATGGTGAACTGACCGGCCAAACGCTGGATGGTTCGGCGATTTGTTGCTGTTGCTGACTCCAGATACTCCTGGGTTTCGAGATATTGCTTGATGTCGGCATACCAGGGTTTGTCAGGGACAGCTTCGGCTTCTTCTATTTGCAGGCAGAAAGCAGGTTCATCTTGAATTTCGACTGTGAGCTCCCATTCTGAAGCTCCTTTCGGGATCTTGAGCATCGACGCGAGTGTGGCGAGAGCATCTACAAACTGGTTCTTGGCTCTGGGCATATATGAGAAGGTAATTTCTTTGAACTCCTCGATCAGATTTTCAAGATACACATGATATGGTATCAGCTTCTCGTCTTGGTTTTCCATTCGTCATGGTCTGATTGATGATAAGCTGTGAGTCTCCAAATACTCGTAGCTTCTTGACGCCCAAGATTATGGCTTCCCTTAAGCCAGCGATGCATGCTTCGTACTCTGCCATGTTATTGGTGCACTTGAATGCTATGCGCCTTGAGATAGGAATAGGGACATCATCTGGAGAGTAGAGGATTGCTCCAATACCACTCCCTTTAGAATTTGCTGCGCCGTCGAAGAATAATGTCCACTCATCTTTTTTCTTCTTTTCTTCACCTTCAATAAGCAAGAGATCAGGGAAGAATGTCTTGAGCGGTTGATAATCCAGGAGAGAGTGAGCGGTAAGATGATCAACGAGGGCCTGCCCCTTAATTGCCTTCTGAGTGACATAGGTGATGTCAAACTCAGACAAGAGTAGCTACCATTTAGCTATCCTTCAAGTGAGTGCTGGTTTCTCGAACAAGTACTTGAGTGGATCCATGTGAGCGAGTAGGAGAATAGGGAATGCAATCATGTATTGACGGAGTCGCTGAGTTGCCCAGACTAGGGCGAGGCAAGTCTTCTCGATCGGGGAATACCTGGTCTCGTAGTCGGTGAACTTTCGGCTCAAATAGTATATTGCTTGTTCCTTCTTCCCGGTCTCATCGTGCTGGCCGAGGACACAGCCAATGGCTTCTACTGCTACCGAGATGTATAACAATAGTGGTCGTCCAGGAGTAGGCGGCACTAGGACTGGAGGATTCATGAGATATTTCTTGATGCGATCGAAGGCGACTTGGCAATCATCATTCCATTCTTTTGGAACGTTCTTCCGAAGGAGCTTGAAAATGGGCTCACAAATAGGTGTGAGTTGTGCGATGAATCGACTGATGTATTGAATTCAGGGTCTCGTCGACCCTGATGCCATCCTCGCTCACCATAAAGCTGAGGAGCTTGCCTCCCATTGCACCAAAGACACATTTCTGAGGGTTGAGACGGAGCTTGTACTTTTTTAATCTGTTGAATAACTTCTTTAGATCTTCAAAGTGTCCTTCAACTTTGCGAGATTTGACGATCATATCGTCCACATATAATTCAAGCTCTTTGTTCATCATGTCATGGAATAGTGCTGTCATTGCTCGCTGATATGTTGCTCCTGCGTTCTTCAGACCGAACGGCATTACCCTATAACAGAAAGTTCCTCAGGGGGTGATAAACGATGTCTTCTCGCGATCTTCGACGGCCATCTTGATCCGATTGTAACTTGAGAACTCGTCCATAAATGAGAAGATCTTGTATCCAGCAGTGTTGTCGACCAGAGTGTCGATATGTGGCAAAGGGAAGTCGTCTTTAGGACTGGCCTTGTTGAGATCTCGGAAGTCAATGCACATTCGAACCTTGCCATCCTTCTTTGGTACTGGTACGATGTTGACGAGCCATTCATGGTAGTTGGAGACTACCAAGAATCCCGTGTTGTACTGCTTGATGACTTCATCTCGGACTTTCAGAGCCCATTCTGGCTTCATTCTTCGAAGTTTCTGCTTCATTGGCTTCATATCTGCCTTGGTTGGCAGATGGTGTACAACGAGCTCTTCATCGAGCCCCGGCATGTCTTCATATGAGAACGCGAAGTTGGACAATCTTGAAACTAGGAACCCTATCATTTTCTATTTCATCTCAGGTGGCAACGATTTTCCAATGCGTACTTCTCTAAGGATCTCAGGTGTCCCCAAGTTTACTATCTCGAAATCATTGGCTACAACATTGGCTTTAGATTCAAACTTTTTGAGGAGATCCTCTAGCTCGGGAGCCGGATCATCATCTTCCTCATCCCGAGCTTTGTCCAGACCCATGAGCTCGAAGTCTAATTCGATGTTAAAGTCATATGATTCGACTTCAAACTCATGTGACTCTTTAGACGAACTTGGCACACTATTGAATGCAGGAAAAGAAATGTTTTTTGGTTTTTGAGATTTTTCTGAAATGAAAATGCTAGATGTTTTTGGCTTTTGAACTTTTTTGATTTTTTTGGATTTTTAAAATTTACGGGACTTTGAACAAGCGGGCATTGCAGACCATGATTGATCCCAGCTTGTTCCAAAGTTCCGATCGCTGCTTAAACATGCATTTTTTTTGGAAGCCAGAGCCCTCAGATGGCTCTTTGGCTGATTCAAAAGTTAGGGGAACGGATGACCATTCACGACCCCACACTTCCTCCCCTGAAGAGGTGGGCGTTGATGATTCGGGCGAAAAATCACAGTCTGGCCTGATGACCATGATTTCTTGCTGGTCGGGTTCGAGATCTGAATCATACTTAGTCCCTCCCGGGTCACTTACCTCGCATTGCAGTTCGTCTGGTTCTACGACTAGACATGAGTTTGGAACCTGGACATCGGACCAATCCAGGGCTGGCCATTTCCCTTTCTTGGTCCAATGGATGGGCTCTTTCTGCCCCTGGCTGATGATTGATAATGTTGATTCTGCCGAGATGGGCAAGTCGTGCCCCTTGCTGATTGATGCTGAGATGGGCAAGTTGTGCCCCTGACTGGCTGGAATTGAAGCGGGCAGGTTGTGCTCCCGATTGATTGATGCTGAGATGGGCAAGTTGTGCCCCTGGCTGGGAGCAGGTATCAGAGTAACCTGGTCCTGAAGCTGCTGTATTTGACTTCCTTCTTCATCTTCATCCTTTCCTTCTTCTTCTAGAGGCTTAGACGGTTCGAGAATCTGGTCCCATCGAATGGGGGGCCACGTGGCCCAAGCTAGGCTCCTCGGGAGGCCTTTGTGTAGTGCAGTCGGTCGATTCCCTCCTGGATCTTTACAAGGTTCTCCTGTCTTGACGAATTGGATGGGTGAGCTCCGAAATTTCTTCCTTCTTTTGTCCATGAAGATTGCCCTATATCCAAGTCCCCATTTGCGTTGGTTATATACCAGCGGTATCTTTCTGGACTTGAAGTGATTCTTCATTCGGTATTTGAGGCTCAGACACTCTGCTGGTGAAAAGACACGGTCCACCCTTATCGGTTCCGGATTGGCGATAGCGTTCACAATCTCGAATTCGAAACTGTGAAACGGGATGTCTTCTTCAGAGTGCTGGATATCGATGACCGGGATGTCTGGTTCAGTGGCGGCAGCATTGGAAGGAATGATGAGCTCTTCTCTGCATGGATAGAGATCACTTGATTTCCACAGATGTATTTCACTCGTTGATGCAGGGTTGATGGCACAGCCCCCACCTTGTCCAGCCAACGTCGTCCGAGCAACATGTTGAAAGAGGCTGATATATCCAAGATTGATTTGGAATGTGATAGTGGAGATTTTTGGACCTATCTGTACCTCTATGTCGACCTCCCCTTCCACTGATCGGCGGGTGTTGTCGAGTGCTCTGACGCATATGGTGCTGGGTCGGAATGAAGAAGGACTGATTCCCAGATGTTCCGCAGTCTTGAGTGGGCAGACGTTTAGGCTTGAGCCATTATCGATAAGGACCAGTGGGACACAGAGGTCTTTGTATCGTAAGGCTATGTTGAGGGATCGCCCATGATCGCGCCCTTCTGGTGGCAACTCATTATCGGTGAAGGTGATGGCGAGTGGAGCCAGGAGTTGTCCAATCATCAATGCTATTATCTCTGGTGCTGTATCGGAGGAGACGTAAGCATCGCTCAAGGTTTTGGCAAACATTTCTCGGTGTATGTGAGACGTGCAGAGTAGCTCTCATACTAAGATTTGGGCAGGGATTGACTTGAGCTGAGTCGCCACATCGTATATGGCTTCATTTTTGTTGCCGAGGCCTGAGAGAGCTCCTTTGGGATCTCCTCTATTTTAATTATCTCTCCGGATGCAACGCCCATTGGGATTCATGTTTCCCACTTCCGCACATTCTGGATAGTGCCATGGGACTTCTTTATAATTTTCCTCACCTTTACCTTCTAGGACCACCGGTTCTTACAACGGTGTTGGTGTGGGTACCAGATCTTCCTCGTATGGAGCTTTTGCCTTGAGGACTACATTGTTGCCTGTGCTGAAGGGAAAATATCGAGGCTTGTCTTCATAGATCACATACGGTCGCGGTCCTGGCTTGACCGTTCCTGGAGCAGGAGGCTCCCATGGAATGAATACTGGTCCTCTTTATATGGCAGGAGGTTTCTCTGTTCGTTCCAGCTGTCGTAGTGTGATTGACACGCCTCCGGGATTTGCCCCTTACAATATGACTGGCTCATCTGGAGGAACTCCTTCCAAGACAATGGGCTCTTGCTGCTGATGAGTGTGGTTCCTCCATTGCGAATTGTATTGTTCTTGTGCTGGGATTGCCCCTTGCAAGATGACAGGTTCATATGTGGGTTCGATGTATGATTGTGCTTCTTCTAGAATGACTGGTTCCCAACATGAATGGCTGTAAGGTGCCCCTTGCACAACTGGCACATCATATGGAAGTGTTCCTTCGAGTACTATTGGCTCGGAGACTGAAGGAGGAAAGGGACTTGTCCCTTGCATGATCGGAGGAGGATTTGTTAGCCCATAAGTGTAGGCATGAATGGACTGGATAGGGGAGAAGAAGCGATCAAGGCGCTCTCCTTCTTCTATGCTGTTGACGGTGGGGCCACGAGATGAACTGGGATCCGTCGGATGTTGAGGCAGAGGATTCTGAAGGATGTTAGTAGAAGCTGCTACAGGAGTTCCAGGGATCGAAATGACGATCTTTCGGTCGTCAATCAGATCTTGTATGGCATTCTTCAAAGTAAAGCATCGATCAGTGGTGTGGCCACGTCTTTGATGGTATGCATAATACTCATTTTCTCGGTAGTTTGGAGGTAGGGGATTTGGAGGAGGCCTGGGTGTCATCAGAGTGAGTAACTGCTTTTGTACTAGCATAGTCATGACTTGACTAAGTGGTTGAGTGAGTGGAGTGAATTTCCTGAGCTCCCTGTAATTCTGCCTATTCTGGTATGAGTATTGACCATTCCCTCTGAATTGCTGCTGTTGTTGAGGTGATTGTGGCTGTGGCTGCGGATTTGGTCGTGGTTGATACCTCTGTGGTTGGTGCTGAACCTGATTCTGCTGATGCTGTTGATGTCCCTGTGGGGGAGCATATTGATTACCCTGAACAGTGGTGTTGATGTTGTTTACCTCTGTCGGGCGGGGAGGAGAACCGCTGCGGTTTCCATTTCCATATCCGATGGGTCTTCCCTCCACTCTGTTTCTCTTGACCGGAGTGACTTGATGAGGCCATGGGGAGATTGTCCCAGCACGGATTCCTGCTTCAACTTGCTCTCCAGCACGGATCAACTGTGAGAAATTCGCAATGGATGCGAGATGAGATATCTAGATATGCCAGGATATGTTGAATGAACAATCATGTAGATTTGTTCTTCGTCGTCGATAAGTGTTCGCATTCTGGCTGCCATAGCTCGCCAACGTCCCACATAAGCTGATAGTGTTTCATCACTCCTTTGCTTGAGGGCTGCGAGGTCAGCTCTTCTGGGTGCCATGTTGAGATTGTCACGAATCTGTCGACGAAAGCTTGGGAAAGTTGTTGCCAAGTCCTGATGCGATGGCAATCCAATGAGGTGTACCAATCTAGGGCATCGCCCTTCAGAGATTTTTGGAACAAACGAATGAGGGCCCCTTCATTTCCTGAGATTGCACTCAGCTCTCCACAGAAGGCCTTGAGATGTGCTGTGGGACAACCGCTGCCATCGTATCTTTTGAATTTTGGTACCTCAAAGTTTTGAGGTACTTGAGCATCTAGGAAGGGACACAAGTCTCTGAACTTGGTCGAAGGTAAATCTATTCCTTGTTGCCGCTGAAGCTGATTTTGCAAGATCTGGAACTGCTCCCGCAACTCGTCCAGTCCTGAGTGATCCGTTCGAGCGACTGGTGCCTCTTAGAGTAAGGCACGTTCTTCTTTGGCATAGTGGTCGATTTCTTCGACCCTATGGGCTTGCTGAAAAGCAACGATGGGTTGCTGAAGTTGATTTGATGATTGCACTGGATTTTGATGAACTTGTGCTTGAAAGGACTGTAATTGAACCAGAAACTGTACTGAAGGTTGAACTGGAACTTGCTGGAAATTAACTGGAGATTGCTGAATTAAAGATTGCTGGAAATTAACTAGAATCCCATCGGCGAGGATGTGCTGGAATTGAAAAGTGCTCCTGTTTGCAGGAGGCTGAGATGCTGAGAAGTGACCCCCTTGTTGGGTATTCGCCACTGTCCGCTGATTGATGTGGGCTTGACATTGACCCCCATTGTGGGCATTCGCCAGTGCTGTCCCTGTTGTTGGAAATTGAATTGAAATACAATTGGCGGGGATGTACTGAAATTGAAAAGGGGTCCCATCGGCGGGAACATGCTGAGAAAGAAAAGGAGTCCCATCGACGGGGACGTGCTGAGATCTACTGAGACTGTTGTTTGCAAGATTGACTAGAAGCTGACTGGAAGTTCCTGCGGCGGGAGTGCTCTGAGACGGCCTTGTCGTCGTGGGAAGGTATTGAGGAGGATGCCCCATAGTGAAGGGCTGAGACGGCTGTTGTCGGTAGTCTTGGGCAGACTCCGATGGTTGTGCTTGATTTGAACTGGAGGCCGGAGGGACCCGGCATGGCTGCTAAGATTGCTGAATTGGGCTAACCTGATTGTTGGCTGCTGCGATAACTTGTGCTTGCATGAATTGCAAGAGCATTTCTTGCATTGCTCTCATTCCTTGTGCCAATTCTTGCATGATTGGCGTATTCTCAATTGGCTGTTGGGCTGGAGGTTGCGCTTCGGTCATCTCAAGAGCAGGGAAGAGATGAGTTTCTTCTTCGTGGTCGGACATGGCTTACTGAGCCCGAGTGCGGATTATGCTACGGAAGGGAAGTTGTTTCCGAACACGTTGAGCCCGAGGAGGTGCAATGGTGAGGACTATACTCTACTCTTTTTGGTTCTTGGGATTTTCTATTTTTTTATTTTTTTGGGTTTTACGTAGAATGTTGTGTAGATGAGATTGTATGAGGACTAATGACTTTTAAGTATAGGAAGGATTCTGTTTTTCAAGTCGGATCACGACTAGTGGGACTAGCTCATCCCCAGCGGAGTCGCCATTCTGTGGACCCTCGCCGTTCCGCGCTCCCACATGACGTTCTCCCCCATTCCTTTCGGAAAAAGAAGAAGAAGAGGTGCGTGCGTGCAAATCGTCGTTTGTACCACTGGCTTGCCTCGTTCTTGAGGGCTTTTTTTGGTTGTCGTGTTAAGATGGATGTGTTTAAATGAGTTTATATAAGACCAGAGTCGCCACTAGCCAGTTACTTCGAATCTATAGTCGGCTAGACCCCGTAGAAACGTTAGAGAAGGGGTTCTGAAGATTCCTTTCTCTAAAATGACTCCTTTTGATCTTTGGCAAGAGATTTGAGGTAAGAGATCACGATTATAGGGTGGGAAGAGGTTAAGCACCCCACACACTGCCCGTACCGAAGTACGGTCTCTACTTCACAGAATCGAACTAACACTTGAAAGTCTGTTTTAATCCTCGTATATTCTCATAGATGACATGATGCATGAATGCAGGTCTGAACAGTAAGAGTTTCTAATGGGCAGGTTTCCATTAACAGGCAAGCCCAGAGCATACGCTCGAACTGACAGGTGCTTTATGCGAGATGCATGCTATGTGTTTGAATAATCAAAGTGCTTGTAGTGATATGTACATGAATGCAGGTCTGAACAGTAAGAGTTTCTGATGGGCAAGTTTCCACTAACAGGCAAGCCTAGAGCATACGCTCGAACTGACAGGTGCTTTATGCGGGATGCATGCTGTGTGCTTGAATGATCAAAGTGCTTGTAGTGAAGCAGGGGAGTTGGAAGAAAAGTAAATATTGCACTTATGCTAGATGCGAATGAGATGATGTTGGTAAAAGAGTAGCTAGATGAACGGAGGTGTCGCAAGGGTTGGCTTCGAGTGGCTGGATCAAGACTTGGATGGCTTGGGAGACTTGGACCAGTGGTCAGGCTGGGCTGGACCAGGGCTGGGCTCTCCTCACTCGGGCTCTCCTTGGTGGAGGAATGGGCTAAAGGGTGGTGAAGTAGAGTGCACTCGGGCTGGCTTCGGAGGATCGGCTTGGATTGGATTTGATTGGATGTTGAAATGAGAAGGGGCGGGGGGTATTTATAGCGTTGGAGAGTGGCAGAACCCGTAATTATTTTTGGGCGGCCCTCAGGGGGCCGCCCGTACAGACGCTCCTCTGGTTCCAGCGCGTGGTACGGACATGCCTCGGGGCTGCTGTTTGGGCTCAGTGGGTTGACTCGGTGGGTTGACTCAGTGGGTCGACTCGGTGATTTGACTCGGGGGGTTGACTCGGTGATTTGACTCGACAGGTTGACTCAGCGGGTTGACTCAACGGGTTAACTCATTGAGTTTGACTTTTTTAGGATTTTTTGACTGGCTTTTCTTATGGGGGGTTTTTTCAGGCTGATATTTAGGGGCGAGTTGTCTGGGTTCAGGCTTGAGTTAGGCTATGGATTGGGGCTTACAAGGGTGAGCTTGGCTGAGTTTGGACATGGGATTTGGGAGTATGGTCTTCCATTCATCCAGCTATCTCTACCAACAGTGTAGCCGAAGGTGGGGTGTCTACATAGGGTAATCTGAGATAGATGGTCAATACGATGAGGTCCAAAAAGGGACGACAGGTCTAACCTCATACTGCAAGATAGGCTCCATATAATGGATGGCCTACATGACATACTATTGAGCTCTTAATTGTGCATATTCTAACCCCAATTCATCACTCATTGTGCGAGGTTTGCATGGTTTATAGACAAATCTCATGCATGTTTTGTGATTGCAGGTTTGAGAGTGAACTCCGCCTAATTGATGATGGAAAGAGCTGATTTAGAACCTTGGATGAAGACCCAAGGAGGGCCGAAGGAAGAAAGAAGCAAGAAAAGAGAAGAAAGTAGAAAAAGAAAAGGAAGAAATTGAAAAAGACTATGACCGACCGGTCTTGACCGGTCGGCCAAAAGAGCCTGACCGGTCTAGACCGGTCAGCCAGGCACGCTGAGGATTACATAAGATGGTCCGACCGGTCTTGACCGGTCGGCCATGGTTGCTGGACCAATGCTGAACAAGCCCGACCGGTCTTGACCGGTCGGCCATGCCTGCTGGACTACTGCCAAAAGAGGCCAGACCGGTCGTGACCAGTCGGCCAGCCCAGTCCGACCGGTCCAGACCGGTCGGCCATGAGAAAAATTAGAAACTTCTATTCCTGGCCCGATTTTCTCTGCGCACTGCGTAACTCTTACGCAAATTCTCGATCTTTCTGAAGTTGTGGAGCCTTCCTACTATAAAAGGACACCTAGGGATCGTTCCTAGGGCATCTAAGAAGGGTTGAAGCAAGCTTGGAGGCGGCGGAAGTGAATCTCGGAGTTTCACAACTCCCTCTAGTTTGTTTTGCTATTTTTAAGAACTTTTTAGTTGTTTCATGTTTCCTTAGATCATGAGCAGCTAAACCTCTTAGCTAGGGCTAAGAGGTGAAGCTTGTAGTGGATCCAAGATGTTTCAATTCGTAGTTAGTTAGTTTTAAGTATGGAATTCATGTTATGAACATTGGTTTGAAGTTTATACAAGTTTTTAAGTAGTTTTTCTTAGTCTTATGATGACTCATGGATGTTTGGAAGAATTACTTAATTTCTTACTTGGTTTATATCAGTTTAGACCTGTATAATCCGAGGAATCGGAGTGCGCTCTAGGACTATGATCTTCATGAAGGGACTTCCTACCAAAGTTCTATTTTTCTGATTTTCTGGGTTATGTAAGGGACTGTGCATGTGATTTGAATCTAGTTCAAATCATAATCTAGCCTTGTCTTGTGACAGGACTTGAGGATGGTTATGATTATGAATTGGACTGTTTGGAAAGGGGAATGACCTATGCAATTGAGCATGCTCAGCTCAGCCTACATTGAGTGAATCTGATGCATCGAACTTACATAATACAGATTGTTTTGTTTAACAGCTCTATCATCCGACTAGATAGACCTTAATGTCGATTCTAGTTGGGAGATTGAAAAACCACAGCGGATTGAACATCAAGGATTGCTACAAGTGGATCCTTGAACCCCTAGTGCCTTTTTATAATTATTTACTTTCAATTTAATTCAGTTTTGTTACTCACATCAAAATCATACAAAAATCTGGTTATTAGCTTTCAATAGACACTTTTGGATGTGTTTGTGAAATCCTACATAAGTCCCTGTGGATCGACCTCGGTCTTACCGAGATTATTACTACATCGCAACCCTACACTTGGGGAAGCGAACAAGTTTTTGGCGCCGCTGCTAGGGATTTTGACGGTTTTTCACAAATTTCTGAAATTAGTATCTATTTAGGATTTGTTAGGATTTTAGGACTAACTTAGTTTGTTTATTTGATTTTTCTTTTCAGGGATTTCTAGGAAGCTGAAGAAGATACAAGGGATTCAAGTGCCGAATCAGGTTTTATCTTTCTAAACCCTACTCTTCTCCTTCTCCTATTCATTCCTATCATATTCATCTCTTGTAGAGTGGGTGGAGATTCCTTTTTGGATCTCTGAAAGGTCGGTCTTTTTGCCACCTGGATTCCTATTGGTCGGCTCTGCCGTCTTGGATCACCTTGTGCTCGGAGATTTCTTTTCTCATCTCTACTCCTCTTTCTCCTTTTTCTGCACTTTTTCTCAAAAGATTTAAAGAGTGGGTGGGGAGTTCTCTGAACCCCTATTGACTAGGAGAAATCGGTCTCTATCCTTGCTTCTGGCTTAGCCATTGCAAGACACCTTGTGCTTCGGTCTTAGAGAAAAGTAAAGAAAGGGAGGAAGAATTCTTCTTTCTCTTTGTTTCTTATTTTTTGGTTTTGCATGCCACATTGGGCTTGGGATTCCAATAACCGACTCATAAGTGAAGGGGGGATAGTAGAAGGAATTGACAGAGAACCACGTGCTAGGAGACATCTAAACTCTCTAATTTTGTCTGAAAATATGGCTGCAAATCAACCTAATCCGGTCCAAAACCAAACTGAAACAGGGGAGAATGTGGTTGAGAATGTTCCCCGACCTAGGACTTTACGTGATTTCTTGTAACTCGCAAGAGCGAGCACCCCCTCATGCATAGTTTTTCCACAAAATGCAGGGAATGTGGATTTGAAACCGGGAGTGATCCAACTTCTCCCTAAATTCCATGGATTAGACAGTGAAAGTGCCTATCAAAACCTTAAGGAGTTTGATGAGGTAATCACCACCATGCACTTTGCAAATGTGACTGAAGATGTAGTAAGACTCAAATTCTTCCCTTTCACTCTTAAGGATAAAGCCAAGGGTTGGCTTTATGCATTAAGGCCAAGATCAATTGGTGCATGGACTGATATGCACAGAGAATTTATAAAAAAATTCTTCCCTACTCACAAAACGAACATGTTGAAGCGCCTTATCATGAACTTTGCCCAAAAGGAAGATGAAACCTTCTTCCAATGTTGGGAGAGGTTTAAGGATTTATTAAATGCATGCCCACATCATGGCTATGAAATTTGGCGGGTTATAAGCTTTTTCTATGAAGGACTGACTTCACCCATGCGCCAATTTGTAGAAATGATGTGTAATGGGGAGTTCATGAATAAGGAAGCTGATGAAGCATGGGATTATTTGGAAGAATTGACTGAGAATGCACAGGCTTGGGACACATCGAAACCAACAAATTCCAAGACTGGCCAACAAAAGGAAAAAGGGGGAATGTATGTCTTATCAGAAGAAGATAGCATAAGTGCACGGGTGGCTAGCCTCACAAGAAAGGTCGAAGCCATGGAATTAAGGAAAGGAGAAATGATCAACTCCACTGATGTTGAAACTGTTTGTGGAATTTGTGCTGGAAATCAACATGCAACACAAGATTGCCCCACAATTTCAGCAGATCAAGGCATCTTACAAGAACAAACAAATGCCATAAACAGTTATCAACAGCAAAATCAAACACGTTTAATCCTAATTGGAAGAACCATCCCAACTTCAGTTGGAGGAATGGACCCACTGCAAATGCAAGCAACACTCCAAAAGTATCACTAGAGGAGATGTTGGGTGCATATGTATCGGTCCAAGCTGAGTATAACAAGACTAATTCTCTAAAAATAGATGGGTTCATGCAAGAGCAATTGAAATTCAATCAAAATTCAACTCAAGCCATCAATGAATTGAAAACATCACTGGCTAGAGTTGAATCTCATCTTAGTGTTAGAGAGAAGAGCACACTTCCTGCCCAACCTCTTCCTAACCCAAGAACCCAGTTTGAGATACAAGATGCAAGCTCATCCTCCCACCACACGGAACATGTTCAAGCTATCACCACTTTGAGAAGTGGGAAAGAAATTAACAAATCTAATCCGGTGAAGGCCCTAAAGCCTAAGGATCCGAAAATTTCTAAAGAGGATGATAGCACGAACAATACCCCACAAGAGAAAGAACCGGAAAGGCAATACAAGCCGGTTGCTCCATTTCCACAAAGGTTGATTTCGCCTAAATCTTTAGATAAAAACCTGGAAATTTTAGAAGTTTTCAAGCAGGTGAAGATTAACATCCCGTTGTTGGATGCAATAAAACAAATACCATCTTATGCCAAATTTCTAAAGGAATTGTGTACAGTCAAAAGGAAACACAACGTTCACAACAAAGTTCTTTTGACTGAGAATTTGAGCGCCATCATCAAACAAGAGGTGCCCCAAAAATACAAGGATCCGGGTAGTCCAACCATCTCATGCATCATAGGAGACTACCAGATCAAACAAGCCCTACTTAACTTGGGGGCAAGTAGTGAATCTCATTCCATACTCGGTCTACGAACAATTAGGGTTAAGTGAATTGAAACCCACCAAAACCACACTCTAACTTGCTGATAGATCCATCCGTATACCGAGAGGAATGATAGAGGATGTTCTCGTCCAAGTTGATAAATTCTACTACCCAGTAGACTTTATTGTCTTGGATACACATCCCATAATAGGCACCGGTGCTCAAATTCCCGTCATACTTGGACGACCGTTTCTAGCTACTTCAAATGCCATTATAAATTGTAGAAACGGACTTGTACAAATGTCCTTTGGAAATATGACCCTTGAGCTTAACATATTTGATTTATGCAAACAACCACGGGAGATTGATGATGATGTCCACGACTTAAACATGATTGAATCATTCGTGGAAGATACAGTCCCCTTATCACTATCTTCCGACCCTTTGGAGGCATGTGTGGCCTACTCTCATGAGATAAATGATGACACAATACAAGAGATGGATGCCATACTAGAGATGATGCCAGTGCTTTATAATAAAAGATGGAGGGCCCTATTTGAGCCTTTGCCTGTAAACGAGAACAAGGCCCTCCCATCCAACATCAAGGCACCAACACTGGACCTAAAACCATTACTAAGTGAGCTGAAATATGTTTATTTAGGTCAAGATGAGACATATCCAGTGGTGATTTCTTCCCACTTGGATGAGGAACAAGAGAGTAGGCTAATAGCCACTCTATTAGAACACAAGAGTGCCATTGGATGGTCAATTGCGGATCTCAAAGGCATAGACCCACTGATTTGTACTCATCGCATACACCGTGAGGAGAATACGAAGACATCTAGGCAACCACAAAGACGACTAAATCCAAATATGAAGGACGTGGTTAAGGCCGAAGTGGTAAAGCTATTGGATGTGGGTATTATTTACCCAATATCCGATAGCCAATGGGTGAGCCCAACTCAAGTGGTGCCTAAGAAATCTGGAATAACCATCGTAGCCAATGCCAATAATGAACTCGTGCCAACTAGAGTCACTACCGGTTGGAGAATGTGCATTGACTACAGGAAGCTCAACACTGTCACGAGGAAAGACCACTTCCCCCTACCATTTGTTGATCAAATTTTAGAACGGTTGGCGGGTCATTCCCACTTTTGCTTCCTTAATGGATATTCGGGTTACAACCAAATAGAAATTGCCCGTGAAGACCAAGAAAAGACTACATTCACATGTCCATTTGGCACTTTCGCCTACCGACGGATGCCGTTTGGACTATGTAATGCCCCTGCCACCTTTCAGCGTTGTATGATGAGTATTTTTCTGACATGGTGGGGACCATTCTCGAAGTCTTCATGGATGATTTTTTCGTATTTGGTTGTAGCTTTGATGAGTGCCTCGAGCACTTGAAGTCTGTGCTGAAAAGATGTGAAGAGAAGAACCTTGTGCTCAATTGAGAGAAGTGTCGCTTCATGGTTCAAAAGGGAATTGTACTTGGTCACATCGTTTCACAAAATGGAATCGAGGTGGACAAAGCAAAAATTGATCTTATCTCTAACCTTCCACCACCCAAAAGCATACGAGATGTACGGTTCTTTTTAGGACACGCAGGATTTTACAGAAGGTTCATAAAGGACTTCAGTTCACTCTCTCGCCCTTTATGTAACCTACTTCAAAAGGAAAATTCATTCAAGTGGAATGAAGAATGTCAAAAGGCCTTTACCACCCTTAAAGGTATGTTGACATGTGCTCCCATAATGCAACCACCTGATTGGAGCATTCCTTTTGAGATTATGTGCGATGCTAGTGACTATGCTATTGGGGCCGTGTTAGGTCAAAGAAAAGAGAAAAAGCCATGTGTCATCTACTATGCAAGTAGAACCCTAAACTCAGCCCAAGCAAACTACACCACTACTGAAAAAGAACTTTTAGCCGTAGTTTTTGCCTTGGACAAGTTTAGGTCCTATTTGATTGGATCCAAGATCATTATATTCACTGACCATGCCGCGCTTAAGTATCTTCTTTCTAAAAAGGATGCTAAACCACGGTTGTTAAGATGGATCCTTCTACTCCAGGAATTTGACATAGAAATACGTGATAAGAAAGGAGTAGAGAATGTAGTAGCTGACCACCTCTCTCGACTTTTCCTCACTGATTCCCCTGAAACGACTGCAATCAATGACATGTTCCCTGATGAACAACTTTTTGCTATTTCCCAATCGCCATGGTATGCGGACATTGCTAACTATCTTGCTACAGGTACAATTCCTACATATTGGAAAAAGCAAGATAAGGATAAATTCTTCACGGAGGTGCGAAAATTCCTATGGGACGCCCATACTTATTCAAGTATTATCCCGATCAAATCATAAGGAGATGTGTGCCAGATGAGGAACAACAAAGTATCATCTCCTTTTGTCATTCTCAGGCATGTGGTGGCCACTTTTCGGCTAAAAAGACCACAGCGAAAATTCTGCAATGTGGGTTTTATTGGCCCACCATGTTCAAAGACACACATGAGTTTTGCAAAGCATGTGAACCTTGTCAGAAATTAGGAGGAATCTCCCGTAGAAATATGATGCCACTCAATCCCATCTTAATAATCGAAATTTTTTATTGTTGGGGCATCGATTTCATGGGCCCATTCCCATCTTCTTTTGGAAACCTATACATCTTGCTTGCCGTTGATTATGTTTCCAAATGGGTCGAGGCCATCCCTTGTCGGAATAATGACCATAAAACGGTCATTCGCTTCTTAAAAGAGAATATTCTTTCCCGGTTTGGAACGCCCCGAGTCATCATAAGTGATGGAGGGTCTCACTTTTGCAATCGCCCTTTTGAAACCTTAATGAAGAAATATGGCGTAACGCACAAAGTGAGCACTCCCTATCACCCACAAACTAGTGGACAAGCTGAGATTTCCAATAGGGAGATTAAACACATTCTAGAGAAAACGGTGAACCCCGATTGCAAGGATTGGTCGCTTCGGCTTACCGATGCGCTTTGGGCTTACCGTACTGCATTCAAAACCCCTATTGGAATGTCTCCCTATAGACTTGTCTATGGGAAGGCTTGTCACTTGCCTATGGAGTTGGAACATAGGGCATATTGGGCTATTAAGAAGATGAATTTCAATTCTGACAAGGCAAGCTCGTTACGCAAACTACAATTAAATGAACTTGCAGAAATCCGGAATGAAGCTTATGAGAATGCGAGAATTTACAAGGACAAGACGAAGATATTCCATGATAAGAATATTCTTCGCAAGACATTCACGATCAATAAAAAAGTCCTCATGTACAATTCTCGCTTACATCTATTTCCGGGAAAATTGAGATCTCGATGGACCGGTCCCTACATTGTGTAAACTGTCTATCCATATGGGACTGTCGAGCTGTTGAATCCAAGGAACTGACAACATTTTTAAAGCGAATGGGCAGCGATTAAAGCCGTTCTTTGATAAGTTTCCTTCAGAAGGTATGTCCATACCCCTGAATGATCCTGTGTATCAGGATGATTGATCTCCTAGTCTGACAGAGATACAGAGTATTTAGAATTAGGATTTTGTTGCTTTGGTTTACTTTTGCTTAGGTTTGTTAGAAGGAGGAGGAATTCCAACTTTCACCTGTCAGGTACTCTCACTCCTCACTCCCTTTATGTTCACATTGCTCTCATGTTTGTTTACTGCACATCTTTTACATTGAGGACAATGCAAGATTTGGTTGGGGGGTGTAGGATCACTTGGATAAATCCAGCATTTTGTAACATTTCAAGCAATTATGTGGAAATTTTTCGATTTTTAAAATTTTTCGATCTTTCAAAAATTCGAAACTCTTTTGGAAAACATTGTTTCTATGCATTCCAGATGACATGAGCATAAGAGGAGGAGATATGAAGTGCATGGGGCTGTATGTCTGGAATCTCTCATAGCATAATGGTTTTATATGTGAATTCCCCTATTTCTGTGATTGATAGGAAATCTGAACACTTTTACACCTAGTCCACATTACACGATTTTCATGCGTTGAAGGGATTAGGTGATTTATGGATTGGCTAGACTTTGAATTAAGGTATTGAGAAATCAGGCCGGGGTACTTTGTCCATCCTTGTCCATGGGAAAACAACGAAAGATATGGATTTTTAAAAATCCTATCTAAATTAAAAGAAAAAGGAAAAGGAAGGATGAAATTGGGAATGATGGAAAATTAGGTGGAAAATTCTGATTAGGGCTACCTACTACCAACCGGGGGATGGTCTACCCGTAACCAAAGTCGGAAATGGGATGTAGTGTGAAAGTCGTCGGAAGGACGGTAAGGCAAATTCCCGTCTTTGGCTTGATGTGGCTCTATGTACCTTGAGTTCTATAGTCTAGTTGATCTATGAAGAAGATAATCCTAGAAACTCGTGAGATGAATTTTCACTGTCCACACTAGATTGAATTTGTTCAAGTCCTTCTATTTATCAACCAATCAGCGGGAATGTCATATGAATGCTTATTATGTTTTAAGGGTTTACGGTTTCAACCTCTGTCGCCTATTATTTCTGAATCTTACACTTATGTAACTTGGAATGTATAGAAGGACGGTTTCTGAAGGAGAGTTGAGTTTTGAAGAATGCGATTAGCTTCACGCATGTTTTGCTCGGGACTAGCAAAATGCTGGTTGGGGGGTGTGTTGAGCTCTTAATTGTGCATATTCTAACCCCAATTCATCACTCATTGTGCGAGGTTTGCATGGTTTATAGACAAGTCTCATGCATGTTTTGTGATTGCAGGTTTGAGAGTGAACTCCGCCTAATTGATGATGGAAAGAGCTGATTTAGAACCTTGGATGAAGACCCAAGGAGGGCCGAAGGAAGAAAGAAGCAAGAAAAGAGAAGAAAGTAGAAAAAGAAAAGGAAGAAATTGAAAAAGAGTATGACCGACCGGTCTTGACCGGTAGGCCAAAAGAGCCTGATCATTCTAGACCGGTCAGCCAGGCACGCTGAGGATTACATATGATGGTCCGACCGGTCTTGACCGGTCGGCCATGGTTGCTGGACCAATGCTGAACAAGCCCGACCAGTCTTGACCGGTCGGCCATGCCTGCTGGACTACTGCCAAAAGAGGCCAGACCGGTCGTGACCGGTCGGCCACCCCAGTCCGACCGGTCCAGACCGGTCGGCCATGAGAAAAATCAGAAACTTCTATTCCTGGCCCGATTTTCTCTGCGCACTGCGTAACTCTTACGCAAATTCTCGATCTTTCTGAAGTTGTGGAGCCTTCCTACTATAAAAGGACACCTAGGGATCGTTCCTAGGGCATCTAAGAAGGGTTGAAGCAAGCTTGGAGGCGGCGGAAGTGAATCTCGGAGTTCCACAACTCCCTCTAGTTTGTTTTGCTGTTTTTATGAACTTTTTAGTTGTTTCATGTTTCCTTGGATCATGAGCAGCTAAACCTCTTAGCTAGGGCTAAGAGGTGAAGCTTGTAGTGGATCCAAGATGTTTCAATTCGTAGTTAGTTGGTTTTAAGTATGGAATTCATGTTATGAACATTGGTTTGAAGTTTATACAAGTTTTTAAGTAGTTTTTCTTAGTCTTATGATGACTCATGGATGTTTGGGAGAATTACTTAATTTCTTATTTGGTTTGTATCAGTCTAGACCTGTATGATCCGAGGAATCGGAGTGCGCTCTAGGACTATGATCTTCATGAAGGGACTTCCTACCAAAGTTCTATTTTTCTGATTTTCTGGGTTATGTAAGGGACTGTGCATGTGATTTGAATCTAGTTCAAATCATAATCTAGCCTTGTCTTGTGACAGGACTTGAGGATGGTTATGATTATGAATTGGACTGTTTGGAAAGGGGAATGACCTATGCAATTGAGCATGCTCAGCTCAGCCTACATTGAGTGAATTTGATGCATCGAACTTACATAATACAGATTGTTTTGTTTAACAGCTCTATCATCCGACTAGTTGAGAGAATGAAAAACCACAGCGGATTGAACATCAAGGATTGCTACAAGTGGATCCTTGAACCCCTAGTGCCTTTTTATAATTATTTACTTTCAATTTAATTCAGTTTTGTTACTCACATCAAAATCATACAAAAATCTGGTTATTAGCTTTCAATAGACACTTTTGGATGTGTTTGTGAAATCCTACATAAGTCCCTGTGGATCGACCTCGGTCTTACCGAGATTATTACTACATTGCAACCTTACACTTGGGGAAGCGAACACATACTAACGCCGAGAATGAGCCCCACACTCGTCCTAAAGGTAAATGGACGGTGTGGATGGGATATACATGATATGGTGGTCTTTAATAATTGGGTACAAGGGTAGGAGGGGTGAGTCATATGAGTATACAACAAGCTGAGTTACCAGGATCAATCAACATGGTGAGTCAACAAGGTGAGTCAATAAGGCAGGTTGACAAGGCGGGTCAATATGGTGAGTTAACAAGGTGAATTGACAAGACGGTTCAACAGGGTGAGTTTAAGAAGGTAGCCCTGTGACTTGGATCGAGCAAACTCTAAGGATGACCTTTCAATAAGGGTTTACACAACTAATCATCAAGGTGGATCCACGGGATGGACAATGCGGTCATTCGAACACGCACACTAAGGTGGTCCCAAGGGCCATCCTGTACATAACATGCTAGGGTCCATTCATTCGGATGGTTTGGATCAATCACAAATTTAAGGCCGTCCTAATGGATGGCCAATATACATATCACACCATAGTGGCCAATGGCTGATGTGGATAGAACACATGCATAACAAGGTGGACCCGTGGTTGGGTATAATCGCACAAAGGAGTGGGGGAGCCACATACATCAATGGGCCCCAACAGTTTGGGATCAACCCGATATTTGTGCTTTCCCACTAATCAAGTAAGATGGCAACCAAACACCATGGTGGGGCCCGCACACCACACGTGTGGAACCATGGTTGGGTGACTTATGAGCAGAAAGAATGGCAAATAAACATAACAGATGGGTCCTGTAAAGTTTCCAATGGTAAGCATTCAATCACCCTTATTTTCTACGTGTGGCCCACCCAAAACTGGGCCCACACCCCTGCCAAGAAGAACGACAAGATATACCCAACATTCATCAAGGTAGGACCCAAAGTTGGGCCCCATCACCTTTGGTTAGATGGATAAATAAACATTACAATGGCCCCAAGGAAGGTTTCAAAGGTGGGCATCAATGACCACTGTTTCCTACGGTGTGGTCCACTTGAGGTTTGTATTTACCTCATTATGAGGGCCCACGGCCCTAAAATAATATGGAGAAATAGATGGTCGGCATAGATAAAACAAATGCATCGTGGTGGGACCCACAGGGTAGGCCACCTGTTGGGCAGCGTGCCAAAGCATGCTGCTTGGAGCATGGCACCCAAATGGGCCCCAAGAGTTTTGAATCAAACTGATATTTTTGTTTTCTCCTTCATTCATATCCATGTGATCTTATGAACAGGTTGAATGACAAATAAACATCACTGGAGGGCCTGGGAAGGTTTCAACGGTGGAGATCATTATTCCCACTGTTTCCCATGGCATGGTCCACTTGAGGTTTGGATATGCTTAAATTTTGGCTCAGCCACTAAAATGAGCTGGAAAAACATATGGACGGAATAGATAAAGCGCATACATTCTAGGTGGGTCCCACTAGTGGGCCACCTGTTGGGCAGCCCAGCCAACATACGGCCAGCGCCCCCTTCCTTCTCTCTCTTCTTTACTTTATTTATTTATTTATTTATCTATCTTTTTATTTATTTTTTTATCTCATCAATAAGGGCCCACAAAAGTTTTTGATCAAGCTAATATGTTTATTTTCCCTTCCTGCACACGTGTGTGAGCTTATGAACAGGTTGGATATCAAATAAACATCATGGTAGGCCGTAGGAAGGTTTCAACGGTAGGGTCACTGTCCCTACTGTTTTCTGTAGTGAGGCCCACCCCAGATCTGGATCTTCTTGACATTTGGGCCTTGGCCCTGAAATGATATGGGAGAACAGATGGACGGCTCAGATAAAACAATTACATCATGGTGGGTCCCACGAGTGGGCCACTGCTGGGCTGTCCAACGACTCCAGCGTCCGTCGACGCTGGTTACTCCCAGCGTCCTGACGCTATGAGTCCCCTTTTTTTTGTTTCTTTTTTTTTTTTTTTTACCTTGGTATTTATCGAGTGGGGCCCACATAAGGATGATCCACTCCGTCTATTAGGTTCCCCAGCTCATGGGGGACCCAATGAGCCCAATATTGGGTATGTGAATAGGTCTACAAACAGCAAGGTGGACCGAGGAAGTTTCGACAGTGGCATCATGTTCTCCACTGTTTCCTGTGGTGCGGTCCGCTTAAGATTTGGATCTGTCTCATGTTTCGGCCCTGGCCCCCTAAGCTATCTGGGAAAACAAATGGACGGTGTGGATTACACACAAACATCAAGGTGGGTCCCACGAGTGGGGGCCCATTTAAACCGTTTAGGTGACGCTGGACTGTTCCAGCGTTCTGATGCTGTGAACGTCCGGCGTCTGGACGCTGGTTCCCTTTTCTTTTTTTTTTCTTTTTTTTTCTTTCTTGCTTATTTCAAGTGGGGCCCACATGGGTATAATCCAATCCGTTCATCAGGTTCCCCAACTCATGGGGAACCCGCAGAGTCTAATATTGGACAGGTAAAAATGTTCACAAACATCACGGTGGGCCCAAAGAGTTTCGACAGTGGACATCCTTATCTCCACTGTTTTCTATCGTGTGGTCCATCCGAGATCTGGATCTACTTCATTTTTGGTACCCAGACTTAAAATGGGCTGGAGAAACATGCGGATGGCGTGGATCGAATACATACATCTGGGTCCCACGAGTGGAGACCCACGGTCAACGCCCAAAGGGGCTTTCAGCCCAGGCGCTGCTGGGCAGCAGCGTCCTTTGGACGCTGTTTGTCCAGCGGCCATCTCCTCTTTTTTTTTTTTTTTTGTGCCTTGACTAGTGGAGTCCACACGTGCAGGATCCATTCCATTCATCAGCTGGGCCATCTCATGGTGGGCCCAAATAGCTTTGGATTAAGATAATCCTATATTTATCCTTCATCCATATCTTTGTGTTTTAAAGAATGGGGAAGAAAAGAAAATCAAGCATTATGGTGGGCCATTGGCCACACTAATCATGCCACAAAGTGGGTCCCCAAGTGGGATCCACACCATCAAAAGGTGGGACCCATTTAAATCCTAGGTTCTACACAAAACCTAAGAGGAACATGGATGCACTCACAATGATGGTTGGACGGTCGGATGGGGTTGGATTGCCAATCGGACGGTCCGGATGATGATCGGGGTCCTCCAAGCTAGATCTCCTCCTTCAATCTCTCTCTAATGTCTATTCTAATCTCACTCAAATCTCTCAAACTCTTTCTTCTCTCTCTCTCTCTCAAATCTCTTTCTCTCTCCTTAGAAATCCTATGGACGAGTGGTGTTTGGGGTTTTTCTAGAGGAGAATGGCTAGCATGGGAGGGGGGTACATGAGGTGATGATGATGATGATGGGAGAGGGCATGGGAGGTATGGGTGGCATGATTAGAGTTGACTTTGGAGGTGAAAGAGTGATGGGGTGGGTATGGTGTGTGTAGACTAGGGTAATGAGAGGGGTATGGGTAAGGGTGATGGTGATTGATTTGACATTTTGTTGGGATTTGTGCAAGTGGGGCCTACGTCACATGCGCGTTGCGTGACCCACCTCGAATTGCGCAAAAGTATGCATCTTTCACACCCGGTATCGCAATGGGACGTGCCGCGCGGCGTTGGAATCGCAGTGCCTATGTGGTCGCAGGGGTATAGGTCTTGGGTCGTTGCGGTACTAAATCAGGGTCGCAATCAAGGCTCTCTAATCTGGTCCATTCGGGACGTACCGGCACCAGAAACTAAACGTACGGAGGGCAATTCAAGGTACGGGTTTTATAGGTAATATCTCGAGGCAAGAGGAAGGTACTTTGTACGTGACTTCCGGATCATACAGTTCACTCATAGTCGCATCAACTGGAGTGAATGAGTAGTTATGACATAAGAGGTTAGGACACATGAGTGAAAAAGGGATGAAAGTGCTATTGTCAAAAGGGAAACTACCAGGGTTAAAGATTATCGAATTGGAATTCTGTGAGGACTGCGGTATGGCAAGCAGAAAAGAGTAAGCTTCAAGAAAATAGGACGAGCTCCAAAGACGCACCTATTGGAGCTTGTACACACTGATGTGTGGGGAGCAACACAGGTATCATCTCTTGGTGGATCACGTTACCTAATTTCTTTCATTGATGATGCTAGTAAAAAACTATGGGTATATTTCTTATAACATAAATCTGAAGTGTTTGATGTATTTCAGAAGTAGAAAGTACTGGTAGAAAATGAGATAGGTAAAACCCTTAAAGTGTCTCAGATTTGATAATGGGGGAGAGTACTGTGATAAGAGGTTTGAGGAGTATTGTGTAGCATATGGAATCAAACATCAGAAAATGATTCCATGGATACCATAGTAGAATGGTGTGGCTGAGCTCATTAACAGAACTATTCTTAAGCGCCCCAGAAGTATGAGGTTGCATCCAGGCTTGTCCAAGACGTTTTGGGCTGATACTGTGAATATTGTCATATATTTCATCAACAGAAGTCCCTCAGCACCATTGGATGGTGGGTTACCAGAGAAAATGTGGACTGAGAAAGAAGTGAGCCTTACACATCTCAAAGTATTTGGTTGCACTTTATATGTTCACATTGATGCAAAGCACAGAAACAAGCTGGATGCGAAGTCTAGGAAGTGCACGTTTATAGGTTACGGGCAGCATGATTTTGGCTATCGATTTTGGGATACAAATAACCGAAAAATCATCAGAAGTAAAGACGTAATCTTCAATGAGAAAGTGATGCATAAGAATAGTTTGCAGCAAAGACAGAATAAGGCCGATGAGAAATAATTCATAGAGTTGGAAGAGTTACCGGACACGGGTGTTCCAGTGCTACAGGATGAGCATGTACAGGAACATGATGAGGTAAAGCCACAGACACTGGTTGTGAGGAGGTCTACTCGGGAGACGAGACCCAAGGTCCCCCTCCTTACATTATTTACTACTGACAGATAATGGTGAACCAGAGTGTTTTGTAGAGGCATTATAGTTAGATACACGGGTTAAGTGGGAGCAGGCCATGGATGATAAAATAGACTCTCTTGAGTCCAATCGTATATGAGAGCTCGTCACTCTACCTAAGGGTAAGAAAGCTCTTCATAACAAATGGGTTAACAGACTGAAAGAGAAGCACGATGGTTCGAAGCGATACAAGACTAGATTGGTTGTGAATGGATTATAACAAAAGGCAGGTATCGATTTCACTGAAATATTTTCACCAGTTGTGAAGATGTCTACGATTCGCATGGTCTTGAGTATAGTAGCTACAGAGGATTTGCATCTAGAGCAGCTAGATGTTAAGACATATTTTCTTTATGAGGACCTTAAAGAAGAGAGATATATATGCATCAATCGACAGGATATGTGGCACCAGGAAAGGAGAATAAGGTGTGTAGACTGAAAAAGAGTCTATATGGCCTGAAGCAGGCCCCAATGCAGCGGTACAAGAAGTTCGACAGTTTCATGTCGGGAAACGGGTTTAGGAGATGTCATGCAGACCACTGTTGCTATTTGAAGAAGTTTGATACGTCGTACATCATTCTTCTTCTGTACACCAATGATATACTTGTAGTCGGATCAAGTGTTGAACCTCCAATTTATACATTGTAAAACCCATTACATCACATTATATGCATGGTTTGCATGTTTAAAAGGCCCATCTAACGCATGTTTCGTGATTGTAGGAATGAGAGTGGACTTCACCCAATTGGAGACCAAAAGGATCCATTTAGAACAATTGGATGAAGGTTGAAGGAGGACCAAAGAAAGAAGGAATTAAGTAGAAGAGAAAGAAGAAGAGAAAGAAGAAGAAAGAGAAGAAGAAAAACAAAAAAGAAATCATATTAAAAGACCTGGCAGGGTCAGAAAAACCAAAGTGCAGAGCTGCAGGGCCATAAAAGTAAAATGCAGAAAGTTGCAGTTTCTGAAGATTGATCCAGAGATTGATCCGTCGATTGATCGCTCAGCCTGAGCGATTGATCAACAAACTTAAGCGATTGATCGCTCACAGCAGAAATTTGACAAAATTGTTGCTGGAGTGAAATGAAGAATTGCGATTGATCGCCCAGCCTGAGCGATTGATCTCCCATCCCATATATCAATCACTAGAATGCAGATTTTTAAGAAATTTGGAAAAAACTCTCTGGACACTTTTGCACCCTCCGATTGATCGCTGGACACTGATCGATTGATCGCCAGAAGTGACCGATTGATCTCTCAGCCAGTCAATTAATCGCCAGATCCGAAAGATAAAGTTTATATAGTTATTTGAACTAGCAATTGATCGCCCAGTCTGAGCGATCAATTGACAATGCGCCCAGTTTAGAAATTTCCAAGCCTGGCTCCCATTTTCTCTGTGTAGTACGTAAATTCTACACAACTTCTTGATGTTTTCGATGTGGTAGAGCTTCTCCACTATAAAAGGACACCTAGGGTCTCTTCCTCGGGCATCATAGAAGCTAATGGATGTCGTGGGAGAGGAAGGAAGCTATTGTGGAGCGTCTGCAACCCTCCAAACTCCGATTTTTCTATGTTTTCTAGTTTTCTTTTATGAGTTCAGTTATAGTATGACAATGCTCAGCTAGAATCTCTCAGCTAAGGCTGAGAGGTGAAGCTTGTAGCTAATTTCATGTTAGATTCAATTTAATTCAAGTAGTTCTATTTCAAGTTTGGATTTTGAATATTCTAGTTTTTAAAGTTGGTAGTTTTAGAAGTTTTATGAGAGTTCATGTGCTCCAGACATGGATTCCTTGCAATTCTCTGAGATTATCATGTTGTGCTTGTTTAGATTCGAATTATAGTAATCCTTGAGCAGGCCATAGTCCATAGGCATGGCTGTTACTCCAAAGGCTATGATTTTGAATTCTACATGTGTTGAATGGGACTAGAACTTGGAAGTTCAACTTGAGTGGGATTGAATGTGCTCCAAAGCTTTATTTTGCAACTAGATGAGAGATAGGACTTCAAATCTAGTTGTGCTCTATGCTTGGATTGATTGGATTGACATGGGATTGCTACAAGTGGATCCTTGAATGCCTTAGTACCTTTAAATTACTGTTTTTCATTAAGTTTCTGTTTTAGCATAATTGTTCCATTGAATCTCTTGTTTATTACAAATTGAGTTGCTGGAATAGTTTGGAACTTGTTCTCCAATTCCCTGTGGATCGACCTCGGTCTTACCGAGATTTATTACTACATCGCAGCCTTACACTTGAGGCGAGCGAACAAGTTTTCGGCGCCGCTGCTGGGGAATTTAGATAACAGTTCTAGATTGTTTTAGTGGCTGTAGAAGTAGAAGTAGATATGTTTTTCTGATTTTTTTAGAACTAACAAATTGTTTTGTTTTGTAGGATTTCCCCTCTAATTCAAGCAAATTGGGTAATATTCTTCTAACTTAGTGCTTTTTACAGATTTTCATCTTTTCGATTAATTTCATATTTTAGGACTTAGGATTAGTTTAGTTTTTAGTTGAGTGGTTTATGTCCCGTTGGGAACGTGACCACTTCAATCGTCTCTAATCCGATGGTGGTCTAGTTGGACTATTGTCAGTCCATAGACGAGTCCGAAAATACCGAGAACATTGTGATAGTTTGGGGAGTATGGATCAAACACCTTTATGGAATCCCCCCCAACCCCCCAACTACCAACACAAATCAAGAGGGAGTAGGAGAGAATGAGGTACACAATGTTCCTCCAATGAGATCACTACGGGACTACCTACAACCAGCCCGTGCAACTACACCCTCTTATGTGGTTCTACCACCAGCCGGGGGAAATATTGATATAAAGCCGGGTGTGATTCAACTAATACCAAAGTTCCATGGGCTAGACTCTGACAGCCAATATTTGCACTTGAAGGAATTTGAAGAAGTGGTGGCTACCTTGCAATACACTAATGTTTCAGAAGATGCCATTAAACTTAAACTCTTTCCCTTTTCATTGAAAGAAAGAGCCAAGACTTGGCTTCATTCTCTTAGACCACACTCGATAGGGTCATGGAACGAGATGACCCAGGAATTCTTGAAAAAGTTCTTCCCGGTTCATAAAACGAACACCCTTCGAAGAGCTATAATGAATTTTTTGGCTAAAGAGGGTGAATCTTTCTTTCAATGTTGGGAAAGGTTTAAGAACCTCCTACTTGCTTGCCCACATCATGGCTATGAAAGTTGGTGAATCATAAACTTTTTCAATGATGGATTAAGTTCCAATATGCGCCAATTCGTAGACACGATGTGCAACGGTGAGTTCATGAGCAAAAATCTAGATGAAGCTTGGAGTTATTTGGATATGTTGGCCGAGAATGCCCAATTATGGGATACCTCGAATAAACCTAATAATGACCCCAAGCCTACTCAAGAGAAAGAGAAAGGAGGGATCTATATCCTCAAGGAGGAAGACGATGTGAATGCAAGGATAGCCAGCCTCATGAGGAAGATCGAGGCTATGGAACTTAGTACGAGTGGAGTTCCAAAGTCCAATGAAGCTATTGAGACCATATGTGGGATTTGTCTCACCAATTTACACGCTACGCAAGATTTTCCTACAATTCCTGCATTTCAAGAGGTGTTACATGAACATGCAAATGCCACATATGGGTATCAACGGCCTTTCAATGGACCGGTGGGTAATACGTACAATTCTACTTGGAAGAACCACCCGAATTTCAGTTGGAAGAATGCTCCCACGGGCAATCCTACCGACTCTCAAGGAGGGCCACCCATGCAAAATATGGCCCCACCTCAATTCTCAATGGAGGACACCTTAAAAACGTTTATGCAAGGGCGAACGCAAATCAATCAAACAAACCAACAAATGTTCCAAGAGCTTAAAGTCTCGATTGATGAGATTAAGGGACGCTTGAATGCTAGGGAAGGGACCTTTCCGGCCCAACCTCAGCCCAATCCAAAGTAAGTACATGAAGTGAGCATTCTTAATCTCTCCAACCAACATATGGAGCAAGCCAAATCCGTCACCAATCTTAGAAGTGGTAAACAAATTGACAAACCTATTCCGGTGAAGGCCGATAAGCCTAATGATCCGGTAAATTCCGAGGATGAGGACGGATCTAACTTAGCCCCACAAGAAACGAAACGTGTTTACAAGCCCGTAGCACCATTCCCTTCGAGATTGGTTGCTCCAAAATCTCTCCCAAACTCTCATGATATTCTAGAGATTTTTAGACAAGTCAAGATTAACATTTCCTTGCTTGATGCCATCAAACAAGTCCCCTCTTATGCCAAGTTTCTAAAGGACCTATGCACAACCAAACGTAAATATAATGTGCAGCAAAAGGCCTTCTTAAATGAGCAAGTAAGTGCCATTCTCACTTAAAAGACCCCCCCAAAATTCAAAGATCCCGGTAGTCCCACAATTTCATGTATCATTGGAGACTACCGGATTGAGCGTGCATTACTAGACTTGGGGGCAAGTGTAAATTTGATCCCGTACTCGGTATACGAGCAATTGGCTCTTGGTGAATTAAAACCCACCAAAACCACGTTGCAACTCGCTGATAGATCCATCTGTATACCGAGAGGGATAGTTAAGGATGTGCTAGTCCAAGTTGATAAATTCTACTACCCGGTAGATTTCATTATTTTGGACACACAACCGGTTATGGATACTAGCACCCAAATATTGGTGATTTTAGGCCGCCCATTCCTTGCTACATCAAACGCAATCATAAATTGCCGGAATGGAGTGATGCAAATGTCCTTTGGGAACATGACATTGGAGATGAATGTGTTCTACTTAGGCAAGAGGCATAGAGATGATGATGATGTCCACGAGGTTGATATGATTGATTCAATCATGGAAGAGGAGCTCGCTTTAATGCAGAATTTTGATCCTCTAGATGTGGTTAGCTTTGATCCCTTTAAGGATTGGGATGACAATGATGGCCCCCATGAGGTACACATGATAGAATCTATGGAAGATGGGGAGTTTTTCCAACATGATCTACCTAAAAGCTTGGGGACATGTTTGACACATCCTAAGGATGAATTTAATTCTATTTATAATAAGACCTTGGACGTGTTAATTTCTGAAAATTTATTTGACAAGTCACTAATTTTTGAGTTACACAAATTTGTTATGCAGGATTTGGAAGAATTGGTGCTTGACTTGCCTACAGAGAGACCAATTTCTGAAAGTGTAGAGGTTGAGGACCCACCCTAACCTACACAAAAGTCTGAGAATGAGGAAAACGTAAAGGGCCCAAATCTGAAAACCTCCTCTCCTGAGGTCTCCTACACGCTTGAGGAGTGTTTAACATATTTTGAAGATTGGGAGGATCCCATAATTCAGGACATAGTAAATGCTTTGAGAGAAAGACCTCATGCACCTAAAAAGCTTCCTTCCACAGAGTGCCAAATTGAAGAATCGACTGTGGAAGTAAAAGCGACAAATGATTATGTGGAGACCATCCCAATGATTGAGGATGAAGCGGTTGAGGTCTCCACATCTCTTTGGTTTGTTCAAACCGAAGAACACTTCTGGGATGACCCATACTTGAATAATTTTTGCCTAGACAAGAAGGAAAGGAGATCCATACTCAATGATTTCCAACCAATGCAATTCTCCTTTTCTAGTACATGTGACAATTTTTTTGAGGAACCCGCTAAAATTTTTTAGCAGGATTTTCAATGGGTTAGACTGGTTGATGTCACCGTTGTACTTTCCAAAGCAGGATGGTGGATAGTTCTTCTGAATAATTCGTTTCACCACCTGATGATCTTGCTCAACTTTGTCCTTTTGGATGTTATACTGATAATCGATCTCCTAGTCTGATGGAGATCCTCTTTTTAAAAGGACGGGTTAGGTATCTTTATTGCTTTCCGTAGATTAGGTTTAGTCATTTCAGTTTTGCTTTCTTAGTAGCTTTAGTTGTTGGGTTGTAGATTTTCAAGATCGACTCTATCAGGTATTATTGTTCTCACTCTCTTTTATTTTACCATTGCTCTCATATTCATGCTCATTGGATATCTTTTTACATTGAGGACAATGCAAGATTTGGTTGGGGGGTGAGATGAGATTCCTCATCTAGCATGTTGCAACATTTCGAGCATCATATGTGCAATTTTTTTTCGAATTCTCTAAAATTTTAAAACTCTTTTAGAAAGCCGTATTTCTATGCATTCGAGATGATACGAGTATAAGAAGAGGAGATACGAAGTGTGTGATGTGGTAAGTCTTGAACTTCTCCTAATATAATGGTTTTTATATGTGAATTCTCCTATTTATGTGATTGATAGAAAATTTGAACACTCTTACACCTAGTTCAAATTACACGATTTTCATGGTTGAAGGGAGTATGTGATTTGTGGATTGGCTAAACTTAGATTTGAGGTGTTGAGGAATCAAGCCGGGGTATTCTGTCCATCCTTGTCCATGGAAAAATAACGAAAGATATGGATTTCTAAAAATCCTATCTAATTTAAAAGAAAAAAGAAAAGGAAGGATGAAATTGGGAATGATGGAAAAATGGTGGAAAATTCTGAAGAGGGCTACCTATTACCAACCGGGGGATGGTCTACCCATAACCAAAGCCGAAAATGGGATGTAGTGTGAAATTCGTCGGAAGGACGGTAAGGCAAATTCCTGTCATTGACTTGTTGCTCTGTACACCTTGAGATCCGTAGTTTAGTTGATCTATGGAGAAGATAATCCCAGAAACTCATGAGATGAACTTTCACTATGCACACTAGGTTGAATTTGTTCGAGTTCTTCTATTTATCAATCGATCAGCAGAAATTTCATATGGAAGCTTATTATGTTTTGAGAGTTTGAGGTTTCAACTTCTATCACCAAATTTTTTCCGAATTTTATACTTGCATGTCTTGGAGTGGATAAAAACACGGTTTCTGAAGGAGAGTTGGGTTTGGAGGTTTGATCTTGTTCCACGCATATTTTGTTCGGGAATAGCAAAAAGCTGGTTGGGGGTGTGTTGAACCTCCAATTTATACATTGCATAACCCATTACATCACATTATATGCATGGTTTGCATGTTTAAAAGGCCCATCTAACGCATGTTTTGTGATTGAAGGAATGAGAGTGGACTTCACCCAATTGGAGACCAAAAGGATCCATTTAGAACAATTGGATGAAGGTTGAAGGAGGACCAAAGAAAGAAGGAATCAAGTAGAAAAGAGAGAAGAAGAGAGAGAAGAAGAAAGAGAAGAAGAAAAACACAGAAGAAATCATGTTAAAAGACCTGGTAGGGCCAGAAAAACCAAAGTGCAGAGCTGCAGGGCCATAAAAGTAAAATGCAGAAAGTTGCAGTTTCTGAAGATTGATCCAGAGATTGATCCGTCGATTGATCGCTCAGCCTGAACGATTGATCGACAGACTAGCAGAAATTTGACAAAATTGTTGCTGGAGTGAAGTGAAGAATTGCGATTGATCGCCCAACCTGAGCGATTGATCGCCCATCCCATAGATCAATCGCCAGAATGCAGATTTTTAAAAAATTTGGAAAAAACTCTCTGGACACTTTTTGCACCCTCCGATTGATTGCTGGACACTGATCGATTGATCACCAGAAGTGACCGATTGATCTCTCAGCGAGTCGATTAATCGCCAGATCCGAAAGATGCAGTTTATACAGTTATTTGAACTAGCAATTGATCACCCAGTCTGAGCGATCAATCGACAATGCGCCCAGTTTAGAAATTTCCAAGTCTGGCTCTGATTTTCTCTACGCAATGCGTAAATTCTACGCAACTTCTGGATGTTTCCGACGCGGTAGAGCTTCTCCACTATAAAACGACACCTAGGGTCTCTTCCTAGGGCATCATAGAAGCTAAGGGACGTCGTGGGAGAGGAAAGAAGCCGTCGTGGAACATCTGCAACCCTCCAAACTCCGATTTTTCTATGTTTTCTAGTTTTCTTTTATGAGTTCTAGTTGTAGTATGACAATGCTCGGCTAGAATCTCTCAGCTAAGGCTGAGAGGTAAAGCTTGTAGCTAATTTCATGTTGATTCAGTTTAATTCAAGTAGTTCTATTTCAAGTTTGGATTTTGAATGTTTTAGTTCTTAAAGTTGGTAGTTTTAGAAGTTTTATGAGAGTTCATGTGCTCCGGACATGGATTCCTTGCAATTCTCTGAGATTATCATGTTGTGCTTGTTTAGATTCGAATTATAGTAATCCTTGAGCAGGCCATAGTCCATAGGCATGGCTGTTACTCCAAAGGCTATGATTTTGAATTCTACATGTGTTGAATGGGACTAGAACTTGGAAGTTCAACTTGAGTGGGATTGAATGTGCTCCAAAGCTTTATTTCCAACTAGATGAGAGAGAGGACTTCAAATCTAGTTATGCTCTATGCTTGGATTGATTGGATTGACATGGGATTGCTACAAGTGGATCCTTGAATGCCTTAGTACCTTTAAATTACTGTTTTTCATTAAGTTTCTGTTTTAGCATAATTGTTCCAATTGAATCTCTTATTTATTACAAACTGAGTTGCTGGAATAGTTTGGAACTTGTTCTCCAATTCCCTGTGGATCAACCTCGGTCTTACCGAGATTTATTACTACATCGCAGCCTTACACTTGAGGCGAGCGAAATCGAGCATAAAGGACATCTCAGATCTCAAAAGATAGTTATCTAGAGAGTTTGTCATGAAGGATTTAGGAGCTACAAAATAAATCCTAGGCATGCAGATAAAATGTGATAGGGAAGACAAGAAGCTAGTTTTGTCACAGGCAGAGTACATAGCCAAGGTACTTGATCGATTCAGTATGGGAGGTGTTAAGCCGGTTAGCACTTCCTTAGCCAATCACTTTAAGCTTTCTAAGGAGCAAGGTGCGTAGACACAGGAAGAACGGGACTACATGGCTAAAGTCTCTTACGTGTCAGCTATAGGGAGCCTCATGTATGATATGGCTAGCACGAGGCTAGATATTACTCAAGTAGTTGGATTTGTTAGCAGGTTTATGAACAACCCTGGGAAGGAACATTGGGAAGCTGTGAAGTGGATCGTCAAATACCTTGTAGGTATTGTGAATGTAGGGCTGTGTTACGGAGGTTCAGAAATCGAGTTACAAGTCTACGTCGATTTAAATTTGGTAGGGGATATTAACAGCAGAATGAGCACCACAGGATATGTCTTTACTCTAGGAAGTACTGCAGTCAGTTACAGAAGATAGTATCCATCAGTACAACGGAAGTAGGGTATGTTGTAGCTATAGAAGCGTGCAAGGAGATGGTGTGGATGCAAGGTTTTATGAAAGAGAAGAAGCAAGTTGCAAGCTATACAGTGACAGACAGAGTGCAATATACTTGGCCAAGAATTCAATCTTTTATTCAAGGACCAAGCATATTGACATCAGATATCACTTCATACGTTTGTTATTGGAAAATGGATCGATTGCTCTGGAGAAGATCCATACAAGTGAGGACCCTGGCGATATGTTGACCAAGCCAATCACATGGGAGAAGCTGAAGCTCTGTTCAGCTTTGATTGGTCTTCAGGCTTGAAGACGGGGAGATGGTGCACTCCGGATGTAGAAGACGAAGGACTACAGTGATGTGTCTCCAAGTGGGAGATTATTGAGGTGTGGAGCCAATCACACCAGTTTGCCAGCCAAAGGTGGTTAGGCGCCCGATGGTCAGTGGATCGAGCGCCCGATGCCTAGGGCGGGCACCCAACCAAGTTTGGTCAGACGCCGAAAATTTGGCTGTTCTTTCACATTAGTTGTTGGACATGTTTCACACTAGGCGGACGCCCGACCAAGCCTGATCGGGCGCCTGACCGAACGCGAATAGTTTCGCGAGGTTTCCTATTTTGAGTTCTATTTTCGAATTATGCTATATAAAGGAGTGTAATTCGGGATTAGGGTATGCTATTAGGTTTTCTATACATCCAAGGTGAGAAAGAGAGAAGAAGTTAGCAAAAAGGGCCATCTCTGTACATGAGAGCATCGGAGAAGGTGAGTGTTATGCTTGTAACTTTGTTTTCTTCATAGTGGAGTTTTGCACCATGATTTTTTAACCTTGTTGGGGTTTTTCCACATAAATTTTGTCTTGTGGATTGTTGGTTTGTTTCAATTCCACTTCTAGTTGTTATTTCTTCCTGTTTATCGTTTGTGGGTGAGATCGGAGATTGGATCTCGGTTCATCGGCGTTGTTGGCCTGCTGTGCAACAGACGACACCTGTTTTCCATTGCTTCCAACATTGCAACACACATGCTAAGTGGACCGTTGTGAAGTTTGTGCCCGGTGATCTTCATGTTGGGTTCTACGAGGGCGGCATGTAGATGTATAAGGTGCGTTTGGTTGTAATTTCAGCAAAGGAGAAGTTTTATTCAAAAGTCCTGTCCTATCAACTTCTAAACACAACATAGCAATCTTGTGGCTAGCAATCATAAAACGTTGTTTATTCAAAATACTTCTACTTTGTAATAGCTTCTAGCTTCCAATGCTTGCTTCTTTCACTGTCCATTCATTGAAGAATTGTTCGACCGACATGATGGAGTCCAAGTCCGGGTGGGCCACAACTCCATAATCATAGGTGGGCCCACAAGATGGTTGGTCTAAGTCTTTGTCACTGATTGGTCCAATCGGGTCAATATTCAAAATCAATAGCTCGATTACAATGTTGAAGTTGAATGGTCCAATTCAAACAACACTAAAGATGAACGAACGATCATATTGGACGTGTATCAAAGACGAATAGTCTAATTGGTCCAAATTGAAGATAAACAGCCTGATTGGACCTGTAAAGGAGATGAACAATCCTAATATGTCGAAATTAGATATAAATGGCTCCTTATGGACAATATTGCAAATCAATGACCCAATTAGTTTGATGTCAAATACCAAAAGTCAATTCAAATGATATTAAAGATAGATAGTCTAATTGGACCAATATAAAAAAAAAAAAACGATATAATTGTTCCAGAAATGAAGATCATCAATTAGATTCTATCAATATTAAAGATGAATGATTAGATTGTGTCAATATTAAAAATGAAGAGCCCAATTAGAGTAATGTCGAATTTAATTGCTCTGATTTCAATGACGATGTAGATGGACAATCAGAGTAGATTAATATTAAAAAAAAAATGAACAATCTAATTAGGCTGATATTGATGATCAACTGTCCGATTGGGTTGATATTGAAGATGCATATTCTAATTAAATCAATTTTAGATATGAATGGTTCGATTGGGTTGATGTTGATGATTAACAATCTGAGCAATTTGATGGGATCCCACCATTCATTCATCTTCAATATAAGACCATTGATCATTGTACTAGGAAAATCATTCATCTCTAAGTACGGCCCAAGCAGATCACTGATCTTTTTTATCAGCCCAATCTAGTCGTTGATTTTTGAATATCAACCTCATATTGCTGATCTTCAATAACAGAACGGTCCATTAATCTTTAGTACTGTTTGAATTAGACCATTCAGCTTCAATATCAGTCCAAATGAAACATTGATTTTCAATATCGGCCTAATTGGACCATCCATCTCCAATTTCAGTACAATTCGATCATTCATCTTCAATATTGGTCTAACTAACCGGTGATCTTCAATTTTGGACTAATTAGACAATTTGTCTTTGATGTCAGTCCAACTGGACGTTCATCTTTATGGTAATATGAATTTGACAATTTGTATTCAACACTAGCTAAATTGGGCTGTTGATTTTCATTATTGGCCCAATTGGACGATTTGTCTCTAATTTCAACATAAGTAGACAATTCATCTTCAATATCAATTAATCTGTCTTCAATATCAATCAATTGGCCATTGATCTTCAATATCAATTCAATTAGACTATTTATCTTTTATATATGTCTAATCTAACCCTTCATCTTTAGTATTGTTCATATTGGACCATTTGACTTAGACATTGGCCATCAGTCATTATTAATATCATCCCAATCTAACCAATCAAAACTAGACCAACAATCTTATTGCCCCACCTATAGTTACATATCAATGATGTGGGCCACATGGATTCATCTGTCATGTGAGCCCAAATTGTTTGAGAGAGAGAGAGAGAGAGAGAGAGAGAGAGAGAGAGATCCATTCCTCATGAGAAATAACTCTACCTACTTCTTTTTAAGTAGGCTTAGCAAAATTCCATACAACCCACCAACCCGCAAGAAACCCGCACGAAAAAAATCAGTGTTTGGGTCTGGCCTTATCATGTCAGGTCACTAACGGGTTGGCCCATCGAGACTCGTTAAGATAATGGGTCAGGTCAATGTTTCACCTAACAAACCCGTTTAACCCGTTAGTGAGGGTATTTTGGTAATTATTTTTAGTGTAGTGAGAAATCCCTAAGAAGCTAAGAGAGCCAATGAGTCTCTCTCTCTCTCTCTCTCTCTCTCTCTCTCTCTCTCTCTCACACACACACACACACACACACACACACACACACCCACTTGAGAGTTTTCTCCATCTTTCTACCCGCTGCCCCACACAGCCACGCTCCAAAATCTCTGTCGAATCGAGCCACTTTCTCATCTCTCTGCCCACAAAAGCACGGCCTATTTACTTAACGGGTTAAACGGGTCAGGTTATGGGTTACTCGTTAAATTAACGAATGGGTTTGGGTTTCTAGATTTTGACCAATTAGTTAACGGGTCAGGTTTGGGAGAGGGCATTTTTAACACGACATGAACACGGTTGAACACAACCCGTTGCAAGGCCTACTTTTAAGCACTTTAAACCTACTTCTAATTCTTGAGAGCAGTGATTATGTTATCATTAGGAAATATTCACAAACACTTTTACACTTTAAAATAGCTTTTGGTTTGAAAGAGAAGCTGACATAAATAACTTGTAATGGTGTTACCAAACGCACCCTTAAATAACATGCCATTCGCAACCATTTAGAGGTTGGTACAATGAAAATTAGATTCTATGTACCGTTGCTCATCAGCTTATATTTCGATGGAGCCATCTTTTGATTGTTATACCGGATTATTGGAATGCATGAACTATCTTTACACACATGCCTAAGGGAAGTGCATGCTAGGCATGCATGTGAAATGGGGTCCACCCGTATGCATGATAGTGTACTGATGATATACCTCCTGCGTGATGTGTGTGTATTTCTTGTATCATATATATTGTAATAACTAAACTCTAAATGAGACATTCTAACCATTCTCTCATGGCATCAGAAAACAGGCTCTTTAGTTATCTTGCTGAGTAATCTACTATGTGTTAGTGCACTTTTCTATGGTATACTAGTGCACCTTGTTTGTCAATTACTTAGGTCAGTAGGTCTAATGTCGGTTGAGCTTAATGAAGACAAAGACCGAAGACTCAAGTAGCCCGGCTGCATCAAGAAAGAAGAAACAGGTAAATGTGATGCCTTGGTGTGCCTTGCCTTGACCAAAACCTAACCCATAACCTCTTAGATGACTTGCACCACCTAGGTATACCTTTAGTCATCATCATTAGTCTTAGAACTCCATGAAAAACATGATAAATTAGACTAATTAAAAAGGTGGAAGCTGCTGCAATAAAAAAGGCTCAAACAGCAGTTTTCGATAGGACTCCGATCGATCGGACAGAAATTCCGATCAATCGGAAATTGTCCCAGAAAAAATTGAAAACTCACTGGACATATTTTCGATCAATCGGACAGTCTTCCGATCCATCGGAAGGGGCCGTCCGATCAATCGGACAGTGTTCCGATTAATTGGAATTTCTTCCAGAGACTTCTCTGGATAGATTTCCGATCAATCGGACTTGTCTCCGATCAATCGGACTGGGCTCCGATCAATCAGACACTTTTTTCGATCAATCGGAGATGCACGAATCTGCCCATTTTTTGACCGTTGGAAGAAAATCTATTTAAAAGGGGGATTCATTTTTTGAGCTAAGGGAGGGAATTTTGAGGAGATAGAAGCCACCACTTGCTAGAGATCATTAGAGACTCTATCCCAAACCTAAAGCAAGTCATTCTCCTTGTGTTTTCATCACAAGCTTGGGCCATTCAATGGCATCTTGAGAATGGACTTGTTCCCTCTTGATTCCTAGGGTTTAGACACCTTGATGATAGTTCAATCCTTTGTCTAAACACTACCTAGGAGTCCATTTAGGTGCATTCCTCTAGGAAACCCATTTCCTACCATTTGTAGAGGTTTCACAATTCCCTAGCACCCTGGGCATCTCCAATGGAGCATCACATGCAAGGTAGCTGATCTTGGAGCTGAAGCCTTGGCAAAGCAACGGCGTCAACGATCGAGGGAGCACAAGGGGAGCTGATTCAAGCACGGGAGAGCGAGAAGAAGCAACCCAAGACGGCGCAACAAGGGGCTCAATCCGACAAGTAAGGTTGTCTTGTTAAGAGTCCATCCACTCAATTCCCTGTGGGAGTTGAGTGTAGAGTTTGTTTGACAAACTCACCCCAGGGTCGTTAGCTGATCCTTGGCCTATTAGTTGGGCCTAAAATCTAGGGACGTCATCCGTTCCTTGGCACGTTAGTCGGGCCTAAAACAAAGTCTCCAAGGGGGAGCCACCAACACGGGTGCAAACGTGTAGGTTGGGAGGAACCTGTAAACTCCCCGGTTGGGTGGATCCGAGTTAAAACACCTTGGTTGGGAGGAACCAGATTTAAACTCCCCAGTGAATGCCGGTGTGCTCAAAGGAGTTGAGTACTTGAACCGGGAGTGGAGTAGACAAGTAGTCGAACCACTATACATCGTTGTGTTAGTGATTGTTCTTGAGCACATTTCTCTTTATGCATTATGTTTAATTGATTAATTATGAATGCTTAGTTAGGAATGTATGCTAGGCACTTGATAAGCACATCCACACTCACAAGATGTACTTTCACTATCTCATGTTGACTTGAGCATTTCTTGATCCATCCTCTCTAGTCCACATGAGTTGATTAGACTAGGTTGTTAATTGCTTTATCTTTTGCTAGTCTATTAATTGGACCCACTTAGGCTTGGAAGCCGAAGTGTTTATCGCTTACGTAGCTTAATTTGTTAAATCTGGTAAGTAGGCGAAAAGAATTTGAAAAGGTCCTAATCACCCCCTCCTATAGGTTCAGCCATAATTCTAGTTGCTCCTCAAGCTTCCGCACGCGTATGCGTAGGGTGTCGTGTTAGGCTACCCGACGCAATTTCACTATGTCCTCTTCCTCCTCCACTTCCATGGCTATGACCTCTCTCTTCGTCATCATCTTCATCATCTCCTATTACTACAATCCCCTCACATTCTTTTCTACCTGTCCTGAACATTAAAAACCTCATACCCATATCATGGAGTAATAATTTCTCAAAACCACACTATCAACCAATCCAATCCATCTGATCTGTTACCACTAAAGTGACGGTGGAAAATGAAAACTGTTAACAATAAGCGTCGGGATAAACGTTAGAAAAAGGACGATAGGATTGTCTGATGGGTTTTATTTTTAATTAAGACTTCAACGGAGCAAATTGTCTCATGGGTTTTATATTTAAAAAGCCATCCACAACCGTGGCAATGTGGGTGCATCCGATCGATGCATCACCCTACCACGTGTCCCATGGAGAGATCCTTTGCTTATTACAATTCTTACAACTCCTCGTGTCATCTCCCCTTCTAAAAGCCTTTCATTGTAGGATGTTTGACATATATGTGACAAGCTCGGGCTTTCAGTTGGTAACTTTTTTTTTACCCCCACACCTTTGGGACAGTGGTAGACTGGGTGAAGATAACCTCGTTTCAACACTGAGGCACTGAGGTGCTGGTATTGATTCCCAACGTAGGGGTGGCTAACATTGAGGTGTGACTAATAGTGTGGGTGTGTACTGAAAGTGGGATGTGTGTATTAACCCAAAACAAAGCGTAGAGGAGAGATTGTATAGAAATTGGGTCTCACAATTGGTGGCTTGCCCTGGCCGACCAATCGAATTAAGGCCCTCAAGGAGCTTTGCACGCTGGACTGGTACAGGTCCATCAGGACCGGTCAGGGTCATGAACGACCGGTCGGTGACTGGTCGTGGACAAGTCGAATTATGGGTGTCTCTCGCAGTTGCTCCTTGGACAGTTTTTGGTCACTCGCGGCCAGTTGACAACTTTGGCTGATAGGTCGATGATGCGTGCAGACTGTTATACGCAGTTTCCTATTTTAACTAGAACTCTTGTGCAAAGCTATATATGAGCTTCTAATATGAAATTGGGGTATCCAATTCGGAGGTTTACAAGTCCAAGGTGAGAGAAAGAGAGAAAAAAGAAGAAAAGAGGAAGAGAGAGAGAGAGAGAGAGAGAGAGAGAGAGAGAGAGAGAGAGAGAGAGCTTGTTAGAAGGAGAGATTTCTTCTTATGAATGTATTTCATTGCGCAATCGAGATCTCTCGATTTCTATTTCCTTTTATTATTATCCGCTCCTGTGTGAGTGAAGAAGATTAGATCCAAGAGGGTTGTGCTTGTGATCGGAGGTCGTAAACAATTTACTGCATAGTGGATTGTTGTCTTTGGATGAGGTCCCGTGGTTTTTATCTCTTTGAGGGTTTTCCACGTAAAAATCTCTTGTGTTCGTGTGGTTGATGATTTGATCTTGTTTGTTATATTAGCATATCACATAATTCATGTTGTTGGGTGGCAAGATCCTGAAGTTTAATGCAATGCACCCGACAAAACGGGTATCAGAGCGTCTAAGTTTGATAATCGGATAGTAGGATCAGTGTGAATTAAGGAAGGTGGCTCATCAAGGATGATCAACCTCAATGGGTACAACTGGCCCATATGAAAGGCGAAGATGGAGAATCTTTTATATTGTAAAGATCTATATACTCCAATTTCATGTGAATCGGCTAGGCTGAAAGATATGTCTATGAAGATTGAAAGAAGATGGACCGAAAGGTGGTGGTATTTATTAGACAATGATTGGATGACACGGTGTTCCATCATGTCACGCCCCAAATTCGGTTCTCGATGTCCATTTGCCGTAACCCGAATTCAGAGGTGGAAGCCTCCGTAGTACCCCGATCTTAGATCCTAATCCCACACGCCAGGTTCCGATCCTGGGATACCACAAGGAGGATTTTAGGGTCTGAATTTTTTTGAAACATGAGCATCACCATATGAGTACCATCAAAGACAAACATAATATTTTCACTAAGTCATTTCGTTTACTTACAGTACTGAAAGGTAAATACACAATGCGTAAATATAAAAACTGTGCACGATCCGGCACCTCCTGCTATTGCACTCCCAACTCCAACTCAACGTTGCTGATACACTCTGGTATAACCTGCAGCTTAACGAACGCGCATAAGCTTCGAACGAAGCTTTGTGAGTGCGTGTGTGCGTGCACAATGCGTATGACAAGCATGATAAATGTCAGAGTAAGCAGTAAAGCATGAGAAGAACTTTAAACCAAGACTTCGCCTAATTAGGCTACACGTTCATGTGATATGAATAACCAGTCTACCACGGCTATGCAAGCATGCAATACATATAACTAGCCTACCATGGCTATGCAAGCGTGCAATACAGGTAACCAGCCTACCAAGGCTATATACTCATACTATGCAATGGCCTACAGGGCCTAATGTCACATACAATGATCCAATGCATGTATGCAAATCACCACCTCTCAGTACAGTGGTCCAGATACGAACAGTCATAACGCGATCACCTAAGCAATGCGGGTGTGGACCCTCGCCGATTTCTCCGCGCTCCCACACGACGTTCGCTCTCCCTTTCCTTTCGGAAGAAGAAGAAGAAGAGGTGCGTGAGTGCGAAATCGCCATTTGTGCCACTGGCTTGCCTCGTTCTTGAGGGCTTTGTTTGGTTGTCGTGTTAAGCTGGATGTGTTTAAGTGAATTTATATAAGACCAGAGTCGCCACTAGCCAGTTACTTCGAATCTACAGTCGGCTAGACCCCGTAGAAATGTTAGAGAAGGGGATCTGAAGATCCTTTCCTCTAAAATGACTCCTGTTGATCTGCGGTCAGAGATTCAAGGTAAGAGATCACGGTTACAGGGTGGGAAGAGGTTAAGCACCCCACACACTGCCCGTACCGAAGTACGGTCTCTACTTCACAGAATCGATCGGATACTTGAAAGTCTAGTTTAATCCTCGTATATTCTCATGTATGATATGATGCATGAATGCGGGTCTGAACAGTAAGAGTTTCTGATGGGCAGGTTCCAACAACGGGCAAGCCCAGAGCGTACGCTCGAACTGACAGGTGCTTAATGTAAGACGTATGCAGTGTGCTTGAATGATCAAGGTGTTTTATGGTGAAGCATGAATGCAGGTCTGAACAGTAAGAGTTTCTGATGGGCAGGTTCCAACAACGGGCAAGCCCAGAGCATACGCTAGAACTGACAGGTGCTTAATATAAAGACATATGCATGTGTACTTGACGGATCAAGGTGCTAGTAGTGAAGCAGGGGGGGTTGGAAGAAAAGTAAATGTTGCACTTATGCTAGATGCGAAGGAGATGATGCTGGAAAAAGAGTAGCTGGATGGACGGAGGTGTCGCAAGGGTTGGCTTCGAGTGGCTGGATCAAGACTTAGATGGCTTGGGAGGCTTGGACCAGTGGTCAGGCTGGGCTGGACCAGGGTTAGACTCTCCTCACTCGGGCTCTCCTTGGTGGAAAAATGGGCTAAAGGGTGGAGAGATGGACTCAGAGCTCTCGGGCTGAAATGGACTCGAATGGCTTGTTTGGATTGTTGAAATGAGAAGGGGAGGGGGGTATTTATAGCAGCGAGAGGGGCATTCTCGTAATTTTTTCCGGGCGGCCTGCCATGGGCCGCCCGTACGGCCGCTCCTCGGTTTCCAGCGAGTACGGCCGTTCCCTCGGGGCTGCTGTTGGACTCGCTGGTTGACTCAGTGAGTTGACTCAGCGGGTCGACTCGGTGGTTTGACTCGACGGGTTGACTCGACGGGTTGACTCGGTGTTTTGACTCGACGGGTTGACTCAGCGGGTTAACTCAGCGAGTTGACCCAGTGAGTTTGACTTTTTTTTGGGATTTTTTGACTGGCCTTTTTTATGGGGAGTTTTTCAGGGTGGTTTTTAGGACTGGGTTGACTGGGTTCAGGCTTGAACTGGGCTATGGAATGGGGCTTACAAGGGTGAGTTTGGCTGAGTTTGGACTTGGGATTTGGGGGTATGGTCCTCCGTTCAACCAGCTATCTCTACCAACAGTGTAGCCGAAGGTGGGGTGTCTACAGATGCCCCTCTTTGGCAGAGGTTGCGTGCAACCGAATGCCAAAGCGAGTGGACACCCCACTTCTGACCCGGTCATTCATAGATCATGTTCTGAAATCTTTGCTTGCCTTTGCATCTGTGCCAGTTGATCGTTTGGAGATCGCTCACTCGCACATACCGCGAGAGTTTGGAGAAAACGTTGCGATTGTCCCTGCAGTTTGCTGCAACCTGGGTACCCAATCGCAACCCTTCCGTTCCCGACCGGTACTAACATCGGAAAGGTACAGCAGAGCCTCTGCGTCGACAGTCTTACGAGGTTACTGACCCTGTGATTGATTGTATGTTTAATGTTTTCCCAGATCACTCCAGGAGTACTTGTTTCGCTTGACTGTCAAAGTGGTTAGACGCCCTGCGTCCGATAGTCTTACGGGATTCTACTACGCCGACTTGGACTCAGTCAAGGTACTTCAGGCATCCACGCCTAGGTATGTGCGGGTGGGCTTTTCCACCCGATCTGCTGGTTTTGATGCTTGGTTTGCAATTCATTCTTTCCTTGATTATGGTCTGGAATCTTTGTTGTCCTTTGTATCTGAGTCAGTTGATTGTCTGGAAATTGATAACTCGCACATACCGCGAGAGTTTGGAGAAAACGTTGCGATTGTCCCTGCAGTTTGCTGCAACCTGGGTACCCAATCGCAACCCTTCCATTCCCGATCGGTACTAACATCGGAAAGGTACAGCAGAGCCTCTGCGTCCGTTAGTCTTACGAGGATGCTGACCCTGAGACTGTTTGTGTGATGTTTGATGTTTTCCCAGATCACTCCAGGAGTACTTGTTTCGCTTGACTGTCAAAGTGGTTAGACGCCCTGCGTCCGATAGTCTTACGGGATTCTACTACGCCGACTTGGACTCAGTCAAGGTACTTCAGGCATCCACGCCTAGGTATGTGCGGGTGAACTCTTTCCACCCAATCTGCTGATTTTGATACTTGGGTTACAATTCATCGTTTCCACCTGTTCAAATGGTTTCTTTGACCGAGCCTTTTGGCTTTCATCTTTTTGTATCTTGGCATGTGGTACGACCGCACTGACACTGGAGTTCAGTTCGATCGTACTTTGAGTGCATTGGATCCGATGGTCTCCGGGGAAACCGCGAGACATCGGATCTTATTTGATTTTTGCGTCGGCTCCTACCCAGAGATATGGAAGATCTCCCAGCGTGTTGGAGGCAGAACGCTCTACTGGAAAAATATTTTTTTGATTTTTGAAAAGATACCCACTCTGGGGAGTGATACTCCGTGGGTTTTTTATTTGCAAATAGAAATATTTTTTGTCTTTTTGAAATGAAAATCTGGTTTGCATGTGCCTCCACTAGGGATACCTGTGGGGTCTTTAGCTAACCGACTTTTATTTTGAAAGCAAGTAAACATGATGATTGATGCGATGGATGCTGATGCATGGAGATGCATGATGAATGCATGGCTTTGGCTCATTCTCTTTCAGTTTGATGATTTTGCTTTTGCTGGAGATGCAGAGAATTTTGAGCTTATTGCTTACAGGGTTGTACTCCCTTGGGGATTTTTCTTTTTGATACGGAGGTTTGGACAGCGGGTTGGTCAAGATCCCGACCCGTGGTCGATCAGGTCCATCGTCCCAAGATGCTGTTTCTTTGCTAATGAGAATGTACGAGGATATCATTCGACTTCAAGATGTTCTTCTGGGCATACATGTGATTGAGATGGTGTTTGGTTGCCCGTTTTGGTCAAGATTCCAATTTGCGGGCGATTGGATCCGTCATCCCATACTGTGAAGTGAGCGGAGTTCAAGACTCCTGAATTGTAGTGCTGGGGATGCTAATTTTTGTGATTTTTTGTAAATATGTGGATCCGAATCTTTACCTGAGCGGTCAGGGTAGAGATCAGTTTATTGAAAACACAGGAAATATTTTGTGATTTTCGAAATATTTTGATTGAAAGCAAGGGAAATATTTTTGTGATTTTTGACAATATTGTGAAAGCAAGGGAAATGTTTTTTATTTTTGACAATATTTTGATGAAAGCATGGGAAATATTTTTGTGATTTTTGAAGAGATGATTTTGCAATGTTTTTGCATTTTGTGATTTTTCTGAAATGCAGGGAAAAGATATGGAATTTCCATCCACTTCCAGCTTCTACTGCTGGTAAGGCACCCGATCCATTTTACGTCAGCGAGCAAGACGAGTCTCACACAGTTAAGTGCCGTAGTTTTACATCTTCGGATGAGGGGATTTTGAGGGTTTTCAGTCAACACACCCACAAAGTTGCCTGTTCCTCATGTGCAATGCACATAGACCACGTATCGTCCGACGGACTCCTTCGGCCACAAGATGAGCCACATCCTCACATTTCCCTTAGTCAATCCAGTTTGGGGTCTTACGTTGCTCACAATTCCGTGAGGGTGAGCTTCACCTCCCAACAGCCTTAATCCCCTTCATGAGTTCTAGGAACAGGGAACATCCGTCAGCTTCAACAGCGACTTCCAACTCAAGGTTGTCTATCACGGTGCGTTCAACACGAACAGGATTGCGGAGTTCTGCCCGCCTCAGCCTTTACCTGTTTAAAAGATTCCAGACACCCGTACGATCAAGTGTCAGCCATGTCTGGGACAGGTTAGGAAAGAAAGCCCCCGAGAAGTTAATCCCAGTGTAGTTTTAGGTCTTCGGACCACTGGGGATAAATTGATGGATCAAAACTGGTGATGAAAACTTTTTTTGTTTTATATTGTATATATATTTTTTTTGTTTTGAAAAATTTCCAGACTTCAACTCGAGTAATCGAGATTGACACTGGTTTTTATGGAAAGCTTTAAAATATTTTTGGTATTTTTGAGATGATCCGGGTTATCGAACCATGATCCCAACGGTCGAGGCCGATGCCGGTTTTTAGTTGAAAGTGAGAAAGGTCCCCCGAGAAATTAATCCCAGTGTAGTTTAAGGTCTTCGGACCATGAAACTGTACAAAAGAGGGGCAAACATTATATATTTTTTTTTTTTTTTTGGAAAAATGTCCGGTGTCAGTGGATGGACAATCCAGACTGATGCCGGTTTTTATTGAAAATCTCTCGGGATGTCGATCCCGACGTAGTTTAAGGTCTTCGGACCAAAACTTTAAAAGCGGGGCTGGTAATATATTTTTATGATTTTTGAAAATGTCCGGAGTCATTGATCTTGAGCAAACAAGACCGACGCCGGCTTTTATTGAAAATCTCTCGGGATGTCGATCCCGACGTAGTTTAAGGTCTTCGGACCCAGACTTAGTAAAAGGGGAGGCAAACACATTTTTTGTTTTTTTTTCGAAATGATCCAGATCATCAGATCTTGGCCTGAAAGGCTGGGATCGATGTTGGTTTTTTATTAAAAATCTCTCGGGAGGTTGATCCCGACGTAGTTTAAGGTCTTCGGACCCAAAACTTTAAAAGAGGAAAGACATTTTTTTGTTTTCTTTTTTTTGAAAAAAATTTTGGGTCATCGATTCTGATTTTGATGGTCGAGATCGATACCCATTTTTATTAAAAATCCCTCGGGATCTTGATCCCGACGTAGTTTAAGGTCTTCGGACCATGAAACTGTACAAGTGATGTATATATTTTTTTGGTTTTCTGAAAATGTCCGGAGCCACCAGATCTTGAAGAAGACTGATGCCGGTTTTTATTAAAAATTTCTCGGGCTCTTGATCCCGACGTAGTTTAAGGTCTTCGGACCATGAAACTGTACAAGTGATGTATATATTTTTTTGGTTTTCTGAAAATGTCCGGAGCCACCAGATCTTGAAGAAGACTGATGCCGATTTTATTGACAATCCCTCGGGATCTTGATCCCGACGTAGTTTAAGGTCTTCGGACCACAACTTTAAAAGCGGGGCTAGTAATGTATTTTTATGATTTTTGAAAATGTCCGGAGTCATTGATCTTGATGTGAGCAAACAAGACCGACGCCGGCTTTTATTGAAAATCTCTCGGGATGTTGATCCCGACGTAGTTTAAGGTCTTCGGACCACAACTGTACAAGTGAACAGTAATCAAGAGCGGGGATTCTTGGGATTCTTCTTGGAATGGTTTGGATCATCTGGTCATGCCTTTGGATGGTTGAGATCATCGTTTGACCAAGTCAAATTCTTCTTTCTTTTTCTTGAAAATTCCATGGAACTTTTCCACATCATCCACCCAATTTCTCACCCATTTCTCATGAGATGAGATTTTGGTGAGATTTTCTCTTTTTTCTCACCATTCTCTTCCATCACTTCATTCTTACATGAAGGTACAAGATTCACTTGCAACCACCCTTCCCAAGGAGGAGTTCTTCCCAAGGAGAGGGAGAGGGAGGTCGTTTCACCTAGGTAGAGGCTAGGACGGCCTCCCATGGGCCGCCCGCCCGGTCTCTGCCTCCTGGTCCCTTCAGGGGGCTGGGTAAAAGGGTGCCCTCCCCTTTTCTATATAACATGGGGCACCCTCCCCCCCCCCAAACGTGCAATCTCTCTCTTCTCTCTCTCATACTCTTTCTTTCTTCAAGTTTCCTCTCTCTTCTTTGGTGGTCCTTTGCTCTTTTCAAGTGGTGGGCCTTAGAGAAATCTTGGGACAGCAAGGTGGTCCTTCTTTGGTGAGTGGTAAAGGTATGGACCACTTCCTTTCTCTTTCTTGTCCTTTTCCATCTTCATTGTCTCTTCTCATGATCCTTTTTCTTTTTCATGTAGCTATTCAAAGGGGTGTGAAGGTGGGCCCAAGCATTCTTGATCTTTTCTTAGATCTCAAGTCTTTCAAAGGTGGTGCTTGGAGAAGGACATTGCAAGCTCTCCACTTCATCATTTTTCCTTTTTCACACTCCCTCCATGTGCATGTAAGGAGTAATTTTGCCAAGTCATCAAGTGTGCATGGCAAAATACTCTATCTTTTTCATGGGAGTTGGGCCTCTTTTCATGTGTATCAAATGGACTCAAAGTGAAGTCATGGCCCTTGGTGTATTTGATGGGCCCAATGCTTCATTTTGGGCTCCCTCATGCTTTCTTGCCTTTGTCATTTTTCCTTTGGAACTATCCTTTCTTTTCCCTCTTCTTTTCAAGATTTGGGCCCATGGGCATGGTAGGGCCCATCTCAAGTTTTGGGCTCATGGGGCTCACTTTGGGTGACCCCATCTTTCTTTACATGTGTATGGATCAAGGTGGCTAGCCCATTCTTCATTTTCGATTTCAAGTGGGCTAGATTTCCTAGTTGGGCCTACATGGACAAGTGGCTCAAGTCTTCCACTATCTCTTGATTATGATGTACATCCTTGTACAAGGTGTAGTGGGCTCCTTGGAGTTTTTCATGTGGATGGGCTTTTGGGCCTTCTTTGGAATTTGGACACTTTTTCGAACCATGTGTGCCCCACTACACTTTGTCCATGTGGATTTTTTCTTTTCATGCTTTTTCTTTGATGGATGGAGGACTTGAGCTACTTGGCCATCTACAAGTCCCATGAGTGAGTTGTTCCCACAATCTCACTAAGTTCAAATGGTTTTCTTTGTGGTAGGATTGTGGTTCTCAAGAGTTTCCCTTTAATGCTATCCACCTCAAATGGATAATTCTCAAGTGAGCTATTCATACAACCATGGGTCCTTGATCTTTTCTTTGGGGACTTGGTGGGTCATCCACCATCATTCTCAAGTATGGGTGATTTTTCTTTGAATTTGTGGGAAAGAATGATACCCATAGGTTGCCCATTTTTGTCCCATGCCTTGGGACATTTTGGATTTTGATATTCAAGTGGGCTATGTGTAACATTCTTATCCATTTTCATGATGGTTGGGTGACTCATCAAGCCATGCTCTTTTGTGCTCAAATGGTCTCCCTTTTTGGTGAACAAGTTGGTGCACATAAGTTGCCCAAACTTGCCTTTTCATGGGCATTTTCAACCTTGATTCTTCATGTGGGCTATGTGCATCAACTTTCTACCCTTAGCTTCTTTGATTCATATGTTTGTGGGTAGACCTCCTTGTTGTATTTTCATCAAGATGAGGCACATAAGGTTGCCCATGGTTAACCCATGAATGGGTCCTCATGTTCTTCAAGTGGGCTATGTGCTCTCTCTAATCCATTGAGATGAGGCATTTGGGTTGCTCTTGGGGGCCCGTTTCCTTTCTATTCCCCACTTTTCCATGCACATGTGTAAAAAGATGGAAACATCTTAAGTGAGAGCCATGGCCTTGGCATAAAAAATGGACCAATCCTTGGCCACATATGGACTTTGAAAAGGGATTTCTCATGTGAAGTAGGATTCTTGTTCTTTGTTGATCTCATGGCACTTGAGTGCATTTGTTGTCCAAAATGTGTCCTTGGATAATGGACTTTTCTTACCTAAGGCATGCCATGCCACCTTCTTTAAGGTGGGCCTTACTTTTTCCAATGGGCCCAACACATATCCTAAGTGACACATGGAGTTGGACTTTAGATTTTGCATTTGAATGTGAGTCCAATCCCATGGGTTTCTTGGATGAGAATTTGGATTTTAATGGGTAAAGGATAGGGACTTACCTTGCCAAGCTTGTAGGATTCCATGGCGGATGGTACTAGGGGCCACCAAGTGGTTGACGAGGATGATCCTGCTTTCATTGTCCGCCGAGGGGACCACATGTGTTCCCTAGCTATGGAGCATCAACCTCTTCCTGCTATCAAGGGTCGAGGTACCAGGGATCGCTGGGACAATTGGATGAAGGAGCCACAGCCCTTGCTTGAGCGAGTACTAGATGGTACTCCTTTTGCTGGCCTCCTCACCCTACGCTTCCATAATAACGACGCCAACCGTATGATGCTTGCGGCCCTTTGTGAGAGGTGGCGGGATGAGACCCACACCTTTCAACTCCCTTGTGGGGAGTGGGGAATAACCCCCTTGGATATTTACATGCAGATAGGCTTCCCTTTTCATGGGGCAATTGTCCCTCAAGTGAGCTCTCTAGCTCCCCTCTCTTCCACTGATTGGCTACGGCTTGTTGGTGACGTCCCTCCTGAGGGTGAATTCCAAGGCCATCAAGTGAAGATGCGATGGTTTTATAACAATTTTTCTTCTGTCGTCCCTGCCACCGAGCGAGAGGCCCTCCACAAGGCGCGGGCCATGATCACTTATGCTTTTGGATCCTTTCTTTTTTGCCATGCGAATGAGAGAGTTGATCCTAAATTTCTTCGTTTAGTCGAGGATCTTCATCACCCCTATAACTGGAATGGGGCCATCCTGACCCGTCTCTTTCAAGGTCTGGACAAGACCTGTCGGCATAGCCGGTCCTTCACAGGCTTCTGGCCTGTTGTTGAGGTACCTCTTCTTTCATCCTCTTTGGAGCCGTTTGCCTCCTTTCTCTCTCTGATCATTAAATGTACTTTCATCCAGACTTGCTTTTATGACCATTTTTCGCATCTTGCGCCGAGGATGCGAGATGACATTGAACCCGCTCAGTATCGCCACATGTACTGGCATCAGCAGAATCGTCAGCGGAACTCCCGAGTTCCCGGGGACAATTGGCGTGCTGATATAGACGGGCTGACCGTTGAGGACGTAAGTATCTTGCTTGTCTTTGTCCTTATACTGTACTTGTAACTGATCGTGGTAACCTCTTCTGCTGCAGTTTGCCCGGATGCCGTACGCTAGTTTCCCTCTCTACTACACACCCCAGCGCGTGGAGGCATATGATGCTTCATGTCTCCGTATTATGCTTTCTGACGCTGAGTCCTTCCAATGGTACTTGGGAGAGAGATTGCTTCGGCAAGTCACTGGGGTAGCTCGGGTCCCCTGTTCTGCACCTCCTCCAGCTGCCGGATGCCAGCTGATGAGAGAGTTGAGGCTCTGGTGGGCCAGCCTGGCTTCCGTTTCACGATCCCGGATCGTGATTATGACGAGTGGTATCTGCTATTTGGCCAGGGGCCTTTGCTTCCTTCGCTTTACGTTCCAGGTGGCCGTCGCAGGTATGCTGGAGGTTCAGTGACTGCTCCTTTGATGGATCTTTATCGTCGGGAGCGGGACGCGAGGAGGGGCGATGATGATTATGTTGGTGACTTGTAGCTGGCTCTGCTTTATATGGCCTTGTACTTTTGTTTTTGTCCCCTTTTGTATCAAGCTCTTTTGGATGAATATACAGGCTTTGATTTCTCCCAAATTCCTTGGTGATGTCTGGATGCTTTGACTCTTGACTCATTCCTTCATGATTTGAGACTGCTTAGTTGCATGGGTGATGACTTGAATGGTTCAGATTGCTTGATTAGGCCTTGTGGGCCCACTTGATGATCGGATCTGGGATTCTGGCCCTCCTTTTGATGATTGGACTTTCGATCTTGATACTTCATGACTTGTGTAAGCTTTCCAATGGTTTGGATCTTGACGATTTTGGCCCTTGAATGGTTCAGATTGATGGATTTGGCCCTGTGGGCCCACTTGAGACCTTAGCTTTACTTTGGGGCACCTCTTTTGATGATTTGTGAGGCTAGGAATGCTTCTCATGGTGCGGATGATGGCTTGAACGTCTCTGATCGCTTGATTTGGCTTTGCGGGCCCACTTGATGATTAGATCTTGGATTCTGGCCCTTCTTGTGATGATCAAACCTTTGATCTTGTTGTTTGACGGCTCATGTAGGTTCTTCAATGGTTTAGATCATGATGATCTAGTCTTTGAATGGCTTGGATTGCTTGTGGCCCCCACTTGATCACTTTCCCCCTTCTTTGGCTTGATCAGCCATATTCCGGCCACATTGCTTCGTGATTGGACCAGTGGGGCACCTTTTGTATGATCTTGATCATCTTCAGTCGAAATCTGGAGTGGACCGGAGCCTTGGGCGGCCCACGGAGCGCCATCTGCTGACGTGGACTGTCAGCCTCACCTACCAAAAGCCCCGGAGCCAATCCCGCGGAGAGAGGAAGCTTGCGTCCGTACGGGCGGCCCAGGGCAGGCCGCCCAAGGCTCGCCTCTTGAGCGGCTTGGGTTGGCCCCGGTTCGGACATTCTTCACTGTCCACTGTCTTTGTCCCCTCATTCCGTGCACGTCCGGGTTCGATTGCAGCCATGAATATTCTTCTTGTCTCCTCTTTCCTCATCATCTTGTCTTCATCTTGGTTTGTCCTTTCTTGGGCAATGGATGGTGGGGATTTATGGGCTGTGGGGGCTGTTCATGGTGGGTCCCACACTTCAGAGAGTATTGAAGGCTTTAATGATGGAGAGATTTCTTTAATGGATGGGGTAGATGGGGCATTAAGAGGGGGCATTGATGAAGAGCTTGGGATGGTGGTTGGTGGAGCTTTGAATGGCTCCATTAATGGTGGGATGGCTGGATTTTCCGATTTGAATGGGCCCCTCATTATGGGAGGAATGGATGGTATGGATGAGATGATGGGATGGGACATAGGTGAGGCTATGCATCCCTTGAGTGTGGGCCCCATGGATGATGTGATGGACGGTGATGATGGGACTATGAGGGACATAGATGGGCTGATCTCATGTCTGGATGGTATGGATGGCTCAGATGGTACCTTTGACGGTTTGGATGCTCTGGATGAGGGCCAGGATGTGCGGTATACTTCTTTGGGCGGTCTTGATGTGATCATTGATGATGTCCCCTTGATGATGGACGGTGTAGATGCCTCGATGATCCCCTTGATCGGCCAGGATGATGACTGGATACATGATTTTCTGTTGGAGGGGGCCGCAGGTCCGGATCTGACCGTTGATTCTTTGATCGGGGTTGCCGAGACCCCTTTGGATGGTTCAGATGCATTCTTTGACGGTCAGATTAGCCAGGGTACCACGATGTGCGGTGTGATCTTCACTGATAGCCCTTTTGATGGAGAGCATTGTCCTTCCCTTGGTCATCGGTCCTTTGCGCACTCTGTTCATGAGGTGGGCGAGTCTTCCCATGCGGCTGAGGTTATGACAGTTTCAGATGGCGATGTGACTATATCAGACATAGCCGTCACTGAGGGCCGATCAGGGGTTGTCGAGTCGGCAGAGGTTCCAGCTTTTCCTTCTCCTTCGCCCGTTGACCTTCCGATCCTTGCTGAGTCATTATTGATTTCTGGGCCTTTTGTTCTGGATGGGGTACCAGTGAGGACTTGTCAGCTGCTTCCTCGTCCTTCTTGCTCGCCACGACTGCTTGCTTGGCTTGACAGCTTGTCGGCTTATGAGATTCGAGATTTGGAGTCTTATGGCTTTGGCAGTCTGATTCATATGGCTAGAGTTGACATTGACTGGAGGATGCTCGGAGCTGCCTTGATTGACTGGGTCCCTTCGTTAAACTTGTTTGCGTTCAATGATATGGAGATGGGGCCTTCTTTGGAGGAGCTTGCACGCTTGACAGGCTTACCCTTGGATTATACTCAGTACTTTTCGCCGAAGACATCGCCGAAGACTGCTACACCGCAGAACTGGTTTGGGATCCCCTATCTTGTTCGGCCTACAGCTAGTGGCCAGGATGCTGTAGTGTTCTCTTTGGACCTGCTATATGATCTTTTTTCGGGTCCCCAGAGTACGGCTGGTTCTACCTTTGCTCGGAACGCACTGATGTTTTGCTTGATTGCTGAGGTGCTGTTCTCGGGATGGCGCAGGTCCCAGACTCCTTTGCTTTTCGAGGTGATGAGCCGAGCTGTCCGTCGGCAGGGGATCATTTCTCTCATTTTGGCCGAGCTATTTGATGGGCTGACTGACTGCGCCCTTGGTCGTACTCGTGTTCTTCGCGGCTGCTGTGCCTTCCTGCAGGTATTCTTTCTACACCTTTTTTTTTCTTGCTTTGTTGGGGATTGCTTTGCTTTAGCTGAACTTCTTTCGTTTTCTGTGATCAGGTCTGGCTATGGGAGCGCCTTTCTCTGACTGTTTCTGTACCTCTTCCTGGCATCCCTAGCTCTGACATCATGCGTTATGTCCTGGAGTTCCTTCCGCATACGGCTAGGATGAGCGAGCCCTTGTATCGCAGGATGTTCGCTGAACTTCGTGACTGGAATGTTCGTTGGGAGTCATCTTGGCTTTCACTTCCTCCAGTGCTTTGCGATGCACACCGCCATCCTCTGATGTTGGTAGGCTTTCGATCATACTTCTCTTACCATCCCATCCAGTTCCTGCGGCAGTTTGGGTATGAGCAGGATGTTCCTCATTTCGCTTTCACGGGTATCGGGCGTCGAGTACTCCCCTCTAGATCTTCTGACTTCAGGACCCGGATTGATTGTTCCTGGGCGAGTTATTTGACAGCTGATTTGTTGGGATTCGAGCTGCGGACTTTTCCGATGGCGACCGCTCCGTATCAGTACTGGGTTGCTGAGCAGTCTTTGTACCGACGTATCCCTTGCTGGCACCAGACTGCTGATGAGGATGAGCAGGATATTCTTGGAGATGCTGGCTCTTCATCTGGTTCATATGAACCTTTTGAGGAGCGCCCGTTTATCGATCCTGGCTTCCTCTTGGCCACTCATGGTCATCTGCTGTCTGAGATCTCTGCACTTCGGTATCATTTTGAGATGATGTCGAGGAGATTGGCTGCCGATCGGAGGTTGTCTGATGAGGAGACAGCGATCCGTACCCTTGAGCGCGATGAGGTGCATTACCTGCGTATGGAGGTGAGCAGGTTGAGAGCGAGACTATCTTTTTATGAGTCAGAGGACTCACCTGATGTGGCCGAGGAGGAGGGTAGAGATTGATTGTGTTGGCCACCTGCACATTCTTTTTGCATATATGATTGGTGATGATGAAATTTTTTTGTATATTTTGTATTTTTGAAAAAGATGATATGTGTAATATAATGCATTTAATTGAAAAGAGAAAAAACTGTTTGAAAATCTACTGTGCCATGAGTTGTCTTGTGAGTGTGTCTGGATTTTGTGTCGGGATATAGGAATCAGAACTGGGGCTCGGTCAATGATTTGACCGATATCTCGAGATTTGACTTGCTTGATCCTTTGGTTCCCTAGAGATGTAGGCAACGGAAACTCTTGCTTCCTGAGATTGTCAGAGTCTGTAGAGTTCTTCGCTCCTGACTGCGCTTCTTCTTGTTCTTGAACTGTAACCGCTTGAACTGATCTGGACCGTCTGCTTTCTTGGTACCTGCACTTTTATTTTTTCTTTTTTTTTCTTTTTTTTTTCATTTTGAGCCATTTTTGCCTGTAGTGCTCTTTCGAGTTTTCACCACAGCCGGCTTTTTCCCGTCATTTTTGCCCATGGCGCCCTTTCAGGTTTTCACCACGTCCCGGGTATTTGGTCTCGCCTGCCCCTTGGCAGCTGTGCTGTTTTTACCCTTGGCGCCCTTTCAGGTTTTCACCAAGTCCGCTGTATGCCCACTGTTTTTACTCGGAGCGCCCTTTCGGGTTTTCACTCCGCCCTCTTTGTTTAGGCACACATTTTCTTTTTTCTTTTTTTTTCTTTTCTTTCTGGATCTCTGGATAACTGCGGCGGCTAGAGGTCGGGAATCCGTCGTTGCCGGCCGATGGCAGTCTTTCAGCCCTTATCCTGAGTTACGATAATAGAGCTGTCGGTCTTTGCTAAAGACCCCTCTGAGATGGATGGATGGATGACTGTGTTTCTTCTTGGGTTGATTTTTTTCTTGGGTGCCTTGCTTTGGCTTCCCTTTTTCTTTCTCTTTTCTTCTTTTCTTTTCTTTTTCTTTTTCTTTTGCATTCTTTTTCTCTCTTTTTTTTTGTCTCTTTTTGAATCCCCCCCTCTTTTTTTTTTGTATTTTTCTCTTTTGGAGTCCCCTTATTTGAAACACTTGTTGGTGGACGGGAAGATTTCTCAGAGGTCTTAGCTTCGACCTCCTGACTTCAGCTCTATTAAAGTAACTCTTGATAAGGTCAGAATGACTTACCCGTGAAAGATTTTCACGTTGTCGGCGTTGGTTGGCTCAGGAAGATCCACTCCTCTCATGCTGGTGAGTCTGAGGGCGCCTCCAGGAAGTACTTCTCTGACGATCAGCGGCCCGTCCCACGAGGGTTTGAACTTTCCTCTGGGGTCCGGAAGGTGCGACGGTAGAATCTTCTTCATAACCATGTCGCCTACCTTGAAGCTCCTTTTTCGGACTCTCTTGTTGTAAGCCCGAGCGATCCTTTTCTGATAGCACTGTGAATGACTTAGTGCACGCATGCGTTTTTCATCTGCCAGCTGCAACTGATCGAATCTGGCCCGTTGCCATTCTCCTTCTTCAATTCCGCTTTCTAATAACACCCGAAGTGATGGTATTTCCACTTCGACTGGTAGAACTGCTTCCATTCCATAAGTAAGCTCGAAAGGAGTAACGCCCGTAGCAGACCGTACAGACGTTCGATAGGCCCAAAGTGCATATGGGAGCATATCTGACCAATCTCGATATGTCACGACCATCTTCTCGAGTATCCTGACGATTGTCTTGTTTGCGGCTTCTACCCCACCATTCATCTGGGGACGGTAGGGGCTTGATCGATGACGTTGGATCTTGAACTTGCTGAGGAAGTCATCCATCTTCTTGTTGACGAACGGGGTTCCATTATCTGTGATGATAGCATTGGGGATTCCATACCGGCATATGATGTTGTTCTTCACGAATTTGATCACCTGAGATGCTGCAATCGTGGTGTATGAGGCTGCCTCTACCCACTTGGTGAAGTAGTCGACTGCCACAAGTATGTACTCGTGACCATTTGATGCTTTGGGACTGATCTTGCCGATGATGTCAAGTCCCCACATGGAGAAGGGCCAGGGGGTGGTCAGGTTGTATAACTCTGATGATGGGGCATGGATTTGATTCGCATGCTCTTGACACTTGAAGCATTTTCTGACGTGCTGGCAACAGTCTGTCTCCATGGTGAGCCAATAGTAGCCGAGTCGTAGAATCTTCTTTGCCATCATGTGCCCATTCATGTGTGGGCCACAGATTCCTTCGTGTATTTCTTTCATGATCTTTGCAGCTTCTGTTTCATCGACGCATCGGAGGAGGATGTGATTATAGGATCGCTTGTAGAGAACTTCGCCACTGATGGTGAACTGGCCGGCCAAACGTTGGATGGTTCGGCGATCTGTTGCTGTTGCTGATTCTGGATACTCCTGGGTTTCGAGATATTGCTTGATGTCGGCATACCAGGGTTTGTCAGGGACAGCTTCGGCTTCTTCTATTTGCAGGCAAAAAGCAGGTTCTTCTTGAATTTCGACTGTGAGCTCCCATTCTGAAGCTCCTTTTGGGATCTCGAGCATTGATGCGAGCGTGGCGAGAGCATCTGCAAACTGGTTCTTGGCTCTGGGCATGTATGAGAAGGTGATTTCCTTGAATTCTTCGATCAGATTGTCAAGATACACATGATATGGTATCAACTTCTCGTCTTTGGTCTTCCATTCGCCATTGGTCTGATTGATGATAAGTTGTGAGTCTCCAAATACTCGTAGCTTCTTGACGCCCAAGATTATGGCTTCCCTTAAGCCAGCGATGCATGCTTCGTACTCTGCCATGTTGTTGGTGCACTCGAATGCGATGCGCCTCGAGATAGGAATAGGGACATCATCTGGAGAGTAGAGGATTGCTCCAATACCACTCCCTTTAGAATTTGCTGCGCCGTCGAAGAATAACGTCCATTCATCTTTTTTCTTCTTTTCATCCCCTTCAATAAGCAAGAGATCTTCATCAGGGAAGAATGTCTTGAGCGGCTGATAGTCCAGGAGAGAGTGAGCCGCAAGATGATCGGCGAGGGCCTGTCCCTTGATTGCCTTTTGAGTGACATAGGTGATGTCGAACTCAGACAAGAGTAGCTGCCATTTAGCTATCCTTCCAGTGAGTGCCGGTTTCTCGAACAGGTACTTGAGCGGATCCATGTGAACGAGAAGGAGAATAGGGAATGCAATCATGTATTGACGGAGTCGCTGAGTTGCCCAGACTAGGGCGAGGCAAGTCTTCTCGATCGGGGAATACCTGGTCTCGTAGTCGGTGAACTTTCGACTCAAATAGTATATTGCTTGTTCTTTCTTCCCGGTTTCGTCGTGTTGGCCGAGGACACAGCCAATGGCTTCTGCTGCTACCGAGATGTATAACAATAGTGGTCGTCCGGGAGTGGGAGGCACTAGGACTGGAGGATTCATGAGATATTTCTTGATGCGGTCGAAGGCGACTTGGCAATCATCATTCCATTCTTTTGGGACGTTCTTCCGAAGGAGCTTGAATATGGGCTCACAGATGGGTGTGAGCTATGCGATGAAGCGACTGATGTATTGAATTCTGCCGAGGAAGCCACGAATTTCTTTCTCTGTTCTAGGAGGGGGCATCTCGATGATTGCTCTGGTTTTGGTCGCGTCGACCCTGATGCCATCTTCGCTCACCATAAAGCCGAGGAGCTTACCTCCCACTGCACCGAAGACACATTTCTGAGGGTTGAGGCGAAGCTTGTACTTTTCTAATATGTTGAATAACTTCTTCAGATCTTCAAAGTGTCCTTCAATTGTGCGAGATTTGACGATCATGTCGTCCACATATACTTCGAGCTCTTTGTTCATCATGTCGTGGAATAATGCTGTCATTGCTCGCTGATATGTTGCTCCTGCGTTCTTCAGACCGAACGGCATTACCCTGTAACAGAAGGTTCCCCAGGGAGTGATGAACGATGTCTTCTCGCGATCTTCGACGGCCATCTTGATCTGATTGTAACCTGAGAACCCGTCCATGAATGAGAAGATCTTGTATCCTGCAGTGTTGTCGACTAGAGTGTCGATATGTGGCAACGGGAAGTCATCTTTTGGACTGGCTTTGTTGAGATCTCGGAAGTCGATGCACATTCGAACCTTGCCGTCCTTCTTTGGTACTGGCACGATGTTGGCGAGCCATTCAGGGTAGTTGGAGACTACCAAGAATCCCGCGTTGTATTGCTTGATGACTTCATCTCGGACTTTCAGAGCCCATTCTGGCTTCATTCTTCGGAGTTTTTGCTTCACTGGCTTCATATCTGCCTTGGTTGGCAGATGGTGTACAACGAGCTCTTCATCGAGCCCCGGCATGTCTTCATATGAGAACGCGAAGTTGGACAATCTTGGAGCTAAGAACTCTATCATTTTCTGTTTCATCTCAGGTGGCAACAATTTTCCAATGCGTACTTCCCTAGGGATCTCAGGTGTCCCCAAGTTTACTATCTCGAAATCATCGGCTACAACATTGGCTTTAGATTCAAACTTTTTGAGGAGATCCTCAAGTTCGGGAGCTGGATCATCATCTTCCTCGTCCCGAGCTTCGTCCAGACCCATGAGCTCGAAGTCTAATTCGATGTCGAAATCATATGATTCGACTTCAAACTCATGCGACTCTTTAGACGAACTTGGCACACTATTGAATGCAGGGAAAGAAATATTTTTTGATTTTTGAGATTTTTCTGAAATGGAAATACTAGATGTTTTTGGCTTTTGAAAGTTTTTTATTTTTTTAGCTTTTCGAAATTCGCGGGACTTTGAACAAGCGGGCATTGCAGACCATGATTGATCCCAACTTGTTCCAAAGTTCCGGTCGCTGCTTAAACAGGCGTTTTTTTTTTTGAAGCCAGAGCCCTCAGATGGCTCTTTGGCTGATTCGAAAGTGAGGGGAACAGATGACCATTCAGGACCCCACACTTCCTCCCCTGGAGAGGTGGGGGTTGATATTTTGGGCAAAGAATCATGGTCTGGCCCAATGACCATGACTTCTTGTTGGTCAGGTTCGAGATCTGAGTCGTACTCAGTCCCTCCCGGATCACTTACCTCGCATTGCAGTTCGTCTGGTTCCGCAGCTAGACACAAGTTTGGAACCTGGACATCAGACCAATCTAGGGCTGGCCACTTCCCTTTCTTGGTCCAATGGATGGGCTGCTTCTGCCCCTGGCTGATGATTGATGATGTTGACTTTGCAGAGATGGGCAAGTCGTGCCCCTTGCTAATTGGTGATGAGATGGGCAAGTTGTGCCCCTTGCTGATTGAAGTGGGCAGGTTGTGTCCCTGGTTGCGAGAAGTGGGCAGGTTGTGCCCCTGGTTGATTGATGCTGACGTGGGCAGGTTGTGCCCCTGGTTGGGAGCAGGTGTCAGGGTAACCTGGTCCTGAAGCTGCTGTATTTGTCTTCCTTCTTCGTCTTCATCATTTCCTCCTTCTTCTGGAGGCTTAGAGGGTTCGAGAATCTGATCCCATCGAATGGGGGGCCACGTAGCCCAAACTAGGCTCATCGGGAGGCCTTTGTGTAGTGCAGTCGGTTGATTCCCTCCTGGATCTTTGCAAGGTTCTCCTGGCTTGACGAATTGGATGGGTGAGCACCGAAATTTCTTCCTCCTTTTGTCCATGAAGGTTGCCCTGTATCCGAGTCCCCACTTGCGTTGGTTATATACTAGCGATACCTTTCTGGACTTGAAGTGATTCTTCATTCGGTATTTGAGGCTCAGACGCTCTGCCGGTGAAAAGACACGGTCCACCCTTATCGGTTCTGGATTGGCGATAGAGTTCACAGTCTCGAATTCGAAACTGTGAAACGGGATGTCTTCTTCAGAGTGCTGGATATCGATGACCGGGATGTCTGGTTCGGTGGCAGTAGCATTGGAAGGAATGATGAGCTCCTTCTCTGCATGGATAGAGATCACTTGATTTCCACAGATGTACTTCACCCGTTGATGTAAGGTTGATGGCACAGCTCCAACCTTGTGCAGCCATGGCCGTTCGAGCAGCATGTTGAAAGAGGCTGATATATCCAGGATTTGGAATGTGATGGTGGAGACTTCCGGGCCTATCTGTACCTCTATGTCGACTTCCCCTTCCACTGATCGGCGGGTGTTGTCGAATGCTCTGACACATATGGTGCTGGGTCGGAATGAAGAAGGACTGATTCTCAGACGTTCTGCAGTCTTGAGTGGGCAGACGTTTAAGCTTGAGCCATTATCGATAAGGACCAGCGGAACACAGAGGTCTTTGTATCGTAAGGCTATGTTGAGGGATCGCCCATGATCACGTCCCTCTGGTGGCAACTCATTATCGGTGAAGGTGATGGCGCGCGGAGCCAGTAGCTGTCCAATCATCAATGCAATCATCTCTGGTGCCGTATCGGAGGAGACATGAGCATCATTCAAGGTCTTGGCAAACATCTCTCGGTGTATGCGAGATGTGCAGAGTAGCTCCCATACTGAGATTTGTGCAGGGATTGACTTGAGCTGAGTTGCTACATCGTATGCGGCTTCATTTTTGTTGCCGAGGCCTGAGAGGACGCCTTTGGGATCTCCTCTGTTTTGATTATCTCTTTGGATGCAACGCCCGTTGCGATTCATGTTTCCCACTTTCGCACATTCTGGATAGTGCCATGGAACCTCTTTGTAGTTTTCCTCCCTTTTGCCTTCTAGGACCACTGGTTCTTGCAACGGTGCTGGTGTGGGTACCAGATCTTCCTCGTATAGAGCTTTTGCCTTAAGAACTACATTGTTGCCTGTGCTGAAGGGGTAGTATCGAGGCTTGTCTTTATAGACCACATAAGGTCGTGGTCCTGGCTTGACTGTTCCTGGGGCAGGAGGCTCCCATGGAATGAATACTGGTCCTCTTGATATGGCAGGAGGTTTCTCTATTCGTCCGAGCTGCCGTAGCATGATTGATATGCCTCCGGGACTTGCCCCTTGCAATATGACAGGCTTGACTGGAAGAGATCCTTCCAAGACAACGGGCTCTTGCTGCTGATGAGTATAATCCTCCATTGCGGATTGGATTGTTCTGGAGTTGCCCCTTGCAAGATGACAGGTTCGTATGTGGGCTCAATGTATGATTGTGCTCCTTCCAGGACGACTGGTTCCCAGCTTGAATGGTTGTAAGGTGCCCCTTGAACAACTGGTATATCGTATGGAGGTGTTCCTTCAAGCACTACTGGCTCGGAGATTGAAGGAAGAAAGGGACTTGCCCCTTGCAAGACTGGAGGAGGATTTGTTAGCTCATAGGTGTAGGCATGAATGGACTGAATAGGGGAGAAGAAGCGATCGATATGGTCCCCTTCTTCTATACTATTGACGGCAGGGCCACGAGACGAACTGGGGTCCGTTGGATGCTGAGGCAGAGGATTCTGAAGGATGTTGGTGGAAGCTGCTGGAGAAGTTCCAGGGACCGAGATGACGATCTTGCGGTCATCAATCAGGTCTTGTATGGCATTTTTCAAAGTATAGCATCGATCAGTGGCGTGGCCACGTCCTTGATGGTAGGTACAGTACTCATTTTCTCGGTAATTTGGAGGCAGAGGATGAGGCGGAGGCCTAGGTGTCATCAGAGTGAGTAACTGTTTTTGTACCAGCGTAGTCATGATTTGACTAAGTGGTTGACTGAGTGGAGTGAACTTCCTGAACTCCCTGTAATTCTGCCTGTTCTGGTATGAGTATTGGCCATTTCCCCTGAACTGCTGCTGTTGTCGAGGTGGCTGTGGCTGAGGATTCGGTTGTGGCTGATATCGCTGAGGCTGATGCTGAACTTGATTCTGCTGATACTGTTGACGTCCTTGTGGGGGAGCACGTTGATTTCCTTGAGCAGCGGTGTTGATGTTGTTTACCTCTGTTGGGCGAGGAGGAGAGCCACTGCGGTTTCCATTCCCGTGCCCGATAGGTCTTCCTTCCACTCTGTTCCTCTTGACTGGAGTGGCTTGATGAGGCCATGGGGAGATCGTCCCGGCCCGGATTCCTGCTTCAACTTGCTCTCCAGCACGGATTAGCTGCGAGAAATTCGCATACGGATGCGAGATGAGATACCCAGATATGCCTGGGTATGTTGAATGAACAATCATGGAGATTTGTTCTTCATCGTCGATGGGTGTCCGCATTCTGGCTGCCATAGCTCGCCAACGTCCCACATAAGCTGATAGTGTTTCATCACTCTTTTGCCTGAGTGCTGCGAGGTCGGCTCTTCTGGGTGCCATGTTGAGATTATATGCGAATCTGTCGATGAAAGCCTGGGAAAGCTGTTCCCATGTCTTGATGCGGTGGCAGTCCAATGAAGTGTACCAATCTAGGGCATCGCCCTTCAGAGATTTTTGGAACAAGCGAATAAGGGCCCCTTCATTTCCTGCGATTGCACTCAGCTCTCCACAGAAGGCCTTGAGATGTGCTGTGGGACAACCGCTGCCATCGTATCTCTTGAATTTCGGAACCTCAAAGTTTTGAGGTACTTGAGCATCTGGGAAAGGACACAAGTCTCTGAACTTGGTCGAAGGTAAGTCGATTCCTTGCTGTCGCTGAAGCTGATTTTGTAAGATCTGGAACTGCTCCCGCAACTCGTCCAGTCCTGAGTGATCTGTTCGAGCGACTGGTGCCTCCTGGAGTAAGGCATGTTCTTCTTCGGCATAGTGGTCGATGTCTTCGACCCTATGGGCTTGCTGAAAAGCAACCGCGGGTTGCTGAAATTGATTTGATGACTGAACTGGATTCTGATGAACTTGTGCTTGAAATGATGGTAACTGAACTGGAGACTGTACTGAAGGTTGAACTGGAACTTGCTGGAAATTGACTGGATTTTGCTGAATTGAAGATTGCTGGAAATTAACTGGAATCTCATCGGCGGGGATGTGCTGGAATTGAAAAGTGCTCCTGTTTGCAGGAGGCTGAGATGCTGGGAAGTGACCCCCTTGTTGGGTATTCGCCACTGTCCGCTGATTGATGTGGGCTTGACACTGACCCCCATTGTGGGCATTCGCCAGTGCTGTCCCTGTTGCTGGAAATTGAATTGAAATCCCATCGGCGGGGATGTGCTGAAATTGAAAAGGTGTCCCATCGGCGGGGACGTGCTGAGATCTACTGAGATTGTTGTTTGCAAGATTGACTGAAAGCTGACTGGATGTTCCTGCAACGGAGGTGCTCTGAGATGGCCTTGTCGTCGCAGGAAGATATTGAGAAGGATGCCCCACAGCGAAGGGCTGAGATGGCTGCTGTCGGTAGTCTTGGGCAGACTCCGATGGTTGTGCTTGATTTGAACTGGAGGCCGGGAGGACCCGGCATGGCTGCTGAGCTTGCTGAACTGGGCCAACCTGATTGTTGGCTGCTGCGGTGGTTTGTGCTTGCATGAATTGCAAGAGCATTTCTTGCATTGCTCTCATTCCTTGTGCCAATTCTTGTATGATTGGCGTATTGTCAACGGGCTGTTGCGCTGGAGGTTGCGCTTCGGCTATTTCGAGAGCAGGGAAGTGATGAGTTTCTTCTTCGTGGTCGGACATGGCTTGCTAAGCCCGAGTGCGGATTATGCTGCGGAAGGGAAGCTGTCTCCGCGTACGTTGAGCCCGAGGAGGCGCAATAGTGAGGACTATACTCTACTCTTTTTGGGTTTTGGGATTTTCTATTTTTTTTTTGTTTTGGAATTTTCTATTTTTTTTTGTGTTTGGGTTTGGGTAGAATGCTATGCAGATGAGATTGTATGAGGATTAATGACTTTCAAGTACGGGAAGGATTCTGTTTTCAAGTTGGATCACGACTAGTGGGACTAGCTAATCCCCAGCAGAGTCGCCATTCTGTGGACCCTCGCCGATTTCTCCGCGCTCCCACACGACGTTCGCTCTCCCTTTCCTTTCGGAAGAAGAAGAAGAAGAGGTGCGTGAGTGCGAAATCGCCGTTTGTGCCACTGGCTTGCCTCGTTCTCGAGGGCTTTGTTTGGTTGTCGTGTTAAGCTGGATGTGTTTAAGTGAATTTATATAAGACCAGAGTCGCCACTAGCCAGTTACTTCGAATCTACAGTCGGCTAGACCCCGTAGAAACGTTAGAGAAGGGGATCTGAAGATCCTTTCCTCTAAAATGACTCCTGTTGATCTGCGGTCAGAGATTCAAGGTAAGAGATCACGGTTACAGGGTGGGAAGAGGTTAAGCACCCCACACACTGCCCGTACCGAAGTACGGTCTCTACTTCACAGAATCGATCGGATACTTGAAAGTCTAGTTTAATCCTCGTATATTCTCATGTATGATATGATGCATGAATGCGGGTCTGAACAGTAAGAGTTTCTGATGGGCAGGTTCCAACAACGGGCAAGCCCAGAGCGTACGCTCGAACTGACAGGTGCTTAATGTAAGACGTATGCAGTGTGCTTGAATGATCAAGGTGTTTTATGGTGAAGCATGAATGCAGGTCTGAACAGTAAGAGTTTCTGATGGGCAGGTTCCAACAACGGGCAAGCCCAGAGCATACGCTCGAACTGACAGGTGCTTAATATAAAGACATATGCATGTGTACTTGACGGATCAAGGTGCTAGTAGTGAAGCAGGGGGGGTTGGAAGAAAAGTAAATGTTGCACTTATGCTAGATGCGAATGAGATGATGCTAGAAAAAGAGTAGCTGGATGGACGGAGGTGTCGCAAGGGTTGGCTTCGAGTGGCTGGATCAAGACTTAGATGGCTTGGGAGGCTTGGACCAGTGGTCAGGCTGGGCTGGACCAGGGTTAGACTCTCCTCACTCGGGCTCTCCTTGGTGGAAAAATGGGCTAAAGGGTGGAGAGATGGACTCAGAGCTCTCGGGCTGAAATGGACTCGAATGGCTTGTTTGGATTGTTGAAATGAGAAGGGGAGGGGGGTATTTATAGCAGCGAGAGGGGCATTCTCGTAATTTTTTCCGGGCGGCCTGCCATGGGCCGCCCGTACGGCCGCTCCTCGGTTTCCAGCGAGTACGGCCGTTCCCTCGGGGCTGCTGTTGGACTCGCTGGTTGACTCAGTGAGTTGACTCAGCGGGTCGACTCGGTGGTTTGACTCGACGGGTTGACTCGGTGTTTTGACTCGGCGGGTTAACTCAGCGAGTTGACCCAGTGAGTTTGACTTTTTTTTGGGATTTTTTGACTGGCCTTTTTTATGGGGGGTTTTTCAGGGTGGTTTTTAGGACTGGGTTGACTGGGTTCAGGCTTGAACTGGGCTATGGAATGGGGCTTACAAGGGTGAGTTTGGCTGAGTTTGGACTTGGGATTTGGGGGTATGGTCCTCCGTTCAACCAGCTATCTCTACCAACAGTGTAGCCGAAGGTGGGGTGTCTACAGCGGGACTCGAAACTGGTAGCTCGCCCACTGTGGTAGCTTGCCCAGGCTTATAGCCCCGCCCACATCACACCCGCCCACGTCAGGATCGTCCCACACCATACAAAACATCAATCACATCACTAATACCAATACCATCTCTGAAACGGAAAATCACCGGGGTTTCACAGACTTCACTACTCACCAGTAGAATGCCAAAGCCCATCTAGTGCAATAGCGGACCTACTCATAGCTGGTCAAACTCAACCCACTTTACCAACACTCTTCTGGCAGGTTAGGTCAGACCTCCTTCCAAACTGACCACATGCAGTGGAAAACACCTCCGTTTGGTATTCGGCATACTGGTGTATGATTAAACCACCTGGTCCTTGAATGGAGCACCCACCTTGGTACCAACGGGATCAGGGACTTTCACCCAGGGACATCTTTGGCATCCAGTTTAAAGATCACATATTTTCAGTGTTTTGCAAACCACAATGGAGCTGTGGTTGCAATGTAGTAACCATGCTATATGCGGCACAAGCAGACGGTGTGAAATGAAACCATGCATACAAACGTGGGACGACATGCCCGTGCAAGTTTCCAAATAGCACCATAAAACTATAGGGTCTCAAATACAATGTCACCGTCAACTGGTAATGAACTGCACAACAATTGCGGCCGATATGGCCGATTGATACAAGACAATCAGATGAGCCAAGCATTCATGATGCATGAGCCAAGCATCCAGTATGAGTGCCAATAAGTAGTCAATCTACCACAATGGCAATAAAAAAATCTAGTCCAACCTATTTGAGATATGATTAAAATGAGGGGACACATATGAATGATCGAGTCATAGTGCGGGATGTCGCTAGCCAGGGAATCTCGCACCAAGGGCTACAAGGTATGCTAAGCTATTCCTACCATACAGTGTAAGTCAGGATGATAGACTCTTGTCCTCGAATAGTCCCATACCTATTGGAGAGGTTTGCGATAGAGAGCACGTGAATTACATTTGCACGACTACATCTCGAATGCTTTATGAATGCGTTTATGCCCTAGTGGTCCCCAACTAACAATGGTGATTCGGGATGCATACTCATTACACAAGCATGGTGGTCATCGAAGCATATAGTATAAAGATCACATATGAGTATTCCAAATAACACTACGTGTGGCAACAGACATACTAAAAACATTATAAAAAGATAATTCACTTATAACACAAACAAACACAAAGAGATAGGACCCTAAATGGATGGTATACAACAACACAGATGGTCCAACAATTGAACGGTGTGGATTAACCTTCAACATTCAGATAACCCGAATGGAAAGAAAAGGATTGAATACACTACCGACACATCAAAGGTAGAACCTACTTGAGCGGCAAGAGTAGAATACCCAAAATCATGCCGAGACCCATAATCCTGTCATACAGTTGAGATAAACACAATAATGGTCCGTAAAAGGAATGTCATAGAACGGGTTGCAAGATAGACAGGTCATGACAGAGAATCATAAATGGTAGGGTAATCTGAGATAGATGATCAATACGATGGGGTCCAAAAAGGGACGACAGGTCTAACCTCATACTGTAAGATAGGCTCCATATAATGGATGGCATAGATGACATACTAACGTCGAGGATGAGCCCCACACTCGACCTAAAGGTAAACGGACAGTGTGGATGGGATATACACGATATGGTGGTCTTTAATAGTTGGGTACAAGGGTAAGAGGGGTGAGTCATATAAGTATACAACAAGCTGAGTTACCAGGATCAATCAACATGGCGAGTCAACAAGGTGAGTCAATAAGGCAGGTTGACAAGGCGGGTCAACATGGTGAGTTAACAAAGTAAATCGACAAGGCAGTTCAACAGGGTGAGTTTAAGAAAGTAGCTCTGTGACTTGGATCGAGCGAACTTTAGGGATGACCTTTCAATAAGGGTTTACACAACTAATCATTAAGGTGGATCCACGGGATGGACAACGCGGTCACTCGGACACGCACACTAAGGTGGTCCCAAGGCTATCCTGTGCATAACATGCTAGGGTCCATTCATTTGGATGGTTTGGATCAAGCACAAAATTAAGGAGGTCCTAATCGATGGGCAACATACATATCGCACTATAATGGTATTTGGCTGACGTGGGTAGAACACATGCATAACAAGGTGGACCTGTGGTTGGGGATAACCGCACAAAGGAGTGGGGAAGCCACATATATCAATGGACCCCAACAGTTTGGGATAAACCCGATATTTGTGCTTTCCCACTAATTAAGTGAGATGGCAACCAAACACCATGGTGGGGCCGGCACACCACACGTGTGGAACCCCACCCATGGCTGGGTGACTTATGAACAGGAAGATGGCAAATAAACGTAACAGATGGGTCCTGTAAAGTTTCCAATGGTAGGCATTCAACCACCCTTATTTTCTACGTGTGGCCCACCCAAAACTGGGCCCACACCCCTGCCAAGAAGAACGACAAGGTATACCCAATATTCATCAAGGTGGGACCCAAAGTTGGGCCCCATCACCTTGTTAGTGCACTTTTCTATGGCATACTAGTGCACCTTGTTTGGCAGTCACTTACGTCAATGAGTCTAGTGTCGGTTGAGCCTAATGAAGACGAAGACCGAAGACTCAGATGGCCCTGCTGCATTAAGGAAGAAGAATCAGGTAAAAGTGATGCCTTGGTGCCTTAACCTTGACCAAAAACCAACCTGTAACCTCTTTGATGACCTTGACCATCTTTGGAAAACCCTTTGTCATCTTAGAGTGGCCCTAGTTGTCCCTGAACATCACCCAAAACATAGCCTTAAGTGAGTGGGTTGGAATGTACGAAGTTCAGCAAACTGCTGAGCTGAACCAGGCCTGTCCGACCGGTCGGGACCGGTCAACTGGATTGGTCCGACCGGTCAAGACCGGTCGGCCAGACCAAACAGCAAGTTGCTGTGTTTGCAGGCTTCAGGTGGACCGACCGGTCGTGACCGGTCGGACAGACCCCCATTCAGACAGTGTACTCCCTATCTTCTCTTAGCTTTTGGCCGACCGGTCGGGACAGGTCGACAGAGTCGTTTTTTGCCCGTTTTATGATCGTTAGAGCTCACTTTTCCTATATATGGAGCTCGATTTTTGGGCATTCAGAGGGGGATTTCGAGAGGAGTGAAGCCACCATTGTTGGAGACCATTTGAGGCTCATTCCCAACCTATCCAAGGCATCTTCCTTGTGATTTAACACAAGATTAGAGCATTCCAAGCTCATGAAGAAGATAACCTTCATCCCCTCTTGATCTCTAGAGTTTGTAACATTCTTGATTGGCAAATCCCTGTCCAAAACTCTATGATGAGATCGTTGTAGGAGAGAACCTCTAGGCAACCCATTCCCATTAGTTGTAGAGTTCTCAAACCTACCCTCCTAGCACCTTGGGCATCTCAAAGGCATCAAATGCAAGGTGTTTGATCAAGTGTGGTTGAGGCATTGGCGACGCAACGGCAACACGATCGTGGGAGCAAGGGAAGCTAATTGAACCACGAGAGAGCGGAGATCAAGCAACCCAAACCGGCGCTAAACAAGGGGCTCATCCGACAAGTAAGGTTGTCCTTTTTGAGAGTCCATTTAGAGTTTGTTTGTCAAACTCAATCTAGGGACATTAGCCGCTCCTTGGCCCATTTGCCGGGCCTAAAATAAGTCTCCAAGGGGGAGCCTCCGTCACGGGAGTGAACGTTAGTCGAGTTGAGAGTTAGCCTATGTCCAAAACTCCGTTCGGGTTGAGAGTTAGCCTATGTCCAAAACTCCGTTTGGGTTGAGAGTTAGCCCTTTGTCCAAAACTCCGGTTATGGTTGAGAGGTGAACCGGTAAAACTTCCGTGTAAAGGTTGAGAGGTGAACCTCATTTGAAACCTACGATAGTGAATGCCGGTGTGCTCAAAGGAGTTGAGTACTTGAACCGGGAGTGGAGTAGACCCAAAGTTGAACCACTATACATGCTTGTGTTTGTGATTGAATTGAGCACATTGATATCTTAGCATTGTTAGTTTAATTTTTTAATTATGAATGCTTGATAGGAATGTATGCTAGGCACTAATTAGGCTCATCCACACACAAGATGTACTTTCACTAGTTGTGTAGACTTGAGCTCATTGATCCATTCTCATAAGTCTACTTAGGTTGCATAGGTTAGGAGCTTGATTAGTTAAATCTTTTGTTTACCTATGCATGCTTTAGACTAGGTTGTTTATTGCTTAATCATATGCTAGTCTTGTGATTGGACCCACTTAGGCTTGGAAGCCGAAGTGTTCTTAGTTACTTAGTTTGATTTGTTTAATTATATAAGTAGGCGAAAAGAATTTCAAAAAAGGTCCTAATCACCCCCTCCTATAGGTTTAGCCATAATTCTAGTTGCTCTTTAAGCTTCCGCACATACGTGGGTGTCGTGTTAGACTACCCGACGTACTTTCACACATTTGGTTAGATGGATAAATAAACATTACAATGGCCCCAAGGAAGGTTTCAAAGGTGGGCATTAATGACCATTGTTTCCTACGGTGTGGTCCACTTGAGGTTTGGATTGCCTCATCTTTTCTTGGAGGGCCCATGGACTGAAATAATATGGAAAAACAGATGGGCGGCATAGATAAACAGATGCATCGTGGTGGGACCCACAGGGTGGGCCACCTGCTAGGCAACGTGCCAAAGTACGCTGCTTGGAGCGTGGCACCCAAATGGGCCCCAAGAGTTTTGAATCAAACTGATATTTTTGTTTTCCCATTCATCCATATACATGTGATCTTATGAACAGATTAAATGACAAATAAACATCACTGTAGGGCTGGGAAGGTTTCAACGGTGGGGATCATTATTCCCACTGTTGTTGTCCCGTGGTATGGTCCACTTGTCATTGGGATATGCTTAAATTTTGGGTTCAGCCACTAAAATGAGCTGGAAAAACATATGGACGGAATAGATAAGGCACATACATTCTAGGTGGGCCCAACGAGTGGGGCCCATTGCCAACGCCCAAAGAGGGATGCGCTGCTGGGCAGCAGCGTCCCCTGGACGCTGTCTGTCTAGCGGCCACGTCCTTTTTTTTTTGTTATGTTCTCATCAAGTGGGGCTCACAGAGGTTTTTGATCAAGCTAATATTTTTGCTCTCCCTTGTCTCATGCATGTGTGAACTTATGAACAGGTTGGATCTCAAATAAACATCACGGTGGGCCGTAGGAAGGTCTCAACGGTCTGTCACTGTCCCCACTGTTTTCTCTCAAGTGGGGTCCACTAGAGATTTGGATCTGTCTCATTCTTCAGACCATGCCATAAAACGATCTCCTCAAATGGATGGACGGTGTGGATATAGCACCCGCATCATGGTGGGACCCATAGAGTGGGCCACCAGCTGGGCAGCGAGCCCAGCGTCCTTGGACGCTGGTACTCCCAGCGTCAGCGACGCCTCTCATTCTTTTCTTCCTTTCTCTTTTTTTCATGGTTTTGATCGAGTGGGGCCCACATAAGGGTGATCCACTCCGTCTATCAGGTTCTCCAGCTGATGGGGGACCCAACGAGCCCAATATTGGGTGGTTGGATTGGTCTACAAACATCAATGTGGGCCGAGGAAGTTTCGACAGTGGGCATCCTTACCTCCACTGTTTCATGTGGTGCGGTCCGCTTAAGATTTGGATCTGGTTCATATTCGGGCCCTGGCCCTAGAATGACTTGGCAAAACAGATGAACAGTGTGGATACAACATAAACATCAAGGTGGGTCCCACGAATGGGGACCCCATTCACACGTCCAGGTGACGCTGGACTGTTCCAGCGTCTCTGACACTGTGAACGTCCAGCGTTAGGACGTTCATACTTTTTTTTTTGCTTATATCAAGTGGGGCCCACATGGGTTTGATCCAGCCCATCCATCTCATTGCCCATCATAAGGTGGGCCCAAGGAAATAAAATGAAAGGTAAACGAGAAAAATGGGGGAACTTTGCACTCACAATGATGGTTGGACGGTTGGATTGCTGATCGGATGGTCCGGATGATGATCGGGGTCCTCCAAGCTTGATCTTCTCCTTCAATCTCTCTAACTCTCTCTTTCTCTCTCTTGATCTCCCTCTAAATCTCTCTACTTCTCTCTCTTCTCTCTCTTCTCTCTCTCTCTCAAATCTCTTTCTCTTTCTCTCTCCTTTCTCTCTCTAACTCTTGAAATTTTGAAATGAGAAGCCCTCATCTCCCCCTACGTATGGACTTGTATGGGGGGGAGAGAGAAGAGGAAATCATGGGGGGAAATGATGGTGGTGGTGGTTAGCATAGGAGAGGGGTATGGGAGGTATGGGTGAGAGTTGACTTTTGGGTGAGAGAGTGATGGGGTGGGTATGGGGTGAGTAGAGTAGGGGTATGGGTGAGAGTGATGGTGCTTGATTAGATTGATTTGACATGTACTTGGGATTTGTGCAAGTGGGGCCCACCTCGGATTACGCAATTGATCATAACTTTCACACCGGGTATCGCAATGGGGCGTGCAGCACGGCGTTGAAATCGTGGCGCCCGCGCGGTCGCAAGGGTACAAGTCCTAGGTCATTGCGGTACTAAATTAGGGTCGCTATCAAGGCTCTCTAATCTGGTCCATCCAGGACGTACCGGTACCAGAAACTAAACGTACGGAGGGCAATTCAGGGTACGGGTCTTAACACCATGTGTCTATGGAGACCTCAGCCGCTAGCCTATGGCAGAAATTAGAAGGGCTGTATGAGAGGAAGATGACCGGTAATAAAATCATCCTGATTAGAAGACTTGTAAATCTCAAGTTCAAAGAAAACGGTTCCATAGTTGAGCACATAAATGAAGTTAATAGTATTGTGAACCATCTCTCAATCGTGAAGATGTCTTGGACGATGAGCTATAGGCCTTATTATTGTTTAGATCGTTGCCTGATAGCTAGGAGACATTGGTTGTGTCTTCAAACCTCTCCCAACATTGGAAGAAGGTCTTATCCTCTTTTTGAGCAGAATTCATGATTAAACGCCTTAGCATGATTGTTTTATGAGTAGGGAAGAACTTTTTAATGAACTCCCTACTCATTTCAGTCTATGTACCAATAGATCTTGGCCTTAATGCATGAAGCCAAGCCTTAACTTTCTCTTTAAGTGAAAAGGGAAACAACTTAAGACGCACGACATCATCAGTTACGTTTGCAAAGTGCGATGTGGCTATCACCTCATCGAATTCCTTAAGATGTTGATAGGCACTTTCACTATCTAATCCATAGAATTTAGGAAGAAGTTGGATTACTCCCAGTTTAAGATCAATATCCCCTGCATTGTATGAAAAGATTATGCACGAGGTAGTGCTCGCTCTTGCAGGTTGTAAGTAGTCACGTAAAGTTCTAGGTCGTTGAACATTTTCAACTTCATTCTCTCCTATTTCTGTTTGATTTTGATTTTAGCCCAGATTTTGATTGGCCCTAGGATTGGGTTGCTTTTCAGCCATAGATTCAGCAAAGATTTGGGAATCTATGTGTTTCTTAGCATGTGGTTCTCTATCAATCCCTTCAACAATTCCTCCCTCACTGATTAATCGGTTATTAGAATCTTGAACCCAATGTGGCATGCAAATCTTAGAATAATAAAACATTGAAAAGAGTTAGAAAAACCTAATTGAAGTAACTACTTCGACTCCTAAAATCCCTGCAAAATCAAAACAAAAAAAAACTAAGTTAGTAAAAGAATCCTAAAAATTTCTAGTGAAAACTAATTTCAGAGATTCTGTAAAAACCGTCAAAGTCCCCGGCAACGATGCCAAAAACTTGTTCATTTCCCTAAGTATAGGTTGCGATGTAGTAATAATCTCGGTAAGACCAAGGTCGATCCACAGGGACTAACTCAGGAATTTCACAGAATTACTTCCAATAATCTCTAAGTGAAATCAAAACTAAATAGAATTGGAAATTGAATGTAGATAGATAATCTGTAAAAAGTGAATGTAACAATATAAAAGAAACACTAAGGTACCAAGGATCCACTTATAGTCATCCTTGATGCATAATTCGCTGGGGTTTCTCAATTACTAAAATAGAATCGAAATCAAATCCTATCTAGCCGGATTATAGAGCGGTTATATCATTAAACAATCTGTCATATGTGTGTTCATCAACATGATTCCCTCAATTCAAGTTAAGATTTGAGCACACTCAATTGCATAGGTCAATCCTAATTCCAATAGATTAAGATCACAACTATGATAAACATCGAACCCTGTCACTAGGCTTAACTAATACCATGGTTTGTACTTGATTCAAATCACATAAACAATCAACACATTTCAGAATTCTCAGGAAAAGATAAAACTTTGGTTTGAAGTTCCCACATGAAGATCCAAGTTCTAGAGCGTCTTGAATCCGATTCCTCGGAGCATACAAGTCTAGATCTTAGCAAAACAATTAAGAATTAAGATAATTCTCCCAAACATTCATGAGTCATCATAAGATTAAGAAAAACTAACTTAAACTTTATTCAAACTTAATCAAACCATTGTTCAACATTAAAATTCAATCAATGAAACCCTAAAAACGAATCAAAGCATCTTAGATAAACTATAAGCTTCACCTCTTAGCCCTATCTAAGAGGTTTAGCCTATCATACTAAAAGAAAATATAAAAGCTAATAAAAACATGAAAACTAGAAAGAGGGAGTTGTAGAACTCGAAAATCATCTGTCTCCGCCTCCCACTGCAATAGATCTCTTCTAGAATAGCTTAAGAAGGATGTAAAGGTCGCCTTTTATAGCTTAAATCCATCTTTCCCTTGGAAACTTCTGAAATTGCATAACTCATTACGCAGCTTACGCAGACAGGTCCGATTGATCGGAGCTTCCTCCGATTGATCGAAATGTTGTCTCCGATTGATTGTAGGTCGGCTGATTAATCGTAAAAGAGTCCAGAGAGTTGCTATTTCTGCTGCTTATTCTGATTGATCGGACATGATTCTGATTAATCGGACACCTCTCTTTGATTGATAGGAGATGTGCCGATTGATAAAAAAATATGTCCAGAGAGTTGTTCATAAATCTGGTTTTTCTGATATGTCCGATGGATGGCCCGATCGATCAACAATCCATCGAAACATCCTCCGATTGATCGAACACCTATCGGTGATCCATCAAAAATGCTGATTTTTTCAATTTCTTTTGTTTTCTCTTCGGATCTTCGTTACTTGATTTCTCTCTCCTTCTTCCTTTCCTTGACTCTTCAATGTCCCTTTGAAGTGCAATTAATCATCCAAATGGTGAGGCCTCTCTCTTATTCCTACAATCATAGAACCATGCATTAGATGGATCTTTAAACATACAAATCGTCCATAGTTAGTGATGAAATGGGGTTAGAATAAACACATTTAAGAGCTCAAATCCATCCTTTAAAATTCAACTCTCTCTTAGAAACATTCTTCTATAAACTCTACAACATAAAAGTATAAATTTCAGAGATAATTAATAAAAGAACTTGAAATCTTAAACCCTCCAAATACTGTAAATATTCCATATAGAATTCCCACCAATTGATTGAAAAATAGAAGATCTAGAACAAGTGTGGTCTAGTATACAAAGTGAATGCTCATTTCATGAACTTTGAGGACTACCTTCTTCATAGATCAATTAAACTGAAGATCTAAAGTGTACAGATCAACAACAAGCCTATGACAACAAATTGCCTTACCGTTCCTTCGACGGCTTTTATACTACTTCCTATTTCCGGCTTAGTTATGAGTAGACCTTCCCTTGGTTAGTTAGTAAGTAGCCATTTTCGAAATTTCTCAACAAATATTCACTAGTAACCAAACTTTCTTTTCTTTTCTTTTCATACACATTAGATAGGATTTTTAGAAATCCATATCTTTCATTCTTTTCTGTTATATTTTTTTTTAAGATCAATAGCCGAAAAATCCAAAAGGCTCACTTCGAACTAAAACAATAATTGTGTAATGGTAACGACATAGGATAAAAATCCTTGCCCCAAATTACATTTAAACATGATGGACAAAACTTCCCTGCCTTGGTTCCTCAACACCTTAAATCATAGTCTAATCAATCCATAAATCTAATAATCCCCTTCATCAAGAAAATCGTGTGATGTGAGCTAACTCAAAATGTTTAAAATTTTTATCAATCATTCAATATGGGAATTCACATGGAAATCTATTATATTTAAAATAATTTAAGGATTTCAAAATCATAACACTTCATCTCTTATCCTTTTATACTTGTATTTTCTAAAGTACATAAAAATAGTGCTTTCTAAAAGAGTTTAGAGTTTCGGAGAATTGAAAAATTTTCCTACATGAATGCTCGAAATGTACAAAATACTAGAATATGAAATCTAACCCCTAACCGAATCTTACATTGTCCTCAATGTAATAAGATATGAATGTAATGATATCATGAGAGTAATGAAAAACAATAAGAGGAGTGATGAATAAGACTACTTTGAGAGAGCAAAAGATGAAATTCTACCTGCTTCTAACAACCTACTAAAAAATAAATAAAGAAGAAAGCAACAAAATTCTAATCCTAAACTACTCTATACCTCCATCCAACTAGGAGATCAAGCATCTTGATACACAGGATCAGTCAGAGGTATAGACATACCTTATGAGGGAAAATTTTCAAAGAACGATTTTAATCACTAACCATTTGCTTTGAAAATGTTACCATTCCTTGGATTTAACAACTTGACAGTCCCATATGGATAAATAATTTTGAGAATAAAGGGACCGGCCCATCGAGATCTTAATTTGCCCAGAAATAAATGTAGCCGAGAATTAGATATAAGGACTTTTTGATTAATCGTGAAAGTCTTACGAAGGATATTCTTATCATGAAACACCTTCATCTTGTCCTTATAAATTCTCGCATTTTCATATGCCTCATTCCGGAGTTCTGCAAGTTCATTCAATTGAAGCTTGCGCAGTGTTCGCTTCCCCAAGTGTAGGGTTGCGATGTAGTAATAAACTCGGTAAGACCGAGGTCGATCCACAGGGACTTATGTAAGGATTTCACAAACACATTCAAAAGTGTCTATTAAAAGCTAATAATCAGATTTTGAATAGAATTGATGTGAATAACAGTTTTAAACTAATTTGAATGTAGACAATTATAAAAAGGCACTAGGGGTTCAAGGATCCACTTGTAGCAATCCTTGATGTTCAATCCGCTGTGGTTTCTCATTCTCCTCAACTAGAATCGACATTAAGGTCTATCTAAGTCGGATGATAGAGCTGTTAAACCAAACAATCTATAATATGTAAGTGTTATGCATAAGATTCACTCAGTGTAGGCTGAGCTGAGCATGCTCAATTGCATAGGTCATTCCCCTTTCCAAAAGGTCTAGTTCACAATCATAACCATCCTCAAGTCCTGTCACAAGACAAGGCTAGATCAGGATTTGAACTTGATTCAAATCACATGCACAATCCATGCATATTACAGAAAATCAGAAAAGTAGAACTTTGGTAGGAAGTCCCTTCATGAAGATCATAGTACTAGAGCGCACTCCGATTCCTCGGATCATACAGTCTAGACCATCACAAACCAATTAAGCAATTAAGTAATTCTCCCAAACATCCATGAGTCATCATAAGACTAAGAAAAACTACTCAAAAACTTGTATAAACTTCAAACCATAGTTCATAATCATGAATTCCATACTTAAAACCAACTAGCTACGAATTGAAACATCTTGAATCCACTACAAGCTTCACCTCTTAGCCCTAGCTAAGAGGTTTAGCTGCTCATGATCCAAGGAAGCATGAAACAACTACAAAATTCATAAAAACAGCAAAAACAAACTCCAAGGAGTTGTGAAACTCCAAAATTCACTTTCGCTGCCTCTAAGCTTGCTTCAACCCTTCTTAGATACCCTAGGAACGATCCCTAGGTGTCCTTTTATAGTAGGGAGGCTCCACAACTTCGGAAAGATCGAGAATTTACGTAAGAGTTACGCAGCGCAGAGAAAATCGGATTGAATTTGGAAGTTTCTAAGTCCTCACGCACAGCCGACCGGTCATGACCGGTCGGCCTCAATGGACAGCCACTCCAGCAAGCATGGCCGACCGGTCATGACCGGTCGGGCTTGTCCAGCCTTGGTCCAGTAACCATGTCCGACCGGTCAAGACCGGTCGGACGTCTTCAGCGCAGCTCCAGCAGGTATGGCCGACCGGTCAAGACCGGTCAGCCTAGTTTAGTATGGTTCCAGTGCACCTGGCTGACCGGTCTAGACCGGTCAGGCTCTCTTGGCCGACTGGTCAAGACCGGTCGGCAATCTTCCTTCTTCTTTTTCTTCTTTTTCTTTTCTTTCCTTGTTTCCTTCTTCTTTTTCTTCTTTTTCTTCTTTTTCTTTTCTTTCCTTGCTTCTTTCTTTTACTTTCTTTGTTCTTTTCTTCTTTGGTCCTCAAATGATCTTCATCAAAGTAGTCCCAAATGAGCCCTTTTTCTCTTCAATTAGGCGGAACCACTCTCAGTCCTGTAGTCACAAAACATGCATTGGATTAGCCTACAAACCATACAAACCTTGCACAATGAGTGATGAATTTGGGTTAGAATTTGCACAGTTAAGAGCTCAACACGCAGCGAGCTAGCTTTGTCAGAATCGAAATTCATTTTCTTTATCACTCAATATGCCCTATGTTCCAATTCCACAAGCAAGTGATAAGCTTTCCCATAGACAAGTCTATAGGAAGACATTCCAATGGGGGTCTTGAAAGCTGTACGATAAGCCCAGAACACATCGGTAAGCCGAAGCGATCAATCCTTGCGATCGGGGTTTACTGTTTTCTCTAAAGTATGTTTGATTTTCCTGTTGGATATCTCACCTTATCCACTTGTATGTGGGTGATAGGGAGTGCTCACCCTATGATTAACACCGTATTTCTTCATTAAAGCTTCAAATGGTTGGTTACAAAAGTGAGACCCTCCATCACTGATAATGACTCGAGATGTTCCAAACCGGAAAAGAATGTTTTCTTTTAAAAATCTAATGACTGTTTTATGGTCATTGTTCCGGCATCGAATCGTCTCAACCCATTTTAAAACATAATCAACGACAAGTAAAATATATAAATTTTCAAAAGAATGTGGGAATGGGCCCATGAAATCGACGCCCCAACAATAAAAAATTTCAATTCGTAAGATAGGATTGAGTGGCATCATATTTCTACGGGCTGGATATTCCTCCTAATTTCTGACAAGGCTCACACGCCTTACAAAAGTCATGAATATCTTTGAACATGGTGGGCCAATAGAACCCACATTGTAGAATTTTGGCTGTGGTCTTCTTAGCCGAAAAGTGGCCACCGCAGGCCTGGGAGCGATAGAAGGAGATGATACTGTGTTGCTCATCATCCGGCACACATCTCCTTATGATTTGATCGAGACAGTACTTGAATAAGTACGGGTCATCCCACAGGAATTTTCTTACCTCATTAAAGAATTTATCTTTATCTTGCTTTTTCCAATATATCGGAATTGTACCTGTAGCAAGATAGTTAGCAATGTCCACATACCATGGTAATTAGGAGACTTTGAATAGTTGTTCATCGAGGAACATGTCATTGATCGCGGTTGTCTCTGGGGAATTGGTGAGAATAAGTCTAGAGAGATGGTCATCCACTACGTTTTCTACTCCCATTTTGTCTCATATCTCTATATCAAATTCCTGAAGTAGGAGGATCCATCGCAACAAGCGCGGCTTAGCATCCTTTTTAGAAAGAAGGTACTTAAGCACGGCATGATCAGTAAATATGATGATCTTCAATCCGATAAAGTAGGACCTAAACTTGTTCAACACAAAAACTACAGCTAAGAGTTCTTTTTCTGTGGTTGTGTAGTTTGCTTGGGCCGAGTTTAAAGTTCTACTTGCATAATAAATGACGCAGTGACTTCTTCTCTTTTCTCTAGCTTAACACTGCCCCAATAGCGTAGTCACTAGCATCGAACATAATCTCAAAAGAAAGGCTCTAATCAGGTGGTTGCATTATAGGAACGCATGTCAACATACCTTTAAGTTTGACAAAGGCATTTTGACAATCCTCATTCCACTCAAATGAGTTTTCCTTTTGGAGGAGGTTACATAAAGGACAAGAGAGTGAACTAAAGTCCTTTATGAACCTTCTATAAAATCATGCGTGCCCTAAAAAGCACCGCACATCCCGTACGCTCTTGGGTGGTGGAAGGTTAGAGATGAGATCGATTTTAGCTTTGCCCACCTCGATTCCTTTTTCTGAGATAATATGACCAATGACTATTTCCTTTTGAACCATAAAGTGACATTTCTCCCAATTCAGCACAAGGTTCTTGTCTTCACACCTTTTCAAAATAGTTTTTAAATGCCCAAGGCACTCATCAAAGTTACAATCAAATACCGAGAAGTCATCCATGAAAATTTCAAGAATTGTTCCTACCATATAAAAAAATTACTCAACATACAACACTGAAACGTGGCAGGAGCATTACACATACCAAACGGCATCCTTCGATAGGCAAAAGTGCCGAATGGACATGTGAATGTTGTCGTCTCTTAGTCCTCAAGAGCGATCTTTATTTGGTTATATCCTAAATATCCATCGAGGAAGCAAAAGTGGGAATGACCCGCCAACCTTTCTAAAATTTGATCAACAAATGGTAAGGGAAAGTGGTCTTTCCTCGTGACTGTGTTTAGCTTCCGGTAGTCAATTCACATTCTCCAACCTGTAGTAACTCTGGTTGGCACGAGTTCATTATTGGCATTGGCTACGATGGTTATTCCAGATTTCTTAGGCACCACTTGAGTTGGACCACCCATTGACTATCGGATATTGGGTAGATGATACCCACATCCAATAGTTTTAACACCTTGGCCTTAACCATCTCCTTCATGTTTGAATGAATGCGTCTTTGTTGTTGCCTAGATGTTTTCACATTTTCCTTAAGGTGTATGCAATGAGTATAAATCAAGCGGTCTATGCCTTTGAGATCCGCAATTGACCATCCGATGGCATTTTTATGCTCTTTTAGAGTAGTAATCAGCTTACTCTCCTGTTCCTCATCCAAGTGGAAAGAAATCACCACTGGATATGTCTCATCTCGACCTAAATATACATATTTCAAATCTGCAGGCAATGGTTTTAGGTCGAGCTTCAGAGCCTTGATATTAGATGGAAGAGGCTTATTCTCGGTTAAGGACAGAGTCTTGAATGGTGTCCTCCAACTGTTAGTATCAAGTACCGACGCAGAGTCTAAAATGGCACCCATTTCTCGTATCATGTCATCATCTATTCCTGACCTTTGCCTTAACTTGATGTCGACGGGAAGGTTGGATGTGGTCATCTATAAGAGTTGGTTTGTTGGTGGGCACTGGAAGCTCATTAAGGGTTTGATGATCGCATCTAGAGGGAAGATGTGTTGCACCCTGTACAAGACCAAAGTCAACGTATGCAAGGGTGAGATGAATGTAGTGGAAGATTTAGTGACGGACATGTGGCACAGGCGGCTCGCCCACATGAGCGAGAAAGGGCTTCTACTACTAACAAAGAAGAGCCTCCTTCTAGAGTTGACAGGTATACCTATCAAAACCTGTATAAACTGTTTATCTGGGAAACAGCATAGAGTTTCATTTATTAAAACTGCTTCTCATATGAATAAAGTCTATGCATTAGATTTGGTTTATTCTGATGTGTGTGGTTCAATGAGGACAAAATTCTTAGGTAGGGATTTGTATTTTGTTACATTTATAAATGATGCATCTAGGAGGGATTTGGGTTTATGCATTGAAATCCAAGGACGAGGTCTTTGGTGTGTTTAAGGTATTTCATGCAAGAATCAAGAGAGACAGGTAGACCATTGAAGTGCATCCACACTGACAATGGAGGTGAATATATTGGGGCATTTCATGAATATTGTAAGTCCCTGGGTATACGACATGAACAGATGGTGCCCAAGACCCCCCAACACAATGGTGTAGCTGAGCACATGAATCACACCATTTAAGAGAGAATTAAATGCATGTTATCCCATGCGAAATTGCCCAAGATGTTCTGAGGAGAAGTAATGCACCTGACGGTGTATTTAATAAACAGTTCACCATCAACCCCATTGAATGGAGAAGTACCTGAGAAGGTGTGCACTAAACACGATCCATCATACAATCATCTTAGGATGTTTGGATTTCATGTACCAAAAGACGAGAGGTCTAAGCTTAATATGGAGATCAGACAATGCATGTTCTTGGGGTATGGTGATAAAAAAATCGGTTACAGATTTTGGGATCCGATCAAGAAGAAGATCATCAAAAGCAAAGATGTGGTTTTCTTAGAAGATCGGTGTATAGAAGACATTAGAAAGCCAAAGAAGACCCAATTCAGTTTAGGTGAGCTTGATGACATGGATCCGATCACTCCTCCCGTAGTGCTTGTTCGCTCGCCTCAAGTGTAAGGCTGCGATGTAGTAATAAAACTCGGTAAGACCGAGGTCGATCCACAGGGAATTAGAAACAAATTCCAAACTATTCCAGCAACTCAGTTTGCAATAGATAAGAGATTCAATTGGAATAATTATGCTAAAACAGTAACTTAATGAAAATCAGTAGTTAAAGTACTAAGGCATTCAAGGATCCAATTGTAGCAATCCCATGTTAATCCAATCAATCTAAGCAAGATACACAACTAGATTTGAAGTCCTATCTCTCATCTAGTTGGAAAATAAAGCATTAAACACATTCAATCCCATTCAAGTTGAACTTCCAAGTTCTAGTCCCATTCAATCAATGTAGAATTCAAAATAATAGCCTTCAAAGTAACAGCCATGCCTATGGACTATAGCTTGCTCAAGGACTACTATAATTCAAATCTAAATAAGCACCATATGATAATCTCAGAGAATTGCAAGGAATCCATGTCCGGAGCACATGAACTCTCATAAAACATCTCAAACTATCAACTTGAAGAACTAGAATAAATAAAAATCCAAACTTGAATTGAAAGTACTTGAATTAACTTAATCAAATCATAAAATAAGCTACAAGCTTCACCTCTCAGCCTTAGCTAAGATATTCTAGCCGAGCATTGTCATGCTACAACTAAAACTCATGAAAGAAAACATAAAAACTAGAAAAATCGGAGTTTGGAGGGTTGCAGACGCTCCACGACGGCTTCCTCTCTCTAGCACCACGTCCCTTAGCTTCTATGATGCCCTAGGAAGAACCCCTAGGTGTCCTTTTATAGTGAAGATGCTCGGTTGCGTTGGAAACTTCCAGAAACCGCGTAAGGTTACGCATTGCGCAGTATTTTTCGGAGCCAGAAATAGAAACTACACGTTTTTGTACGTGGCCGACCGATCGAACGACCGGTCAGACTGGCTTGGCCAACCGGTCACGACTGGTCGGACCTACCTCGCAAACAGTCCAGCAAGCACACAGGGGCAGACGACCTGTTGGCCGACCGGTCAAGACCGGTCGGACTGGGTTGGCCGATCGGTCACGACCGGTCGAACCTGCTTATGGTCTTGTTCCAGCGAGCTCAACAGAGGGCACCGACCGGTTGGCCGACCGGTCAAGACCGGTCGGACCAACTGGTCCTTCTTCCAGTGGTTTCCAAAGGCGTGGCCGACCGGTCGGACGACCGGTCGGACTTACTATTCTTCTTCTTTTTCTTCTTTTCTTTATTCTCTTTTCTCCCTCTTTCTTCTTCCTTCTTTGGTCCACCTTGGACCTTTATTCACAGGTACTAAATGGACCCTTTTTGGTCTTCAATTGAGTGAAGTTTGCTCTCATCCCTACAATCACAAAACATGCGTTAGATGGGCCTTTTAAACATGAAAACCATGCATATAATGCGATGTAATGGGCAATGCAATGTATAAATTGGAGGTTCAACACACCCCCCAACCAGCTTTTTGCTAGTCTTGAGCAAAACATGCGTGAATAAGTTCAAACCTCTAAACCCAACTCTCCTTCAGAAACCATGTTTCTATCCATTCCAAGACATACAAGTATAAAATTTGGAGAAACTAGGTGATTGATCGCTTCCCCAAGTGTAGGGTTGCGATGTAGTAATAATCTCGGTAAGACCGAGGTCGATCCACAGGGAAGGAAGTAAACAATTCAAAGTATCCTAATAACTAGAATCTTAAGAGGTTTGTGAAATTAGTTTTGAACATAAAATAGAAAATCTGATAATGAAAAGGTAACTAGAGCATCAAGGATTCACTTATAGCTTTCCTTAGATGCATAATTCGCTATAGTTTCTCACTTTCTCAACTAGAATCGATATTAAGATCTATCTAGCCGGATGATAGAGCTGTTAAACCAAACAATCTGTCATATGTAAGTTCAATGCATAGGATTCACTCAATGTAGGCTGAGCTGAGCATGCTCAATTGCATAGGTCATTCCCCATTCCAAAAGGTTCAATTCACAATCATAACCATCCTCAAGTCCTGTCACAAGACAAGGCTAGATCATGATTTGAACTTGATTCAAATCACATGCACAATCCATACATATTACAAAAATTCAGAAAAGTAGAACTTTGGTAGGAAGTCCCCACATGAAGATCATAGTACTAGAGCGCACTCCAATTCCTCGGATCATACAGGTCTAGACTGATGCAAACTAATTAAGAATTTAAGTAATTCTCCCAAACATCCATGAGTCATCATAAGACTAAGAAAAACTACTCAAAGCTTGTATAAACTTTAAACCATAGTTCATAATCATGAATTCCAACTTTAAAACCAATAAAACGAATTAAACAATCTAAGAAAACTATAAGGTTCACCTCTTAGCTCTAGCTAAGAGATTAGCTAATGAAAAGCATATTAAAAATAAAACTAGAACTAAGAAAAGGAAGAAAAACTAGCTGGAGGAGGCTAGGAAGCCTCCTATGACTTGAACTCCTTGCTCCCCACGTCCTTGCTTGCCCTGGAATAGAAGAGAGCACCCCCTTTTATAGTGCAGCAAGAGTACCGCAACGTAACAGATTTTGTTTCGCTTCGTATGGCTTGACCAATGGTTGGATTACCTTCAAAATTGATTTATAACTTTCTTGTAATGTGATCTTCCTCATAGATGATTTAGATTTCCAAGATTATCCTCTGAATGGGCCCACCAATCATATCACCTACCGCCTCTCAAAATCGCGCACTTCGGGTAACTTCAGAACCAGTCATCTTGCTTTCAATGCTCCGGAGTGTACAGATGTCGGATTGATCCCAAATTCTGAACACTGGTAGAAAACGTCCTCCTCTACATGATAGAAAGATTAGATTGTCCAAAAAAATCTCAGAATGTGGTCCGAAAATTAGAACATTTAGGGCTTTTATAAACTCTGCGCAGTTGGATCTTTCTGGATGGTCCATCTTTCTTCAACTGGTACGATCAAACCACACATCCTTTTGACTGAAACTTTGTGGTTATTCATATATGGGTGTGGTCTAGAAGATGGTCAAAGTAGATTCTTCATATCATCAATGATGAGTCACCTGGATCGGCCCAGAGTGGAGTAGGCAGAATCTGGAACTTTCTGGATAGTTCGTATTGTTTTGGCCACCACGATCAATCCGTAGCTCCAATCAACACGAAACCACTTGGGTTAGTTCGGCGTCAAGCTCCTCTTCGACATGGATGTATTGGATTTCCAAATATCATCAAGATGAGTCCAGAAAACTGGTCTGAAAAACTAGAAACGGGAATGGCCTGCTGTTTGCAATCTGAAATCTGGAATTTGCATGGCCGACCGGTCAAGACCAGTCGGACAAGGCTGGCCTTGCTCCAGCAACTTCTGTAGAAAGCAGTAGTGTTGGCCGACCGGTCTTGACCGGTCGGGGCCTGTTTGGCCTACCGGTCTTGACCGGTCGGACCCCATTTTCTGCATTATTTCTTTTTTCTTTTCTTTCCTTCTTTCTTCCTCATCCTCCTCTCTTTCTTCATCATTCTTTGGTCCACCTTGGGCCTTCATCAAAGGCTCCTAAATGTGCCCTTTTGGTCACCAATTGAACCAAGTCACTCTCATTCCTACAATCGCAAAACATGTATTTGATTAGTCTTTAAATCATGAAAATCTTGCATAATGAGTGATGAATTGGGGTTAGAATATGCACAATTAAGAGCTCAACAATGATAGAAATTGCAAACTTAAACTCTCAAAGCATAATAAGTGTCTACATGAAATTCCCACTGATTGATTGATAAATAGAAGAACTCGAACAACTTCAACCCAGTGTACATAGTGAAAGTTCTGTTGAGCTCTTAATTGTGCATATTCTAACCCCAATTCATCACTCGTTATGCGAGATTTTTATGACTTAAAGACTAATTGAATGCATGTTTTGTGATTGCAGGATTGAGAGTGGACTCCGCCTAATTGAAGATGAAAAGAGCTTATTTGGAACTATTTGGATGAAGATCGAAGGAGGACCAAAGAAAGAAGGAAGCAAGGAAAGAAGAAAAGAATGAAAGAAAGAAGACAGAGAAAAGAAGAAAGAATGCAGAAGAAGGTGCCCACGACTGGTCGTCCGACCGGTCGTCCAAGGCCAAGGACCGGTCGTCCGACCGGTCCGCGCATGCACAGAGGAGGCACAGAGGCCATAGCTCTCTGGACTGTTCACGACCGGTCGTACGACCGGTCGTCCACTTCTGCGACCGGTCGTGCGACCGGTCCTTAAATTATTTTTTCGGGACAAAACTCTCCGAACACTTTTAGGCTGTTTTGAGACAGGTCGTCAAACATCCACGACCAGTCGTCCAGCCACTTCCACCGGTCGTCTGCGTAAGATTCAAACCTTCTATTTCTGGCACCGATTTTCTCTGCGCAATGCATAAGTGTTACGCAAATTCTCGAATCTTCTGAAGTTGCGGAGCCTCCCCACTATAAAAGGACACCTAGGGATCGTTCCTAGGGTATCTTAGAAGGGTTTAAGCAAGGTTAGAGGCGGCGGAAGTGGATTTCGGAGTTCCACAACTCCTTCTAGTTTGTTTTTACTATTTTATGCTTTTCTTAAGTTGTTTTATGTTTCCTTGGATCATGAGCAGCTGAACCTCTTAGCTAGGGCTAAGAGGTGAAGCTTATAGTGGATCTAAGATGTTTCAATTCGTTCTAAGTTGGTTTTAAGTTTGGAATTCATGTTTATGAACAATGGTTTGAAGTTTATACAAGTTTTAAGTAGTTTTTCTTAGTCTTATGATGACTCATGGATGTTTGGGAGAATTACTTAAGTTCTTAATTGGTTTGTATTAGTCTAGACCTGTATGATCCGAGAAATTGGAGTACGCTCTAGTACTATGATCTTCATGTGGGGACTTCCTACCAAAGTTCTACTTTTCTGGTTTTCTGAATTATGTAGGAGACTGTGCATGTGATTTGAATCAAGTTCAAATTGTAATCTAGCCTTGTCTTGTGACAGGACTTGAGGATGGTTATGATTGTGATCTGAGCCTATTGAAATTGGGATTGACCTATGCAATTGAGCATGCTCAGCCTAGCTTATATTGAGTGAATCATACACATGGTTCATACATATGTCAGGTTGATTGTTTTAACCGCTCTATCATCCGACTAGATAGATCTTGATATCGATTCTAGTTGAGAACATGAGAAACCATAGCGGATTGAACATCAAGGATTGCTTCAAGTGGATCCTTGAAACCCTAGTGCCTTTTTATAATTGTTTACCTTCAAATTAGTTTAAAATTGTTACTCACATCAATCTTATTCAAAATCTGGTTGTTAGCTCTCAATAGACACTATTGGAAGTGTTTGTGAATTCCTACACAAGTCCCTGTGGATCGACCTTGGTCTTACCGAGTTTATTACTACATCGCAACCCTACACTTGGGGAAGCGAACAAGTTTTTGGCACCGTTGCCGGGGACTTTGACGGTTTTCATAAATTTCTGAAATTAGTATCTATTTAGAATTTTTAAGATTTTAGGACTAACTTAGTTTGTTTTATTTGATTTTTCTTTTTGCAGGGATTTCTAGGAAGCTGAAGAAGATATAAGGAATTCAAGTGCCGAATCAGGTTCTATCTTTCTAAACCTTACTCTTCTCCTTCTCCTATTCATTCCTATCATATTCATCTCTTGTAGAGTGGGTGGAGACTCCTTTTGGATCTCTAAAAGGTCGGCCTTGTGCCACTTGGATTCCTATTGGTCGGCTCTGCCGTCTTGGATCACCTTGTGCTCAGAGATTTCTTTTCTCACCTCTACTCCTCTTTCTCCTTTTTTTGCACTTTTTCTCAAAAGATTCAAAGAGTGGGTGGGGAGTTCTCTAAACCCCTATTGACCAGGAGAAATCAGTCTCTATCCTTGCTTCTGGCTTAGCCATTGCAAGAAACCTTGTGCTTCGGTCTTAGAGAAAAGTAAAGAAAGGGAGGAAGAATTCTTCTTTCTCTTTGTTTCCTATTTTTTGGTTTTTGCATGCCACATTGGACTCGGGATTCCAATAACCGACTCATAAGTGAAGGAGGGATAGTAGAAGGAATTGACAGAGAACCACGTGCTAGGAGACATCTAACTTCTCCAATTTTGTCTGAAAGTATAGCTATGAATCAACCTAATCCAATGGCCAATCCTAATCTGGGCCAAAACCAAACTAAAACGGGGGAGAATGTGGTTGAGAATGTTCCCCGACCTAGAACTTTATGTGATTTCTTGCAACCAGCAAAAGCGAGCACTCCCTCATGCATAATTTTTCCACAAAATGCAGGGAATGTGGATTTAAAACCGGGAGTGATCCAACTTCTCCCTAAATTCCATGGATTAGACAGTGAAAGTGCCTATCAACACCTTAAGGAGTTTGATGAGGTAATAACCACCATGCACTTTGCTAATGTGACTGATGATGTGGTGAGACTTAAATTCTTCCCTTTTACTCTCAAAGATAAAGCTAAAGGTTGGCTTCATGCATTAAGGCTAAGATCAATTGGTGCATGGACTGATATGCATAGGGAATTCATAAAAAAATTCTTCCTTACTCACAAAACATACATGTTGAAGTGCCTTATCATGAACTTTGCCCAAAAGGAAGATGAAACCTTCTTCCAATGTTGGGAGAGGTTTAAGGACCTATTAAACGCATGCCCACATCATGGCTATGAAATTTGGCGGGTTATAAGCTTTTTCTATGAAGGACTGACTTCACCCATGCGCCAATTCGTAGAGATGATGTGTAATGGGGAGTTCATGAATAAGGAGGCTGATGAAGCATGGGATTATTTAGAAGAATTGGCTGAGAATGCACAGTCTTGGGATACATTAAAACTAATAAATTTCAAGACTGGCCAACAAAAGGAAAGAGGAGGAATGTATGTCTTATCGGAAGAGGATAACATAAGTGCACGGGTGGCTAGCCTCACAAGAAAGGTCGAAGCCATGGAATTGAGGAAAGGAGAGATGATTAACTCCAATGACATTGAAACTGTTTGTGGAATTTATGCCAAAAATTAACATGCAACACAAGATTGTCCCACAATTTCAGCAGTTCAGAACATCTTACAAGAACAATCAAATGCCATAAACAGTTATCAACGGCAATTTGGTGCTCCAACCTCAAACACGTTTAATGCTAGTTGGAAGAACCATCCCAACTTCAGTTGGAGGAATGGACCCACTGCGAATGCAACCCCTATCCCTCAAGCTCAACCTATATTAGGTCCATCTCTAGTTATTACTCCAAAAGTGACGCTAGAGGAGATGTTGGGTGCATTCGTATCGGTCCAAGTTGAGTATAACAAGACAAATTCTCTAAAAATAGATGGGTTCATGCAAGAGCAATTGAAATTCAATCAAAATTCAACTCAAGCCATCAATGAATTGAAAACATCAATGGCTAGAGTTGAATCTCATCTTAACGTTAGAGAGAAGGGCACACTTCCTGCCCAACCTCTTCCTAACCCAAGAACCCAGTTTGAGATACAAGATGCAAGCTCATCCTCCCATCATACGGAGCATGTTCAAGCTATCACCACTTTGAGAAGTGGGAAAGAAATTGACAAATCTAATCCGGTGAAGGCCCCAAAGCCTAAGGATCTAGAAATTTCCAAAGAAGATGATAGCTCAAACAACACTCCACAAGAGAAAGAACCGGAAAGGCAATACAAGCCGGTTGCCCCGTTTCCACAAAGGTTGATTTCACCTAAACCTTTAGATAAAAATCTGGAAATTTTAGAAGTTTTCAAGCAGGTGAAGATCAACATCCCGTTGTTAGATGCCATAAAACAAATACCATCGTATGCCAAATTTCTAAAGGAATTGTGTACAGTCAAAAGGAAATACAATGTTCACAACAAAGTACTTTTGACTGAGAATTTGAGCGCCATCATCAAACAAGAGGTGCCCCATCTCATGCATCATAGGAGACTACCGGAACCTTACTCGATTTGGGGGCAAGCGTGAATCTCATTCCATACTCGGTCTACGAGCAACTTGGGTTAGGTGAATTGAAACCAACCAAAACCCTACTCTAACTTGCTAATAGATCCATTCGTATACCAAGAGGAGTGATTGAGGATGTCTTAGTCCAAGTGGATAAATTCTACTACCCAGTAGACTTTATTGTCTTGGATACACATCCCGTGATAGGCACCAGTGCTCAAATTCCTGTCATACTTGGCCGACCGTTTCTAGCTACTTCAAATGCAATTATCAATTGTAGAAACGGACCTGTACAAATGTCCTTTGGAAATATGACCCTTGAGTTTAACATATTTGATTTATGCAAACAACCACGGGAAGTTGATGATGACATCCACGAACAAAACATGATTGAATCATTCGTGGAAAATACATTCCCCTTGTCATTATCTTCCGACTCTTTGGAGGCATGTGTGGTCCATTCTCATGAGATAAATTATGACACAATACAAGAGGTGGATGCCATTCTAAATACAATGCCGGTGCTTGATAATAAAAGATGGAGGGCCCTATTTGAGCCTTTGCCTGTAAACGAGAACAAGGCCCTCCCATCCAACATCAAGGCACCAACACTCGACCTAAAACCATTACCAAGTGAGCTGAAATATGTCTATTTGGGTCGAGATGAGACATATCCAGTGGTGATTTCTTCCCACTTGGATGAGGAACAAGAGAGTAGGCTAATGGCCACTCTATTAGAGCACAAGAGTGCCATTGGATGGTCAATTGCGGATCTCAAAGGCATAGACCCACTGATTTGTACTCATCGCATACACCTTGAGGAGAATACGAAGACATCTAGGCAACCACAAAGATGACTAAATCCAAACATGAAGGATGTGGTTAAGGTCGAAGTGGTGAAACTATTGGATGTGGGTATTATTTACCCAATATCCGATAGCCAATGGGTGAGCCCAACTCAAGTGGTGCCTAAGAAATCCGGAATAACCATCGTAGCCAATGTCAATAATGAACTTGTGCGAACTAAAGTCACTAACAGTTGGAGAATGTGCATTGACTATAGGAAGCTAAACACTATCACGAGGAAAGACCACTTCCCCCTACCGTTTGTTGATCAAATTTTAGAACAGTTGGCGGGTCATTCCCACTTTTGCTTCCTTGATGGATATTCAGGGTACAACCAAATAGAGATTGCCCGTGAAGACCAAGAAAAGACTACATTCACATGTCCATTCGGCACTTTCGCCTATCGACGGATGCCGTTTGGACTATGTAATGCCCCTGCCACCTTTCAGCGTTGTATGATGAGTATCTTTTCTGACATGGTGGGGACAATTCTCAAAGTCTTCATGGATGGATTTTTCGGATTTGGCTGTAACTTTGATGAGTGCCTTGAGCACTTGAAATCTGTGCTAAAAAGATGTAAAGAGAAGAACCTTGTGCTGAATTGGGAGAAGTGCCACTTCATGGTTCAAAAGGGAATTGTACTTGGTCACATCGTTTCACAAAATGGAATCGAGGTGGACAAAGCGAAAATTAATCTTATCTCTAACCTTCCACCACCCAAGAGCATACGAGATGTACGGTCCTTTTTGGGACACGCAGAATTTTACAGAAGGTTCATAAAGGACTTCAGTTCACTCTCTCGTCCTTTATGTAACCTACTTCAAAAGGAAATTTCATTTGAGTGGAATGAAGAATGTCAAAAGGCCTTTACCACCCTCAAAGGTATGTTGACATGTGCTCCCATAATGCAACCACCTGATTGGAGCCTTCCTTTTGAAATTATGTGCGATGCTAGCGACTATGCTACTGGGGCCGTGCTAGGCCAAAGAAAAGAGAAAAAGTCATGTGTCATCTACTATGCAAGTAGAACCCTAAACTCAGCCCAAGCAAACTACACCACTACTGAAAAAGAACTTTTAGCCGTAGTTTTTGCTTTGGACAAGTTTAGGTCCTACTTGATTGGATCCAAGATCATCATATTCACTGACCATGCCGCGCTTAAGTACCTTCTCTCCAAGAAGGATGCTAAACCACGGTTGTTAAGATGGATCCTTCTACTACAGGAATTTGACATAGAAATCCGTGATAAGAAAGGAGTAGAAAATGTCGTGGATGACCATCTCTCTCGACTTGTCCTCACTGATTCCCCTGAAACGACCGGGATCAATGACATGTTCCCTGATGAACAAATTTTTGTTGTTTCCCAATTGCCATGGTATGTAGACATTGTTAACTATCTTGCTACAGGTACAATTCCTACACATTGGAAAAAGCAAGATAAGGATAAATTCTTCACTGAGGTGCGAAAATTCCTATGGGACGACCCATACTTACTCAAGTATTGTCCCGATCAAATCATAAGGAAATGTGTCCCAGATGATGAACAACAAAGTATCATCTCCTTCTGTCATTCGCAGGCATGTGGTGGCCACTTCTCGGCTAAAAAGACCACAGCGAAAATTCTGCAATGTGGGTTTTATTGGCCCACTATGTTCAAAGACACACATGACTTTTGCAAAACATGTGAACCTTGTCAGAAATTAGGAGGAATTTCTCATAGAAATATGATGCCACTCAATCCCATCTTAATAATTGAAATTTTTTATTGTTGGGGCATCGATTTCATGGGTCCATTCCCATCTTCTTTTGAAAACACACACATCTTGCTTGCCGTCGACTATGTTTCCAAATGGGTTAAGGCCATCCCTTGCCGGAATAATGACCATAAAACGGTTATTCGCTTCTTATAAGAGAATATTCTTTCCCGATTTGGAACACCTCGAGTCATCATAAGTGATGGAGGGTCTCATTTTTGTAATCGCCCTTTTGAAATTTTAATGAAGAAATATGGCGTAACACACAAGGTGAGCACTCCTTATCACCCACAAATGAGTGGACAAGCTGAGATATCCAATAGGAAAATTAAACACATTTTGGAGAAAACGGTAAACCCCGATCACAAGGATTGGTCACTTCAACTTACAGATGCGCTTTGGGCTTACCGTACCGCTTTTAAAACCCCTATTGGAATGTCTCCCTATAGACTTGTCTATGGAAAGGCTTTTCACTTGCCTGTGGAGTTGGAACATAGGGCATATTGGGCAATTAAGAAGATGAATTTCAATTCTGACAAGGCAAGCTCGTTGTGCAAACTACAATTGAATGAACTTACAGAAATCCGAAACGAAGCATATGAGAATGCGAGAATTTACAAGGACAAGACGAAGATATTCCATGATAAGAATATTCTTCGCAAGACATTCACGATCAATCAAAAAGTCCTCATGTATAATTCTCGCCTACATCTATTTCTGGGAAAATTGAGATCTAGATGGACCGGTCCCTACATTGTGCAAACTGTCTATCCATATGGGAGCTGTTAAATCCGAGGAACAACAACATTTTTAAGGCGAATGCGCAACGATTAAAGCCGTTCTTTGAGAAATTTTCTTCAGAAGGTATGTCCATACCTCTGAATGATCCTGTGTATCAGGATAATTGATCTCCTAGTCTGACGGAGGTATAGAGTAGTTAGGATTAGGATTTTATTGCTTTTGTTTACCTTTGCTTAGGTTTGTTAGGAGGAGGAAGAATTCCACTTTTCACTTTTTCAGGTACTCTCATTCCTCACTCCCTTTTAGGTTCAAATTGCTCTCATGTTTTGTTTATTGCACATCTTTTACATTGAGGACAATGCAAGATTTGGTTGGGGGGTGTAGGATCACTTAGATGAATCCAGCGTTTTGTAACATTTCAAGCAATTATGTGGAAATTTTTCAATTTTTTCCAACAATTCAAAACTCTTTTGGAAAATTTTGGTTCTATGCACTCAAGATGATGAGCATAAGAAGAGGAGATATGAAGTGTATGAGGTTGTAAATCTTGATCTTCTCTTGGCATAATGGTTTTATATGAGAATTCCCCTAATTCTGTGATCCATAGAAAATCTGAACACTTTTACACCTAGTCCACATTACACGATTTTCATGGGTTGAAGGGATTATGTGATTTATGGATTAGCTAGACTTTGAATTAAGGTGTTGAGAAATCAAGCCGGGGTACTTTGTCCATCCTTGTCCATGGGAAAACAATGCAAGATATGGATTTCTAAAAATCCTATCTAAATTAAAAGAAAAAGGAAAAGGAAGGATGAAATTGGGAATGATGGAAAAATGGTGAAAAATTTCGATTAGGGCTACCTACTACCAACCGGAGGATGGTCTACCTGTAACCAAAGCCGAAAATGGGACGTAGTGTGAAAGTCGTCAGAAGGACGGTAAGGCAAATTCCTGTCATTGGCTTGATGTGGCTCTGTGTGAAAGTCGTCAGAAGGACGGTAAGGCAAATTCCTGTCATTGGCTTGATGTGGCTCTATGTACCTTGAGATCTATAGTCTGGTTGATCTATGAAGAAGATAATCCTAGAAACTCATGAGATGAGTTTTCACTATCCACACTAGATTGAATTTGTTCAAGTTCTTCTATTTATCAACCAATCAGCGGGAATTTCATATGCATGCTTATCATGTCTTGGGGGTTTACGGTTTCAATTTCTGTAACCAAATGTTTCTGAATCTTACACTTGTATGTCGTGGGACGTATAGAAGAATGGTTTCTGAAAGAGAGTTGAGTTTTGAAGAATGGAATTAGTTTCACGCATGTTTTGCTCGGGATTAGCAAAATGCTGGTTGGGGTGTGTGTTGAGCTCTTAATTGTGCATATTCTAACCCCAATTCATCACTCATTGTGCGAGATTTTTATGACTTAAAGACTAATTGAATGCATGTTTTGTGATTGCAGGATTGAGAGTGGACTTCGCCTAATTGAAGATGAAAAGAGCTTATTTGGAACTATTTGGATGAAGATTGAAGGAGGACCAAAGAAAGAAGGAAGCAAGGAAAGAAGAAAAGAATGAAAGAAAGAAGACAGAGAAAAGAAGAAAGAATGCAGAAGAAGGTGCCCACGACCGGTCGTCCGATCGGTCGTCCAAGGCCAAGGACCGGTCGTCCGACCGGTCCGCGCATGCACAGAGGAGGCACAGAGGCCATAGCTCTCTGGACTGTTCACGACCGGTCGTGCGATCGGTCATCCACTTCTGTGACCGATCGTGCGACCGGTCCTTAAATTATTTTTTCGGGACAAAACTCTCTGAACACTTTTAGGCTGTTTTGAGACTGGTCGTCCAGCATCCACGACCGGTCGTCCAGCCACTGCGATCGGTAGTGCGACCGGTCATCTGCGTAAGATTCAAACCTTCTATTTCTGGCGTCGATTTTCTCTGCGCAGTGCGTAAGTGTTACGCAAATTCTCGAATCTTCAGAAGTTGCGGAGCCTCCCCACTATAAAAGGACACCTAGGGATCGTTCCTAGGGTATCTTAGAAGGGTTTAAGCAATGTTAGAGGCGGCGAAAGTGGATTTCGGAGTTCCACAACTCCTTCTAGTTTGTTTTTACTGTTTTATGCTTTTCTTAAGTTGTTTCATGTTTCCTTGGATCATGAGCAGCTAAACCTCTTAGCTAGGGCTAAGAGGTGAAGCTTGTAGTGGATCTAAGATGTTTCAATTCGTTCTAAGTTGGTTTTAAGTTTGGAATTCATGTTTATGAACAATGGTTTGAAGTTTATACAAGTTTTAAGTAGTTTTTCTTAGTCTTATGATGACTCATGGATGTTTGGGAGAATTACTTAAGTTCTTAATTGGTTTGTATTAGTCTAGACCTGTATGATCCGAGGAATTGGAGTACGCTCTAGTACTATGATCTTCATGTGGGGACTTCCTACCAAAGTTCTACTTTTCTGGTTTTCTGAATTATGTAGGAGACTGTGCATGTGATTTGAATCAAGTTCAAATTGTAATCTAGCCTTGTCTTGTGACAGGACTTGAGGATGGTTATGATTGTGATCTGAGCCTATTGGAATTGGGACTGACCTATGCAATTGAGCATGCTCAGCCTAGCTTACATTGAGTGAATCATACACATGGTTCATACATATGTCAGGTTGATTGTTTTAACCGCTCTATCATCCGACTAGATAGATCTTAATATCGATTCTAGTTGAGAACATGAGAAACCACAGCGGATTGAACATCAAGGATTGCTACAAGTGGATCCTTGAAACCCTAGTGCCTTTTTATAATTGTTTACCTTCAAATTAGTTTAAAATTGTTACTCACATCAATCTTATTCAAAATCTGGTTGTTAGCTCTCAATAGACACTATTGGAAGTGTTTGTGAATTCCTACACAAGTCCCTGTTGATCGACCTCGGTCTTACCGAGTTTATTACTACATCGCAACCCTATACTTGGGGAAGCGAACAAGTTCATCTCATGAGTTTCTGGGATTATATTCTTCATAGATCAACTAAACTGTAGATCTCAAGGTGCACAGAGTAACAACAAGCCTATGACAGGAATTTGTCTTACCGTCCTTCCGACGGCTTTCACACTACGTCCCATTTTCGGCTTTGGTTACGGGTAGACCATCCCTTGGTTGGTAATAGGTAGCCCTTTTCGGAATTTTCCACCATTTTTCCATCATTCCCAATTCCATCCTTTCTTTTCCTTTTTTTTTAAATTAGATAAGATTTTTAAAAATCCATATCTTTCGTTATTTTCCCATGGACAAGGATGGACAAAGTACCCCGGCTTGGTTTCTCAACACCTTTAAATCACGTCTAGCTAATCCACAATTCGTATAATCCTTTCAACTCATGAAAATCGTGTAATGTGAACTTGGTGTAAAGAGTGTTCAAATTTTCTATCAATCACAACAATAGGGAAACTAACATATAAAACCAATATGAAAGAGTGAGAACAATAGTACCTGAGAGAGCGATCATGGAAGTCTGCAACTCCAACAACTAAAGCTACTAAAACAGTAAAACTAAATAAAACTAAACCTAATCTACGGAAAGTAATAAAGATAACTAACCCGTCCTTGTAAAAAGAGGATCTCCATCAGACTAGGAGATCGATTATCATTATAACATTCAAAATGACAAAGTTGAGCAGGATCATCAAGTGGTGTAACAAATTTTTCAGTAAAACTAACCACCATCCTGCTTTGGAAAGTACATTAATGACATTGATCATTTTATCCCATGGGAAATTCGGCTGAAAATTTTCAGCGGGTTCTACAACAAAATTGTCACATGTACTAGGAAAGGAGAATTGCATTGGTAGGAAATCATTAAATATGAATCTCCTTTCCTTCTTGTCTGGGCAAAAATTATTCAAGTATGGGTCATCCCAGAAGTGTTCTTCGGTTTGAACAAACCAAAGAGATGTGGAGACTTGTATTTCTTCTTCACAAGTCGATATGATCTCCACAAAATCAGATTTCACTGATGCTTCCACAATTGAATTTTTAGTTTAGTGTTCTGTGGAAGGAAACTATTTAGGCATCGGGGAGGTCTCTCTCAAAGCTTGTACAATGTCCTGAATCATGAGATCATCCCAATCCTCAAAGTACATTTAGCACTCCTCAAGTGTATAAGAGACCTCATCGGAGGAGATTTTCATATTTGGACCTTTTATGTCTTCCTTCTTCTCAGAATTTTGTGTAGGTTGGAGTGGGTCCTCAACCTCTACACTTTCAGAAATTGGCCTCTCTGTAGGCAAGTCAAGCACCAATTCTTCCAAATCCTGCACAATAAATTTGTATAAATCAGAAATTGGTGACTTGTCAAATGAATTTTCAGAAATTAACACTTCCAAGGTCTTAATAAAATGAGAATTAGATTCATCCTTAGAATGTGTCAAACATGTCCCCAAACTTTCAGGTAGATCATGTTGAAAAAACCCCCATCATCCATGGATTCTATCATGTTTACCTCATGGGGGCCATCATTATCGTCCCAATCCTCAAAGGGATCAAAGCTAACAACATCTAGAGGATCAAAATTCTGCCTTAAAGCAAACTCCTCTTCCACGATTGAATCAATCAAATCAACCTCGTGGACATCATCATCATCCATATGCCTTTTGCCCAAGTGGAACACATTCACCTCCAACGTCATGTTCCCAAAGGACATTTGCATCACTCCATTCCGGCAATTTATGATTGCGTTTGATGTAGCGAGGAATGGGCGGCCTAGAATCATCGGTATTTGGGTGCTAGCATCCATAACCGGTTGTGTGTCCAAGACGATGAAATCTACCGGGTAGTAGAATTTATCCACTTAGACTAGCACATCCTCAACTATCCCTCTCGGTATACGGATGGATCTATCAGCGAGTTGCAATGTGGTTTTAATGGGTTTTAATTTTTTAAGACCCAATTGCTCGTATACCGAGTACGGGATCAAGTTTACGCTTGCCCCCAAATCTAGCAATGCACGCTCAATCCGATAGTCTCCAATGATACATGAGATTATGGGACTACCGGGATCTTTGAATTTTGGGGGGGCCTTTTGAGTGAGAATGGCACTCATTTGCTCATTTAAGAAGGCCTTTTACTGCACATTATATTTTCGTTTGGTTGTGCATAAGTCCTTCAGAAACTTGGCATAGGAGGGGACTTGTTTGATGGCATCAAGCAAGGGAATGTTTATCTTGACTTGTCTGAAAATCTCTAGAATATCATGAGAGTTTGGAAGAGATTTTAGGGCAACCAATCTCGAAGAGAATGGTGCTACGGGATTGTAAATGGGTTCCGTTTCTTGTGGGGCTAAGTTAGATCCATCCTCATCCTCAGAATTTACCGGATCATTAGGCTTGTCGGCCTTCACCGGAATAGATTTGTCAATTTGTTTACCACTTCTAAGAGTGGTGATGGATTTGGCTTGCTCCATGTGTTGGTTAGAAGGATTAGGAATGCTCACTTCATGTACTTGCTTTGAATTGGGCTGAGGTTGGGCCGGAAAGGTCCCTTTCCTAGCATTCAAGCGTCCCTTAATCTCATCAACCGAGACTTTAAGCTCTTGGAACATTTGCTGATTTGTTTGATGGATTTGTGTTTGCCTTGTATAAACGCTTTCAAGGTATCCTCCATTGAGAATTGAGGTGGGGCCATATTTTGCATGGGTGGCCCTCCTTGAGAGTTGGTAGGATTGCCCGTGGGAGCATTCTTCCAACTGAAATTTGGGTGGTTCTTCCAACTAGTATTGTACGTATTACCCACCGGTCCATTGAAAGGTCGTTGATACCCATATGTGGCATTTGCACGTTCATGTAACACTTCTTGAAATGCAGGAATTATGGGACATTCTTGCGCAGCGTGTAAATCGGCGTGACAAATCCCACACATGGTCTCAATAGCTTCATTGGACTTTGGAACTCCACTTTTAGTAAGTTCCATGGCCTCGATCTTCCTTGTGAGGTTGGCTATCCTTGCATTCACGTCGTCTTCCTCCTTAAGGATATAGATCCCTCCTTTCTCTTTCTCTTGAGTAGGCTTGGGGTTATTGGGTTTATCCGAGGTATCCCAAGATTAAGCATTTTCAGCCAACATGTCCAAATAACTCCAAGCCTCATCTAGATTTTTGCTCATAAACTCGCCATTGCACATCATCTCTACAAATTGGCACATATTAGAACTTAATCCATCATTGAAAAAATTTATAATTCGCCAACTCTCATAGCCATGATGTGGGCAAGCAAGTAGAAGGTCCTTAAATCTCTCCCAACATTGGAAGAAAGATTCACCCTCTTTAGCCGAGAAATTCATTATGGCTCTTTGAAGGGTGTTCGTTTTATGAGCCGGGAAGAACTTTTTCAAGAATTCCTGGGTCATCTCATTCTATAACCCAATCGAATGTGGTCTAAGAGAGTGAAGCCAATCTTTGGCTCTTTCTTTCAATGAAAAGGGAAAGAGTTTAAGCTTAATGGTATCTTCAGAAACATTGGTGTATTGCAAGGTAGCCACCACTTCTTCGAATTCTTTCAAGTGCAAATATGGGCGGTCAGAGTCTAGCCCATGGAACTTTGGTATAAGTTGAATTACACCCGGCTTTATGTCAATGTTTCCCCCGTTTGGTGGTAGAACCACGCAAGAGGGTGTAATTGCACGGGCTGGTTGTAGGTAATCCCGCAGTGATCTCATTGGAGGAACGTTATGTACCTCATTCTCTCCTACTCCCTCTTGATTTACGTTTGTAGTTGGAGTAGGGGGGGGGGGGGGGGGGGGGGGGGAGGATTCCTTAAAGGTCTCTGATCCATACTCCCCAAATTTTCACAATGTTCTTGGTAGTTTCGAACTCGTCTATGGATTGACAATGGTCCAACTAAACCACCTTCTGATTGGAGACAATTGGAGTGGTCACGTCCCCAACGGGACATAAACCACTCAACCAAAACTAAACTATTCCTAAATCCTAGAAATCTGAAATTAATCTGAAAAATTGGAAAAAATCTGTAAAAAGCTAAGTTAGAAGGATATTACCCGATGTGCTTGAACTAGAGAAGAAATCCTACAACACAAACAATTTTAATTAGTTCTAAGAAATCAGAAAAAAAAAAACCCCTATCTAATTCTACTTCTACAACCACTAAAATAATTTGCAAACCGTTATCTAAATTCTCCGGCAACGGCGCCAAAAACTTGTTCGCTCGCCTCAAGTGTAAGGATACAATGTAGTAATAGAACTCGGTAAGACCGAGGTCGATCCACAGGGAATTAGAAATAAATTCCAAACTATTCCAGCAACTCAGTTTGCAATAGATAAGAGATTCAATTGGAATAATTATGCTAAATCAGTAACTTAATGAAAATCAGTAGTTAAGGTACTAAGGCATTCAAGGATCCACTTGTCGCAATTCCATGTCAATCCAATCAAACCAAGCAAGATACACAACTAGATTTGAAGTCCTATCTCTCATCTAGTTGGAAAATAAAGCATTAAACACATTCAATCCCATTCAAGTTGAACTTCCAAGTTCTAGTCCCATTCAATCAATGTAGAATTCAAAATCATAGCCTTCGGAGTAATAGCCATGCCTATGGACTATGGCTTGCTCAAGGACTACTATAATTCAAATCTAAACAAGCATCATATGATAATCTCAGAGAATTGCAAGGAATCCATGTCCGGAGCACATGAACTCTCATAAAACATCTCAAAATATCAACTTGAAGAACTAGAATAAATAAAAATCCAAACTTGAATTGAAAGTACTTGAATTAACTGAATCAAATCATGAAATTAGCTACAAGCTTCACCTCTCAGCCTTAGTTGAGAGATTCTAGCCGAGCATTGTCATGCTACAACTAAAACTCATGAAAGAAAACATAAAAACTAGAAAAACCGGAGTTTGGAGGGTTGCAGACGCTCTATGACGGCTTCCTCTCTCTAGCACCACGTCGCTTAGTTTCTATGATGCCCTAGGAAGAACCCCTAGGTGTCCTTTTATAGTGAGGACGCTCGGTTGCGTTGTAATCTTCCAGAAACCGCGTAAGGTTACGCAGTGCGTAGTATTTTTCGGAGCCAGAAATAGAAACTGCACATTTTTATACGTGGCTGACCGATCGAACGACCGGTCGGACTGGCTTGGCCGACCGGTCACGACTGGTCGGACCTACCTTGCAAACAGTCCAGCAAGCACACAGGGGCAGACGACCTGTTGGCCGATCGGTCAAGACCGGTCGGACTGGGTTAGCCGACCGGTCACAACCAGTCGGACCTGCTTATGGTCTTGTTCCAGCGAGCTCAGCAGAGGGCACAGACCGGTTGGCCGACCGGTCAAGACCGGTCTGACCAACTGGTCCTTCTTCCAGTGGTTTCCAAAGGTGTGGCCGACCGGTCGGACTTGCTATTCTTCTTCTTTTTCTTCTTTTCTTTATTCTCTTTTCTCCCTCTTTCTTCTTCCTTCTTTGGTCCACCTTGGACCTTCATTCACAGGTACTAAATGGACCCTTTTTGGTCTCCAATTGAGTGAAGTCTGCTCTCATCCCTACAATCACAAAACATGCGTTAGATGGGCCTTTTAAACATGAAAACCATGCATATAATGCGATGTAATGGGCAATGCAATGTATAAATTGGAGGTTCAACAGTGCTTGATGACGGGGAAGTGCAGCAAGGTGCATGGGACGAGAGAGTTCCTATGGCAGATGAACCGGGAGAGCAAACCCCATATGATCCACTATTGAGCCATAGGTGTAATACCCCAAAAATTTGGGCGCACGAGTAAGTACACGAGTGCGTGTTCACATGTGAGAAATTAAATTCTAAGCTGTATTGTTCACACGCATACACACATGTATACAGTTTATACGTGTTCAGACAACTCGTCAGGTCTCTGGAAAAATGTAGTACTTAGTTAAGTCGATAGATCGACCGTTAGGGTAATCTGTCGTTACTAGAATAGAAGATTTAACCGTCCACTCTGATTTCGAATTACGCGATTAATGGAAACCGCCGTACATTATCCTGCACACATGTCTGCCATAAATAAGACCCGTACATTGTGTCCATCACAAGGTGTATATTTAGACCAGTGAAAGCTGCTTGGGTGTGTTTGTAACCCCTTAGGATTTTAGAATAACCTAAATTATAAATTAGTTATTCAATTAAGAAATTAAATAAATTTAATATAAATAAATTAATATTAATTAATCCGTAAGAGATTATGGTATGGCTCCTTCATTATAATCGCTCAACATGAACCCTAGGATAGTATGGAAGTGGCAGACTTCGCAAAACTTATAAATCTACAAGTACTAGGAAAGTACCATTAGTCAACTTAAGTTATAGGACCAATTGCAAGTTTTATGATTTCTGGAAATCATTTTCACGCAAAACTCCACATACTAGTTTTAGGGCACGATCAATCCATACACGTCGAATTTCAGCCCTCTGATCATCCTACAAATGGCCTAACCAGAAATCGGGCCATAAGTGGGCCATCTGATCTCGGATCTGCCTCATTTTTTGTGTCACACCTCAAAATTGGGTGGCCTGACTGATGGTCGGAGTGGATCCAGTAAATATATCAAGGTGGGGCCCACGTGCACCGCGTGCACGTCTAGAGACCGGTCAACGCGCGTTGACCGCGTCTCTTACGCGTTACGGGCGAACGCCCCGTTTCGGACGCTGAACAGCGGCAGCGTCACCGCTGCTGTCTTTTGTGGCCCACACCGTCCATCACTGTGGACCCCATAGTCTGATCCAACCCATCCATCTGGTGCGTCACTCGTACGGCCTTAGGAGGTAGGTGACCTCATCATGTTCTGGCGATCGTGCGGTCCACCACAGCCACGTAAGCTCGAACCTAAGATGCTAGAAACCCCAAGATCGACAGATTTACGATGCATGGGTGGGCCAGGACTCTTCCAAACCTTCGTGTGGACCCCACCTAGGTTTCCAACGGGCTGTTTGTGCAAAGGAATCCCCGAAATATTCGGTCTCCTTCTCCAACTCGAACCGGGAGTTCTTAGTAGTCCGCGTCGTCCCCGCTTCTCCACCGACTTGGCTGGTTATATGAGGCGTCGTCCATCGATTCTAAGCTCCTAAGCAACGCAGGAGAGAGAGAAATAAGTTGTGAGAAGGAGAGAAAGGGTGTGGGGCGTTAGAGAGAGAGAGAAGGAGAGAGAGAGCGAGAGAAGTAGCAGCACGTGCTGCCGTTGCTGTTCGGACTCTTGCTGCTGTTGCAGCTGTTGTTGTTGTTGTTGCGGCCCTTGCTGGGGTAGCAAGAAAGAGAAAGAAAAGAAGAAAGAGAAAGAAAGGAAGAAGGAAAAAGAAGAAGAAGAGAAGAAACGAGAGAGAGAGTGAAGCGGTGAGAGAGAGAGAGAGGAAGGTGGGTTGCTGATGCTGTAGGGGCAGCACCAGTCAGCAAGAAACAAGAAAAGAAAAGAAAAGAAAGAAGAAGAAGAAAGGAAAAGAAAAGAAAAGAAGAAGAAAGGAAAAGAAAAGAAAAGAAGAAGAAATAAGGAAGAAGAAGGAGAAAGAAAGAAGAGAGAAGAAGGATTTTCTAAACATTCAAATCAAGTCGACTCGTTGAGCCAACTCAAATTCAAGTTTGGGCTTGTTTGGAGCCTAGAGATCATCATATCTGTGAGTGATTCTTCATATGGGATTTCCTGTTAATTTTTCTAGACTATTCCTTCTAGTTGTTCTTCGATTTAGTGTTTAAGTTTTTCTATTTTAATTTACTTTCAAATCCTCATCCTAAGTAAAGGATTTACCATTGGTTCGTATTCTCAAGTCCCACGTTCAGATCCATTGCCCTTATAAGTATATTTACCTCTACCTCTCCACATAACTCTATGTAGAGGTTTTACATAGGTTGAATGCGTTTCTCTAGAGATTGTCTTCCCGAATGGTCAAGGTAAAGGCCTAGGTAAACATAACTTAAGTGTTGAGACAAACCTTAAACAATGGACATCTTTCTCACCTTTCTTAATTTATGTCAAATATTTAGATAATGAACGAAGATAACATACATGGCGTGATTGGGCTTGGATTTTGATATGCATTGCATGCTTGATGAATGCTTCCATAAACACATACATGAGCATACATTTATACACCGCGACAGAACAGGAGCATGGTTGATTTGACTCCTGGCGTGCATGGTTGATTTGCCGCCTCGCTGTACCGGTTAGGTGAGCATGGTTGATTTGCGACAGGTTCCTAATGTTCAGTGGCAGCGAGTTTTGGTCGTTTCACTTATTGAGCATGGTTGATTTGCTCGGTTGGATCAGTGGTGCATGGTTGATTTGCCCACTGGCGTGCATGGTTGATTTGCCGCCTCGTTGTACCGGTTAGGTGAGCATGGTTGATTTGCGACAGGTTCCTAATGTTCAGTGGCAACGAGTTCCTAGACGTTTATTGCTCTCGCACCTATCATAACATACATGACATCATGATCATTATATGACATTTATAATAAATCATAAAGTGTATCAATCATAACCTTATCCTTGTATATTTCATACAATTCTATCCGTTGATGATTCATCTCCTACCTCTTATTAACTGGAATATTACCTGTGATGGAAATGACCTCACTGGGCTTTTAGCTCACCAAAATCACCATAGTTCTTGCAGGTTTTCAAGAAGGAAAAGACGTAGACAGAGTAGAGTATTCAGATGGTCACGTGTTACTCAAACGCCAATTGTATTTAATTTATTTTATCTTATAAAATTCAATGTAATAAGATATTAGTGGAAAAGAAGCGTTATACTTGGGATTTATTTTAGTTATACGATGTGTGGAATGGAATTTCAAGGAATCTATGCTCGAATTTTAAAATTCACACCCTGGAACTCGGGCTTTGGGTTATTGTACTCGGGTTCCGAATTTCAGGGCGTGACAATAGGTGAGAAGGTCATCTAGGGATAGACACCCATCCAAGAGGTACTCGCTACATGAATACATTATGCTTACCGATGGGGGAGAGCCATATGACTACTCTGAGGCCCTATCTAATGTGCATAAGGGGTAGTGGTTGAAAGCTATGCAAGATGAGATAGAATCCTTGCATAAAAACCACACTTATGATCTAGTGAAATTACCTTAGGGCAAAAAAGGTCTAAGCAACAAGTGGGTGTTCAAAAAGAAGGTTGAGCTGAAGAATTCATAAACGAGGTTAAAGGTCAGACTTATGGAGAAAAGGTTTGGTCAGAAGAAAGGAATCGACTTCGAAGAGATATTCTCACCAGTGGTGAAGATGACATCCATTCGGATATTGCTTAGGTTGGTGGGTAACATGGATCTAGAGATAGAGCAGTTACACGTTCAAACTATCTTTCTACATGGTGACCTGGAAGAAGAGATCTATATACACGAACCAGAGAGGTTCAAGGTCAAGGGCAAGGAGCACATGGTGTGTAGGCTTAAGAAGATCTTATATGGGTTGAAGCAAGCTCCGAGGCAATGGTACAAGAAGTTCGATTCGTTCATGTTAAAGCATGGGTATGACAGAACAGAGTCAGACTACTGTATATTCATGCGCAGGTTCTCAGATGGTGATTTCATAGTTTTCTATTGTATGTTGATGACATGCTCATCATGGGAAAAGACATCAAGAAGATTGACTGGCTGAAATAGGAGTTAGACAAGTCATTTGCGATAAAAGACTTGAGCTTGACTAGACAGATTCTATGAATGAAAATCAGGCGCAGCAGTGATGTGGATACTGGAGTATCTCTTGAGCTCTAAATTATGCATATTCTAACTCCAATTCATCACACATTATGCATGGTTTATATGTTTAAAGACTAATCCAATACATGTTTTTGTGTTTGTAGGAATGTGAAAGAGATTTCACAAATATGATGTTAAAAGACTCAATTTGTATGCCATAAAGATCAAAGGAAGAAAGGACAAGAGGTGGGGATGAAATGCAATGAAGTTGGAGAAGAAGAACCATGAAAAACCACAATTCATGAATTGTCAGGCCGGCCGGCCATTGTAACAGACAAGCCGGCTAAACACTCCAGAAATCACAATTTCTCTGGACCAAAAATTACACTACTCGACCTGTTGTCCGACCGGCCGGCAGATGGGTCGGCCTATGTATTTAGAGCTCCAGATTTTTGTGTGTTTCTGTGCAACCTTCGACTAGCCAGCCAGGGGGGTCCAGCCGGCCAGCCAGCATCCTAACTATGTAAGGACTCTCCAATCTCTCAAAGATTCTAGGTCGGTGACTGATTTTTGCTATAAAATGACACATCTACGTTGTTTGTTGAACCTCCAATTTATACATTACATTGCCCACTACATGACATGGTATGCATGATTTTCATGATTAAAAGGCCCATCTAATGCATGTTTTGTGATTGTAGGGATGAGAGCGGACTTAACCCAATTGGAGACCAAAAGACCATGTTTAGGAGCCTTTGATGAAGGCCCAAGGTGGACCAAAGAAAGAAGAAAGCAAAGAGAGAGGAAGGAGAGAAGAAAAGAAAGAAGAAAAAAAGGCAAAACTGGGTCCGACCGGTCAAGACCGGTCGGATGCACTCCCTGGACATCTGCAAGGCAGGTCTAGACCGGTCATGACCGGTCGGCCAGCCCTGTCCGACCGGTCATGACCGTTCGGCCATGCAAGTTCAACTTCCAGATTCTAAAACACCAAGGTATTCCCGTGTCTGATTTTTCGAACCAGTTTTCTAGGGCCATTTTGATGATATTTGGAAATCCAATACATCCATGTCAAAGAGGAGCTCGACGCCGAACTAACCCAAGTGGTTTCGTGTCGATCGGAGCTACGGATTGACCGTGGTGGCCAAAACAATACGAACTGTCCAGAAAGTTTCAGATTTCGCTGTTCAACTCTGGGCCGGTCCAGGTGACCCATCATTGATGATATGAAGAATCTATTTTGACCATCTTTTAGACCACATCCATATATGAATAACCACAAAAGTTTCAGATCAAAAGAATGTGTGGTTTGATCGTACCGGTTGAAGAAAGATGGACCATCCAGAAAGATCCAACTGCGCAGAGTTTATAAAAGCCCTAAGTGTTCTAATTTTCGGACCATATTCTGGAATTGTTTTGGACAATCTAATCCATCCATCATGTAGAGGAGGAAGTTTTCTACCAATGTTCAAAATTTGAGATCAATCTGACCTCTATACACTCCGGAGCGTTGAAAGCAAGATGACTGGTTCTAAAGGTACCCAAAGTGCGCGATTTTGAGAGGCGGTCGGTGATGTGATTGGTGGGCCCATTCAGAGGATAATCTTGGAAATCTAAATCATCTATTTGGAAGATCACATTACAAGGAAGCTACAAACCAAATTTGAAGGCAATCCGACCATTGGTTAAGCCGTACCAAGCGAAACTAATTCTGCTATGTTGCTGTACTATTGTTGCACTATAAAAGGAGGTGCTCTCTTCTATTCCAAATCAAGCAAGGACGTGGGAAGCAAGGAGTTCAAGTTATAGGAGGCTTCCTAGCCTCCTCCAGCTATTTCTTCTTCCTTTTCTTAGTTCTAGTTCTAGTTTTAATATGCTTTTCCTTAGCTAACCTCTTAGCTAGAGCTAGAGGTGAAATTTGTAGTTGGTTTCAATGCTTTAATTCTTTTATTTCAAGTACCCTTTTCTTAATTTTGGATTTTAAACTTCTAGTTTGAATAAAGTTTGGATTTTTAGATGAATTGTGAGAGTTTGTGTACTCTGGACATAAGTTCCTTGCAATCCTCTGAGATTACCATGATTGGGTTGTTTGAATTCGAATTGTAGTAACCCTTGAGCATGCCATAGTCCATAGGCATGGCTGTTACTCCGAAGGTTACAAGTTCAAGTTCTATGTGCTTCATTAGAACTAGAAATCTGATTTCCAGATTTAAGTGGGATTGTTTGTGCTTGAATTTTATATCCTCCAATTAGATGAGAGATAGGACTTTGATTCTAATTGTGTTGTACTTGGATGAATGGATTGGCATTAGACTACTACAAGTGGATCCTTGATGCTCTAGTTCTTCTTAATTTCAGATTTTTCTATTTCATGTGAAAAACTACTTTCTTAAACTTCTTAGATTCTAGTTATTAGAGTACTTGGAATTGTTTACCTCTTTCCCTGTGGATCGACCTCGGTCTTACCGAGATTTATTACTACATCACAGCCTTACACTTGAGGCGAGCGAACAAGGTTCCTAAGGCATCATACAAGGCTGGAAAGTTCATGGGAGGTGGAGCATTGTTGAGCTCCTAATTTATACATATTCTAACCCATTACATCACATTGTATGCATGAATTGCATGAATAAAAGACCTATCTAATGCATGTTTTGTGATTGTATGAATGAGAGAGGGACTTCACCTAATTGACAACTAAAAGACCGCATTTAAAAGCCCTTAATGATGACCAAAGGTGGGCCAAAGAAGAAAGAAGAAAGAAGAAAACAAGGAGAAGAGAGAGAAAGAAGGAAAAAATGAAGAACCAGAGGCTAGACCGATCCTGACCGATCGGCCAAACAGGCCATGACCGGTCCAGACCGGTCAGCCGCAAGGCAGCCCCCATCCCTTGCTCTTTGGACCAACATCCAAGTGGGTCTGACCGATCAAGACCGGTTGGCAACTCTTTGCAAAATAGCCTAGCAACTGTTGAGGCTTGCTGGACGTTCACCACGATCAGTGTTCGCTCGCCTCAAGCATAAGGTTGCGATGTAGTAATAAAACTCGGTAAGACCGAGGTCGATCCACAGGGAATTGGATAATAAATTCCAAACTATTCCAGCAACTCAGTTTGCAATAGATAAGAGATTCAATTAGAATAATTATGCTAAAACAGTAACTTAATGAAAATCAGTAGTTTAAGGTACTAAGGCATTCAAGGATCCACTTGTAGCAATCCCATGTCAATTCAATCAATCCAAGTAAGATACACAACTAGATTTGAAGTCTTATCTCTCATCTAGTTGGAAAATAAAGCATTCAAACACATTCAATCCCATTCAAGTTGAACTTCCAAGTTCTAGTCCCATTCAACAATATAGAATTCAGAATCATAGCCTTCGGAATAACAGCCATGCTGATGGACTATGGCATGCTCAAGGATTACTATAATTCAAATCTAAACAATCACAATATGATAATCTCAGAGAATTGCAAGGAATCCATGTCCGGAGCACATGAACTCTCATAAAACATCTCAAACTATCAACTTGAAGAACTAGAATAATTAAAAATTCCAACTTGAATTGAAATTACTTAAATCAACCGAATCAAACATGAAATTAGCTACAAGTTTCACCTCTCAGCCTTAGCTGAGAGATTCTAGCCGAGCATTGTCATACTACAACTAAAACTCATGAAAGAAAACATAAAAAACTAGAAAAATCGGAGTTTGGAGGGTTGCAGACGCTCCACGATGACTTCCGTCCTCTCCCATGACGTCCCTTAGCTTCTATGATGCCCTAGGAAGAGCCCCTAGGTGTCCTTTTATATTATAGCATAGAAGGTTCCAGATTGCACAAGAAATCCCGAACTGCGCAGAGAAAATCGGAGCTTCACGGAGAAGCTCTATTACGCGGACGACCGGTCGCATGACCGGTCTGAGCTCTTAGACGACCGATCGCACGACCGGTCTTAAAACCGCAAAAACAGTCCAAAGAGTTTTGCCGAAATCCAACTTTAAAATTTTAATTCAAGGACCAGTCGTACGACCGGTCTGAGCAGTGGACGACCGGTCGTGGATGGTCCAACAAGCCTTGCAAGGAGGTCTTCTGCTGTTGAGTAGTTGGACCGGTCGGACGACCGGTCCTGGCTATGGACGACCGGTCTTGGCTTCTTTTTTTCACTTTCTCAACTAGAATCGATATTAAGATCTATCTAGCCGGATGATAGAGCTGTTAAACCAACAATCTGCCATATGTAAGTCCAATGCATATGATTCACTCAATGTAAGCTAGGCTGAGCATGCTCAATTGCATAGGTCAGTCCTAATTCCAATAGACTCAGATCACAATCATAACCATCCTCAAGTCCTGTCACAAGACAAGGCTAGATCACAATTTGAACATGATTCAAATCACATGCACAGTCCCTTACATAATTCAGAAAATAAAAAAAATAGAACTTTGGTAGGAAGTCCCCACATGAAGATCATAGTACTAGAGCGTACTCCAATTCCTCGGATCATACAGTTCTAAACTAATACAAACCAGTTAAGAATTTAAGTAATTCTCCCAAACATCCATGAATCATCATAAGACTAAGAAAAACTACTTAAAACTTGTATAAACTTCAAACCATTGTTCATAAATATGAATTCCAAACTTAAAACCAACTTAGAACGAATTGAAATATTTTAGATCCACTACAAGCTTCACCTCTTAGCCCTAGCTAAGAGGTTTAGCTGCTCATGATCCAAGGAAACATGAAACAACTAAGAAAAATATAAAAACAGTAAAACAAACTAGAAGGAGTTGTGGAACTCCGAAATCCACTTCCGCCGCCTCCAACCTTGCTTAAACCCTTCTAAGATACCCTAAGAACGATCCCTAGGTGTCCTTTTATAGTGGGGAGGCTCCGCAACTTCAGAAGATTCGAGAATCTGCATAACACTTACGCAGTGCGCAGAGAAAATCGACGCCAGAATTAGCAGGTTTGAATCTTATGCAGGCGACCGGTCGTACGACCGGTAGCACGACCGGTCGCAGTGGCTGGACGATCGGTCTCAAAACAGCCTAAAAGTGTCCAGAGAGTTTTGTCCTGAAAAATTAATTTAAGGACCGGTCGCACAACCGGTCGCAGAAGTGTACGACCGGTCGCAGTGGCTAGACGATCGGTCTCAAAACAGCCTAAAAGTGTCCAGAGAGTTTTGTCCCGAAAAATTAATTTAAGGACCGGTCGCACAACCGGTTGCAGAAGTGTACGACCGGTCACATGACCGGTCGTGAACGGTCCAGAGAATAATGGCTTTTGGGTCTTCCTCTGTGCATGTGCGGACCGGTCGGACGACCGGTCCTTGGCCTTGGACGACCGGTCGGATGACCGGTCGTGGGCACCTTCTTCTGCATTCTTTCTTTCATTTCTCTGGCTTCTTTCTTCCATTCTTTTCTTCTTTCCTTGCTTCCTTCTTTCTTTGGTCCTCCTTCGATCTTCATCCAAATAGTTCCAAATAAGCTCTTTTCCTCTTCAATTAGGCGGAGTCCACTCTCAATCCTGCAATCACAAAACATGCATTCGATTAGTCTTTAAATCATAAAAATCTCGCACAATGAGTGATGAATTGGGGTTAAAATATGCACAATTAAGAGCTCAACACACCCCCCAACCAGCATTTTGCTAGTCCCGAGCAAAACATGCGTGAAACTAATTCCATTCTTCAAAACTTAACTCTCTTTCAGAAACCATTCTTCTATACGTCCCAAGACACACAAGTGTAAGATTCAGAAATATTTGGTGACAGAAGTTAAAACCGTAAATCCCCAAGACATGATAAGCATTCATATGAAATTCCCGATGATTGGTTGATAAATAGAGGAACTTGAACAAATTCAATCTAGTGTGGATAGTGAAAACTCATCTCATAAATTTCTAGGATTATCTTCTTAATAGATCAACCAGACTATAGATCTCAAGGTACATAGAGCCACATCAAGCCAATGACAGGAATTTGCCTTACCGTCCTTTCGATGACTTTCGCACTATGTCCCATTTTCGGCTTTGGTTACGGGTAGACCATCCCCTGGTTGGTAGTAGGTAGCCCTAATCGGAATTCTCCACCATTTTTCCATCATTCCCAATTTCATCCTTCCTTTTCCTTTTTTTTTTAATTTAGATAGGATTTTTAGAAATCCATATCTTGCATTGTTTTCCATGGACAAGGATGGACAAAGTACCCCAGCTTGATTTCTCAACACCTTAATTCAAAGTCTAGCTAATCCATAAATCACATAATCCCTTTAACCCATGAAAATCGTGTAATGTGGACTAGGTGTAAAAGTGTTCAGATTTTCTATCGATCACAAAATTATGGGAATTCTTATATAAAACCATTATGCTAAGAGAAGATCAAGATTTACAACCTCCTACACTTCATATCTCCTCTTCTTATGCTCATATCATCTTGAGCGCATAGAACCAAAATTTTTCAAAAGAGTTTTGAATTTTTGAAAAAAATCGAAAAATTTCCACATAATTGCTTGAAATGTTACAAAACGCTGGATTCATCCAAGTGATTCTACACCCCCCAACTAAATCTTGCATTGTCCTCAATATAAAAGATGTGCAATAAGCAAAACATGAGAGCAATTTGAAAATAAAAGGGAGTGAGGAATGATAGTACCTGAGAGAGTGAAAAGTGGAATTCTTCCTCCTTCTAACAAACCTAAGCGAAAGCAAACAAAAGCAACAAAATGCTAATCCTAACTACTCTATACCTCCGTCAGACTAGGAGATCAATTCCATCTACTCATCCAAAAGCATAAAGTTAAGCAGAATCATTAGATGGATCAAAAGGTTTTGTAATAACGTCATCCAATATCCTGCGTTACAATACACATGTGTGTGAGTGATCCAGATAAGCCACTGAAGATTCCAAAAAAGAATTTCAGTGGGTTCATTAATGTTTTTACCACATGTATAAGAGGAGACATCATCATATTTATCAGAAAAAATATGTCTCCATTCAGATTTTCCTGGGCATTGAATTTGTAAATATGGATCATCCCAGGGTTGGTAGGGATCGGTATGCATGATCCATAGAGGTGTGGAAATATGAATTGATTTCTCAGTACAACAAAGTGTTGTTTCCACATCCCTCTCTTGGCGAACGTTATATGCCAATACCGACTCAAAAGGTGCGACTATGTCCCCTATCACATCAACATTTTTATCAAGAGAATAGGCCGCATCTTCTTCTAAGTGATTGGGGTAAGGAGTTGAGAGGGACACATCTTCCACAATAGAATTGATCATGTTTATTTCGTGGACCTCTTCATCTTCATCCTCTTGTTGGTTGTCAACATTGAAAGCATTTAACTCAATCGTCATATTACCAAAGGACATTTGTATGGACCCACTCCTACAATTTATGATAGCGTTTGATGTAGCTAGGAATGGATGGCCAAGAATAACAGGAATTTGAGGGCCACTATTAACCATGGGTTGTGTGTCCAAAACAATGAAGTCCACTGGGTAGTAGACCTTGTCAACTTGGACAAGAACGTCCTCAATCACCCCTCTTGGAATACGAATCGATCGGTCAGCGAGTTGTAATGTGGTTTTGGTGGGTTTTAATTCACCTAAACCCAATTGTTCATAGACCGAAAAGGGTATTAAGTTCACACTTGCTCCTAGATCAAGTAAAGCATGTTTTACCCGGTAGTCTCCAATTATGCATGATATTATCGGACTACTAGGATCTTTGTATTTCTTGGGCATCCCGTGATTTATAATGGCGTTTACATTCTCTGTCAAAAATGCCTTCTTTTGCACATGTATTTTTCTTTTTATCGTGCAAAGATTCTTCAAAAACTTAGCATATGACGGAATTTGTTTAATGGCATCCAACAATGGGATGTTAATCTTCACTTGCTTAAAAACCTCTAAAATTTCCAGATTTTTGTCTAAAGGTTTAGGTGAAATCAACCTTTGTGGAAACGGGGCAACCGGTTTGTATTGCCTTTCCGGTTCTTTTTCCTGTGGAGTGTTGTTCAAGTTATCATCCTCTTTAGAGATTTTCGGATCATTAGGCTATGGGGCCTTCACCGGATTAGATTTATCAATAATTTTCCCATTTCTCAAAGTGGTGATAGCTTGAACATGCTTCATATGTTGGGAGGATGAGCTTGCATCTTGTATCACAAATTGGGTCCTTGGGTTAGGAAGAGGTTGGGCAGGAAGTGTGCCTTTCTCCCGAACATTGAGGTGCGATTCAAACCTAGCCATTGAGGTTTTCAAGTCATTGATGCCTTGGGTTATATTTTGATTAAATTTCAATTTCTCTTGCATGAACCTATCTATTTTTAAAGAATTAGTCTTGTTATACTTAGCTTGGACCGATATAAATGCACCCAACATCTCCTCTAGCGTAACCTTTAGAGTAATGACTAAAGATGGACCTAGTATAGGTTGAGCTTGAGGGATATCGGTTGCATTCGCAGTGGGTCCATTCTTCCAACTGAAGTTGGGATGGTTCTTCCAACTAGAATCATACATGTTTGAGTTTGGAGCACCAAATTGCCGTTAATAACTGTTTATGGCATTTGCTTGTTCTTGTAAGATGTCTTAAACTGCTGAGTCTTGTGTTGTATATACAAACAACCCAATCATGGTAATCTCAGAGGATTGCAAGGAACTCATGTCCGGAGCACACAAACTCTCACAATTCATCTAAAAATCCAAACTTTATTCAAACTAGAAGTTCAAAATCCAAAATTAAGAAAAGGGTACTTGAAATAAAAGAATTAAAGCATTGAAACCAACTACAAATTTCACCTCTAGCTCTAGCTAAGAGGTTAGCTAAGGAAAAGCATATTAAAACTAGAACTAGAACTAAGAAAAGGAAGAAAAACTAGCTGGAGGAGGCTAGGAAGCCTCCTATGACTTGAACTCCTTGCTTCCCACGTCCTTGCTTGATTTGGAATAGAAGAGAGCACCTCCTTTTATAGTGCAGCAATAGTACAGCAACATAGCAGAATTTGTTTCGCCTGGTACGGCTTAACCAATGGTCGGATTGCCTTCAAATTTGGTTTGTAGCTTCCTTGTAATGTGATCTTCCTCATAGATGATTTAGATTTCCAAGATTATCCTCTGAATGGGCCCACCAATCACATCACCGACCGCCTCTCAAAATCGCGCACTTCGGGTACCTTCAGAACCAGTCATCTTGCTTTCAACGCCTCGGAGTGTACAGAGGTCGGATTGATCTCAAATTTTGAAAATTGGTAGAAAACTTCCTCCTCTACATGATGGATGGATTAGATTGTCCAAAACAATCCCAAAATGTGGTCCGAAAATTAGAACACTTAGGGCTTTTATAAACTCTGTGCAGTTGGCTCTTTCTGGACGGTCCATCTTTCTTCAACCGGTACGATCAAACCACACATCCTTTTGATCTGAAACTTTTGTGGTTATTCATATATGGATGTGGTCTAAAAGATGGTCAAAGTAGATTCTTCATATCATCAATGATGGGTCACCTGGACCGGCCCAGAGTTGAACAGCGAAATCTGGAACTTTCTGGACAGTTCGTATTGTTTTGGCCACCACGGTCAATTCGTAGCTCCGATCGACACGAAACCACTTGGGTTAGTTCGACGTCGAGCTCCGCTTCGACATGGATGTGTTGGATTTCCAAATATTCTCAAGATGGCTTCAAAAAAGTGGTCTGAAAAATTAGAAACAGAAATGGCCTGCTGTATGCAATCTGGAAGTTGAACTTTGCATGGCCGACCGGTCACGACCGGTCGGACAGGGCTGGCCGACCGGTCATGACCGGTCGGACAAAGCTGGCCTTGCTCCAGGGAGTGCATCCGATCGGTCATGACCGGTCGGACCCAGTTTTGCTTGTTTTTCTTCTTTCTTTTCTTCTCTCCTTCCTCTCTCTTTGCTTTCTTCTTTCTTTGGTCCACCTTGGGCCTTCATCAAAGGCTCCAAATGGCCCCTTTTTGGTCTCTAATTGAGTGAAGTCCGCTCTCATCCCTACCATCACAAAACATGCATTAGATGGGCCTTTTAATCATGAAAACCATGCATACCATGTCATGTAGTGGGCAATGCAATGTATAATTGGAGGTTCAACACACCCCCCAACCAGCTTTTTGCTAGTCCCCGAGCAAAACATGCGTGAATAAGTTCAAACTTCCAAACCCAACTCTCTTTCAGAAATCATGTTTCTATCCATTCCAAGATATGCAAGTATAAAATTTGGAGAAATTAGGTGATAGAAGCTGAAATCTTGGACTCTCAAAACATAATAAGTGTCTACATGAAATTCCCGCTAATTGATTGATAAATAGAAGAACTCGAACAAATTCAATCTAGTGTGCATAGTGAAAGTTCATGTCATGAGTTTCTGGGATCATCTTCTTCATAGATTAAGTAAACCAAGGATTTTAAGGTGCACAGAGCAACAACAAAGCCTATGACAGGAATTTGCCTTACTGTCCTTCCGACAACTTTCACACTACGTCCCATTTCCGGCTTTGGTTACAGTTCGACCATCCCCCGGTTGGTAATAGGTAGCCCTTTTCGAAAATTTTCACCATTTTTCCTTCATTCCCGATTTCATCCTTTCTTTCCTTTTTCTTTTAAAATTAGATAGGATTTTTAAAAATCCATATCTTTCATTATTTTCCCATGGACAAGGATGGACAAAATACCCCGGCTTGGTTTCTCAACACCTTTATATCAAAGTCTAGCTAATCCACAAATCACATAACGTTTCGACTCATGAAAATCGTGTAATGTGAACTTGGTGTGAAGGTATTCAAATTTTCTATCAATCACAACAATAGGGGAACTGACATATAAAACCATTATGTTGGGAGAAATTCAAGACTTACAACATCACACACTTTGTATCTCCTCTTCTTATACTCATATCATCTCGAATGCATGGAAATAAGGTTTTCTAAAGAGTTTTGAAATTTTAGAAAATTCGAAAAAATTTGCGCATGTGAGGCTCGAAATGTTTGCAACATGCTAGATGAGGAATCATGTCACCCCCCAACCAAATCTTGCATTGTCCTCAATGTAAAAAGATATGCAATTAGCATGAACATGAGAGCAATGGTAAAATGTGAGAGAGTGAGAAAATAGTACTTGAGATAGCAAGTTGATCAATTCTAGCATCTTCCATTGTCTCGATGAGACTTATTCAATCCTAATTGCAGAAAAATAAATCCTAACCTACCTACCTACCTTGATTAGTCCGATCAACTACATGATCAAAGTTGAGCAGGATCTTCATGAATTTCAATAATTTCTCATGAGGACCATCCAAAGTCCCTGCTCGACAGTAACATGTGTGCTTCTTATCAGGGAAGTCCATCGTATTGTGCACCACAGTGCATAAAAGGAGGAGATAAGAGCAGCAAAAAGATTCTCCTCAAAGCTGATTGGGTTATGATTGATTAAAAGGGTCATCCCAATCAAATTTTCAATGGGCTGAAGGACCCATGACGGTGGAGAGACATTCATCGAGTTTTCATTAGTTAAAGTTGTCTCTTCCACAATTTCAGAATTGTACGGTGCTTCCACAAACAATGGGAAAGAGTGTAAATCAGTGGAAAGGTGTTCTTCAGGCACTGACACCGTGTCTAACAAAATATCCAACTCCTTAATCATCTCATCATCAAGATCATAAGAGTGGGCCAAGCATTCCTCTAGGAAATCGAGAGTCGGATGAAGGGTCCTCATCCTCCCTTAATGATTGAAGAAATTCTGTTTCAATGGTAAGGAATTCCTCCTCTATAGAGAGGAGGTCTTCCAAAGAGAATTCTTCAGATTCAGTGGTAAGCACATTATCTAACATTGGTTGATCTTTGAAAATTTCAAATTGTGCCACCTCATCATCCAAAGGAATAGAATTTTCAATCAAAGGGAGGTCTACCACACTAGAATTTGGCATGTGTTGTTGGTGGAAGGACTCAAAAAGATCGACTTCGGCCATCTCTCTAGCATGCATATCCTCTAGAGACTCATAATCATTATGCCCTTGGGAAAAAGAAACCACAAGTTCATAACCATTCACCAAACCCTCATTGTAGGCAACCCCACTACTGCTTTCAAATTTAATGGATTCCTCGGGTTTGTCAACCGTCATTGAAATCTCTTCATCATTAAGTTCAAAGCATCCAAAAGAGATAGTGGACTCACCATAATTGATGATGACATTGGATCATCGAAATCAATCTCCTTTAAAAGTCTATTCATTAAATCCAAAGGAGGTGGGACTTGGGTAGCCCCATCCTCCTCATTAGAGGGGATTGATTCGATGCCCCCAATTTCGGGCTCAACGTCTTCATAAGATGGTGAGGAAGCTTGATTTAATTGTTCATCCACATGCTCATTACATATTTCCTCAAGTATTTGTGTATACTTATCATCAAAAGAGGAAGATGTTTTAGGGTGATTGTTAATAACCATGGTTGGTTCCTCCCTTGAACAAGGAGAATGGTGGTTTTCCCAATTAAGACCATACGCATTGTAGGATGAAAAGTTATATGATGGTTGATAGGCATATCCATACAAGTAATCACGCATTGTCTTAACCGGTTGGCTACTATTCACCTGTTCCTTTTGTTGTTGCACACCTCTTACCATAACCGGTGGAACACTCATGTTATTTTCAATCCGGTAATCACGTAATGTTTTTCCCGGATGATTATCCAATTTTGCTTCGTTCCGGTATTCCCCCATCGTCTTACGTCGTGTCTCAATATGTGTATTGTTTTCATTAATGTAATCACGCATCGTCTTACGTGGGGTAGTGGAGGTTGATTGAATCTCAGAAAAATACTTATGCTTATAATGGTTCCAATCATAAAGACTTTCAATTTCATGGTCTGACATCTCATCTTCCAAAAGATGCTTATATGCACCATTCGTCCAATCATACATGATGAAATTTTAAGAAATTGAAAACTACCCTAATATAAAAAAAAAGAACAAAAAGAAGGGATATGGGGAGATGTTACCCAATAGAGTGAGATCTATGTCAGCAACAATGTCCTACAAAATCAAAAAAATTTTAGTAATCTAAAAAAAAATCAGAAAATCTACTTCTATAAAAACTGAAAATCCTACCTAACTAAGATTACTCTATAGCTACTAGAACAATTAAAACCGTTTAACTTTTTCCCCGGCAACGGCGCCAAAAACTTGTTCGTTCGCTCACCTCAAGTGTAAGGCTGCGATGTAATAATAAACTTGGTAAGACCGAGGTCGATCCACAGGGAAAGAGGTAAACAATTCCAAGTACTCTAATAACTAGAATCTAAGAAGTTTAAGAAATAGTTTTTCACATGAAATAGAAAAATCTGAAATTAAGAAGAACTAGAGCATCAAGGATCCACTTGTAGTGTCTAATGCCAATCATTCATCCAAGTACAACACAATTAGAATCAAAGTCCTATCTCTCATCTAATTGGAGATATAAATTCAAGCACAAACAATCCCACTTAAATCTGGAAATCAGATTTCTAGTTCTAATGAAGCACATAGAACTTGAACTTGTAGCCTTCGGAGTAACAGCCATGCCTATGGACTATGGCATGCTCAAGGGTTACTACAATTCGAATTTAAACAACCCAATCATGGTAATCTCAGAGGATTGCAAGGAACTCATGTCCGGAGCACACAAACTCTCACAATTCATCTAAAAATCCAAACTTTATTCAAACTAGAAGTTCAAAATCCAAAATTAAGAAAAGGGTACTTGAAATAAAAGAATTAAAGCATTGAAACCAACTACAAATTTCACCTCTAGCTCTAGCTAAGAGGTTAGCTAAGGAAAAGCATATTAAACTAGAACTAGAACTAAGAAAAGGAAGAAAAACTAGCTGGAGGAGGCTAGGAAGCCTCCTATGACTTGAACTCCTTGCTTCCCACGTCCTTGCTTGATTTGGAATAGAAGAGAGCACCTCCTTTTATAGTGCAGCAATAGTACAGCAACATAGCAGAATTTGTTTCGCCTGGTACGGCTTAACCAATGGTCGGATTGCCTTCAAATTTGGTTTGTAGCTTCCTTGTAATGTGATCTTCCTCATAGATGATTTAGATTTCCAAGATTATCCTCTGAATGGGCCCACCAATCACATCACCGACCGCCTCTCAAAATCGCGCACTTTGGGTACCTTCAGAACCAGTCATCTTGCTTTCAACGCCTCGGAGTGTACAGAGGTCGGATTGATCTCAAATTTTGAAATTGGTAGAAAACTTCCTCCTCTACATGATGGATGGATTAGATTGTCCAAAACAATCCCAAATGTGGTCCGAAAATTAGAACACTTAGGGCTTTTATAAACTCTGTGCAGTTGGCTCTTTCTGGACGGTCCATCTTTCTTCAACCGGTACGATCAAACCACACATCCTTTTGATCTGAAACTTTTGTGGTTATTCATATATGGATGTGGTCTAAAAGATGGTCAAAGTAGATTCTTCATATCATCAATGATGGGTCACCTGGACCGGCCCAGAGTTGAACAGCGAAATCTGGAACTTTCTGGACAGTTCGTATTGTTTTGGCCACCACGGTCAATCGTAGCTCCGATCGACACGAAACCACTTGGGTTAGTTCGACGTCGAGCTCCTTCGACATGGATGTGTTGGATTTCCAAATATCTCAAGATGGCTTCAGAAAAGTGGTCTGAAAAAGAAACGAATGGCCTGCTGTATGCAATCTGGAAGTTGAACTTTGCATGGCCGACCGGTCACGACCGGTCGGACAGGGCTGGCCGACCGGTCATGACCGGTCGGACAAAGCTGGCCTTGCTCCAGGGAGTGCATCCGACCGGTCATGACGGTCGGGCCTTCTTGGCCGACCGGTCTTGACCGGTCGGACCCAGTTTTGCTTGTTTTTCTTCTTTCTTTTCTTCTCTCCTTCCTCTCTCTTTGCTTTCTTCTTTCTTTGGTCCACCTTGGGCCTTCATCAAAGGCTCCAAATGGCCCCTTTTTGGTCTCTAATTGAGTGAAGTCCGCTCTCATCCCTACAATCACAAAACATGCATTAGATGGGCCTTTTAATCATGAAAACCATGCATACCATGTCATGTAGTGGGCAATGCAATGTATAAATTGAAGGTTCAACAGGCAGCTTCCACCTCTTTAATTAGTCTAATTTATCATGTTTTTCATGGATTTCTAAGACTAACGATGATGACTAAAGGTATACCTAGTTTGTCCAAGTCATCTAAGAGGTTATGGGTTAGGTTATGGTCAAGGCAAGGCACACCAAGGCATCACATTTACCTGTTTCTCCTTTCTTGATGCAGCCGGTCCATCTTGAGTCTTTGGTCTTCGTCTTCATTAAGCTCAACCGACACTAGACTCACTGACCTAAGTAATTGACAAACAAGGTGCACTAGTAAGCCACAGAAAGGTGCACTAACAGTTATTACCTCATCAAACTCCTTAAGGTGTTGATAGGCACTTTCACTGTCTAATCCATGGAATTTAGGGAGAAGTTGGATCACTCCCGGTTTCAATTCTACATTCCCTGCATTTCGTGGAAAAACTATGCATGAGGGAGTGCTCGTTCTTGCTGGTTGTAAGAAATCACGTAAAGTTCTTGGTCGGGGAACATTCTCAACCACATTCTCCCCCGTTTCAGTTTGGTTTTGGCCCAGATTAGGATTGGCCATCGGATTAGGTTGATTTGCAGCCATGTTTTCAGACAAAATTGGAGATTTTAGATGTCTCCTAGCACGTGGCTCTCTGTCAATCCCTTCTACTATCCCCCCTTCACTTATGAGTCGGTTATTGGAATCCCGAGCCCAATATGGCATGCAAAACTAAAAAAAAATATGAAACAAAGAGAAGAAGAATTCCTCCTCCCTTTTCTTTACTCTTCTCTAAGACCGAAGCACAAGGTGTCTTGCAATGGCTAAGCCAGAAGCAAGGATAGAGACTGATTTCTCCTGGTCAATAGGGGTTCAGAGAACTCCCCACCCACTCTTTGAATCTTTTGAGAAAAAGTGCAGAAAAAGGAGAAAGAGGAGTAGAGGTGAGAAAAGAAATCTCTGAGCATAAGGTGATCCAAGACAGCAGAGCCGACCAATAGGAATCCAGGTGGCACAAGGCCTACCTTTCAGAGATCCAAAAGGAATCTCCACCCACACTACAAGAGATGAATATGATAGGAATAAATAGGAGAAGGAGAAGAGTAAGGTTTAGAAAGATAAAACCTGATTTGGTACTTGAAATCCTTATATCTTCTTCAGCTTCCTAGAAATCCCTGCAAAGAAAAATCAAATAAAACAAACTAAGTTAGAACTATTTCTAAAAAATCTTAAATAGATTCTATTTTCAACAATTTGTGAAAAAGCATCAAAGCCCCCGGTAGCGGGGCCAAAAACTTGTTCGCTTCCCCAAGTGTAGGGTTGCGATGTAGTAATAAACTCGGTAAGACCGAGGTCGATCCACAGGGACTTGTGTAGGAATTCACAAACACATCCAATAATATCTATTGAAAGCTAACAATCAGGTTTTTGTATGAGATTGAAGTAAGTAACAACTTTAAACTAAATTGAAGGTAAACAATTCTAAAAAGGCACTAGGGGTTCAAGGATGCACTTGTAGCAATCCTTGATGTTCAATCCACTGTGGTTTTTCACTTTCTCAACTAGAATCAATATTGAGATCTATCTAGACGGATGATAGAGCTGTTAAACCAACAATCTGCCATATGTAAGTCCAATACATATTATTCACTCAATGTAAGCTAGGCTGAGCATGCTCAATTGCATAGGTCAGTCCTAATTCCAATAGACTCAGATCATAATCATAACCATCCTCAACTCCTGTCACAAGACAAGGCTAGATCACAATTTGAACATGATTCAAATCACATGCACAGTCCTTTACATAATTCAGAAAATCAAAAAATTGAACTTTGGTAGGAAGTCCTGTTGAGCTCTTAATTGTGCAAATTCTAACCCAAATTCATCACTCATTGTGCAAGGTTTGTATGGTTTGTAGGCTAATCCAATGCATGTTTGTGACTACAGGACTGAGAGTGGTTCCGCCTAATTGAAGAGAAAAAGGGCTCATTTGGGACTACTTTGATGAAGATCATTTGAGGACCAAAGAAGAAAAGAAGAAGAAAGTAAAAGAAAGAAGAAGCAAGGAAAGAAAAGAAAAGAAGAAAAAAGAAGAAGGAAGATTGCTGACCGGTCTTGACCGGTCGGCCAAGAGAGCCTGACCGGTCTAGACCGGTCAGCCAGGTGCACTGGA